>OZ038529.1:9060559-10543059 GCA_964036665.1 Gordius sp. MW1 | reverse complement strand
TAAAGGCCATAAAAACTAATGTAATACGCAACTAGATGCAAACACTAAATCTAACCCTAACCCTTGCCTATATTAAATTTTGCCTTTATTACATTTTGCCTATAATGGAAAATTTGTATAAATAATTAATTAATCATTAGGCATTTAATACCCCCCAATAGGCATTCTCGCCCCTTCCCACCTTTCTCGCCCATAAATTGCATAGCAAATATGATACATTTATACGAAGTACATATGAGTCGTCCCCCCTTCCCTTCCCCTCTTCCCTTCCCTTCTCCCCCTTCCCACGAGGGCCGAAGGCCCGAGTTTTATAAAAATCATTTAAATCTTTGTCAAATTTGTGGTTTGAGTCTACGGATAACAAAGTGGTTTTAAATTTTTTAAATTTATTTTCTAAACAGATTTAATAATATAGGGAATTTTTAACCCCTAAAGAGTCTAGACAAGCTGCACGACCAGAATTTTATAGAGCGGACGAGATTTGGCATTAGCGACCGAGGCGAGACGAGATTAAATCACTAGTCTTTTGTTTAGCTTATGTAGGCTTTAAAAATTGGTAGAGAGCCTTAATATTTATGTTCATAATCTATTTTATGTATATAAAATATAGTGTTAAAAAATATTAATCTACTGATCATTCAATTAATTTTTATAATGTACAAGATTAATTTTTAAAGTCAGCGAATGCCAGACACTTTATTTATGACCCCAGAAATGATTTAAACGTTTTTTTAACCCTAAATAGACATATTGTAAAGCAACTTCAGGTATAAGTATTCCTTTGTAAGAGTTGATTATTTGCAAGATTGAAACAAATAAGAACCCCTAAGCCTATTGTCAATTTTTTCCAATCGCCCGTATTGTTTTAATATTTAATGTGCTCTTACCGATTTATGATAAGAATTAGAGCTAGAAACAAAGTCGAAATTAGTAGTGATGCGGAAAAACCGAGAAAAATCTCGGTCTCGTCTCGTCTCGTCTCGAAAAACCGAGACGAGACGAGACGAGAATTTGAAAAATGGAGTCGAGATCGAGACGAGAATTTTGAGGTCGAGACGAGACGATACGAGATTTTCTTGGCGAGATCTCGACTTTTTATTGATCGTTAGATTTTAGTAAATTATTGTGTATTTTAATTTACATTTAAGGTATTAAGTGTAAATCAATATGTATGGAATATATTTGATATTAAAAAAATCCCAAGTGTAGTTAATATTATTTGCAAAAAAATTAAAATTTGGCAATCATTTACCTAAGTATGGTTTATTTTTGTCATACATTTAAATACGTATTCATTAATTTAAAGTTTAAACCTTATGTTCTTAATTCTATAATAATGCTGCTTTTATTGCTGTTTTTACAACGTTTTAATCTGTGCAACTAGTTATCAATTCTGTAAATAATAATAACATCATTAAATGTCACTCGCACTTTGTGGTTTATAGCGCTATAGTAAACATGCAATAAACACTATGGGCTATAATTAATGATGGTTATATTAATGGTCTTAAACATTTGCCTTAAATATGTTAAGGTCTACTTTAAAGCATTAGCAAAGGTTAATAAAGGGTCTCATTTTGCTCAATTATGCAACTAAATCAACTATAAGCGAACTTATAATTTTCGAAGTCCATTTATAGTTGACAAACACAGTGAATTTAATACAAATATTATAATTTGCTAGAACAATAAAATTTAATTTTTTATATTTCAAATTTATTTATAGTTTTTTTAGTCTGCACTTTTTATAGAAAATGTTATCTTTATGAGTTAATTCATATCTTTATATTGTCAATGAGATGACGTGTCCCGCTAAATCTTTAAAAAGTTTGTGTATTAAAGTTTTTCGAAAAATATAAAATTTGCCATTTGGATTTTTGAACACTTATTTATATTTTTAATAAAACAGGAAAAATTTTTATTCCGAATATTTTTTTTTTAAAAGTCGAGACGAGACGAGAATTCTCGTCGAGACGAGACGCGACCGAGATTTTTCTAGACCGAGACGAGACGAGATCGAGATTTTCTTAATAGTTCCCGAGACGAGACGAGATTTTGTTTTCGAGACCGAGACGAGACGAGATCGAAACACTAGAAATTAGATTTTTAAAAAAATAAGATTGGGTATTGAGCTCCTTTAAAAATCCTATAAATATCAGGCGGCTAAAAATTCACACCAGTGTTGTAAAAACGGCTGGGTTTTGTTTGGTTGATCTTGGTTTTAATTGATTAAACATAAACAGACCAAAGGGTTGATGAATAAACGTATGGTCAATTTATGCGATTATGAAAAACAGAACGGTTCGGGTATAAGCGTCGACACTTTTGAGACCGGTTTTCACGCATATTCATACGCATGTAATATGTACAATTAAAACAAAATAAGTTATATCAAAATATATAATATCTATTTTATAAATAAATACATATTATCAAATAAATAACTAAATGTAACCCTAACCCTGGCCTATATATTACATTTTACATATATTACATTTTGCGCAGAGTTTTTTTACCTCTCATTTTGATTGGGTTATCTTAGAAAGTGTCGGACGGATGCCTAAAAACCAAACAGAACTACTAAAAACAGCTGATTTTTGATGATTTGAAGTTCACCTTCGAATCCGTAAGCAAGTAGGTAAGATGGATAAAACTAATATATGGCTTTTATCTCATCCATCTATGAATTATCTATCGAATGCCATCATTAAATTCTGCAAAAGCCAGATGCTTAATTTATGTTCTTCAAAAGTATATTAATGAAAGGGTAATATTGATTAATTATAGGAAAATGACGAATCCAATGTGCCTATAAGATCTATTGAGTATAAGGACATAATTCATTGGAAAAAATTTCCAGACCAATGGCCTAATTTATTTATTGATAAAGTAAAAAACCTAGCTGGGAAAGATAGTTTGTTTAAAAATTAATTACTATATGTTTATAGTTATATTTCTTGCAAGTCTTCATACTCCTGAAGTTATATTTGAACAAATTTCAATCATATATATAATCCCAAAGTATCTGGCTAGATCTTTTACTGTGATTATACCTTATTTTCCAACTGCCACAATGGAGAGAGTGGATACCGAGGGTCAGGTTGCCACTGCTAAGGTTTAAATTTAATCATTTTCTAGCCAATTTTTAGTAGCATTTAAGCATTAATTTTTTTGAATGATCATAATAGTCATTAAGTCAGTATATAGATATCTTAAATATTAAAAATTAATTTCCATTCTCATTAAATTTGTAGCTAAGCTTTGCTATATATATTACCCATGAAATTCATAACTTAGCACATTATAAAAATTTTCCTAGTTATCAAGTGTACACATTTTTATTTTGATGAAAATTAAGTAATTTTATTATTAATTTTATAATAAAATAAGATATAAATGTTTTAAAACAATACCACAACAAAAGATTTATTTGTATTAAGCTATTTAGGTATTACTCAATTTGTTGTAAAGTCCCATATATTTTTTAATCTAGACTCTGGCCACTTTAGTATCAGCCATACCTCTTACTGCTCGTGGACCTGCTAAAATAATTATATATGACATACATGCATTGCAGGAAAGATTTTACTTTTCTGAAAAGGTTATTCCAAGGTTTATTACTTTAATGGATTGTGTTATATTGGCTTATTTTTAAATAAGTTTTATTCATAATTAAAAAAATTTGCAATTAAATACATAAATGAACAACATTAAGATATTATTTATATTGTTTAGATTAGAAACAGCAATACCTCTTCTTTTGAAAACATTAGATACTATACAAGATAAAGAAGACATATCCATTGTTTTTCCCGATGAAGGGGCATACAAAAGATTTCACCTTGCATTTCCAAATCCACCTTATACTGTAGATAGATTGATAACTTGCATTAAAGTTAGAGTAGGATTAACAGAAAGAAGAGTAACCATAAAGGAGGGTGATAATTTATTTCATACATTTGACTCTTCTATTATTCTATAAGATTGGTATCTTTTTTTAAAAGTAATTTCAGTGATTCCAATTTTTCATTAAAAAAAAAAAATTAATTAATTAATTAAGTCTAAATTAACTTTTCAAAAAAAAATATTAAAAAAAATTTATAATCTTATCTTAAGATTATTACTTTTAAATAATCTAGTTGATTAAATGCAAACTAAATAAATGACATTGATCTGTGTATGAAAAATAAGTTAATATAAAGATTAATCTCATATTCTTTCATGGATTTTGAAATTATCGAATACTTTAAAGGAAACCCATTTATAAGAAAAAATTTGGAGCTATTATATTGTTTTTTGCTGACATAAAAATACACACACTTAGATTAAATATAAACGGGGGGGGGGGGGGGGGGGGGGGATACATTAAGCTATATTTAATTATTTAACAAATTTAAGTCTAAGTACTTGCATCCATACCCAAACCTCTTTCCATTCGCCCGAGTGAAAATTGAAAATAGCTTGAGGTTAGGATTGAGGTGGGATATATATATAAAATGTACATGGATCAGCATCTAATTATTAAAAGCATAGTACGTCGCAAAAACATTAGTTAAATATTGCCAGAATTTTATTCCTATTCTAATTTTATTATTTTCGGGTTGGGTATAATTTTTTAATTTTGGGTCTCGTTTAAGTTGCGAATTGTTGAATTTTTAGAGTTTTCAGCCGCCTCTTTCGCCGCCTTATTTATATTTTGTTATTATAAAAAGCCAATTGGCTGGAAAAATTAATTTCTCTACATTATAAATTTATAAGGAAATCCAAAGGGGAGACATTGCGTAATAGTTGACGACTTGGTGATGACCGGTGGAACTATTAAGGAGTGCGCAAGAGTAAGTCACTTTATAATTTCGAATTTCAATGCTATTGCATATGCAATTCGTGTAGACGAGATGGAAATCCCTAACCGTTAAGCGTAGTTTTTGTTCTTAACTGCTAAAATTTGAAAACTTGACTTTAATCAAATGAACTTTTATTATAACATAAGTCTTATTGATGTTTCCACATTTAAATTGAAATTTTTGTCTACCAGCGCTACATTAATTTTCCCTTTCTATCGATCTGTCTAGTCTATAATGTGTTATTCCTTTTTCTATAAATGATTAGTTGGCCGAATAGATATTTAATACACTGCTGGCCTGTTAAGTGCGAGAAATTAACAGCTGTTTTGTGTAAGCCCTCTTACCCATTTTAATAAAACACGTTTGAATTAAAATAGGAGTATTATAAATATTGTTGTTAAGGATGTAATCATAATGTGTAAGTTAATGTGGTGACCTTGGAGATTTAGGACTATTCTGATGGAATAAGTATGAACGAGTTTATTGGTGATGGACAGAACTTAGTTCTTGCACGTTTTATCCTAGGGTATATTTAAATTTGGTTAAATCATAATTGAGCAATGGTTTCTGGCCTACTATTGCAATACACACAATATTATATTTAGTTTGGCCAATTTAGTTTAGCTAGTTTATAATTAAACAGAGAAAGTGTGGAGCGTTATAACCTTTTCATACTCTTTATAATTTAAAATTAAATTTTATTCGTCTCAGGCTTTGGACAAATTAGTAAAAAAACAATGTAAAGTGTTATTGCAAACATTATATTAATGAAAATTGGAAAAACAATAAATCCAGATTATTCATTTTTAGAAAAATGTTTGAGGATTATAAAAACTACAGCAAGTAACGCCAAAATATTGAGACATTTTTGTACATGACTGGTCATTTTTCATCAAGTTGTAGATATTATAGTTTAAGCGTAGAGACATAGCTAGCTTTTTAACTCCGGGGATGGGGAAACTTTATTTTCACTTACGTGTGTATTAGACGTCGGTTAATTAAATAATGCATGACAAAATTATATATTCGAAGAATGAAAAATTTAATTTTTTTCGCATAATATTTTAAAACAATAATGCCAAATTGTGAAAAACGGCATTTAAATATTAATCTTTTTTAAATTAGGCCTAAAACAACAAAATAAAATATTTTTAAAGGCATTTACAATATCGCTGCAATTTTGAATAAACCGATTACAACCTAACTCCATCAAGCCCGAAATAACATTTGCTTTAGCAACAATTAATATCTCAGATCTTAGTTGTAAAACATACTCTCTTCAGATATAGTGTCGAAAAAAAGATTTAAATACGATTCCGGCTCGGGTTTTGTAAAGAGGGTCCGATTTGGGTGAATCAAATAAGAATAACTCTAATTAACTATGGCATAGTGATGAGCTCCAATAAGAGAAACGTTATATGTCTGTTTTATTTTCGAATCACATTCTAAAAGAGATAGGGATATTTTAGTCTAACTAGTCTTTAATTTAAATTGTGTCCTAGATGGCATGTTTATTAGAGTTATTCTACAAAATACTCTGTTCATTTTATCAATATTTATTACTTTTTTATTAATTAACATTCATAGATGCTGTATAAAATGGGTGCGTCGGGGGTGAGTGCTTACGTTACCCACGCGGTATTTCCTCAAAATTCCTGGCAACTATTTGCCACCGAGGGCGAAGGCAGGCTTCCAGAATCTATGGGAGAGCCTTACTTTAAATACTTTTGGATCACGGATTCTATACCTTATGCTCGTACGATTGCGAACAATCATCCTTTCGTACTGTTGCCTCTAGCTGAAGTCATATCCGAAACGCTATTGGGCTACGATCTTTGTATCGCTTAGCAATGGCATCTTCATATCCCCCCGCCCCTTTACAGACAATGCAATTCTTCCTATTACTATAATTATATTTCTATACAATACCTATTTTTATCATTATCATAATGTGGTAATCGACGCATCTTTATTGATGTTTATATACTTCCTTTTTATACTTTTATGCAATCAGGAAATTAGATGGAATACTCCGCTATTTTTACGGTATATTTTGTTGGCTTTTTAATTTTATAGTTGCCTTATTACAAATTTAATACATACATTTGATAATGTTGACGTTAAAATTATATTTTACCCGCTTAATATGTGAAATTTCACTTTAACATACTTTATTGAGTTAATTATGATATATTATTTACGAAATGTGTTTTAGATATATCAAATATAAAAATCATGTATAAAGGGCTACTTAACTTTTAATAATCAAATAATCCATGTTTATTATACGAATATATTAAGAACAAGCTGCTCTTTTTGATAAAAAACTGACCTTGAACCCGTTTTAAATGTTAAGAACACCTAATTAAAAATAATTTCGGGTCGGGTTCGGGCTGAAAAATTTAAAAAGCTTTCGGGTTCGGGTTGAAAAAAAGTTACTTTGTAGTTCTCTAGACTAAACCAACAACCATTTACATTTTGCCTAATATCCTGGTAATAATAAAAGGTTTAAATTACACGGATCAATGCCATCCGTTTAGTTATAGCGCGTTTTTTTATTTTTTTAGTCGTGTATGTAATTTTTTGTATACCATTTAATAAACATTTAAATTATTTTATCACACAATATTTCTTTATTTAAATCTAAATATTTTCTAACTTTTTTATGCAAAATTTCAACTTGGAACTTGTTTTGAAATAATTTAATAACTGCATTAAAAATGACGTTTATAGAGGATTTCTTTATAAGCTGTTCACGATCTATGGAAAAGTAATTATCAAATTTGATTCAAAATTTGCTTTTTTCATGAGTTATTGAATAGAGTGCACAATTTTGGCGTAGTTTTTACTGAACTTTTAAAGATATAATATTTACCCAAGAAACGATTGAATTTTATTTTTATTAGTCAAATTTTCTCATTGCGTCTCTAGTTCGACATTATTACTCTTGATTTGAATCCCTTTGTTGCTGATTCAGTATCCTAAATGTTACTTCCTTAACCCACAAGATGCTCTTGGTTAAGTTTGGCACGAACCCTCACTTTTTTAAAGTTTCTAGTACCTTGAGAAGAAGCTCGTTGTGGACTTCTTCAGTTTCACATGCAATTGGTAAATCGTCGATATATATGGCTATTCCCTTCATGCCTCCTAATATTTGATCCATTGTTGTTTGAAAAATAGCCGATGGAGTTTCAGCGTAATAACATGGTGATCACACACCTGAAAAGTGCTTTAGGAGGCGATGGTCCGTGACCAAGGTAAATTAAAGACCATCGATGTATTAATTCAATTTATTGACCGCAAACTTAATGGCATCAGCCTTGCGATTCATGACAGAATAATTTGCTTCACAAAACTTCGATAGGACATAAACGTCTTCCCTAACCAGTAAACAACCTATGTGCAATTACAGTCCTCAAACCCGTATCCGATGCGACACCAATAACGGATAGATTGCTTTGTTGGTTGAAATTTGCTTGATTAAATGCCTGTGTGTCCGTCGTGGAGAAATTTCATTTTACATGACTAAGTCATTTTGTAAAAAAGAGAGCTTTGAATTGAAATTTGAAACAAGCCTTTAAAGTCAACTAAACCTAAGAATGATCTCTACCAGTGGCGTAGCAAGCGGGGGGGCAAGCCCCCCCCCAAGAGCAAATTGCCCTTTGGCCCCCGAGCAATTATTAATATATAATAATTTAATTAATATTCATTATTTAGTTTTTAAATAAGAAAATCTTTTAATTGAGCTAAGTGACTTATTTATATTTAATTTCCGCTTTGTTATTTATTAATATGAATGGAAAATGCCAGACATTTGAAACTTATAAATCAGAAAATAATAATAACCCCTTTCAGGAGTGCCGCAATTAAATTATAAATATCCTCTAATTTCTAATATAATAAAACAAAATAATTACACTGGTCTTCAAATAAAGGTCTTGTGTAATCAACCGGAAAACGGTTAACATATTCTGATAGAGTTATTTGTGGTGAACACAAATATGTTTTTCGCTGTTTTCCTATACGTCAAGTTTTTTAGATATTTCGATTCAAAGTTGCGAAAATGACCGTTTTCGACCCTTTTCGACGCTCAATAGAGCGATATTGAATAGCTAAAAAAAATCTTAAACCTCTAAGTGGTAGAACCAACTTAGGGTAAAACATTGAAAAATGATTTTTTCCCCTTTGCGGCATCCTTTGAGCCTCCCTCCCTCTCTATCTAATTGGCTTATATGCTTATATAACATTATACCCTTAGTGCATGTAAGTGATTGATGAGGTGGTGGGTGCAAGCGTAGTGGGTTAATACGAACTATTCCTACTACTACGCCTGTCATCCTCCCTCTCTACTAGAGGAATAGCTCGTATTAGGCCACTACTCTTACATTCCCACACCCCCACATTATCCATCAATCACTCACATGCACCAAGAGTATAGTGTTATAAACCCAATTAGATAGAGAGGGACGAGGGAGGGAGGCTCACGCATAGGGACTAATTGAAATTTGATATATTGGACAAAGTAAAAACAATAGTGAAAAAAATCATTTTTGAATGTTTTACCCTAAGTTGGTTCTACCGCAAAATTTAGCCATTCAATATCGCTCTATTGAGCATCAAAAAGTGTCAAAAACGGTCATTTTCGCAACTTTGAATTGAAATATCTAAAAAACTTGACGTATAGGAAAAAACGAAAAACATAAATGTGTTCACCACAAAAAACTATATCAGAATATGTTGACTGTTTCCCGGTTGATTTTTCTTGTAGACCAATGTCATTACCACCATAATTATGAGGGTTATTTCTTAACCACCATAAGAATGCGTTATAAATCTAATTTGAGCTTTATGTATACCGATCTCGCTTAGTGTGCGACTAGAAAATTAACTATGGCACACTCATGAGCTCTGATAAGAGCGAAAACGTTATATGTCTGTTATCATTTTCGAGTCACATGCTAAAAAAGGTAGGGATATATATAGTTCAAATTAGTCTCCAGCTTTTTCAGATTCCTAAAATACCTTTTTGTTTTAAAAATATCGGACATTTCCCGGCCAGTTTCATTTATAGCATCATATACAATAATGACGTCATACATACAAGGCTGAAGTTTTCTCGAATTAGATATTTAAAAGTATAATAAAAATGTTACAGTATACGGTCAAAATTATTTTAAAAAATAAACAAAATTTAAATTAGGATAATAGCATTAATTTATAATTTGTATTTAGCGTGTTAATTCTTTCTACATTAAGTTCGTGAATTATTTCCCATAGGTAGTGTTGTTAAAATGCCAAAATGCTACTACCATAACCTATGGTAGTAGCATACATCTCACCCAACCATCATCATAACCAGCATCATGCTGCTTAATAACCCGGTTGCTATCACTGGCAACCATGGTTGCTTGGTTGGGAGAGATGTAAGTAACCGGGCATTTGGCAGATTGGATTGATATAACCGTGGTATTGAGCAGGCTTGTTTTAAACTAAACATGGTATTTAGCAAATTTAATTTTAGCTTACTATTAGAGTTGGTAGCTGCCATATAATGCTAATCAATATTTTTCAATCATATATTAATGCAAAAATGGTGTTAAAAAATTTAAATATTTTTATCCTCTTTCTGACCAGAGGGGGGGGGGGGTGTTTTGCCCCCCCCCCTTATTTTTTATCCTCTTTCTTACCAGAGGGGGGGGGGGGTGGGGTGTTTTGCCCCCCCCCCCTTTCTCATTTTTTACGCTTTTTCTCACCAGGGGGGAGGGTGTTTTGCCCCCTCCCCCCCCCCCCCCATTTTTTACGCTTTTTCTCACCAGGGGGAGGGGGGGGTGTTTTGCCCCCCCCCCCTATTTTTTACCCTCTTTCTCACCAGGGGGGAGGGAGGGGGGGGGGGGGGGGGGGGGGGGGGTTTGCCCCCCCCCCCCTCTTCTTTTTTACCCTCTTCCTAACCGGGGGGGAGGGATTTTAAAATTATATTTAAATAAATGCCAAAATGCTTGTTATAATGGTTTTAAAAATTACAGGAACTTATGGCTCAAGCGTTGCAATTAATGTTATTTATAATTGACTTAAAATAATTAAAAAATAATTTTATCATATTTGAAGCAACTGTCTATCCCTTTAAATATTTTCAACCACTTTGGCTAAAACTTTATTTTTATTTTCCAAAAGTGGCAATCTTAAATCATTTTCTATTGTTTATAAAAACTCATCCCCCCCCTCCTTCTTTTATCTCATCTCATACATTACATGAGATTTAGAATGAGAGGAGAGACGAGAGAGACTAACTAGTAGAGTAGCTAGCTAGACTACAATAGTTATAGTTATATTTTTTCCTATTGTTTATAAAAACTCCTTCCCCCCTAACATTCCCCCCCCTGGTGAGAAAGAGCATAAGAAATAGTGGGGGGGGGAACAAAACACACCCCCCCCCCCTCCCCCTGGTAAAAAAAGAGCGTAAAAAAGGGGGGGGGGCAAAACATCTCCCCTCGTCTCTGGTCAGAAAGAGGATAAAAAATGGGGCCCCCCCCCCCTGGTGAGAAAAACGTAAAAAATGCAAAACACCCCCCCCCCCCCTTTCCTCTGGTAAGACAGAGGATAAAAAATAAGGGGGGCAAAACACCCCCCCCCCCTCCCCCTGGTGAGAAAAAGCGTAAAAAATAGGGGGGGGGGGCAAATCACCCCCCCCCCCCCTTGGTGAGAAAGAGCGTAAAAAATAAGGGGAGGGGGCTAAACACCCCCCCCCCTGGTGAGAAAAAGCGTAAAAAATAGGGGGGGGGCAAAACACCCCCCCCCCCTCCCCCCTGCGAGAAAAGGCGTAAAAAATGGGGGGGGGGGCAAAACACCACCCCCCCCCCCCTCCCCTCTGGTAAGAAAGAGGATAAAAAATAAGGGGGGGCAAAACACCCCCCCCCCCCTCCCCCTCGTGAGAAAGGCGTAAAAAATGGGGGGGGGGGCAAATCACCCCCCCTCCTCTCTGGTAAGAAAGAGGATAAAAATAAGGGGGGGGGGGGGCGAAACACCCCCCCCCCCCCCTCTCCCCCTGGTGAGAAAGAGGATAAAAAATAAGGGGGGGGGCAAAACCCCCCCCCCCCCTCTAGTCAGAAAGAGGATAAAAATATTTAAATTTTTAACACCATTTTTGCATTAATATATGATTGAAAAATATTGATTAGCATTATATGGCAGCTACCAACTCTAATAGTAAGCTAAAATTAAATTTGCTAAAAACCATGTTTAGTTTAAAACAAGCCTGCTCAATACCACGGTTATATCAATCCAATCTACCAAATGCCCGGTTACTTACATCTCTTCCAATACCATGGCAACTTTAATCTGCCACGGTAGTAACCGGGTTATTAAGCAGCATGTGCTGCTTAATGATGATGGTAATGGTAGGAGATATGTGCCTTTACCAGGTTTAGCACTATACCAGCACAACCACTTCCAGCAGATTAACAACACTACCCATAGGACAATTATATTTTCGCTCATTATATGATCGAGGCATAACGATGAGCATGCACATCACTTATAGTATTGTTTTTCTAGAAATAATGTATATAGCAAAACAACATTTGCCCGGTCAGCTAGTCATTTATAAAACCGTATATGAAAAAGTCATCTAAATGTTTCAATAGTAATAAAAAACTAAGCATTCAAGCAGTGATCAGATTAAAGGTAGTTTATATTATAAAATAGGAATGAGATGTATGGGAAAACGTTCTAATTATAAAACTAATATCTTTACATGATAGAATTTATTATTTTTATCAATATCAATTTTTAATTCATCTGTTTGATGCAGAATTTCGTTCACATCTCATATTTATTTTCTCAATCTAAAGGAAATATATTATTTATAACTTTCTTTATACGAGATTATAGTATATTTATATATATGGTGTTCAAAAATGTTAAAGTTCATCTTACATACAAAATAGTTTAAGATAAAATAATTAATAAACAAATCTTAAAAGTGATAACCCAAATGAGACCAGAAATTTGGATTTAAACAAAAATTTGTCTTAATTATAATAAATTGTTCAGAAAATATCCGTAATCCAGATATTAGGTATCAATCAGTTCGCTCATTTTACAATTAGGGAGGTCAGATGAGGGTCAGTTCAGGTAGGATAAGTGACCTTTCAGGTACCCAATAATTCTATGCATTTTCAATCATTAATATGTTGCAATGTTTAAATGAATACCTTTAAAAAGTTACATAAGTGTTTCACTGTTATTGAAAATAAAGTAGGCTATTTTGGGGAACAAATTTTTTCCTATGCACCCCCACCCCCCCCCCCCCCTTATTAAAAATAAAGTATTGACTTGATTAACAAAATATGGATATGGTAGTGTGGGCAACCAGGAAAGAACATGAATGATGCAAATTGAAAACTATTGAACATGATTTTTTACAATTTCGATGTAATCAGTTATTGCGAGTGAGACAATAATGTGATCGTATATTTGTATATCAAAGTACTACACATGAATTAATTCGAAGGACTAATGTGAAAAGCTTATTACATTATCAACCTTTTATCCTAATTTCATCTGATCAATAAAATGGTGCTCAGTATTTAAAACTATATTTCAACAGCTGTTTGATAGTTTAGATGAGGGTAATGCTTGGCTATCCAGGCCTGACAGCCGTGTTGACGATGTGATATATTTACAGAAAATGCTGAAAGCGGGATTTGAACCCACGAGCTCTTGTTTAAAGACAAAGCCTATACCAACTAAGCCCCCACGCCCTTCATATAATATGCGATAAAGAAGAAGTTCTTAAATTACGATTTTAGAATAAAAACTAAGAAATTCAGATGAAATTTGTTTTAAGTAAGTTAAAAGAAATGGAAATTATTGGGATTGATTTGTTACTTCTCAGATCTTCTGGAAAAATATAACAGCTAAATTAATGGATTATATATTATTTAAGTAAGTCGTTGATGAGTATTCATTAAAGATAATAAAGAATAAAACTTTGATGTTCATATTCCTAGAGAACAAATACGGGTATTTGTAATTTACTAAATTAGTTATTTTAAAAATTTGTAAATACTCTATATTGGCGACGAGGATAAAATAACATTAGTTCAGTAAATTCATTTAAAGCATTTTTTGACCGGTCTTTAAATGTATTCTGAATTGTTTATCTACATTATAAGTGTTAAATGTACACCACTATGCAAATTCCCTAAAGAATATTTATAATCTTCTATAAATTAAGAACATGAGATATCTATATTTCCCTAAAAAAAACGTAGAGGAAAAAAATATAATAATCTTTTACTTTACTGCCATCTATACTATAATTTATTTTATTTATTTAAAAAATCATTAGTACTTTACTATTTTTAGCATTAGCTATCATCTATATAAACTGTTTATGTTACATTTTATCACGTACTTTTGGAGAAATATATTATTGCTCATAATGTGTACAGCTGAAATCTAAACCAAAACTTTTTTTCGTATAGCAAAATATAAGTCGAATTTAATAAAGGTCTAAGCATAACTTCCCCTATAGATACTCGCATGTTAGTTAGTTAAATTGATATGCGACAAAAGCGTATATTATTTTAAATAATTTATCCACAATTTATTGGTATAAGACTTGGACTTTTCAGGACTGATGATAGTCTTTAGTCCATTGTTGACGAAATAAGCTAATGTTTTTCAAGTAGTCTTCATCAATTTTGAAGTGTGGAGAAAAGGTCTCTCTGGATAAAGTTTTTAATAGTTGGATAGGACTTATAAAGCTCAGGGCAATCAGGTGTTTCGTTAACAGGAATCCATAAATAAGTATTTTGTAATCGTCTCTCAAGTGTCTTTATATATGCAGATTGCACCTTTGTAAGTGTTAATTCTGAAAGTATTATTGTTTGGTTTGTTGCCAAGGGCGAAATACCAATAAAAAGCCCTATTATCCAAACATATTATTCCATTAGTCACTTCGTGTTCAGATCAGACACATTGGTAAACAGGCCTTTAGGTAGACGTTCACCCCCGTCTAAACATTTGGTATCTTTTTTATTGAAGCAAAGATTTGGTATAAGTGTTGTAAAAACGGCTGGGTTTTGTTTGGTCGAACTTTGGTTCAACTAAATTAACGGTCAATTCGGGTCTGCTTTTCAAATTTAGACTAAGCCTAGAGGTCGACTAAGAACAGTAGACCAAAAAACTTTTAATAGTCGACTAAAACCAAATGTCGACCAAACAAAACCCATCCGTTTTTACAACACTACTTGGTATTTTTATAGGCAAATACAAGTAAATCGTTTGCAGATCCTTGGCCTATTTCGGAAGATTCTCTCTATGATGATATACTAGAATAGTATTTTTTTACCATTTGATGCATTGTGTTTTATATATTTTACGTATTTATTTTTTATTATTGCCAACAAATTTTTCAGCAAACAAATTTATATTAATTTAAAAAAATTATTAAGCCAAAAATTTTCCACAAATTTTGATGGTATATTAGCTATTACAACGGCATGATATAATCTTATATATAAAAATGAAACTATGTATGCGTGTTTGTATGTATGTTTGTGTTTATTGTGTGTATGCCACCACCAAATTTGGAAAACTACCAGACCGATTTGGCTCAAAATTTACCAGTTTATTCCCCATACTCCGGAGCATGTTTTAAAATTTGTTTGAGCTAAATCGGTCTAGTAGTTTTTGAGGGGTCACGTTTTTTTGTTTTATACGTTTTAGCACTTAATAATGACGTCATATGACTTATAGTATATGAAGCTTAAATGTTTTATTGCTGCATAAAAATTTTCTTTCATATTAAATCAGGTAAGACCCGTTACCATATGAATAGACCAGAGGTATATAAACATTAGATTCTACAAAGTATTTTAGGTCATGGTTATGCGTTTATTTTGTAGAAGAAACTTAAATTACATTTAAAACTCAGTGACATTTCTTTAAGGCTTATGCTAAACTTTACCATAAATAAATTGCTTAGCAATTAATAAGTATTAATATGCTCTTCCCCAATATCTTATATATAAAAATGAAACTATGTATGTTTGTGTGTAAGCCGCCACCAATTTTGGAAAACTACCACACCGATTTGGCTCAAAATTTCACACTTTATTCCTGACACTCCGGAGCATGTTTTAAGATTTGTTCGAGACAATTGGTCCAGTAGTTTTCGAGATATTTTGTTTTATACGTTTATAAATCGTCAATCAAACGCAACCTCATGACGTACTGCGTATTAAATGAAACTATGTGTGTGCATGTGCAGCATGTGTAGGTAGTGTTGTGATTGTGATAAATGTAGTCATATGCTGTGGAAAATGGAAACTTTTTACGATTTAAAACATTAAATTACATGGGCGTACGCAAAGGGGGGGGGCTGCCCCCCCCCTAATTTAAAATAAAAAAAAATTTTAATACAAAAAACCTTAAAAATTAAAAAAAAAATTATGTTTTGCCCCCCCCCCAATTAGTCACTGCCCTTTCTTAATTAGCCACTGCCCCTCCCTAATTAGCCACTGCCAAAATTTTGGATAGTCGATGACCTTTTTTTGCCCTCAGGTAAATTTTTGGTAAGGACAATTTTTGGATGTCGAGACCTTTTTTTTGCTCGCTAAAAAATTTTTAAATTATTTTTTTTGGTGTCAGGAAAATTTTTTTTTAATTCTGCCTCACCCTAATTCAAAACCTGCGTACGCCCATGTTAAATCAAAGTCATTTTTTTGCTTATTTTTCACTTCAATTATTATTATTATAGGACGGTCGTGTCCCCTCCTGCGTGATTATAAAAATACATATTTTATGAAGATGAAAGAAAGAAATCCCTCCTGCGTGGCTAAATAAATTAAAGTGGGCCTGGGCCTTGGACCCTCTTTAACTATCTGTTTAAAATTTTTTGCATATTAAACACTTACCAATTATATTTGATATATTCTTAATCTATTGAAATTTATCTATAAAATGATATATATTCTGCTAATACATCCGGGTAAATGGCAAAACAACGTTTGCCGGGTTCATCTAGTTAATAATAAACACGTGTTTTAAGAAATGAAATATGTCATCTACTTAAGTTTAGACTTACTTCTAACATTTGCTATATATCAATAAAGCACCTTGCGCGAGCTGTATAAAAATATAATTTCATTTTTCAATAACCCAACCCGTTTATTGCATTAAAATAATTAATATGGTAAATAAAAAATTTAAAATAAATTCTATACTTAGAACTTAATTGCTAATATGTTGCAGAATATATATACTACTAGGATATTTACATCAAATTTCATAAATCCATTACTTTTAAAACATTGTTTTTCTTTTCCCAACTTTGTTTTTATAAGTTAAACGTTTTCAAATGAAACTGATTGAGTTTTTCTATATATATTTTTGGTTGTATAAAGCTAGTCTAAAAATTATTCAATTAGGTTTCTTGTGGTATTTTCCATGATTTATAACTTAATGTCTAATTCAAATTGATCATATATCCATCAGGTCCACTTTGTTCTTATGAATTCAAAAAATCTGATTGATTTTAGATTATTCACAAATAGTATAAAGATAGGGAATAAAATGTAAAGTATATGGATAAGCATCATTAGAATCATTAGAAAAACACATAAAGTTTAAAGAGCGATTTAAGTATGTGAAAATATAAATCCTTTAACTGTTTTGGTTTTAATCAAGTAATGGCTAAGACCTTGGTTAATTTTACACCCAATTCATGGGCGCAGCCAGCATTAGATTAGAGGGGGCAATAATGATTAGGAGAAGGGCAAAATGATTATTTTTGAGATTTTAGTCATTCACCAAATCTTTGGATTTAAAGGGGGGCAACCGCCCCTCCCTTCCCCCTCTGGTTACGCCCATGACCTTAGGGTAGCTAATTCCTTGTTCAAATATCAAAATTTATAACCTCAACTACAAACTAGACTCCAAAGGTTTATTTTAGATGAAAAATCCAATACAATTCTATGGCTCTATGCTTGCTCATTAATTCAATAGATTTTAGCATCGAATAATATAATGAGTTGGAATTTGTTTATATTAAAAAGATTTTATATATCTTATAAACACTATGTGATACAAAGCACTATAAAATTTTACAAAGTATTGTGGAGACAAGAAAGAAAAGAACTTAAAATAAAGTTACATCACTATTAAATTTTCGTAGAATTTAACAATTAAATCTTTTCAAGAACTGTCATCTTTGTTCTATTTTGAATTGAACTTCGATGATGCGCAACAATTTGACAATTGCAAATTTTTACATAGTTTACAGAGTAAATATTAAATTCTAACAAAATCTTTATTTTATTTGAATAGATATCAAGGAGTTTATTTTAAATTTAGTAGATGACAACATTAAAAAGTTAAAAAATTATATTATATAATTTGAAAGAATAAGAACACTGAGAGTATAAAAGTATGAAAAATAAAAGGCGCCTTGAAACAAATAGATATCGTTTGCTTGAGAAATATGTTAAAATAGAAAAATTAGTAAATATTTTAAGAACATATTTTTGACTTTTATTAAAAAAATTGAAAATTAAACAATTTTATAGCATTAAATAGCATATAATTTTAGTTAATTTAGTATATCGACTAGAAAGCTATGTTAAGTTTGATTGGATATTATGAAGATGAATGTCAAGCCATGTTAGAAGATTCAATTCTTGACGCATTAAACAAAAAGATTCCTACACTAGGCCCAGCTTTTCAAACTTCCGAATATTTCAATTATATTTACAATGAATTAATAAACTACTAATCAGACACTGATCCAATTAAGAATGATATTTGTAATTGTATTTAAACCTTTATCAAATTTTAAAATGATAGATTTAAAAATAGCTTAAATGGCTTAAACAAAAACTGGAAAATAATTAATAAGCAAATCGTTTGTTATTATTTTGTATAATTTAAAACCTTTTGAATTTATGTAAATTTACCACATAACACTAGATTATATTAAATTGAAATAAAAATAGCAGAATGAAATGTTTTTGAATTAATATTTATTAAATACGCTGTGTCAACCTGAAATTACTGAAGTAGACGTGTTAGCTTTTGTTAGAAAAAAATGTTAACGTTTCAAAAGAGATGCTTCGATTAAATACTAGTTATCATGGTTGATACAATTTTAACATAGGAAATTTTTGAATATGGAGGTTTTAAAACAAATTGTACCTTTTATATGCCGGATACAATTAGATATGGAGAAAGCGAAATATTGATCAAAAATAAGCTAAACTCTGGGATTTTTGCACGCAAATTAATAGAAAAAGGAACAAAGCTTGGGAATTTTAAAGGCAAATTAATTGAGATTGAAAAATCTCAGGAAATACCACAATTTTCATATGAAGTAAAACAATTTAAATTTTATTCCTTATTTATGTTGAAGAGCGCTTTCGGGACCAATTCGTAGCAGGAATTCGATTCTTGAAGTTCGAGGTCGAAATTCGTTGTAAATATCCTAGGATGCTTGACGAAACAGGTAGAAGCTTAACTTTTGATAAAATTTTGGATATGGCTTTAGCATGGGAGACGGCAGAGAGCGAGGTTAATTCCTGGAATATAAATCGAATTATAATCGTAATGGTGCAGGTGTTAGTAAGGGCCAGACCAACCCCAACCGTACTGCTTCTAAATGTTTTCGTTGTGGCCGATCACACACTCGTAACTATTGCGCTGCAGCTACTGCAAAATGTTATAATTGCAATAAAAAGGTCATCTATCGCGGGCCTGTAGGAATAAGAGGGTTTATCAAGTTTTTGATGATTGCGAGACAGAGGTTGACGATATTAATTCCATTAATCACGTTAAAAATATTGATCGGAAACGAGCAACTATAGGAGTCACGTTAAATGATGTTCCATTCCGCTTGGAATATGACACCAGCGCCCAGGTATCCGCGATAAATAAGAAAATTTGGAACCAGATTGGAAAACCTAAAAGGCCAACACATAATTTTACGGGTTATGACCATCAAAAATTAGACGTATTGGGCGAGACAAACATTAAAGTGGGGCTAGGTCATACGAGCAAATTACTACCTGTCATCGTTACAAAAATATCTGACGTACCATTATTTGGCTTACCTTAGATATTCAGTTTTGGATTTTACATTCCCAAATGTGTTAAAATATTTAAGGTTTGCAATCAAAACTCAAGTACGAAAAGTGTAAATTTAATAAAAAAAAAATTGGCCAGAAATTTTGATTATGGGACAAAGAGCGATATAGTAAAAGGTAATGGCAAAAAGAGAGGGAAAATGTTGAAGGAGAACACCTTGCAAGATGCAAACGAAAATACAGACCAATTGAAGCACAATCAGAATTTAAAATAGCTAAAAAGAACCTCGGGATATTACCAGAGAACGATGGCCAATTAGACAAAAAATCAAAAGCTGATCAAACAAACGGTCAGGATAGCAACGATGAAATCCTCCAAACTGGAATAGAAAAGAGGAATTTTATCAACGCAGATGTATTACCCAAATTTAAAATGGCTGCCAAAAAAGGTACAATTGCCAATGGTAAATGGGTTAAAAAGGATGTGAAGGCAGATGATGATGAGACTACAAGAGAAGAGATTCTAAAAATGACTGCAGAAACTATCGCACTCAATGATGATAAGACGACACGGCCACGGAACTTGGAAATAAGGGAATTCTGGGTAAAAAATAAAAGGACGCCAGGATGGCGGAAAGGAAAAGTCCTCCCCGTTTTTATGAACATATGATGAACCTATTGCAGACAAAAATGACGATAGCAGGAAAAATAAATATCAAATGGCAGGAAGTAATCATAGAGTTTTTAAATAGCTAGAAAATTGATATGGGTTACAGATCTACTTTAAATGCAACTGAAAATCAGCAAGAAGAAATAATAACGACGATAAGCTGTCCAATATGCGAAACAACAATTGGAAAACTGGACTGCTTGAATCACTTGAGAGATGTACATAATTGCAAATCTGTAAAGAATAAATGTCCCTTCTGTTTTATATTTATAATCAATCATTTATTTAAACACATTTCCGATGTTCACCTAAAATTAAAAGTTAAATGCACATTGTGTGACAATTATTATCCAAAAATAATTTGAAGATACATATACATATTGTACATGAAAAAAAGAATGAATTATGTCCCTATTGCAACAATTACTATTTTAAATCCTATTTAAAAAGGCATATTCATCAAAATTTAAAAGTCAAATGCACATTATGTGACAACCATTATCCAAAAAATAATTTAAATCAACATATAAGAATTGTACATAAAAAATTGCAAGATCAATGCCCACACTGTCACGAATACTATCTCAAAGGTAATTTAAATCAGCACATAAAAGATGTGCATTTAAAATTAAATGCGAAATGCAATATATGAAAGAAGTTCGTAGGACGAGATTAAAGAGACATATTCGCACACATAATAAAATTAACACTACTTTTATAACTTTAAAAATTAAACCAAATACATATTCCAATGCAATGTTAAAGCAAAAATATAATAAAATACCTTTAAATGTATTTTTTAATAGCAAAATACGCATATATCATTTCTCTTGGACATCTATATAATAAACAATCTTAAGAAATTTAATAATTAATTACATTGCATATATTCTATATTTCTCCAACATTTAACCACAAAATATACCTTTATATCATCAAAAATACTGTCATTTAGTATTTTATGCCTGCATATTTACGCGTTTTTCATGTAACAATTAAATTTTTGCTAATACTACTTATAAACATGGCTTGTAATATTAAATATACTATGTTTCATTACTCCTATATATAATTACTATAAAGCAATCATCCTTTTTAGCATCTGAATAAAATGTAACATTTTTCCTATTTTTTTCTACCCACAGAAGTTTTGAATGACTCAAAAAGGTATTTACTAGTAACTAATTAAATTAATGAAAACTTAGTATTTTTAATTTTAACAATAATAATGATTTAGTTAAAACCCTTTTGTAACAAATATTAAAATGCAACAAAATTATATTTCAAAGCTAATATCCTTTGCCAACTGTTTTAAATGCCATTTTTCAACCCAAACCCGACCCGAATTTTAAAAGCCGTGCAGGGCTCTAATATGGATATCATTATTCTCATCTTTCTAAATTAATAATCAGCTCATGGAACTTTCAATGCATTATAGAGTAAGTATAAATTTATTTAATATAATTACAAACACTTTTAAACATATTTAAAAAGGAAGGACAGGATAAATATAATACCTTTTTTATTACTCTAATAGGTTGTGTCTTTACTACCCGTTCATCGTATGTAAAAATGTAAAATACATCTTTGCAAAATTTATACATCTTATAAACACTATGTGATACAAAGTAAGCACCATAGAATTATACAAAGTATTGTGGAGACAAGAAAGAAAAGAACTAAAATTCCAAATAAAGTTATATCACTATTTATTAAATTTTCGTAGAATTTAACAATTAATTCTTTTCAAGAACTGTCATCTTTGAATATTCTATTTTGAATTGAAGTTCGACGATGCGCAACATCGTAAACGATGTTTGCATACAATGTGTTACAAAGTAATTAGGACAAAAAAAATGAGACTGCTTAATCATAGTAATTTCTAGACTAAAAAGTATGTTGTTACTTTTCAATTAAAAGTCACTTCCTTCAAAACACTTAATATAAAATTAGAAATTTTGAAACGATAAAACAGTTTATAAGTGTTTCCCCAAAGATCGGGCAAATATTTATAGCAATAAATAAACAAACCTAGACTAATAATACTGTAGATGGCGAAGAGCTGATATTTTTTAGGTAATAGTCCGCCATGTTAGGACTTTTATTGTTTTTTGAAAATGTCATATAGAGCTTATATCACCTAACAAAAGCATTTAACAAAAGTGAAAAAAATTTAGAACTCAAACGTAAATAGTTTGATTGATGTAGTGCATATTTTTTAGTAGATATTATGGCATCGTTAAAACATTAGAGCAATCTATAAATGCTTTTTTTCGTGCTATAAATCTAAAAACATAGATGATTAAATGTTAACCATAAACATGGAAAGATACTTATGCAATGTTATCTCTAATTTATTCTTCCTTGTGCATGCGCGATTTAACTTATCTCACTGAAAATGGCCGCCTAAATTCAAAATAAAAAACAAATATTCGCCAACCTAAAGTATGAGCAGTAAATGTATCCAGACAGCCCGGCCTTACAGCCATTGTTCTTAACTTTTATTGTGGTAAGTGACTCAAAGATTACATCATGATGATATTGGTAAGGGTCTATTTGATATACATGTGAATCGATAGGTAATAAATCTGACAAAGAATACTTATCATACGAGTTAATTGTTGTAAACTATAAACATTCATCTAGGGTAATGTTATTATCTAGATCAGCAGGGAGCTACAATAGTGTTGTAGGACGGCTGGGTTTTGCTTGGTCGACCTTTGGTTTTAGTGGACTAAACATAAATAGACAAGGGTTTTTTGGTGTGTTTTTCTTAGCCGGCCAGAGTCGGTTATTCTTAGTTAAATCAAAGGTCGACCAATCAAAACTAGAGTTGTTAAATTGCTAAATTTCTTCAACTCCAGCTACCATCTGCTCGAGTTTCTGCTCCGCCCTCGAGCATTTTTATATGCTACTGTTCTGCCTAGTGCACCGAACAGTGAGCACACATTGTGCTAACGCGCATATTAAGCAACTCAGTGTGTGTGCTCGCGTCTGGAGTTTGAAGAAAGTTAGCAATTTAACAACTCTAATCAAAACCCATCCGTTTAACAACACTACTGGATACTTCAAGCTTACCATTAAGTTCTTAATATAGTGAAACCAAAACTCTTAACTCTCTATATTTTTATATGAGTATATACTGTAATGACGTGGCAAGTGTAGAATACCAAAGAACTTAGATTCCAAACTAAACAAACGAATTTGTTTCAATAACCGCGAGTAATTGTAGGCAGACGATAAATTCACATATAATAGATAATTATGTTATAAATAACGAAGCGTATATTCAAAAAACTAAATAATTAATAACTGTCACTACATACTACCTTATAATGGTCATATATATCCATGAGAAGTTAAATGTGCAAACTTGAATTAATTAGTTGAATGTTCCATTAATTGAAATTCTTTGTTTTAGGAAAAGTTTAATAACTAATAATTGGCAAACTTAGATTGGAGTCAAAAACATTTAAATATTAATTGCTATGCAATTTATGGGCTCACTTCCATTTGTTTACTCTCACGCACCGAAAGTTTGCACCGACGTATTACGCACCGTTATGTCACGCACGGAACGGGCACATTTTTCGTTTTTTTGTCGTATTTACCACTGCGACCGCTTGAAATTCGATTAAGACATCCTGAGTACGGTACCCTGTGCCCTCTACCTACACATGGGCCCATGCCTCTTCTGATATGGATTAGAATCTCGGCGAGGGCAAATATTTATTTTTTTATTAACCTATCATTGATAGTTACCCTCTGCCCCCCCCCTATAAGGGCCTATGCCTCTACTGATATGGGTCTTTGTGTCTATTATGACCGTGTCCTGGCTGCTGACCAATGGAAAAAATGACCATTGGTAAAAGTGTGAGTCGAAATTTTTTATATTTTTATTATATTTGTCTCTTATGTAATTATATTCTCTTTTACCGTGTCCTGGGTGCTGACCAATGAAAAAAGGTGACCATTGGCCAAAGTATGAATCAAAAAAAAAATTTACGGTTTTTTGACGCTTATTTTAACACCTGTTGCATTTCCCTCATTTAAAACTATCAATTCATACCGTCACATGTAGTTTTTTATATTTTGCCCCAATAAATAACGTGTTCCTCGAATTAATGTGAATCAAATATTAATTTATAAGCAAGCCGGAAGCATATCACAATTGTAAATCTGTCGCTGTCACATAAATGACATTTTGAGCTTCGCAGTAAGCGTTTTTTGCCTGTTGTTTTTTTAGTTAGTACCGGGTTTTGGATAAGTATGGTGAAAAGAGGAAATACCTACATATGGTCTTTATCGACTTGGAGAAAGCTTATGACACGGTCCCCCGCGATTTAATATGGTGGTGCCTGAGAAAACAAAATATTCCTGACGCAAATATACGGCTTATGAAAAATATTTGTGAAGCCTCAACACTTGCGATAAGACGATAGTTGAAGACTCTAAATCTTTTCGGGTTAAAATTGGATTACATCAAGGATCTGCTTTAAGTCCCTTTTATTTAATATAATTATAGACACGATAACGAGGGACATTCAAAAGCCATCGCCATGGTGTATGTGTATGCTATATGCCGATGATATAGTACTGTGCGAGGAAACAAGAGAGAAAGTATTCGAAGAAGCAGAAAAGTGGTCAAAGCGCTTAGCTGGATATGGTTTAAAGGTCAACGATCAAAAAACGGTATGCATGGAAATGAACGGTAGAAGCACCCCATTCGAGACGAGGTTGCGTAACAGAAGTCAATGCCCGGATCCAAAAAGGATGGGTTAAATGGCGTAGTATATCCGGTGTTATGTGCGACAAGAAAATGCCAATATGGTTAAAGAGCATAGCTTACATTTCCATCGTAAGACCGGTGTTACTCTATGGAAGTGAAACATGGGCATTAAACACAACTGAAGGAAAGCTATTACAAGCCATAGAGATGACAATGATACGGTGGAGCATGGGGTATACTAAGCTCGACCATATGACGAATGACTTTTTCATGACAAAAATAAGTATTCACCCTATGGCGGACATGATTAACGAAAATCGGCTAAGGTGGTATGGGTATAAACTAAGAAGGGACACGGATGACGTAAATCGAAAAGTACTAGATATGGAGGTACCGGGGGAGAAAGAGGACGACCCCGTGTCACGTGGAAAGGGCAAGTCAATAAATTATGAAAACTATGGCACTCACCCGGTCAAGATGGAAGAAACTTATCAAAACAAACCCCACGAATGTGGGATCAAATAACTGATAAAGAAGAAGAGGGTTAAACTAGGTAAAACTTTCCTCTTTTTTGAGTCAAGTCGGGCATGAATATACTTTAGCTTTTTCCAATATTATTAATAGCTATGCGATTATGGGTTAAATTTTACACGATGCTCAAATTGAACATGAATTGCATAGCAAATATGCTTTGTTTATCTTATATATAAAAATGAAACTATGTGTGTGTGTGTGTGTGTGTATATATGCCGCCACCAATTTTGGAAAACTACCAGACCGATTTGGCTCAACATTTTACAGTTTATTCCTGACATTTCGGAGCATGTTTTAAGATTTGTTCGAGCCAAATCGGTCCAGAAGTTTTCGAGTATTCGTACGCGTTGCACTGTATACGGAAATAGAACAATAGAAGAATATATAGACATCAAACTTTATTTTTACTTCAATAACCGCTTTATCATCATATATGCCCTAAAATTTTAACATAATTTAATACACCCGGATAAATGGCAAAACAACGTTTGCCGGGTTCATCTAGTAAATAGTATAAAAGAGTAATAAGTTGTGTATGAGGATTTAAAGCAGAGATATGTGAAGGGGGCAATGTGCTTGGCTTAGCGGGGATCTGGGGGCAGGAAATAAGGGTTTGGAACGGGGGTCTGGAAGCGAAGCCCCCAACTACGCTATTTTTTCTTAATTCTGATTATTATTATTTTAGAATAAATAGATGTACAACCCTGAAGTTGAGTAGATTTTATACAATTAATGTAGAAACTTTTATAAAATATTTTGCAGGGTATTATTCGGCCATTTTTGGAATTATTCGTTTTAAAGCAACAAACTAAACAAGATGTCAAAAAAATTATATATAGAGGTAATAATAATAATAATTAGTCGAGCACAAAAATAATAATGGAATTTGGGCTCGAGCGAGGTCGAAAAAATTAAAGCCAACTAGCGATCATTCGCTAGTCAATATGCAAAAGCGAAATAAAAGTGAAGCATAAGTTCACAGCTATTAACTTGTATATGTTTCCACGAAAATATTTAAAAAAGGCAATTCGACAAGTCAAACAGGATGGACGTACAACCAAAAATATTAATATAAATATCTGATGTGCAACTCAGAGGTCAGAAATGCCCGGCCCAACCCGCTGCCCGGCCCGCCCGGCCCGGCCCACGCCGGGCAACTGTCTTAAGTTTTACTTTTTGGATGGGCCCGGGCGGGCACGCTAATAAGATTCGGGCAATTCGGGCATGCCAAAAATTTTATCAAATTGATTTTCCTCGAAAAAAGAAAAATTCGCTTATAAAAAATTTTGGGCCATTATAAATTTGACTAGATTTTTTTCTATCGCTTAAAACCTTATCGTACGTTTATATAATGTCCTAAATCCTAATTTTAACTTCTTCAGAATTAAATTTTATTTTATTTCGAATAAATTAGTTTAACTGGTTTATCTCAAGATCAAAAATTTTTAATTTTCATATTATATTATAAAAGAATAAAATGACGTATCAAAAAACATATATTAAAATAAATATATTTATTTATATATTAAGATAAATAGATTTATAAATGTAAAATTTCTTTTAACTGATAAATGACAAAATTTATTATTTTATTTAACTAATGGCGTAAATGACGGGGGGGGGGGGGGAACGGGAAATTCCCTCCCCACAGATTTTTTATGAAAAATTATTTTAGATCTAAAGTTTATATTTTATAGTTGTGCAACGTAACTGACCAAGTTAATTATTTATAATGACTTTCTTTATGTTTTACCAGATTTTATAATTTTAATGTTGAAATAAAAATGTTATAAAATTTTTTGGATTTCTACTTTATAGTTGTGCAACGTAACTGACCAAGTTAATAATTATAATGACTTTTTATATGTTTTATACCAGATTTTATAATTTTGACGTTGAAATAAAAATGTTATATTGGAAATTTCCCCCCCCCCCCTGAGGGAAAATCCTGGCTACGCGCTTGACGTAATATGATAATATCTAACGATTTAAACTGCTACTCTATTACTATGGTAGTAGTAAATTATTTTCTTACATTTTTATCGCGTTCGCGAATGCTGCCACCCCCCCCCCCCCATGTTAAATCTTTGCCCCACTCCATTTCTTTCAGATTCAGTCAGATACCCATCTAGATCTACGTTTATGGAAAGGATTGGATTATTTGTATTTATGTAGCCAAAGCCATTTCATTGTTCGTTTCGTTCGCAATACACTACACAACACACACATGTGTGCCGTCTAGACTTAAAACAAAGGCTCATGCCATTTTCTAACAATGCGCGCGCATATAAGTGTTAAATTCCACTTCTGCAAATCGTAATATGTGCTTTCGTAATACAGGCAAGAATTGCTTATGCGCATGCGTAGTTATAACCCTCCGCGTTTGGTAAGTTTTCTAATATTATTATCTTCTATTTTGTAAATATTATTATCGTTTATTTTGTAAATTTCATGTAATCTAGGCAAAATGTAATATAGGCAAGGGTTAGGGTTAGATTTAGTGATTTATTTGATAATATGTATTACTTATTACGAAATGCACATATTACGAAATGCACCAGATTCCTAATTAATTAAAATTTTAACAACTAAAAATTCTACTTATTTTTATAATTCACAATTTTCAAATAAAAATTATCATTCTGTAGCAAAGTAAGTTATATAAATTTAATATATAATTTTTTATTTATAATAAAATTGTATGTCCTATGATTAGTTTTGTTAGCGATGATATAATATTAAAAAAAACTCTGGCCAAAGTTTTTTGCATTAATTTAGGAATTTGTCCGTGATTTTAAGCTTTATATTTTTAAATCTTTTTATCATATAAAATATCGTGCTTGATCTAGATTTAAAATTTACAAACGCTAGAATAATATATTCAAATTCTGCTATTAGACTTGGGGGAGACCGAGGCTAGTCGTAGCCTGGGGTTACTATTATCTTTGTAATTATTTTTTTAAATAATAATGATATATAATTAAAACATAAACCGTATGTGTATTTTTTCATAAGGGATTTATCTTAATGTAATTTGGAATATGAATTGGCTATTTAAAAATTTTTCCATTGCAGAATTTGTCTTTTATGGGTACCTAAAACTAAATCAGATTGTCATCTTTACCCTTCCTTTTAATATGGTGGAAAAATAAAGAAAACAAGTCACATTAAAGTTATCTAAAATTATAACTATTTTAGGTATCCTAAATTAGCAAGATTAACAAAAATACTCTTTGCCATCCCGGCGACGAGTGCTGCAAGTGAAAGAAGTTTCTCTATCGCAGGAAGATTAATAGAGGAAAGACGCACAAGATTATCCCCGGAAATTGTCGACGATTTGTTATTTTTACATAATAATTATGAATAATAAAATATTGTCATCTTTGTTCTGATCAATATGCCATTATTTAATGCTTATTTTGTAATAGTGGTTAAAAGATTTTGGGATTGGATAATTTCTAGTCTAACGGGCAAATTTTATTAATAAGGCCGGGCAGCTCTAATGGTTTGGGCATGGCTGAGCGGACACTTAGAAGGGTTCAGGCGGGGAATTTAGTTAAAAATTTAGACCGGGCCGGGTTTGGGCAGAAAAATTTTAACAAATCCGACCTCTGTTTGCGACCTCACAAATTCGGGACTAACGGGCAAATTTAACATTTCGGGCCGGGCAATTCGGGCAGCTTTAACGATTTGGGCGGGCCCGGGCGGACACTTAGATGGGTTCGGGCGGGCAGATTAATTATAAAATCGGGCCGGGCCGGGTTCGGGCTGAAAAATTCTAACAAATCTGACCTCTGGAACTTAGCTAGAATATTTATTATTTGCTATGATAAATGTCACAAGCCATAAACATTAAAAACATTATTTTAATTTGTAATTGTTGTATAAAGTAGTTTGCAATTTTTAACTTTTGTATTTTGTATTGTTATTATATTTAACTAAGAAATGAACAAATTAGAATGTGGTGAGTATATAACTTTTACTAATTTATGTTCAGACCGTAAATAAAAAGCAATTAACTTTAGGTTATTTTAACAAGTATTGATTATTTTGTAAAGGTGTGTCTATTATTTAACTTATATTAACAACAAATTCTTGTTTATTTTAAGGATTTTATTATTCGCATTTAAAAATAAATTTATTTGTTTATTTGTATGTCTTAGAAAGAGGCTTTATTATTTAAAGGAATTTTTTGATTAATATTAAAAAAGTATAATATCCTTTTTTAGTCTGTTTGTATTAGTCGCATAAATAGACTAAAGGTTTCTTGATCAAATCTCTGGTCTGTTAATGTTTAATAGACTAAAACTAAAGGTCGACTAATCAAATCCTGCCTTTTTTCAATACTAGTTTATACATGTAAAGGATCATTTAAGAGATCTACCGATTGCCATAGGAGTAAGTTATTAAACATAAATGCCGATAAATTTACAAATTGATGATGATTAGTAAAATATCATTCCAATTTTAATTGGTCTACTTTTAAATACTATGGCTTAAAAATAAGCGCATATATTATTTGGTACATTTATCATTTAATTATCAAAGCATTAAACAAAATTTAAAAGTTAACATCTCTATATATGTCTCAGTTTTTTGAATATAAGTTAAATATTTACAAACTTTTAGCTTTAAAATCTACTATAGTGTGCTCTGCATAGACTAGATAGACTGCTCATGCCATATGTTCCATATGGTTAATTGTGTGTAATTTTCCTCCATTTTTAAGAGTGCAACTTGTGTATTTTAACGGTGGCCCGTCAACTTGAATGTCCCCCAATCAAAAAATGTTCCCCAAAAGCATATAATCCTTCAATTTCCGATTAAAGTTATAATTTAGTAAAAATAGGAATTATTATAAAAGGTACTTAATTTAAAGCCTTTTTTATGATAATGGAGAGAAGTTCGTTAATGTCCCAGTGTGAATTCGGCAAGATGGTTTTCGGCGAGTCGATAGGGCACCTATCTTAACCATGTAATTTTGTGCTATAACAGTCAATTTACCTTCCTCACTAGTTTATAAATTAAAACGAACGTCAATAAATTAATGGTATACATAATATTGATGGCGCTATATTGTTAAACAAACTTTAATCGCAGTATTTACATTTTTAATTTTTATGTATTATGTAAATGATGTTTATTTTAAAATGCTAGTTTTGATATCTACCCAATTCAATATTTTTATTTACCTTTATAAGATTATTTAATTTGCGAAAATTACTAATTTATATATGATCACCACTTAACCATGTTAACATCAAAATAGTGGAAAAAAGGGTACACGTTTTGTGCGTTGATGAGCAGTCTATCTATTCTATGGTTTTAAGTCAACGATTAGAAACGGTATACATGGAAATGAACTTTACAGGCAGCCCATCACTAAATGACCATCTAAAGCAGTAGTTTTTAACCTTTTTATACACGCGGCCCCCCAAATATTTTATAATTTTTTTGCGGCCCCCCCCCCCCCCATTTTTTCATAATAATTTATATTTGTCAAATTATCTATAATATATTGATTTTCTCTTATTGTTTCATTATATTATATAATGAACATAAAACACAACTTTCTTATTTCATTATCTATTTAAATAACATAAAAACTTCATAATTAAACATAAAAAACATTCATTTATAATAAAAAATATATGCATTCGGAAATATATTTAATGAGATTTCTGCTGCTGAACATTATCAACCAATTTGTTAAAATCTTGGTTCAATTGATCGTAATGCTATCCTCATGCATTAATCTTGTCGCAATCGATTGCGTTTTTTAGTTTTTATATCCACCATCGTTGAGAAGCCTTTTTCACACAAATATGTACTAGCGAAAGGCAGCAAATTTTGCATTGCTGCTGAAAATAATGGAGGATATTTTGCACGAATTTGTATCCAAAATTGCGGCAAACTTTTAGTTTTAAACAAAGATTTTAAATTACAATCATTTATTAATTCTAATAATGAATCTTCATCATCTGATGATAAATTGGTATTTTTATAATTGTTGTATGGATCTTGAATCCAAAGTTTTGTAATGTGACCTTCATCATTAGGGAATCATTTTTTAAATTTATGAATTAATTTTAAAATATGACATTTAATTAAGTAATTTACATTTTCTTTCTCGAATTGAAATTTTGAATCAGAGATTTGTTGTGAATAGAATGGAAACATTTCATATATATTTAAATTTATTTTTTGAATCCATCTTTGTAATTTCATTTTCATAGCCTCAATATGCACTATTATGCGATCCAAAGTCGGTGGTGCGAAGTTCGCTTCATTTTTAAATTTTAGAAGTTAAATTTGTTGAATTTTAAAATTAAATGAAGATAATTATTTTAAAAATTAGAAAATGAATAAATTATGAAACAGCAAAAAAAATCTACCATTCAAAAAATTATTATTATTATAAATAATAAGTTTCACAGCTTTTTTTAATACCAGTGGGGTCTGAGTGGTTATAGCGAACGTCTAAACAGAAGGCAACGAGTTCGAATCCCACTGGTAAGTAATTTTTCTAAAGCTTTTCTGAATATTTTTATTATATAAAATTTTGCATAATTTGGCGCCCCCCCCGGCAAACTTCTCACGGCCCTCTAGGGGGCCGCGGCCCCCCGGTTAAGAATCACTGATCTAAAGTACCCAAAAGTAGACAGGTTTACATATCTCGGCTCGATGCTACATCAAGATGGAGGTTGCGCAACAGAAGTCAATGCCCGGATCCAAAAAGGTGGCTTAAATGGCGAAACATGTCCGGTGTAATGTGACAAGAAAATGCCATTATGGTTGAAGAGCATAGCTTACAAATCCGTCGTAAGACCGAATTAAGTAAATATGTTTGTATTTTAATGCAAAAGAGAGGTGTGTTTTATGACATATTTCAATTTTTATAAATATTTATGATCTTGCACTAATGATTTAATTAAAATTAATTTCGCCTTTTTTATTCATAGATCTTGTAATTTCTAAGAGTGGATCCGTAAGGTTATTATTTTTTAATTCGTTTAATAATAACAAAACTAGAAAACTTTTGTTAAATAAAATTAATTTTGCATAGAGTTTTGATTATATTTGGCATAACTGGTTTTATGCAGCTACAAGTGTTACTAGTAAAATTGGAACGGCGGGTCGCTTGTTGCAAATAAGAACCCGTTTGAGACTGGTGATTTTTTAACATAATTATTATTGAACATTTTTAACATTTAAATAAATATTCTTTCATTGTTGACGAATAATTTGCATTTGAAAAAACAGCAAAATAAAAAAATTCGAGAGTGGTCTAGGCTAGAGAACTGCAAACTTTTTTAAACCCGAACCCGACCCGACCCGAAATTATTTTCAAATTTTCTACCCGGACCCGACCCTACCCGAAATAATTTTCAAATTTTCTACCCGGACTCGACCCGAAATCATTTTCAAATTTTCTCCCGAACCCGACCCGAAAGCATTTTAAAAACTTCAACCCGAATTCGACCCGACCCGAAATATTATTAAAACAAATTACTTCGAGCTCGAAAATTGCGGTGTGTAAAATTAAATCGACAAATAAAAGTGCTATTTTAATTCTTACCTCCTCCATATCCTCTGCTATAACACAATGTAAAATTATATATAGGGTTCTCCATGATGATTTGTATTCTTTAAAGGGGATGGTGAAAAAAACTTATTTATTTATCTATATTTAGTTTCCTAATATCAAGTAAACTGCTCATATGTTATAGACTTGAGACAACTATTAACATCCATTTATTGTTATTATGAAACCATTATTAATATTATGATGCCCTATCAACTCGCCGAAAACCATCTCGCCGAATTTAATGTCCCCCGGTTAAAAAAGGTCCCCTACATTAAAATCATCCCCCATTTAACCAATCACAAAATTAAGGGACCTTTTTTAACCGGGGGACATTAAATTCGGCGAGATGGTTTTTGGCAAGTTGACGGACCACCTAATATTAGATAGCTGATTATATAGTAAATATGATGAAAACTGTTCAAATGTTTTAAGTTTGAAGTGCAATTTAAGATAAATTCATTTGATATGAAACTTAAAAATAATTATAAGTTATTATAAAAAAAATATTATATAATTAAAAATTTGCACATGAAACATTTATAAAATTATAACTTACTTTTAAGTTGGCTTTTGAATATGTATTAAATGTAATTTAAATTAACGATAAGGATTAGCTAAAACTTCACGGTTAACACTAAAAAAATTAAAAATATAACTTTATTGAAATAATTTACCTTAAAATAGTCAAATTAAAAACAGGAGTAATTTATTTAGTTTGAATTAGTGATGAGAATTAGCTAGCACTTCAGAGTTCGGAGTTTTAAAATTTAAAAAAGAGGAAGAATCAAATGAATAATGATCTTGTACATATCGATATTTAAAAACACTCTTACCTTAGCAATTAATATTGGTTAAAAAAATAGATCTCGCGTGTTTTTTACTATGTATAAACCTTGGACCCGACTGTATAAATTTGACCCGACCCGAAAGCATTTTCAAATTTTCTACCCGGACCCGACCCGAAATCATTTTCAAATTTTCTACCCGGACCCGACCCGCCAAAATCTTTTTCAAATTTTCTACCCGAACCTATGAAGATCGTAAATGAATATTGCGTCTTAAAATTTTCGCCTAAAAGTTTACCTATTAAGATTCACTTGGGTCCGATTAAATTCCACTTCGTTATTTTTTGGATTGAATAAGAAATAGCAAATTTCAAATCGCAAATATAGTCCAAAATTTAGGATTGTTTAACATCGGCCATATACATACATACAATTGTAACATATGGAAGATTCAAATTTTAGCTTTGAATCTTTGCTATCAAAAATGATTGAATGCAACTCTTACTCCGATAGTGACATAAAATTGATAACTTATCTTAGCTGTTATGACGAAATACAAAAGTAATATTAGCTTAACACAAATTAATATTTAGATTTATTTTATTGCTGGGATCAATATTTCTATTTATCTCTGAAGATGTTAAAACTAAGGTCAATTTATTAAACAATTTTATTAAAAATAATAACGAAAAATATAATACTGTTCAATCAATGGTTACGTTCGAAATAGAAAACATCCAAAATATAAGGAATACAAATTCATCGGGTTGTAGAAATCTGTTAAGATTACATCGAGCATTTGAATTTATTGTTGAATTCATGAAACAGATATCAGTGCATAATAAGGAAAAAGGAGTTGATGAAAGGCTTTCTGTACTGGCTATACCTGCTTATGAACAAACTCTAGCCAATCATCATTCTTGGATAATGAAAAATGTAACCAAAATAGCTTTAAAGGGCCTTCCTACAAAACATAATTTAGTGGTTAAACTAAACTATACTCATAATGATTTTAATAGGCTTAATTATTTGCTTGATAATATTATAACACATGCTCAAAACATTTATAACAAAATACAGACAATCTATTTCAATAAAAATATTTTGGATCTGCCTTAATTTTAGTAAGTATGCCAAAGATTTGAAAGCATGGAGTATAGATCTTTTTATTATAAAGATTAGATGGCTTATGGTCCAATTTTAGTTTATAAGCTCTTAACACTTCGTAGGTTGGGTTAAAAATGCTAACACGGATGGTATTTGGGGTCATAATTACCCCAAACTTTAAATAGCTATAACTTAGATATTTTATAATATAAACTTGTCAAAATTTGCAAGAATAATATTTCAACTCTTATACGTTAATATATCAATTTGCCTTTTTGATCAAGTGGTATAAATTTTATGCCTATAAGTAGAGCAGCCCCCAAATTTTTTCCCCTAATGACTATTTTGGCTCATACCAAAAAAAATATATTTATTTTATGGTTTAATCAATATGATTATATAAAAGAAAGTTGAAACTATAAATGTGGAAAATTTGATAAAAAAAACAAAAAAAAATAGAGATGTTTAAAGTTAGGCAATTTTTAGCCTTTTGTTTTTTAAGGCAAAAAAGTTACTATTGGTCTCAACTCATATTAAATATTATTTCATAAATTTTTTATAGATACATAATAAAATATAATAAAAATTAAGAATAAGAACAATATTTAAATGAAAAATTTGCATACAGCGTTTACCTCAACTTTTGCACTTCGTGTTCTTCTCCTGCACACTAGTAGGGGAGAAAAGGGGTAATCAATCATAGCGTCTAACGTGAATCGCTCATTCCTTCTCTCCCCTTCGCATGTAACACACTCCTTCCCCAACCTTCCATGTTATTTTGCAACTCATACACCATATTTTGCACTTTTTTATAAAATGGTTGTTTTTTGTATAAATTAGTGAATTTTTTTTTCAAATATAGTTTTAATTAATTTAACTTAAATTTTTTTAATGATTAATTTTTTTAATTTAAAGTTTATTCAACCTTAAAAATGAAATTTTGTCATGTATACATTTATTGTCGAAAAATTATTAAAATACAATAAAATATGCATATATAAGAAATTTTATGAGGATATAAAAATAGTTACATACACATTTTATATGTTTAGTCACAAATTTGCTAAATTCCACTATACTCTTAACTATTTCATCTGCAATATGTATTAAAACAACCTAGATGAGTTTTGGCTGCCCATTCATATAACTCTACTTTAGTTAAATGCAATACAAAATTATGTTCCTTGTTATAACATTTTTATTAGGACTATTTTTGTCCCTCTTAGTATTGTCTTTTCCAAGCTTCTAGGTTATTATAAAAGTAACTATTTTTGTTAGGCATATTAATTAATTCTTCTTCATCTTAATCTCCTGTTAACTCACTCTCAGATTTATGACTACTAATGTAGATATAATCATCCGAACCATCAAGAATTACTTGATAAAATGTTATAACTATTATTTTATACCATCTTCAGACAAAGAATATTAAAAATACAGCACTTTGTGAGATTAGACAAATTAAAAAATCAAAAATGTAAGAAAAATCACACAAATAAGCACTTTGAAATACCAAGAGGAAAAATTATCATGTTAAAATCAGAGTTTAAAATTTGAATATTTTAAATAAAAAGAAATTTATACAAAAAATTTCTTCAAAAAAGGGTTTACAATAATGGGTTTTAATAATATATTTCAAAAAAAAGGAAAAATTTTTTTCTTCCATTTTATGGAAGGTGGGGTCGTGGAAGACCCCATGCATCTAAAACACTATATTTTAAAAACTATTGGATAAAAACTAGCCAGCAGAGATATTCTAGGGTAAATTATGTTAAGCTACGGAAAAATGGAATTGTAATATTCACTAATTTATTTTGTACAGCATTTTTAAACGGCTTGGGGTCATTATGACCCCACCCGACCTACGAAGTGCTAAGATAACTTTATACTTTTTTGCTTAATTACAAATTGTCTACATGTTTTTTTTGTAAATGACAAAATCTTTCTATTTATCATCGGTATGATGAAATGCAATAATTATTATCTATTTTGCTTTCGACAACTTACTACTGAAAAAAATAGCACTCAGAGTAGTCTAAATAGTCCAAATTAGATTACAATTCTTAATATTAATATAGTAGTACTACTACATCCTACATAAATCCTTGGTATACACTAAATTTGACCTTGTATAATATTTACAATTCTAGTAAAGGTGGTCTAAAATATTAAATTTGATAGAGAAAATTGAAAAGTTTGTTATTTTGTGAAAAATTTAATTAAATGTTTTCTATAAAACTAACGATATTAACATCTAGAGTTATGGTAATATTTTGTAATAGCTCATTAATTTGTTGTCCTAATTAAGTCAATGGCGCCAGCAATAATTTATGTTATTGTTAAACCTTTATTTACAATTTAAACTCTGAGGCGATACAATATATTTAGTAACAATATTTCGAAAATACATTATTTTTCATTAAATAGAGTGCTATAATTTGTATAATAAGATTAATTTATAAATAATCTGATCGCTTTAAACAAATTGCAACACTTTAAATATGGTTGCAAAATTAAAAATTTTTATAAAAATTTGCGTTGATTCTAGAATACACGATTGCATTTCATTGCGTAGCCGAGTTGTTGCAGGGACGTTTTTACATCGTTGTACACTGTAGGATCTTCTATTGTGACAGGCACCTAAGATTTCAAAAAAAAATCAATATTACACCTTAACCACTTTTTTGAACCTTAATCAAACCACACTATTTTTAAGGGGATTTGGATAATAAATTTGATTCCAGTTAGAGAACTGAAAGTCACTCAACCCGAAGACATTATAAAATTTTCATCCCGACCCGATATTGGGTCCGGGTCGGGTTTGAGGTCACATGTGCAGTTCTCTAATTCCAGTATAATTTCTAAATTAAATCATAGTAAACCCTGAGTTAGGAGAAGGGGTAAGGAGGAACATTGAACATTAATGTTTAAATTTTATTGCATTATTGATAAAATTACACATTTTTAGTAATGTATATATAACAAATGCTGCAATACGTCGAATGGTTTGTCCGTGGCCAGAGCTAGCATAGTTGTACGGGATATTTTTCCTGATCGAGTTTTGGGTAAACGGGGCACTACTGCCACCAATTTAAACGATGCCACTGGGCCAATTACGTCGCGTACCGTTTTAATTGTGTCCGCTTTTATGTCTTCGTACGCTTTTATGATACCTATTAGTGCAAGAATCGTTCCATGACAAATCAAAAACATTAAAATTCAAGAAAATTGCGTCAATACTATAAAATATGGCAAAAATATTAAAATTCATAAAACGAGCCCAAGCTTGATTTAACCCTTTGAGCCTATTGGCTTTAAATGGTTTAAATATTAGAAATTACTGCCCTATATGAGACCGCACCTTTACCAGACAATGATCCAAATCTAAAATGGTCAGTCGAAAAATCTTTTTTACGCTGCTACGTTTGTTTAATATTGCCTAATAATGATAAGTCTCTGCCTTGACGCTCGCTAATGCGCAGGTTATAATAAAACAAATCTAACGAGAGATCAGAGAGTGTTTATAATAATAATAATTCGTTTGAAATTGATTCTAACGCTTTTTTAAATAATATTTTTTTACTTTTAAATATTTATCTTTATTGATCGTTCAAAAATACCATGTTTTAAAACACAAAGGGCTAATGGAACTTGTCCTTTCAAGGAGTCAGGCACCGCAATGACGGCGCATTCGGCCAAATCTTGATTTTCTAATATTGCCTGAAATTTTTATAAATATATATAAAGACAATATTTTATATTCATCACTGATATTCTTCATCAGAATGAGAGGCAAAATAGTACTTTAACCTTTGAAATTTAATATATAAATGATTTATGATAATAGAATAGGCTTGCCTACTAGGTATTTAATCACTATTGTTCTCAATATTTGTGTACATCCTACACAATTGTATATAATAGTCATGAAAAATAAAATACTACAAATTATGGTATGTTACAAAAAAAGGCTAAATTGCACCTCTTCGATAGCTCCAGCCGATAAACGATGTCCTGCCACGTTAAGCACATCGTCTATTCGCGACATAACGGACATGTAACCATTGGCATCTTCAATTCCTGCATCGTACGAATCGTAATAACCCTAAAATTTAGATAAATGCTTTATTAATTTCCATAACAAAATATATACACATTTAAGTAGACAAAGCCTCTTATAAAATGCTACAAAATTTAAATCTAATTGTTAGGCAGGCGGGCTTGTATAGAAACATTGATGTTTTGTACAGTCCAGCATATCACGCAGAGGTGTAATTTGATTAATTTTTTATGCCCAAACCCGACCCGTTCCAATTTTATAACTAAAGTTGCCGGGCTCAAAATGATGATTTTTTTAAATTTTAAGCAGTAAGTTCGTTATCTTCGAAATTTTAGATTAATATTATACAATCAAATAAAAAGTGTCAAAAAATACACTATAAAAAAACCTCATTAAAATCGAATCTGGTGCAATTTCGAGCCCGCACCTAAATATAAATTTAAGACGCCCAGCCCGTGGGCCGAGCGAGCTAGGGAAAGTAATTTATGTGTAATAGAATCTAGAAGTACGGGATAGTTAGAGAAATATAATTGAACGAATCGATCGTCAGCCTGCCACAACGTGCTCATGAAGCCGGGAGGTAGAGGAAGTTTTACAACAATTCGACCTAAATTCTCCCCTTGCCCAGTATCTTCTTTGGAATCTTCACTTTTTGAGATTTCTTTTCTAAGTTCTATCTTCCAGCCCGGTACCGCTTTGCCCGTAGTGCCCCTGGGTGGGTACTTTATACTTTTGACGCCTTCATCCACTAATCCCAAACAACTAGCAGTCATAGGCCAACCCGATTCTAAGTAAAGATAGGGTTAAATACAGAATGTTAGGTTGGCGTTAGAAATCGTGTCGTCTTTTAAGTACTATGTAAGAGTGTTTTAAAAAGAAATGGGTTTTGTTTAGTAGACCTTTGATGTTATTTTACTAAACAAAAACTCTTTTGGTCTGTTTTTCTTAGTCGACCTATAGCCTTGGTCGAAATTTGAAAAACATACCAGAGTGTTTTGGTATGCTTTTGTTAAGTCGGGCGTTAGTCTTAGTTGAAATAAAGATCGACTAAACAAAACCTAGGTCATTTTACAACACTACTATGTACTCTTATGAACTCTGTTTTCCTATACATAGAAAAAGAAATTTTAAAACGGGGTGGGGGTTAAGATAAAGGCGGATAATGAAACAAAATAAAATCATAGCCCTGTAGATTAATCAACGGTCTATGGGATTATATTAATATTAAAAAAAATTTAAAAGGCGCAAAAAGATCTTTTTTGCACCTTTAATCTTATTATTCTCATAATCAGGACGACTCGGATAAAAACTAAAAACACATTATTGTTCAGCATAGTATTCTCTATCATAAATATTAATCCGATTGCAGGATATATTTTGTATAAGTGTTATAAGTTGCTATTACATATTAGTTAAACTGGAACTACTTACCAACATAAATTTGTTTGAGACTCTCTTATCATAATAAATTTTAAACGGGTTCAATCTGAATTTTTGATTGTTTAAATGATATAAATGCGCTTAGTAATTAATTCGCTAAGCCCCAACCCCATTCCTACCATACAAATGTTTCAAATTACCTGTTTGCCACCAATGGTCAATAACGGGCACGGCAAATTTTTCCTTGGTCCAATCCAGTGTTTCGTGGTCACAATGCTCCCCGGCCAAGAATATCGACTTTAATCTGTTTCAAAAGTGTGAATTTCTCAAAAATGCACTATTCATTATCAAAATAGGTATGAAAAAATCGTATCTGAGAATCTTTAATATAATTATTTCTAAGCTTATAGTAATATAGGATATATAGCCTATTCTACTATTAATTTTAAAACGAATATTGTCATCTTTTAAATGGTCTATAACTATAAGTTATGGTATTAAAACGCAACTTTCTGAAAAATAAACTTGAATACTAGGTGCAAAAATAATAAAAGAACGAGATCGTCGTTAAAAAAAACATGGAACAAAATATAAATTAAAAAATCACTCTAATCATGAATAAATATATCATATGACATACAAGAAATGTAGAAATACTAAAATGTGGCATTTATAACTCAAATGGGGCATGTTGAAACGACAAATTAAATAAAAATGCAACGTTCACCGAAGGGAGTGTTGTGAAAACGGCTGGGTTTTGTTTGGTCGACCTCAGTTTTAACTAAAAATAATGGGCGTTTCTGGTGAGTTTTTGAAATTTTGACTAAGCCTGAGGTCGACTAAACATAAACAGACCAAAAAGCCTTTGGTCTGTTTATGTTTAGTCGACTAAAACCAAAAGTCGACCAAACAAAACCCAGCCGTTTTTACAGCACTAACTTAAGGTATAAAAGAGTAAAAAAAAAGGATAAATGTAGACATTTGATACTTTTTTATCTGGTATTTCTTGCCTTGCTCGGCTTCGGGGTCCTATAAAGCAGAATCAACCATATAATACACTTTAATTTTTGCAAACAAAATAATTTCTCACCTCTCGCCTGATTGCACGCATGGTCGTTGGCGCTGTGATGATACAACCCACATCATGCTCGCTAACTATGCGAAAATATGCACCCGCATCAGGTGTTCCTATAGGTTTACCCTGACATGATAACGTAAGTTGTGAAGAAAGAACACGATTTACGACGAATGAAAACCGCAAATCAAATAAGAGGAGATAACTATAATTTATATGCCATCTAGTGCAATTTTTAACTTAAAGACTAATTTGGCTAAATATATACCTAACTTTTTTTTAGCATTTGACATGATTTCGCTGTTATTGGAGTAGTATGCCATGGTTAATTTTATAGTCATATACTAATCAAGATAGGTATATATAAAACCAAATTAGATTGAGCTCACTTTTATACTGGCTAAAGAAGATACCCCCGTAATTATGGTGTATTTTATCGTTTAAAACAATCGTTTCAAAATTAACATAAAAAATCTAAAACGTATTGCGGGTCGAAGCCTAAAATAATTACACGCACAAAAAACGGTGTCTTCTTAATGACATTTTAATGCGGCCAAACCTTTCTTAGCATATTTTTAAATCATATACCTTTTTCAAATTTATCACTGTACCGTGCTCTAGCAAATATTTGATCCCAAATTTAGATCGACAAACAAATATGTGAATTTTCCAAAATTTTAATTATTATTAATAAGATTTAAATGATAGAACATAATAACCTATAATCGATCAGGAACCCATCATTAATATTTAAGGTAGAGCCTATTAATGTTTGAGGCAGCTCTAGAAACAAAAATACTTTTGGCATCCCTTGTTTATTAAATGACTATTTTAAAGAAATATTATAAAATTTAGGTGTACTCCAAACGTTGTGGGGAGAAATATAAAATTAAAAAAACTCTTAGCCGCAGATTAAATACAACACTTTTACGGACTATAAGTTAAAATCAACAATTGTAAAAAAATCACTAGTTCACAATGGAAAATTGTTAAATTCTGAAATACTTCATAAATGACTGTGGTATTTCGATTGAGAAGAGATCCGTAACAGGCGTAAGAATGACCTAAAACCCAGCCGAGATCTGATGCTGACCAAAAAACATCTCCCGGCCTCGAATCAAACACGTATTTCATGGACCATTGCAAAGCTGTCGCGTAACCAGCGCTAGGTCTTACTATACCCTAAATATGAACAAATACTCAATTTCGTATAAATACGGTGAAAAGTTATCAATGGTTCGCTCGAAAATTTTGTAACAACTTTTAGTTTATAATTTATTAAACAATCCCACACGTAACTGTACAAATTTTTGACTCAAATTTAAAGTTTATTCTATATTTTTGTGGTCCAAGAAGACATTTTGTTTCAATATTTTGAAATAAATCATTGAATTATTTTTATTTGTATCAGTGCAATAATGCCCCTTTACCCTTCTTTCTTCCAAATTATTTTTATACGACTGATGATTAGAGTTCTTTAAAATATTAAAAAGCACCAATTATATTATTAAAATCATACAGAAAATCTGCGGGCGACATTTTTAAATAGAATTTATACCGAGTGAGGTTGTCAATGGAAGATATCTTATATAAAAATGTTTTTGAAATACAGAAGCGGAGCGAGAGGGAGGATATAGTCAGAGGGTCGGGCAAACATCCTGAATATAGAATTAAGGGCTCGCAATTTAGTTATAAAAACGAGCCGGATGGGGTTCGGGTATATAAATTTAAGAAATCTAACTTCTGGTAGTCAGAGTTATTGAGAGATTAAAGTTAAAGATTGGCAAATTTTACATCATGGACTTAATATTAATTAGCCTTGCAAATATATCATCAAGGATTTTATACTCCTTTTATAATTCTTTAAACATAATATCAATACACTACACTGAATGGAGTTAACTGTTTTTGCGAAAAATGTTCGAATAAACCCGACATTAATTCTCGGCAAATTCAAAACTGTTTTTAGCATTAAAATATATAAATTTAATAATTTTACAAGAAATGCCTACAAAACAACGATCCTATCTCTTTATTTAAGGTGTCCTCTCCACACCAAACAGAGTTTATACAAACAAAACAGGATCATCTGACTGACTTTAGGTTGACCGGTGGTTCCCGAAGTGTAAAGGATATAGAGGGGACTTTCACCGGGGATGGGAATACAATCTTGGTGTGAGCTAGATGCCATTTCACTGACCCAATCTAAGTCATACCCTTTCGTAAAGGGCTGTCGCTCCTAATCAAATAAATTCATATTTATGACTTCAAATTTATAAATATATTTTTATATAATTGAAAAGTTTATTTGTACCAAGACATACTCATTAAACAAAAAAAAGAATATCGGTTAGATACAAACATTTAAACATAGGCGTAACTAGGATTTCCTCAAGGGAGAGTTATAAAATTTTCAAGGTGAAATTTTTTTTTGTAACTATTTTTTGGGATGAAATGTTTTTTTCCTAAAAGTTTACAGTGACGACTAAAAGTAAAATTCCACCAAATATTTAATTTTTTGAAATATACAATATGAATAGAAAATTATGGGAGGGGTTCTAACCCGAAAACCACCCCCTCCCTACGCCAATGCATTTATTGCTTTAAGTCTGTATCGCCCTATAGAATTCCCTAGTGTTGTTTGAGAAAAAAGGATGTGGAATTTCTAAATTTCGGGGCAGGTTTCCCGATATCTTTAAAAAAAATTCATGGCCTTTTCAAGGCAACAGGGGGGATAAAATTTATTAGATGCAAAAAGGGCAGAATATTTAGTCGTTTATCCTTGCGCTTATAATTTATTCATTGTATTTCTATTAATTAATGGCTGATATAGCGGATCATTTAAAGATCAAAGAGTGTAGTGTGAATTTATGGATTCAACACCATCTGCATGTAGGCAAGCTCGTTAAACTCGAATCCAAAATACACATTCAATATTTAAAATTGTGCCCCTTGATAAACAAAATCGGCTATTAGTTTTAAACGATTCTTAAATGCGACTTGTCGAGATTCGCGTGATAACAATAGTAACCCTCTGAATAAAGAAGCAAGCATAATAAAATATAATCGGTGTTTCTGACAATTTAAGTTAGGGTAATCGTTATACGTTTCAAAGATGTTACCACCTCGTAAATATTCGGCGCTTATACAGGAATCAGACTTAAATTTGAAGGAATAAGGCTTTGACACTACTCAATTCATTAAAATGTCATTATTATAAAAATGGATAAAATGTATTTTTAAAAACCTTTTGGGCTCTAGCGTCATTCACTTAAAAAGAGCGCAAATACTAAATAGACCTTTAAACGCAGCTGAGAGTATTAAATTAATTCAATTCGACCCACCGCTTGCTTAATTTTCACAGCTAAATAAAAAAATTGCCCGAATCCTTATAAAGGATAGTAGAAAAAGTCTTCTTATTATTAAAACAACATCAAATATATGAAGATTAAGTAAATGTTAGGGGACAAACAAGTAATAATTTAAAAATGGATCATGACGAAACGACTTGAGAGCAGTTAAACTTTTATTAATATTCTCGATTTGTCCCTAATTTTTATAATTACCACCCAAGTCCTAGACGGGTTATCCGTGATCAAATTTATTAAATATCTAGGAAAAAATGTAGAAATAGCTAATTTCAAAATCATGGCATCAGCATTATATATGGTAGATTGCTAAATAATTGAGTTTGGGCACTGAAAAGGTTATAAACTAAACGAAGGTTTTATGTAAATCCGTGCCCGCGGAGCCCATCGTATTTGATAGCAAATGCGTTAGTTATAAAAATGAAATAATGCGGTAAGGGTATATAGCTAAGTGTAATTAAAAGCTATACCTCCCCCAGGCGTTAAATTCGTAAATTGGCCTTTACTTGTATTATATATATGTAGTATGAATTTTATTAGATGCATGTGACAACATGGTTGATGTACCAGTGATTGCCTTTGGTAAATGATGCATTTATTGGGTCGGTAATCGGCAAGGCTCAAGGCTTGATCTAGTATCGGCTTATACGGGACCACGCGGGTTGGTTCGATACCGTGCGAGGCCGTTAATATTATTTTTACCTAATCGATCAAAAAATATATATAAAATTAAGTAAAGTATGGAGATCTATTGAGAAGAAATCTTAATATTTTATTCAGAATTATAGTCTTTGCTACAACGCTACAACGCGAACTCCTCTAAAACAGTGTTTTACTTTTTAGACTATTTATCTGTGCCACCATAACTAAATATCATGAATGATTAGGAACTAATACTTGAAGTAGTACAATTTAAATAAGCTTGTTTAAAACAAAAATACCTGATCGCATGTAGTATAAAAATTTAAAAATGCGGAAATTTTTTTATTTGATCCTCAAAATTTAACTGGTTATTAGTTTGGCAACAAAAAGGAAAAAATATAAGAATCGCGAAATGTTTACGATTAAATCGATATCATTATTTTGAATAGTATTTATTTCTAATTTGGAACATGAAGCTAAAATCAATTATTTATCCAATGTTTGGCCGTTTACAACATTGTTGATAAAACTCATCCACAACATAAATCAAAACCCATATCCAAATTTACCCTAAAAATTGCTTAATTTCTGTCATATATGTGTGGTATTTAAAAGACGAATCTTGATTTGTATATCCCTGCATATTAATAACGCTATAATTAATTGCTATGCAATTTATGTAATAATATATGTTTAATTTTTATATTAAGAATGAAAACCATGTTGGTAAAATCATTACTCTTATTTAAAGCTATGGCCATCTTTCGTTCATATTCTAATTTTGTACTCACGTCCATCCCGCCCTTTCTATATGATTTATTAAGAAAGTTATTATCCTATTTATTCTTATTAATTCCTATTCCCCTTATCTTTATTCATTTAAACAAATCCCAGTGTGCATAGTAGTGTTGTAAAAACGGCTGGATTTTGTTTGGCCCACCATTGGTTTTGGTCGAATAATAGAAACAAACCAAAGATTTGCTGGCTCGTTTTTCTTAGTCGATTACTAGGCTTTGTCGAAATTTGAAAAACAGACCACAATCGACCATAAGTCTTCCAAACAATACCCAGCTGCATAGTGAACTAACTCAAACCAATTTGTATAAACTATGATTAACAAGAACTGCTGGCATAAGGGACTGACTAACCTGGGCATGTTTGATTCTAACGGATAATTCCTTAGCACCGAATCCCCCGAAAACGAGTGAATGCACGGCACCAACCCGGGCACAAGCCAGCATAGCCACCACGGCCTGAGGTATCATGGGCATGTATATGAGAACTCGATCGCCCGGTATAACGCCAAACTTGACCAGAAGATATGCCATGCGGGATACCTTTTACCCCACAATATATACTACATAAAAACATCGAAACTCTCCAATAATATCCTTATGTAAACATATTGATCCAATAAGTTCAAAATTTGCAAGGAGAAATATTTTATCTTATTCTTAATTTTGACAATATAAAAGTTAGAATTGAAAACTTAATAGGGAATGTATATAATAAAAATTAAAGGACAGTACACATCAAGATAGGACGGGTCGGGACATTTTTCACTGAAAGTACGAATTTAATAAAATTAAGAGACAGGAGTTGCTATTTTAAAATAAGGAGCGAAATCATTAACAATTACAGGCTTTCAACGGAGGGCTCACAATTAACATTATCTTCAAATTTAACATTAAACGACAAATAGATAAGGACAAACATTGAAAACCGAAGTTTTAATTATATTATTCCTTTTGACGGGCCATCTAAATTTTAAAATTAAATAGTCCCAATATCCATTCAAGCCTTTAAAAGTTTGGTAATAACTAATTAATGATAATTGATTATTTATAAAATTTTCATAACCACGCTAAAATTTGCCCGTGTTAAGGAATTTAAGCAATAATGACTATTGCTATGTATTATTCACAAACATTCTCAGGCCATGACAATAAAAAATTGACTTTTATTTTAATCTTTCGGAATGCTTTTTTAACAGTCTTAATTTGATAGCAGGGACTCATTCATTAGCCATTCCATTTTCAAGTCAAGATAAAAATTAAAGAATAACTATTAAAAAATTTTACACTCTACATCATAAATTTCCATAAAGTATTAAGCAAGTAAAAAACAAAGCCTTAAAATCAAAAAATACTTAAAACTTATAATATAAAACACTTAGTAACTTTACCTGATCATACAATTCATCGAAGGTCGATGATGTTTTTTGTCCAGCCATTGGACTGTCGTATATAATGGCTTTCTGCGCCCCGTGCCCCGATTCTATGTGGCGATCTACGGCGTTGTAGCAAATGTTAAATTTGCCGCCGACGAACCTGTGTTAAAAAGTGTTAATCAATATGATCTAAAAATAGTTGACAGCATGGGGCAGGGGGAGCAAGTTACCCCCTTCCCCCTAAATCCAAAATTTTTATAAATATGATAAAATTGATATTCAAAATTTCGAAAAATAAATTTATCTGCTCTCCCCTTATTTATTATAAAATCTCATTACCCTGCTTATAAGACAAACCCAGGTTGTGCCCATCATTGACAGCATATGAATTTTTAATTGATATGCAATTTTTTAAAACTATTATTCGATCAAAAATTAGTTTAAACTCAAATAAAAAAGTTACCACAATTTGTTAGGGTGTCCACCGGGCGACATTAGATTCAAAAAAATAATTTGTACCAATAATTAAAATGGAACGCTAAAGGGCTAATTAATTTATTGTAGGCTATCGAGATCCATATTTCATAATTCATATATAAATGATTTTTAACAAAGTATGACTCTTTTAAAAGCAGCTGACACAACCTAGTTCAAAGCTAAAGGGGTTTTTATAGGAATTTTAAATGAAAATTTGATCTAAAAAAATTCAATTTATAGCCGCAAAATAACAGCCTATTTTCGGTATTTGAAGGCTCTTTAAAACTTGATTCGATCACATCTCCTTTAAAATAATTTCTTATCATATAAAAAAAAGCATATTTCTCGAAAATTCATTTATTAAAGCGCCTACATTTTCGGGCATGTACTAAGTATGTCGAGGAACAAATAATTTTCGATGCACAAGCGATACTAAATCAGCCTTAAACTATTTAGTTAGTATTTATCCCATCTTTAAAAGCAAGCATAACAATGGATTCGTTTTCCATCAGCTCAAGCCAGACCCAAATATTTTTTAAATTGTCCGAGCCCGGTTCTAATATAATTTACGAATAAATAATTATATACTAACAAACAAAACGTGATTATAGACTGGGGGAGGGGTTGGGTTTAGAACAAATTTATTAAGCTATTTACAAAAAGATATTATTTCAGTAGTTAGATTCAAATTTTGGCTATCGGCCCGTGCAAGGATCTATTAAGTAAGAACAAGTTGCATTTAGTAACATTTCTTTTGCCTTCGTTCGCTCATAATTTTTCTACTAGCACGCACGGTAGTTACTAGTTAGTATTTGTTACAACATTTTTGTAGATAATTTCTCTTCTGTTTTTTTGAGATTTGTCGCTATGCTCAAAAATAAGCAACGATATGACAAAGAAAAAATGCGTTTCTAAGGCACACATACACATCAAAGAGTTAGGCTTAGGACACATATAGCCCCGACGCGTGCCAAATCCAAATCCTTCAACAACCTCGCAAATTGCCTCAAGTCTTTTGAAGTTTGTGAAACAACTAAAAAGTCTCTTAAATCACGCAATCTGGCGGAAATCTAACAAAATGATGCCTTGGTCGGAGGGGCAAATGAGACTTTCTTATTTTATTAAATAATAACTGCATATAAAATGGGGGGGGGGGGGCTTAACGACCTTGTGCAACTGACCTTCATCCAGAGTTGGCCATTGTGCCAAAGCTGTGCTTATGTGGTGGTAGCTAGTTATTTTACGATTTAAGTACTCCGAAAATACTCTCGGCCAGCAGCCAACGTGTAATTATTATTATGCGACTCTATCTTTTCCTCGATATTGACAATTATAGAGGCTTTTCATACGATTCAATCTTGTTTTTAACCATTTTGTACTATAAATTAGATAGGCTAAGCTAAGAAGTTATTATGCCGTATAAACCATAAAAAATTATATTGCATGCGAGGCGCCACCCGAAGCAAAAATTTGCGCTCTATTTTGCTGGCGCTTGTTAAATCGACCTTCATTAGGAGATTAGCATGGAATTGGTTAAGGATTTCTGTTTCAGTTAATTATTTTTGGCACCAGGTTATATTTTAGATGGCTAAACTAAACTCCAAACAGGTTTTCGGGTTGGAAATCACTTTCAATCAGTGGAATATATATATGCATAGTAAGTGTTTAATATATATTCAGTATTTTAATTATTTATAAAACCAAAGTTGTAGAATGTTTTTTTTTCAATTTGTATTAAATTAATTTAATAACATATTTTTCAGAAATTCGAACACGCAGTGCATTCAAAAGTTTAAAGGGACTTTACAACATAACTTAATCAGAATATAGTCTAATCAACATAGCCATAAAGAGGGGGGGGGGGGGTGGAGCATAAAAAGAGATTAAGTATTTATTTTCATAATTCAAATATTATTTCTAAAATATACGCGGTAAAATAAACTAATATTTAGCTTTTTTGAGATTCAGAGGAATTACAATTATTAATGGTTCCTAAATAATAATTTATCAAGATCAGTACATAATATAACATTTAAATTAGTTGTTTTCTCTTTCTTATCTTTAATTAAGAAGGTTTTTTAAATACATTTATTTAAAGTTAAAAACATACAAAGAGATATAATATATAAAAAATTGATAAAAGAAATATAATGTCCATAACTAAACAAAAAGCTACTATACTATTTGGTTTAAAAGGGAAAAAACTCTAGCAAATGTGGATTAATATATAATTACTTAAAGTTCCTGGATATTTAAAATCAATTAGTTTGCTTCATAAATAAATATATATTATATTGCATTTGTAAATTAAATTTTAGTTTTTAACAAAAATTGATTAAAGGTACCATTTGTCAAAGGGTGGTTTGGAGCTATCCAATGTTTTTTGCCATTTCTCATGCCAATACAATTTATTGGCATTTTCAGCCCAAAAGGCTTCAGGGTTTTTTAAACTGTCTTTATAAACTTTATCATATTCTAATATGTTGCCATTATTATTCTGGTAATAACGTATTGTGTTTGTATAACGTAGAAACAAATTTGATACTATACGCCTGCTAGTTGATTTCATGGCAAGCTATTATATAAAATAAAAAATAAATTTAATCTCAGTTAGAATAAAATTTCTATTAGTTTGAAAAATTTTATCACTATTTTTGAATTACACATAAATGAGCACATTTTATTTAAAAAAGCTAGAACCTCCAAGCCCCAAAATGACATGATTAATCCACAAAATCTGAAATGAAAATCTCTCAAATAAATAAGATTTTTATAATTATTGTTAAGCATGTCCAAAGGCCTTATTTATTCATTTCTTAAATTAGTTTTTAATATATAGCTCAAATATTTATGTAATATAGGACAATCATTAATAATACTCTAACTTTTAAAACAAGTAAATTTGAATTGCATAATTTATCCTACGCTTTTATTTTACCTATATAACACCTTATTTTTTATTTGTCTTACATTTATGAGTTGCTTATTTGCGTCATGAGTCGTAGGTTGAAGCTTTTTAAATAAATATTTGGGACTTCATTCCAAATTTTCAAATTTTTAAGGGGCGCAAATTTGAAATACATATGGTGAGCATGTGAATGAATTGTAACACATGATAGCAACTAAAAAATATATGAATAACTCTCATATTTTAAAGCAAATGTAAAAATTAAATTAAGGCATTTAACTAAGAAATTACAATAATGATGACTTTCAAGACCTAGGAGATAATAAACAATAGTATAAAATAAATTTAGATGCTTTTATAAATCCATTTATAGTAAAATGGCTACAATAAAATACTTTTAATATAGAGGTGAAACAAAAAACTAAAATAATGGACTTATAGATAAAACTTTAATCTACAGTAATAAATTAGTATTTTATAGTATAAATTAAAAATACCTTCGCAATAATGTCTCAAATTAAAATGGGTTTTGCACCTTCAACCTCGTTTATATTAAAAACTAAAAGTTTTGGAAAGAAAACTAAGCACAGATTATTGTTTAGGGCAAAATTCTTTATCAAAATTGTAAGTCCGATTCAGGATAGTCTTTTTGTAGACCTGTGTTATTATTAGATAAGAAAAAAATTAAAAAAATTTAAAATAACAAATCTGTTTATTTTTGGAAAATTTTAAGCACAAATTTTTTAAGGATTTAGTAAAACATGTAATTGGTAATATAATTATGGTGAGAGTGCTAATTATAAGTGTACTATAATTTAGGTAAAGGATAAAAAGTATATTTTTTAATGTTATCCACTGTCTAACAGATATTAACAAAATAAAAATTTATAAGTTTACCGATATTTGACTTTGTTACAAATTTTGCTTGAGATCCTTATAACACTAGCTACAGTCTAAGACAAGAAGAGACCACCCCTTTCAAGCTGAATGAGGTGATGGAAAGATAGAAAGGATATATTAAGGATCTTATAAATATTGCAAATGAAAAAGATTCCCTTCCCTATATCGTTGAACTTTTTCGGGTGGATGAAGTTAGCACACAAATGAACAAGATGCGAAAAGGTAAAGGTAATAGCCCATATGGAATTTCTAGGGAAGCACGGGTCGGGTGTCGAGAAAAAGGAGTGACGACCATGACGAAACTCTTTCACAAGATAAAGATAGAAGAGCGAATCCAAAATCATTAGAGAAAGAACGATTAAACACTTATTTAAAGCCAAAGAGACCTGCAGGAATGTGGCGATTACAGAGGTATCAAGGTAACTTGCCACGAAAAAGGCAAGAATCTTAATAGCAAGGCAGAAAAACGAAGAGGATACATAGGCTAAGCGATCCGGATCTATTGCCGGCAAATTTATAATCGACCCCATCTTCGTCTTAAGACAAATAATGGATCACAATATGGAAAAGAGAAGAAATCATGGTCATAATTGACTTGGAGAAAGCTTATGACACGATCGCTTAGGATTTAATATGGTGGTGCTTGTGAAAACCAAATGTCCCTGACGCATATGTACGGCTTATGAAGAATATCTCTAAACCTTTTAGGGTTGGATTTGGATTACATAAAAGATCTGCTTTAAATCCCTTTTTATTCAATATTAATTTTTCATTTTATTTTTCAGACAACAATTTGAATAAATGATTAGTTTTATATTATGTATAATAATTTTTAAAAGTCGATATCTCATCGAAACATTTCAAGAGCGAGATTAGAATCTAATAATCGCGCACAAGACGATATTTTGCATTAGAGACCAAGGCGAGATCGAATCACTACTTATAGTTAGAGCTGTTAAAGTTCATCTTAGATATGAACTAGTTCAAGTTCATAGTTCTATTTGCAAAAATAAATTAGTTCAAGTTCATATTTTTTCAAAAGTAACTAGTTCAAGTTCAAGTTCACCCAAAAAAACGAACTAGTTCAGTTCTTAGTTCAAATTTTACAAAATGAACTAGTTCAAGTTCAGTTCATAGTTCAGTTCATTTTTTTTTAATATTATAGAAATTTAATCCAGTTGAAAAACGTTTTATCTAATCCAAAATTAGTTTTTTAATCTAAGTTCAATCAGCAATTATACAATTCTATGAATCAAATACTATTAATTTGATGATGAAGTTAAATTATTTAAACTTATGATAATTTATTTTAAATTAAAAATAGTCTATTATAAAATCTAATTTAATTAACAATTTCATATAAGGCTTTTTTATACACAAACACAACTAAATAAGCTACATGTGTAAAAACTTTATTTTTCATTAAACAATATAATATATAAAATTCCAATATATAATAGAAATCAGGGGGAAGTAGATGGGAATTGGACTTCAACAAGATATTATTTTCAAAATTATCATTTAATAAAGAAGAACGTTTATCCCCAAATATAAGTTTTCCTAAGCTGGAAAGCCTTTCAACAGGAGCACTAGATGGGAGGCAAACATTATATTTAATAAAAATTTGTTTTAAATGGGGAAACTCGTTATATACTTCAAAAGTTGTATTGTTTAGTTTTACAAAGTTTTCAATTATTTCTTTATTTGAATCTTCCCGTCTGATGTCAAGGAAATCCAACCCATTGTAAGTTTGGGGGTTCACATTTTCTGCAGGCACTGGCAAGATAGAATTAATAGCATTTAATATTCTATATTTCTCCTCCTGATTTTTTGATAATCTTATCCAAGCCCAATCTGTTTTGAACATTGGATGCAGGACAGCTGCAATAATATTGTCATCATCATAGAGATCTGGAAATCTTTAACCCATAAGATTTATAAAGTTAGAATCAATATTAAATACCTGATGTTTATGCCTTTTAAAATAGCCTCTTTTAGGGGTTCGCCCCACTTCAAACTAACCATGTTCTGTAAACATATCTGAATTTGGCTTATCGTAGGTGTATAATATGCCATATACATATATGATTGCCCCTCTAAAATTTCAAGAGCTTTTGCTAGTGGCTGCATAACCTTAAAAATTAAATACAACCAAATCAAATCAGTAACTCACCATGTGATATTCCTGTAAAAAAGAATCCAGTTCAAAATGCCAAGTAAATGTATGTATCACACTAAATATTAAAAATATCATGTGATTTTATTTAGTATAAAGAATTAAACTATTTTAAGGGTATAGATATATATTTATTGCTATATGAGCTAAATGAATATAACAAATTGTTATGTATACTATTGTATTTAATTATTTAAGTTAATACTGTAAATTCTTCTGCTGAAATCACACAAAACAAGTTCATAATAATACGATATCATATCGTAATCATGTTGTTGGTATGGTATGAAGATTCTAATGCCAATTAATTTAAAAAGTATGAATATGTTATATTATACTGTTATGAAGGAGTAAAAGTATGTCTTTGCTGATTCTTGACGCTTTATAAAGTATGAATATGTTATAATGTAGTATTTAGGAAAAATTAAAAGTATGTTATTGCTAATGATTGACGCTTTCTAATTAAGCATAATGCCATAGAAACTACTACTTATGGAATTACAATCGAATGCCATGGCTATCTTTTTACTTGTAAGGACTAAATGTTTTAAGTTTTATTTAAAGAGGGATGGGGGTTAAAAATCTTTCAATCATATAAAAGATCCATAATTATTACTTAGGTCACTGGTAGAGCAATAATATATTGGTACTGGAAACAATTTTGTGAAGCATGAAATGTTAATTATTTATAATTATATTTTTTTTGTAATATGTATACTGTGAATTAAATATCTGTTTAGTTTTATATCAATAAATTTATAGTTATTGAATAAAATCCTTAAATTTTAGTTGCAAAGTGATTAGTTGTAATAACCCTCAGAATTCTACTTGTTCCACACATCTCTCTTAAACAAAACATTATCCCTTATATTATATTATAAAATTCAATATTTTTAGAAAATATGCTTATTTTTGTATATTAATATAAATAAAAACTAAAATGTTTTATGATAAACAATTTGCCATTGACCCTTACATCTTTAAGGAAAAATACCACATTCATTTCATAAAAAAATTGTCCCTTATTAAAAAGTAAATAAACAACTTGACTTTAACAAATCCTCAGTTTTAAGTGAGCTTTAAGTGAAATAAAATTTTATATATTAAAATATATTTGTTGAAAGTCAGCAATAAAATAGAGGAACTATATGTTTTTTATGCAAGACATAAAATTTAAACACTTGAAAACATAATGGAATCAATATATGTTCCATAAACATACATTTTAATATAACTTTGTAAAACATAAATTACAGAAGATGATCCTGGTTGAAAATTGTGTTTTTATATAACATGTACAACTTAGACAAATTAATCAGATATTAATTACACCAATCTCAGTTTTGAGAAAATGATACTTAAGTTTTAAAATGTTTTATAAAATATCTTAACTTAGAATTTATGGAAGTTGAATTGCAACATATTGATTATTTCTAATATAATTATATCTTAATTTATTATTACTAATTTACTTTTTTTCTTGTGCTCCACTTTTTTCTAAAACAAATAGTTATGTAATGATTGCTAGGTAGTTGTTTATTTTCTGTATTTTCACACGCGCGATAATAATGCAAATGAAATATTAATAAACAAATATTGATATTAGCGATGAATGTTATTTGAGATATTAGCGATGAATGTTATTTGAGCGATAAGATGAATTTTATGATGACGGAAGGAATTGTTCCTGGATGGATGCTTTTTAATCGACAAGTAAAAGTGAAGTGAATGTCCGTTCGCTACTTTATCTCGCCAATGTCTAAAACGCCACAATACTCCCCTTCCAGATATATTTAAAGTTTTAAATATGTCGATAAGAGTTGGCTAAAAACTATGTGATGTATTCCCGAAGGTTTTTCGGCCAATGGACCTTTCTGCCTTTTCTAGTTATTTTGGTTGGTTCTTCTGCTTCTTGTGTCGGTGCCTCAGCTTGCGTTTCGTCGGCGGTCTGAAAGGGTGGTTCCTCTCTGCTTCGATGGCAGGGTTTTAATCTGTCTATCGAGACAGAATCTCTTTTACCATTTTTTTCAATGACGAAGTATTTTGGTTCACGTTTCAATACTTTGTAAGGACCGTCATACGTTGGAGAGAGTGGCTTACTGACGGCGTCGTGTCGGACGAACACGTGGGTTGCTTCGAACAGGTAGCTGCTAACTTGTTCTTTTGTTGTAGCATGGTGTTTTGGTATGGGGTAAGGAATTTTTGCCATGGTCCTCCTGAGCTTGTCAACGAAATGATGTTGTAATGGGTTAGGTTCGGTTTTTAGGACGAAGTCTCCTGGTAGTCGTAAGGTCGTACCGTACACCAATTCTGCTGTTGTTGCTCCTATGTCTTCTTTGATAGTTGAACGTAATCCTAATAATATCAATGGTAAAATTTCGTTCCACTTAGTCTCCCCGGCGGCTTTTAACGACTTGTCTATGGAATCGTTCGACGAGTCCGTTTGCGGCGGGATGGTAGGCGGTTGTTTTAATATGTGTGCAACCTAAGAGATTGGAGAGTTCTCGGAAGAGAGATGATTGGAACTGTGATCCTCTATCGGTGGTAATGGTATGTGGCACACCGAAGTTCGCAATCCAGTGTTCTATCAGCTTTTTTGCGATAACCTCCGTGGATGTATCATTCAAAGGAATAGCCATGGGCCATCTGGTGAATCGGTCCACTGCTGTTAACATATGCGTATATCCGTTTGATGGTGGTAGTGGCCCTACCAAGTCTATGTGGATGTGGGCAAAACGGGCGTCGGGTTTAGCGAATGTTCCGGGTACTGTAACGGTGTGTCGAAATACCTTGCATCGTTGGCACCTTTCACAAGTTCTTGCCCATCTCACAACGTCTTTGTTTATTGACGGCCAGACTACCCGATTTGTAATTAGTTTCACAGTGGCGCGTATACCTGGGTGTGATATAGTGTGGAAATGGTCGAAAACTATTTTTCTGAGTGTTTCTGGAATTACCGGTCGTGGTTTGGCGGTTGAGAGATCGCAAAGGATTTTTCGCTCTGATCCTGGAATTGGTACTAACTGCAATTTCAAAGATGAAGAATCCTTTAAGTTTCTCAGGGTTTCGTCATTTATTTGTTGTCTACTAATCTCTTCTAGATCGGGCATTTCTGGTAACCTGATAGAATCTACCTCCGTCCGAGAGAGCGCGTCTGCAACTGTATTACTTTCACCTTTGATGTACCGAATATCAGTTGTAAATTGCGATATTAGGTCCAATTGTCTCGTTTCTCTAGGTGAATACTGGTCAGGTTTAGCGTTAAAGGCGTAAATTAGTGGTTTGTGGTCCGTATACACGGAGAAACTTCGACCTTCTAAAAAGTGGCGAAAGTGCTTAATAGCTAAATAAATTGCAAGAAGCTCCCGGCCGAAAGTGCTATATCGCGTTTGCGTTGGTTGTAGCTTGACCGAATAAAATGATATTGGTTTTACCTGGTCCGAAATTACCTGCTCCAATACTGCTCCGACTGCTGTGTCCGATGCGTCTGTAGTCAACCTTATTTCTGTTCGTGGATCTGTATCTAAGAAACTAAGTGCGGTAAAATCTGCTAAAGCTGATTTTGCTTTTTCGAACGCTTTTATCTGGTCGTCGTTGAAAGTTAGAGATTTTTTTGGTTTCTTTAACACGTCCGTTAAAGGTTGAAGGGTACGGGAAATTCCGGGTAGGAATCTACGATAAAAATTTATCATCCCCAAGAATCTGCGAAGCTTCTTTGTGGAGTCCGGTAGTGGAAATTCGCGGATAGCGTCGACCTTATCCATTAGTGGAGTGATGCCAGTTTTTGATATATGATGTCCCAGAAACTCGAGTTCGTGAGTTCCAAACTTGCATTTTAAAGGACTTATTCGGAGGTCAAAGTCCTGTAGTCGTTGTAAAACGGTCCTTAAGTGATTTTCGTGTTCTTTTTCCGAGGTGCTAGCTATAAGTATATCGTCGATATAAGCGTAGGCATAGTCGAGCCCTCTTAACACTTCATCTATGAACCGTTGAAATGTCTGAGCCGCGTTTCTTAGACCAAAGGGTTCTAGTGAATTCGTATAAACCAAATGGCGTTGTCACGGCTGTTTTGCTGATGTCACCTGCTGCAATTGGAATGTTGTGATATGCTCTTACCAGGTCGAGCTTGGAAAATATTGTTTTGTTGTGGAGGTTGGCGGAAAAATCATGTATGTGGGGAATGGGATACCGATCAGGCAATGTGACTTTGTTCAGCCCGCGATAGTCCCCACACGGTCTCCAGTCGCCTGACTTTTTGGCAGCCAGATGTAATGGGGATGCCCAATTACTTTTTGACTCTCTGATGATCCCAAGTTCCAGCATATATTCGAACTCTTTCTTGGCTGAACTTAATTTATCGGGCGCCAATCGTCTGGGGCGTGAGTGCTGTGCTGGGCCTTTTGTCAGAATGTGGTGGAGCACATCATGGGGTGGAATCTGTCGGTTGAAGTTTAGAGGGGATATGAGTGATGGAAATTCTTGCAGAATTGCATCGAATTTTGTGCTGTGATTGCTGAGTGCTACACGGATGCCGAACGTCTGGTGTGGTGAGGATGTTCCTCTCGACGATAATTGTGTGGTGCTGTCTATAAGTCGTTTATTGTTGATGTCCACAACTAACTTATAGTGGTGCAGTAAGTCAGCTCCAATTATAGGGGTGTGTACGTTTGCGACTAAAAATACCCATTTGAATTCCCGTCGCAAACCAAGGTCTAAACCCAATACGACTTGTCCGTATGTGTGTATGCTGGTTTGGTTAGCCGCTTGTAGAGTTGGGCCATGCGGGATCAATGGATGTTTGGGAGGGGGTGGGATTACGCTAACTTCAGCGCCTGTGTCGACGAGATATTTTCGTTGGGTGGACCGGTCGAATAAATAGAATAGGCGGCTGAAAGTACGGCCGTTTCCCATTGTCGCCCATATGGGACGGCCCGTCAGTTTTTTTGTTGGGAGTTGGTGTTAAAATTGCATGGCTGCATGCACTTCCTGGCTTCCTTTCCAAATTTATAATGGTACCAACATGTGTCAGTTGGGCGTTGTCTGGATGATGACCTAGATCTGCCTGACCTTCTCCATGTCGTCCTACTGTCGTTGGGATTGCCTGTTAATTGATTTACTCTGAGTTCTAATTGTGACACAGCTTTGATCAGTTCCTGCATTTCGTTTGTTTGAGTATTGGGAATAGGAATATTGGGAGTAGGGTTATTTGGAGTGAGGTTATAGGGAGTAGCTACTGATGCTAAGCTACTGACTCTGAACGTTTCGTGAATCCTATCAGCGACTTCTGCTATACGATCAAGTGATTGGTCATCTCCCATTGTAGCCAACATGCTTACCACATGTTGGGGTAGCTTATCCATCCAGAGGCTTAAAATCTTTTCGTCCATCACATTATTACCTAAACGAGATTTTAAGTATCTTACCAATTGGGATGGGGTGCGGTCTCCTAGGAATATCGAAGAGAATAAATTCCTTATCCTTTTTTCATCACTGTCTCCTAGTCTTTTTACGATTGCTTCCTTCAGTTTGTCGTAAGGGGTAATTTCAGGAACCGTGAATATGAGGTCTGCCACCTCTTCCGCGACTTCTGGGGGTAGTGATTCGACTAGGTAGGAATACTTAGTCTTCTGCGAGGATATGTTGCGTGTGTGAAACACGGCTTCTACCTGTGACAACCATATGCGAATATTTTTAGAATGGAATTCAGGAATTCTCACATGAACTGCGCTTTCTCTTGGTTCATTAGAGTCTGGAATTGTTGAGTTTGTTTCCATCACGTCTCAGGTCACCAATGTAATGATTGCTAGGTAGTTGTTTATTTTCTGTATTTTCACACGCGCGATAATAATGCAAATGAAATATTAATAAACAAATATTGATATTAGCGATGAATGTTATTTGAGATATTAGCGATGAATGTTATTTGAGATATTAGCGATGAATGTTATTTGAGCGATAAGATGAATTTTATGATGACGGAAGGAATTGTTCCTGGATGGATGCTTTTTAATCGACAAGTAAAAGTGAAGTGAATGTCCGTTCGCTACTTTATCTCGCCAATGTCTAAAACGCCACAGTTAATTAATTTGCCTCCCACTTAGCAAACCCTATACCACATATGTAAAATTTAACCTCGTTTTTATTTGGTCATGAGTGTATAATTTGTCATTATAATATTACATTGAACGGTTATAAATTTTATAAGCAAAATAATAAGATTACATTTCAATAATGTAATCTCAATAAATATGAAATTAGCACATTAAATTATTTGAGATACTTGACAAGTTAAAAAATTGGAAATTTAATTTACTATGACTGTTGAAATTATTAGAATAACATCCATCCATCGTCGTACCATTAGCTGCTAAACAAAATTATAAAATAAGGTTGAATTAATTGATATGTTAGAAATGTCATCTAGTGGTCTTAGGCCTGCTAAATATATAAAAATACTAATGACAATTTATACTTGTATGTGGAATATTTGAATGCTTTTTAGTGATAAAATATGTATTTCCATCTTTTATAGCTCTGCCCGAACATTATGGCGGCATCTAAGGTGCCTTCCTTGTATTTTGTATAGTAGAAATTGTCATAATAGTAGTTGTTTTTTTATTTGCGTTAACATCACTGACGGAAATGAAATAAAAATATTTGTGAATGTACGTATGTATGAGTGGTGATCAGTGGTGATTAGATTATGGTGATCAGTGGTTAAATTGGCAATTTGAAGTTTGGCATTTTGAAACGAAAGGGTAAAAAAGGACCAATGTTACACGATCCAAATTCTTGTACCGTATAAGCGATCTGATATTCCATTTTCTTATTCGATCCAAAAAATAACGAGGTAAGAAATAAACAAAATTTCTTACTTATGTTTTCATATTGTGATTTTGGTCTCGCAAGGGCAGGTTTTGTAGGGTTAGGGTTAAGTCATTTAGGTTCAAGATACATAATTACTTTTTTTGGATCGAATAAGAAAATGGAATGTCAGATCGCTTATACAGTACAAGAATTTGGATCGTGTAACATTGGCCGTAAAAAAGCACATTCTTGTAAAGACAACCTGTCAAGCCTCAATTCATCACAAAGCATATGAAATTCATTGGCTTTTTCTTCAACATTTTGTTTATAACAGAGATGGAATTGAAAGTTGAATTCCATCTCGTTATTAAGGAATATGGTATTTGGCAGCCCAAACGTTTTTGTATTAGTTGAGCTTATACTGTACTCCTGCTGTGTGAATTCCAAATAGCTTGGCATTTGGCAAAGGTGGAAGAGTATATTTTTGTAAGTGAATTGTTATCCTTTAAAATTTTATTAACATCAGTAGTGGCAATCAGGTTTAACGTGTGACAGGCACACCTCCTATGTCTAGGAAGATAATCATAATCTTCTTTATCCTGGCCCTCTAAACCAACACGAGCCAATATATCCTAAAGAGATACTAATTCCTCCTGATTGTCATCTTTTCCATTAAAAATTAAAAAAGTTAATAATGTATATTTATATAAATGTTACCTGAATGCTTTTACAAAATTTGAACCATTGTCAGTAATTGTACATATATTTTTATTCTGGATATGATATTCTTTATAAATTTGTGTGAGGGCTTTGCATAAGACATCATAAGTGTGTCTTTCTTCTAAAGATTTGCAAGCTAAAATTGCATCAACTCTTTCTAGACTTTCATTGTCTATCCAATGAGCTGTTACACCAATAAATGACCTGCAAAAAAATAAAAAGATGTTTTTTACACATAAATAGTACTTATTAAATGCAGTCCAACAGTCTGCAGTTGTACTGACATATTTGGGGGCCAACAATTTTGTTCTAAGAATGTCTTTCATTCTTCCAGCTAATTTCATTACCCTTCCTGTGAGGGTTTGCCTACATATGGTTTTGATATTGGGATTGAATGTCCTCAATAATTCATTAAAATGTTGATCATCGCATAATGAAAATGGCTGATTGGCATTTATAATATATTTTATAATTGCCATTTGGGTGGACTGATTATCCATAGGGCGGTCTAGAACCATCTGTTTAAATTTTTCCTTTTTAAGGTCACAAGAATTTTAAGGTTTATTTTTAGTTGCTCTTTTTATCTCTTCAACCTTATGAGAATGAGAAACCTAATTTTAGAATATTATTTATACGAATACTCATTTATTAATTATTACCTTTATATGTCTCCATAGATTGGCTGTTGATGTCTTTGATGCAGCAATAATCTTCTTACCTACACACAATTTACACCTGGCCTTGATTGAATTTTTATTAGACGATACGAATTTAAAATAATCTTTCATAGAAGGCCAAGGTAAAGAGTTGGGTAGATCAGAACATGCTGCATCATTCACACTATCCACTTCTATATTAGAACTAGAAGTAGAACCACTATCAATTTCCATCTATAAAAATAAATCACAATTAAACAAATGATTATTACTCGATTGCAGTTTTCTATAAATATTTAAAGGCGCGTTTAATAAATCGTCTTGTTTATAAAACAATCAAACTCGGCTCATAAATTCAATTTAAATAATAATTTTTGTGATGAACTAGTTCATTTATATTGTAAAGTTCAAGTTCAGAATTGTGGTGTTCAACCTAACCCCCCCCCCCCCCCCCCCCGCACATACTTACACTTATACCCTACGATTTTTATAGTTATCCAATTTTATTATGGCGAATTTATTTTATGACTGATGAGTCATCATTGTTACCACGAGATGGTACCACTTCGCTTTTTAACACCTATCTCGAGCGAGCGAATTTAATTACTTCGCGTTAGTTAGTGTTACACAATCATCATTATTCATTAATTTTAATTCATTCATTCTCATTTTTCATATATTTGTGTTTCGCCTAGTTGAATAAAAAATATACTTTTGGAAGACTAATTAATTTAGAAAGATAATTGTCCTCCCTTTTTGGGAGAGGACCGAAATTCTAATAATTCATTAACTTATGAGATTCCTAAGTGGAGCCATCCTTAGAAAATATTATTCTCCGTTTAAATAAATAAATTAGTTGTCTGAGCCAAGATAAGGCTCAGACTTATAAATGGTGTCAGATAATGTGGATCATTTGAACCTTCGGCAACCAACCCCAAAACAAAATATTGGCGCCGGAAATGTTGAAAATTCTTTAATTCTATTTTTTAATCGAACCACTCCGGACAAACACCCCATCAAACCAATCGAAATCCCAACGGCCTGATTCCGAGTGGCGAATATGGAAGCCACGTATATTCATTCGAGGAAAAATTCGATATCCTGATACCGAGTGTCAATCAAAGGGAAAAATACGTAACTATTCCGTTCGTTAATTCAGTGCAAGAAATATTCTCAGACACGAATACACCTGAGGAAAGGGAAAAATTTTAAGCAAATACCCACCCAGACTGAAGCATACCTGAGTGTCAACAAATGAAAAATATATTCACTTTCACGCCAATTATTCGATACTTAGATGTTATTGTAAGATAGAAAATACACATGATTTATTCACATATATTATTATATGACGATTATATTGTTATTAACCAATATTAGGCCAAACCCCCCCCGCGTTTCTTTGATTATTATTTGGCGGTCGGCGTATTTTGCTTGGAGAGATTATAGTGTAGGTATAAAATAGAAGTAAAACGGTACAGCCTGTGGGTTAATTTAGATAAAATTTGTAGTTTTAAGGCTGAGTCCATAGTGGCATCGCGATTGCCCAGTGGTGCTTTAGAGAGCGGGGACGCTGAGTCTTGTAGCCGTGAAGCACCCCATTTTATAACTAATTCAGAGGGCAGGATTTCATTGAAATCAGTTGTCCATGAATCAGTTCCGAGGGCAAAGGCAAAACTTGTCACAACATGGCCAGCAGAAATTACATTAATTTTGGGCTAAAGTTTGGAAAATTGTTTGAAAAGTTATGTTGGTTTGAACGTTGTTTTAAAATTGATAAGCTAAATCGCCGGCTCGACCTAATTCCGCCCCAGTCTTTAAATGATTTTTAACAACACTGAAACCCCTAAACCTTTTTCGGAACGTTAGGACTTTAAGTCTTTGACTTCTCGATAAAGGGGGAGGTGTGGTGTTCAACCTAAATTCCCCCCCCCCCCGCACATACTTACACTTATACCCTACGATTTTTATAGTTATCCAATTTTATTATGGCGAATTTATTTTATGACTGATGAGTCATCATTGTTACCACGAGATGGTACCACTTCGCTTTTTAACACCTATCTCGAGCGAGCGAATTTAATTACTTCGCGTTAGTTAGTGTTATTGCACAATCATCATTATTCATTAATTTTAATTCATTCATTCTCATTTTTCATATATTTGTGTTTCGCCTAGTTGAATAAAAAATATACTTTTGGAAGACTAATTAATTTAGAAAGATAATTGTCCTCCCTTTTTGGGAGAGGACCGAAATTCTAATAATTCATTAACTTATGAGATTCCTAAGTGGAGCCATCCTTAGAAAATATTATTCTCCATTTAAATAAATAAATTAGTTGTCTGAGCCAAGATAAGGCTCAGACTTATAAATGGTGCCAGATAATGTGGATCATTTGAACCTTCGGCAACCAACCCCAAAACAAAATAAGAATAGTAAAAATGTAACTAGTTCAAGTTCAACTTTAAAAAAAAGGAATTAGTTCAAGTTCATAGTTCAATTTTTGGAAAGGTAACTAGTTCAGTTCGAAGTTCAGAGAAAAGTGAACTAGTTCGATGAACTAGTTCAAAATGAACTAGTTCTTAACGGGATATAGGCTAAATCCCGAAAAGGCACAATCCCGAAGCTACAATAATGCTACTGCTACGATTTTCAAATTTCCATATGTTTTTTGATTTTAAAGTTTTATCCATAATCAAGAGCAAGATTTGGGTGCCCCTTTACAATTTACTTATGTAAGAATCACATTTAATTAACCTCTGCACCAAGTAACATAATATAGCTTTATTTACAGATCACTGATGAGTATTAATATTTAGTGACAAGGTATAAATTAAAGGATGCCATTAATAATAATCCTTTGGAATCAATATCAAAGGTAATTTTAACATATTTAAAATCAGGGAATCATTAATCCAATTAGGTATACAATGATGTACTTTACCAAAGACGTGAAGAAGTGGAAGATATATGAGATGTTGTATACTAATACTTCCATGGATATCATATTATATTTACAATTTTGGAAATAAAGGAAATAGAATTAAAAGTTTTAACCTAAAATTATATTCATAATTTATATTAAAGATGTTGAATACTAATACTTCCATGGATATGATATTATATTTATAATTTTGGAAATAAAGGAAATAGAATTTAAGTTTTAACCTATCTTTTATTCATAATTTATATTATAGATGTTGAATACTAATACTTCCATGGATATGATATTATTTTTACAATTTTGGAAATAAAGGAAATAGAATTTAAGTTTTAATCTGTCTTTTATTCATAGTTTATATTATAGATGTTGAATACTAATACTTCCATCTTAGATTGGTGAGGAGGGTTAGTGTTTTAGGTCGGGGTTAGTGTTCTAGGTCGGGGTTAGTGTTTTAGGTTAGGGTTAGTGTTTTAGGTCAGGGTTAGATTTATATTGATTATCTAAAAGTCATATTATTCTGCTACTTTTTAATCCTGCTACTTTGACCCTTTAAAATGTTTTGCCTTTACACTCATTTAAGTTTTTTTTATAAATATTTACTAGATTATAACAGACCAATTTTATTAATATTTACTAAATTATAACAGACAAATAATCAAGTGGTAATAATATTTAACATTGCATCTCTTTCTTTATATTTTAGATAACAAGATATTGTTTTTAGAAATTGAGATGGGTCTATTTCACTGTTAGTATAATGTTCTTTTAAATTATTGATACAAGATTCTTTGTTGATTTCTTTCTTAGATTTTGGGTTTATTGTTTTTCCTTGGTTTATTTTATAGGTATTTGAGTTAGTTTCTTTCTGTATCTTTTTGAGATAATCAATTAATTGAGAAATATTGGGTCTGATGATTTTTACCCATATTAGCTTTGATGTAAGAACATTGACCAAGGGTCAGTACCTGCCCACTTCTTGAAGATTTTTTAAATTCTAACCAAATATGCATTAAAATCTATATTTTGTATACTTATTCTCTTCTTGCTCAAAAATGAGACAAATTCTTTAAAATAAGACATGAAAATAACAATTAAATATACGCTGTTTTGAAATTCTAAAGATAATTTATAAATATTTAGATATTAAGCTTACTTATACTTTCTGTATTATCTTGATTTGTTCTCTCAACCAAATATTCATTAAAAGCTTGATTATATGATTGCATATTTTTTACCATATGTTAATTGCCGTAAAAGTGTAGCATTAAAATTCGGGATTGTGCGCTTTCGGGATTTAGCCTAGGAACCGTTCTTAACAGCTCTACTTATAGTGGCCATATTTTTTCAAACAAATACAAAGAATCGTCTGTTAAGTAATTCTTAAGATTATAAATCCGGTAACTTTTTGCCATGTAGTAATGCGTGTGAGTTATTTTTCAAAAATGTTTAATGGCATTTTTTAAATAATTTATATAATTTAAATAAAACATAAAGTGTTTAAATTTCTTACATAAAAATTCCCCTTAAAGAATAACTGTATAATATATCTTTAAAGCTTTGAAAACTTCATTTAATTATAATAAATAGCATATATTTTGATTTTTGCTAAAATTAAGTACTTATATTATTCGAAATGATTATACTTACAACATTTAAAACTTAATAACTTTTTTTTCATCTTATCAACAATTAAAATTATACCATGAATAATCTAAATAATGCTAACAAAAAATGTCAAGGTTTTGTTTTCAATTTAGGCGTTTTTAAATTTTCCTTAAAGGTGTAATCCTTTCAAATGATCATGAAGCTTATTACTTAGTACCATCATTTATAAAGCATGAGTTGGACCTTTTTAATTCTACCTTTCAAAGTTTTTTTAAATCTTCAAGTTTCCTTTAATTTAAACAGGCAAATTAATCCTTTATAAAAAACAGAATTATATCCTCTTTGCCCGAATTCATGAAGGCATAACCACCACACGATATCACATTTATCGGGAAAATATTTACAAAGGCAAAAAATTATATATGAAAGATAACAATAGTTTAACATTTACAAAAAGTATTCGGCTTGGGGCGTTTTACAGGGCATATTTCGCGTTTCTCGCGGCGCAGCTTCGAATATTTTAAAATTTTTCTCCAAGTTAGCGCCCAGCTCTAGAATGGCGGCCACATTACCACACCGGTAGCAATAATTAGGCGCCGACCAAACAGTGAGCACGCTCCCCACCATAGAGGCTGCAGCACTTTGGTCCTCGTCATTCTTAAGAGCAGAGGCGGCATCCGAATCTAAGGTACTACCATTTGTGTTATTATCAGCCGTAGTAGGGGCGAAATGCCATTTGTAGCCTTCCATCACGAGTTGATGGGCCCGGCAAACTAGGGTTAGTCCGTTGGAATCGTTGAATTGTTGCGCTACGCGGGGACCAAAAAGGTAACCGGCGCCCCGGGGACTTACGCCCCAACATCCGCCAGCGGTGGAGTCGTCGGGGTCGGACCATAGCAGGTCGCACATGGCACCGTCGTGGGGTACTTCGCGTTTTCTATCGAGTGCTCTGATTTGGTCCAGGGTAGATAGGGAAGGGCTTAAGCCGCCGTGGACACAAAAGACACGACCTTCGACTAGGGCAGCTAGGGCTAGGTAATCGAATGTGTCAACGCAATAACGCCATACGGCAGCCGAACCGGAGTATTTGCGTACGCACTCGTCGTAAAATCCGTAAACCTAGCAGAACGCGCGGTAATTTATGCAATGTATGAAATCGTGTAATTAGCGGGAGACGTAGTGCAATTCACCCCCGCCGCTTAAACAAATTTGTTATACTTAATAAACACGAGTTTAAACCAAAGCATCATAATTTGAACATATAAGGTAGTGGTGGGAAAAACCTTAGGTGGGGCGGACCCGAGGTTCGCCCAAGGTCAGGTTGTTTGAAAACCTCGAGGTTTTACACCAACCTAACCTTAAACCTATTAGGTTTAGCATGGGTTTTGCATCCACCTAAGGGTTCCCCAACGTCCCAACCTAAAATTTTGGGGCAAGATTCAAACTCTAGCCCAAAACATCAGGTCGGAACGAAATGCAAAACCCCGACCATTCATAAGGTATGGTTTTTATATCCTAATATTTCGGCTGAATGACGGTCACTAAGCAATTTTATAAAATAAATTCTTAATTATCATTTGTTTTGATTTAAAAAATGAATTAAAATAATATTATATCCTAATATCAATATATAAAATAATAATATCAAATAAATACTCTACTATATTGTAATAAAAAATGTAAATGTATTATATCGGTTTTAGCCATCTATAAACTATTTTAATTTAGATTAACACATTAGATCCTTATCTTATACCACGCATGTAATAGTAGCACAGCACCATACCATATAACTCCCTCCCCCCCTTCTCTTTCCCTTCTAACACAACCCAGCGTATAATGCGAGCATGGGGATACCCTTGCTCCAAAATATTCACACCCAAAGAGCAAGGCAGTCGCCTTGCTCCAACCCTGCTCTACTCCGGGCCATCCCTGTTCCCAACCCCGTTCCGACCCCACATAACCCAAACATTATTTTGTATGGGAGGCGATGCGCTACTATGCTATGACGCATACATATCCATATGCATAAGCTAGGGAGGGAGGGGTAGGGGATAGTGCGTAGCGTACTATATTGCTACAAGCAGAGCTGTTAAGTAACTAGTTACATGTAACTAGTTCCTGGAACTAGTTCCTTTTCTTCAGTAAAGTAACTGTAACCAGTTACTTTTACTTCAGGGTAACTGTAACTGTAGTTAGTTACATTATTTCAGTAACTGTGTAACTAAAGTTACAGTTACTTTTTATTAAATTGTTTTAAATTAAACATTAAAATTACACGTCTAGTTTGTGGTAATCACTTTAAACTTAAATTTTCTTCGCGGATCAAATTTGAATTTCGAATAGATAGTCCATCCTATCAGTAAATTATTACTATTATATAAAGTATTATTTTAGTACATTGTATTCTTATCTGCAAAGTTTAAAACCAAAAAATTATAATAATTGACAAATTTAAAATTTTGATTAAAAAGTTTATATATTATTTATTTGCAGGTAAAAAATGTAATATTTTGTAATTATTTCAGCCATCTAAATTAACGTTTAATAAATTTTAATTTATTATGTCCTATCAACTGGTTTGTAAAAATATACATGTGCAAAAGAGATTTTTATCAACATAAAAAATCTTATAATTATTGCCCAACCTCTAAATTTAAATTTTGATCATTTGGCCATTTGATAAACTACTTATAATAAAATTAACAAATGTTATTAAAATAATAATTCAAATTTATTATTTAGTTTAAATTAGCATTTATATCTGCAAAGATTTTGAACGAAGAAATTAAGAAATGTGCAAAATTTTTAGAAAGGATATATTTTTATCAGGTAAAACTTTGGCTAAGAGTTTAAAATGTTTGGTATTTGGATTTTTGGCCATTTAAAAATTATTTTATGAATAATTATTGATTTCTTTCTATTTTTTGATAAAAAATAGCCCATCCTTATAAATGCGCAAAAGAGATTTTCATCACCTATAGTGTTATATGATTTTTGATGAACCAAAATTTCTAAATTTTGGTAATTAAGCCATTGGATAAATTACCGATAATTAGAGATGGGCATTTTCCCGGGAATTTTAATTGAGGGAATATTCCCGGGAAAATACGGGAATCTAGGGGAAAATACGGGAATTTAGGGGAATAAACGGGAATTTAGGGGAATTAATGGGGAGAATAAACAAGTCAATTAAAAAATAAATAAAAAAACATGCTAATATACAAAACGAAATGCTAATTAAGTTTATTTGTCCAATAATATACAATATTCTATCACAAATTAACATCACATTAAAAATTGTCAATATCTGAACTTTGACTATCGTCATTAAGTGAGGAAATCGATTCAACAGAGGAAGATAATGATAGCGTTATTGGTTTTAAACTGACAGAATCCTCCAAGTGCATATTGTGTCTTATCGAAACTAGTTTCTTGACCTTGTCATTTTTCATCCTATTTCGTGATTTAGAATGCACATATCCAAACGTAGACCATATTCTTTCCGTAGAAGCATTAGTGGCAGGAATCGAAAAAAGCTTTACAGCAACTTCTGACAAGGGTTGATTCGTGCATAACCCTTTCCACCACGTCAAGGGTGAAGTGTAGCTTGCACTATCCCATATAAGGCTTTCGGCAAATAATCCGTCTTTTGCGCGGAATTCTGCCAAATTGGCAATAACTTTGGCTACATTTAGATCCGCGCCTTGAGAAATAATTTTAATACCCTGAAAGGCTTGGCCAATTTCTTTACTCGTCAGATGAAGTCCACAATACCGTGGATCAAGCAAATTTGCCGCCATATGAGAATGCTTACAGCAAAACGCCTTTCTTTTGCTAATGTATTTTTTAATCAAGGCTGTATCGGTTTGGCTAAATTCCTTGCAGAGATCTCATTAAAATGAGTTTTTATGTTATAAAAGGCTTCGGGCACATCCGACAATAAGCCATTGTCACTTTTAATGGAAGTTATTTTCGTCAAAATGACATCTAAAAAAATGGTCAATTTTTTAACTTTCTCCCAAAAGACATCATTGTCAAGCAAATTTAAACGTTTTCTACGATCCACAAATGTATCCATTAAAGCTAATTCTTGAAGAATGTCTTTATTTATCAAAAAACTTTTAAGCATTATCACATTACCACCCCATCTTGTTGGACAGGGGATTTTTAAGGTTACTGATCTGTTTTTGTTCATCTGTTTTTCTTTAAAAGTTGCCGACAAAATTGTATTAAATTTTATGTATTTACTAATTTGTTTAACTTTTCCTGTTAAAGTTTGGATAATGGTAACTTTGTTGCAAATGTCTTTAATTAACAAATTCAGGCCGTGTGCTGCACAGCCAAAGCACTCAATTAAAGGAAATTCAGATTTAACTATTTCCCAAGCCTTCTTCATATTTTTTGCATTGCCCGTTACAATTGCAATAAACTTTTGAACACCATTTTCTTGCATCACTTTAAGAAATTCACTAGATATATACTGACCAGTGTGGGCATTCGACCCTGTATCAATAGATTTTAAAAAAATTGGTTTGGGTGTCATTATAATAAAATTAATTATGGACTCTCCCCTAATGTTTGTCCATCCATCGCTGACCAATGTAAAATTAGATCCTAATTCTAATTTTTCATGTATAATTGTTGTTTATTAATTTAAAAAAGCCTTCCAATAATAATTCACAGTTATATTAAACGGACAGTTGGACATATAGATAGCCAGGGCAAGCTTTTCATTTAACTTTTCTTGTTGCACTGGAGTCATGCTATCGAAGTACTGATTAATATTTGATGTAGATTGTTTTGAAGTAATTAAATTTGATGTTAACACAGGTGTTTTTTCAGTGGGGTGTTTGTCTTCTAACACTGCAGAAATTGAAGATGATTCTGGGGAAATTGAAAAAACTTCAAATTCTAAGCATTTTTTTTCCCTTGCATATTCTGGACATTTATGGATATGTGTAGACATTTTTGTTGTGTTAGGGAAGTTATATTTAAGATGGCAATAATTGCAGATAGCAATAAAACCTTTATTGGAGGATATGTGCCTAGAAAAATGTTTCCAGATATCAGATGGTTTTCTTGGTATTTTTTATGAAAGAAACTATTATAACAATATTTTTAATAAAATACATAAGAATTTACTTGAGTTTACTGTGTGTGAAGTGGAATTGTAAAATGACAACTGACTAAATTGTAATGGTCCAAAAATCTAAATACAACTTTGATTAAATTGCTTATAAGAATTTACTTGAGTTTACTGTGTGTGTAAAGTGAAATTGAAAAATGACAACTGACTAAATTCAAATGGTCCAAAAATCTGAATACAACTTTGATTAAATTGCTTATAAGAATTTACTTGAGTTTACTGTGTGTGTAAAGTGGAATTGAAAAATAACAACTGAAATTTCAAAGTTAAATATTAGTTTAATTTTAAATGTTTTTAAGTGTTAGAAAATAGTGTCAAGTAAAATAAGAACAGGCGGGAAAATGCAAAATATAGGTTACCACGAGGAAAATATAAAATTATATATGATTAAAATTAATTAACAAATTAAATAATTCCTAAATTTTATCTTAAAAGCATTAATTTTTTTAGGGGAATTTATCGTAGGGAAGATTCATTGTTCCCGCGGGAATATTTCCGGGAAATAACGGAAATATTCCCGGGAATATTCCCCCTAGTGCCATCTCTACCGATAATACAATACAATATTAATGAAGGTTATTGGAATTATGATATTTTTTTATTATCTAGCTTGTATTATTTTATTTTAACATGAAACAAAAGAAAACTCCCTGGCCCCTTTTTGTGATTTTTTTTTGATAAAGAAAGAAACCAAGAAGATGATATTACTAAGTAAATTGTGCAGCCCTAAAGTAAATATCAGCTCCTCTAAATACCACTACAAATTTATGGAAGCACGTAAAAGTAACTATTTAAACCTTGATTATTATTTTTTAGATAATACATACCCATAAATATAAAAAGATCAAAGATATTAAGTCAACAGGTAGTCAGCAAACCAAACTAACCACTTATGTAGTAAAGTTATGGTGGATAAAGTCATCTTATCCTTCATTATAAATCCAATTTTTAAAACAAGTTAACTGTGGGATCCGTGTTGAAAAGAGAATTAAAGAAGACACTTTATGAGGAAAGACAGGACCCAGTTGAACCTAATACGTTGAAATTTTTCAGTCTTTTAAAGTCGGCAAGTATTCAGGAGTGCATTCACACTTTTATCAATTGGAATAATAATGATTTGTTAATATATAATAATTCCCCTAAATTGAAGAAACTTTTCATTAATTTCAATGTACCCCTACCATCTAGGGCCCCCGTTAAGCCTCTTTATTCTTAATTTTCAGTGAAAAGCAGACCAGCTTATTAGATGACATTATAGAAAATAACATTGAAATCGATACATCATTTATTACCCTCTCATTTTTTACAAATGTTTAAATGAATAATATAAAAAAATATCGTTTTTCCAAATTTACAAAAGTAACTCTAGTTGTAACTAGTTCCATCAGGTATGTAACAGGAACTGTAATCAGTTACATTTTGAAAAATGTAACTGTAACTGTAATTAGTTACATTTTTTGTGAAAGTAACTGTAACTTAACTAGTTACTAAGGTAAAGTAACTTTAACAGCTCTGGCTACAAGCTATGCAGTAATTATAGTTATTGTTAATAAATATGGAGCGTCCATGCTGTGAAGGCGGGGTAATATATTAATTTTGCCATTTGATCAAGTGGTTTTAATTTTATACTTATTGATTATATCTTCGCAAATATTGGCATTTATTAGATGTTTTTATGTTTTAAATTCAAAGTCTAAAAGAGAGACAACTTGATGGCGACAATATATTATTAAAACTTAAAAAATAACCAATATGTAAAAATTTAATTGTTTACTACCTTCCGATAATCGGTTACGGCGTAATAATTATTTACCTAAGAACTTATTAATGTCTTTTTTGATGATAATAGTGATTTTAGAGTCTTTTAATTTTTTCCTGTATAATCATTTTATCATGAATGCATGTTTTTTATATTATTCAAACCTTCTTTTAATAACATTTGCTTTTTATATTTCTACTAACTGTTTGGTCTCCATTACAAAAATAAAACATGTCATTTGATTTTTATTCATTTTCTTAGTGTTTGGTAAATTGCATATAAATTTAAAATTTGTATTTATAATTAAATTAATTTTTTTACAAACCTATAAGAGGCTTTAATAAACTTTATTTAAGATTTGAGACGTGTTCCTCTATTGGTTTTAAAATTATGATCATTTTAAGAATGGGGTCCTGCAAACCCCATAAGTCACTTCAGGGTTGGGATTTCTATAAGTACATTGGAGGATTTAAAGGAAAAATATTCAGGTAAAATCTAAATTAGCTAATTCATCTAAACGCCATGTAAGTAATGTTTATTCACTCTTAACTACTGCATAGCTTATGCATAGCTTGTAGCAGCACAGCACGCACTCTCCCCTTCTCCTCCCTCCCTAACTTATGCATATGGATATGTATGCGTCATAGCATAGTAGCGCATCGCCTCCCATAAAAAATAATATTTGCGTTATGTGGGGTTGGAACGGGGTTGGGAACAGGGATGGCCCGGAGTAGAGCAGGGTTGGAGCAAGGCGACTGCCTTGCTCTTTGGGTGTGAATATTTTGGAGCAAGGGTATCCCATGCTCGCATTATACGCTGGGTTGTGTGAGAAGGGAAAGAGAAGGGGGGGGGGGTTATATGGTATGGTGTGTGCTACTACTACATGCGTGGTATAAGATAAGGATATAATGTGTTAATCTAAATTAAAATAGTTTATAGATGGCCAAAACCGATATAATACATTTACATTTTTTATTACAATATAGTAGAGTATTTATTTGATATTATTATTTTATATATTGATATTAGGACACAATATTATTTTAATTTATTTTTTAAATCAAAACAAATGATAATTAAGAATTTATTTTATAAAATTGCTTAGTGACCGTCATTCAGCCGAAATATTAGGATATAAAAACCATACCTTATGAATGGTCGGGGTTTTGCATTTCGTTCCGACCTGATGTTTTGGGCTAGAGTTTGAATCTTGCCCCAAAATTTTAGGTTGGGACGTTGGGGAACCCTTAGGTGGATGCAAAACCCATGCTAAGCCTAAAAGGTTTTAGGTTAGGTAGGTTTAAAACCTCGAGGTTTTAAAACAACCTAACCTAAAACCTCAGGCTTGGGTTTAGAAAACCCCGGGTTTTCCCACCACTAATATAAGGTATTAATTTCTATGCAATGTATGGAATCATGGGCGTAGCCAGGATTTACGCCCACCCCTTTTAAATACAAAATATTTGTTAAATTTAATAACTAGACGAGGTTAAAATTTCGAAAGCGTCATGATTTTGTCCTTCCACTAAACCTTAAACGACATTCACTCTAATTCGACCTCGGGTTTAGACCATGTATCAGAATTAAATTGTATATAAATAAATTGCCAGAATGCCTTTGGTGTAATAAGCTTAAGTTAAACCTATGAGATTTAGTGCTTAGTAGTGTTGTAAACCGGCTGGGTTTTGTTGTCGAAATTTGAAAAACAAACCAGATTCGACGGTTAGTCTAAAACCAATAGTCAAGCAAAAAACCCAGCCGTTTTTACAACACTAGTGCTTAGTAGAACCATATTCTAAAGTTTTGTTGCGACCTATTTTGAAACAATGACACGAATCAATTACAAACTATTTTCATGGATACCAATGTATACGATAATATTAACTAATAAATTCATTGGTAATAAAAATTATTATCATTCGTAATTAGATTATTAGATTTTTCAGAGAATGTGCTTAACTTTCGATAAAGACCTGCTTCAATTCTTTTCGACTTTGCTGTTGATCGATGACATGTTTTAAGTAGCCAAGATATAATGTTTAATACTATAAAAAGGGAAAGTTGTAGGGTAATTTCTTATATCTGAAAATTAAATAATATCCGGGGTAAATGGGCTAAAACGCTTTTGAACAGTCATCTAAATTAATTTCATAAATAAAATTTGCGATATTTGCATCCTACTTAAACTCAATGTATACATGAAACTATCCTTTAAAATCAACCAATGATATAATAATACTCATAAAAATTCAATCCATTACATAAGAAATTTGGGTTTATTAATAATTTATTTGGATTGATGAAGATATTGGGAGGAAAAGCGTTTTGATATTTCGATTTTCGCCACAAAAAACATACAAACATCATAATATGTTCTTGTGATAATTGATTATACCGCCATATATAAATATTTTTGATGGAAATGTAATTTTTCGAATTTTTGACCATCTCGTAGCCGGTCCCAAACTTTTTATGATTGAAATATGATAATGGGTCATAAAGGAGGGCACATTGTGAAATTGGTGATTTCATATACAGGGTAAATCTGTTTTAATGATTTTTCCCTAATTTGACCACAAACCATTAACCGCAAAAGTTTGAGGTTTTTGGTTAAATTATTTAGGTTGAGAATTTTTCCAGAAACAAAATGCATCAAAGTTTGAGTGAATAACGCAATTACTTTCAAAAATATGACAAAAATAGTAAAATCCATAAAACGCTCACGAACGTGATTTTGGCCCTTAAAACCTCCATAACTTAAAAAGTATTGGCCCAAAATAGCTAAAATTTTCAGAAATTACTCTAATAAATGAGGCCCACACCCTCACCAAAAATTATCCTGATCTGAAATGGTCGGTCGAAAAGTTTTGATTTGTCATGGAATGGCCCAAATTAACAAATTTCGAGATCACTTTACTACAAAAGGTAATCAGAACGTCCTCCTACTTTCTTTATCAATCCAAACCGACCATTAATAAATCCAAATTCGAATGATATATGTGCTTTTATAAAAGCGAGGCGAGTTTTAAAGTTTAAAGCTAGGATATAACTTATGGTCGAATAATTTGTTATAAGGGCAAACATCTGCATTGTCAGACCTTAATTTCTAAGTTAAGGGAAGTATGATTTAAAGAAAGGTAAAAAGTACAATTTTTTTAAAGTGAAAGCAAAATTTATTTTAATGCAAGAAATGTTTTAGTTATTAGGTGGGTTTGTGGCCGGACTGAGCTCAAAATCCGACCTAAAATTTAACAATTTTAAGCCAAACTTGACTCAACTTGAATTCTAGGTGTTATTAAATTAAAATAAGGCCTAAAAATAAAGGTTAAAATTGGTATATTTGTAAACAAAAAAATCTATAAATATGTTTTGCAAAAATAGAAATTGTCACTAGGGGTAAATTTGCGCCTCCAGTCATTGTACAACTCTAATTATACTAGAAACAAACTTTCTAAAGTTCTAAAAGAGCCCAACCCAACTTTCAAGAATTATCAGGGTTAGGCAGGACTTTCCAGACAGTAAAATTATTGACAGATTCGGGTGACTTTCATGAAAAAAAGCTTAATTTATATACGTACGGTGTGCTTCAAAACATTTAACTAAAACTCAATTGGAAAAATGTTGCGGTTTTAAAGGATAGAATGTTTACAATTAAAGTGGATAGATTCCACAATTTTGTCCTCAATTAAGGTAGTTACTGAGACCTGAAAAAATAAATTTTAAGGTGGGTAAAAATATTTGTAATTCAGGTTAAATGAACTAAGGAAAACTTGATTACACACAATTAAGGGTTTGAGGGTGAATTAAAAGTTAAAACTAGTATTTCTTTTTGATAGAGGAGATTAAAAGAATATTATTTCACAGATATTGTCCAACTTTCTCTCGCCTAAATTTGGAGAAAACCCAAATAACTAGCCTATATTTTGCAAATTCTAGTAAAAGTTATATTAAATAAGCCATCGTTGGAAACACCAAAATACAAATTATTTGTTTAAAAGTAATAAGGTTTGATAGATCAAATGATTAGAGAGAAATGACATTAAATACTATGGGCTGATATAGCCCATCTTGAGGACTTTAAAAAGGGGAGACAAAAAATCACACAGAAAAAAAATGAAGTATTTTTATAAAGGATTGACAGTAACTAATTTTACCAAAATATAAGAATATGGACGTACTTGTGTTATTTGACGACTTTCATGGTTACCACGTATGAGTGTAATGCGATCTGGGTAACGGACTTTGAGTGCTAAAAGTAAGAGGAAGGTTTCTACGCTGTAAAAACCTCTGTCTACGAAGTCACCAAGAAATAGGTAATTGGTTTTGGGCAAAAGTCCACCTGCTTTTTTGAGCAATTCATCAACTACATCATAAAATTGGCCATGGACATCTCCACATATAGTTACGGGTGCATCTACCCTTTGTACATTGCTTTCTTGGACTAGAATTTCCCTGGCTTTGGAACATAACCCTTTAACTTCTTGTTCCGTTATAAGTTGACAATTCATCAATTTTTCAATTTGACGATCCAAATCACTCCTGTCACCTGGTGTAACAGCTTTGCTTCCCAAAGTCATATTTTAACTATTTCAGAAAATATCTTTTATAAGTAAGCTTTTAATGTGTTAAGCATAATAATCTGGACAACTGAATCTGAATTATTCAAAAAAAAAATTTTGAATAAGTTTATAAACATATCAGCCTTTCAGCCATTAATTCTTTAAGTCTGTTCAAAAAATTAAATTAGATATTGCAATGGAAAAATATATATGACTTAATTAAACTGCCAACACTATGCATAGCTTTCAACATACAAGTCTTTATGTCTAATTATAAATATAAAAAAAAGTATAAAACAGAGTTCATCTATTATTTTATATTAATACATATTTTTATACAGTAACTAATTTATAGTTAAATGTTTATTTTAAATTTTAATAATTGACAGCTCACATATAACAAAAATTTTAATGAGAACTACAAATAATAATTATTTATTTAAAGGAATAACATGTGTTATTTTAACAAATTTCTAAATTATATTATTTTAAAACTAAATGAAACTAGAACATTTTAATATAAATTTATTTTGTTAAAATCACTTGAGCATACAATAACAATTTTAACTTACTTAAACTTTGCAAATATAATGCATCACAACTTTTTAAATCCATAAGTTAAAAAACAGTACACCTCAAACTGGTACCATTTGGAGAAAGTCCTCGTCTTAAATTCACTTCTGTGCAAATCGTAATATGTGCATTTCGTAAAACAGGCAAGAATTGCTTATGCGCATGCGCAGTTATAACCCTCCGCGTTTGGTAAGTTTTCTAATATTATTATCTTTTATTTTGTAAAAATTATTATCGTTTATTTTGTAAATTTAATGTAATCTAGGCAAAATGTAATATAGGCAAGGGTTAAGGTTAGATTTAGTGATTTATTTGATAAGAAGTATTACTTATTACGAAATACACATATTACGAAATGCACCAGATTCCTTAAATTAAATCAAAATTATTGACTACGAATATAGGCATTTGAGCTTAACTCTCATCTTTCTTCAACAATCATACATTTATATCCAAAGCAAGTAACTCAGTTTAACATTCTATTTGACCCTACTCTTACTACTATTCAACAAATGATTTCATTATTTGACTTATTTTTAAAAAGTAGGCATCAACTTGACGTGTATGTAAAGCTTCCTCAAGCATCTCCTAAAATTACTTTTATTACACAAATTCTCAAGCATCGGATAAAAGTGTACGGTACAAAAGTATTCCTTAGAAACCTTGAAGTTACGATTATATACTACATAGATTGCTAGTCAACATTAAATAAATTAATCGTTTTCCCCAATATTTTAAGATGCACAATTAAGAGAGAGTACTTTTTGTATATTAAAGTTTTTCAAAAATGCAATATAAATAATATTGAACTAGTTAGATATTAATCATTGAACTTGTAATAAAAAACATTTCGAAAGAAGTACGTACTAATTGCAGGAAAGATATTAAATCCCAGAACGTTCTAGATTAAGCGATTTTGACGAAAAACGTTTTAATTTTTTTATTTCTAGGTAAGTTCCGAACTTTTATAAACCCAACAGAACTCAAACGATCGATCAATCAATTCCATTTCACAAAACTGGATTCAACGCAACCTAACATCACATACCTTTTGCTCCTCCCCACCCATTATTCAACTTATATTCATATTTGTACGTGTATAATAACCAATAAACCAAACTACTTAATCTAGTTATTATACACACCTACAAACCAATTTATAATAATAATTGCGGCTACGTTTGTCTTAACAAGTTAACTGGAGGAAAGCTCGCTGGTTAGATATTTAGGTAGACGTTACCGATTAAGCCGTTGCTTAAATACTGTGTATTTTAATATTTTTTAATAGTGAACAGTGAAACTATCGAGTTCCTGAGAAAAGGAACACGATTTACAAATATTTAAAGGAAGAATTATTTGGAATTAATTGGGGGAATTTGAAGGAAGGATAAGGGGAAATATTGTTGGGGGATGGCCGGGCTTAATGCCACTAAATAAAGATAACTTTACCGCTCTACATTTCGCCAATCTAATTTATTACAAGAAAAATTATATTAATCATAAAAATCCTGAATGATCGATATCAAAATTATCAATATGATCACACGCGTGTTGATACAAATAACAAACACGTATAATCGGGGGGGGGGGGGACAACATACGCGTACTAGAAATTAAATGTAAAAGAATAATGGTCTACGCTATGAGTGTACAACGTGTAAGATCAAAAGAGTTGTACCGCGTGTTGAACTCTTAACTTTCGAATAAGATAAGATGGGGGGGGGGGGGGGGGGGGGTGTGGGAAGATATCTTCATCTTCGTATCTCCGGATACGATACCCTTCCCTTTTATTGACAAGTCGAAGACTTAATGTATTTTCGATAGAGTTCTAAAAGTTCAGTGTTGTTGAATGCAACTATCAAGGCGGCGTTATTAACATTATAAGTTTCAAACATCTGGCATCGAATACCAACTCTGGCATTTGCTCACACGACTGATATATGTGTCAATCAGCGATAAAAAGGGAACGTCATGGCTAACGGATTTTTTTTTTCCAGCTCTGTGACTCCTCGAGCAACAGCCTCAACAAAACTTATAATTAATATAGATTGTAAACTGCCATTCTAAAAATTATTCTTTCTTGCGCCGCGCAGACTCTCAAATAATAGTCAAACATGGATTGGTTCGATTTTTTTACTGGAATAATTTTATCCAATATCCCTGCGCTGTGACGATTGTTCATGGCAAGGGTGTTCCTGGAATAATTTTATCCGATATCCCTGCGCTGTGACGGTTGTTAATGGCAAACGGGATTCCTGGAATAATTTTATCCAATGTCCCTGCGCTGTGACGGTTGTTCATGGCAAACGGGATGTTTCCTGGAATGATTTTATCCATTTTATTCAGAAGAAAGGGGGGGGGGCGGCAATTTGAATTCCAAATTAATCTTTCTGTATAAATTATTTCCTTTTTCGTTTTGTAGAATAATTCCTGGTTTCCTCCATCGGGCGTGAGTAGAATATCTGACACCAAATATCGCGTTCCTGCGAAACGGAATATGATTTGCGAATTTTGAAGGAAGGGGGAATTATCAGGCTTGAATTGGGGGAAATATTGGGCCGTAAAAAGATAAACTATTGGGGGATGGCCGAAGAGTTGTACCGCGTGTTGAATTCTTAACTTTTGAATAAGATAAGATGGGGGGGGGGTGTGGATACGATAGAAACTTTAGATTTTCTGATATGGATGAAAATTAAAATAGCAATTTAATTTTTGTTGAATAACTAATTCCGTGCAGAAAGTTTCTTAATTCATCAGTGGTTTTATGCCGGGCTACGTGTGCTCTTAGGCTATATAGACTGCTCATGGCATATGTTGCATATGGGTAATTGTGTGTCTAATTTTCCTCCATTTTGAAGTGTTTATTTGGTGTATTTTAACCATGTAATTTTGCCTTATAACAGTCTATTTACCTTCCTCACTAGTTTATAAATTAAAAAAAACGTCAATAAATTAATATTACACGAAATATTGATGGCACTATATTATTAAGCAAACTTTAATCGCAGTTTATATTTTTAATCTTTGTGTATTTTTTAAATGATATTTATTTTAAGATGCTGTTTTTGATATCTACCCACTTTAATATTTTTTTATTTACCTTTGTAAAATTATTTAATTTGCGAAAATTACTAATTTCTATATGCTCACAACGTTACAATCCTCGTTTCAAAATGGTGGAAAAAAGGGTACACATTTTGTGCGTTGATTAGCAGTCTATTTAGTCTATGCATGTGCTACTAGTGAAAGTTAAAGTCGCTTGTTGGGAAAAATAAAAACCCAGTAAAGACCGATACTTATTGATGATTTTTTATATAATAATTATTAAATATTTTTATTTTGACAAATAAATGCATTTAAAAAGCTACAAAATTTAGAAAAAAAATCTGTAATGATTCGAGCCTGCCCAGGCTTTGTATAATAGCGGGCCATGCTCGGGCCTATAATCTTAATGGGCCTAGGAGCCAGTGTTTTTAATTTTTCAGGGAGGGCCAATGAAGCTTTAAAAAGGCCCGTTGCAGGTCTCTAGTTGTCATATAAGGGCCCTAGTTGGCATATTCATAAAAAAAATTTAATTAAGAAATATTAAATTACAAGACACCTTAGGTGAAATTGGATCACAAAATTTAGATTAGGTGTTAATGCTTTATTTGAGAAGATTATTAAAATATTTTATTAAAACACATCGTAGATATTAAATGTTTGAGTATTTTTTATCAAAATTTACCTGTAAGAAATCATGCCTACGCTGGTCGACCACTCGTCTTTAAAGTTTTGTAGAACAATCGTTTTCTTTCCTTACAACTAAGTCTTTTATTAATATCATTTACTTTGATTTTCGCATTTGCTCCACATTTTTAGCCGACCTTTTAGTTAGTATATATGCTTGCGAAATTATAACATCTTTGCTTTTATACCAAACTTTGCTTAACTTTTTCTCTCCTTTGATAATTTTTTGCACTTCTCCAATTTAATACTAGGTCCATTTTTTTAGTAAGCTTGCTCTCATTTAATATCCATCGCCTTGTTGTTTTGATTGTTAAGCATTACACGATACACAAAGTGTTTTCCTTAAGTTCCATATATTACTTCATCCCAAAAGTGTTGACACTATTAGCTTCCTCCATTTTATTGTAGCCGCTCCTTTTTGCGTCTTGTGCCATTAAAAGTTCGTTTATTACATTCTAAACGCTCATAAGGTGCGTTCTGTTGACGAGAGAAATCTATTATAAGTTAAGATCCTGCTATTTAACTTCCTGCTTAGTTTTATGGAGGGTTTGATTTGGATTATATTCAAGCCGGAACCGTTTTTCACCCTTATCAATATTGCCGCTGAACATTTCGATCAAAATCAGATCAATTCAAGGGAAAACGCTTAGAGATGCCAAAATAAGACAGTAGAAAGTGCAGACTGTAGAATTGTTGGTTTTCGAATGTCATATTTTATCTTCGACGTGGGATTAAGATAAATATATGAATATGCCAAAATTGGACATTAGCTCAATAGTTACAGCTACTTTATGATGTATCGCGCTATATGGTCGCTGTTTTAATTTATAATTGATTTCAAATCATCAATTGTGTTACCTCAAGACTTCTGAATTGTGTTTTTTTACATAGAATGGCTCAAAAATTAAATTCCAAAATAATTAAACATCATGGGATTAAATTTATAAACTTACATAATAGCATATTATTTTATTTATTGTTTTACCTCCTTAATTACTAACCCAAAGATTTTTGTATTATTTAAAAATATGAACATATAAAAACTAAAAACTTATAGGAATAAAATTGTTAAAGTTCGATGGGATATAGGCTAAATCCCGAAAAGGCACAATCCCAAAGCTACGATAATGCTACTGCTACGATTTTCAAATTTCCATATGTTTTTTAATTTTAAAGTTTTATCATATCCCCGATAATATTATGCAGTTTCAATCAATTCAAGAGCTAGAATTGGGTGCAACCTTTACAATTTTCTTATGTAAGAATCACATTTAATTTGTTAAATTTATAATGAAATATTTTTATCCACCAGGATTATAAAGATCAAAATAAGGGTTTCACATTATAAAAAATATTATCATTTTTTTGAAACTTTTCATACTTGTTGTTATCCTATATATAATTTTTATTACTTTCAATTAAGTCAAGATTGGGTGCAATGTTTAATATCTACTTGTACGTGAAAATTTATAAAATCTGGAACAAATTTATATATATTGTTAGTTTTATACAATAAAACATTTAATATTATTGTTTTAGTGTTTTATAAGACTTTGTATGCATTATGATTGATTGACAATCTTTTAAAGATTGGTTATACTTTCAAAAAAATTTTAGATTCTGTTGTCTAACATTAAGTGTATTAAAAATTTTATTATTAATTTAGGTAATGAAAATTCATTTAATTAGTTTGAGGAGTTTATATTTTATTTTATTAATGCTAAGCAATTTAATACTCTAAAAAATTATAAATTAATGTACTTATCATACTAATGTGTGTTCATAAAAACTCAATTTAACTTTCTTTTGAATCTACAATAAATTAAATTTGATACCTTATTTATATGTTCTTATTATTACAAAGAGATTTAGTAAGCAATATATAACTAAATTTTTAATGATAATGTTTTTTATTTTTTTATAAATTAAAGTGAAGGAGTGAAAAATATTCCCTACTTTCAAATGTTTTTTAATGTTCATGGATGTGTTTAGCAAATCTATTTTAATGAATATTATCTTTCATTACTGATGATTTAAGTTAAAATCACTTATTAAAATATTAGTATGCAATCATTTGCCTTTTATAAATGAAATCAGTAAGAAACTTAAAAGTTATCTAAAAATCTCCTGCACTTTTACAGTTCCACTGAAATTAAAGCTGTTACATTTAAAAAAGGAAATAGCTTGAGTAAGTTGTTACTTAATAAGTACTTATAAAACAAGAAATAAATTTTATTTATATATCAAAATTAAATCATACACTATTAAATACTGGATATTTACAATTAAAAATATGGGATGTGGGGTGACTAAAAGGTTAAGCTGGAGTTGGGAGAGGCTTAGGATTTTGGGAGGAACATGTTTCCTATTTCCATCTGAGTTTAGGTAAGTGAACTGTTGGCAAATGCATGGATACGGTTATAGTGTAGCATTAAAATTCGGGATTATGCACTTTCGGAATTTAGCCTAGGAACCAGTTCGATCACTGCTAACTGCTGTCAATTAATATTCAAATTCTATAATTACTCATCCAGTAACCAAATTTTATCATACATTTAAATTTTGATGAATCTATGCTATGTTATTTTGCTCTTAGTCCTAATTATAATAAGCGGAGCCAGTATTATTGGATATAGAGGGGGGATCAATAAAGATTTATGGAGGAGCAGATAACAATTTTTTAAATTTAGTTATATTTTAATAAAATTTCAAAGATTATTTAGATTTAGATGGATTGTTGAATCATTTTCAAAACAACGACAATTCATAATAACGACAGCCATAACAAATTAGTAATTAATATATTACGTAGTATAAATTGCTTTTATATTATTAAATATATTTTATTATATACACTTAATTATATACCACCCTTTACCAGACTAACTTGTATTTATTAATTATTTAAGTATTGAATATGTAGGGGATTAAGCCTACTTTATTCTAACTAAAAGAACTTTATTTATATACAACCAAAAGATATAATATAATATATCATGCTTCTCTATCGCTAATCATTAGTTTACATACCATGTTATCGAGGTTAACATTATTACTCGTAAGGTTTGTGTATTCAAATTATAATGAGTATGAATAGAGTAAGGAGGAGTGTGAATAGAGTGATATCCAAATCATTTAGGTAATATTATATAAAGTATGTATAAATTGCTTTTATACACTTAATTATATACCACCCTATACCAAATAACTTGTTATTAATTATATAATTTAGTGTTTTATATAATATATAAAATATGAAGATATTACTTATATATAATACTATATATTTTATTATGTACATATATTGGTTGTCGTTATTATGAACTGTCGTTATTTTGTAAAGAAGCGGGGATTGTTCGTTGTTTCAGTGATTTAGAAAGCGCTCCTGCTCATCTCGATTATAATTCAGCTATATATTTAATAATGTTATAAACGCTTTATGAGATTGCAAAAATATATATTAAGCATATAATATATGAAGATTCACTTTTTATTGCTGCATATATATTTTCTTTCATATTAAGCATATAATATAAGAAGTTCACATTTTTTATTGCTGCCTATATACATAGGTTAGATTAAATGCTTTATTATAAGTTAATATGCATTTACAATACTTTATATTGTTATATATAATAGATATACTTATATAATAATGTTTAAATTACAATTTTTGTGCATTAGATTACTTGTGCTTAGTCGAGTTGAGTATAAATCTTTAGAAAGTGATGAGATGATTTGACAGTTTGTATCATATGTTTTTAAATTCTACACGAGCTATACGCAGAGCCGAATCTCGTTTAAAGGTTTCCTTAGAAGCACTTCATTATAATTCATCAAATAAAACTAATTTTGGATTCACCGAAGTGAACGAATTTGAAAAATCTGAGAAGGTCAATAAAGTATTCAGTAATGTGGCCCAAAATTACGACACTATGAACGACTGCATGAGTTTGGGTATTCACAGAATTTGGAAGGATATATTTGTCAAAGAACTTTTTCCCATAAGAACCGGAAAGTATTTAGATGTGGCTGGTGGAACAGGGGACATAGCTTTTAAAATTTTAAAAGAGTCGATGAAATCTAATATAAAACTTAATTTAAAAGGAAACCTTAATGAATTTAATGTAACTATTTGTGATATAAATCCTGACATGCTAGCAGTGGGTAAGGAAAAAGCCTCAAAAAATTTGTCCTTAATTAAAAATCAAAGGTTAAAATGGGTGGAAGGAGATGCTGAGAATTTAAATTTTGAGGATGACACTTTTGATGCTTATACTATTTCATTTGGAATAAGAAACTGTGTACATATTGAAAAAGTGCTTGAAGAAGCTTATCGTGTATTAAAACCTGGTGGGCGATTTCTATGCCTTGAATTTGGCAAAATTAATCTCCCCTTTGTTAACAAATTGTATAGGTTATACAGTTTTCAAGTAATTCCTGTATTGGGTCATTTAATTGCTCAAGATTGGAATTCATACCAATACCTTGTAGAAAGCATTGATAAATTTCCTTCACAAGATACTTTTAAATCCATGATTCAAAATGCTAACTTTTCAAATGTGACCGTTAAAAATCTTTCTCTTGGAATTGCATTTATAAGTTCTGGATTTAAAATTTGATGAGCAAAAAAATTATATCTTTGTATTTAATTTATTTTTTATCTCACATAAAAGCACTTATGAGACCTTTTCACAAATTATTATTATAGATCAAATAAAACACTTTAACATTTAATTTGTGTTATTATATATTCTTTTTAGATAAAATGCTCTTTAGTCTGTGCAGTAGTTTGCTATCTTAATTTGGTTAATTTAAAAATGTATGTATGTTGCCCACCATATAATTTTGCAATAATGGGCTAAGAGCATAGGCGTAGCCAGGTTTGGATTAGGGGGGGGGGAGCAAAACGTTTAAAAGCAATTAGGGAGGGGCTAAACATAAATTTTTTTAATTCTCAAGAGTTTTTGCATTGAAAAAATTTTTTCCCCTTGATTCAGGGGGGGCGGCCCCCCCTGGCTACGCCCATGGCTAAGAGACATTTGTTTAAATAAATGTGATTAATATGCCAAGCGATTTAGGAGATCCCTGTCTTAAAGGCAAAACCTTACTCTAAGCCTAACATGAATCCATAGAACTTCTCAAATGGGATAAATTCAAAAGCTTACCTGTTAACTAAGGGTGTCACATTTCATGCCCATCCACTTGGTCTTGTTTGCTCCTGAAACAGAAGGTCAATACCTAAAATTAGGAATTGTTGCTTTCTAGGTGCAAGTAGTTTTCCTTAATGTGATTACGATAAGCTTCAGGTTAAACATATTAATTTAAAAAATCTTTAAATGCCATATCTTATGCTGGTTTTATTTTCATTCATAGCATAGCACTAACACACCACTAGAGACTTGCAAAATCGATTTTTTTAAGGCCCAGCCCAAGCCCGGAATTTAAAATGTAAAAACAGGCCAGGGCCCGGAATTTTAATATTTGCAGAAATTAAATCAAGCTCAATGTTGGTAAACTTTTTATTAAAAAACAAAACGCACATATTAAGATTAGAAATCGATAATGGAACTATTTTGATGCAAAGAAACACAGGCATCCACAATTTCTGCGTTTAAATTTGATATCCGCTCTTCAAAAATGCGGCCCGCCGACGAAAAACATCTCTCAGCGGCCGGCTGCCGAAAAACTTTACTCGAGGTAGCATTTGACATAGTGTAGCGATGTTAGTTAATTTTTAAAGCAATCATGACACATATCTGTTATCCCCAAAATATAGCGTGATTCAAAATTTCATACCTGAACAATGTCCCTCATTGAGGATGGGAAATATTTTATTTACTACATGTTTACAGGGAACCGGTCAAAGTCGCAGAAAAAAAGCAGCAGAATTGGTCAAATCAAGATTGGTCAGGAGGGTTAGGGTTAGTGTTTTAGGTCAGCGTTTTAGGTTCGGGTTAGGGTTAGATGCACATCAAATTCCTTCCCCATTTGAGATTTAATTCTAATATATTGATTATCTAAAATCTTGATGTGACCAGTTCTAATCAATTCTGCTGCTTTTTTTCTGCGACTTTGACCCCGATTCGTTTTACAGCTTGAACCATATGTCTAGATCTAGTTGTTGAAAATGGCAAAATATCCTTAGCATTAATATTGCCATGTATAGAGCCTAATCTTAATAAATGTTGAGCTAATTGTATAAATCACCATAAATTGTATTGAAAGATCTCATATCCATTCAACAAAAATGGGCTAGTGATCCATTCAACAAAAATGGGCTAGTGAGGATATGAGATCTTTTCTGATTTTTGCAGGGTTTGTAAGTTTTGTTGAAAGTGGCTTACATAGGTAATTGTCCAATTTTTCTTTGTCGGGACTATTATCGGCATTTATGCCTTTGGAGATTAGTGTTCCCTATTGAGTATTATAAAAACTAATAAAAATGATTACCTAATGAGCAAGAATTATAGGATAACACCTTGAAAATCTTACAAAAAACAATCCATCTTCTTATCCATATTTTCATACACATAGTAATCTTTTCCATACTTCACTCACCTCCTCATTTAGGCAGACTATATGTAAAAGGTAATGTAGAATTGCCCCATAGATATGGGTATCCGCCTAATTCTGGAATTCGTCCTGATTCAGTCGCTTTATACGATTTTAGTGACTTAATTGCTCTCTCAATTTCCGATATGGATGGGGGATATCCTTTAAGAACTAAACTTCCCTTCTTTTGGGTTTCTATTGACTTTCCAATTTTTAAAACTTTTCTAGTTTTAGGTAACGAAAACATATCCCTTTTGGGATCACCCATTGGCGGCGAAAAACCTCTTTTAAATTTTCTTCAAAAGAACCTCGAAATTTTAAAATCTAAAGCGGAACTTTTAAAATGCTTGCCAGCGCATCACTCATTTTACATAATCAAAAACTATTTTAACATTTCAAAGATTAATCATTGTTTTCGCTCATCTAGCGCATTTTTACACCCAGACGTTTTAAAGTCGTACAAAGGCTTTTTAAAAATTTTATTGGAAAAAATTTTAAATTTAAAATTCAATACTAACAATTGGATTCAAGCATCCCTCCCAACCAAATCTGGAGGATTAGGGATCCGCCCTCCCGACAGCATATCGCTAGCCGCTTTTATTTCCTCTTTTAAGTCGTAAAACTTAATTTTTAACCTCACAAAACATGACTCCGACCCTCTGCTAACTCAAGCCTTGGAGCTTTGGAATTTGAATGTCACACCCGAGACCATTCAACCTCAAAGTACGAGACAAAAGGATTGGGATTCTGGACTAGTATCGCGCTCCGTTGATTACCTTTTATCGAGCAGCGATAATAGCCAGCATTACAACCTTAGGTCCCTCGCTTTTGATGGTTCCGGTCACGAGTGGCTTGAAGCCTATCCCAGCAAACTTTTGGGAATGCTGCTTGAAGACTTTGAGCTATCATATTCCATAGCTTTAAGGTTGGGGGTTAGTTACAGCAGAGAATTCAGCTGTCAAAATTGTATTACCACTATAGACGAATATGCTAGGCATCCTCTACACTGCCTAGCAAACAAATATAAATATGTTAGGCACACTAAAGCTAATTTATTAATTCAAGCTGCCCTTAAAAAGGCAAAAATCCCCTCAATCCTTGAGCCGTCAGATCCCTCTCTTGAAGGTAGGACGCGCCCTGACGGCTCTTCTCTAGTCCCCTGGCAAAATGGCCTATCCCTCAAATGGGATTTAGATGCGGTTTTGGTGGAACTTGATGAAAGGTTTCTAAAAAACAAGCAAATACTGTTGGGATTTGATTCCCTTCTAATTAAGTCCCCTGTCATGCTCTCAACAGAGATATTAAATAACTTTCTTCAATTGGCAAATTTTTATGAAGAAGATCTTGACGGCTCTCAAGAACAATTCAATTCGGATATTAAATTGTGGTATCAGTCGTTCAAGGACTGTGAATTAGAGAAATTGCCTACCAATGCATTGGAAACATTAACCAATCATGCGTCCAAATTAAAATTACATCCAAATATAAAAACATTATACCATATTTTAGCCACACTCCCCGTTACAACATGCTCTAATGAGATGTTTTTCAGCTTTAAAAAGACTAAAAACTTACCTCAGGAACACAATGGGACAAGAAAGGTAAATTAAATGGTTTCACTAATTTTTAATTTAGGCTTACTGGATTAACCTTGTTAAATTTACATAGACAATATACCCCCAAAACAAAAGATATTATTAATGCATTTTTATCTAAAAAACGTCGATATTAATTGTTTATAGTTTTTAAATATTTTGTTATATTATAATTTATTTTTGTTGTATTTTTACTTTCAATAGTATATGTCGAAAATAAAAATACTTCCAAAAAAAATATGGCTTCAAAAATTTTAAACCCCCCCCCCCCTCTAGCAAATCCTGGGTACGCCCTTGAACCAATATGTCTTTATTTTTGTATTTCGCTTATTTATGTAACTTTGTTTCGTGAAAATAAACTTTTTAACCAAAAAAAAACCTTATCAGGTTTTCGAAACCCTGAACCTAAAACCGACATCAGGTTGGACCTCGGGAAAACCTGACAGGTTTTGATCATCACTAATGGTAATATAGATTGACTTAAACGTTGCCTTAAATATGTTAAGGTCTACTTGAAGCTTAAGCCAGGGTTAATAACGGGTCTCAATTTGCTCAATTGTGCAACTAAGTCAACTATAAACGAACTTATAAATTTCTCAGTCTATTTAGAGTTGACAAACACAGTGAATTTGATACAAATGTTATAGTTTGCTAGAACAATAAAATTTAATTTTCTATACTTCAAATTTATTTTCAGTTTGCACTTTCCATAGAAATATTTTCTTTATGAATTAATTAATATCTTTATATTGTCAATGAGATGTCGTGTTCCGCTAAATCTTTAAAAAGTTTGTGTATTATAGTTTTTTAAAAATATAAAAGTTTGCCATTTGAATTTTTTAACATTTATTTAAAATTTTTAATAAAACAAAGAGAGATTTTTATTCCGTTAATTTTTTTTTTAAAGTCGAGACGAGACAAGAATTCTCGTCGAGACTGTCATGTCTGCATGACGATGCGCACGAGAACGAGGAAACAGATCGATAATTGGCTCCGCAAAGTGGGCTAAGGACGGAAGAAGGTTACTGAAGATTGGTTTGGTAGAGAAATAAAGCAAGGATACAGCAAAACAAGGCTATAATCACGACCTGGCCCGAGAAAAGTAGCGGAGAAAAGCAAGGATACAACAGAACCGGGTTATAAATAAAGACTTGGCCCAAGAAACGTAGCGGGGGACTAGAACTGTCAGCAGAAGATTTGAAAATCCTTGGAAGTAAAGGGCCATCCATCAAAAGTTGGCGCGGAAAAATGGTTTGAAAAAGTAAAGAAGTTTCAATTATAAAAATACAAGCCAAGAAAATAAAACCTATATAAGCCCCACGAAAATCAATACGGCAGAATCTGGATTCCGTGGTTAGAGAACAGAAATTTTTCCCCCTTTGAGAACTAAACTTCCCCTCTTTTGGGTTTCTCGAGATTAGATCCCTGTACTATAATTGTTGTCCCCACAATTATTCACACATATATATTTAGCACGAACGTGTATTATTATTCGGCGGAATTCGTATATAATAAACTATCATTGGAGAATAACTGAGTTAAAATTTAAAGGTCCACGAAATAGAAAGGATAAACACCCCGTCTGCCCCTAGTACTTCTCATTTTCCGAGATAAAAACACTCCTCTTGTTCCTCGAAGATTTGACCCGCATCCCAAGATATGATAGAGACGAGATTTTTCTAGACCGAGACGAGACCTTCATAATCGCTCCCGAGACGAGAGGAGATCGCAACATTATGTATTATAACCATGTCATTATACGCTATAACAGTAAGTTTACCTTCCTCACTAATTTATAAATTTGAACAAACGTCAATAAAATATTATACAAAATGTAGATGGAGCTCTATTATTAACAAACTTCTAAAATAAACAAGTACTTATTTTATTGATAGATAAAATAAGTACTTGTTTAGCCAACCAATTTCTTTGCATCACAGTGGATTCATGGTCATCATGTCATCGATATTTTGATAATACTTTGAATATATCAATTTTGCTAATATTAATTCATTTTTAGGCATGACGCATGACTGTCCACTGCTTGGATGTAGTCACTTTAGAAAGAAAGTCAGCATGTCTGGCGCCTAAAGCTAACTAGCAAACATACATTTGATTATTTAGCACAATTTTAAACCTTCATAAAAAATTTAAAATACATAATAAGGTAACATTATGTGTCACTGATAACGCAAGAAATTTTTTAAAGGCCTTTAGGTAAAAATTCTACGTTTTATTTTTAATATTTTTAAAAAAATTATAGATTATTTAAGAAAATTGAAGATGAAATTGCATCATTATCATTAACCCTCGAGAGCATTCGTGGGGTACCACTGACCCCACGATAGTTATAAACTTAAATATAAAACGCATTTAAAAGCGAACTGATCTGGCCTTTTCAGTAGCCTATTATTTTACCAAGAACTAAGTTTGAAGAAAATATTATAACTTTTGGCCCACTACTTTTTAAAATATAGCATCTTTTTGGCCACAGGGGTCCTGTGTACCCCACGAATGCTCTCACGTAAGTTTTTTTCTGTTGAAAAAAATGTATTTTTTTCGTTTGATGATATCTTTTTCTATTTGTGTTTTTAATACATTTTGAACATTCTTTTAATAAAAAACCACGTTTATTTTTGATTTATTTTAAGGTATATGATGTCAAGAGGTAAAATGAGGGGAAGCTCTAAAATAACCAAAATAAAAATGGGGTCCAGAAAATCGTTAATAAGTTTTGTAATGTTGATTAGATTCATATCAAAATTTATACCATCAATCTTAAGATTTATAAACACATGTTTAAGATTTGAAAGGTATAAAAAGAATACTTTAAAGTTATAAGAAGTTAAAAAATGGGGTCCAATATACCCACGAATGCTCTCGCGTTCGGGATTTTCAGAGATGCTCTCGAGGGTTAAATGAGATAATTGAATATCAAAATAGACAGGAAAATTTTATTTATCTACCAAAACATCACTCTTGTGCTTGCCACAATCTTAATTTAGTGGCAAGTGTCGATGCTGAAAAAGCACTAAAAGACATATTAAAAAGTGCATTTGATAAATGCAAAATTTCATTGAATAAACAAAATAAGTCTACATCATTTGCTAATGATTTAAAGAAAAATTTATTAAAAATGCTCATAAGACCTATTGTTACAAGGAATTCATATTATAATTCCTTGAAATTAATAGACTCATGTAAAAGAAAGACCTTATTATTTCACAAAGTGTGCGCCATGGGAGGATTAGCTAGTCTTTCAAAAAATGATAAAGAATTTTTAGATGAATATTGTATTGTAAGTCCTAATAAAATTTTTTAGAATAAATATTATAATAAATTTTAAAATAGATCATGGAACCTATTGCAAATGCTCTCCTTATTTTAGAAAGTGAAGAAAAGATGCATTTGGGCTTTTTGCCCCAACAATAGCGATAGTTATTTTAAAATTTAAAAAAATCACTGGCCTAAAATATGGTCTCCCATTGATTGACGCTGTATTAAATGGGATTAATAACAGGTAATAAACCTATCACTATCAAATTAATTACAATTTTATTTTAAAAGATTTGAACATATATATAAGCCATTCCAGGACAAATCAAAACGGTTTCGACCGACCATTTCAGATCAGGATAATTTTTGGTGAGGGTGTAGGTCTCATTTATTAGATTATTTTCTGAAAGTTTTAGCCATTTTGGGCCAATACTTTTGAAGTTATGGACGTTTAAAGGGCCAAAATCACGTTCGGGAGCGTTTTATGGATTTTACTATTTTTGTCATATTTTTGAAAGTAATTCCGTTATTCACTCAGATTTTGGTGCATTTTGTTTTTAAAAAAATTCTCTATCGAAATAGTTTAACCAAAAACCTCAAACTTTTGTGGTTAATTTTTTGTGGTATAATTAGTGGAAAATCATAAAAACATATTTCTCCGGTATATGAAATCACCAATTTCACAATGTGAACTCCTTTATGACCCATTATCATATTTCAATCATAAAAAATTTGGGCGCGGCTACGAGATGGTCAAAAATTCAAAAAATTGCATTTTCAACAAAAATATTTATAGATATCGGTATAATCAATTATCACAAGAACATATTATGGTGTTTATTTTTTATCAAATTGCAAATTTATAAAGAATATATGGTAAATAAATAATATTGGAATAAAAATAAACTTAAATTTGATTTTTTTTCTGCGCAATTGGCAATTATCCGAGTTTGAAAATTAGATCTTGAATTTTAACTTAAATGATATAGGCGTATGCTAAAATTAATAAGAGGTTGAAAAAATAAATAAATACTAATATGATGGCAAAATTGCTCATATATTTTTATTCTTATACTGATAATCCATGCTAAAAATAAAAAATTTATGCAGGATGAAAGGTATTTTAAAAAAAAATTTCTTGCTAGTTCTGACCATTTTTTATCTTAATTAAGCCTAAAGTTATTTTTAAACTCGGTTACTTGCCCACCGCGTAGATAAAAGTTCAAAATTTGAGTTGATTTTTAACCCAATATTATTTATTTACCATATATTTTTTAAAAATTTGGAATTTGATAAAAAGCAAACACCATAATATGCTCTTGTGATAATTGATTATACCGCCATCTATAAATATTTTTGTTGAAAATGCAATTTTTCGAATTTTTGACCATCTCGTAGCCGCGCCCAAACTTTTTATGATTGAAATATGATAATGGGTCATAAAGGAGTTCACATTGTAAAATTGGTGATTTCATATACCGGAAAAATATGTTTTTATGATTTTTCACTAATTTTACCACAAAAAATTAACCGCAAAAGTTTGAGGTTTTTGGTTAAATCATTTCGATAGAGAATTTTTTTAGGAACAAATTGCACCAAAATCTGAGTGAATAACGCAATTACTTTCAAAAATATGACAAAAATAGTAAAATTCATAAAACGCTCCCGAACGTGATTTTGGCCCTTTAAACGTCCATAACTTAAAAAGTATTGGCCCAAAATGGCTAAACTTTCAGAAATTAATCTAATAAATGAGGCCTACACCCTCACCAAAAATTATCCTGATCTGAAATGGTCGGTCGAAAATCGTCTTTTTTTGACGAATCGACATGGAATGGCCCATATGAAGATCAATATAATTTTTCAGCTATCATACATCCAATATTCAGGCTTCAATGGCCTTGGATTAAACTTCCAGAAAATGAACCTATAAAGAATAAACTTTAAGTTTTCTTGAAAAAGGGATTGAAACCCTTAGAATTGATAATGAAAGAACTGTCGATTTCGAGATTTTGTTCTTTTGACGAGGAAGTAGGCGGATTTATTAAGTATAATACACCAATCCCCTGATCTGCTCCTGTGGAGCGGGTTTTTAGTATAGCTAATGCTGTATTAGCTGCCAAGCGTTCCCGCTTATCCGACAAAAAATTTGAAAAACAATTATTATTAAAAATTAACAAGAAAAATTTTTATAAATAAAAAATCTTTATATTTGCTCTATTATATTATATTGTATTTACGATTATATTAACAAAATAAAGACATTTATTTATATTAAATTAAAAAAAAAATTATCATAAAATTTTGAACAAACGTGAACGCGTTCGATTTTTCAAAAAATGTTAACAGCACAAGGGAAACCATTTGCATATAAAACGTTGAACGGGATGAAGACGAAAACAAACCCTCGGGCTATTGAGGGCAAGAAATCAACTATTATTTGATGATAAAAGCTTCCCCTACAAACACTCCTGCATGTCGGCCCTCAGCAAGCGCATCAAGTCAAGCATAAGATTAGTGATGGTGAAACGCTTAGCACCAGCGCGTGTAGCGCCTCCCATCTACATAGTCGCTTGGATGCACTAAAGTTATAGCACATAGTCACTTGGAGCTATAGCACATAATCACTTGGAGGCGCTAAAGCTATAGCCCATAGTCACTTGGAGGTGCTAGAGCTATAGCAGATAGTCACATAAGGCGCTAGAGCTATAGCACATAGTCACTTCAAGGCGCTTGAGCTATAGCATGGCGCTTACATTGTTATAAAATTTATAGGTTAAATTGCATTAGTGACTATGTGCTATAACTTTAGCGCCTCCAAGTGACTATGTGCTATAGCTTTAGCGCCTCTAAGTGACTTTGTGCTATAGCTTTAGCGCCTCCAAGTGACTATGCGCTATAACTTTAGCGCCTCCAAGTGACTATGTGCTAAGCTTCAGCGCCTATCAAACGCTATTTCACCATCACTACATAAGATATGATAAACTCGCTTATATTAATCGAGAACCAGCCCCGCTGAGACTTCGGCACGCTCAAATAACACTCATCAACTATTTAACATAATAAAAAGACTAAATCGTATCTCGTTTTCCAAAAGGCCATATTACAACATAAAACCGTCAGCGAGTCAGATGATTCCTTGGTTCAAATCAAAACATGGGAGCTTTATTTTCGAGTTATTCTTTCAACCCAGCCCAAAGTGCCAATATTGGACATCTACAGAGATTTCATAAAAAAAATTTAAGGACGTCCGGGACTCCCAATAGTAATTGATCCACCATCGGTATCTGAGATCAATAGAGCTATTAAATGACTAAAATCACACAAAGCGGCTGCTTAATCGGACTAACCTCAGAGGCACTGAAAGCGTATCCCTACATCTCAGGTAGAATGTTGCATCTTCTCTTTTGTAAAGTCTGGGCGATAAAAAGAGGCACCAGAATCCTGGTCACAAATGCGTCTTATAAAACTTTTTAAAAAGGGTGACCCATCCCATCCTAATAATTACAGGGGAGTTACAAATATAAACCTTGAGTCCAAAATATTTTTTGAAAGAATTTACGTCAGAATATATAATGAGGTTGAGGGCATCCTCAAACATAATCAAGCTGGGTTCAGAAGGTGCAGGACCACAACGGAACTTATCATCACATTAAGAAATATGATAGATGAATCGCACACCAGTGGGGACCCATTGGTTTTAGTCTTCTTAGACATCTCGAAGGCGTTTGACTCCTTTTCCCATCTTTACATATTGAAGTCGCTATGTCAATTGGGAATACCTAAAAAATTGATCCTTTTTTTTCCTGGTCTACAAGAACATGGAAGTAATAGTATCACATCTTCAACACAAATCAGCGCAGATCCCGCTGACAATGGGAGTACAGAGCTGTCCACTTTCTCCTCTTCTTTTTATAATAGCGATGGATCTGATCGTAAAGCGATCTATACTGGATTACGATGGCACCAACATAAACGGTATCAACATATCATCATTACCTTTTGCGAATGATTCCCTCATCGCTTCGTCAATATCACAGGCTCAATCAATGGTTGATAGATTTGCTGCTGAGGCGAAGCAAGAAGGGTTGTTTATAAATGCTGGTAAGTGTTCAATGCTTGTAATAAATAATCATTGGAGGGGGAGTCAATTATTAAAAATAATCCACTACCCGCATCCCACAGAGTTTAATATCTAGGAGTGGAACTAACAGAGGATAGATACTTAAATGCTAAGAAGGACATGGAACTAAGGCTCCGGCGAACCCTTGCAAAATTTCCCCTTGTTTAGCAATTTGGCGCTCACGCCAATTGATCCTTAAAACCCGCCTGAATTTCTTTAAAGTTATGATTCTACCAAGCCTTCTTTATAGGTGCGAATCTTGATCGTTGCGTGCCCTCGAATAAAAAAAACTTCAAGCTAACAATAACAAAATGCTACGAATCGTATGTCGAATTTTCTATCCGGCAACGATAACAAACGAGAATTGTGGATGCGTTGTAAAATTCCTCCAGTTAAAAATATTATGTTAACAAGGAAGTACAATTTTTTAGCACATCAGGTTCGAAGGAAATGTACAAATTATTGCATGTCTTCCCTGTTCTGGTATCCTCCCTCACTAAGAGGCTTGAAAGGCAACGGCAGTTGGCACCACAATACATTTCGTAATATTCAATTAATGGGTCAGGACTTGAACCAATGTTAATGCAAGATAGGAAACTATGGATAGAGTTCTAAAGGATTCAACTGTCCTGTCTTTCCACTAGAAGGGTGCGTACATCTTAATCATAATAAACGCTCTCACCCAAAATGTTCTTTCTAATTCTCATGGAGTTGGATATTTTATATTTTCACGCCATAATTACACTGCATATTAATCAAATCAGTTACAGGAATATTACACACGTTATTACTAAAGTTGCCTTATTCGCCATTTGGGTGAGAAGGTGCTTAACCTTAGATTGCACTTAGGAAGCCCTTGAGCTTCTTCGCGGCAATCATACATGCATACATACACTGAGAAATATAATAGATGTTTCAAGTACTAGAAGGCTTTGTTAAACATCTATATACGTAGGAGCATGGGCGCAGCCAGGTTTTGAATTAGAGGGGGGCAAAATATAAAATTTTTGAATTCTTCAAAGTTTTTGCATTTAAATTTTTTTCCCCTAAATTAGAGGGGGGGACACTGTCTACTAGGAATACCGAAAATAATCAGGATGATCCTCATGGTTAATCGATTTCCATCTTCTCTATATATCGGAACCAATTTCGGTCACAACAGTAGTCGGAAAAGGTTGTCGTTCATGTCCCCTTCTATTTATTACAACGATGGCTTTGATAATGAGAAGATCTATGCTTGCTTCCGATGTCATTAAGCGAACTGATACAAGTATATTGTCATTGCTCTTTGCAGATTTGTGATAAAGGTGAGTAAGCACCAATTATATTGAGAAAAAATCATAAAAATTAACTTTTTGCTATCCCTGAAAAATAAAATATCTCTCATATGTATAGATAATAAAGTTAATCAAATACTTTTAATATTTCGAGAAACAAGAACCAGAGAGTACCCACTTGTGCGCAAAACCTTAATTATATTCCTTAACGTAATGATATTGTCTGTTGTAATGTAACATCTCTAAACTTCGCCTGATTGTGTTTAAGAATGAAGTCAACCTTATTGTATAATATATTGAATTCTCCTTTGATAAAGAATTCGATTCATAATGATCATAGTAGCTCCTAGGTAATTTTCACGGTCAAAAGGATCCTCTTTTCAAAAAAGCTTAATAAGATGTTTTAGTGATCAAGCATTCGGCACCTCCTCATTTAGGCAGACTATACGTAAACGGTAATAGAATTGTATTTTAGATATGGGTATTATACGCCTAAAAAGATTCTGCAGTCAGTCCTGATACAATCGCTTTATACCATTTTAGTGACTTAATTGCTCCTTCAATATCCGATATGGATGGGGGATATGTTTAAAAAGGGAAGGAGTACCTTCGAAATTTGGATAAACCCCGTACATTTCCAACATTGAAACCATAAGACGTGGCGATAGAAATGGTGACCGATACTCTCCCCATGCTTGAGTTTGAGAGAGGATTCATTTAAATTACTAGCCTAAGCAATGTTGTGATGAGCGCGCCTGACTGACTATAATTACGGCTGTTTATTATATCAAAAAACGATGACAGTTTGAGGGGGCCGCTATTTCTGTTTCGCTATAGTAGAATGGATTTACTCTATTATGGCGTGTATTATGTTTAATTTTAATATAACGCAGCCTAGCAAGAGTATTAATAGGGAAAACCATTTACATATAAAACGTTAATCCTTTAGTAAGAAAACCAAATCTTCAGAGTATCTCTAATTCTAATAGTTTTCGCTAATTTCATACAGAGGCTACATCTAAGGTGGCAGATTTAACATAGAGCTAGGCAACGCTAACACGATGATCAGCCTTTTCAGTAATAGGGTCCCTTTTAATGAAAGTTTTAAACATTTTGTAATCAACTGACAAAGCATATAATCAATTTGAATTGTCCTTAAGTTATTTAAGATTCTAGAATTAATTGATGGGTAGAAATTTTTAAAGAGCGAAGGTAAGGCCATTGGTGTTCCTCACGCTAACATTTTAGAAACAGCTGCGAACATAATAAAGCATTTCCCTAAATCTATCGTTTTTAACATTGAGATCGTGAGTTTTGATTTAGATGTGTGTATTAGCCCAGGGTTTCTTTCAGGGGAGAACCCGGGGGGGGGGGTATTACCCCCCCCCCCCCCGGGCAATTTCAAATACCCATCCGGAGAGTTTTGATTGAAGGAAGCATGAACTCAAGTTCCATCATGAAGTCATAAATTATTTAATGATTATGCGTGTAGGAGAGACCGGGGCTACTTTAGCCATAAAAAATTAAACCGCGTTCAAAAAAAACTAAAAATTATTTTTCCAATTTTTTTGTTGCAATATATTTTTAATGTCTATTTTTAATATAGGAAGAAAATTTGGAGGGAAATAAATAATGGTTTTCACACAGATTAAGTTAAAAAAAAAAAAAAATCCAAAAAATTTCAAAATGCTCGGGGCTAGTCATAGCCTATAGATTATCTCTGACGTTTTCACTTCTTATTAGTGTATGCTAACCAGAGGTCAGATTTGTTAGGAATTTTCTGCCCGAACCCGGCCCGGTTCAATTCTCTAACCTCATTGCCCGCCCGAGCCCGCCCGAACCCTTCTGGTGTCCGCCCGAAACATTGATGCTGCCCGAAATATTAAATTTGCCTGTTAGGCCCGAAATTTTGCGACCTAAAATTCTTTTAATATTTAAAAGTCGAATGATTTTTTCAAATGAAACTTTTGTACTTTAATTTTAATCCTAATTGGTCAAAAAAACGTAATATTTGGTCTTTCTAAAATATTTGAGCTTAGCGATAGCGATGAGTGATAAGGGAATAATAAAGGCGAATTTGGAGAAGCCTTGTTAAATCATTTGTTAAAAAATTAAATGATATTAGAATGAAATTTAACACTTTCAGGCGTTGTATCGATTTGGGCGTGACTATTTTGTACTAGTATGGACGGCACATGCGAAATACGAACAATGAAAGGGCTGCATAAATATAAATATTTTAATCCTTTCCATAACCTAGCTAGGGACTTGATGGAAATAAAGGGTTTCTGTCAAAAATTGTAAAAATAACTTGGGGAAGGATGGCGATTTTTTAGCATTTTTATATGCAATTTAATGAAAAGTAAAAAATACACTATCTAAAAAATCTCATTAAGCCCGAATCCTATCTTCTTCGTGCCCGCCCGAGCCCGCCCAAAAATAAAAATTTAGGACAGTTGCCCGGCCCGACCCGGCCCACGGGCCGGGCCTGTTCGGGCAGCGGGCCGGGCAATCTGATCTCTGATGCTAACTCATATCCTTAAAAAAAACGTTTCTTTATAAAAAAATTTAGAAAATTCAAATGTAATATGATTATTTGTTGTTTTTTTAAATCTTGCCATTTGTAAAACACAATGAAAAATGGCTAGCAATCGCCCCTCTCCGACTAGCCCCGACCCCTATTTTAATAAACAATCAATAATTTAAGATGTTGTATTGCATATAAATTTTAATCATTATACGGTTTTTATATAAAAAATCTCCCTTTATAAGATAAAAGTTAAATCAATCCAAAATATTCAGCCAAAAAATTTTATATGCAAAATAAAAATTTTTGTAAAAGCTAATAATGGCCCCGAAAAATCGTTTTTTCTCAATAAAAATTTTAAATTTTATTTTTTCTAAATAAAATTTTTTTTACTTATGTCATATGGAAAAATACACATATGGTTTAAATTTTGATTTAATATCATTATTATTTTAAAAAATAATTGGAAAGATAATAGTAACCCCGGGCTACGACTAGCCCCGGTCTCCCCTATATGTATCTATTAATTGCTATGCAATTTATGGGTTTATATATCACTTATATCACCAATAAAAATCAGTAAATATTATACAAAATGGTTTAGCAATTAAAAAAATTTTTACCCCCCCCCCGGAGCATTTTTTGTGAAAGAAACCCTGTATTAGCCGGTGTAAGGTTGAGTTTGTGCGCTAAGAAGGAAATACGCTTATACACGTCAATCACGTTCTAATGACAGATACACTTTGCAATCTTTACATACGTCAATTACGTTTACATGACATCCATATAATTCAGTTGCATATAGAATTATTAATTCAGTCTAAATAGTTTACTTTTATGGATATTTCTTAAGTTTTTGTCTAAATTTGTGGTTATTCTATAAATTTGGCGGATATTTCTCAAGTTTCTATCTAATTTTTTTAATTTTTTAAATATCTGTCTAAATTTGTGAATATTTTATAAATTTCTGTCTAAATTTGAGGATATTTTATAAATTCTGTCTAAATTTGAGGATATTCTATAGATTTTTGTCTAAACTGTTTATGAGGATATTCTATAAATTTCTGTCTAAATTTGTGGATATTTCTCAAGTTTCTGTCTAAATTTTTTAATATTTCTCTGTTTTATGTTTAATTTTATAGATTGTCTCATTAGGTGGAAATAAATTTATTCACAATTCAATATATATTCAAAATGATTGTTATAATGATATATATATATATATATATTATGATTATATAATTTGTTTTTTAATTTGGATGCATAGTGGGCCCATATTCCAAATTCAGATGTATAAACAAATATAATTATTTCAAATATAGTAGCCGCTAAAAGTATATCAACTTCCGTGGCCCAAATACCCAGTGTTCGAGTTTTTCTCCGCAATATATTCCAAATTCTAAGATAGTGGGTAGATATAAGGTTGCATAGCAACACTTATATCCTCTCGTAAAAATTCCGTGCACATATGTGCGCGGTTAATCGAATGATGATCTTGGTTTTGGAAAATGGCTATGCTCATACAAAGGTAAAAGCAATTGCCATCTCCCTCCACCTCCTGCACTCTTAAGGGCCTGCCCAACGGTTTTTCAACCTGGGGCACAGGCTTCAACGGACCGCAGATCCTTAACCTTGAATTGATATATGTTTTTACAATAAAGATGTATATATTTACTTCTCCATTTGTTCTCTTGACCAATCATTACTCAAGGAACAAAACTTCAGATATTTAGCATTAAAGCTAATGATTTCTAAAGATTCCCCATCTAAAAAATAAATTAAAACAAAGAAAAGTTTACCCGAATAATCCTTGTTTGCTTTAAATCCTCCACTAACGTATTTTTCTTTACAGTTTTAACCTTTTCTAAATCAGCCTATACTAAAAGCATTCTTATAATACCGAGATGTCCATTTTCACACGTCTAGCTCTCTTGCCAAGATTTTCGGACACTTTTTATAAATATAAAAATAATTAACATTAGTTACTATATTATAGCAAAGAAAAAATTTACCCGAATGTCCCTTGTTTGCTTTTAAATCCGTCACTAACGTATTCTTCTCAGTTTTAACTTTTTCTAAATTAGCCTATACTTAAAGCATCATTATAACAATACCGAGATTTACGTCCATTTTCACATGTCTAGCTCTCCCAAGATTTTCGGACACTTTTGTTAGATATAAAAATGTTTAAAATTTATTACTATTCATTCCACTTTTATACAGTTTGATGTTTCCACCGTGTGTTTTTTTCTTCAATATCACAGTGATATTGAAGAAACAAACTCACGGAGGAAACATCAAATTGTATAAAAGTGGAATGAATAGTAATTAATTTTAGACATTCTTATATCTATTAAAAGTGTCCAAAAATCTTGGCAAGAGAGCCAGACGTGTGAAAATGGAGCCAAACCTCGGTATTGATATAATGAAACTTTAAGTAAAGGTTGATTTAGAAAAAGTAAGAACTCACAAAAAAATACGGTAGTGGAGAAAAAAGCAAACAATGAACATTTGGGTAAAACTTTTCTTTGTTATAATATGAATAGTAATTAATGTTCAATATTTTTTATTTATAATTAGTGTCCCACAATCTTGTTGAGGGAGTCAAAGGTGTGAAAATGGAGCCCAATTTCGGTATTGATGTATTGAAACTTTAAGTATAGGTTGATTCAGAAAAAGTTACAACAAAGATAAATACGGTAGTGGAAAATTTAAAAGCAAGCAAGGAAGATTCGGGTACTTTTCTTTGTTTTAATTTATTTTTTAGATGGGGAATTTTTAGAAATCATTAGCTATAAACATGGGCGTACGCAGGGGGGGGGGAAAAATTTATGTTTTGCCCCCATCTAAATGAACTTTTAAACGTTTTGCCCCCCCCCTAATTCAAAACCTGGGTACGCCCATGGCTATAATGCTAAAGAACTGAAATTTTGTTCCTTGAGTGAGGATTGGTCAAAAGAACAAATGGTGAAGTAAATATATACATCTTTAATGTGCAAATATATATCAATTCAAGGTTAGGGATCTTCGGTCCCTTGAAGCCTGTGCCCCAGGTTGAAAAACCGTTGGGCAGGCCCGTAAGAGTGCAAGAGGTGGAGGGAGATGGCAATTGCTTTTACCGTTGTATGAGGATAGTCATCTTCCAAAAGCAGGATCATCATTCGATTATCCGCTCACATATGTGCGGGGCATTTTTACAAGAGGATATAAGTGTTGCTATGCAACCTTATATCCACTTATATTCTTCTAGTTCGCAATATCTGGTGGAGAAAGAGATGTGGACACTGGAGGTTTGGTCCACAGAAGTGGATATAATCCTAGCGGCAACAGGTTTCAAAATCAATATATATGTTTATTCTTATCAATTGGGCAAATTGGCTGTTCATACACCGAAATTAAAAGACGAATTTAACTCATAATATTATTTTATATTATCGTATCAAAATTTTCAATATATATTGGATTGTAACGAATAAATTATTTCCACCTAATGATACAATCTATAAGATTAAACATCAAACAGAGAAATATCCTGAAAACTTAGTCTTTCTCACCAGGGGGATGAGGGGGAGGGAGGTGATTTGCCCCCCCCCCCATTTTTTACCCTCTCACACGGGGGGGGGGGGGGTGAGGGGGTAATTTGCCCCCCCCCCACTTATTTTTTACCCTATTTCTCACCAGGGGGGAAGGGGGTAATTTGCCCTCCCCCATTATTTTTTACCCTCTTTCTCACCAGGGGGAAGGGAGTGATTTGTCCCCCCCCCAATTATATTTTACCCTCTTTCTCACCAGGGGGTATGGGGGTGATTTGCCCCTCCCCTTAATTATTTTTTACCCTCTTTCTCCCAGGGGGGAGGGGGGTGATTTGACTCCCCCCCCCCATTATTTTTTACCCTCTTTCTCACACGGGTGGGGGGGGGGGGGGGGGGGAGGGGGTGATTTGCCCCCCCCCCCCAATATTTTTTACCCTCTTTCTCACCATAGGGGAGGAACCTCTTTCTCACCAGGAAGAAGGGGGTGATTTGCCCCCTCCCCTCCCCCGTGTGAGAAGGAGGGTAAAAAATAATGGGGGGGGGGGGAAATCACCCCCCCCCCCTGGTGAGAAAGAGGGTAAAAAATAAGGGGGGGGGCAAATCACTACCTACCCCCTGGGGAGAAAGGGGGTAAAAAATAATAAGGGGAGGGGGCAAATCACCCCCCTCCCCCCTGGTGAGAAAGAGGGTAAAAAATAATGGGGGGGGGGGCAAATCACCCCCGTCCCCCCTAGTGAGAAAGAGGGTAAAATATTATATTATTCTATTTAAACACAATTAGCATCTACCTTAAAAAATGTTTATTAAGATGAATATAATTATATCAATTTAAATGTATTAGTTATCTATCTCTAATTCAAATATGGGATAATTGTCGTTCAAATTTAAAAACGCTATGGTATAACAATGGGATCGTCAAAAGTAACAATGCTTTTTCCCAATGCTAGTAAAAAAAGACGTGATATACGTCAAAACTCGTTTTTAACCAATAGCAATTCGTATAAGACGTTCGCTATTTTAAAACGTTCGTCATTTCTGTACGCTACACCGGTGTAATGATCTGAAACGTCGACATTTAAAAAACAACGACGCTCAATTGAACATTTATATTGGTTAATATGGCATAATAACGAGATATATGCCATATCACGTGATCTCCCTAAAAGCACAATAGGTTAGTTTTGGCACAAAATTAGCTATTTTTTTTTGAAGACACTAAAATGACGACACAAGACTTTCAAAATATTTCAAGTAATTACTATGCATAATTATCTAAATTATAAAATTATATACCTTACCTGGCAAAATAGGTGTAGATGAGGACGCCACATTATTTTCAATATCCTTATATGCTTTAACTAACCGTGATCTATACTCAACAGATCCAGGCAAGAAAATATTTTTAAATCGGATCCAAAATTGTTGCTATGACAAAGTCATTTTGGTATATGTATGAAAACCTAATTATAAATAAGCTATTACAAATCCTTGGTAAATATATAAATTACCTTTCAACTAATTCATTTGTCATGGTTGTTCTAAATTGTTTTAAACACATATCAGAAATATTATCATATGTAGCTAATTCTTTCTTTAAAATTTCAACAAAAGTATAGTCACACTTATTAAACAATTGGTGTAACTCAATTCCTTTGTAACTCTAAAGAAAGGTTCCAAGGCCAACATCAATTTCTCAATGAGGATCCATTCATTAGTATCTATAAACACAGGAACAGTGTTTTGTAGAGTATACAGAGTTAAAGCCTCCTTCTGTTTCAATAACCTTTCAATCATTAGATAGGATGAGTTCCAGCGTGTGGGCTCATCTTGAATTAATTTGTGTTGGGGTAGGTTAAATTTCATTTGAATTTTATCCAATTTAAAATTTGATAGGGAGGAAGGTTTAAAATGGGTCACTTATCTTCTTGACTTTGTTAGAAGATTAGGTATATTCTCTTGCCCTAACAGGCATTTTTGTATAACTAATTGAAGGGAGTCAGCAAAACAGGATATACTTTCATGATTTGATAGTCTACAGCCTGCTGCTATATTCCTATTATTATCTCTAACGATAAGATGAACAGAATTTTTTTTTATTCCCCAATAGGTAAATAAATCTGCTATCAATGAAGAAATATTGATAGCAGTGTGGTTATCATTAAATACTGTAGTATTTAATGTCCTCTGTTTAAAATGATATTTGTTGTCTATATAATGTGAAGTTAGACAAAACAAAGAATCTTGACCAGAATCACGGGTCCATATATCAATTGTAAAGCTTAGGTGCTTTTCAACACTCAGCTCTTCTTTAATTTTTTGTGATAAATCTTCATAAGATATACTTAATAAACTGGTGCTGGGGATTGTATATTGGGGAGATAAATGATTTATTAAATTAACAAATCCTTTGTCAGACACTACAGATAGTGGTTGGTTGTCTTTACAGATCATCTCTAATATTAATTGATGTATAATTTTGGAATTGTGATTATTAATATCCCACTTTTTTACATTGTTGAAAAGGTCTTTAATTTTTGGTTGAACTAATTTGGAATCAGATTTGAAGTTATTATCAGTCAATGTCTTTGATTTCTCCTCTAATAATAATTGTTTATATTTTATTGGATGATTATTAAGGATATGTTTTCTAAGATTTGTGGTGTTAAAATTAATTGATGTCTTGCCACCTCTTAAAACTTTTTTATTGCAGTTATCAATTGTACAGGCTGCAATAGAGTTCTCATCAATTATAAAATAATTCAAAATTAATGACTTGCTTTTAGACCTAAATATAATTTAATTTAAATAAAGTCAATGTAAGGCCATTTGAATTAATAATACACAACATAGAATGTTATTCTAATTTAAAATATTTTAAATGCTTTGTTGATAAATATTATATAATATATATATTAAAAATCGTATATACAATATATAATATAAAAATAAATACATTATATTATAAATTTTAAATATAAACTAACTTACATAATAATATAAATAAGTGGTGGTTGAATGAATCAATGAAAAAATAAATTAGATTTAACAGCAATTAAGTAAAATTTAATTTAAAAATTATATAGATATACAGCTCTAACAAATATAAAATATTTGTAAAAAAAGTTTCAAGTATCGGTATCGGTCGATTAATAACCGATACCGATATCGTTAAAAAATCGTGATATCGGTACCGATACCGATATCGGTGCAGCCCTAAACATAACACAATCAAATTAATTTGAGTATATTATTAAATTTTATTAACATATGTATTGCCTATCAATTGCACGTTTATGTCAAATATATTCTAGTCTTATTATTGTTGTTATACTTTCTACAATAAAGTTTTTACATATTACAAATGTAGTTACAAATTTAATTATTATTTAATAAACTCTGTAACAATTTGAATAATCAGAATTAAAATTGTAATATAATAAGCATATAAATCATAATTTATAACAAAAAATATATACTTAGAAAATATTTAATAAAAATAAATAAAAGAATAGTGAACAAAAATATAAAAAATATCTAATAAAAATTTCACATTTTTCAAATGAATGCCACTTCGATATTAGTCTATGAACAGAGCTGTTAAGTAACTAGTTACATGTAACTAGTTCCTGGAACTAGTTCCTTTTCTTCAGTAAAGTAACTGTAACCAGTTACTTTTACTTTAGGGTAACTGTAACTGTAGTTGGTTACATTATTTCACTAACTGTGTAACTAAAGTTACAGTTACTTTTTATAAATTAAATTTTTTTTAATTAAATATTTAAATTACACATCTAGTTTGTGTACTTCACTTTAATTTAAATTTCCTTCGCGGATCAAATTTAAAAATTTGAATTTCGAATAGATAATCTATTTTATCAGTAAATAACCAATATTATATAGAATATTATTTTAGTACAAATTTGTATTCCAAAAATTTAAAGAAGTGACACAACAGGTAAAAAATGCAATGAACATTTAATGAATTTTAATTGGTTATCTCTTATCAATTGTTCAGTTCTTTTTATTTATGTGCAAAACAAATTTTTATCAACTTAAAATATCATTTGATTTTGGCCCAACCTCTAAATTTAAATTTTGAAAGCCATTTGATAAATTACTTTAGTACAATATAATCTCGTTTATTTCATCTTACAAATCCGTGCAAGATACCATTTTTAAGTTGTATCCGGTTAAAGAAGACCCGCTTTTACCCATTGCTTTAGCTATTTGGGAAAACAATACCAATCCCGGAACACCTTTGCCACAAACCTCACGACAAAGAGATTGGGATGCCGGACTTGTGTTGCGCTCCGTTGATTATCTAATTTCGAATAGCAATGCAAGTCGTGTTCTAATTTAAGGTCGTTTTAGGTCACGAATGGCTAGAGGTCTACCCAAGCTGTCTCACCGGGATGATGCTGGAGGACTCGGAACTTTCGTACTCCATAGCTCTCAGGCTAGGGGTTAAATTTTAATCCATTTATTTGCCGAAATTGCAGCATACTCGTAGACGAACAAGCCAGGCATCCCTTACACTGCCTGGCAAACAAATTCAAATAGTTAGACACAATAAGGCCAATGCCTTAATTGAAAGTGTGCTCTGAAGAGAGCAAAGATCCCATCCATTTTGGAGCCATCGGACCCCTCCTTGGAGGGACGTATGCGTCCTGATGGATCTTCTTTAGTCCCATGGAGCAATGGTCTTCACCTTAAATGGGACTTCACATGTATAGACATTGACTTTTTAGCTGTCGCAGAGGGGCGGAAAATAAATGAATACAAAGCCTTATTATCCTCAAACATTTTTATTCCATTGATTGCTTTATGTTCAGGCACCTTTGGCAAACAGGCCTTAGCTTTTTTTAAAGAGGTAGAAAGACGTTCTCCCCCGTCTAAACATTCGGTCCCCTTTTTACTTAAACAAAAACTTGGTATTCTTATAGCCAAGTACAATTTTAAATCGTTCGCGGATTCTTGGCCAATTTTGGAAGATCCCCTCGATGATGATATATCAGAATAGTGCATTATTTTATTCGACTCATTTTGTCTTTTATATTTCATGTATTTATATTATATTACTGTCAACGGATTGAATGTTATTAAAATAATAATATATTTTAATGGATGTTGTTTAAATGCTCAGTAATTTTAATTAATAATACTCAACATCAATCTATTTAACCTTAATATTTTATAAAAATAAAGTTAAATTGAGTTTGTGGAAATTAAAATAGTTTTTTATTCTGGCTATATTAAACAGATTGGAGACCTGATTGTTAAATTTTTATCAATTAAAAGGTATCTTAGTGTCTTGAAATTTTTCCTCCCTTCTCACGCTTCAAATAGATATGGCAAATTAGAAAAGCTATGAAAAGTAATGACCTATATTTCCCATTCTAAAATGCTCTGTCTCTCCCTTCTTAAATTTTACTATGCTTGTGTTTTTTATGTATTTATTTGCAAATTTATTGAGAGTTATCAATCTTAAACTTTATAAAGGTAAAATATAAAATTTTTATTTGAATATAATTACAAAATAATTATTAACTATTGAAAATGGAAAATAGACAATTTTGCTGGATACAACTTTCATTTCAAAAACCTAGCATTAATTAAAGGGATTAATAAAAGGTACAAAGCTATGCATGTTAAATTTAAAATATTATAGATTTCCCGATCTATATAGGTTGGATAATTTGGTTGCAACGATCATCCTCCATCCAATTTTTAAAACAAGTTGGCCGTGGATCCGTCAGGAGAAAAATAAGAGAATTAAAAAAGACACCTAAATTATATTAATTCATTGATCCCTAACCAGGAGGAAAGACAGGACCTAGAGGAACCAAATACGTTGGATTTTTTCAATCTTTCAATATCGAAAAATATCCAAGAGTGCATTCACACATTTATAAATTCGAAAAATAGTGATTTGTTAATATATAATATTTCCCTAAATTGAAGAAACTTTTCATTAAATTCAATGTACCCCTACCATCTAGCTCCCCCGTCGAGCGTCTTTTTAGTCTTGGTACATTAATTTTCAGTGAAAAGCGAACTAGCTTATTAGGTGACAATATAGAAAATAACGTATTATTGAAATCGAATCATCATTTATTACCTTCTGATTTTTATATAAATGTTTATCAAAAAATATTGTTTTTTGTAACTTTAGGTGTAACTAGTTCCATCAGGTAAGTAACTGGAACTGTAATTAGTTACATTTGAAAATTTGTAACTGTAACTAGTTAATTTTTTTGTGAAAGTAACTGTAACTTAACTAGTTACTGTGGTAAAGTAACTTTAACAGCTCTGTCTATGAATATAGTCAAGGGTTAGGGTTAGATTTAGTGTTTGCATCTAGTTGCGTATTACATTAGTTTTTATGGCCTTTAGTGATTATGGGTCTAACAAACATTATATTATAAAACATCACAATGTTAAGAATTTGCAAAATTGTTGGGAGAAATTTTTTGTTAAATTTGAACAATTTTTAATTAAAAAATCAAAAATTTGGCCAATGGTCATTTTTTCTCCATTGGTCAGTACCAGAGCTGCCACAGTAACTGGTTAAGTTACAGTTACTTTCACAAAAAATTTAACTAATTACAGTTCCAGTTACTTACCTGATGGAACTAGTTACACCTAAAGTTACAAAAAACAATATTTTTTGATAAACATTTATATAAAAATCAGAAGGTAATAAATGATGATTCGATTTCAATAATACGTTATTTTCTATATTGTCACCTAATAAGCTAGTTCGCTTTTCACTGAAAATTAATGTACCAAGACTAAAAAGACGCTCGACGGGGGCGCTAGATGGTAGGGGTACATTGAATTTAATGAAAAGTTTCTTCAATTTAGGGAAATATTATATATTAACAAATCACTATTATTCGAATTTATAAATGTGTGAATGCACTCTTGGATATTTTTCGATATTGAAAGATTAAAAAAAATCCAACGTATTTGGTTCCTCTAGGTCCTGTCTTTCCTCCTGGTTAGGGATCAATGAATTAATATAATTTAGGTGTCTTCTTTAATTCTCTTATTTTTCTCAAGACGGATCCACGGCCAACTTGTTTTAAAAATTGGATGGAGGATGATCGTTGCAACCAAATTATCCAACCTATATAGATCAGGAAATCTATAATATTTTAAATTTAACATGCATAGCTTTGTACCTTTTATTAATCCCTTTAATTAATGCTAGGTTTTTGAAATGAAAGTTGTATCCAGCAAAATTGTCTATTTTCCATTTTCAATAGTTAATAATTATTTTGTAATTATATTCAAATAAAAATTTTATATTTTGCCTTTATAAAGTTTAAGATTGATAACTCTCAATAAATTTGCAAATAAATACATAAAAAACACAAGCATAGTAAAATTTAAGAAGGGAGAGACAGAGCATTTTAGAATGGGAAATATAGGTCATTACTTTTCATAGCTTTCCTAATTTGCCATATTTATTTGAAGCGTGAGAAGGGAGGAAAAATTTCAAGACACTAAGATACCTTTTAATTGATAAAAATTTAACAATCAGGTCTCCAATCTGTTTAATATAGCCAGAATAAAAAACTATTTTAATTTCCACAAACTCAATTTAACTTTATTTTTATAAAATATTAAGGTTAAATAGATTGATATTGAGTATTATTAATTAAAATTACTGAGCATTTTATATTTATAACTGAGCATTATTAAGTTTATTTATTGAGCATTTAAATAACATCCATTAAAATATATTATTATTTTAATAACATTCAATCCGTTGACAGTAATATAATATAAATACATGAAATATAAAAGACAAAATGCGTCAAATAAAATAATGCACTATTCTGATATATCATAATCGAGGGGATCTTCCAAAATTGGCCAAGAATCCGCGAACGATTTAAAATTGTACTTGGCTATAAGAATACCAAGTTTTTGTTTAAGTAAAAAGGATACCGAATGTTTAGACGGGGGAGAACGTCTTTCTACCTCTTTAAAAAAAGCTAAGGCCTGTTTGCCAAAGGTGCCTGAACATGAAGCAACCAATGGAATAAAAATGTTTGAGAATAATAAGGCTTTGTATTCATTTGTTTTCCGCCCCCCTGCGACAGCTAGAAAGTCAAGGTCTATACATGTGAAGTCCCATTTAAGGTGAAGACCATTGCTCCATTAAAGAAGATCCATCAGGACGCATACGTCCCTCCAAGGAGGGGTCCGATGGCTCCAAGATGGATGGGATCTTTGCTCTCTTCAGAGCACTTTCAATTAAGGCATTGGCCTTATTGTGTCTAACATATTTGAATTTGTTTGCCAGGCAGTGTAAGGGATGCCTGGCTTGTTCGTCTACGAGTATGCTGCAATTTCGGCAAATAAATGGATTAAAATTTAACCCCTAGCCTGAGAGCTATGGAGTACGAAAGTTCCAAGTCCTCCAGCATCATCCCGGTGAGACAGCTTGGGTAGACCTCTAGCCATTCGTGACCTAAAACGACCTTAAATTAGAACACGACTTGCATTGCTATTCGAAATTAGATAATCAACGGAGCGCAACACAAGTCCGGCATCCCAATCTCTTTGTCGTGAGGTTTGTGGCAAAGGTGTTCCGGGATTGGTATTGTTTTCCCAAATAGCTAAAGCAATGGGTAAAAGCGGGTCTTCTTTAACCGGATACAACTTAAAAATGGTATCTTGCACGGATTTGTAAGATGAAATAAACGAGATTATATTGTACTAAAGTAATTTATCAAATGGCTTTCAAAATTTAAATTTAGAGGTTGGGCCAAAATCAAATGATATTTTAAGTTGATAAAAATTTGTTTTGCACATAAATAAAAAGAACTGAACAATTGATAAGAGATAACCAATTAAAATTCATTAAATGTTCATTGCATTTTTTACCTGTTGTGTCACTTCTTTAAATTTTTGGAATACAAATTTGTACTAAAATAATATTCTATATAATATTGGTTATTTACTGATAAAATAGATTATCTATTCGAAATTCAAATTTTTAAATTTGATCCGCGAAGGAAATTTAAATTAAAGTGAAGTACACAAACTAGATGTGTAATTTAAATATTTAATTAAAAAAAATTTAATTTATAAAAAGTAACTGTAACTTTAGTTACACAGTTACTGAAATAATGTAACCAACTACAGTTACAGTTAACCTAAAGTAAAAGTAACTGGTTACAGTTACTTTACTGAAGAAAAGGAACTAGTTCCAGGAACTAGTTACATGTAACTAGTTACTTAACAGCTCTGATCAGTACCAATAGATACTCTATAAGTCAATGATAGCCAAAAAAACGGAAAAAAAAAATTTTTATGCTCACTTTGGCCAATGGTCATTTTTTTCCATTGGTCAGCAGCCAGCACACGGTAAAAGTGGATATAAATTCATAAGAGTAAAAAAAACGAAAAAAAAATTTTCGAAACACATTTTGGCCAATCGTCATTTTTTTCATTGGTCAGCAGCCAGGACACGGTAAAAGTGGATATAAATTCATAATAGTCAAAAAAAACGAAAAAAAATTTTCGAATCACATTTTGGCCAATGATCATTTTATTCCCTGGGTCAGCAGCCAGCGGACGGCCAAAAAGTCATAATAGCAATGGTAGGAACAGGAACAATCATAACAGTAAAAAAAACGAAAAAAAATTTTCGAATCACATTTTGGCCATTGGTCATTTTTTCCATCGGCCAGGAGCCAGCGGACGGCCAAAAATTCTTATTATCAATGATAGTAACAAGAACAATCATAAGAGTCAAAAAAACTCCGGGATTCTAACCCAAAAACTAGTTAAATTGCATAGCAATCAAAAGTAAACAACTTTTATTTTTGTTTATTATATAACATTGGTCAGCAGCCAGCGGACGGCCAAAAAGTCATAATAGCAATGGTAGGAACAGGGACAATCATAATAGTCAAAAAAAACGAAAAAAATAATTTCGATTCACATTTTGGTTAATTGTCATTTTTTCCATCGGTCAGGAGCCAGCGGACGGCCAAAAATTCTTATTATCAATGATAGTAACAAGAACAATCATAAGAGTCAAAAAAAAACTCCGGGATTCTAACTAAAAAACTAGTTAAATTGCATAGCAATTAAAAGTAAACAACTTTTATTTATGTTTATTATATAATAGATAATTTAACAAATCTTATATATAACACACCGAGGGAGATAGAGATGAGGGGTGGGGCACCTCTTTCTTATGCATTAATTTAAAAAATCGAAAACCTAATATACCCAATGCAAATAGATAGGGGGACGGACGGACGGACACCGAAAAACGAGCCCATAAATTGCATAGCAATTAATATTTATGATTTCTAATAGATTATATAAAAGAGATTGACATTTGTGTCAGCGTATAGGAATTAAAATAAAAATTTCAAGCAAAATTTTTTGATTGACGTTTGATTGGCATGTCGATTTTTTTGAGCGTCGTAAAAATAGATATTACACCGGCTCGAACTCGGGCCAAAAATAAAAAAAAACTTTTCGGGCTCGGGTCGGGCAAATTAAAAAATATACTGTCCGGGTCGAGCTGAATAAAATTAATTTAGCAAGGCTCTATCTATGTCAACTACATTTGCTAAAGTTGGCGTCATAATCATCTAAAAGTAGACTTAAGAATCAATTTATTAACCCATAATATGAATAATAATTTGTTGAATTTTATCATCAACCCCTACTAAAATTAGCACACTTTTTAAGAAAAGAGATTTCCAATTAAGTTTAAAATGCAGCATGCAGGAATTAAGGGAACAAAACATTTATAACTATGAACATTAATTTTTATTTGTATGTTATTATTATGCTTTTCTCGAGTATAATTAACACTCGCAATTTTTAAAAACAATTAATTGAAAATAAGTAAAAATTAAGTAGTTAATTATATTCATTACTAAAATTGCAACTTCCTTTTAAATTTTAAAAGTTAAGAAAGTTTTTAGAAATAACTTTCTTTTCGTTTTATAACACGCACTAGGGACGGAATTTTGTATAAATAGTCTTATAATTAGAAGATTTTCATATAAAATTAAATCGCAAATTAACTTAAGTAATTAATTTTTTCAATCAACGCATCACTAACCAGACCCTTTTACTATTAAGTTTTCCATATATTCCAAAATTATTTTGGATTTTTTGGTCGATAGGTTTCTATCATTGAGTTTTTTCATAGAATTCGGAAAATTTTTTGATTTTTTTTATCATTGGAGGCTTGCATAGGCCTCTGAGAATTAAAATAAGTGACTGGACTTTGGTATATTGCTGATGAAATTAACGTAGACAAAGGACACAATGAAATCGCTAATTTATAAGATTTATTTAAGTTATAAAATATAGAAAGAGCCAAGCTGAAATAATATATATTTTTATCTTCAATCATTATATCTAATCTCGTGATAAAATTCAATCTATCATAGAAAGAATTAGATTTTAAAGAAATTATACTAAATAATAATGTCCTTTAAGTTCTGGGTTAAAAAAGCAAAAGGTTGTCACAGCATGTCTTTGATAAAGGTATGATTTAGTGTTAAGATTAGAATTTTGCAAGCGCTTATATTTGTTTTGGCTGTAGCCAGATATTCTTGAGGATTAAGGCAATGTCAAATGATTAAAAATAAATTGTCTTTAATTTACATTTTTACCAGTTGTATATTTCAGCGCAAACCAAAATTTATATAGTAAATGAGACCAATTCAATTTTAAATTTTTAAAATTTACTTGAGTAAACTTACTATACACCAATAATTTATATAGCCATAATATAGCTATTCACATAATATTGCTAACAAAAGCCTTTTAATGTGTTCAAAGGTTAAATTTTATTGTCCTAAGATGTGAGTCAACAGTCAAGGAAAGAGAAAATATTTAAGCTCATTAGTGATGTAAGTTCAAAGTAGAAGTGAAAGAGGAGAAATTACATAAAAGAGCAGTTGGCTTGAGTTTGATAAACAGGTATAGGGAATAAAGGTTGACCGCCATTTACCCCCTCCTTACTTGAGCAAAATTAAACCTCCATTAAGGTTTAATATTTGTAATTGCTGAACTTAATATTATAATTTTTCATTAAAAACTGAAGGCAATAAGGATTAGCTATTTGCTATACTTAAAATGTGGATAATTAAATACCTTAAATATGAGAAATTAATTCAATCAATTCTAAGGTTATATCAATCAAATTTTTAATTTATTTAAGAATTTAAGAGGTATAATTCAGGTTTATAATAATTAATTGGTTATAATTTTGTAATATAAAATGCAAGTTTTTAAGAAATATGGCTTAAATATATTTTTAATGTCTGGAAATTAGCAAATGAAAAATTTAGTTTTTGTGGGCAGTACTGTTCAAATTAAAATCAAATGTAAATATAGTTAAAGTTTAAGTAAAGTAAAATGAATAGGGTAATTAAAAAATCTTAATACACCTTATATAATCCTTTGTCTTTTCAATTTGAGGCGCAAGAATTTTGAGTGGTGGCCATGGCTACACTTCCCGTTTATTTTAGTAAGCGCAAATGATTTATACTCAACTCGTCTATTTCACAATTCATCTACTGCACAAAAATTATAATTTAAACATTATTATAAAAGTATATCTATTATAAATAACAATATTAAATATTGCAAATGCATATTAACTTATTATAAAGCATTTAATCAAAACTATGAAAGAAAATATATAGGCAGCAATAAAAAATTTGAACTTCATAAAATATATGCTTAATATGAAAGAAAACATACATACAGCAATAAAAAGTTAATCTTCATATATTATATGCTTAATATAAGATTTTGCAACCTTACAAAGCGTTTATAACATGAATAAATATAAATTATAAGGATGCTTTGCAAATTTAAACTACATTTTATGTGGCTGTAGATCCTTTGAGCGATATACCAGTTGAGCAAATGCGAGCGCAACCTATAAATTACAATTATGTGTCTGTTTTATAGACTATATAGACTGCTCATTAACGCAAAAAATGTGTACCCTTTTTTCCACCATTTTAATGTTAACATGGTAAAGTGGTGATTAAATAGATATTAGTAATTCTTGTAAATTAAATAATTTAAAAAGGTAAATAACAAAATATTGAATTAAGTAGTTATCAAAAACAGCATTCTAAAATAAATATCATTTACACAATACATAAAAATTAAAATTGTAAAAACTGTGATAAAAGTTTTTTTTAATAATAGCGTCATCTATATTTTGTATAAAATTAATTTATTGACTTTCATTCAAATTTATAAACTAGTGAGGAAGGTAAATTGACTGTTTTAACGCAAATATACATGGTTGAAATAAACCAGTTGTTGTGTTCATAATGGAGGAATTTGACACTCTATCTAGTCTATGGTTTGTTTACGTGGGAACAGCCATTTGTGAAACAATTATTTTCTTGAAGATTCTGACATTTTTGAGACACTAATTACGAGTTAAAAAATCTAATATATAAATTTCTCGTGTCACGGTGTTTATAGTTAACCTCCTCCAAAACGGCTTGATCAATAGCCAAGCACAGTGCCGGCTTCCCATATCTCTGCTTTAAATCCTCATACAGTACAGTTATTACTCTTTTATACTACGCATAAACAAAAGCATATTTGCTATGCAATTTATGTTCAAATCGATAAAAGAGCATCGTGTAAAATTTAACTCATAATTGCACAGCAATTAATATTATTGGAAAAGTTAAAATATATTCATGCCCGACTTGACTCGATCTATATCGAAAAAAGGCAAAGTTTTACCTAGTTTAAACCTGTACTAACTAAAAAAAACAATAGGCAATAAACGCCTACTGCGAAGTTTAAAATGTCATTTATGACAGCGACAGACTGAAAATTGCGATGTGCTTTTGGCTTGCATAGCAATTATTATTTGATTTACATTAATTCGAGGAAAAGCGTCATTAAACTGCTAAAGTCTATTCAAAAGAGATGCACGTTATTTATTTGGGCAAAATATAAAAAATTACATGTGGCGATATGAATTGATAGGTTAATGAGGCAAATGCAACTGGTGTTAAAATAGGCGTCAAAAAACAAAAAAATATTTCCATTCACACTTTGGCCAATGGTCATTTTTTCTATTGTTCAGCAGTCAGGACACGGTCAAAAAGATATAAATTCATAAGAGACAAATATAAAAAATAAAAAAAATTCGATTTACACTTTGGGCAATGGTCATTTTATCCTTTGGTATATAGCCAGCGGACGGCCAAAAAGCCTATATTATCAATGTTATTAACAAAAATTATCAATGTTAGGTTAATAAAAAAATTTTTGCCCTCGCCAAGATGCGAACCCATATTCATAGAGGCATAGGCCCTTGTCGGGGTGGGAGGGGGTAGAGCATCATACTCAGGATGGCTTAATCGAATTCCAAGCGGTCGCAGTGGTTAACACGACGAAAAAAATGAAAAGCGTTACGGTGCGAGACATTCGGTGCAAGACATTCGGTGCGTAACATTCGGTGCGTGACAGTAAACAAATGGAAAATGAGCCCTTAAATTGCCTAGCAATTAATTAGTCTTATAAAATGTAATTATGTCCAAACCATATCAATTAAAAAGATTCACGTTAATAAATAAGTTAAATTTTAAACGGCACTATAAAGGTTTATTTAATTTAAAAATGTAATTTATTTATTTCTCTATAATGTAATTTTAAAAGGATAAAATTGATATGGTTTGCATTTTATATCGAAGATATATAAAATTCCAATTCTTCTAACAAGTCATTCAATGTCCTGAAAGCTTGCAATCAAACTGTTTTATAAATTAATATGTTTATTGTATTCCTCTTATTTTAAGCACATATTTAAAACTTTCATTAAAAACTTTTTTGTCTCTGTGGCTTTATAAAACAAAGGTAGAGGAACAAGACTATTATAAGATAGCTTCCAAAACAATTTGGCTTGTTGAGATAGTTTTTATAAAAATAATAAAGAATTAAAATTCTTTTCATCTTATAACAGGCACTAGGGAAAAATAGTTTTTGCATATATTCGAAGAATAAGTGATTTTCAACTAAATCTCAACAAATTAAGATTATTAATTATTTATATCAGCGCAATACTAAAAAGCGTGCTATTAATATCATGGCGTTTTTCCATATTTGGAATAAAATTAAAAAAATTTGTCATGAGGGGTACCCCCCCCCCCTATTGCCTACGCCACTCAGGCGCGTAGCCAGGATTTTCTCAAGGGGGCAGAAAACTTCAAAAAAAATTTCGACACTTTTATTTTTAATGTAACAAAAATAAACTTCGCGTACAATATATGCGAAACATCAAAGCGCTATATAACCAGCTTTGGAAAAATCTTTTCTTCATTAATCAGAGCATTTACTATCGCTTTTATACCTTAAAAAGAACATCGACCTTATGCATTTATTCATCTGGTAGAAAATATTATCATTTAGATAAAATAAAATAATGGCGGAAACCAAAGCAAATTATATGAGTTTGATCTGAAAAAATTCTCAGGTTGCTAATAAGCAAAGTTATACAGTCACTCAATCTGTTTACTCGACATTTTTTGGATTACAGCTAAATGGACGGAGCCAGCTCCATTTATGAAACCAAGAGAAATTAAATTTCAACTTTTTAGCTGTTTCACGAGGAAAATTGAATAAAAGTGGTGGTTGATAAATTTTATCAAATTCTGCCAACTTATCTTCTTCATAATGTTGTATGGTGTTAATATACAAAGATATGTCATAAGGCTGCTGGTTTGATGATGATTTTATATCTAACATTCAATTATTTCAATTAACATTTTACAAATTTTAGTTAACTCTAAATAAACTAAAAAAGACAAAATTTTACATATACCATTTGGATTTGACTTTAGAATAGTTGAGGCATTTTCATCAATATTATTGTTTAAAACAATAGATGTGAGTGTTTCAATTGAATCTTCATCATTGGACAAGTTTAAATCATCTAGAAATTATTATAGTTGGTTAAATTTGTATATATACAGAATAGATAACATAAATATTAGTAGTCAATGCTTAATTATGTTTAAAACTGGCAATGTAATCACAATATTTATAACATTTAATATGTATAAGAAATCAATTATAACTATACTATATAAACATAAAATAAAAGCCTAAGTCACTTACTAGAAATACCAGGGTTTGGTATTTTAAGGGGGAAAAAATCTTGTATATAAACTCTCTTCATAATTTACAACTCTTCGCGGCAATCATACATACATACATACAATTTACAATCAATGGTGGAAAATTATAATGGTGGGGTGCAAGTCGAAAATTAAATTCTAAAAATTGAATGTATATATTATGTTTCCAGACTTTTATAAGTGTCTCAAAATCTTTTATGCAACTAAACTATAATATTTTAAACCATTTAATCTAATTATTAAACAAAAAACTTTCAAATTTTGGTCAGTTTCTGCCCTCTTGGCTACGCGCCTGACGCCACTATATGTAAGCTTTATTCAGCTATGACTTTGGCTCAAACCATTTTACCTTTAAGAGTAAATTTCTCATTTTCACTAATTGTCAATGTCTTTGGCCCCAGTTCTTGCTCTAACATGTTTTTAAAATTTTAAAGGAATAACAAAGAAGACATTTTTATCCTAAATCCCATTTTAGATTTAAAAAGATGCCAACTTGAATTAAATTATATAAAGCAGGAAATATAAAATTAATAGGGTAAGCCCGAACGTAGAAAAATGCAGACATTTAAACCTTACCCATATAAAAACTGTGTTGGCTATTGACGAATGTGATGAATAATTTTTTTTTTATTAATAACATTATTTTATGCTCGTTTATTGTATATTTCATGTATCATTTTTACCTAATAAAAGCATTTTAACATAAAAAAAAGGGTTAAAAAGTCATATTAGTCAGTGAGAGAGGCCTGATAATAGCACATTGGCTTCATCTAGTGATGGTGAAACGCTTAGCACCAGCACGTGTAGCGCCTCCTATCTACATAGCATAGTCACGTGGAGGCGCCACAGTCCTAGCACATAGTCACTTGGAGGCGCTAGAGCTATATCACATAGTCACATAAGGCGCTAGAGCTATTTTTGTTGAAGGAAAACGATTTTTCGGGCTATTAGTAGCCCTGACAAAATTTTATATTTTGCGCAGAAAATTTTTTTGGCTGTTTATTTTGGACTAATTTAAGTTTTATCTTATAAAGGGAGATTTTTTATATATAAACCGTCTAATGATTAAACTTTTATTCGCAAGTGTAACTTAGAATAGAAATAGACTATGATTATACTTTAAAAAACGACTAAAAGTTTTTTTCAGTTGCAGAATCTGTCTTTTAAGTGTACTTAAGTCAGATTGTAATCTTGACCCATTTTTTATTTGTATAATATAAAATACAATCATATTACATTTGCTTTTTTATGTTTTTTATAAAGTAACAATCTTTTTATTGATTTGAGTTAGCTTACACTATTAAAAGGTGAAAATGTCAGGGTTAATCTTTGCCCTGAACATGGCTATAACTAGCCCCAGGCTCTTTTAAAATTTCTAGGATTTTTGATTTTTTTAAACTCAATTTATGAAAAACTATAGGCTCTTAATCTCAATTTCTTTCTTATAGAAATAGACTATAAAAATGTATTCCAATAAAATTTTTTTGAAAACTTTGTTAGTGTTTTTTATAACGTGATTATGGCCATTTAGTCCTCGGTCTCCCCTAATAAACAATTTGATATAAAGTGCACATTTTATTAGCCATAAGTAGAGGATAAACACATAATTTTAGTAAATTTAAAAATTTGCTCATGGTAAATTATTAATAAATTAGGAGCTTGCCTTTTTAAAGATCTGCAACGGGCCGTTTTTAGAAGGTCGGCCCGTACCCGTTTTCAAAACTTCAAGGCCCGTCTGAGCCCGCCCGTAATTTTTTTCAACAATTCAGGCCCGTCCGAGACCGTTTGTAAATTTTTTAGGCCCGTCCGAGCCCGTCCTTAAATTTTTCAGTCCCGGTCGTACCCGTTTAGAAAAACGTCAGGCCCGCCAAAACCCGTTCAAATTTTTTTAAAGAACTCCGCACCCGTCCAGGCCCCATCAATAATTTCCCAAACTTTTATTTTATTTTTTGACATATTCACAAAAAAAATCAATAATTATCTTGTAAAAATGATAAATCATCAATTAATTTCTGCAGTTTATACACCTAAAAAATTCAATATAGTACTACCATTAAATTACTTTAAAAAATTACATGAGAATATTTAACTTTTAACAATTTACTTTTATTAGATTAATTTAAGTTTATACACCTAAGAAGTTATAATATTACCATTAAATTTAAATACTTTAATAAAATTACATGAGAATATTCAACTTTCAATAAGCATTTTACATTGATTTGATTAATTTATATCAGTTAATACACGTAAGTTCTAGATTAGAACAAATATATTATTATATGGCTATAATAATTATACCCGTAAAATTTGTGATAAAATTAAATACAAAAATTTTAATTTTGGTGCATTGTAACTAAAAAAATGAACTTACTTATAAAAGAATATACGAAGCTATAATCTTAAATTATGTAAACGAAAATCTATAGCAAATAGAATAAAAATGTTTTAAAGTCAAATTTAGCGCTTGAAAAAGGAATGAATGCTATAGGATATACAAATATTAAAGGTTACAAAAATAGAGCAATTAATAATCTATTTATATATTTAATAAAAATTATATATTTATATAATTGTCTGACTTTTAAGGATTTGTAATCCATGACCGTTTATATAATCTCTGGCCCGTTCAAGCCCTTTTATAAAACGTCAGGCCCGTTTGCCCGTAAAAAAGATCGGCCCGCCCGAGCCCGTTTGAATAATTGTTAAGCCCATCCGGGCCCGGCCCGTTAAAATTTTTATGATACAAAGCCCGTCCGTACCCGCCCGCGTGACGTGCTTTTAGGCGTGCAGATCTCTAGCCTCTTTCCGCATCACCTCCTCTCTCCCTCGGGGGGGGGGCGAGTGTTAGCATTTAGCGTCTCCCAATCACCGTTGACATCCCTTTCTAACTTTTTGACACCCAAAAGTGTGGAGGCTTACTGATGGTTCTTAACTTTCGTCAACTTATCCTTTAGCTTTTATTTGGTATAGAATTCGAAGTTCAACATTTTTTCTTCCTTCGAGAAATACAATTCCTTCAAAATCCATTACAAGTGGACGATTTTTCCCTGGCGATTTTTTCTCCCTGTATTACTTTGCAATCTTTGATCCTCTATAAATCCTTTCGCCGTAGGAGCAAATAGTCAATTGTACTAAAATGCTTCACAGCTCTCTAAGTCACAATATGATCCTCGCCTTTTGAAAATAGGTGTTGACGATGGCCATGTCATATGCTTGAGATACTTGGAGAAGTCTTTACCCTTGTTTGTTCTTCAGACATACCTGTAGCTTCCATGATTTCGTTCATACGCGAGGCAATCTTTCCCTACGTCGGCGTTGAAGTCCGCCCCAAAAATTTAGCTTTTCTTCACTCCTATAGCTTATAATTCCTTTTCCAATGAATCAAAGAATATGTCTCTCTTTGATTCCATATAGCCAAATTCGGGAGCATACGCGCACATAACGGTTAGGAGGCCTCCTTGACCTTCAATCACCCCATAACCTGTTTAAAAAACGCTTGACTTCCAACACTTTGTACTTGAACGATTCGCTCAGTATGATACCGACCGCGTTTTTACGTTCATCCATCATACAACAATGTATCCCTCTCATAATTCTCAAATTTTGGTTCCGTTCCACCTCGTCTCTTGTAGGCAGGCCATCTCTTTTAGCATTTGTGCCACCATGATGCTCTATCCAGTCAAGGTGTCCACATTCCACCATGTTATTCGCATTCTATCTACAATTAATTTCCTTAACTTCATCGTTTACGTTTTTAGCCAGGCGGTAACCCTGATGTATTTTTTACATTGCACTGGCGGGATGCGCATATGTTGTGGAGGACGCCCTAGTAGAGGTTGGCGCATTCACGGCCCGCCCACTCACGGTGGTATTAAAAAAAAAATTCACGCCCACTCACGCTTACCACTAAAAATTTTTAAAAAGTTTATTTGTTAAAAATCCACTGACAGTAATATAATATAAATACATGAAATATAAAAGGCAAAATGCGCCGAATAAAATAATACACTATTCGGATATATCATCATCGAGGGGATCTTCCAAAATTGGCCAAGAATCCGCGAACGATTTAAAGTTGTACTTGGCTATAAGAATACCAAGTCTTTGTTTTAGTAAAAAGGGTACCGAATGTTTAGACGGGGGAGAACGTCTTCCAACCTCTTTAAAAAAAGCTAAGGCCTGTTTGCCAAAGGTGCCTGAACACGAAGCAACCAATGGAATAAAAATATTTGAGGATAATAGGGCTTTGTATTTATTGGTTTTCCGCCCCTCTGCAACAGCTAAAGAATCATTGTTGCAGTTAGAGGGGGCAAATAGGTCAATACATGTGAAGTCCCATTTAAGGTGAAGACCATTGCTCCATGGGACTAAAGAAGATCCATCAGGACGCATACGTCCCTCCAAGGCGGGGTCCGATGGCTCCAAGATGGATGGAATCTTTGCTCTCTTCAGGGCACTTTGAATTAAGGCGTTGGCCTTATTGTGTCTAGCATATTTGAATTTGTTTGCCAGGCAGTGTAAGGGATGCCTGGCTTGTTCGTCTACGAGTATGCTGCAATTTCGGCAAGTAAATGGCTTCGAAAATTTCACCCCTAGCCGGAGTGCTATGGAGTACGAAAGCTCCGAGTCCTCCAGCATCATCCCGGTGAGACAGCTTGGGTAGGCCTCTAGCCATTCGTGACCTGAGCCATCAAACAAAAACGACCTTAAATTAGAACACTGACTTGCATCGCTACTCGAAATTAGATAATCAACGGAGTGCAACACAAGTCCGGCATCCCAATCTCTTTGTCGTGAGGTTTGTGGCAAAGGTGTTTCGGGATTGGTGTTGTTTTCCCAAGTAGCTAAAGCAATGGGTAGAAGCGGGTCTTCTTTAACCGGATACAACTTAAAAATGGTATCTTGTACGGATTTATAAGATGAAATAAAGGAGACTAGAGATATTGAGGCCGGTGAGCGAATCCCTAAACCACCCGATTTGGTTGGTAGGGAAGCTTGTAACCAGCTATGAGTATTGAATTTAATATTTAAAATAGATTGTAAAATAGATTTAATATTTTGTTCGAAGAGGTTTAAAATTTCCGAGTGTAAAAAAGCACTTGAAGAGCGAAAACAGTGCTGAATCTTTGAAATATTAAAATAGTTTTTTATTATGTAAAAAGCGTGGTGTGAAGGCAGACACTTTAAGAGATCTAATTTTGACTTTAAAATAGAGAGATTTTTCTCCAAATAAGTAGCGAGTCCAACTCTACCGCCTATAGGCGATCCAAGGTGGCACATAGCGTCTTTTTTGATTGCTAAAAAAGGGGTAACGTGGGGATAATGTGTAGTCAGGGGGTTGAAAGATCTCACATTTGGTCTCATTTAGTCTAAGTTTTAAAATTGGTTCGAATTCTTTTATAATTTTGATAGCTTTAAAAACTTCGCGAGGATGGCCACAAAGGGTGGCATCGTCCAAGTACCATATATTTAATGATAGGTCGCATTCGTGCGATATTTTTTCTACTAAACTTTGAATACCTAAGCAAAATAATGGCGGACCCAATGGGTCACCCTGTTGGATACCTTCAGTTGATTTAACTGTAAAATCCCCAAATCTTAAAAAGGATGTTGAGCCATAACTTAATAGGATGTAGTTATGGAACTCTGGAAAATCCTCGAGAAAATTTTTAATAAGGACGTCTCTACGAATGCAATTGAAAGCGTTAGCAAAGTCTAATTTGACCATGCAATGATCCGATGGTATGAATTCGAGGGCTAGCCTAGCGGCATGACTAGCAGCTTCGCAGCCTCCCTTTATTCCAAAACCTAATTGGTGTGGACTTAGGTTGATGGAAAGAATCGGTTTAATTTTATTGCATATTATTTTCGAAATAATCCTCCTAAATACTCCGCCAATAGCGATAGGTCTTAGGGAATTATTTGGCTTCTTAATCGCTATCAATTTGGCGCCAAACAGAATAGGTATTATTTCATAAGGTATGTTCCCATTAACAATAAGGTTGCATAAAGATGTCATGGCCTTTAAGAGGCATGTTGAGTTAAGGTTATTCATTTTAAGTAAATCTTGGAGATATATAGGGCGGATTCCGTCTAGGCCAGCTTCCTCGCCTTTTGAAAATAGGTGTTGACGATGGCCATGTCATATGCTTGAGATACTTGGAGAAGTCTTTACCCTTGTTTGTTCTTCAGACATACCTGTAGCTTCCATGATTTCGTTCATACGCGAGGCAATCTTTCCCTACGTCGGCGTTGAAGTCCGCCCCAAAAATTTAGCTTTTCTTCACTCCTATAGCTTATAATTCCTTTTCCAATGAATCAAAGAATATGTCTCTCTTTGATTCCATATAGCCAAATTCGGGAGCATACGCGCACATAACGGTTAGGAGGCCTCCTTGACCTTCAATCACCCACATAACCTGTTTAAAAAACGCTTGACTTCCAACACTTTGTACTTGAACGATTCGCTCAGTATGATACCGACCGCGTTTTTACGTTCATCCATCATACAACAATGTATCCCTCTCATAATTCTCAAATTTTGGTTCCGTTCCACCTCGTCTCTTGTAGGCAGGCCATCTCTTTTAGCATTTGTGCCACCATGATGCTCTATCCAGTCAAGGTGTCCACATTCCACCATGTTATTCGCATTCTATCTACAATTAATTTCCTTAACTTCATCGTTTACGTTTTTAGCCAGGCGGTAACCCTGATGTATTTTTTACATTGCACTGGCGGGATGCGCATATGTTGTGGAGGACGCCCTAGTAGAGGTTGGCGCATTCACGGCCCGCCCACTCACGGTGGTATTAAAAAAAAAATTCACGCCCACTCACGCTTACCACTAAAAATTTTTTGACCCGACCCGCCCGCTCACGAAAGGCAATATTTTGATTCACGCACGTCACGCCCGAAAATTCACGGTGTTTTTAAATTTTTCAAAATTGGTAACCTATAATTATACACTTTTTTGAATTTATTCTATTTGTTTCTATAATTCCATAACAAAAAATAGATACAATTTATAAATCGAAATTTTTATTTAAAAAAAGAATAATATCCATGTTTTTTGATTTTAATTGAGTACGCCTTTCCTCCAACAAGCGATTGGCTACAGAAAACATCTTTCACTAGATGCCGAATTTGCAGGGGCGGATAAAATTTTACTCGCTAATTTTTTCAAAAAAGGAAACGAATTTTCATGCTTCCAAAACTTCGAAATACTATCATTATTATTCGTCTTTTGAGCGATGAATCTTTTAAGTTCATCCTCGCAGCTTTCTTCAATAGATGGTGAGGGTTCATCAGTATCATCTAGAAATTCTCTAAATGTTTCATTTAGAATATTTGGTTTCTTGTGAGTGTAGGACGATACGAATTATGACAGCTAATAGTTGATTTTAACATTGACTTATTCATATCATATTTGAATTTGAACATACAAATTTTAAAAGAAAAAGCTAGCAAAAGTAAAAATAGGTTCACTCGGATGTTGTTTATAAAATGCGAAAGATTTTTTGTTTTCAAAAACTAATCCTTTTTTTAAAAAAACTAAATTAAATTAAATAATAAATAATATATATATTTTTAAAATTATAAATCTGCAAATTTATATTAATAAAAAACAATTTTAAAAATTAAAATTTCCCGTGATTTATGGAAATTTGTGTTCACGCCCTATCACGCACGGGGAAATTTTGCAAAGGCCCGTCACGCCCAGTCACGCCTATTAATTTAAAATTTCTTCACATTCATAATTTCACGGCCCGCGCCCACCTCTACGCCCTAGCTCTCGATTTAAAGTATATTTGAAACTATCATAATTTTGGAGAGGCTCTTTATATCCGATTTTCGACCTGACGCCAACCCTCCACTTTTGGGCTTCGGACTTGGAACTGTCCTAATTTTCATATTATTGACTTAAAACTATGAGTATTAATTGGCAAAATATGTCATATTTTTAAAGGGATTAAAGCAATGTACGATTCATTATTTGTAAGGTGAATTAATTAAAGCAAATTCTACTTTTTGATATTAATTTTGCTTGCGTTTAGTTAGAGGTTGATGTGGACGTCTTTTCATTGATTTCTTGTTGTAGATGCATCTCTATTTAGCTTATATTGTTTGAAAAAACATATCTATTTTAGAAAGTATAGTCTACATCTACATATATTTTTAACAAAGCTTTTCGCTTATCTTTATAAATGTTTGATATTCTATACCTAGATGCTTAATCCAACTACATCAGTCAAAAAGATGCGAAATTCATATTAAGTTTTACTTATCTAGTAAAAATAGTGTTTTTATGGTGTTTAACCATGCTGGCCATAAAGAATAGATTAATTGTCAAATTAATTTTATTATACTTATAGTTATAATACACTTTTTAATTTTAAGCATAATAACATAAAAATTATATGAATATCGAATAACGCATATGATCTTTTTTAATAGTCATTTGACCAAGAGTTTTCTGATTTTAAAATGATAGTTTTTTAAATTTTAAAAGTTGATGTTTTTATTTTGACTAAAATACTACAATGTTTATCGAGGTTTTAAGAAAAAATTTAAAATTATCTAATCTCAAATGCCTTGAGAGAAAGATGATTTAATGACTATAAATTAAATTAATGAGTTTTAAAATGCACACGAACGTTAATATAATCAAATTCGTAAATCATTATGGGAGGTCAGTTATATAAAATGCTATACCATCTTAAGTTTTTTATCAATGATAAAAATAAATTCAATCATTTCTATGTCGTTGACGTTTGCTTAAAACAACTAATAACTCTTAAATTATTTATTGATGTAATGAAATTTAAATTGCACAACTAAAAATTTTTTTAATGTTTCTCACAGAACAAAAGAGCTACATTTCTATAATATATATATAGTAAAAGCTGCGTATAAATTTAATTTATCTTTTAAAACTTTTCTTTATATGGCAAGGTAATCTCCATTTACGGAGATTTAATGCTTAGTTTAAACAAATCTTGAGTTATATTATTTTAAAATTTTACATATCCACTCTATTAATGTTTATTTTAAATTCTTTGATTGCCTTAATTCTCTTTTGCTGTCATTTTTTCGCTTATTACTCATTTAGAAATATAAAGTAAGATTTTAAAATGGTTTTTATCTTACAACTAAAGTTTTAAAAGCTATACATTTTAGGATTAATCAAAAGTTGACCTACTAGAAATTTTCACGTTCATTTGGCGATGCCTTCTATGTACAGAGTATTTAATGAAAAAATGTGAGTTATAAAATCATCTAAACAGAACAAAACTGAGTTAGTTTCATTAATAACCTTTAATAAATTTACAAAAAAGGGCTGCTTCATAATTATACAAGATAATTTTTTTTTGCAATATATAGTAAATTAAATGTAGCTTCACTTTGATTTATAAACAGTAATACAAAATAATACATTATCAGCACTGAAATACTTCAAGATGGAAAACATACTTTTTTAATTATATAACAATTTATAGATGACATGCATGACACTTACATGCAAATCCTATTCTCAAAATTTTACATGTAAATGTCTTAAAGCATTAGATGGTGGCTATCCTCTTTTCCCTCTCATTTCCCGAAGACTTCGATAATATACTTAATGTTGTTTAATAATAATTACCTTGTTTTCGCAATTCCCTATTAAAAACATTCCAATTTTATATACGCCTTACATGAAACGGAAAAACGTGATGGTGATGTGTAAAAATTTCATTTTTTTCCTTTTAAAATTGGTAAGGCATCAAATAATTCCTCGAATCCCATCTATTTTTTCCTCATGTTATCGCGGGCCGCTTAGCAACATGTGCGTCTATTTAAAATGATGTTAAAAGTAAAAAAAGATAAGAGAAATTAGATTCGGCCCGTATAGTTTAATTTACATCAAAACCCCTCGCATAGCCCTACAACCTAATTCCTTTCTTAAGTTTTTTGCGATTTAAACTTCCGAATTATGCCTTCCGATCACATTGACTGGAGAACAGTAAACTTTAATCAAATTAACATGTTTTTTCAGCACTACCCATAAATTACCAATTTATTTATCATCAAACAAGTTTTTCCCTAACGTTTGTCACGTTTAATTTTATTTAAAATAAACATTGCTTAATAAGTCGCTCACAAATTCTGAATTTTGATAACCACAAACTTAGTTCATCCTAAAGCGTCTTTCATCTTCGATATCAACTGCGTAAGTCAAATTATCTAAATATTTAATTACTCTACTTTTGGAAAAATAAATTTTTCTAATATTACCTACATATTTATCCCCGGCAAATATGTAAAGGATACATAGAGTTTACATTAAAATATAGGTGCCTTGATGACAAATTTGCGCTTCAATAAGATTATTTGTTGTATTAAGATAAAATACAATTACAGAGCACTTTAGTTAATTTGTTTCGAGCTGCTTACAAATCTCACTTAGCTAGTGTAACTTAATTTCTGGCACACATGGGTTCAAAATTTAAATTATGCTCCAACAACCCACATATACTTTCCACCAAACAATTCTTATTTTTACAACATTATTAAGTCAAATTATATTTCTAGCGAGTAAAGTGGCCAGTGGGGGAAACTGGGAGAGGTGGCTGCCTCGCTAAATAAATTTAAAGTGTTTTTAACGGGATTATGGTTTATATTTTATAAATTCTATTTTCGTCCTACCCAAATCATTATTGACGTCCCACTTAAATTTAAATGGCCCATGGCCAGATAACTATAAAGTTGTTGCACTAGCCGAGCACAAAACCCCCAAAACTTTATATATATTAGAAAATTATAATTTGTTGACTACATTTTAATAAGCGTCTTTAGCCATATGGACTAGCCAATTGAAAGTTTTATGATTACAAAACTCTTATTAATAAGACGATATTTCTAATGTCACGATCTTACTACTTGCTCAATTAAATCAGTATATTTGAGAGGAAAATGTTGTTTTGCTTTAAACACTATTTCATTCATTATTAGGATCTCGTCGTTATTTTAATTGCGTTACGCGTTTATAAAATTGTAAAGAAGATTAATTTTTAGTTTCTAAATTTCATTGGTATATGGGTAGAGTTATGGGCCTCTCAAAACCTAAATGTGTTTAATAACTTTCGGTATGATTTTTAATAATGTAGTTGATTGTGTCGTGTTATATGATTTTGATAGTGAATACGTGAACCTGCTTAAAAGCCACACCCTCGGCTCTAAAATTAATTAGCCATTAAATACTTTTCCTATTGATTAACAGCATCAAAATTTATTTCTCTATAAAAATCTTATTTATATATTGCATTTTTTTTGCATAAATAAAAAATGATATATTTCTCAACTAGAAACTTTACCCAATAAAATGCATAACTTAGCTTTACTACCCAAAAAAGTTGTCTATCCCTAGATAAAAAGAGGCAAAGATTTGTGCAATTTCTAAAGTTTTTTGAATGCTATCAATTAGGCTTATTAAAAAACATGGCAATAAACAAAAATATAATTAAGGTAAAAGATAGCCTAAATTGTAATACTATGATTACTAAGCATAATAGCTTATATTTTTTAAATTAAAAGATACCAGCTAATAAAATGTTACTAAATACATTAAAAAAACTCAATTAAAACATACTTTTAAACTATATTTCTAAAAAGTATTCATTTTTTTTGGAAAGAAAGGAGGAAAAGGAGCCTTGATTAATACGAAATATACTTAATTTTTTATTCATGTTACAACGTAATTAACGGTGAAACGACCAGTGTGTTTACGCATATTTTTGTGCATGACAAATACGCTCAAGGCAAAATGTCTTACACAACACACCTTATAATCCAAATAAACTTAAATTGAACATGAGGGTTGTTTTTTTTGCTTTTCAAAAAAAACATAAAATTAACTGAAAAAAGGCGGCTTGAGGTATATACTTGGTATTTTTTAAAATTAACTTCCATTATAAAAATAATCGGAGCAAAATTTTTTTTTTGAATAATTTCCCACAATTTTAAAAAACATTTGGTAAAGCTTTGAGCTTGGTTAATTAAAAATCGTCTAAAAAGTTCCTCTCAACTCTATTTTAATGTCTGTTAAACCCTCCATACTTAATTTATTTATCTTAAGATAATCCCATATTTTGTCTTAATAAACCATATTGCAATGTTTTGATAATAATTTGGATTAGATAACGTTAAAACGATGATTTACGATATGTTCATTATAAATTTTAAGTGTGAGAATCTCTATCTCTTTTCCGGCAAAATTATGGTATTGACCTTTGTATAAGATAAAATCTAACAATATCAAGGGTGAATAAGATAATTCAAAAAGTCGAAATTTTTCTTTCTTTTGAAAGCAATTTACACAAATCATTTAAAGGAATTGCACCCTATTTCACTTTTGAAAACTTGCAATTTGTTTGTAAAATTTATAAATTTACCACAAAAAATATTGCTACACTTAGACAGAACTCAACACACACCCATGTTACATATGGTCTGGATTAATTTAATCAACACTTTATAAATTTTAAAAGGAATAGGTTTATATGGCTTTTCCTCAAACTAGGTTTTTAATAAATCCCCCCCCCCCCAAATCATTACTTAATTATTGGAACCCTCTATTTTAAATCAGGGCTATGCCATTCAAAAGCAATGCACAGGCTTGCACGCGTGATCCGAAACCCGATCCGAACCCGTCGGATCAGGTGGGGCTTAGGTGAAAATTTTAAAATGCACTAGGGACTGGTGGGGTTAAAAATTTCAAAATGCTTTTGGGTCGTGTAGGGACGAAGGTTATGAGTTTCACAAAAGCTTTTAATAATTACGCAAAAAGATCTATTTTTTAACCTATCAATATTTTATAATTTATATCGAAATGTATGCTTTGTATCTTCATTTACTTAATTTATTATGTTTAACGTGTATTTTGAATTAAGTTTTTCTAAAAGACTTAGAAAAATATAAATAATGTTTTTTGTTTTTATATAAAACATTCCTTATAATACACTTTACTTTGAATATGCGGGAAATACTCGAGATTCGATTCGAGATTCAATTCGAATTCAGATTTGATTCTAACTTTTTATTCATAGTATTAAACTAAAAGATTTAAAAAGGTGAAGCAAAGAAGGCAATTGACTTTATTCAAAAAAAAGATTAGGTTTTTTAAAGTATTTTATTTGGTATATATGATTTTACGTATCGCAACTACAAGTGCAACTAGTGCGCGAAATTTTTACTCGAAGGTCGTTCCTTAAAAGAACGAAGAACTCGTCTGAACGGAAATCATCAATAATTTATAATTTTTACATGATTATAATTGACATTTGTAGCACAAATTTATATTGTTAAAACATTGTCAAAATACATTAAAGATCTACATGGGCCGAAAGGCCTAAAAAAGAGCAGTAGGGGAGACCGGGGACTAAATAGCCTTAAACAATTAAATCGCGTTTTAAAAAAACTAAAAATTATTTTTCAATTTTTTTGTTGGAACGTAATTTTTTTTTGTTGGAACGTAATTTTAAGGTTTATTTTTGGCATAGGAAAAAAATTCGCATTGAAAAAATTAATAGTTTTCTCACAAATTAAATTTAAAAAAAACAAAAATCCTAAAAATTTAAAAAATGCCCGGGGCATTTCATAGCCCCTCGGGGGATATTATTCCTTACGTTTTCACTTCCTATTGATGTATGATAACTCAAATAAATAAATAGATTATTTTATTGTAAAAAACATAGAGAATGCAAATGTAATATGGTTATATTTTACATAAAACAAATAAAAATGGGTCAAGGTGACAATCTGATTTAGGTACCCATAAAAGACAAATTCTGCAATGGAAAAAATGTTTAAATAGTCAATTAATATTCCAAATTACACTAAGAGAAATTATTATTAAACAAAATTATTGTTTTTTAAATCTTGACATTTATCTACGCAATGAAAAATGGCTAGAACTAGCCCCTCTCGACTAGCCCCGACCCCTATTTTTATGAACCAATAATTTAACATGTTATATTGCGTATAAAAATTTAATCATTAGACGGTTTTTATATATAAAATTCCCTTTATAAGATAAAAGCTAAAATAGTCCAAAATAAAAAGCCAAAAAATTTTATGTGCAAAATACAAAATTTTGTCAAGGCTGCTAATAGTCCCAAAAAATCGTTTTCCTCGATAGAAATTTTATTTTTTATTAACAAAATTTTTTTTACTTTTACCTTATGAAAAAATACACATATGGTTTAAATTTTAGTCATATATCATTATTATTTTAAAAAATAATTACAAAGATAATAGTAGCCCCGGACTACCCCGGTCTCCCCTATAAAAAGTGCGGGCCGGGCTTGGGCTTAGATGTTTAAAATAATAAAGATTTATTTGTCATACAAATATGTATAAACGAACAATGCCTTAATAGCATGAAGGTAAACATTAATATTTATTTAAACAAAAATCTGGCAATAAAACATAATAGCGAGAATTTTTAAGGAAATTATAATTTTCGATACTTTTCGTATAATTAATAAAAAGATTAAAAGACCCTAACGAAGTTGACACCTATCTCGGATTAAATTTAAACTGAGAATGTTCTAGGATTAATTTTACGGTGAAAAGAACATCAACCTGTGCTACCAAACTTAACGAAATTCGCTTTTAAAATTTTGACAATTCCAGTCATCAGCGCCACTATAAACGCATCTTCAGTAAGGCAAGTCGTAGTGAGAAGAGAGAAGGACCATATTATCTAGAATTGTCAATCCGTTTATATTTATACAACAATATTCATAAGGAAGGACCATATTAATGCCTGATAAAATAGATGGCCACGGCAATATTAAATGACAAATTTAAATTTTGATTAAAATCGATTGTATATGCTCTAGCTCTAGCTTTACCTAATTTTTTAGACTTGTATTTACTAATGCGGGCCTGCTGCGGCGCAATTTTCGGGTTTTATCTGCGGGCCAAAGCTCACGTAGGTCTCTAATTACAATCTAAAATGGGGGAAAAAAAAATAAATTTTTTAAAAGGCCCCGTACCGGGCTCGAGCTTTGTATAAAGGGCGGGCCGACTGACCTAAACAAGCCCACTCTAACTCAAATCTTTAGGATTTATGACATTTTAGAATGGTGGAGAGTCTATTCTCGTAGATATTCAACTTTTGCACTAATAGTTAATAAATTCTGGCCATTGCTCTTCTAGCGAGAGCTCGTTTTCGACTGCTGGGTCAAATTTAGAGGGATAAGGGCGATGTGCCACCCGAAAATTTGAAGGCAACAATATTTGTATATAATTATAATAAATCGTTCAAATAAATTTATTACTTAAAAAAATCTGTGGCATGAAGTAGTTAATTAGGCTGCCACTTTAATCGTCAAAATTGTTTAGCTCACCCCAATTTCATAACTTTCGTGTCGGTTTGGGTTCGGGTTAAAAATTCTAAAACGCTGTCGCGTCAGGTTAGGATTTATAATTTTTCTACGCCTTCGAGTAGGGTCGGGTTCGGGTTAAAAAATTTAAAACGCTTTCGAGTTGGGTTGGGTTCGGGATGAAAAACGTTACTTTGCAGGCCTCTAATATAAAGGCTAACTTCCTAAATCGCTTACTAACTTTTCCCCAAATTTTGTATAAACAATTACTAATAATAATTAAAAATATTTGCAAATACGGGTTAGCTTATATTAAACTTCTACTAAAAATTCTTAGTCTATAATTTTCAATTTATATTTGTAGCTTGCAATACATGGGCGTTGGCGTTGCCAGGGGGAAATAGGAAAGCATTCACCTCCATTATTTTAACAATAAACCTTTAAAAATTTTAATTTTTTTAGAAATCATTAATTTACCCCTCCCTAAACCAATACAGCTTTTTTACCCCCCCCCCCCTAAACAAATCCTAGCTAACCCATGTTGCTACATATTTAACCGCCCTTTAATATTATATATAGTAGATCTCTAAAAGAGTAGTTCAAAAGCACAATACAATACTTAATCAAATACACATTGTTACTGAATTTGACTTCCGCTCAATAATGCCCGCTTCTAAAAAAACATTGGGAAAAATGTATATAGCTATTTTATTTTTATGGTATTTTCAGAATGTTTGACAATTAATTACCTTTATAAACTGACCTATATATAATAGGTACGCGCGCCTTGCTAGGCGTGCGCTCGCTTCTTTTACTCTTCAAATTTTATAATATTGTATATTGTGTAAATATATTATAATTGATATTTAATTTTATATTATATAATTTTTATTAAATTAATAAATATTAAAAACATAAGAATTTGAGATTTCTGAACTATCAACTTTTAAATTTTTTTTATCCATGGAATTATGTTGATAACAATAAAACACTACATTTCGGGGTGATGATGGGTCATTTGTTCGGGATCTTAAAAAATGCTAAGTTTATTGCATGATCTTATTCTAGCAAACTAAATTAAACAAATTTTAGGTCATTTTAAATTTTTGAAAAAATTTATTCCCATTATATATATGTATTTGTTTAATTAAGATCTAATAAATTTATTAATTTTTAAAATATCCTCTCCCAGATACTCATATGAATCGTGTTATCGCCCAAATCCTATTCTTATTCCTCTTCAGCTTAAACGATGTCTTGACAAGTATTTGCTTTATGTAAATTTATAGAATAATGCTTATATATATAATTAATATAATTTTGAACTAATATAGAGAGTGTCCAACAATGGACAGCTTCACCTTACATAGATCCTGCCTGTGCGTTTAAATCAGGTATTTTTTTAATCATTCCCTTTTGATAAAATATTATGAAAAAATGCATGTTAATCTTAAGAAAATGTAGATTCCCATTTTGAAAAATTTTAATTTCAAATATGTATAACATGGGTGTATCAAATGCACTTTTAATAAAATATGGCTACGATTCCTAAAAATTATCTTTTGCCCATCCCTAAATCAATAACCCCGATATAATTCAATTCTAACTAAGCCCAAGATGTATTATATAAATAAAGCACATCAATGCGATTATAAATATAAATGCTATTGGGCAGCCAGGGGGGCAGAAACGGGCTGCTGCCCCCCTCTAAATGCAAAAATTTATTGAAATTTAATAAAATGATGACTAACATTTTACAAAAAGATCATTTTGCCCCTCCCTAAATAATTATTGTTCCCCTCTGATATTAATACTACAAAGTCTTCTTTCATAATATCAAAATAATTATAAGTTAGTCCGGCAAATAACTAAGAAATACTTCTTTTTAAAACACTCTATACATTACATAATATCTCACATTAGAATACGATTTAATCGAACAAATATCATCCAATTCGAGCGGAATAAATCGGTTTCGAGGCCTTAAAATACTTACAGCGCTCGAAATTGATGACACGGTCTATCACTTTTCACGGGGCAACCAATTTTACTTACCTACCATGTAAGCACCAAGTTTATGGTAATTCTATTTTAATCTCCCATCTCAGGATAATTCGGTTTTAAGGATTTCAGTTTTCTTCAATATAATAAAAAACGTTTTCATAGTGAAATTATCAAAAATTGATTTGTATATATATTATAACTATGAATCTAAAACAACTATTAACCATTTTTTGTATAGAGAATAATAAAGACCTAAATGACACCGTGTTTTAGAATATAATAATCTCTGTTGTTATCATGTAAAATTTGGTAGAAAACTATTTCCCCACGGGTTTCCGAAATACTTTACACTATCCACCGTGTTCAAAAAAGATTCGATGGAGTCATCTCTGGACGATGTTTGGAATTTATTTGTGATAACCAATTCCTCTAACATTCCTCTCCTAGGGATTAGGATTAATGGTCAATATCAAAGCATAGATGTGTATTCGTTTAATTTAACCTATCATCGACAATGGCAAATATTTCGAAAGGTTCCGGTTAGTTAAACAACCACTTAAAATAAATATGTTTTTTAAATAACTTTTAGTATATGAGATATTCAAAAAAACTGCAATTTGGCATTAGCCATGGTCAGTTTTATGTAAACATGAGGGGGTTTTGAACAGATATCTAAGCTGTTTGAGGCTTATGTTGAAACAAAGAACGTATAGATCTTGTGCAATGATAACGTTGCCTTATATGAACAAAATTACTACTCGTTTGCGAGTTAATATATTCGCTTTTTGCGAGTTAATATATTCGCTTTCATTCCAAAAATAGCCTAAAAAGACATAAAGATAAACTAAATAGAGCCCTCATGACAAGTTCTAGTTTTATCAGGATATTTCACGTCAACTCATCTTTTTAATTGCTATTTAAGTATTATTTTTTAATTAAATAATCAATTAAAAATGCTCTTATTGCAGAAAGGGCAAAGAAATAGATTTGACACTATTTGGTTGATGTATACCTAGAGCCCTGCAAATGGAATTTCTTTGGCCCGAGCCTGGCCCGATCCCGAATTTTTTAAAATGCAAATGTATTGGAAATTTTATTCACAATACCCACGCGCACCATTCATTTAACTTAAAAACATTTTGCCTCCTCTAAATAGCCTAGTCAACAAAAAAATTAGTAAAAAGTTTTAAAAAATCTTTGAGCTAAATTTTGCCTCGGCCGGGCTCGGGCCTTAGGTAGTTGCCCATCGGGCTCGACCAGTGCCCGAGGCCCGATTAAGCTCATTTATACCCTCAATTCTCTTCTCCGCATCATTATTATTATAATTTTTGTACAATCATATAATAAAAATTACTCTTCACCGGATATAATTCGATGCTATCGAAGTTTTCCCCATAGAGATGGAAATTTAAAAATTCAATTGTGCCAACATTTTTTCCAACATATACATTACATATTATTCAATTTATGGGTTTAAAGAACGTAAATAATTTGTTGCAAAGCCGATTGATTTTGAACTATTAGAAATTTATTTATTGATCCATCTTTTATGATTTCAACCATTATGATTTGGGGATTTTGGTATTGCTTTACGAATAACTCCAATTCAAATTACGTAACTATAGAATTAATAATCTTCGGAATAATATATATTTTATTGGATATAATTAAGTTTTTAAATTTCCAGTTTTACGGGGAAAAGTTCGATAGCATCAAATTATATTAGATGAGGAATTTTATTATATTATTCTACAATAATTTCATTAATTTTATTGAAAATAAGTTTTTCGTTTTCTTTGAACGGCTCCCAAAACGTATACTTAAAAAATTTATTTAAAGAATATAGCAAGATAACCTGTAATTAATATAAAGATATTTAGGTAATTTAAACTTAAATAGCAATTGTTATAAAGTTGATCATAAACATTTTCATAACTAATTAGGATTATTCAAGGTTGGTTTCCTAAAAGTTTAATGATAGAAGCTATTTAAAATAAAAATATTAATAAAGTGTTATAATTTCTAACAATTTTTAGGCGTTTCACAGTTGTCTAATCTAAAAAGCAATTTTTTTATTCATACTATGTTATATAACATCACTACGCTTTGACTGTTTAATTTGTTATGTTATTAACTGCCATGCAATTTATGGGCTCGCTTTTCGTTGTCCTGTCTTATGATTAGCTATAATACATTAAATCTCTATAGATATTTAATAAAGCCTGGCACAAAGTATTACTCATGTTTCGTAAACACGAAATTCAACTGAATGTGGATTGCGAACAATTCGATATAGTACCCAGCCAAGAGAGACCCGATTTTAATGTCGATGGCGATTTCGTGTTCGCTGCAAAGGAAGGAACTGATCGCTCTATCGGAGTAAAGAGTTTATTATTAAAAAGGGTGGGGTTTTTTAGTACCCTTGAGTATAGTTTCTTCGTTAACTTTGGATAAAACATTCTCTTTTAGATAAGCTTACGTTGAATTCAAAAGATTTTACCGATTCTTGTTTTTTTCAAATATCAAATTAATTTGGTTTTGTCCATTAAGATTTGAATTTTTCAACACTAATCATTTTAGGAAATTGTTTGAATATTAGATTGCCACTCAAAGATTGATTTACTGTAATATAATTATACAGCGCTGAAATACGCATGCTAAATTTGGTAACTTGCATTTAAAACTCGTTATTTTTGAGAAAACAAATTATTATCAAGCGATCCGCCGCTGTATTAAGGATATTAAAATTATATTGTAAAAATGCCTACAGGTTGACATAAAATCCCTGAGTATCAATTGCGACATGAATTCCATTTCTAAGGAGTCCTGCACCGACATCAACACGGTACCATTTTATTTAATCAAAGCCCTAACTCCTTTCATATTTAATTATCATTCATCGTAACTTCAAATGACAGGATTACTTGTATCACGCCATGGATAGTTATCGGGACCCTACTTCATATTATAAACAAGAGAATGCCCAATGTTTGAGCTGCCCACAAGGTAGACCTGGTCCTATTGGGCCTAGAGGCTTAGAAGGACACCCTGGGCCTATTGGACCCCCAGGTTCACCAGGCTTTAAAGGGGATAAAGGACGCATAGGTCCACAAGGTCCAAAGGTGATTAGTTAATTATGTTATATGACTCTAAGAAGTTATAATTTATTTGCAAGTTTTTATATTTAGACATATGGACTGTAACTATTAGGATCACGCTTAACATAGCATTAAGTTAGTTAGAATTTAGTTGGACGCATAGATTTTAATTTCTTATTACAACCACTATAAAATAACGGCAATTCGAAGTTTATTAATCGTATGATTTCTATCCATGGATGCCTTGATAATAATATATTGAATCTACCATTCTTTTAGACATTGGTAAAATCTTTATATTCACTTATGTAATATTCTTTATTATTGATTATATGGATTTGGATCCCACTTCTGTCACTGTTTTATAATCAATAAAGTAATAACTTTAATAAATCATATAGATGGACTAGGGACGAGCATGAGTACAAAATTAGTACACACGATCATTAGAACCATTGATATAACATATGTTAACTCAGTTTTGGGTCACAATATAAAATATATAATTATGGCAACATGGGCGTAGCCAGGAACCGCCCCCCCCTCAAATGACGGAGAAAAAATTTTCAATGCAAAACCCCTCAAAAATTTAAAAAATTTATGTTTTGCCCCTCCCGCCTCCCCTAATTAAACTTTTTAACGTTTCGCCCCCCTTCCCATTCCAAAATCTTGCTATGCCCATGTATGACAATAATATAACCCCGATCTTAATATGTAGGTAATTATACATAAACCAGGGTCTTCGGCCCTATTGGGAAGGGGGAGGGGGAAATGAAGGGGAGAAAGAAGGGGGTGGAGGGAAGGGGCGAAGGGAAGGCGGGGAAGAGAAAGGGGGAGGGAGGTGCAGGAGGGAAGGGGGAACGAAACTCATCTATACTCCGTAGAAACGTAGCATATTTGCTATGCAATTTGTGGGCGAGAAAGGTGAGAGGGGCAAGAATGCCTATATGGGGGTACAAAATGCAAAATTATTAGTTAATTATTTATACAAATATTTAAAAAGTTAAATTTTTGTAAAACCTGCTATAAAACACTTATCAATCTTTATTTATTGAGGAATAGGTTTTCTTTCATTCATTCTTATCTATCAACTTCTAAATTAATCAAAATGACGAAAGGAATGCAAATAGAGGGTATGACTTTGGAAAAGCCAATAGTCATCCTAACGTACAACTTTCATTTTAGAGTTTTTTTGATACTGTATAAATTTAAACAATTTGGTGTAGGCGACCCATAATTTGAATTTTGACTATAGACTCTATTCAAATCATGTGCATACAGGGGCGTAGACAAGGGGGTAGAAAAACGGATAGTTTACCCCCTTGGCCAAAAATTAATTTGTTTTATACGTTTTGGCACTTAATAAAACCAAATTTGAAAAACTACCAGACCGATTTGGCTCAAAGTTTCACAGTTTATTTCCCATACTCCGGAGCATGTTTTAAGATTAGTTCGAGCCAAATCGGTTCAGTAGTTTTCGAGGGGTCACGTTTTTTTGGTTTTAAACGTTGTTTTATACGTTTTGGCACTTAATAAAACCAAATTTGGATAACTACCAGACCGATTTGGCTCAAAATTTCAGAGTTTATTCCCCATACTCCGGAGCATGTTTTAAGATTTGTTTGAGTCAAATCGGGCCAGTAGTTTTCGAAGGCTCACGTTTTTTTGTTTTATACGTTGTTTTATACGTTTTGGCAATTAATAAAGACGTCATATGCTATGCAGTATAATATATGAAGCTTAAATGTTTTATGGCTGCATAAAAATTTTCTTTCATATTAAATCAGGTCAGACCCGTTACCATATGAATGAACCAGAGGAATATAAACATTAGATTCTACAAAGTATTTTATGTCATGGTTATGCGTTTATTTTGTAGAAGAAACATAAATTACATTTAAAACTCAGTGACATTTCTTTAAGGCTTATGCTAAACATTACCATAAATTATTTGGGTTATATCTGTATTGCGTTATGAACATTTTACGTTTCTAGTCAATTATTCATAAAGTGTAAGTCTACAGCCATTAGAAACACTTAAAAAGTGATACTGCAAAATGCAAAAATAAATGGCAAAACAACGTTTGCCGGGTTCATCTAGTCTTATATATAAAAATGAAACTATGTGTGTATGCCGCCACCAATTTTGAAAAATATCAGACCGATTTGGCTCAAAATTTCATAGTTTATTCCTGACACTCCGGAGCATGTTTTAAGATTTGTTTGAGCCAAATCGGTCCAGTAGTTTTCGAGAACAGTTTAGCGCCTGATTCTCAACTTTTTTGGAAAACTACCAATCCGATTTGGCTCAAAATTTTACAGTTTATTCCTGACACTCCGGAGCATGTTTTAAGATTGTTCGAGCCAAATGCAAATCGGTCCAGTAGTTTTCGAGTATTCGTACGCCTTGCACTGTATACGGAAATAGAACAATAGAAGTAGAACATATAGACATCAAACTTTATTTTTAATTCAATAACCGCTTTATCATCATATATGCCCTAAAATTCCAACATAATTTAATACACCCGGGTAAATGGCAAAACAACGTTTGCCGGGTTCATCTAGTTAATAATATTATATTGGTAAATAGAAAAATAAGCCCTTCGGGCGTAGCTGGGGGCTTCGTCCCCAGACCCCCATCTCCTCGGGGGCTCCGCCTTATAAATAATTTATTGAAATAAAAATGTTTTTAAAAATTGGAAAATTTCTACCCCCTTGAGAAAATCCTGGCTACGCCCCTGTGTGCATACATAGTATAAACAAGATATTAAAAAACAAAAAAAACTTCCAATCAGACCTTGGTCATTGGTCATTTTTTCCATCACTTTGGCCAGTGGTCATTTTTTCTAATAGTTAGCAGACAGCCAAATAACTAGCCTATAATTATAATCTAGAAAAAAGATCGATTTTAATCTCACTTTGGCCAGTGGTCATTTTTTTATTGGTCAGTAGCCAGCAAACGGCCAAATAGCCAATATTTAAAATTTAGAAATAAAAATTTGCTAAACTTTGGCCAATGGTTATTTTTTTAAGTGGTCAGTAGCCAGGACACGGTCAAATAGGATATAAATACATAAGAGACGAAAAAAAAATTTCGATTCACAATTTAACCAATGGTCATTTTATTCATTGGTCAGCAGCCAGCGAACGGCCAAAAAATCATATTATTAGTGGTATTAACAAAACAATATATTAATTAAAAAAATTGCCCTCTTTGGGATTTGAACCCACATCAGTAGAGGCATAAGCCTTTGTGGGGGGGGGGGAGGGGGCACAGGGACCCATATCTGTAGAGCCATAGGCCCTTGTAGGGGGGGGGGCATAGGTAATTATCAATGTTGACCTAATATAGCAATTCATAAAACGAAAAAAAAAATTTTGATTTATACTTTGGCCAAGGGTCATTTTTTTCATTGGTCAGTAGCCAGGACACGGTCAAAAAGGATATAAATACATGAGACAAAAAAAACGAAAAAAAAATTTCGAATCACAATTTGGCTAATGGTTATTTTTTTCATTGGTCAGTAGCCAGGACACGGTCAAAAAATCATAGTATAAATGGTATTTACAAGAACAATATATTAATTTTAAAAAAAATAAAATAAATTTGCCCTCTCCGGGATTCGAACCCTCATCAGTAGAGGCATAAGCCTTTGTGGGGGGGGGGGGCACAGGGACCCATATCAGTAAAGGCATAGGGCCTTGTAAGGGGGGCATAGGTAATTGACAATGTTAACCTAATATACCAATTCAAAAAACGAAAAAAAAATTTCGATTCACACTTTGGCCAATGGTCATTTTATTCATTGGTCAGTAGCCAGCGGACAGCCAAAAAGTCATATTATCAATGGTATTAACAAAAGCAATATATTAATTTAAAAACAAATAAAAAAAATTACCCTCTCTGGGATTCGAACCCACATCAGTAGAGGCATAGGCCTTTGTGAGGGGGGGCACAGGGACCCATATCAGTAAAGGCATAGGCCTTGTAGGGGGGGGGCATAGGGTAATTATTATCAATGTTAACCTAATATACCAATTCAAAAAACAAAACAAAAAATTTCGATTCACAATTTGGCCAATGGTAATTTTTTTGATTGGTTAGTAGCCAGGACACGGTCAAAAAGTCATATTATCAATGGTATAAACAAGAATATTAATTTAATTTTAAAAAAAATTTTACCATCTCCGGGTATCGAACCAGCAATTAAGAACGTTGGACGGACGTACAACGGATGGACGGACGGTCAACGGACGGACGGACAAGTTGAATTAATTTATATCAATTTTTTTAATGAATTCAATGATCTGAGCCCTTAAGATAATTAACTCGTTTGATATATTTAGGGAGAAAAGGGTGAATGCATGATGTTGTCATATTCCGATGCTGGAGTAATTAAAAGCGATCAAGTAAATTCATTCGCTATAATATGTATATGCATCATTATTTTAAATTTTAAGTTAACATTTTATATGATAATAATTAATTAAAAGCTGGGTCAGCTCGGACAACCAGGTTATGATGGTATTCCTGGGGATAAGGGAGAAAAAGGGGAAAAGGGAGATATAGGGATCCAGGTAAAAAACGATAAACGGTTTTAACAAATATCTATTCAATTTTAGGGTATGGCGTTGGACGATAAAAATCTCGAAGAGAAGATCCAACAACAGATACGAGTATATTGATCACCTTTGTATTTTTGTTTAGACATTTCGGTAATTTTTATAGGCAAAGTTGTATGGTAATAATATAATATTTTTAAACTTCACAACTTTTATAATCTTGTGAAAATTCTGAATCAAGTTATAGTGATTGGATGATAAGGCTTCAAAATAAATCTTTGCTTTTTAAAATGTGTAGTCCAATAAATGTCTTTAACATGAAATAAATATTATAGATTATTTTTTAATTAAAAACCCATTTCTGCTTAATATCATAAATACAAACATAACGGGAAACGTCCTTATAATTTATGCCAATTTGCAGATATATATGGACATGCGGTATATAGGCGGCAAAAGATTCGTCGGAGAGGATGTGGTAACATTACACAAATAATATTGACTTAAACTAAATGGACGGTTTCACTTTTAATAAAAGTTAAATCCGAAGCGTAAAAGGTATCGAAAAATTTGTAAAATTGTTTTAACTTTGAAGGCCATCGTTCAAATACTAAAATATAATAAATTAGAATTTCCAAATTTTTAAAGGGCGATTCACATATCATATATCATAAGGTAAAATGGAAAAATAAAATTTTTTGACAGAACAGTCTAATCTATGAATATCCTAATTTTACGCGTGCTTTGTGTTTTAGGGAATGCGAGGTTCTCAAGGAAATCCTGGGATGCCAGGTGAACGCGGTTCCCCAGGAGAGCCTGGTCTGAGGGGGCCTATGGGTCCTTCAGGAATGCCGGGTATACAAGGAACGCAAGGGGTTATAGGACCACAAGGGAGCCCTGGAAGCCCGGGCATACCTGGCCTTCCTGGACCTCCGGTACAGCATCGATAGTTAGGACCATGGGCGTAGCCAAGGGGGGGGGGCAGGGAGGGGCAGCTGCTCCTTCTCCAAAAATTTGTTGAAATTTATTCAAATTATGGCTAAAATTTCAAAAAATGATCATTTTGCCCCTCCCTAAATCATTATTGCCCCCCTCTAATTCCAATGCTGGCTACCGATTTCTTATATTGAAAAGCTTATTAACGATTGTCCTTATCTTATAGTCATCGTCCTTAGGTCTGCTTTCTAGTGACTTTTAATTTGGTTTTGTGTCCGGTGATAATAATTAAAGTCAGTTTTGTTGAATGGGTTCAAAGTCTAGACTATGGTAGCTTAAGGATAAGTAACGGGCATACTTTTCTTATTATAAATAAATATAAATGTTAGATTTTAAATTGAAAAATATAACCAAATAATAGGTATTCTCGTCATTTTTAATGCACGAGAAACCATTTGTTACATATATTACATATGGCACAAACTCAAATTGTAGCGACATTATTCAAACAATTTAAAATGGTTTATAATTTTTTAGAAATGTTTTATACATTTCAAATATTCAAACATAGGGTGCTCAAGCCAACAGAGAAGACATCGAAGCAATGATTTTACAGGTTATTGAAGGTAATATTACACATTTCCCCCATTGAATAAAGAACTCAACATATTTTAAATCTTAGAGCAATTAGAAAATATTGTTGCCAAAATGATAGGACCACCCGGTCCACCAGGCGAAGGAAAACCAGGCCCTCCCGGTGAACCAGGCTATCCCGGAAGTCCGGGTATTTATTTAAACTTTTAATTGCTATGCAATTTATGGGCTCGTTTTTGGTTGTCCGTTGTCCGTCCGTTACCCTCCTCTCTATTTGCATTGGGTATATTAGGTTATCGATTTTTTAAATTAATGCATGAGAAAAGGTGCCCCACCCCTCATCTCTATCTCCCTCGCTGTGTTATTTTTTAAATTAATGCATAAGAGGTCCCCCACCCCTCATCTCTATCTCCCTCGCTTTCGGGCGGGGTCGGGTTTTAATTGCTACGTTAAATGAATGCATAAGTATATCTATTCGTTTTTGAATTGGTAACATTGATATTAATTGCTATAATTACCCTATGCCCTCCACTACAAGGGCCTATGCCTCTACTGATATGGGTCCCTGTACCCCTACAAAAGCCTATGCCTCTATTAATGTGGGTTCGAACCCCGGCGAACGTTCTGAATTCCTGGTTCGATTTCCGGAGAGGGCAAAATTTTTTTTTATTTTTTAAATTAAATTAATATATTTTTCCTGTTACTTGATAATATGACTTTTTGGCCGTCCGCTTGTTCTATTATTGTTTCATTTTATTATATAATAAACATAAATAAAAGTTGTTTACTTTTAATTGCTATGCAATTTAACTAGTTTTTGGGTTAGAATCCAGGAGTTTTTTTTGACTCTTATGATTGTTCTTGTTACTATCATTGATAATAAGACTTTTTGGCCGTCCGCTGGCTGCTGACCAATGAAAAAAATGACCATTGGCCAAAATGTGAATCCGAGTTTATTTTTTCGTTTTTTTTTACTCTTATGAATTTATATCCACTTTTACCGTGTGCTGGCTGCTGACCAATGGAAAAAAATGACCATTGGCCAAAGTGAGCATCAAAATTTTTTTTCCCGTTTTTTTGGCTATCATTGACTTATAGAGTATCTGTTGGTACTGACCAATAGAGAAAAAATGACCATTGGCCAAATTTTTGATTTTTTTAATTAAAAATTGTTCAAATTTAACAAAAAATTTCTCCCAACAATTCTGCAAATTCTTAACATTGTGATGTTTTATAATATAATGTTTGTTAGACCCATAATCACTAAAGGCCATAAAAACTAATGTAAAACGCAACTAGATGCAAACACTTAATCTAACCCTAACCCTTGCCTATATTACATTTTGCCTATCTTACATTTTGCCTATAAATGGAAAATTTGTATAAATAATTAATTAATCATTAGGCATTTAATACCCCCCTATAGGCATTCTCGCCCCTTCCCACCTTTCTCGCCCATAAATTGCATAGCAAATATGATACATTTATACGAAGTACAGATAAGTCGTCCCCCCTTCCCTTCCCCTCTTCCCTTCCCTTCTCCCCCTTCCCACGAGGGCCGAAGGCCCGAGTTTGTTTTTAGTCCTCAATTTTTAAAATTTAAATAGTTTATATTTATGACAAGGGTTGGTTGTTCAATTTATAAAAGAATCTCATAAATTTTCTGTATATATTAAAGCGCGTCTTAGTCAAATGTAAATGAATTAAATGTAAAAACATGCGTAATTACAGAATGCAAACCAATAAATAATATTCTTAAAATTAGGGTTTTCTATACAATTAGGATAACTATATTTTTGGGTGAGTTTAGGTGAACGAGGCGTAATGGGAATCCAAGGAGAACGGGGCTACATGGGTTTGCCCGGAGTGCCAGGGCCCTCGGGTTTGAAAGGCGATAAAGGTATTTATCAATATCTTAGCTTAAACAATTTCGGAAAAAGTTAATATCTCATAAATTAAACTGTGCATACATACATACATACATTTTGAAATTTATAACCTTACTTTTTATTTCTATCTTATAATTCATATAAATTTCAAATATGATAATGTTTTTTTCAGCGTTTTATATTGCATTTATAGGAGATATTGGGGAGAAGGGGGAAAGAGGTAGTACTGGACGTGGGCTGGAAGGACAACCGGGCATGCCTGGTCCACAAGGTTCATATTTTATATATTGTTGACCGTCACATACGCGAATGATTTTAAAATACAAAATTCTCAGACAAAGACAATTTTAAAATAAAAGAGTTGTGTTTCAAATCATTCTGAGAAAACAAAGGAATTAAATAACCTTTTGGTGATTAGCTGAATAATATAATGACTGCCTTAACAGTACTTTATATTATCTTTATCACGACTAGAGACCTGCATGGGCCGAAAAGTTAAGGTCAGGCCCGGCCCATACCCGCACAAATTAATTTTTTTGGCCCAAACTCAGTCAGCAGACAAATTCCAAATATTGCGCTGCATCAGGCCCGCACTAGTAAAAACAAGACGTTATTTAAAAATTATTCATTGTATAAAATACATTATGCACTGTTCATAAAGTAACTAAGCTAGAGCATAAAATCGGTAAAGAATCAGTATTTAAAACTGTCGTTTAAAAATATAAGGCTATCTATTCCAGGCAATAATTGGTCCTACTCTCTTCTATCATTATTGAAGGTGTTCACTAGCGGCGCTGATGGCTGAAATTGACAAAAATTCAATAGCTAATTTTGTTTAATTGGGTAGCACACGTTGATGATGTTTCCACCTCACATCTACATGAACATCTTCATGCTTTTAATTTAATCCAAGATAGGTGTCAATTTCGTTAGAGTCTTTAATCTTTTCTGTGACATCATCCTCCCAAATTGAAATATCCATATCAGCTTAAACATGCTCTTCACCTATATATGATTTCTTTGAGTTGCACACCTGGAATTGCTTATGGGTGGATGACTAATGCAAAAGGAGCCAGGATCATCTTGCATGGAATTATTAACCATAGTTTTTACATAGCTTCTTTCATCTTCGGATAACACACAAAAAAGTTAATACTTTATGATAAATCGCAATGTCAAATTTTAAATTAACATAGTTTTGGTTCTTTATTTAAATTTATAAATCTCTAAGACAACAGGATCCTCATTATATATAGAAGATGGAGAAAAATTAGAGGTGTTTTCAGGGGCGTAGCCAGGATTAGGTTTAGGGGGGGGGGGGCCATAATAATTTAGGGAGGGGCAAAATGATAATTGAAGAATTTTTGAATTTAGAGGGGGGCAGCCGCCCATTCCTGCCACCCCTGGCTACGCCTAAGGGTAATTCTATTTAAAGTGTGGGTGTATTGTTCCCATAATAAATCTAAATTACTTAAAATATCTAGGCCCAAGTCCGGTCCGCACCTTTTATACTGCACTTTTTAGGTCCGGCCCATGCAGCTAGTCACAACTTATAAGTTATTCACCTCCGAGTTTTAAGTATGATCTTATAAGGTGTACAAAAAAGGAGAGGATAGTAAATAAGCACTACTAATTAAATATGACAATTGCATAGTTTTTGCGACGACAATAAATTTCTGCCGTTATATAACACGCATCTTTAAGAAGCCCGATAAGAAATGTAGTTTTCAAATGCTAATCCCAATCAAATTTTGTTATAGGTGAACCAGGGGTAGAGGGTATAGGAGTGGTGGGGGCACCAGGCCAACCAGGAAACCCGGGACCTCCAGGTCGACCTGGTCAAAGGGGTCCACAAGGCGCAGTCGGACCACCGGGGTATAGCAATTATTTCGATTTCCCCAGATCTGAAACTCGGAGTGACGAAAAGGGGCCCAATCGAACTCCTTACTATTGATAACACTTCTCAATGAAGAGTGACGAAAAAATGCGATAAAACGAAATGAGAATTATACATGTTCACATGTTTTTACTTGCATTTCAACGTGTAATATACAACCAACCAATATTTTTATATAATAATTAAGTTATTATTCTCGTTTTTTGACAGTCATTAAAATATGCGAAAACATATAATATTATAAATGGTTTCTAATATTGAATGAGAGATTAGGTGTGTAAATAAATAAAAATTCAAGGCTTATTTTTCAAAAAAGGGTTGTTCGTAAGTTGAGTGCTCTAAATGGTGGTGATACATTTGTGATAAATGATATGAAATGTGGTGCAACTCATAAATAAGGAAGGAGAAATGACGGACACGAACGCATATATATTATTTTTAAATTATTAATTTATAAAAATTAATGGTCTTCTTTCCCACTAAAATTCTCGGTTGGTAAAAATCATAGGGGCAGTCAGGGTCCATAAGTAAAGAAATATGCAAACCCAACTGGAGGATATCTTGATCCAAACCGAGGCTTGGTTGGTCGTTAGTTTGTTAATATCGGTCTGTTGGGGACTTAACATTTTTATAACATAAAATTAATTAATTTTTAAAAATGCATATCAACAATTTACAGACTAAAGAATTAAAAACATACAATTAGAACTGTATTTATAATGACCAAATTCTTCATGAATTGTACATATTACTAATATTACATTTAATTTCCAACACTTTTTTCGAAAAAATAAACTAGTAAGATATATACGATTCCTGATTTTACTTCCATACATTTAAAAATAAACTCTACGCTTAAAAACAAATATTATTTTGTACTTTTTAATAAATTTTTCAGGGATATGCATTATGGCTCATTTAAAGGACTCACCTATACCAATTGGTGATGGTCATCATTATGTAGAGGGAGGCCAAGCAAAACATAAAGTGGAAAAAGGAGTAACTATAGGCCACGTCACTTTCTTCGTTATCATAAACTTTTTGTCCTCCCCTCTCTCCGTCGTAATGGATAGGAGCCGCTGTAAAAAAGTCAATAAAAACATTAATTCCTCTTTAGTTAAAAAGGCGCAAAATGAGAGGAAAAGTAAACATAATGTAGTACGGGTGTTTTCGGTTGTGTTATCGTCCGATTGAAGCGTTATCCTTCCCATTTGGGCGTTAGTGGCGGTGCGTAAACTATATGAATTAGACGCAATAATCGAATGTTGTTAAACACTAATGTTTCCTTACGCAACGTTCGTGATGACGCGCGAAGCGAAAAAGAGCGAAGTGAAGTTTTGAGCTAATTTATCAAACTATTCATTCTTTTTTCTTAATATCTTTATATTAATCGTAAAATTTATCATATATCACGAAAATAACAATTGTAAATAGGATGCGTTGGTAGTGAAACCGCAGACGATTATTTTCGCCTGCGGTAAAAAGCGAACGAAAATAAGATACAAATCATTTTGTACTTTTCGCGATGGTTAAAAAATTGAATTTGGTATGTAGGCATTTTTTATATAATTTTACATGTTTATAGAATAATCACGATCTTATCAATGAATACCATTAATATATGATAAATTTCACGATGAATATAAAGATATTAAGAAAAATAATGAATAGTTTGATAAATTAGCTCAAAACTTCACTTCGCTTTTTTTCGTTTCGCGCGTCATCACAAACGCCCCATTATTCATTTAATACAAAAAACGGGGGGAAAATTTTTTTAACTGGTAAAGTGGGGAAAAAGATACCTAGAGTAGAGGATAGCCAGGAACCATATAATTAAGCTAACTATGCTTTGGGCATCAAATCGGGTGCCTGCATTTGTTTTTGGTGCAAAATCTTTGATATTTAAGATCGATGATATCTTCGGGTTACACGCTTCGTCTATTGCAAAAAATTATATTAATTATGTATCATATCAAATATTAAAAATACCCTTTTAGGAACTCACTAGTTTTATTTTGAATTACTTTGTGTTAAAGTGTGCAAAAAACATTGACAGTGTAATAATTAAGCTAAATGTACATATTTCAACTTATTAAGTCGTATTATTTCTTTTTTTAATAAAAATATCCCAGCAACCTTATGTTATAAATAAAGTTAAGATAATAATTGGTTCTATTTCGAAGTCCAATATACTTGGTTCGTTGGACATGGCAGACCAGGTGAGATACATGACGTACAAGGTTATAACCGACGATTGCAATAACCCAGATCTCGGTTGCACTTAAATAATTGCGTTAAATGTAGGATAGGCATTCAAAGATTCTTATATACAAAATTAAAACAAACTTAACGCCATTTTTATCCATTAATTAATACATGTGCTGGTGTTTTAATTTTAAATTAATAAATTGTACATACATTTCAAAAAATTTATAGATTTTAAAAGAGATCTCTTATCGAGACTATTTGTCGAAGCACACTTGCTATATGTAGTGAAACACAGCAGTACATAAAGACTCTAAATAAGGTAAACATTTTTGACTAACAAGCCTTCTAACCACATTATATCTAAGTAATGGACAAATAATGTAATTGAATTAAGATTTCGCAATATCTCTAAACCGATTATGATTTCGCAAAAAGTGCGATAGTTCTCAAATAAAACTCCTCAAAAACGTTGCTTGTTTTTTATTATAACCCAAAAGATAACGAAACAACCCTAAATCTGGATATTACGATTTCCTTAAATGAGTTTTGTATCATAAACTCTCCTAAAAATAATTTCCGAGCCGAGTCGTTTAAATAGTATTTTCGAGGTTTATAATAATATGAGGTGTTTAAACAAGATGTAAAAAAACTTAAAGTTCTTAAAAGCAATGTGGAGAGAAATTAAAGGATGTACCTTCTTGAATTCTGGGCAGGATAGATATGATGGAAAATATGACGCAGAGGATGAGGTTGAAGCTAATGAAAAATTGATGGACTTGGCAGCCGCTCTGTGAACGTGTAGAGTAAGCACGTTGTATTAAAAAATTGAGTTTAACAGGCCAAAAAATGTTTCAATATTTCGTTACCTTGCCGTAGTAGATGTAAAACAGGACGACGCAAGCTATGGCCAACAAATAGTTGCCCAAGGTCGAAAATAGTAATGCTACGTGCAAAATAACAATTATAAATATTAAACTGCGTGTAAAAAGGTACAATATAGTAAATTGTGAAAATGTAAAATATTATAAGACATTTGATATAAGTTAAGTAGGCATCTAAAACAAAATTACAAATAACTTGGCCTCTTTCAATTAAGCCAGTCGCTTTTTTTATCGAATACAAATTTATTTAGCTCTTTAACCGATCTTCTAAATATTGTACGGGATTAGTTAAATTTTGCTAAAGTATGGCTGTTGTATTTTTAAAATTAAAATTAACTGAGCATCAATTATTAAAATTTTTGCGTTTCATTGACTTATATAATTTGTACAGCTAAACTGTTAAAACATGTTAGGTTAAAGGTAGTCGGCGAATTTTTTAAAATTATCCAATTCTCCTGATAAATATCTACTTAACTTATTTATAATAAATTTTCTAATCTCGAAATTTCAGAAACGCTCAACTTAAAATAGCTAAAAACATGCGTAACAGAACACAAAATCTAAAAAGCTATGAAACACTTAAATTTACGTTGCAAATGAATAACACATCTTTTACATGTTTTGGACACTCTAATTACCATTAATCTATGTACATATATTTTTGAACGAATTTAAGCTTGTAAATCAAAGATAAATTCTTACCAAAATACCATCGCTTGGACGAAGATTCTTCCATGCGCGTTACCCAACTCTCGGCCCAACTGTGGGCAAAGTCGATGATCAAAATTAGTTGGATGAGAATGAACAGAAATCCCCCGATCATACCAAAAATCATCCAAACTAGCAGGCATATTCATATGTCATATTTCATCGTAAAAAATGTAAAATATGTAATAGACAATTAATATTATAAGCTTGCAAATGTAAATGCTTATACACCCAGTCCATATTTATTCGAGCCCGAAATTTAACGAACATATGCATACTCCCTAAAGGTCAGTCAAATGGATAAATTCGATAGAGCATAGTTTATCTTAATGACAAAATTGCATTTTATAATAATGTACAAAAACGGTTAACCAATTTTTAAACTAATATAATCGATGCAGGGCGTTGGGATTGGCTTGGTCCTTTTGAAAGTTAACGGTGGCGTAAATGACGGGGGGGGGGGCGGGAAATTCCCCTCCGAAAAAAAATTATTTTAGATCTAAAATTTATATTTTATAGTTGTGCAACTTAACTGACCATGTAAGCCACTTATTAATTGCTATGAATGACTTTCTTTATATTTTATATCAGATTTTATAACTTGATGTTGAAATAAAAATGTTATAGGAAAATTTTTAAAAAAATTCCACCCCCCGGGAGAAAATCCTGGCTTGGTCCTTTTGAAAGTTAATATGCATAGGGTTAATTGCCCATAATTTAACAGGCCAAATTGTTTCAATCACTCATGTTGTTAGAGACAAGCTTAAAATCAAAACTTACATAAAATTTTAGAGGGATACATAAGATTTAGAAATTTTATTTCAAAACTTTAGCTATTCAAATCATATCGTTGGTGATCTGCGACGAAATGATTATTATACAGCCTAAAAGCAGCACACATCTACATTGTTTGCTCAAACCTTAAATAAAATGGATGTAACGCAAAGCCTAGAATATACTGAATAAAATTAATCCTTTCCCCTAGTCGCTGGGCTGGATTAAAAAACTAAAAACCATGCTTTCGCATATTTTGCCCAAATTAGTAAGATAAATTTCAATTTTCACATATAAATCGTGTGAGGCAGAGAAAGCCTAATGTTATTATTACCTTGTCCGAAATTAGTGCCCGGAATGTAAAATGCTCCAACGGCGATTCCGATCAGCATGAGAAGCTTAATGCCCCAAAATCTATTATAAAAGTTTACAACAATTTCATAACATAATAAAGTTAAATAAAATAAAATCGGTAAAAAGACCAAATATTTAAGATGCAATATAAACGAACCCGTTCTGAATTTTTGCCCTAACGTCGTGGGAAGATCTCACGTTAATCATGAGGAGGCAGAAAAAGGCGAAAAAGAGGGTTAAAGCGAAGCATACTCTGTAAACAGCCAAGTAGCCCACGACCCTCTTGCAATCCAAATGATATTGGGCCGTACATAACCAAGGTATCTAAAAAGGTAGATGTAATATGTGATAAATATTTTGCGAAAACAAGATTTTTGATTGCTATGCAATTTATTTTTTGAAGTGCTTATATAGATGATGCTCGATAAAAATTAAAATTGGCTTAGTAGTTTGTGCTAGGTTTAATAAACTAAAACGTTCCACTTTTAAAGTTGCTTGCCAGATCAATTGATAGCGTGTTTTGGATAAAAAAAGGCCGAACGCTTGTATATAATAGATAACTTAAGCAAATACTTATTGCAATTTATAACACAGGCCTACAATAAAGAACATCCCGCATTCGGATCCATATTCCTGATGGGGATTTTTTAGTATTTCTACAAAATCCCCAGATTTTGAAATAAATGAAATCAATACAATAAAGATCAGGCAGGACATGTTCCGTCGTCAATCCTTTTTATTTATTGCATTCAACCGCAAAAATACGTATTTTTGCCTATATAATAAAATTAGTTTTACATCAATTTTCTTTTTTGATATTTTAGCAAAACTAAGACGGACGCCATAGTTTAATTAAAGCAAACAATTTAATTTTAGCATCCTTCCATAACTTAATACGTATGCTCTCACTATTTAATGCAGTGTTGTAGAGACGGCTGAGTTTTGTTGGGTTGACCTTTTGTTTTAGTCGATTAAACACAAACAGACAAAAGGTTTTTTCGTCTGCTTTTCCAAAACCCGGCCATTTTCACAACGCTGCATTTAATGTAAAGAAATCCCCGACCGAAAATGAAAAGCTTAAATAATGTGGTAAAAATCGTCACTTTTTCCAGGGAATATTCCACGCCCGGTGCTAGCATGATGCAAGCGATCACTGTGCTGAGCAGGAGGTAGAGGGCGTACATAATTCGGGTCGAGGTCGAACTCTTGCAGGGCGGGCAAGCGGTACAACATAAATTGCAAGCCGCGCTACCGCAGCAACAAGCAACCTAAAACGTGTGAAATTTAGGTTTAAGCACAATCCAACATCATCCAAATTTGGGATGGCTTATGTAACTCAAAACATTTCAAATTGTTCAAACAAGGAAAGAATAAAAATGTTATTTTTTAAATAGCACTAAGATCCGTATTTTTAAACAGAAAATTTGGAGCAGAAAAATTAAACTATTCATAAAAACATGGGCATAGTCAGTATTGGTGGAACTAGAAGGGGGAAATAATGCTTTAGGGAGGGGCAAAATGTTATTTTTTATTTTTAAACCTTATGATTTAAAGGGGGGCAGCCGGCCCTCGCTGCCACCCCCTGGCTACGCCCATGCATTTGAACATATGTCTTTTAAACTTTGTTTTTTTTAACTATTACAGGGAATTATAGCAATTATTAAAAATATATTCGTAGATAAGGATATTGAAAAAGGATACAATGATTAAATGTTCATAGTGAACTTTGGTATATGTACATAGATGACATAATTAAAGGTCAAAATAGTTTTCAAGGTTTTAAATTAATTTTCAAACAAATTTCCAATGCTTTATACTACATCAAAAAATCATCCATGGTGGGTACCGGAAAAGGACAATAAAATTATAATGATAGAAGGATTATTATTTGTTGATAAAGATTTATTTAAGTATAATTCTATATAAGAAATCGATCTCTCCCTTTAAAAATTAATACTCATTATTTGAAGAATTCAAAAAATCACTTAACAAAACCTAATTTATAAGCCTTCAAAATAAAGTGCCCCATTGATTAACATCCGAGTACATCTGTACTCATATTAAAAAATTATATTATAAAGTATAAGCAATAATAATTCCTACGTTATTTATATTCCATTTAAAAAAGTTTACAAAATCGTTAAAAAGATGGTCTGATGAATATTCGTCACAAATCTTTTAAGGCTTAAAAGGTTAGCCCTAGGTCCAGAGCATAAATTACTAAATAAGATACAAAATTTTAAGTTTAGAAAAAAACCTCATTCATTATAAAGAGTTCCGGACTACACGTCAACAAAACAAATTATTAGCAGTCTCTCTGATAAAGGTTTTATTATGCGTCCCATGTTATAATTCTAGCTTTAGAGATTACTAATAATGCTACAAATTACAGAAAGTCAGCATGGACGTAGCCAAAAATACTAAAACTCTGAAGGAAATTATGATAATATATAAAGATCATCTTTCCACCCTCGCCCCCCCCCTCCCCCTATTTAAAAACGGCCTGACATTCGGTCTGCGCTCGGGAATCTCTACCAAAAGAATTGAAGGTAAAATTAAATTTGGTAATGTGCTAAGGAAAAAAACAAGTAAATAGAATGGCATTAGCTAGTGTTGTAAAAACGGCAGGGTTCCGTTGGTCGATTTTTGGTACATGGGCGTTGCCAAGGGGGGGGGGGGGCGGCTGCCCCCCCTAAATGGCGAAAAAAAAATTCCAATGCAAAAACCCTTTAAATTAAAAAAAAAATACGTTTGCCCCCCCCCTAATCCAAAACCTGGCTACGCCCATGCTTTGGTATAACTAAGGCTAACGGTCGACACTGGCCCGTTTTTCAAATTTCAACGATTATGAAACGCTTGTTTGGTCGACTAAAACCAAAAAGGTCGATCAAACAAAACCCAGCCGTTTTGACAACACTAGAATTATGATATAAAGGCTTTTCGATATTATCCAAATAACCTAATTTAAATTTACCCTTGGATAAATTTAAACAAGTTGAAAATTCAAATTTCCTTTGACGCTTAATTTACATTACTCGTATTCAAAGCGCGATTATAAACGATAACTGATCAATTTAATTTAATATAAGGGTCAATGAGATCGAAAAGTCTTAGCAAATTAGCAAAGGGGAGAGGTAGGGTACAGGATTTGTCAATTCATCCAATTTTATTTTTTATTGTGTGATGCTTATACATAAAAGACGAAACAGAAGCCAAAAATCGATAAATGGGTCATGGACAAGATTGGTTACTTCATACATGTTAATTAGGGACTTAAGAAATTAGGTAGTGTGAGATTTTACCCAAAAAAAAACTTGGTATCAATTTGAAATTACTTTTTTTATAATAACAAATAGAAATTATTATGATAATAATAATTACTCAAACATTACAAACATATATTTTATAGTGTGTATACAAATTATTATAGCAAAAGGTTAAAAAAAGGAAGATAGTCTTAATTCAATTTTTAAGAGTGTTCAGATTATAGATCTTTTACAACTATAACTAATAAAATATAATATATAAATATTAAATCCCTATATAAGTGTATTAAAATTGCATTGTATAAAAATACTAACAAATGGTCATATGTTTAAATAAATTACAGAGCTTATTAAGATATATGTATATAAATAATTAGAAACATTGTATTTATATTAAGCTTAAATAAAATATATAGTGAGTTCGAGGAACAAGTTAAGGACTGATTAATGAATCAACTCACTTAAATACAAATTTGTAAATATAGACAAATGTGATATAACCAATAACCCAAATTGGACCCACACATGATGAGGGTGGGAGGTTAATTACAATTTATCAACGCAAAAAATAATGTTTTTTTTTTATAATATTAACCAATGTTTAATTCTTAAAGTAGCTTAAGATGTATTACAAAATTCTATCATAAATAAAAAATGTATAAACTCAAAAGTATTAATTAAAAATAAGCCTAAACAGTTTTAATCCAAAAATTAACAATAACCTGCGAAGCTAGAATACCACTACTAACAATTGCACCCATATGTTTATAAAAATAGGATGGTAGCACTAAAATACCTGTTGATTTAGCAATTGGCATATTCTTGACTCTTAATACGACTTAGCTTTTTAATAATTGTATGTTTATATACAGGTTTAGGATTAGACTAGGATCGGCACTAGAGCATCGAAGAATTAGGATATATAGGCTTTTTATGAATTAATAAGACACGACTAGCGCCGTAATGTTAAAAAAGACCATCGAATTTCTAACAAATTATATAAGATAAAGGATAAAATTTAGTTAGTCATTTTTCTCATTAATTTTTATTTTTACATTACATTTTTAAAATTAAAAGAAATCTTTAATATTATTAGCTAGAGGCAAATTTGTGGTTAATTTAAGAGTGCTGCACAAAATTAACCATAATTTTTTTAAGATCTGCTGCAAAATTAAAAGTTATTTTTGCTTGTGGTGAGGAGTGACTGTAAAAATTGTTTAACATCATAATTCAACATAAATCTATAACTTAACACTTAAATCTTCAAAAATCTACTCAAGAAAGGTTCGAAAAAACATAAACACTTAATTATTAAGTATAACATGTCTATTTTTTGTTAGTTAATACTTTATACTCAATATTAATTATACTGTTTTCTTGAACACTTCTACTATCCGTATAGGTACCCTTAATGATAATTGTATCCTACCCTTGATGCTATCGTGATTGCAAACTCCAATTTAAATGATAATTAAATTTTCCAAATTGATATTGGATAATTGGAATAGAAAGTTGGGGTGTTTAACCTGAAAAATCCCGTCAAGATTGTAATGATGCTGCTTATAAAACTTTTATTGCAAGGGGGGAGGGCCCGTTACACATCGCCGGTTGATTATTTGCAACATAGTGCGGTTGCATTCCTAACTAATGAGTCAAACGTTGGGGAATTTACCGTGTTATTTGTTAAAACGAATTAATATGAGATTATCTCACCTGATGGTGGTGTTGCACCGCTATATGCATATTATTTGTTAACTGCATTGACCTATATTTTACGCAAGCATTTGTTTCTTCTGATGGGGTTAATTATATCCATTCTAAGATGGAATTACTTATACATTTTTTCACTGCTGATTGTTTAAAAAGGTTGCACGCGACATAATACATGTTTTATGTAAATGTTGGGGTTTCTTCCCTCTCTCCCCCTCTTCCTCCTCTCACCCTCTCTTGGTGCGCTAGCAAGTCAAGCGTACATTAAGGAGATCGTTGAAGTTTAACCACAATATATTGTTATCTCTCCATTTTTGTAATCGCATATCGGAAAAACTCTTTAGCAGATATATATTTTTTTCCGTTTCATTATTTTTGATGGTATTTGCGCGATTCAAATGTGGAATACAAATTCGTAGATAATTAATGAGGTAAGAAACAAAGATTGGTTAAATGATTTATTAATTGATATCAATAAAAGTAATTTGTAAAAGCATAAAACTAAATTTGTTAGGAAATTAGCTGTTCCATTATCGGGTAGAAATGTCCCAGCTATTAAGGCTAATCGAGTTAATTTGGTGAATTTTCATTGATCTTAATTTTACAGCCCAGTGTGTAAAATGTTAACATCCTCAAAGGATTATCAATTTTGAAACCATTTTACATATGATTATTTAATAAAGGTTAAATAATTTACAACATTTTCATTTGTGCATAAGGGTAGATTAAAATTATATATATAAGTTTGTAAATATCATGATTTTTGTATTCATTTTTGAATAGGCTTAACTTAAGAATGTTCAAAGCACATCATATTTATGCCATCGGAATAATTAATATAACACCATAATTTAAGGTAATGAACACAAATATATTTGTAGTTTTGTCCCTATACGTTAAGTTTTTGAAAAAAAATGAAAAAAATTCACAGAGCAGCAAATATATAATTGAAATAGCAATTAACCAAATTAATAATTTTGGCCTTTGGCCGGGGTCAGATAAAGGGGAGCAACGGTCATCATTAATTTGCAGGGAATTTTTTAGTCAGTTTCGCAAGCATCTGTTATAAAGCAACAACTTAGACAAATTGTCGAAAGATATTCATAAAACAGCAAATATAAATTATCTATTAACCAGAATTTTGGCCTCTGGCTGGGGTCAGATAAAGTGGAAGTAGGCAACAGTCATCATAAATTCCTGGGAATCATTTAGACAGTTTCGCAAATTCGATATATAGCAACAACCTAGACAAGTTGCCCAAAGAAATTTATGTATAAGGGTAATCAGTCGGGAACAACAACAATAATGGATATTGGGCTCAGGCGAGGTCGAAAAAATTGAAGCCAATCAGTAGTGATGTTAAATTGCTAAGTAGCTTCAACTACAAATGCGAGCACGCACACTGAGCTGTTTAATATGCTGGTTTAGCACAATGAGTGCTAGCTGTTCGGTGCAATAGTTTAATAGTTGCATGTAAAAATGCTCGAGAGGTTAGTCGAAGCAGCAAAATCTGTTGTAGCGAGCAAATAGCTCGAGCAGATAGCAGATTTATTTGCTATTTGTTATAATTTAGTAACTTACAATATTTGCTCATATTGTGTATCATAAATAAATTAAGAACTTGCCCTTTTTTTGTCCCGTTGGTTCCCTCCCCCCTATTTTTTACTCTCTTTCTCACCAAGGGGGAGGGGGGTGATTTGCCCCCCCCCCTATTTTTTTACCCTCTTTCTCACCCGGAGGGGTTAGGGTTATTATCGTTAGTTTGCTTTATTTTCAATCTGAATAAAATTAAAATTTTTATTTTAAATATATATGTTAAATAAATAAGACAAAGTGCTAAAAGACCATAATTATGTTGAAATTTTACAGTATATAAATAAATAGACCTTAGGTCAATTAAATTAACCTAAAGCTTTAGGCTATATATGTTAGAGGTCTGCACGGGCAGGCCCTCCACGCAAAATTTTAACGTGCCAGCCCCGGACGGGCCTAACAATTAATGTAATGAGCTCGGTGGGGCCTGAGATTTTTTTCAATGGGCTGACGTTTTAAAACGGGTTTGAACGGGCCAGAGATTATATAAACGGCCATTGAATTACAAAGGTCTTTTAAAGTCAGACAATTATATAAATATATGATTTTTATTAAATTTATAGATTTATTAATGGCTCTATTTTTTTAAAACCCTAATTTTTGTATTTTCTGTAGCATTCATTCCTTTTTCAATCGCTAAATTTAACTTTAAAACATTTTTATTCTATTTGCTATAGTTTTCATTTACATAATTTAAGATTATAGCTGTGTATATTCTTTTATAAGTAAGTTCAATTACTTAATTACAATGCACCAAAATTTTTGTGTTTAATTTTGTCAGAAATTTTACTGGTTTAATTATTTGTTATTATTACGGCCATATAATTTACAAAATTCTTTTTCTAATCTAAAAATTGGTATATTAACTGATATCAAATAAATGTAAGCTTCTTATTTAAAGTTGATTACTCTCATGTAATTTTATTAAAGTTTTTTAATTTATTGGTTGAACTGTAACTTCTTAACTTAAATTAATCAAATAAAAGTAAATTGCTGAAAGGGGATTTTTCTCATGTAATATTTTAAAGTTATTTAATGGTAGTACTATATTGAAATTTTTAGGTGTAGTAAATGCAGAAATGAATAAAAATTTATTATTTTTACATGATAATTATTGATGTTTTTTATGAATATGCTAACAAATTGTCATGAATGATACTTTTTGATTAAAGGGCGCCTGCTGCAAGATCTCGAAATATTCACCCTTCCCCTTTGCGGCGCACGATACCTTATGATTTACGTGCGCCTGCTACAAGATTCCCCCCCCCCTTTGTAATATGATTCATATTATATACTTTAATATCGTTGAATGTTCAAAAGAAAATATATCGCAATCATCATTATCGTGATCATCATTTTTTAAGATTGATTTTTAAGAAAGAAGTATATGTATCATATGAATTTTGGGAAATAAACCAGTAGTTTTTTGAACGCACTCGTCAAATTCATTAAATTGGCGTCAGAAGTTAAAGGAAGAAAGAATAAAATAAAATAAAGAAATATCAGAAAAATTAAAAAATAATAAGGAAATATTCTACAGTAAAGGTAAATAAATATAAAAAAAATGTACTTTTTAATATTGGTATTAATCATAATAGTAATATTTGTACACCTTTAGAGAAATAAAAATATTTTTAATTAAATTGATTATTTTATATATATAATTTTTTTTCCTATAATAAAATTGACTATATGAGGAGGCGATATTAATACTTAAAATTAATTTTAAAAAATATAATTATTATGTTTACCACTAAAAGATCATTAAATCTTTATAATAATTTTTTATTTGATAAATATTTTATTTTAATATTTCTTTTAATATTAATGCGTCTGATAATTTATTATAAAGTTAAAAAAGTTGAGAGGTTATATTAATTGACCAAAGTTTGTTCTTGTAAAAACCCGGGACATTTGATGAAAAATTGTAGGAGGAATAGGATGGGTCGCATCAATAATTTTAACAGTAATTTAAATTATGGCAATAATTTTATTGGTAATTGGTTGAGCTTGAGGGATAGTGGGAGAACTAGAGGTGATAATTACGTTAGCGATAAACGAAAGTATGAACCCGAGGTAAATCCGTCATATGTTAGGTGTTGGTGCGGGTGCACAGGTAATTGTAATTAAAAGGGTAGATTGGATCAGAGAAATGTCAGCGATCGACTAGAAAGTTGTAATTGTAATAAACAGTTTAAAAATTTAAATAAATGTTCTTCTATTCTTTTACCGCCAAATTTTGTTAATAATTATAAAAATTTTAACGCGCGTTCGCAATTTATCAATTTTTTTAATGCACCTATTACGCCGCGCTTAACATTGGTAATGAATGGTATTGATGCAAAATTTTTGCTAGATACCGGTTCGTCCATTACTTTGATGTCTGAGTCAGAATTTAAAAATTTATGGCCGTCGCACAGTTTGTCAGAGGCCGATTGTTGATGATTTTGTTTATTTAAATGTTTTAGATTGAATTTATGTGAATGAAGTAAAAACGTATAACATGTGAGATTGCGAATGTGAAAACTTGCTTAATATGTATTGTTATGGAATGCGAATGAATATGATTGATTATAAAATGTGTGGTGATGATGCGATTGTTAAATGTGTTAACAGGGAGGAAGTTTAGGGATTGCTGATATATGAATAATAAATGGAGTGCGAATGAATGAATGTCCTTGGTGCTTCTTGTCATATGCTCTTTTCATGTTAACATTCTGCCCCCCCCCCGCGAAAGTTGTGGAGTTCTTTATATCGGGCAAGTCATTAATGTTGTCATCAATTGGTAAGACGTGAAGTCTGGCAACTGGTCTTTTGATAAGACCTCCAATAGTTTTGATAGTAGCTACCCTTACAATTCCATTTGCACCAGGGTGAATAATTTGGATACGTCCTAGAGGCCACTTTACCGGAGGCATATTATCATCTTTGATTATGACAAGTTGGCCGACCCTAACTCCAACCGATGACTTATTCCATTTTCTGCGCATTTGTAGCTGGTTTAAGTATTCTCTTGACCATCGGCGCCAAAATTGTTGCCTAAGCAACTCAATGTTGCCATCTTGATAACGTATTAACCTTTGCATTGGTCCAATCCCTTTCAGGAATTGAAGCAAATGATGTTCCGATTAAAAAATGGGCGGGAGTGAGACATGCTAAGTCATTTGGGTCGTCAGACAATGGGGTAAGAGGTCTCGAGTTTATAATAGCCTCAATTTGGATCAATAGGGTTGTAGCTTCTTCGTATGTTAAATGTGCGGTCCCAATAATCCTTCTTAAATGGTGTTTTGTTGATTTAACTGCTGCCTCCCACAACCCGCCAAAATGAGGAGCTCTAGGCGGAATAAAGGTCCAGGTTATACCTTCTTCAGAGCATTTAGATTCTATTATTTCTTGGTTTTTGCCTGTAAGCAAAGTTTGTAGATGAAACAATTCCTTGTTGGCCCCTATAAATGTAGTCGCATTATCCGAATATAAGTAGGCTGGTTTGCCTCTTCTGGCAACAAAACGCTTAAGTGCGTTTAAAAAGGCATTTGTTGTAAGATCTGATACTAATTCAATATGAACTGCTTTGGTGTTAAAACATATGAATATAGCAGCATACGATTTGCTGACCTTACTATTCCGTCGTCTTCCTTCCCGCAATAAAAGAGGCCCAAAATAGTCTAACCCTGTGTGGTAAAACGGCTTGGTTGGTAAAACTCGGCCTTTTGGAAGATTACCCATTAAGTATTTTTCACCTCTTGGATTGGTTTTAAAACATGTAACACATTTTCGTATTACGTTCTTAACAATCGATCGAGCATTGACAGGCCAGTACACAGTACGTATCAGAGGTCAGAAATGCCCGGCCCGGCCCGCTGCCCGGCCCGCCCGGCCCGGCCCGTGGGCCGGGCCGGGCAACTGTCTTAAGTTTTACTTTTCGGACGGGCCCGGCCGGGCACGCTGATAAGATTCGGGCAATTCGGGCATGCCAAAAATTTTATCAAATTGATTTTCCTCGAAAAAAGAAAAATTCGCTTATAAACAATTTTGGGCCATAATAAATTTGACTAGATTTTTTTCTATCGCTTAAATCCTTATCGTACGTTTATATAATGTCCTAAATCCTAATTTTAACTTCTTCAGAATTAAATTTTATTTTATTTCGAATAAATTAGTTTAACTGGTTTATCTCAAGATCAAAAATTTTTATTTCACATATTATATTATAAAAGAATAAAATGACGTATCAAAAAACATATATTAAAATAAATATATTTATTTATATATTAAGATAAATAGATTTATAAATGTAAAATTTCTTTTAACTGATAAATGACAAAATTTATTATTTTAACTAATGGCGTAAATGACGGGGGGGGGGGGGGAACGGGAAATTCCCTCCCCACAGATTTTTTATGAAAAAATTATTTTAGATCTAAAGTTTATATTTTATAGTTGTGCAACGTAACTGACCAAGTTAATTATTTATAATGACTTTCTTTATGTTTTATACCAGATTTTATAATTTTAATGTTGAAATAAAAATGTTGTAAAATATGCCATTATTTAATGCTTATTTTGTAATAGTGGTTAAAAGATTTTGGGATTGGATAATTTCTAGTCTAACGGGCAAATTTTATTAATAAGGCCGGGCAGCTCTAATGGTTTGGGCATGGCTGAGCGGACACTTAGAAGGGTTCAGGCGGGGAATTTAGTTAAAAATTTAGACCGGGCCGGGGTTAGGCAGAAAAATTTTAACAAATCCGACCTCTGTTTGCGACGTCACAAATTCGGGACTAACGGGCAAATTTAATATTTCGGGCCGAGCAATTCGGGCAGCTTTAACGATTCGGGCGGGCCCGGGCGGACACTTAGATGGGTTCGGGCGGGCTCGGGCGGGCAGATTAATTATAACATCGGGCCGGGCCGGGTTCGGGCTGAAAAATTCTAACAAATCTGACCTCTGGTACGTATATTAGCTAAAGTGTTGTGTATCCCAGTATGAAAAAAATCTTCATGATACATTTTGATTATTAGATAGGTGACATGGTGGTTTCTAGGAAGAAGAATTGGGTGTTTTTGCGAAAAGGGGATGTTTGCATTTTCAAGTCTACCGCCTACTCTAATTAACCCTTCGTGGTAGAAGGGGTTTAAACACAATAATTTGCTATTATCAACAACCTTATTTGATTTGCGTAATGAAATTATATCTGATGGAAATTCATTCTCTTGCACAATTTTTAATATTGTTAGCCTTGCATTATCAAGCTCGTTGGTAGACAATGATTTGTTGTACGATTGGCCGCTGTTGCGGGCCTTATGTTTTGTATTAGTGGAAAATCTTAAACAATATGAAACAATCCGTGTGAGTTTGCGAAAGCTTGAATATTGATTAAAAATTGAGTCGGGCTCTACTGTAGTTGTTAAGCTGACAATTTTGCGCTCGAGAATGTTCGATGTTTCAGTTAGGGGATTTGGTTTAACCGTATAATTAGTAGAAAGCCATGCAGGTCCCACCCAACATCTATTATTATTAATTAGTTCAGCTGGTGAGCAACCTCTTGATAATACATCAGCTGGATTCTCGCAGGTTCTGATGTGACTCCATTGGTAATTTTTAAATTCCTGTATTTTTGACACTCTGTTACCCACGAACGTGTTCCAATCACATGGAGAGCCTTTCAACCATGCTAGAACTATTGTAGAATCAGTCCAACATATTGTCGCAGACACCGATAGCTGTAGAGATAAGAGCACTCTATTTAGTAATTTTGTTAATAACAATAACAAAGCACCACATAGTTCGAGTTTTGGAATTGAAATGCTTCTTATTGGCGCTACTCGAGACTTGGAACATAACAATCTGCTTGCCCATTTTCCATCCTCACCCGATCGAATGTAGATGCATGCCCCATAAGCAATTTCACTAGCATCACAAAAGCCATGAATTTCAATAGTTGCGGGGTTACAATGTGTGATAACACCACGAGGAATGTCGAGTGCGCTAAGTGATGTGAATTGATTTTCAAAAGAATTCCATTTTTTTACAAACTGTTCCGGCAATGTTTCGTCCCATGACATTTCAAGCTTATAAAGTTGTTGCATGAATAACTTTGCTCTTGTTAGAACTGGACCTATTAATCCAAGCGGCTCAAAGATTTGCGCTATTTTTGATAAAATCCTTCGTTTTTACATTCCCTTGTCCTCGACTTCCGACGGTAGGTTGAATCTGATATTGTCAGTGAGCGGATTCCAAAATACTCCTAAAGTTTTGGTGTTGTTGTGTTTGTCTAATGGTATAATGTCATCACTGGATATTGTCGACAAATGATCGAATAAGGAAGTTGAGTTTGTGGCCCACTTCCTTAACTTAAAACCGCCCTTAATTAACATTGTTTGAATTTGAAGGATAATTTCCTTGGCCTCAGGAATATTAGAAGCTCCGGTTAGTAAATAATCCACATAGAAATCCTCCTTAGCCTTGGAAGATCCAATGGGAAACCTTATGGATTCATCTTCTGCCAATTGTTGAAGAGTCTTGGTTGCTAAATAGGGAGCCGCCGAGGTTCCATATGACAGTCAAGAGATCACATGATTTAATTGGATGTGACTTGTCATCTCGCCATAATATTCTTTGTAATTGGGTATGTTTCGGGGTTATCAGAATCTGTCGGTACATTTTTTCTATATCCGTAAGTAATTGCAATGTTGTGTTTGCGAAATCTCAAGAGAATAGGTATAAGGTCTTATTGAACCTTAGGACCAACCATAAGAGTTTCATTCAAAGAAACTCCCGAAGAAGATTTAGCCGAGCCATCAAAGACTACTCTCATTTTAGTGGTGAGGCTATCTAGTTTGAAAACTGCATGATGGGGTAAATAAAACACAGGGAGTTCAGAGTGTTTATTACAATTTGTGGGAATGAGTTGGCCCAGATTTTTGTATTCATGAATAAATTTGGTGTATTCTTCATATAACAGTTTGTTTTTTGTTAATTTTCTTTCTAGGGAAAGAAATCTGTGTAGGGCTAATTGGTAGGTACTTCCAATTTGATTGACATTAGCCCTAAGTGGAAGGTGCACAATAAATCTTCCATTTGTGTCACGTACATAAGTCGTTTCAAATATTTTTTCACATTCAGCCTCCTCCTCACTTATCGGTAATTTTTGATTAATTTCTACTATGTCCCAAAATTTAGTTAATTGATTTTGCAATGAGTGCGTGGATATGTTACATAGCTTCGTTTCGATTGGGACACTTATGTTGTAAGGAGGGCAGGGGCCCGAAACTACCCAACCAAGTTTTGTGTTTTGTAGTACCAACCGGCCTTTACCAAATTGTAATTGCTCTGCCCTTAATAAGTCCCAAAATAACTCGGCACCAATAAGAATATCCAATGTACTTGATTTATTAAACTTGGATCTGCAAGAGTGATGTTATCGGGGATGGATACATTTGATTTAGGAAAAGAGAGTAAAGGCAAGTTTGATGTTATCTTGTCGATTACCAAAAACTTTGTTGAGTTGAATTGGCTAGATTTAGATTTTAGGCAAGTAAAAATGTATGAGTTGATTGGGGCGTGAATTTGATTGATGCCACCTATAGATACTGATGTGAGATGTTGCTTGTTTTGTAATGTATTGGCCAAGTTCGTGGTGATAAAGTTTGATTGTGAGCCTGAGTCTAACAATGCCCGGCACGAATGAAATACACCTTTTGAATCTTGTATTTCCACAATGGCCGTTGGCAGAAGAATTTGCGAATTTTGACCATAGCATGTATTGTTTGCCGACTCATGCAAATTGCCATAAGTCAAGTCTGACCTATGCAGTAAGGTATTATGCCTTTTCTGGCAAATCTTACAAGTTCCGGCCCTGCATTGATAGGCATTATGGTTTTGCCTAAGACAGTTCAGGCACAAAACTCTTTTCTTGACCCATTCATATTTTTCATTAATTGAACTATTTAAAAATATTTCACACTGGTATACAAAATGTGACTGATTGCATATTACACATGAAGGATTAGAAGAAGCAAGGTTGATTGAGGATCTGTAAGCAGGGAATTTGGTGATAGGTTCGACTTGGTCTATTTTATTAGTAATTTCTAGAACAAGGCACCTTTGTGATAAAAATTCTGTAAAGATTGTAAAGGTTGGAGTTTCATCCATTTTTATTGAGTTTTCCCAAACCTTATTGAGTCTAACTTGTTGGTTAAAAGAAATATAAGCAGGTCGTCCCAATGGTCAACTGGGCAATTTAGTGATTTCAGGGCACGGGTATGTTTTAAAATGTTGTCAAGTAGATGGCGAAGCTCTTGGCCTGATTCTCTTTTAATAGTACCCAACTCAAATAAGGCCTTAATGTGTTGATTAATGATAAGACGTTTATTGTTATATCTTTTCTGAAGTAAATCCCAGGCCACTTCATAATTTTGGGATGTAATTTCTAATGATTCAATGATATTTGCTGCAGGGCCCTTAATTGATAATTTTAAATAGTTTAGAATTTTTCAATATTAATGACATTGTTGTTTTCATGGATCAAAGTCTTAAATAGACCAGAAAAATTGATCCAGTCCTCATATTTGCCACCAAACTGTGGCAAATCTATAGATGGAAGTTTAGGTTTAGACAAAGCAGCTGAATTACTCTGGTTAAGATTATTGATTTTTGCTTGTACTTTAGCTACAGCCTCATAGTACCTATCCTCGAGCTCCAAAATCTGTTGACAATCACCTCCTTCCTTTAAAATACCTTCACTTAAATTCACAAATTTGTTGTAAGATTATTTTAAATCATCCAGTCTGCAGATTAAATTAATGGAATCATCTGTTTCTGTGCAAAACTGGAGAAGAAGAGTTATGGTGTGCAGAATATCTGTTCTTTTGGAATCTACCTTAGGTTTCATATTTAATAATCCAATTGCTGGATCCGGCTCTGCAGGACCAAAATGTTGATGATTTTGTTTATTTAAATGTTTTAGATTGAATTTATGTGAATGAAGTAAAAACGTATAACATGTGAGATTGCGAATGTGAAAACTTGCTTAATATGTATTGTTATGGAATGCGAATGAATATGATTGATTATAAAATGTGTGGTGATGATGCGATTGTTAAATGTGTTAACAGGGAGGAAGTTTAGGGATTGCTGATATATGAATAATAAATGGAGTGCGAATGAATGAATGTCCTTGGTGCTTCTTGTCATATGCTCTTTTCATGTTAACATTTTGTTAACACCTATGTTTTGGCAAAACAAGTTAATGGCGATTGTATCAAATTAACTAGTTGTACTTGGGTCTGGGTTCGCGCAGGTGAAGAAATATTGCGTTTAAAGTTATATCTTGTGAAGGAAAGGGTGGAAAGTATTTTAGGATGGTCTTGGATATGCAAATTGGGTCCGTTAAATAATTGGTGGGGTGTGTGTGATAGACTTTGCGATAAACCCGTAATTAGGAAGGAAGGAAATATAATCTATCCCCGTATTAACTGCTCATTTTTGGTTAGGGGTCATCTGGCTCTGAGATGGAGCTCCAATGGAGAGAGTTCGTTGTTGACGGCTAGTTGTAAAAGTCCCTCTGTAAATCCTGGTAGGGGTTGGGGTGCTAAATTTAATAATCCTAGTATACAAAAGGGTTCAAGAGATTTAATTCATGAGAAGAATGCACCAATATTTGAAGATAAGCTAGATTGCTTAAAGGAAGGTATTTTTTTCCATTAAACTTAAAGAGAATGCTCAACCTAGGTTTTGCCCAGCGAGGCGTGTTCCTTTTTTGTGGCGTGAACAGGTACAATAGTCTTTGGATAAATGGCTAGCCCACGGTGTAATAGAACCCGTATTTGCGAGTGGGCTACCCCACTGGTTCCAGTTAAGAAGGCGGATGGGCCAATTAGGGTATGCGCGGATTATAGAATAACGGTCAATAAATATGTGGTCGACGTTAAATACCCATTACTCATATTAAAATGTATTTTATCTAATTTGCGTAGTGCAAATTATTTCTCTAAGATCGACCTTGCAAACGCCTATTTACAATTAAAGGTTGACTGCAAGACGGCGTTAGTTTTAACTGTTAACACTAACCAAGGGTTGTTTGCTTTCAAAAGATTACCTTTTGGTCTTAGTGTGTCAAAATTTTTCAAAGAATCATGGCTTCCTTGTTTGCTAAGGTCGAGGGTGTAATTTATTATTTAGACGATATCTTGGTTACTGGATCTAATAAAAACGAGCATGACCAACGTCTAGACATGGTTTTAAACTTAATAAAAATTAAGGGGCTACGGTTATCAGCAAAAAATGTGTTTTTTGTGTGCAGGAGATTACTTATTTGGGACACGTTATTAGGTTAAGGTTCGATTCGTCCGGTATTAAGTAAAATTAAAGATTTACAGCAGTTGAAAGTGCCGAGTAATCAAAAGGAATTGAAGTCGTTTTTGGGAATGATAACTTATTATAATAGGTTCATTCCTAATTTTACTCGGTGGTCAGGTCCTTTAAACGAATTAATTAAAGATAACGTGCAATTTAAATGGACGCAATTTGAGAACGATTGTTTTGACAAGTTGCGCGAAACTTTATTAGAGGAACCTGTATTAGTTTGCTTTGACGCTTCAAAAGAACATGTTTTAGTAGTCGATGCATCAAATAATGGTGTGGGAGGTGCATTATGTCAGCTTGAGGATAAAGTTAAGCATCCGGTAATGTATTTCGCCAAGAAATTAAATAAGACCGAGCTAAACTACTCTGTTATAGAGAAAGAAGCTTTGGCTATGGTGTATTGGCTAAAACGGCGTAGGGAATTTTTAATAGGCAAAAGATTCATCGTTTATACAGACCATAAACCATTGATAGGCTTGTTTAGGAAAAATAACAACGAAATGTTGATGTCCCCCAGATTGCAGCGATGGTTATTAGTGTTAGGTAATTTTACACTAACGTTGATTTATCGTAAGGGACAGGATAACGGATTAGCCGATGTTTTGTCTAGGTCAGGTCCGGAAGATATTAGCTCGGAAGAGTCTCCATTGGCATGCGAGATAGTCGGCGGTCACGTAATAAATGCCTTAAAAATCGTAGATATGGAGGACATCTCCGCTGCTTGCAACATTGATAGGGTTATTAGTGTGGTCAAGAAGATATTAATGGGAGATGAAACGGAAGAAGAGGTGCCACAGCAATATAAAAATGCGCTGTGTGAGCTGTATATCGAAGACGGTTGTATAAAAAGAGCCGATAAGGTAATGATACCCGATGTACATAGACCAGCAATTTTAGAAATGTTACATAAGGGACATTTTGGTATGGTTAAAATGAAGGCTTTCGCCAGGCAGTATGTCTGGTGGCCTGGAATATCGAAAAACATTGAAGAGCGGTTTAGACGATGTGATTTATGCAAGTCTAATGCTCCAATGCCTCGTAGAAATAAAGCTGCGAGATGGCCTTGACCTAGAGAACCTTGGGAAAGGGTACACGTCGATTTTTTTGAATGGAAAAAGATAAACTAAATAATTGTAGTCGATGCATATTCCGGTTGGACGGAATTTTAGAAAATTACTAACACGACTACTAGAGTGACCATAAGTTTTTTAAAGAGCCTGATCGGTTTTTATGGTTTTCCTAGTATGCTTGTCACGGACAACGGCAAAGCGTTTGAGAGCGTTGAGTTTAAGACTTTTTGTCAGACGTTTAAACGTGTTAACACCGCCATATTATCCGAGTTCCAATGGTCAGGTGGAACGGTATGTGGGAATAGTAAAGAAGTGGTTAAGACTTGCTAAATCAGAAAGCGATGGTGTTTGGTTAACTAAATTATGTTTTAATGCAGCACCTCGTGGTTTGGAACGGCCTCCAGTAGGAATGGAATTTTTAGGTCGAAATCTAAGGTGTCCCGTTGATTTGATTCACGAGCAGAGCCCTGTAGTGAGCAATAATGCTAGTCCAAAATATAATGTAGATCAACTGGTGTGGTGTAGAAATTACACCGGTGCGCCTAAATGGTTGATATCGCGCTTAGTGGAAGTGATTACTTCCAAAATTTATAAAGTGCGCGTGCTGCACACTAATAAAGTTGAAACACGACATTGTGAGCAGCTAATGTTATACTCTTAATTATATTCGTTATTTATATCACAGGGATGGACATTATTACTTCCTGGTGTAGAATAAGGATATCAGTGGAGCGGATAGCAGAGCTGGTGAGACCGGGTCCGGTGCTCATTAGTATTCTCATCGGAGCCAATGAGCTGCCCCGGCTACGCTCCTTATATGAACAAACTTAACCCCTGTGAGGCCGGTGGCTCAGGGAAGAAGGGAGAATGCAATAAGACATGCTAATACGAGGGGCGGACGGCGGGCTTGAAGAGCGCTTCGAAGAAGGTGCGGAGGTTGTGGAAGATGGCACCTACCCCCAATGGGCGAAACTGAGCGGGGCGCAGTTGCGCATCAGGGTACGGCAGAGAGGGCTCCATTGAACAATGCGGGAGTGCCGCTGGTTGAGTTTGAGCGGGTTATGGCTTCAACGGAAGCGTTGAACGTGCTTCCGCAAGGGGCAAACGTTTTATCTTATGCAACAGGCCGTGTAGCTTCCATGGCGCGTATCAGCTCGGGCACGGTGGTATCCACTCCTGACGGCCTAACTCCTGCTATAGGTAGTGCTCCCAACTATACGACGCCTGATAACAACAGCCACGGATCAACACATATTAATGGAGGAAAATGTGTTTTCGGTGGGTGCTGATGAAGAGGCGGACGGTAATTTTTAAAAAGAAAGATGTAATGAATGATACCTTTTGATTTACGGGCGCCTGCTGCAAGGTCTCGAAATATTCCCCCTTTCCCTTTGCGGCGCACGATACCTTATGATTTAAGTGCGCCTGCTGCAAGATTTCCCCCCCCTCTTTGTATTATGATTCATATTATATACTTTAATATCGTTCAATGTCCAAAAGAAAATATATCGCAATCATCATTATCGTGATCATCAATTTTTATGATTGATTTTTTATAAAGAAGTATATGTATATCATTATATAAATTTTGGGAAACAAACCAGTAATTTTTTGAACGCCCTCGTCAAATTCAAAATAAATAAAATAAAATTTTGTGAAATTTTTGATGGGGCCGGGCACGGAATGCTTTAAAAAAATGTAAACGGGTTTTGGCGAGACTGACGTTTTTCTAACGGGGTACAAACGGGCCTGATATATTTAAGGACGGGCTCGGACGGGCCTAAAAAATTTACGGTTGAGCTCAGACGGGCCTGAGGTGTTGAAAAAAAGTTACGGGCGTGCCCGGACGGGCCTTAAAGTTTTAATAACAGGTACTGGCGGGCCGACCTTCCAAAAACGGCCCGTTGCAGATCTCTAATATTTATTGATCAACCTAATAGCGTTATGGTTAATTTTGCGCTCTAACCTAAGCTTTAGGCTTCTCAATTGACCTCGAGGTTTAAGGTTAATTTATACTTGAAACCTCGATGCAGAGGTTAGCTTTTCTAAAAGACCTTAGAGGTTTTCAAGGAACCTCTAACCCAACTTAAGGTTGACCTGGGGTTGACTTGCGCCTAACTTTTTCCCACCACTACCTAGTAGTAGTAGTAGAGTAGTTAAACAACAACGCAAAGCATACACAGCCATCTATATAATTACCCAATGAAAACAAATATATAAATTAAGTTTTATAATTTTGAAATAAAAATCGCTTAAAATAATGACTTTTTATTGCGCTGCGAAAGCATGAATTGAATAGCAAAAATAAATAAATCAATTTTCAATAGCTGCTTGTCACAAGGTGGTCAGCTTCTTTAGATATTTGGATGAGGGGTGATGCTCGGCTATCCAGGCTAGACAGCCGTGTTGACAATGGGATAATTTTACATATTTGCAAGAAAATGCCGTAAGCGGGATTTGAACCCGCGAGCTCTTGTTCGAAGGCAAAGCCTATACCAACGACGCCCCCACGCCCCTAATTGAAGAGCAAAAATATTTTATAAATCTTTTTTTATTTGTTTACACTCAGCTAGGACATGTCCCGTCCTTATTAATTAATTTAGGGTTTTTTACGGGTTGAGAGCAAATTATTAAATAGTTAAGAAAAAAATAATGTAAATTTTTTTAACTTTTGCTAAAACAATCCCCCCCCCCAATCCAAAATTTGGCTATACCCATGGCCGCCTTTGATCTATAACCATAGACTAATAGACTTTCAACCGATACATATTCAGCCTTTTGAAGTGTTGCTAGCGTGCGCCATTTTAAACGCAAGGTATATATATTGTAATGATCAATAATCATTAATCTTAATATGTTAAATTTTATGTTATGTCCAAACCATATTAATTAGGTAAATCCACGTTAATAAATAAGTTAAATTTTAATTGTCACTATAAAGGTTTATTTTAATTAAAAATGTTAATTTTTTCCCTTTAATTTAATTTTAAATGGATAAAATTGATAATATTCTAAATGGTTTGCATTTTATATCGAAAAGATATATAAAATTCCAGTTCTTTTAACAGGTCATTCAATGTTCGGAAAGCGGTACAATCAAACTGTTTTAAAAATTGATACAAAGTTTATTAAAAACCCATATTTTAAGCACAAATTTTAAACTTTCTAGAAAAACATTTTTGTTTCTGTGGCTTTATTAAACAAAGGTATTATAAGATGGCTTACAAAACAATTTGGCTTGTATCTAAGTTGAGATAGTTTTTATAAAAATAAATAAGAATTAAAATTCTATTCATCTTAAAACGCACTAGGGAAAGATAGTGTTTGAATAAATTATCGAAGCAACCAAATTAAATCTCAACAAATTAAGATTATTAATTATTTTTATCAGCGCAACTTTATATAGAGTCCTATTAATATCATGGCGTTTTTCCATATTTGAAATAAATTTAAATTTTTTGTCATGGGGGTACCCCCCCCCCCCCCCCAATGCCTACGCCACTATATGTAATCGCGTTAATACGCTTTTTTCAACTATGACTTGGGCCCATACCATTTTACCTTTGAGAGTAAATTTCTCATTTTCATTACATTGGTGTCTTTGGCCCTAGATCTGGCTCTACCGTATTTTTTAAAATTTTAAAGGAATAACAAAGAAGACATTTTTATCCTAAATCCCATTTTAGATTTTAAAAAATGCCAGCTTGAATAATTTTAATCAAAATATATAAGGCGGAAAATATAAATAGGAAAAGCCAGATCGTAAAAAAATGCAGACATTTAAACCGGATTTATATAAAAAAGATTTAAAAAGTTATATTAGTCAGTGGGAGAGGCCTGATAATCGCATTTCATCGGCTTCATCCAGATATATTTTTAATGTGCCCCACACATAAGCTAGAATACTTTATGCTAAAATGAAATTTGTTAGGTTTAACACAAAACTTTTCTCTTTAATGCCTAAGTTTTGATTAGTTACGCAAATAGCCTTAATATAAGGGTTTAAAAACGATATTAAAATTTTATAAAAATTAACTTTTAAGAAGGCAGATATAAATGTAATTGAATTAGTTTGAGGCAAATTTACATAATATTTGATGCAAGCTAAACGTTTTAAAACGTCATTATTGTAATAATCAATTGTGTATAATACGTACAATATCAACAATCGTCTCATCATAATTAATATGCGTTCATTGCGAAAACTTCTAAAACGTTTATTATGTTGTTGTTGTGCGGATGAGAAGGAGAGCTCTTCGGGTAGTGAATACCAAGAGCGGGGGACGGCTAGTGGGGACTTTGAGTACGTGGATGACTTGATGCCCGCCCCTTCCAAGTCTGTAGCCGTCCCCGGGGAGGAACTTGGCGTAGAAGAGCAGCATGCAAAGAAGTTAGAAAATATGCTTGATTACAAGCCAATGTTCGATTACACCGACCTATCGCGTTACAAAGATGCCTTGGACGAGGCTGGTTTTTTGTGTGGAGGCGACCTTTCGTCACACAATGTTCCTACGATCGAGGTTAAGGAGTCTACTCCGAAACCTGTGCTCATTTCACCTTCCACATCTAAATTCGAATCACCATTACACTCACCAGCCCCACCCGAAGATAAAAAGATTCTCGGGAGGAGATCGCAACCTAATATTCGTTTAGGAAACATAACAATAGGTCATCAGTTCATAAAACGCAGCAAAGATGTAAAAACACGCTAAATTTTAATAGAAACATATTATTTATACACCTAATAATATAAATTAATTTTGTAGATTCACCCACCTCCGCGAAAGGAGAAGGAAAGATGGAATAACGCGTCCAGATAGGCCACCCGGTTTTTGTCGCTGGATGACAATGGATCGGGGTCTGGCCATATGTCACAAATTTGTGGGCGGTATGTTAAATAAATATTTATATTTCGTAAACAATGCATTTAAATAAATTTTTATCCCAACTTTAAAAAAATATTTAGATGAGCACTCCGCATCTTTGGGACAAGACGATCCTTTTTATACCACTCTCCGGACCATTTAATATTAATTGCTATGCAATTTATGGGCTCGCTTTTGCTTTTGTTTGTCCGCGTCCGCATACACCCTCCCTATCTATTTGCATTGATCTCCCTCGCTTTCGGGCGGGGTCGGGTTTTAATTGCTATGTTAAATTAATGCATAAGTATGGGCTCGCTTTTGCTTTTGTTTGTCCGCGTCCGCATACACCTCCCTATCTATTTGCATTGGGTATATTAGGCTTTGTTTACCAGTATGGATAAGGAGGGGAATTGCTCTAAGTGATTAATGCATAAGAGGTTCCCCACCCCTCATCTCTATCTCCCTCGCTGTGTTATTTTTTAAATTAATGCATAAGAGGCACCCCACCCCTCATCTCTATCTCCCTCGGTGTGTTATATATAAGATTTGTTAAATTATCTATTACACCGGCTTCTGACTGTTATATAATAAACATAAATATAAGTTGTTTACTTTTAATTGCTATGCAATTTAACTAGTTTTTGGGTTAGAATCCCGGAGTTTTTTTTGACTCTCATGATTGTTCTTGTTACTATCATTGATAATAAGACTTTTTGGCCCGCTGGCTGCTGACCAATGAAAAAAATGACCATTGGCCAAAATGTGAATCCGAGTTTATTTTTTCGTTTTTTTTGACTATTATGATTGTTTCTGTTACTACCATTGCTATTATGACTTTTTGGCCGTCCGCTGGCTCCTGACCGATGGAAAAAATGACCATTGGCCAAAATGTGAATCGAAATTATTTTTTTCGTTTTTTTTTTACTATTATGATTGTTCCTGTTCCTACCATTGCTATTGTGACTTTTTGGCCGTCCGCTTGTTCTATTATTGTTTCATTTATCTATTCGTTTTTGAATTGGGTAACATTGATATTAATTGCTATAATTACCCTATGCCCTCCACTACAAGGGCCTATGCCTCTACTGATATAGGTCCCTGTGCCCCTACAAAAGCCTATGCCTCTATTAATGTGGGTTTGAACCCCGGCGAACGTATTGCTGGTTCGATTCCCGGAGAGGGCAAATTTTTTTTTTATTTTTTAAATTAAATTAATATATTTTTCCTGTTACTACCATTGATAATATGACTTTTTGGCCGTCCGCTTGTTCTATTATTGTTTCATTTTATTATATAATAAACACAAATAAAAGTTGTTTACTTTTAATTGCTAGGCAATTTAACTAGTTTTTGGGTTAGAATCTCGGAGTTTTTTTTGACTCTTATGATTGTTCTTGTTACTATCATAGATAATAAGACTTTGGCCGTCCGCTGGCTGCTGACCAATGAAAAAAATGACCATTGGCCAAAATGTGAATCCGAGTTTATTTTTTCGTTTTTTTTTGACTATTATGATTGTTCCTGTTACTACCATTGCTATTATGACTTTTTGGCCGTCCGCTGGCTCCTGACCGATGGAATAAAATGACCATTGGCCAAAATGTGATTCGAAAATTTTTTTTCGTTTTTTTTGACTATAATGAATTTATATCCACTTTTACCGTTGGCTGCTGACCAATGGAAAAAATGACCATTGGCCAAAATGTGATTCGAAAATTTTTTTTTCGTTTTTTTTTACTCTTATAAATTTATATCCATTTTTACCATGTGCTGGCTGCTGACCAATATAAAAAATGACCATTGGCCAAAGTGAGCATAAATTTTCTTTTCCGTTTTTTTGGCTATCATTGACTTATAGAGGATCTGTTGGTACTGACCAATGGAGAAAAAATGACCATTCGCCAAATTTTTGATTTTTTTAATTAAAAATTGTTCGAATTCAACAAAAAATTTCTCCCAACAATTCTGAAAATTCTTAACATTGTGATGTTTTATAATATAATGTTTGTTAGACCCATAATCACTAAAGGCCGTAAAAACTAATTTAATACGCAACTAGATGCAAACACTAAATCTAACCCTAACCCTTGCCTATATTACATTTTGCTTATAAATTGAAAATTTGTATAAATAATTAATTAATCATTAGGCATTTAATACCCCCCCTATAGGCATTCTCGCCCCTTCCCACCTTTCTCGCCCCGTAAATTGCATAGCAAATATGATACATTTATACGAAGTATAGATGAGTCGTCCCCCCTTCTCTTCCCCCCTTCCCTTCTCCCCTCCCCCTTCCCACGAGGGCCGAAGGCCCGAGTTTTATATAATAAACATAAATAAAAGTTGTTTACTTTTAATTGCTATGCAATTTAACTAGTTTTGGGGTTAGAATCCCGGAGTTTTTTTGACTCTTATGATTGTTCTTGTTACTATCATTGATAATAAGAATTTTTGGCCGTCCGCTGGCTGCTGACCAATGAAAAAAATGACCATTGGCCAAAATGTGAATCTGAGTTTATTTTTTCGTTTTTTTGACTATTATGATTGTTCCTGTTACTACCATTGCTATTATGACTTCTTGGCCGTCCGCTGGCTCCTGACAGATGGAAAAAATGACCATTGGCCAAAATATGAATCGAAATTATTTTTTTCGTTTTTTTTGACTCTTATGATTGTTCCTGTTCCTACCATTGCTATTATGACTTTTTGGCCGTCCGCTGGCTGCTGACCAATGGAATAAAATGACCATTGGCCAAAATGTGATTCGAAAACTTTTTTTTCGTTTTTTTTACTCTTATGAATTTATATCCACTTTTACAGTGTGCTGGCTGCTGACCAATGGAAAAAAATGACCAATGGCCAAAGTGAGCATCAAAATTTTTTTCCCCATTTTTTTGGCTATCATTGACTTATAGAGTATCTGTTGGTACTGACCAATGGAGAAAAAATGACCATTGGCCAAATTTTTGATTTTTGCATTAAAAATTGTTCAAATTCAACAAAAAATTTCTCCCAACTATTCTGCAGATTCTTAACATTGTGATGTTTTATAATATAATGTTTGTTAGACCCATAATCACTAAAGGCCATAAAAACTAATGTAATACGCATCTAGATGCAAACACTAAATCTAACCCTAACCCTTGCCTATATTACATTTTGCTCATTTTGGGAACTATTTGAAACGGCGTATAAAAATTAGAGCTGTTAAAGTTCATCTTAGATATGAACTGGTTCATGTTCATAGAATTTGAAAAAATATATTAGTTCGAGTTCAAGTTCATATTTTTTCAAAAGTAACTAGTTCAAGTTCAAGTTCATTTTGAAAAAAAACTAACTAGTTCAGTTCTTAGTTCAAATTTTATAAAATGAATTAGTTCAAGTTCAGTTCATTTTTTTTAATATTATAAAATTTTAAGCCAATCCAAGGGGTCTTTGATAAACGTTTTATCTGATCCAAAATCAGTTTTTTAAATCTAAGTCCAGTCCGCAATTTTAAAATTCTATGAAACAAATTTTTATTGATTGTTGAGTTTAATTAATTAAACTTATTATTGTTTAATTTAAATTAGAAATAGTCCATTATAAAATCTAATTTAATAAAATTTTAGCTTTTTTATAAAACTAAATCAGCTATATAATTTTGAAAAACAATTCAATGTGTAAAACTTTTATTTTTCATTTCAAACAATATAATATATATAATTACAATTGATAATAGAAATAAGGGGGAAGTAGATGGGAATTAATCTTGAATAAAATATTATTTTCAAAATTATCTTTTAATAAAAAAGAACTTAAAAAATAGGGTTGGCAGGTGCATTCAACAAAAATTTCTATATGGAAATTCTGCAAATTAAATACACGATATATACTTTATTTGTATAAATATTTAACGGCAAAGTTAGTTAGAAATGGGAGGCAATTTTTTTGCTATATAAAATGGGACCTTAAACATTAATATCATAGTTTACTCTTTCATTATAATGATTTTTATTATATGTGTATTTATATTTGACACAGTGAATTTAATATAAATGTGATAATTCGCTAAAACTAAAAAAAATTTATACTCTATACTTTAGGCTTAGGTATTTATAGTCTTTTTTTCATATAGCACTTTCTATTTTAATTTAATAATTGATTCATATCTTTATATTGTCAATGACATGTCGCACTAAATCTTTATCAAGCGTATTAAAATTTTTGAAAAATAAAATAGTTTGCCATTTTTGATTTTTCACTTATTTTATAATTTTATAACATCAAGAAAAATTTTAGTATAACATTTTTTTAAAAAGTCGAGAAAAGTCGAGAAATCTCGTCGAGACCGAGATTTTTTTAGACCGAGGCTAGATTCTTATAATCGTTCCCGAGACGAGACGAGACGAGATTTTGCTCTCGAGACCGAGATGAGACGAGATCGAAACACTAAAAACAATCAAACTCGGCTTATAAAATCATTTTATATAATAATTTTTGTGATGAACTAGTTCATTTATATTGCAAAGTTCAAGTTCAAGTTCAGAATATTAAAAAAGGAACTGGTTCAAGTTCATAGTTCAACTTTAAAAAAACGAACTAGTTCAAGTTCATAGTTCAATTTTTGGAAAGGTAACTAGTTCAGTTCGAAGTTCAGAAAAAAGTGAACTAGTTCAATGAACTAGTTCAAAATGAACTAGTTCTTAACAGCTCTAATAAAAATACACGTTATCCGGCTATATTTTTGAAGGTTCTGATTGGTTTATATATCTTGGCCATTATATATTTTGACCCGAAGTGATCTTTTCACTTACGTCGCTAACCTTTTCGCTTTAGCTATTAATTATAAAATAAATGATAGATACGAAGAATATCTAGTAGTATTGGCCAGGTTCTGATTCCTTTAAGCAATTTTGAAGATTATGAAACTTCCATCACCCTGTAAGTGATTATTTTAATCTCTGTTTATCAACAGTGTATTGTTGAAAATTTTCTATATTCTTTTTATTTATTCTCAAATGTGATATTTTGTTCATGATTGTTTCTTGCATGTGCTAGTGATTATGCTTTCAACATTAATATTCTTTCATATCCATTTTTACACCTTGAATTATATTTATTTTAAAGATTACTATATTTTGTTTTTTTGTGTTCTTGTATAAAATTAGGTTTTGTCTTTCATTTATCTACATTATCTTGCCTACTTATTTTATATTGCTTTTTTCAATGGTTAGGACCAATCATTTTGCATGTAGTTTGATTTCAACCATCATTTACAATTTTTTGATATATCACCTGCAAATTTATTATGAATTTATTGGCCAGGTTCTGATTCCTTTAAGCAATTTTGAAGATTATGAAACTTCTACCACCCTGTAAGTGATTATTTTAATTTCTGTTTATCAACAGTGTATTGTTGAAAATGAAATAATCATTAAGTTAGGCAAATTAAATTTTTCTTTTCTTATGTAATTAGACATATTTTTGGCCAAATAGTTAAAATTGAAAGACAAAAGAGGATACAAATATGTAGTTATTTATTCTCAAATGTATTCCTTTTTTTGCCCAAATAGTTAAAATCGAGAGACAAAACAGGATACGAATATGTAGTTAATATATTTCTAAATTATTTTTATTTATTCTTAAATGTATTCCTTCATATTCATTTTTACACATTGAATTATTTATTTTAAAGATTACCATTCTTTGTTTTTTTTGTGTTCTTGCATAAAATTTGGTTTTGTCTTTCATTTATCTACATTATCTGGCCTACTTAACTATCTTCTAATCTTTTCACATGACCCTATCATATTGATCTCTTGTTATGATTTTTAATATTATTATTTAAATGTGTTTTATCCATGATTTATATTAATTGCTATAAATTGATAAAATTAAGTTTGGTTATGTAAACTGATAGCATCCATAATATCTTAGCCAAAGATGTGGATTTTTTCTTTTATTTCATTAAAATGGATTTTTTGGATTTTAGATAGAGCAAAGTGGGATTTTATTTATCTAATTTGCTCAATCCGCATTTTCAACCCCAAGTTTTAAAGTTTTGTTGTCATTAAATTCTTGACTTAAAAATAACTATTATAATAAAATAAATATGTTATTATTAAACTAGTCATACATATTACTTTAATAACTTAAATTTGTTTAATCTATATATATAAAAATCTAATTCCCGTTTTTTTGTGCGCTAATACTGTTTTTTAGTGCAATTTATGGGTTAAGTTTTAGTTAGACATTTATATTTTAATTGCTGTTAATCAGAAAAAAATTAAAGGTTGAAATGGATACATCTCAAAATATTGACGAGAGATTAGCTCATAGACGAGAAAAAGATGCCGCGAGAAAACGACGAGCTCGCTCTCGTGTACAAACCTCGACGGCCACGACGCCCATCGTCGAGAGCGATCCCTCCCAAAATCTCGACGAAATACTAGCCCGTAGACGAGAAAAAGATGCCGCGAGAAAACGACGAGCTCGCTCTCGTGTACAAACCTCGACGGCCACGACGCCCATCGTCGAGAGCGATCCCTCCCAAAATCTCGACGAAAGACTAGCCCGTAGACGAGAAAAAGATGCCGCGAGAAAACGACGAGCTCGCTCTCGTGTACAAACCTCGACGGCCACGATGCCCATCGTCGAGAGCGGTCCCTCCCAAAATCTCGACGAAAGACTAGCCCGTAGACGAGAAAAAGATGCCGCGAGAAAACGACGAGCTCGCTCTCGTGTACAACCCTCGACGGCCACGATGCCCATCGTCGAGAGCGATCCCTCCCAAAATCTCGACGAAAGACTAGCCCGTAGACGAGAAAAAGATGCCGCGAGAAAACGACGAGCTCGCTCTCGTGTACAAACCTCGACTGCCACGATGCCCATCGTCGAGAGCGATCCCTCCCAAAATTTCGACGAAAGACTAGCCCGTAGACGAGATCAAGATGCCGCGAGAAAACGACGAGCTCGCTCACGTACACAATTTTTGATTTTTTTAATTAAAAATTGTTCAAATTCAACAAAAAATTCAAAATGATCATTTTTTGAAATTTTAGCCATATAATTTTAATTAATTTTAACGAATTTTTGAATTTGGAGGGGGGTGGGGCAGCCGCCCCTTTCCCTCTACGCCCATGAATACAATGTTAGGTTTTTAAATTGATTTGATGTATATTCCAATTAACCGCAGAGTGTGATTCTTCTGAACCTCCCTACACATTCATCATAAGTATCAATGGATCCAGGCAAATTGTATACCAAGGCTACAACTATCGTATGAGAGTGCCGAGCAAAAATCGTTGGAGATGTGTTGAGGCCGGTTGTCTGGGGGCATGTTTCGCAGAAGGTAATGTCATTCAAATAACCCAAGAGCATAATCATAAACCGAAAAAGGAAAAAATTGCGAGAAAGAAGGTCTTGGGCGACCTGGTTTACCGAGCTGTCGTAACTCAGCCCGAACTACCAGCCGAAGCCTTAATTGACCAAGTCATGGCTGAATTGAATGAACACATCCGTGCACAATTACCTAGTTACACGTCGTTGAAACAACTCGTAGCCAGGTCGAGATCTACATCCTCAACATTGAATGAGAACATTCCCCAAAACCAAGAGCTTGCTTTTGGAAATGAATCTTTAAACAACGCCAAGGTATTAAAAGGTAGTGAGGCCCTTAAACGAATACCATAATAATAATTTATCCTAAATGTTCAACACAAAATTTATAATAATTTTAAATTTTTGCACAGGGGTTATGCATTCTTTAAAATCGACGGTAGTAATCCACGAAGGCGTCAATGAGACGCTACAATATTTCATCAGTCGTAAGGGCCAGTGTCACATCATATTTAAGGGGTACGTTTATCGCTGGCCCAGGCTAAACAAAAACACATGGCGATGCAAATCCAAAGTATGCGGAGGCAAATGCGTCATGCAGGAAAATCGAATTAAAATTGTGGCCGCGCATAATCATCCAACCATTATCGATCAAGAGAATCTCAATTTCATTGACGAAACTGATATCAACGCAACGGACTCATTGTTAACACCGTCTATGGCTCAAGCTACAACCTCTAACCAGTGTAAATTCAAAGCCATATTTTGTCTATAATAACGCTTGATATGACTATACAATATTATCTGGTTTTCTTTTCTCGCTATTTAGCACCCTCGGTTGTCTTGAATCATCGAATGTTTCAAGATGACCATCCGACTATTGTTTCCATCGAAGCAGCCAATGGCGATAATAATGCCAAGTTAAAAAATATGCCCCAAGCAGCTTCCTACAAGTAAATGAATTGTATTAATAATTAAAAAGGGCTCATTCGAGTTCTTATTTCGCCGATTGTCTGGTTTGCGTGTTGTGATTATAATGCACGGGTTTTAACGAGATTTTTTTATTCTATTACACCATTAGGTACCTGTATCAATTAGGATACGTTTTGGCGTTAGAATACGATTTCACGACCCGTTTCCATTATAATTTACAATCACGTAAACGAGATCTTTCGGTGAATGCTCAATTAAAACGTTTGAAACTTTATAACGATTCCCTTCATATACAGATTCAGTATAAATGCGCAAGGTAAAGTGTCCTTTATTTACTTTTTATGTTTAGAAGCATGTTATTCCCGCTACGTTTTCTGTCATTAAAAATGTTGTTTCTCTCTGTTTTATTTGGCAGTGTCTTGTAAGCTTTGAAAAGTGTAAGTAAGATTAAACATTAAATTTAACTGGCAAGAATTATGACGTAGGATACATTTAACTCAACAAATAAATAAATAAAATTGCTTTTATAAATACTAAAAAATAATTTTAAACAAAATTGAAATAAACAATAATTGATTGCAGGTGCTCGTTCTCGACAGAGTCTAACATAATTATGGATGACCACCAAAGGAAACCACATAGAAAGAATTCGCTGACTCGTGGTTCCAATAGTCATTCTATATTAGAGTGTCCTTACTGCGAATTTGTTAGTCATTGGGCTCCTTTGATGTGCGAACATTTAAAGGTGCTACACAATCTAACGTCTTCCACCATGCCCTCAATCGAACCCGTCCCTAGGGAATATATGTGCCCGCGATGCCCATACGAGGTTGATATCGCAGTAAGCTTATGCTACACTAAAACCTTGACTGATGTTCTTTACTAAGTAATGCGTGTTACATACATCTTTAATGATTAAATTATTGCAGAAAAACTGGGCACAGCATATTGAAAAATGTTTGAATAGAAAAAACATTTCGGCAGACATTCAATCTCCTAACGATAATGTTTCTTCCTACTTTCCCCTTTTGAAACATCTCAAATCACCAGTAGACTATATATCAGGTTATAGTTTATGTAAAATGGTTCCAAAATACCAAGACGCACAAAGTGTACATAATCTCAATAAAATTGCCTCGGTTATATCCCCTAATCAGAGCGGTAGAAATGAATTGGTGCAAATAAGTACAGATATTGAAAATGCGTCAGTTCCACCTACATCATTAGATGAGGAACGTAAGATTCAAAAAAGATTGACAAATATAATATTAGCCTAGATGGCGTCCAACTTATTGTTAAACCTATCTTCTCTCATCCAAAAAGAATCATCCAAAATAGAAAATTTTCAAAATACTTCGGCCATAAATTTGAAGGGATTAGCATCGACACATTTCTTACTAACAACTCATCGAGATCGACTGAAAAAAGGTCTGAAACGAATTATGAATAGGCACGAAAAGGGAGAACCGTTGGAGGATATGGAGTCTTTGAATAATATAGATTATTATCTTGAATACCTAATCCCCCAAACAATATATGATATTTTAAAAGATGCTATTAAGGAAGATTAGCCTACTATAATTATGGTGTTATTACTGTATGATAATATTTCCTTGCACATTCTGCAATCTGCAATAATAAAAAAACACTTTTAAATTATCATCTTTAAAATAATTAAATCATCCGTAATGGGCCTCGTGGTAGAATCCTGTTAAAATAAATAATTACTGTTGCATTTTGAGAAAAAAGTGTCGTAGACAACTGTTAGGGTCTAGTTCGGACGTTATATCCGGGTTGACAATAGGCACGTTCAAGAATTTATTTCACACGAAATATCTCGGCGGGGGACATTGTTCTTGGGGATTTATTGTCGGTACGTAGGGTTTATGGGGTACAATCAGCGTATTGAAGTAACGCTTTGTAAGGCTATAAGGGATGAGCCGCGAAAGGGTTTAGTTACCAGATTATTACGGCGAAGTGGGGAAAACTAACTCGGAAAAAATATAGTGTTGTCGTGGGATTTTTTTGCAGGGACGAGGGTTTCTAGGCCACAGAATAAGAGTAAAGGATAATTAAACAGTCGAGAAATGGAAGAAGTGAATCAGTTGGGGAAGAGTAGGGCCAACTTAACCATAAATCGGGGGAAGGTGGGAGAATAAAAAATAAATATTTTTAAACGGGTTTTATCTTTCCCCAGGTTCTTTAACCCCATGAGGTTATCGCTCTACTTTTTTATTTTCTATTATCCTTACCTATCCTAAAAAGAATAGCTATCAAACCAACTCCGGCCTCATTTTAAACTTATTAAAACTTAATTTCTAGCCCATTAATCTTAATGTTTAATAACCGAACACCCCTAACCTTAAATAAACCCATTAATCTTAACGATCAACCCCAACGAGAACATTCCAAACCCTATATACTACCTTTAATCTTAATGGTTAAAGAACATTCCAAACCTTAAAAACACCTATAATAAATTATTAGGGCGGAGCGTCAGCTTACGTAGAACAAAGACTCGATACGTAGAACACTAATCAGAAAGGGACTACCAAGGCAGGGGCAATAAGTGGCGGCGAGGTATTTATAGTAGAGCCCTGAAAAGTCACTTTTTTCAACCCGAACCCGACCCTAAAGCTTTTAAATTTTTTCAACCCGAATCCGACCCGAAAGCGTTTTGAATTTTTTGACCCGAACCCGACCCGAAAGCGTTTCAAAATTTTTCAACCCGAACCCGGCCCGAAAGCGTTTTAAGCCAAATCCGACCCGACCCGAAAGTAAAAAAAAGTGATTGTTTAAAATTGATGTTGATGGTTTTAACAAAATGTTATCTCCATAAAAAAACAACAACAGATTTAACAAAATTTTAACATGTTTGCCATAAGTGAAAGCATTAGAAAAAAGGTAGATTCTAATTCAGAAATTTTTTAGTATATTTCACCCAAAGTATCCCACTTAACAAGCCATTCATTTCATTATCTTCAGTAGGCACCATAAAAAATGCAGATATTCTTATACTTTTGCTAAATTAAAATGAGTCTGTCTTTTTCAAGCAATTTTAATTTTGAGGCTAATAATGGTTGTGGCAATTGTGCGGAAATGAAAGGAGAAAATTTGATAATTTTTTTAAAAACTAGTTTTTTAATCATGTTTTTATACATTTTAATCATTCGTTCAATAAATAATCATGATAATTTTATTTTATTCTTGTGTATATTAGACCGTAAAGCAAGTTGAGCATCAATATTTATGTAATGACCGGCGGGTAAAAAAGGCTGAGCGAAGGATTTAAAATAACTTTATTTACGCTAATACGTCTAAATATTTACAATTAAAGGCGATTTACAATTAAAGTGATTGGCGACGATAAAATTATAATGTTCCGTAAAATTACAATAAAAAAGTGAAAGCGTAGGGGTTGGGAACAATTATAAAGGTTTTAGGGAAAATACAAAGTTAGGGAAAAATTTCGAAGGACTGGGAAAAATCTTCAAGGACTGCAGTAATGCTGTGTGATGACGCTTATAAAGCCGTTGAATCTTCCCTGGGTGGTGGGCTTGATTGAACGAGCAAATCTTCAGACGGGGCTGCAAAGATTAGTAACAGATGTGGCTGAGTTAAAAATAAAAAGTAAAAATAATTAAAAAAAAGAGAGCGTCAAAGAAAATTAGCCACTTCCGCGTCTAGGTTAACCCGCGGTAAAAATGCCTTCCTTTGACCAATTCCTTTTTTTTAATTATAAGGATTGCGGAACCATTCGTTAACCCTTTTACATTAAATTAAATAAAACAAAGTAAGATCAAAGTATACCGCGGACATTAAAACGCGATATACCAACATATGGTAACGTGGTATACACGTATACCACACCTTTCCCTTTTATTGAGAAGTCGAAGGGCCAGGGCTGTCCAAATTCAGGGTGTCCATAATCAACCCGGACTCCAGCTCTGCGATATCGTTGGGTTGGGTTTTCTTTCCCAAACCGGTTTTTAATTTTAAGCACATTGGGGGCAGGTGCTTGGCCTTACACCCCCAACACTTCTTTCTTTTCAAGATAGGAGGACGGAGCAACGGTGGATTCCCAGATATGTTTCGTCGTTGTTCCCCGCTCGCATTCTCGTTTCTCCTCACCGCAGCGCCCTCCTGTCTTGGTCGTCTTGGAGATCTTGGGCGTTGTGGATACGACCTCCCGACCTGGCCTGGCGGACCCAGAGAGTGCGTCAAGTTTAACAATCTCGACCTCCCGTCCGTCTCCACTTTGATTAATATATACATTGGAACTCTTTCGTTCCAAGATGCCGTGGATGTCACCTCCAACTCCACGTCGCACCAAGCAGCATTAATTCTCATCTGAATAGAAATAAACGTTGAACATAACTATATAGCATCAAACAATTTTAATTGTTCCGCGTGCCTAATTTCAAATTTATTTTCATTTGAGTCCTTAATTTTAAAAACTTTAGAACCAACCTGTTGAATTATCTCACCCAAAAGCCATTTAGGTTTACCCAAATAGTTTCTATACCATACCTTTTGATTAAGCTGAAACTTTGGTTTACCTACCATTGGCAATTGTTGGTGATCATCAACATTTAAAAAATCTGGTGGGTATCTTAATTTATTACAAATTCATAGCTAACCGGAGCACGATTAGGATACCGTGGTGACATATTGTGATAAAGTTTAGATAACCACATTCCGTCCTTCGTTACTTTAGCTATGTTCAACCATTTTTTAACAATACCTACATACCTTTCTACCTGCCCATTAGAGCTTGGATGGTACGGTGGAGTTAAAATATGGTTAATTTTATATTTTAAACAAAATTGTTTAAATTCGTTGCTAACAAAAGCTTTACCATTATCCGTAACAATTATTTCTGGAAACCCGTAATTTCCTATCAATTCCTTTAAAATTGTAATTGTTACTCTACTTGATATATTTGATATAATTTTAAATTCCGTCCAACCGGAAAACGCATCTACTATTAAGATGTACCGTTTTTTATCTAATTCGAAAAAATCTATGTGTATACGCTCCCATGAAATTTAGGACGAGGCCACCTAGATTTTTTATTTCTACGCGGCATCGGTGCATCAAGCTTACAAAGCTCACACTGCCTTACGAATTTTTGGATGTCTTTAGTTAATTGCGGCCACCAGACGTATTGTCTGGCCAAGCCTTTCATCTTAACCATCCCACAGTGTCCCTGATGTAATATTTTTAGCACTTCCTGACGAAGCTTAATCGGTACCACTAACCTTTCATGCTTTTTAAGAACATTATTTTCTACATATAATTCGTTTCTACATATAATTCGTTCATGACATGTTTAAAAGGGGTGGGTACATTAATTTTATCGTCTAAGCCTGCCAAAATATCTTTTACTTTACATAATTCAGGATCCGCATTACTTTCATTAACAATATCGTTTAAATCTAAAATATTTAAAGCATTGATTACATGTCCTCCTATTATATCACAAGACAAAGGTAAATCATCGGCCTCAATGGTATCTGCGCCCAAACGCGATAGTACATCCGCCAAATGATTGTCCTTTCCCTTGCCGTATTTTAGGGTTAATGTAAAATTTCCCAACATTACAAGCCAACGTTGTAACCTAGGAGACATTAATAGTTCGGCGTTCGCCTTTTTAAATAAAGCAACAAGCGGCTTATGATCTGTAACTACAGTAAACGATTTGCCAATTAAATATTCGCGACATCGTTGTAATCCGTAAATCATCGCTAATGCCTCGCGTTCTATAACAGAATATCCCACCTCTGTTTTATTTAATTTACGCAAAAAATACAAAACTGGATGCTCCATTCCATCCTCGACCTGACATAATGCGCCTCCAATACCAATATTGGATGCATCGACCCTTAGTATATGTTGTTTATTAGGATCAAAACATCTTAAAATGGGTTTTTTAAGCAAGATATTTTTCAAAAAATCAAATTTTTCAATATCACTTTTACTCCATTTAAATATGATGTCTTTTTTTGTCAATTCGTACAATGGTCCAGCATATTCAGTGTAATTATTTATAAATTTACTGTAATAGTTCATTAAACCCATAAATGACGATAGTTCCTTTTTATTTGCAGGCAATTTAACATTTTTAATGGTTTCTATCTTGTCATATTTTGGTTGAATATTACCATTATTTAATATATGTCCTAAATAGACAATTTGTTCAGTCCCAAAAACACATTTTTTAGCTGAAACTTTTAAACCTTTTAGACTAATTAAATTCAAGACCTGAACAAGACGCAAATCATGCTCTTCTTTCGTTCGTCCCGTTAATAATATATCGTCCAAATAAAATATTATACCGTCTAAATTACTAAAAATCGACGCCATAGCTCGCTGAAAAATAGCAGCTGAAATGCTTAAGCCAAAAGGTAGCCTTTTAAATTTAAAAAGTCCGGCATCAGTATTAATTGTTAGGAGCCGCGATGACTTTTCATCTACCTGTAATTGCAAGTAAGCGTTGGCAAGGTCAATTTTTGAGAAAAATTTAGCGCCTAATAATTTAACAAAAATAATTTCTAATCTTGGCAATGGGTATTTTACCTCAATGATACATTTGTTTACCGTGATTCTATAATCAGCACAAACCCTAACTGTACCGTCAGTCTTCCTGACCGGTACCAAAGGTGTAGCCCATTCTGAATAGCCAATAGGTTCAATTACGTTATCCTTTAACCATGTTTTAATTACTTCGTCGACCTTATTTTTCAAAATTAAAGGTACGCGCCTGGCAGCACAAAATTTAGGAATTGCATTTAAATTAACCCGAACCGAAAATATTTCGTCATTTAAGCATCCTAAACCAGGTTCAAAAATTTTAGAGAATTGGTTTTTTATATTATCAATTTTGGTGTGCCATGTTGTGACCAAATCAGGCTTTGCCCCCAGGTTAGCTAATTTATGGCATGTGGGTTCCAGAGGTACCCCGCACTGTAAATCGGCATGAAAAATGGGTCGTTCTTGGCAGACGGGACCTCCCGAGTTATCTGATCTATGGGCTATGCGCCCTAAATCAGAATGAAAAACGGGTGTGAAATCCCTGCACTGTGAACTACCTGACAACGCCTACGTCATCACCATGGACTTAACATCAACCTTGAAAATTTCGCGGGCATTATTTTTATTACATAATCCCCACCATTGAATTTGGGGCCCAATTATCCTAACCCAGGACCAGCCCATTATATTATCGACATTCTCTTTAATAATATATAAATCCAATTCAACCACAAATCCTGCCACTTTAACTAAAACATTAATCCTACCCAGGAGAGTAATGAAAGTATTATCAACTTGTTTTGCAATTATATTGGCAGTTTCCAAATCACGGTTGGGCCAAAATTTTTTAAATGTTTTAAATTAATAATTGATATTGCGGCGCCAGTATCTAATATAAATTTTATCTTAAAATTATCGACATCTACTGTCACTAAAGGTGAAGCTGACGTATTTAAAATTTTATTTATATCTATCATGCGCATATCTATATAATTTGAATTATCCTGCGCTAGTCAATCAAACACAGCCTGCCCATTGGCAGCTGTTTGCGTTTGACTGACATGTCCCCTGCACCTATAACAAAATTTCCCATCCCCAATCTCTTTGGTATTGTAGTTATTTGAGGTTGTTGGTGCGTTAAAACTTGGGAAGTTTTTCTGTGTAAATCTATGGTCTGTGAGGGTTTATTGGGGTGCGCATAATTACTAAAATTATTTCTCGGGCCGCGTTGTGCAAAATTTTCCGAAATATATCTAAAATTTTCATTATTGCGCCTTTTATAGTATTTATTATCACAATCTTTCTTAAGGTGTCCCCGTTGCCCACATCCATAACACCTTATATTAGATCTAAAATTAGACTTAAGTAAAAAAACCTTTTCTACTCTTTTCAATTTATACCACACAAATAAAACTAGTACGGTTAAAATTGATATATATACAAGTAATTTATCCGCGCACAAATAATTAAAAAAATTAATGCCAATCGACGGTAGCGTGTAAAAACCAAACATTATAAATTACCAAATTCAATCCAATCTATATTAAAATCAATTAAACTAAATAATTTAAATAGAAATCAAATTTAATCAAACCAAGCAATCTAAATTAATTAAATTAAATAATTTAAATAGAAAATCAAATTTAATTAAACAAAGCAATTTAATTAAAATTAATCTAGTAATTTACCAAAAGTTTGCGTTTAATTAAAAAAAAAATTAAACCAGAGTTTCAAATCAAATTAATTATTATTACAACGTATACAGTAACCATTTTATTAAACATAGACGTATATAAGATTATTCAATGTAATTATTGTTATCAAAAGTATGATTATCAAACATAAACACCCTTTATCCATTATTATACATCAATAAAAATTTTTTACAATAGAAATTTTAACTGATTTTATTCCAACATTTTAATAAAACAATTACTAATTTTACTTTAATATAAAATATCTAAATATAAAATATCTACTTACGGTTCTTTTTTGTTAAAGAAGAGGGCAAATCTGACACCAATGTAATGTCCGGCGGGTAAAAAAGGCTGAGCGAAGGATTTAAAATAACTTTATTTACGCTAATACGTCTAAATAGTTCCAATTAAAGGCGATTTACAATTAAAGTGATTGGCGACGGTAAAATTATAATGTTCCGTAAAATTACAATAAAAAAGTGAAAGCGTAGGGGTTGGGAACAATTATAAAGGTTTTAGGGAAAATACAAAGTTAGGGAAAAATTTCGAAGGACTGGGAAAAATCTTCAAGGACTGCAGTAATGCTGTGTGATGACGCTTATAAAGCCGTTGAATCCTGGGTGGTGGGCTTTGTTGAACGAGCAAATCTTCAGACGGGGCTGCAAAGATTAGTAACAGATGTGGCTGAGTTAAAAATAAAAAGTAAAAATAATTAAAAAAAGAGAGCGTCAAAGAAAATTAGCCATTTCCGCGTTTAGGTTAACCCGCGGTAAAAATGCCCTCCTTTGACCAATTCCTTTTTTTTAATTATAAGGATTGCGGAACCATTCGTTAATCCTTTTACATTAACATTAAATTAAATAAAACAAAGTAAGATCAAAGTATACCGCGGACATTAAAACGCGATATACCAACATATGGTAACGTGGTATACACGTATACCACAATTTAAAAAAGAAAAATTAGAGTTCACAAAATCGTTAATAAGTTTTGCTTTATTAATTATATGTTTATTATAATTTTTAGCACCAATGAAGATATTCTACCTTTCTGACTTTTACATTGCGCAAATCCAAAATTCAAATATAACTTAAAAGATATTAATGAATGTATGAGATAAATTAATCACATGTTTCAATATTAATTATAAAATACTAGCTGACCCGGTGTAATGTTCAATTCGCGTATCGTTTGATATCGCGGACAGGGTTTCTTTCAGGGGGGAGCCCGGGGGGGTATTACCCCCCCGGGCAATTTCAAATGCCCCCCCCGGGGAGTTTTGATTGAAGAAATGATTCATGAACTCAAGTTCCATCATGAAGTAATAAATTATATTAATAAGCTAAAATTGAAATTCAATTAATTATTTTAATTTGTCAATAAAAAAAAATATAAAATTGGCGAAATTAAATTTTTTTTACAAATCAGGTGGTAATCATTCATAAACATAAATAAATTTTGAATTGCATGTTTGGAAATCATAAAAGAACTCTTTTACACTACTTTAGTAAAAAGGAAAAGCCTAATAAAAAAGATGGTAAATATGATTTAATTTGGAATAATTTTAATTATGCAACAGGTGAAGATGTGAATAATTGTTCTGTAGAAAAAACTCTGGTTTGTTCCATTCAATGTTATAATGAAAAGGATGGTATTTATGTTTATATTGGTCATTTTAAATGTATATTAATATTAACTAATGATAATTTGCTTGCAAGTTGCAAGCATGTAAAAAAGATCTTTTTTGCTTAATAAATTTATGTATTATGAAAAGGTGAGGATAATTCTGTGGAGAAACTGGTTTATTCCATAGATTGTCAAAATGAAAAAGATGGTATTTACATTTATACACACAAAATAATGTTTATAACTAATGATAATAGCTTCCAGCAGTGAAATTAACAATAACATGAACTCTGAAAGAGGCAAGAAAGATTAGATTTTAAGTATTATATATATTTTCATGTTCAAGATGAAAATTGTAATTCTGCTGGAGTGGGGAAAACTGTCTCTTCTTTTTCTTATGATAAAAATGCTGGTAATTAAAATTATGCAAGTTGTTTTTATTTTATTAATTTATATTGATAAAGATGAATGTATTGGCAGCTCTACTAATTGCTCAGTCTCTGAAAGTGAAAAGCATGGAAAAATTTAAAACTTAAACCATCATATAAATTTATGATTTCATGGACATCTAAATACAAATGGCTAATTTTTGATGAAGCCTTAGGTGGGGCTTCATGCTCTGTCTGTTCTATTTACAACAAAAACGATTTAGTTATTCAACAAAAAACAAAGGGTGTGTTCATTAATGTCCCGTTTACAAATTACAGAAAAGCGACAGGAGAAAGAGGAAAGCTTTCAAAACATGAACGATCTGAATACCATAGAAAGGCAATGGCCTTTGAAAATATGCGCCATAAACACCAGCCGGTTCATGCTATCCTTAATCATCAATCTGATGCTGAAATTGCGGAAAATAAGCAAGCTTTCAAAATATTGATGAAAAGTCTATACTTCCTAATCAAGGAAGATGTTTCCTATACAACGAAATATGAAACCATTATAAAAAATTTGATGGCCCCCTGCATTTCAGACTTAGCAAAATGGTTAAATAAACGAAGTGAACGTTCTACATATTGTAGTAAAGATACTGCCAACGAGTTATTGCAATCAATGGGCGAGGTTCTTGATAAAATAATAATTGCAGAACTTAAAGGCAAAGATTTTTCTTTAATGGCAGATGAATCAACCAATATTGCCAACCAATCCGAACTTTCGATATGTGTTAGGTATGTCTCTGAGGGTGCGATTATAGAAAAGTTTTTGTGTATAGTCCCCCTTTTAAACACTTGTTCGGATACAATTTTTAATTGTATTGAAAACCAAATTAATAAAAGGGGCCTCTCTCTATATAACATTGTTGCTTGTGGATTTGATGGGGCCGCAAACTTTTCAGGCTGTATTTCTGGAGTACACAAACGGCTGTATTTCTGGAGTACACAAACTGATTTCTAAAAAAATTGGGAGAGATGTCCTTTACATTCATTGCAGAGCCCATGTCTTATCTCTTGCAGTTACAAGTGCAAGAAATAAATTTCCTTATGTCAAAAGATTTTTTTTATCGTGAATGACATATATAAACTCTTCCATCAGTCACCTAAAAGAGAAAATATTTTTCATGAAATCCAACAGATCTTGGAAGAACCTATTCTCAAGATTCCCCAGCCTACCGATATACGTTGGCTTAGTCATTACATTACTCTAAACGCCATTAAAAGAGCTTATGGGTCTATAATGATGACCTGTGAACATCTCCATAAAGATGGGGCAGATTTAGCCTCCTTAGCAGGAGGCATACTCCTTGAAATGCGGAAATCCAGCTTCTTATTGACGCTTTGTTTGTTAGTTGATATATTGGGTTCCGTATCTCAATTAAGCAAATGTCTACAAAAAGCTGACCTACCAGTGGAATCCCTTCCGTCATTAATAACGTCGGTAACGTCTCATTTAGAATCCATTTATGACAATATAGTAGGACTTGAAAATAATGATTTTTTTATAAATTATTATGCCTTAATGACAAAAGTATCACTGAAATGTGACATTAGTGAAAATAAAGCCTGCAAAGAATCTCTGGGAAAGTTTACAAAGACTGTTATATTTGAAATTAATAATAGGTTCAATAAATCTGCAGTTGAGCTTATTTCAGGATGCTCATTTTTCCAGAGTTTTGAAAGGCTCCAACAGATCCGAGAATCTGACGTAAAAATGATGTGTCGTCATTTTCACGACGTTGACGAAGAATATCTTTATGCCGACATAAAATCATTCAAATTTCTTGCAGCTACTTTGAATGGACCAGAATCAGAAACACCTTTAAAATTTATTCAAAAATGCAATTTGGGGTATGAAGAGTTGAAACGGTTCGGTGCCAAACTAATGACAATACCTTTGTCAACGGCGACTGTTGAAAGGTCCTTTAGTGCAATGAACCGAATTATGGTTGCATTAAGAAACAGGCTAGGGGAGATATCTTTAGACCACTGTATGAGAATATCTATAGAAGGGGACCTTCCTACTGAAGAATATCTAGATATGGCGATGAAGGAGTATGCCTTTAAAAAACAAAGAAGAATTCGGTTACTTTCTTAAAAGAACACTTGCCCGTTAAAATATTACATTTAGAACATGTATTTATTTAATGATTATGCGTGTATGTATCTATTTATATATCACTTATATCACCAATAAAAATCAGTAAATATTATACAAAATGGTTTAGAAATTAAAAAAAATTTTACCCCCCCCCCCGGAAATTGAAAATACACCCCCGGAGCATTTTTTCTGAAAGGAACCCTGATCGCGGAAGTCAATCAAACACGTCAATCATGTATTTCTGCACTATAATTGCAAAAGATTATTATAGGCTGGTATAAATGTCAATCAAAAATTGTGGTTTGTTATGCAATAATTTTGTTAAGATTTTTTAATTAAGGTTTAACATAATATAAATTAAGCTTCATTTAATATTTTTTTTAATAAAGGTTTAACATAATATAAATTAAGCTTCATTAAATATTTAATTTTAACCATTATAAACAAGTTCAATTTATATGCATTAAGTTTTTAAACTATTATAAAAAGTGGGGAACTTAAATAATTATTTTATATAAAGGATCTTATAATCCCTGATGATCTTAGGTGTCATATATTTGGTTTTAATTCTTTTATAAGTGATCCAATCTATATAAATTTAACTTATTAAATTTATTTTGCATCTGATAAAGCTGTTATAATATACAATAATGATATTGATATTATTATTTTAATAAATATATATTTTTAGCCATTACATATCATCTTTATTGGAAAAAGGCATATTAAAACCATGTTTTGTCAAATATCATTAGACATTGAAATAAGAATAATATATTTTATTTAAAGTATATATAAAGTAAAAATAGTATAGTAACAATTAAAAATATTTTATAAACAACTATCAAATATATAGGAATAGTCCCATTTTTCATATAATCCATAATCTCAGCAAAACCATATTCTTCCATTCTATTAAATAAATGCTAAATTAATCAAAGTATAAATTAAGTAGTTAATATTTATAATATTAGGGACTTTTAAGGCATACATCTAAAAAGGTAAATAACAAACTTTTGCATTAGCTTATATTTATAATCTTAGGAACTTACTTATTACAAAATACAAAATACTACAATTTCAACAATAAGGCATACATCTAAAAAGGTAAATAACAAACTTTTGCATTAGCTTATATTTATAATCTTAGGAACTTACTTATTACAAAATAAAAAGTTTACTACAATTTCAACAATTATAAAAGCATACATCTAAAAAGGTAAATAACAAATTTTTGCATTAGCTTATATTTACAATATTAGGAACTTACTTATTACAAAATAAAAAGTTTACTACAATTTCAACAATTATAAAAGCATACAACTAAAAGGTAAATAACAAATTTTTGCATTAGCTTATATTTACAATATTAGGAACTTACTTATTGCAAAATACAAAGTTTACTACAATTTCAACAATCATAAAAGCATACATCTAAAAAGGTAAATAACAAATTTTTGCATTAGCTTATATTTATAATCTTAGGAACTTACTTATTACAAAATACAAAGTTTACTACAATTTCAACAATTATAGAAGCATACATCTAAAAAGGTAAACTTATTACAAAATACAAAATTATATTGGTAAAAAAGTTTGCAAATTACGTGATCTCAAATGAATGTCATTACGTAAAATAAAATGTATGTTTTTCCGAGATTTGAACCAATCATGTTACTCAAAAAAATCATGTGATTGACGAAACAAGTACTTTTTTCGTGTTTTCAACGAATGTGGAGGCGCGATTGACGATTACGCGATCTTAAACGCTACGTCGTCTCATACGCACCGGCAAACGTTGTTTTGCTATATACATTAAGATTTCTAGAAGATACTATAAGTGATGCGCATGCTCATCGTTATGCCTCGATCAAATAATAAGCGATTAAAATATAATTGTCCTATGGGAAATAATTCACGAACTTAATGTAGGAAGAATTAATACGCTAAACACAAAATATAAACACATAGAGCAAAGTACTTAACATCAAATTTTTTATTGCTTTGCTTTACACATTTTGCCTTTATAAATATACTGTCAAATAGATTAATACATGTCTAAAGAATTATTTAATTTGTAAATTGCCACATGTTTGTTTTTTTAATAAAGGTGCTAAAAACTTTTTTTGGCCCTACCGCAAAATCACGATTCTGGCAAATGGCCGTTTTCGGACTTCAATCAAAACCCCAACCCGCCCTAAAAATATGTTTTATTTTTGCGCCTGAACATAATTTAGCGCGTCCAGCTTTTCACTTATGGGGAAACTACAATTCTTTTCTTTGAAATACAATTTTCTTTAATATAATTAAATAAATTGAAGGATAAAAATATGCTTCTATGATCGATCACGTGATAATAATGGCAAAAATTGCATAATTCAAATTTTATTTATTTAATTTAAATAGTTTGTTAAACCCAAATAATTTTGATCGTATACTGTAACATTTTTATTATACTTTTAAATATCTAATTCGAGAAAACTTCAACCTTGTATGTATGATGTCATTATTGTATATGATGCTATAAATGAAACTGGCCGGAAAATGTCCCATATTTTTAAAACTAAAAGGAATTTTAGGATTCTGAAAAAGCTATTTTACCCCTGGCCGCCCTGGGCATCTATGGCTAAATTTTCGCGCAAATCGGGCCGGTAGTTTTAGAATTTAGCCCTTACATACATATACACATACACTTTACTTTATAATATAGACTAGCTGTGCCCGGCCAAGCGTTGCTTTGGCTCAGTCCTTAAGTGGTTAATTAAGTATAAGCTATTAATAAGACTTATCTAAAATGGGGTCATATATGAAATAATTTATAATGTGAAAGGTCCGAATGATTTTATGAACCCACTATTTTTAGTATATATTTATATAATAAGACAAACCAAATGCAAATTCTGTTTTAGTCATCAAATCCGACTAAAATTAAATGTTTTTGAAAAAATTGCTTATTAATGCTGTTACTTATTATACAATAATACCATTATTTTATTTTTCTAGTTAGCTGATTTATTTGAAATACAATTTTCTTTAATATAATAAAATAATTAATTGAAGGATGGATCATTATTAAAAATATGCTTCTATGATCGACCACGTGATAATAATGACAAAAACTGCATAATTTAAATTTTATTAATTTAAATAGTCTGTTAAACCCCAATAATTTTAACCGTATACTGTAACATTATGATTATACTTTTAAATATCTAATTCGAGAAAACTTCAGCTTTGTATGTATGACGTCCTTATTGTATATGCTGCTATAAATGAAACTGGACGGGAAATCAGATATTTTTAAAACAAAAAGGTATTTTAGGAATCTGAAAAAGATATTTTACCCCTGGCCTATCTGAGCATTTACGGCTAAATTTTCGCTCGAATCGGATCTGAAGTTTCAGAATTTAGCCCTTTTTTAAAACCAAAAGGCCGAGAAATGTCCGATATTTTTAAAACTAAAAGGAATTTTAGCAATCTGAAAAAGCTATTTTACACCTGGCCGCCCTGAGAACCTACGGGTAAAGTTTCGCGCGAATCGGGCCTGTAGTTTCAGAATTTATTCTCATTTAAATATCCCATTTAATAAAAATTAATGATAGATAAATAATGACATTTATATATAAATAGCATTTACTCAGAATAATCAACGTTGGACTATTTTATATTACATTTAAATTATATATACTTTCATCTTTCTCATTTAAAATATCTCATTTAATGATAATGAGAAAAATTCATCTTCTTCACCTATATATTTTCTCAAATAATCTATAATTTTATTTATTTCAGGTTAATTCATAAATTTTATGTTGTCACCGTTAAGAAAAGATGACGTTTAAGAAATTTAATTCATAAATTTTATGTTGTCTTGTCACCGTTAAGAAAAGATGACGTTTAAGAAATTTAATTCATAAATTTTATATTGTCACCGTTAAGAAAAGATGACGTTTAAGAAATTTAATTCATAAATTTTATATTGTCACCGTTAAGAAAAGATGACGTTTAAGAAATTTAATTTATAAATTTTATATTGTCACCGTTAAGAAAAGATAACGTTTAAGAAATTTAATGCATAAATTTTATGTTGTCACCGTTAAGAAAAGATTACGTTTTACAAACCACTATAAGTGATACACTTTTACTACAGAACTGTCTGTATATTCAAATTTTCAACGAACGCGAGGAGGTGCGTTTGATTGACATTTTATTAAACGTCAAAACGTATAAAACTTCTTAACTTGACCGTCTTATCACTTAGAGATTCGGAATATAGTTCAAAACCTAGGCTCAGACCTACTAAATATTCGCAGAAATTTCCATCTAAATCGGTCCAGCCGTTTCGGAGGAGTTGAATACCAAACACCGTTTCACGAGAATTTTATATATTAGAATCTCGAAAACTAAAAGGAATTTTAGGATTCTGAAAAAGCTATTTTACCCCTGGCCGCCCTAAGAACCTAGGGGTAAATTTACGCGCGAATCGGACGGGTAGTTTCAGAATTTAGCTTTTACATACATATATATATATATACATATATACACTTTACTTTATATATATAGATTATATATTAATGGCATTAATTTAAACGATATGTCTATTATGCAATGTAAGATTTATAACCTTTAACCCCACCCGGCCCGAGTTTAAAAATTTTCAACCCGAACCCGACCCGAAGGCATTTTAAACTTTTTACCCGGATCGGGTTTCGGGTCACCCGTGCAGGGCTCTAATTTAGGGTCCCATGGATACAACAAATGTTCAAATTTAATACAAGCAAACATTAATATAGTCTTAATTGCAGATATAGATGAATCAATATCTACAAACATATTAATGCAGTCTTAGTTGTTGCTCTTTGTTAATTTATCTTAATATTTTATAAGACATTTTATTCAATATTTATAAGGTATCTATCTCAAATTTCTTAAAGGGGCTGCAATTAATGAACACTAATGTTTAATTATAAGCAAATATAAATATAGTCTTATAAATTTTTCAATACTACAAATATATTTTGCAGTCTTAATAGAGTTTATTGATTTACAATTTTATATAATTACAAATGGCATCAAAAAATGAATAGTGTACACCAGGGGCGTAGGCAGGATTTTATTTTTATTTTTTTTTTTTGGGGGGGGGGGGGGGGTTCAATTTTTTTTTCAATTTTTGCATTTGATTTGTAGCATCCATTTAAATTTGTCCAGCTAAATTTAGATTTCAAAATCTATTGAGGCTGGTGTAAAGGTAATGAGAACAAAAAAAGCTAATATGGTATTAAAAAATTATAACACAACACATTATGTTGATGTTAAGTCTCACTTTGTAATTCTCCTTTATTTGTTCTATTGTAATAATTAAAAAAAGTTATCTCGATAATAGATACCCACTTTTAACATTAACATGAAATTCCTCAATAAAATCTTTTTCAGTATTTTCCTCTTTTCAACTTGACAGCATTTAATGCCTTTGATAGGTGTAAATTAGCATTTAAGGTTTAATTTCTTATTAATAACACAGGCGTAGGCGAATTTAAAGTCCTGCAAATTGTTTTCATTGGGCTGAGCTCAATCCAAGCTTGGGGTTTTTGTTGTTATGCCCGTCCAAATAATGTTTTTAAGCCCCTTTATTTATTAAACAAATTATAAATTCAGAATCTAAATTTATCTCTCAGCATACAATAGTTAATTGCCATTAGCGGAAAAACCATAAAAATTTCGATATATGATTTGTTGAAGATTGAATTATTTTGCAACGATTATATCATCGTATTTTTCAATTCAATATAAAAATTCTTTGCTTTGCAGTTAAAAAAATTATTTAAAATATAATCTGAGAAGCCCGATTTAGTAGAATCCAAGATTCAGGAATCTTCTCGAGCCCGATTGAGGCTCAAAATAGATCTAAACTAATTTTTGTATAATTCAACTAGTTGATGCTTGATACATTTTTATAATTTTATTAATATCGTTACTGACGTTCTGTCACTTTCTGTAAAATCTTTTTATTCGCAACATCAATAATAAAAAGATTCAGGAATTATCTTTTGCTTCTTATCAATACATGTAATTTTTTAGAAATTCATTTATGTATTAAAGTTAAATTAAGTTTTACGCCGTTATTGGACTTTTAGATTTTATATTGCATTCAGGGGCGTACGCAGGATTTTATTTATTTTTTTTTGAGGGGGGGGGGGGGGGGGGGGGTAGACTGCACGGGTGACCCGAGACCCGACCTGACCCGGACCCGACCTCGGGTCGGGTTCGGGTAGAAAATTTGAAATTGATTTTGGGTCGGGTCGGGTCTGGGTAGAAAATTTGAAAATGCTTTCGGGTCGGGTCAAAGTCGGGTCCAAGGTTTATACATTGTAAAAAACACGCGAGACTTATTTTTTTAATTAATGTTGATTGCTAAGCAAAGAGTGTTTTTAAATATCGAAATGTACAACTAATTTGGATCATTTATTCATTTAATTCTCTTCCTCTTTTTTTAAATTTTAAAACTCCGAACTCTGGAGTGCTAGCTAATTTTCATCACTAATTCAAACTACATAAATTACTCCTATTTTTAATTTGACTATTAAAAGGCAAATGATTTCAATAAAGTTATATTTTAAATTTTTTTAGTGTTAACCGTGAAGTTTTAGCTAATCCTCATCGTTAATATAAATTACATTTAATACATATTCAAAGCCAACTTAAAAGTAAGTTATAATTTTAAAAATGTTTCATTCGCAAATTTATAATTATATAATATTTTTTTATAGTAACTTATAATTATTTTTAAATTTCATATCAAAAGAATTTATCTTAAATTACACTTCAAACTTAAAACATTTAACAGTCACTATAAATTTCATCATATTTACTATATTGATAATAATCAGCTATATAATAATGATTTCATTATAACAATAAATGGATGTTAAATAGTTGTCTCAAGTCTATAACATATGAGCAGTTTACTTGATATTAGGAAACTAAATATAGATAAATAAATATGAGTTTTTTTCACCATTCCCTTTAAAGAATACAAATCATCATGGCTTTTATTTGTCGATTTAATTTTCACAGCCATTTTCGCGCTCGAAAGTAATTTGTTTTAATAATTTTTAGGGTCGGGTCGGGTTCGGGTAGAAAATTTGAAACGGACTTTGGGTCGGGTCGGGTCCGGAAAATGATTTCGGGTCGGGTCCGGGTAGAAAATTTGAAAATGATTTCGGGTCGGGTTCGGGTTGAAAAAAGTGACTTTGCAGTTCTTTAGGGGGGGGGGGGGGGGGGGGGGGGGGGTTTCAAATTTTTTCTTCGAATATCGAAAAAATGTATAGGAAAATTTTTTATGCAATTTGATTAAAGATCTATCTATATATGGGCGTAGCCAGGGGGGGCCTCCCACCCCCCAAATGACAGAAAAAAATTTTCAATGCAAATGGGCCATTCCATGTCGATTCGTCAAAAAAAGACGATTTTGACCGACCATCTCAGATCAGGATAATTTTTAGCGAATGTTTAGGCCTCATTTATTAGAGTAATTTCTGAAAATTTTAGCTATTTTGGGCCAATACTTTTAAGTTGTGGAGGTTTTAAGGGCCAAAATCACGTTCGGTAGCGTTTTATGGATTTTACTATTTTTGTCATATTTTTGAAAGTAATTGCGTTTTTCAGTCAATTTTGGTGCATTTTGTTCCAACAAAAATTCTCTTTCGAAATAATTTAACCAAAAACCTCAAACTTTTGCAGTTAATTTTTTGTGGTCAAATTAGTGAAAGATCTTAAAAACATAATTACCTTGTATATGAAATCACCAATTTTACAATGTGCACTCTTTTATAACCCATTATCTTATTTCAATTATAAAAAGTTTTGGATCGGCTACGAGATGGTCAAAAATCGGAGAAATTACATTTTCACCAAAAATATTTATAGATGGCGGTACAATCAATTATCACAGGAACACATTGTTTGTTTTTTATCAAATTGCAAATTTATAAAGAATATATGATAAATAAATGATATTGGAATAAAAATAAACTTAAGTTTTGAACTTTTATCAGCGCGATGGGCAAGTAACCGAGTTTGAGAATAACTTTAAATTTAATTAAAATAAAAAATGGTCACAACTAGCAAGCGAAAATTTTTAAAACACCTTTCATCCTGCATAAAATTTTTATTTTTAGCATTGATTATCAGTAAAAGAATAAAAATATATAAGCAATTTTGCCATCATATTAGTATTTATTTTTTTCAACCTCACATTAATGTTAGCCTATCACTATATTATTTAAGTTAAAATTCAAGATCTAATTTTCAATCTCGGATAATTGCCCATTGCGCAGATTAAAAGATCAAAATTTAAGTTTATTTGGATTCCAATATTATTTATTTACCATATATTCTTTATAAATTTGCAATTTGATAAAAACAAACACCATAATATGTTCTTGCATTGATTGATTATACCGCCATCTATAAATATTTTTGGTCGAAATGTAATTTTTCGGATTTTTGACCATCTCGTAGCCGATCCCAAACTTTTTATGACTGAAATATGATAATGGGTTATAAAAGAGTGCACATTGTGAAACTGGTGATTTTATATACAGAGTAAATATGTTTTTAAGATTTTTCACTAATTTGACAACAAAAAATTAACCGCAATAGCTTGAGAGGTTAAATTATTCCGATAGAGAATTTGTTAGGAACAAAATTTTGAGTGAATATCGTAATTACTTTCAAAGATATGACAAAAATAGTAAAATCCATTAAACGCTCCCGAACGTGATTTTCCTTAAAACCTCCATAACTTAAAAAGTATTGGCCCAAAATGGCTAAGAAATTATTCTAATAAATGAGGCCTACACCCTCGCCAAAAATTATCCTGATCTGAAATGGTCGGTCGAAAACGTTTTGATTTGTCATGGAATGGCTTAAATACCCTTAAAAATTAAAAAAAAATTATGTTTTGCCCCCCCCCCCCTAATTGAACTTAAACGTTCCCCCTCCCCTAATCCAAAACCTGTCTACGCCCATGGATATACATAATGCAGCATCCATGTGAGTTTGTCCAGCCAAATTTAAATTTTAAACAGCAGGTCCTTGTTCCACATGAACTAAATCTTAAATTATTATCTAACTATAATCATTTAAAAATCTTACCAGCAGCAGGTTCTTGTTCTACATGATTAACTTTTTTAACACAAAATGTAAATATTTATTCAAATTGATCGAGGAATTCATATGAAATGCTTACGTTTTATAACCATAAGGAAAATCCTGGGAAAATATATCAAGGCGTAAAAATACTTAAAGGTTGTTGAATATAAGCGCTCATAGTTAATTAAGTAACACTCATTTCATCATATTTATTAAATAATGCGATAATAGAAAATAAAAAATATCTTTCCCAAAATCCGCTGGGGGTTTGAACCCCAAAACCACCCCCTTGCGTACGCCACTGGTGTACACCAAAATGTGTGAATATAAAGTTTAATTTATGAACTTGATAAATATGTCATTAAATATTGATACTCTCAATTTTTGGTTCTTGGTTGAGATTATAATATAATCAAAGTCTTATGTTTTTTTATTAGATTCTCTAAAAATAATTTTTATATATTTAAATAACTACGTTTACTTATATTTTCTTTATTATCTTGATTTGTTCTCTCAACCAAAAATTGTGTAAAAGCTTGATTATATGATTGCATATTTTATAAAATATTAGCTGTGCCCGGCCAAGCGTTGCTTTGGCTTAGTTCTTATTTGCTAAATAATTGGTACCTATCAATAGGAAATATGTGAAACAATTTGGGTCAGCTTATTTATAGAAAATACTATAAATGTAGGGTATGTGGTTATTATTGAAATAAGAATGGAGCGTTGTTACATTGACCTATAAAATGACAATACACTTATCATTTATAAATTTTTCTTTATAATTTGTTAAATCATTTTTGATACCTATATATACATCAAATTATGACGATTAAAAAATAATTCATCATCAATCTCTAAGTGCGATGAAGTATATAATATTTTTGGGTAGTCCGTCTTTAGTCAACACACAAAATGGATGGTTTACCGACGCGAGAACATGCCACATATACCTGTCCGTGAGAAAAGCACGGTGAGAATCTAAGCTACAAATGGACATCGTTTGACCTTGCGCCTTATTAATTGTCATTGCGAATGCCAATCTAATTGGAAATTTAATGCGTTTGAATTCAATCGGCACATATGTGGGAATCATAGGGATTCGTTGCAGCATACATGTTCACCTCGGAACTTGCCACTCAAAATGCTGACTTCGAGTTTTTCATTAGTAATTTAATGACACGGCCAATGCGATGCTATTTTTGGATCGTATCTCAGCTAGAATTATCGAAATGAGAAATATTTTGCCAGTTTCATCTTAGGCATCCAAAAAAAGAAACACCCTTGTCCTGCCAAAACTGCCAGCATAATGCTGTCCTATATGGTTTTTTGTTCATGAGTCAGGAGTGGGACATTGCGACTGCGAGTAACAATAGCTGCCATATGTTGAAATAAAAATGCCATAAAAAAGGACCAATCCATTTAATCTATTTATTGACATAGTATTCTTATATAAAAGCTAATAGGTAAAGAAGAGTTGTGATGTTGGGCAAAAGTTACAATATTTTATAATTTGATAAGGCGTCCAAGGGATTCTTTGGACGAAAATTTCGCGTTTCTGGCAAAACAATCAAAGAATTCGGAGGATATATTATTTGGAAATTTGCCAAAACTTGTTTCTTGTCCAAAAACCGTCATTTTTTTTGCATATCAAAAGTTTCTTAAGTTCAAAATCATACAACTTAGCCTTAGGTTCGACTACTATTACTAAAGTTTCTGCTAACTGACGACTTGCTGGATCTAGGTTTATTTTTTGCAATTGCTTGCATAATATATTCAGATGTCGTAGAGAAGTGAGCTGCATACCAGCTTGCTTCAATTTCTCCTTATTTGGTTTCTCTTCTCTTCCATTTCTGACATCATTTTAATTAAAACTTCATGACGTTTGAATAGTTTAAATGAAATGACACTTTTATTAGCGATTCATGGGGAATTAGCTCCTACTCCAGATGACGCTGAGAAAAAGAAAATATGAAATTTTATAATGACTTTTTTTTATGTTTTATACCAGATTTTATAATTTTGAAGTTGAAATAAAAATGTTATAAATTTTTTTTGGAAATTTCCCCCCCCCCCTCGGAAAAATCCTGGCTACGCGCCTGCAGTCAACACTATAGCGAATAGTAGACGAATTTGTGTTCCTGTACAATTTAATGCTGCTTCAGAAAGAATACTGTCCTGATGCTTGTCGTCTTCGAGCGAGCTTAATGTAAGGCATGCATCTTTATACGTTAGATACTGTTGTCCATTTACATTACATATATTGTGAAATGACAATGAGCTCGCGCCATTAACCAACAACAGTGCAGTTGAAAGAACTCAGTCTACCATGGATTCACTGAGTATACCCGACGCTAATCATCAAACGATATGCATAATAATCCTTCGAGCTAACCTTCTTGTTTGTTTCGGCTCCTGAAATAATGTGTATTCCAATTAGTTGAAAATGAGTAATCAAGTTTTTAATAATGAATAAAGTACCTGTTAGGGGATCTCGTTATTTAATGTTTATGCAATATCCATCTTGTCCTTTGCAAAAAATTATCGGATATTGGAGAGCGTTATATGAGCGGTGACGGTGAGTATCAGCAATGAATTGAAGATTTGAATTACTTAAAGGTGAAAAACATTGAACTATCAAATTCTCATGCAGGCTACGCCCATGCTATATGGTGTTTTCATAAGTAGAATACTTCAGCCTTTTATATATTAGATTATTTACATTGTCGCATTTTACAGGATACATCTATGACATCAATTTTTGCATTTAACAGTATCCCTGTATGCCATCGTAAGACGTCATGAGGTTGCGTTTGATTGACATTTTATTAAACGTCAAAACGTATAAAACAAAATAATTTGACAGTCTTACTTAGAGATTTCCAATATATTTTAAAACCTATTCTCAGACCTACAAATATTCGCAGAAATTTTTATAAAAATCGGTGCAGCCGTTTCGGAGGAGTTTAACAACAAACACCGTGACACGAGAATTTTATATATTAGATGTTAATTGGCGCCAAGTGTGGCATTTAAATTCGGGATTATGCGTTTTCGGGATTGTGCCTAGGAACCATATTACAGATGCTAATAATTTACATTAATGCTAATAGTTTACATTACCAAACTTAATTACAAGTCATTTGAATAATAGGTTTAGATTTCATAGCAGTTCAAACTTTCAACTCAATTATCTCAGTTCTGAGATTTGTGCAGATAGAGCACTCTAATTCTAAGGTAGCGAAATAAGATTGTACTTGACTAGCTAACAACCATTGCCAACAGTGGTATTAAAGTTTGCTTTATTTTTATTATGAATAAATCTTAAAATTTCTATTTTAAATTACAAAGTGCTAAAAGACCATAATAAAGTTGAAATTTTACAGTATATATAAATATTGACCTTAGGTCATTTAAATTAACCTAAAGCTTTAGCTATATATATATTGATCAACCTATAACCTAAGCTTTAGGCTTCTCAAGTGACCTTGCCTTGGAGTTTAAGGTTAATTTCTTTTCGATGCTGAGAAAGACCTCAGAGGTTTTCAAGGAACCTCTAACCCAACCTAAGGTTGACCTGGGATTGACTCACGCCTAATTTTTTCCGACCACTACGTAGTAGTAGTAGAGTAGTTGAACAACAACACAACGCATACACATCCATCTATATAATTACCCAATGAAAACAAATATAAAAATTAAGTTTTATAATTTTGAAATAAAAATAGCTTAAATATTCCATACTCGTCTATATCAATTAATAATGACTTTTTATTGCGCTGCGAAAGCATTAATTGAGGAGCAAAAATAAATAAATTTCCAATAGCTGCTTGTCACATTAAGGTGGTCAGCTTCTTTAGATATTTTTATGAGGGGTGATGCTCGGCTATCCAGGCTTGACAGCCGTGTTGACAATGGGATATATTTTACTATTTGAAAGAAAATGCCGTAAGCGGGATTTGAACCCCCGAACTCTTATTCGAAGGCAAAACCTATACCAACTATGCCCCCACGCCCCTAATTGAAGAGCAAAAGATTTTTATAATTTTTTTATTTGTTTACACTCAGCTAGGCCATGTCCTGTCCTTCTCTTATTAATTAATTTAGGGTTTTTTACGGGTTGAGAGCAAATTTTTAAATAGTTAAGAAAAAAAAATAACGTAAATTTTTTTAACTTTTGCTAAAACAATCCCCCCCCCTAATCCAAAATTTGGCTACGCCCATAGCCACCTTTGATCTATAACCATAGACTAATAGACTTTCAACCGGTACATATTCAGCCTTTTGAAGTGTTGCTAGCGAGCGCCATTTAAAACGCAAGGTATATTGTAATGATCAATAATCATTAATCATTAAATTTTATATTATATCCAAACCTTATTAATTAGGTAGATCCACGTTAATAAATAAGTTAAATTTTAAATGTCACTATAGAGGTTTATTTTAATTAAAAATGTTAATTTCTTTTTTTTCTCTTTGATTTAATTTTAAAAGGATAAAATTGATAATATTCTAAATGGTTTGCATTTTATATCGAAAAGATATATTAAATTCCAATTTTCTAATAGGTCATTCAATGTCCGAAGCGGTACAATCACACTGTTTTAAAAATTTATACAAAGTTTATTAAAACCCCATATTTTAAGCACAAATTTAAAACTTTCTAGAAAAACATTTTTGTTTCTGTGGCTTTATAAAACAAAGGTAGAGGAACAAGACTTATTATAAGATGGCTTACAAAACAATTTGGCTTGTATCTAAGTTGAGATAGTTTTTATAAAAATAAATAAGAATTAATATTCTATTCATCTTAAAACGCTCTAGGGAAAAATAGTTTTTGAATAAATTATCGAAGCAACCAAATTAAATCTCAACAAATTAAGATTATTAATTATTTTTATCAGCGCAACTTTATATAGAGTCCTATTAATATCATGGCGTTTTTCCATATTTGATATAAATTTAAATTTTTTGTCATGGGGGTACCCCCCCCCCCCAATGCCTACGCCACTATATGTAATCGCGTTAATACGCCTTTTTCAACTAAATTTCTCATTTTCACTACATTGGTGTCTTTGGCCCTAGATCTGGCTCTACCATATTTTTTAAAATTTCAAAGGAATAACAAAGAAGACATTTTTATCCTAGATCCCATTTTAGATTTTAAAAAATGCCAGATTGAATGATTTTAATTAAATTATATAAAGCGGAAAATATAAATAGGAAAAGCCATAACGTAAAAAATGCAGACATTTAAACCGGATTCATATAAAAAAGGTTTAAAAAGTCATATTAGTCAGTGGGAGAGGCCTGATAATCGCATTTCATCGGCTTCATCCAGGTATATTTTAATGTGCCCCACACATAAGCTAAAAAAATTTATGCTAAAATGAAATTTGTTAGGTTTAACATAAAATTTATCTATTTAATGCCTAAGTTTTGATTAGATACGCAATTGCCTTAATATAAGGCTTTAAAAACGATATTAAAATTTTATAAAAAATTAACTTTAAGATGGCAGATATAAATGTAATTGAATGAGTTTGCAGCAAAATTACATAATATTTGATGCAAGCTAAACGTTTTAAAACGTCATTATTGTAATAATCAATTGTGTATATAATACGTGCAAGATCAACAATCGTCTCATCATAATTAATATGCGTTTTCGAAAACTTCTAAAACGATTATTATGTTGTTGTTGCGCGGATGAGAAGGATAGCTCTTCGGGTAGTGAATACCAAGAGCGGGGGACGGCTACGGGGGACTTTGAGTACGTGGATGACTTGATGCCCGCCCCGTCCAAGTCTGTAGCCGTCCCCGGGGAGGAACTTGGCGTAGAAGAGCAGCATGCAAAGAAGTTAGAAAATATGCTTGCTTACAAGCCAATGTTCGATTACACCGACCTATCGCGTTACAAAGACGCCTTGGACGAGGCTGGTTTTTTGTGTGACGAATGCGACCTTTCGTCACACAATGTTCCTACGATCGAGGTTAAGGAGTCTACTCCGAAACCTGTGCTCATTTCACCTTCCACATCTAAATTCGCATCACCATTACACTCACCAGCCCCACCCGAAGATAAAACGATTCTCGGGAGGAGATCTCAACCTAATATTCGTGTAGGAAACATAACAACAGGTCATCAGTTCATAAAACGCAGTAAAGAAGTAAAAACTCGATAAAAATAAAAACATATTATTTAATGTTGTATACACCTAATAATATAAATTAATTTTGTAGATTCACCCACCTCCGGGAAAGGAGAAGGAAAGGTGGAATAACGCGTCCAGATAGGCCACCCGGTTTTTGTCGCTGGATGACAATGGATCGTGGTCTGGACATATGTCACAAATTTGTGGGCGGTATGTTAAATAAATATTTATATTTCGTAAACAATGAATTTAAATAAATTTTTAGCCCAACCTTAAAAAAATATTTAGATGAGCACTCCGCATCTTTGGGACAGGACGACCCTTTATATACCACTCTACCGGACCATTTAATTTATACATTAAGCACATGGGCGTAACCAGGTTTTGGATTAGGGGGGGGGCGAAACGTTCAAAAGTTCAATCAGGAGGGGGGGGGGCAAAACATAATTTTTTTTTTAATTTTTAAGGCTTTTTGCATTAAAATTTTTTTTTTCGCCATTTAGGGGGGGGGGCCCCTGACTGCGCCCATGATTAAGCATATTTGCTTATTGTATTTTTAACCTTTATATACCACTTTCTGCACCCTTTTGTATATATATTTTGCATAGATTTTTTGGATTTAGAGGGGGGCAGCCGCCCGTCCCAGCCATCCCCTGGCTACTCCTTGCACACCGCAATTTTTCTTACCCTCGCGTTGAATACCAAAATATAAAAAACATTCAGGAGTAATTCGTTAATCAAACGCTTTCGGGTCGGTTCGGGTTGAAAAAAAATGCTTTCGGGTCGGGTTCGGGTTAAAAATTGAAAAAAAAACCGCTCGAGTCGGGTTCGGGTTGAAAAAAAGTGACTTTGCAGTTGTTTACAGTGCAAACCAACAGACCCTAATCTTGGTGAACACAATCTGTTTTAGTATAAATAAAATATAGATTGATTCAATTTTTACTAAAAGCTAGAGTTAATTACTTTTTTTCTCGGATTAGATATGTCTAAATGCTTTCTAGAATTGAGGCGCATGTCATTATTTAAAAACTTATGTTTACGGAAGAATTATACAGAAAGTCATAAGGCATTTGACTTTAATTTACACATATAAATACTGTTATTTCCATTGCCAAGTATCCTGGGGGTACAAATTCTTCCAATTCGTTTAACAAACTGGCTCCCAGTTTACAAAAACAAAGACTAAATGGATTTTGAGAACCGTCATCTTTTAGTTATAAAAATTACCATGGAAAATTAAACAAGTTGAAAATTTTGATTATTTACTAAATCCCCAATTTTAGCAGCAAATACGACTGTGTTGTGGCTCTTTTTAACATGGCAAAAGATTTATTTCGATTCATTCGTAAAAAAATGCTTGGCACCCTTCTATAATAAACATAATTTCATCTTATTTAAATCTGTGCCACTCAAGGCCGAACCGGGCCCCCCCCCCAAATATTTTAAAACATGATTAATTTATGGAAAATAGTTCAAATATATGTAATGCCTCTCCCTAATTATTACCAAACTTTTTGCCTTCCCTCTCACTTATCCAGGCTACATGCTTCGAACACTATAAAGACAACCCTAAATTAAATCCCAAGTCAGCACAGCCAACAAACATGAACCCTGAGCTCACTCATAAGCCTATTGCTCTGAGCCCAAAAATATCGATCGTTTTTACAACAACATCTCCCTTCACGCCTTTTGACTCCTTCTCGCTCTTAGGAATTGGACGTAGTAGGCACGGAAGGCAGGCATGATGTCGCTAGCTTAGGATTGGTCGGCCTCGTTGCCAAGGCAACTAGGCTTAGGTGTGCGCTCGCTCGCTCGATTGAAAAAACCCTGAGGTTATATGCTATGCTTGTGTGTGTTTGCGGAAAATTAAATTTTTCAAATATTCCATTCGGAATTAAACTAAACTTTTTGATTCAATATTTAAGTGATATGATATTATTAAATTCTATTCAAATTTAAAATTGGATTCAAAAATTGAATTATTCAATAATTTTTAAGCACGTCTGTCTTTTATTAAATTCCTTTAGCTCCCGCTTGATTCTTTTATTATTATTAACTAAGTATTGGCCCTAAACCTACAATTTTTACCAAAATTCAAATTTTTTATCAAATTCAAGCAAATTTTTATATTTTTAACAGCTACATTGCCAGGCCGATAAACAAAGTTTCCTTTTAAATCTCGCAATGCCGCATTCATTTACAAAATTAAATTTAAAGCCCCATGCTGGTCAACAAGAGTAGTAATAATATCTCCCCGTTGTCGCCTGTAAAAGGTGACTTTAAATTTGGGTCGCTTCCCGTCTCCTCCTCTACCCCCCCCCCCTCTCCTCCCACCCTGCCTTCTCCTTTGTGTACATTCACTCAACCGGCACCGTAGGCCAAGCAAAAGGAGCAACCTAGCTAGGGTATGGTAGTAGGACGTGGGAGATGAGATAGGGAGATGATAGGATGAAAGGGGTAGTAGTAGTAGGCTACTAATAAGTATAGGGGAAAGAGGGAGGGCAAGCTAGCTGGCCTGCTAAGCAAGCATATAGTAAAATTAAAGCCTAGGCCGCTAACAAAACCAACCACGTATTTTTTATTTATATTGCCCTCCATCCACACCACTGTAGCCATTTTATCTATTCATAACGAAACTGCAACGAACGACTACTTAGAAGTCTGTGCCTCGTTGTGTGATCGACCAAGCAGGGCGCTGCCTTATTTCGCTTTACCTCATCTCATATCCTACTCGCGCTTTGGCTTCAAGCCTCTCTCCCTCTCTTCATTTCTCTACTTCGCAGGCCTTGGTTTTAATACGGTCGTCGTGATAGACTAGATTGCCTCTCGAAAGGCTAATTCATTCGCCACATTTCAATAGAGAACAGGTGTTTTACCTATTGCCTAATATAATGGTTGATACCCAATTCTAGAATTTTCGATTAAAGGGATTATAAATTACTTGAATAATGGCCGCCAATTTAATATCGACCTCCAATCCCCCTGGCAAAGGTCAATTGATGGAATTGATTAAAAACCTGAAACAAAACATAGTTGAGCCGAAAACGGAAAATTGTTTTATATCCAAAGATAATGATTCTAATATTCACAGGTCCATTCCAACATGTAACGCAATTTTTGGTAATATATGTAATAACATGCTTTTTTATTTGCCAAACTGCATTTATACGAAACTAATATTAATATGTTTAAACAAGGGCGTAGCCAGATTTTGGATTGGGGGGGGGGTCAAAGTTGTCTAAGTTCAATTGGGGGGCGGGGCAAAACATAAATTTTTAAGGGTTTTTGGATTGAAAAAATTCTTTTTTGTCCTGGCCACGCCCACGGTTTAAAGCTACCTCTAATTTTGTAAAAGTTTGTTTTCTGAGGGATAAGATAAGCATGAGCGTAGCCAGGATTAGAGGGGAGCAATAATGATTTAAGGAGGGGTAAAATGATAATTTTTTATATTTTAGCCATAATTTTATTAAAATTTCTAAGACTTTAGATTTAGAGGGGGGCAGCTGTCCCTCCCTGCCACCCCCTCGCTACAATTTATTAATTTTTTAGCTTATAATTCCTAATTTTTAACGATTTAAATAAATGAACGTGCTATTTATTATATTTTGTTTTAATTGCAATTATGTGTGAGTATAAGAATTTCAGAATAAAATGTAAAATTTTGATCAAAAGATGAAGGAGGAGGGGCTGTAGCTCAAAAGTTATATAATGTACGCTGTACTGAAACATATATTAATTGCTATGCAATTTGTTTTACGTCAAATTTATGCAAAGGCCCATCAGGCCTGACTCGGGCCCACTTATTTAATTAATTTTGTGTAATGGGCGGGCTCGGGAGGGCCTCAGTGGTAGCTATACTTTAATTAAACAAGAGCTCGTTTGCTAAAAGTAGCCTGAATCATGACTAATATTTTAAACATATTTTCCTATGATGACCGTTAAAATTTTATTAGGCTCTCATATCGAGGGGTTCTTTATAGTAGAATTTTTTTTGTATATTTCTGAGCTTTCAAAAGCGACAAATTTATAAAACCATTATAAAGTTTAAACCCACACCTGCCTTGAAGAATTACTTTTAACTTTAAACAACTGACAGATCCTAAAATGATTTAAATTTCAATCCAATCCGATCCCACACTAAAATGAATAAAAGTTTGATCTAGTAGTCGGCCTAAAACCAAAACCTATTACAACATACTACACTTAAACGGCTAATATTGGCTTTTAAAGCAATCATTTAATAGCACATTTTTGCCTATTCTATTTTAAGGGTTAAGTTTATAAATATAACATGAATGTGCAGTAGCGTAGCCAAGGGGCGGAAAGCTGGACTTTTCACTCCCCTTGGCCAAATTAATTTTTTTTATTAATAATTTATTTAAATGGGTTTAATTATTACATAAAAGCGATAGTTAATGTTCTGATTGCTCAAGAGAAGAGATTTTTGCAAAATAGCGCCTTAAAGTTTCGCATATATTGTACGCCAAGTTTATTTATGTCATATTATAAATAAAAGTGTCGAAATTTTTTGTGAATTTTTCCTCCCCCTTGAGAAAATCCTAGCTACGCGCCTGCGAATGTGTGTACCTGATCTGTTTAAAGATCAATCCTTTTTTGATGCATTAATCAGATGGGTTAAATTTGAAATAACTTTTGGTATAAACTTAAACCTTGAATGGGCTTCGATTTGCTAGCGTTTGCTTTAGAAAGGCCTTATATCGCTTCTTATACCAAGTCAAACTTTAATCTATTGTAAGGCTAAAAAAGGCACCAGTTGTCAGGAAAATTATCATTAACTATTGACACATACAGGCACTAACGTACCAGCTGTCTCAGGATTGACATTAGACTGTCCCAAAATAAAAGCGGAGCCTTCAGATGAAAAAGAATTCGATCAACCAGCCAATAAAAAAATTAAATTAGAAGGTTCTAGCGATGGAAACGAGCAAATTTATCAAGAGCCTGGTAATTATTATCTCCTCTTTTTTTAATAATTAAAAAAAAAGTTGTTGCGTATATTTTATTAACTTAATTCACTTAAGGTGCCGATCCGAACTCAACGTCTTATCACATAACAAAAAATGGTTTAAATCAATGGATTTTGCATTACCAAGATTATCAGTACTGCATGCAACGACGGGGAATTAATTTATGGCAATGCATTCATGTTTCTGAATGCCCAGCATTGTGTCTCATTCAAAAATCCGCTGTTAGCATAATAACCCAACACAATCACCTACCTCAACCGAATGGCTATAAATACAAAGAAGTAGCAAAAAGGCATCTAAAACCAACTGCCACAGTTAATAATGACTCAATAATAAAAGAAATTTTGGCCGGCCTTAGTTTAAATCTAAATAATGTTGAGGCAAAAACAAAGGTAGGATCTATGCAGCATGAATCTCCAAATCAAATGTGTAATGAGGAGGATATTGTAACTACCTTTGCTAATGAAGGTAAACTTTACATTGTAATAATCGTTTTTTAGTTTGCAAAAACTGACAAACTAGTTATAAAAGGACGACTTATATTTAAAACGATCTAAAACATTTCTAGGTAATCCACAACCACAACCGTGTAGCATCTCTTCAAATGCAGAAACAACGTCAAACAACAATCAAACGATTGAATCTTTTAGTCAAGGAGCCACTTCAGATAATAATTTGAACTCATCGATGGAACTTGCTATTAAAAACGATCGTTCGTTAATGCAATTGTGGAACACTTTAGTGCAAGATAGCCACTTGGAAGCCAATCAGAATATCCAGGATTTGAGCACGACAAATGGGTTAGATGAGAGTGAATTGAACTCCGAACCTAAAGATGACGCCAATTTATTTGATAACGACTTTTTTACACATTTGATGACAAATTTTACATCAAGTCCATTGGCACCTCAATTAACATCCTCCACCTCCTCCAAGCTAGAAAGTTCAGGTAGATATTAAAACATTTTTATCGATATTTTTATCACGATTTTATTTTAAGCCCATCTCAAGCATTCTATTACATATTTAGTCGAAAAGCTGTATCTTCGCCAATCTTGTAACGCAACTGCTGATAGGAAATCGACGGATGGGCTACACACTATCGACTCAAATTTTAGATATTTCTTAACACTCAAAGGCAACAAACTGTTGATACACGATAATTTTATTTATCGCATACGTCAGGAAGGGAGTAAACGGTGGAGGTGTACGGAAAAATCTTGTCCGGGCAAAGCTATGCTCACCGAGGATCTGATTTATGTCACAGAAGGGCACAATCATTTACCCGATTTGGATAAATTGGAGAAAAAAGGTTGTTTGAATGATTTAGTTTGTGCTGCTTTCAAATGCGAGGATATAAGCCAAGTCGATCAATTGTACTCCGATTTTACGTCAGCCTTGCCTGCTAGTTCCGTAAGTTTTCTACCAACTTTAGCTACCCTCAGACAACTTTACCAGCAAATTAAGAATTGTATAGAAGATGGCATCCCAAATACCGATGTGGATGGGAGCCAATGCGACAACGTTACAAATATGGCTTCTTTAATCAAAAACTACCGATCTATGGCATCAAGGGAATTTCTAAATAGTTAGTTTTGCCCCTGTTTATATCAATAATAAATAAGATTTCCTATTTAGTATTTAAAAATTCGGTTTTAACTGTTTTTCCGTGTGTAAAATAAATACTGTTTAGTTATATATTGAATTGCAGGTTATTTTAAATATATTAACTTCATTTATTACTTTAAACAGCTCACTCATTGGACGCAAATGAAAATCAACTCGGTTCAACTAATAACTCGCTTCAGGAAAAGGTTGATTGTGGTTACAAGCTTAATGATAGTCCGACTATATATAATACAAAATCGGCCCCGCGCAAGATAGCCATTAAGCGGGATGCTGATTTAATTAAAACTGGAAACACGTTGAAAGACATGATACAAACGGAAGCTCCCAACTATGAAATAGATAATAGTTTTAAAACCTATCTAATGTACGCATCTCAAGATTCTTCACCGGTGACAGCATCTCAACCTGTAAATTCATTGACCATCCGAATCAAGAGGGCACCAACTCATATCGCCCCTGCTCCATCACAACATGACGAATCTCTAGAGCAAACTAAGTCTCAACATGATTCATTAAAAAGTAATTACATATCTTAAATATTGCCTAATTTTTGTTTAGCAAATCTCAATAAGGCGCTACTCAATACTAATCAACCCCTTTCCGCGTCTCCTCTGCCCACTGCAGAAGACTATCATCCCGTGAAGTGTAGATTTATCAAAAATTTGCAAGGCCATTCGCAAATAGTTCACTGCGATTTCAACTACCGTCTACGCGGGGAGGGAGTCAATCGTTGGCGATGCGTGGAAGCTGGCTGCAGGGGCAAATGTTCAGTGTTTGATGGTAATTCCATTATAGTAACTTGTGAACATGATCATCCTCCGTACCCGGAAAAGGTGGAGAAAAAAGAAATTTTGGGGAACATACTTTCTCGAGCCTGCGAATTTCGTGAATTAAACACTGACGAAATAATCCAAGAGGTTACACGAGATCTCAAGCCGGAAGCGTTAATTTGTTTGCCCAACGCTCTGGTCATCAAACAAATGATCGAGAGGGCACGAAATTCTGATTTTGGTTCTAACGATTTATTCAAGAGAAGATCCTGTAAAACGCCTGCTTGGCACGTTGGTGGTAAGGGCTCGGCAAGTTATAAAACACCAAAATCTTTGGTAAGGCAGCGACCCCAAATAATTCCTAATTCAAACGTTGAAAATAAAGGTAAATTTGCTCTAAATTACTTTAATACAATCACGGGCGTAGCTAGCATTGGAACTAGAGGGGGGCAAAATGATCATTTTTTTAGCCATATAATTTTAATTAATTTCAACGAATTTTTGGATTTGGAAGAAGTAGCCGCCCCTCCCTGCCCCCCCCTCCTTGGCTGCGCCCATTAATACTATGTTACGTTATTACATTGACTTGATGTATATATTGTAATTAACCGCAGAGTGTGATTCTTCTGAACTTCCCTATACATTCATCATGAGTATCAACGGATCCAAGCAAATTGTCTACCAAGGCTACAACTATCGTATGAGAGTGCCGAGCAAGAATCGTTGGAGATGTGTTGAGGCCGGTTGTTTGGGGGCATGTTTTGCAGAAGGTAATCTCATTCAAATAACCCAAGAGCATAATCATAAACCGAAAGAAGAAAAAATTGCGAGAAAGAAGGTCTTGGGCGACCTGGTTTATCGAGCTGTCGTAACTCAGCCCGAGCTCCCGGCCGAAGCCTTAATTGACCAAGTCATGGCTGAATTGAATGAACACACCCGTGCACAATTACCTAGTTACACGTCGTTGAAACAACTCGTAGCCAGGTCTAGATCTACAACCTCAACATTGAATGAGAACATTCCCCAAAACCAAGAGCCTGCTTTTGGAAATGAATCTTTAAACAACGCCAAAGTACTAAAAGGTAGTGAAGCCCTTAAACGAATACCATAATAATAATTTACATTAAATGTTCAGCATAAAATTTATAATAATTTTACGGTCATAATTTTAAATTTTTGCACAGGGGTTATGCATTCTTTAAAATCGACGGTAGTAATCCACGAAGGCGTCAATGAGACGCTACAATATTTCATCAGTCGTAAGGGCCAGTGTCACATCATATTTAAGGGGTACGTTTATCGCTGGCCCAGGCTAAACAAAAACACATGGCGATGCAAATCCAAAGTATGCAGAGGCAAATGCGTCATGCAGGAAAATCGAATTAAAATTTTGGCCGCGCATAATCATCGACCCATTATCGATCAAGAGAATCTCAATTTCATTGACGAAGCTGATATCAACACAACGGGCTCATTGTTATCACCGTCTGAAGATCAAGCTACAACCTCTAATCAGTGTAAATTCAAAGCCATATTTTGTCTAAATATCGCTTGAATATTTGACTTTATGATATTTCCTTTTTTTCACCATTTAGCACCCTCCGTTGTCTCCAATGATCTGATGTCTCAAGATGACCATCCGACTAATGTTTTCATCGGAGCAACCAATGGCGATAATAATGCCAAGTTTGAAAATATGCCCCAAGCAGCTTCATACAAGTAAATAAATTGTATTAATAATTAAAAAGGGCTCATTTGAGTTCTCATTTCGGCGATTGTCTGGTTTACGTGTTGTGATTATAATGGACGGGTTTTAACGAGATTTTTTATTCTATTACACCATTAGGTACCTGTATCAATTAGGATACGTTTTGGCGTTAGAATACGATTTCACGACTCGTTCCCATTATAATTTACAATCACGTAAACGAGATCTTTTGGTGAATGCTCAATTAGAACGTTTGAGACTTTATAACGATTCCCTTCATATACAGATTCAGTATAAATGCGCAAGGTAAAGTGTCCTTTAATTATATGTTTAGAAGCATGTTATTCCCGCTACGTTTTCTGTTATTAAAAATGTTGTTTCTCTCTGTTTTATTTGGCAGTGTCTTGTAAGCTTTGAAAAGTTGAAGTAAAATTAAACAATGAATTTAACTGGCAAGAAAATAAATAAATAAATAAATAAATAAATAAGATTGCTTTTATAAATACTAAAAAATAATTTTAAACAAAATTGAAATAAATAATAATTGATGATTTATTGCAGGTGCTCGTTCTCGACAGAGTCTAACATAATTATGGATGACCACCAAAGGAAACCCCATAGAAAGATTTCGCTGACTCGTGGTTCCGATAGTCAATCTATATTAGAGTGTCCTTACTGCGAATTTGTTAGTCAAAGGGCTCCTTTGATGTGCGAACATTTAAAGGTGCAACACAATCTAACGTCTTCCACCATGCCCCCAATCGAACCCGTCCCTAGGGAATATATGTGCCCGCGATGCCCATATGAGGTTGATATCGAGGTAAGCTACACTAAAACCTTGACTGATTTTCTTTATTAAGTAATGCGTGTTACATACATCTTTAATGATTAAATTATTGCAGAAAAACTGGGCACAGCATATTGAAAAATGTTTGAATAGAAAAAACATTTCGGCAGACATTCAATCTCCTAACGAAAACGTTTCTTCCTACTTTCCCCTTTTGAAACATCTCAAATCACCAGTGGACTATATAGCAGGTAATAGTTTAAGTGAAATGCTTCCAAAATACCAAGACGCACAAAGTGTACATAATCCCAATAAAATCGCCTCGGTTATATCCCCTAATCAGAGCGGTAGAAATGAATTGGTGCAAATAGTTACAGTTGAAAATGCGTCAGTTCCACCTACATCATTAGATGAGGAACGTAAGAATGCAAAAAAGATCGACAAATATAATATTAGCCTAGAGGGCGTCCAACTTATTGCACGGCTCACTGATCAAAAAGCTCAAAATATTACTCAAGATAGTTTAAACCTATCTTCTCTCATTCAAAAAGAATCATCCAGAATAGAAAATGCTCAAAATACTTCTGCCATAAATTCGAAGGGATTAGCATCGACCCATTTCTTACTAACAACTCATCGAGACCGACTGAAAAAAGGTCTGAAACGAATCATGAATAGGCACGAAAAGGGAGAACCGTTGGAGGATTTGGAATCTTTAAATAATATAGATTATTATCTCGAATACCTTATCCCCCAAACAATATATGATATTTTAAAGGATGCTATTAAGGAAGATTAAGCAACGATAATTATGGTGTTATTTCTGTATTAAAATATTTCCTTCCATATTCTGTAATCCTCTTAAATTATCAACTTTAAAATGTTCAACTTTAAAATGTTAAAAAATAAATCATCGTCTATAAGACTCGTGGTAGAATCCTGGTAAAATGAATAACTTTCGTCTTATTGTATTTTAATTACCTCGATACTCATTTGAAGTTAAAATAATAATCGAATGGAAAAAAACTGGGAAATATTTATATAAGTTTTACAAATATAATCATTTTGTTCTTAGCATCATTATTAGGAATAGGAATGTAATTAAAATAATATCGAGTCAACAAGGGATAAAATTGAAAGCTTTTTTAAGATGTGAACTAGAAACCTGCATGTAGAGACCTCTGCACGGGTGGCCCGATGGGTTCGGGTTGAAAATTTTAAAATGCTCTCTGGTTGCAAGTTTTAAAATTCTTTTGGGTCTGGTTGGGTTTAAGGTGTCGGGTCAAAGGATATGAATCTTACATTGCAAATAACGCGGGACAAAACAGTAAATTAATGCAATTATGTACATAGGCGTAGCCAGGATTGCCTCATGGCGGGGGGGGCGGGGTTTCAAAAAAAATTTGATAAAACATACTATTAAACAAAAATTTATTAAGCTTATTTACAATAGTGGCCGAGACAGGACTATCTAATTAAAAGGGGGGTAAATTTTGTGTCAAGGACTTTTGATTAAACAAAAACTAAAAATTATATAAACTCAATATCTACGATGGGTTTTTGGTGAAAAATGCATTAATAATATATTAAGGGACGCAAACTGCAAAGAGCTCCTCAAATTTTTCTGTTTGCGCTTATTAGGGCCATTGTTTGGACTAAACACTTGCACGGCCTTTTAGGCTAAATTTGCCCATTAGCAAAAATTGTCCCGCCCAGGAACCGTTAAAATAAAATTATAAGCCCGAGTTCGCTCCGCTGATTTTTTGCAAAGCACAGGCCCAGCTTACACCTTCCCGAAAAAATTCATATATATTCTGCGACGTTTCAAACATTTTTTGTCAGTACTAAAACAATCATTTATTTATTGTTGAAAATGTTCTAATTATGTTAAATATATCAGTCTCAAACAGACTTTTATTTCTTTAAACAAGTAACGCGCCGTTAAATTTTCACTAGTGGCACTTAAAGCTGCATAAAACCATTTATAATAATTAAAACTCTAGGCGAGGCTAATTTTATTTTATACTAGCTGTGCCCGGCCAAGCGTTGCTTTGGCTCAGTCCTTAAGTGGTTAATTAAGTATAAGCTATTAATAAGACTTATCTAAAATGGGGTCATATATGAAATAATTTATAATGTGAAAGGTCCGAATAATTTTATGAACCCACTATTTTTAGTATATATTTATATAATAAGACAAACCAAATGCAAATTCTGTTTTAATCATCAAATCCGACTAAAATTAAATGTTTTTGAAAAAATTGCTTATTAATGCTGTTACTTATTATACAATAATACCATTATTTTATTTTTCCAGTTAGCTGATTTATTTGAAATACAATTTTCTTTAATATAATAAAATAATTAATTGAAGGATGGATAATTATTAAAAATATGCTTCTATGATCGACCACGTGATAATAATGACAAAAACTGCATAATTTAAATTTTATTTATTTAATTTAAATAGTCTGTTAAACCCCAATAATTTTAACCGTATACTGTAACATTTTTATTATACTTTTAAATATCTAATTCGAGAAAACTTGAGCTTTGTATGTATGACGTCATTATTGTATATGCTACTATAAATGAAACTGGACGGGAAATGTCAGATATTTTTAAAACAAAAAGGTATTTTAGGAATCTGAAAAAGCTATTTTACCCCTGGCCTATCTGGGCATCTACGGCTAAATTTTCGCTCGAATCGGATCTGAAGTTTCAGAATTTAGCACTTTTTTAAAACCAAAAGGCCGAGAAATGTCCGATATTTTTAAAACTAAAAGGAATTTTAGCAATCTGAAAAAGCTATTTTACACCTGGCCGCCCTGAGAACCTACGGGTAAAGTTTCGCGCGAATCGGGCCGGTAGTTTCAGAATTTATTCTCATTTAAATATCTCATTTAATAAAAATTAATGATAGATAAATAATGACATTTATATATTAATAGCATTTACTCAGAATAATCAACGTTGGACTATTTTATATTACATTTAAATTATATATACTTTCATCTTTCTCATTTAAAATATCTCATTTAATGATAATGAGAAAAATTCATCTTCTTCACCTTTATATTTTCTCAAATAATCTATAATTTTATTTATTTCAGGTTAATTCATTAATTTTATGTTGTCACCGTTAAGAAAAGATGACGTTTAAGAAATTTAATTCATAAATGTTATGTTGTCTTGTCACCGTTAAGAAAAGATGACGTTTAAGAAATTTAATTCATAAATTTTATATTGTCACCGTTAAGAAAAGATTACGTTTTACTACAAACTACTATAAGTGATACACTTTTACTACAGAACTGTCTGTATATTCAAATTTTCGACGAACGCGAGGAGGTGCGTTTGATTGACATTTTATTGAACGTCAAAACGCATAAAACCCAATATCTTGAAAATTAAAAGGAATTTTAGAAATCTGAAAAAGCTATTTTACCCCTGGCCGCCCTGGGAACCTAGGGGTAAATTTTCGCGCGAATCGGGCCGGTAGTTTCAGAGATTAGCCCTTACATACATATATACACTTTACTTTATATATATAGATAACTAAATATACCTATTTTTGTTAATTTTTACGATCCTTTTATTAAAAAATAAAAACTCTTGGAATCCACTTATTTAAAAATCACAAGTTTAAATAACAGAAATTAATATGGTTTTAATCATATTGTAAGGTAAAATATTAATAAATTTGATAAACATCATAGAAAAACACCATTTTTATATAGAAATAAAAAGGATTTGCCCCTACTAATAGCTAGGCTTGTTCCCCGTTTTATTAATATAACGCTCGTTCAATTCCGGCCCGCACTTTTTAACAAGATGCCCATCCATCCCCAGCTTTGGCGGCGCCAGATGTATTTGCTTTAATAAAGTTAGCTAAATCATGTCATTAAAAAGCAAACTTAAAAAAAGTTAATTTACTAGAACGTAAGGAATACAAATTTTTTGTTTTATTTTCCCATCAATTTCTATTGTAGAATTAGCACGCACACTTTCTAAAGAAATTAGATTTTAAAGTATGAATAAAATGAAGCATGTATGAATGAAATGTGCAAAACGCTTTGTAAAATTATAATTTACGTTGAGTATTAATTCTTTGTATTTTATTATTATACTCTTCGCTAGTAGTATACACGCAGTTTCTATAAACAAGGAATAATGTAAGTTTAAATAACCATGTTAAATACTTAGAAAATACTCGGGCCTTCAGCCCTCGTGTAAAGAGGGAAGGGGAGGGGGGGGAAGGGGAGAGGGAGGGAGGTGCAGGAGGGAAGGGGGAACGAAACTCATCTATACTCCGTATAAACGTAGCATATTTGCTATTCAATTTATAAGCGAGAAAGTGGGAAGGGGCGAGAATGCCTATAGGGGGGTATAAAATGCAAAATGATTAGTTAATTATTTATACAAATTTTTAAAAAGTTAAATTTTGTAAAACCTGCTATTATTGAGGAATAGGTTTTCTTTCATTCATTCTTATTTATCAACTTCTAAATTAATCAAAATGACGAAAGAAACGCAAATAGAGGGTACGACCTTGGAAAAGCCAATAGTCATCCTTCCAAAATGTAAAACTTTCAATTTAGAGTTTTTTAATACTGTATAAATTTAAACTTTGGTGTAGGCGACCCATAATTTGAATTATGATTATAGACTCTTTTCAAATCATGCGCATATGTATAGTATTAACAAGATATTAAAAAACGAAAAAAAATTCCAATCAGACTTCCATCACTTTGGCCATTGGTCATTTTTTCTAATGGTTAGCAGACAGCCAAATAACTAGCCTATAATTATAATCTAGAAAAAAAAATTGATTTTAATCTCACTTTGGCCAGTGGTGATTTTTTCCATTGGTCAGTAACCAGCAGACTGCCAAATACTGGCCAATAATTATACACTAGAGAAAAAAATTGATCTTAATCTCACTTTGGCCAGTGGACATTTTTTTTATTGGGTAGCCAGGACACGGTCTAAAAGGATATAAATACATAAGAGACAAAAAAAACTAAAAAAAGTTCGATATATGGGCCGATGGTCATTATTTTTATTGGTCAGAAGCCAGGACACGGTCAAAAAGGAAATAAATACATAAGAGACGAAAAAAAAAATTTCGATTTATACTTTGGTTAGGTCATTTTTTTCATTGGTAGCCAGGACACGGTCAAAAAAGATATAAAGACATAAGAGACGAAAAAAATTTCAATTTATACTTTGGCCAATGGTCATTTTTTTCATTGGTCAGTAGCCAGGACACGGTCAAAAAGGATATAAATACATGAAAGACGAAAAAAACGAAAAAAAAATTTTGATTTATATTTTGGCCAATGGTCATTTTTTCATTGGTCAGTAGCCAGGACACGGTCAAAAAGGATATAAATACATGAAAGACGAAAAAAACGAAAAAAAAATTTCGATTTATATTTTGGCCAATGGTCATTTTTTTCATTGGTCAGTAGCCAGGACACGGTCAAAAAAGATATAAATACATAAAAGACAAAAATTTTAATTTATACTTTGGCTAATGGTCATTTTTTCACTGGTCAGTAACCAAGACACGGTCGAAAAGGATATAAATACATAAGAGATGATAAAAGCGAGAGAAAAAATTCGATTTATACTTTGGCCAATGGTAATTTTTTTCATTGGTCAGTAGCCAGGACACGGTCAAAAAAGATATAAATACATAAGAACCAAAAAAAACGAAAAAAATTGCGATTTATACTTTGGATAATGGTCATTTTTTTCATTGGTCAGTAGTCAGGACACGGTCAAAAAGGATATAAATACACAAGAGACAAACAAAACGAAAAAAAATTCGATTTATACTTTGGCCAATGGTTATTTTTTTTCATTGGTCAGTAGCCAGGACAAGGTCAAAATGGATATAAAACGAAAAAAAATTTCAATTTATACTTTGGCCAATGGTCATTTTTTCATTGGTCAGTACCCAGGACACGATCAAAAAGGATATAAATACATAAAAGACGAAAAAAAAATTTCAATTTATACTTTGGCTAATGGTAATTTTTTCACTGGTCAGTAACCAGGACACGGTGAAAAAGGATATAAAAACATAAGAACCAAAAAAAGAAAAAAAATTGCGATTTATACTTTGGCCAATGGTCATTTTTTTTATTGGTCAGTAGTCAAAACACGGTCAAAAAGGATATAGATACATAGGAGACGAAAAAAGCGAAGAAAAAATTTCGAATCACAATTTGGCCAATGGTCATTTTTTCCATTGGCCAGTAGCCAGCGGACGGCCAAAAAGTCATATTATCAATGGTATTAACAAGACCAATATATTAATTTAATTTAAAAAAAAAATTTGTGCTCTCCGGGTATCGAACCAGCAAGTCAGGTATACATCAGCAAGTTTCGGGAATCTAAATTAAAACAAATCAGATGGCGGTATAAAAGAGGTAACACAAGACATCATATAGCTTCATAATTAGATAAAGACGAATAATATAAGTTACATTATGTGTAAAATGAGAAAATAATGATTTACATTTATTTGTGTATACCACATTTAAAGACATAAAATAAATTTGACACATACTTTCTACACCATAAATAAGATATGCAAAATATCGTGCTATATAGAGGTTTTTGATCCGATCCGAGGGGTTTTTGAAAAATTTTATATCCCATCCGATCCGATCCGAGTTTTTTAAAATCTAAATCCGATCCGATCCGATCCGAGTTTTTTAAAATCTAAATCCGATCCGAAATTTTTAAATTAAATTTTACGAACAGAACTTTTTATTGATGATTAAATTCAAAATACATAAAATAAGGTATAGCAATTTTAATAGACCTGAAATAAATAAAAAATTTTATTTGACTAATTCCATATTATCATATAAAATAATAAAGAATCTAAATTTTCTGGTTTAATTCGCATTCTTCTTTCTTCTAATGTTCATCCAGCCACCGAGAAATTTCTTTCCGAAGTGGTAGAGGTAGCAGGTAGCAGGTATAACTAAAACTTTATTTGCCAACTTATAAAGCCTTGGCAGGACTGTTTGATATGAAACCCACCATTTCAGCAAATCTTTTTTTGAATTATATTTGCAATCTTCATTTTTTAACGAAAGGTAAATTTAGATTTCATCAGGGGCTTTATCTTCTTCCTGCTCATCTTCCCATTGATTAACTATTTTAAAATATAAATTAAATAATTTATTTTATGTAAAAAATATATATACATATTCAAATGTATGTTAATTACTTTTTTGTTTTTTTTGAGGCTGACTATCACTACTACTTGCCGCATAATTTTCAATCTCAGTTGCAGAATCTACCAAAAAATCCTTAGACGCTAGTGTATTATTTCATTAATTACGCCTACTCGTTCATTTGGGGGGAGCATCCTGAGTTGGCGAAAATTTGGGCATAAAAATGTGGCAATTTTATGTTGTTGAGTGATTAGAAATTTTGACTTGAGGGTGGTACAAATATCTTTTATATGACCATTAATTTCGTGATGTTCTTCAAAATCATCAGTTTGCTCGTGGTCTGATTGTGAAAGATCACTGAGTAATTGGTAATATTGAATCAATATATTGTGAAAGGTTGGGTGTTGGATCAGCTTCCAGAACTAAAGAAGCCGTTTTAAACGGCCGGAGTACTTCTATTTTTGGTCAGCAAAATTTTATAAATCACATCTATCTTTTCTGGCATATCTATAGAAGTTAGATATGTGGTCAGTTCCTTATACTCCTTCAATATGCTCTCAAACATGTCGGGTCTGGAGTTCCATCTTGTTTCTATTGCTTGATGTAATGTATGATTTAAATATTTATTTTTGCCACTTTGCTTCATATATGTCGTTAGCTTTTTGCATGCTTCTATCAAGTCATTAACCTGAGGGTAATGGAATGTGAAATCATTTTTATTGAATACGTTTCGTAAAACTGTATTCAGTAAATGGGACGTGCAATTCATTCGCTTATGATTTTGCAAGGCTTTGACCATGTTAGAGCCCTGATCGGTAACTTAAGTTATCAATCTCATGTATTCCGTAGGGATGTGAAGTTTTTCAAAATTTACAGATATTTCTCTTAAAATATTTTCCCCTGTTTTTTTTCAACATCTATTTTTGAAGTGAAAAGAATATGCTTATGTAGGATTCACAGGGATTTAAATGTAAAGAAAATGTTAAGTAGTTTATTTTGACAAAGTCATCTGTCCAGAGGTCGAGAGTGCTGAACATGATTTTGCTTTTAAATAGGGGAGTAACTTTAATATTAATGCTTCTCTACTTACATCTGCAAGTTTTGCTGTAATCTTACAATAGTCCAATCTGAAAGTAATTCATCAACGTTTATATGACCATGAATGGCACCAATATTCAGAGCTTCTTGGAGCATTGCTCTAAATCCTTCACCGTTAACGATTGAAAACGGTCGAATATATTTTGAAATAAAATATATTAGATGCTTTTCAAAAAAAAATTTTCATTTTGTGATTTCAGCGAGAGGTTTGGTAACAAATTTGTCAATTGTATTTTTAGCTGAAGTTTTTGGAATACATTTATGATGCAAAAGATGGGAACTACCTTGAATGGAATTATATGTGTGGATATGATGGCATTTCTTGCAGATAACATAACCGGTGTATGTATCATTTTCATTTAGAAGGTCAAAGTAACTCCAAATTTGACTTTTTCCATCTTCTTTTTTAACTTGTTGAAGCATATTTCTTTTAAATTTTTTTATTATTTCTTCCATGACGGTTTTTACTATGATAAACAATATTGTTGTATTTGCTAGCTGTTACGAATCCCAATGATTATTTCCAACACCCCCCCCCCAATATTTTTTCCCCTCAAGTCAGCATGACTCACACCATCTCGTCAACGACAATACCCCTGCACCATGGAGATTGCTTCTAAGAAGGCAAGCTACATCATTCTTGATTACCCGTAATCAAGAGGGAAAGGAGCTACGCGTGTGCTTAAAGGAAAGGGGAGATTGTGATTGATGATTTTCGGAATTGAGTTAAGATAGAAAGAGATGCGTGTGCTAAAAAGGAAACGGGAGATGCTGATTTATTGACACTAGCTCCTTTCTCGCAAACAAGAAAGTCTAGCTAAAAAGGAAACGGGAGATGCTGATTTATTGACACTAGCTCCTTTCTCGCAAACAAGAAAGTCTAGCTAGGGAAAAACGCTAGGGAAATACTGATAAATATATTAGGGTAAGTAAGGTGAGAGGTGGTATTGGGCATCAAAAATGGTAAAGTAAAAAAAGAATGCAAAGATAATTATGAAAAGGTATACAAAAAATTATTAATTTAATTAATTAATTAGAACTTATTATTGTTTATTTTAAATTTGAAAATCCGATCCGATCCGACTAAAATAAAATGTTGATCCGATCCGATCCAACTTCCAAAATTAAAATGGTGATCCGATCCGATCCGAGTTCGGACGGGTCGGATCGGATTGATCCGTGCATACCTCTAAGCTATCTTGATTATCGTAATGTTGGACGGACAACGGACAACAAAAAGCGAGCCCTATAATTACATAGCAATAAAAATTTCTTCTTATTAGAAAACATGCACTCGAGACGGAAAATTTTTGTATAAATAATGTCAGAATTAGTAGATTTCATCTAAAATTAAATATCAAATTAATTAAGATAATTATTCATATGCGCAACACTAACAAAACTCCTATTAATATAATTGACTTTTTCCGTATAACTTGAAAAAAAATCAATTTTTTTGTCCATGGGAGGGGTTCTAACCCGAAAACACCCCCCCCCTTCCCTGCGCTACTGATTATGTTTAACAATTATCTAAATGTATAATGGAAGATCATTCATTCAGCCAATTAATTTCATATTGTTTATTTTAATCTGATTGTTTCAATTTGGACGCAAATTTAAATTTGACTCGTGAAAGTTAAAATATATAAATATTATTTTCAAATTGTATATAAATAGTGTAAAGTGGTAGGTCTTATTAATTTAAACTACATAAATATAGATTCATAAACCAAAATAAAAGTAAGTTTAAATTTATTAAATGTTTCATTTGTAAAACTATATATATCAAATTACGACCCGATATTGTAAATGCCATCATACTTATATATCATTATAATAAATCAGTCAAATAAATTTAGTAATCGTGGTATCAATTAGTTTCATAATCGCAGTTTAATTTGTCGATTTAATATTACACACCGCAATTCTTACTCTCGTGTTAGGTACCAAAATTTGAAACGCGCTCGGGAGGGATTCGGTTTATAAAATTGAACGCTTTTGGGCCGGGTCGGGTTGATGTTATATTGCAATGTTATACTTGCATGGGCCGAAATTTTAGGCTTAGACCTAGCCCATAATTGCACAAATATATTTTTTTTCGGCCCGCACCCAGCCCGCAGATAGAACCTAGCGCCGCATCCGACCCGCTCTAATAAATAAGTGGGCGTTATTTAGAAATTGTTTATTTGTATAAAAACTTTTTGTTATGTTCATAAGTAGAGCATAATTTTAACTTAATATTGTCGTTTAAAGATAAAAGGCTATCTATTTTAGCAGGCAATAATCTGGTCCTTCTCTTTTCTTAAAAGAGAACTTTAGTGGCGCTGATGGCGGGAAATGACAAAATTTTAATAGATAATTTTGTTAAATTTGGTAGCACACGTTGAGGTTCTTTCCATCCATAGACTAGATAGACTGCTCATGCTCAATGTTCCATATGGTAAATTGTGTGTCAAATTTTCCTCCATTTTGAAGACAACAACTGGTGTATTTTTACCATGTCATTTTGCGCTATAACAGTCAATTTACCTTCCTCACTATTTATAAGTTTGAACGAATGTCAATAAATTAATATTATACAATATATAGACGGCGTTATATTATTAAACAAACTTTCATCACAGTTTTTACATTTTGAATTTTTATGTATTGTGTAAATGTTATTAATCTTAGAATGCTGTTTTTAATATCTACCCAATTTAAAAAAAAATTTATTTACCTTTTTAATATTATTTAATTTACAAAATTTACTAATATCAATATAATCACTACATTATTATTTTAACATCAAAATTGTGGAAAAAAGGGTACACATTTTGTGCGTTGATGAGCAGTCTCTCTAGTCTATGTTTCCATCATAAAATCACATCTAACTGAACATTCTCAGATTTTAGGTTTAATCCAAGATAGGTGTCAAATTTGTTAGAGTTTTTAATCTTATATTTACTATGCGAAAAATATCCAAAATTATAATTTCCATGTATTCCCGTTATTATGTTTAAGTTTCAGAGTTTTGTTTAAATAAATCTTAATTTTTACTTTTAACTATTAAGTGTGTTCTTTTGTTTCTATATTTATTATTTTCGTTTAAAGCCAAATAAATCTTAATTTTTTTAAATATCTAGGTCAAAGCGCGGCCGTGATTTTTATACTCCTCTTTTTTAGACCCGGCCCATGAAAGTCCCTAGTCTAAACATTTTTTTTGTGTTTCAATTTCAAAAACAAGGACTCTACCTTTAGGTTCTCACCACAAAATTTTTATAGCCAATTATCAATTAAATTACCTATATTATAGCAGTGATCAATGTAGTGTCTCACCTCTTTTTAAAACTTAAATTATTTCACGTTGCCCCTTTTACTATCAAGTGTTAAAACAACAAATTGCGCAGGTTCAATATCCATCGCTGAACAATAATATTTTTTTAGTTTTTCCCCAAGGCATCAGATGTTGAGATAAATGAAGTTAAAGGTGCAAAATATTATGTTTTATTTTTTGTTTTACTTATTTTATTTTATCCGTGTTTTACTAAACACCTTCACCTCATTATAATTCTTCCCACTATGTCTGGGAAACGGAGTACATTAAGTACATATAACGTATGCGATATTTATTAACATGTCACTCTCTCCCTCCACTTACTCTCTCTTTATCGCCTCCACCCCCCCCCCCCCCCTCCATGTGTACCTGGCTATATATGAAGGCTGGAGCGGAAGAGAGGGAGAAAGGGAGAAAGGGAGAGGAGAAAGAGAGTATAGAAAGTTAAGGGGAAGATTGAAGTGTTATTTAGTATCACATAAGTACTTGCACTCTGCTCTAATCTATTTTTCCACATAGTGGGAGGAATTTTGGGGGGGTTCGCATTAACACTGAAAAAAATTAAATGGAAGTAAAACATAAAAATAAAATTATTCACTTGTAGATTAATCAATGGTTAATGTTAAATAGTATTTGAAATATGTTAAAGAGAGCGTGGGGATATGCTTCTGTTGGATTTAGATACTGATTTAATAAAAAGAAGTGTAATGTAGCGAGAACATAACAAAAGGTTAAGAAGATGGGAAAAAATTAAGGTGTTCTAAAACAGAGTATAAAAAAATATACTAAAATGGAACGTCTGCTTTTTGCGATTACGTGTCTTGATACTTTACCAAAAATTATTAATTTTCCGTGTCTATAATCAAGTGACATGTTATTGTGAACTGAGAAGTTTCAATACGCAACACTCAAAAAACTTAGAAGGTCATTTTCTGTACCTGAAACTTAGTACGAATTGTAAAATTATAGCGGCAATGCCTCGAGTGACAACTTACAGTTTTTTTGGTTTCAACATACTTCGTTTCTGTATACGACTATCATTCTTTCGGTTTTATCTATACCATTTCCTCCAGTTAATTATAATATAATACCGCGTTCAACTTATTCAAAACTTTGAACAGAACCTGGTGATTGTTTATTTAATTTAATATTTGAAGGGAAATAACTTAAGACATCTTGTTTTTAAGAGGGGTGTTCTTCATTATAAATAAAATAATCAGTTACGCTAGCTATTCAAACAGGCTTAAAAATTAACTTAATTTTATTAATAAATATTCAAACTTATAATACTTTATTTTTATATTTCTGCCTTTTGAATTGCCAGTATGTTATATTTTTAACCGTAACTTCTTTCCAATTATTAAAGCTTTAAACTGTTTAAAAAGGTATTTGCTATATTAAGAATTATTTTAAAAAAATGTAGAGGGTTAATATTTACTTAGATTTAGTTATAAATGCAGCAATAAACCAAAAACTTATCCTTAATATATCCATACTCACATTAGCATTTTTTCCTCGCGGTTGTATTTTATTGTCTTTTTCCTACCATGCAGATATTTGTTAAAACCTTAACTGGCAAGACCATAACCTTAGAAGTTGAGCCTTCTGATAGTATTGAAAATATCAAGGCTAAAATTCAGGATAAAGAAGGTAGTGTTATAAAAAAAGTATTTGTACCCATTATTTAGGCATTCCTCCCGATCAGCAACGCTTAATATTTGCCGGAAAACAATTAGAGGATGGCCGAACTTTATCTGATTATAACATACAAAAAGGTATTAATATATTATTTTACAGCAATAATGGTTTTATAGAGTCTACTTTGCATTTGGTGTTGCGCTTGAGGGGTGGTATAATTGAACCAAGTTTAAGAATGTTGGCACAGAAGTACAATTGTGACAAGATGATTTGTAGAAAGTAATTAATGTATCTATAACGTTGTCTAATTTTATTAGATGCTACGCAAGGTTGCCACCTAGGGCCACTAATTGTAGAAAAACAAAATGTGGGCATAGTAGCAATTTGAGACCTAAGAAGAAATTGAAATAAATTAAAATTTATGTTTAAGAAGCATCTTTTAAATATTAAATAAACATTAATCCTTTTATTATGCCTGTTGCTTTAGTTGGTTTTTTTTATTATAATATAAAAATATAACTTTCATATGTTAAGGTTTAATATGGTCACTTTTTACATTTCAATTTTTTCCCCTTTTGTTTTATGGCTAATTAATGTATTGAATAAATATTACATTATCAATTAGATCTGAGTTAGTGTTGTATATTTTTTCAATACTCTTAATTTGTAAATGTTGTATAGGTTTGTACTTATTATAAGAACAAAATATATTAGTATTAAAATTACAAGCTTTATAAAATTTTATATGATAGCAATCTTTATTGTTGCCCTTAGGTATTGATATGCAATTCTAACTTTCTGAATATTTTAAAAAGCTTCCTCTAAATAATTAGATTTTATATAATATTTAGAAATATTAAAAATGCTTGGCTTAAATTCATTTGTATAAAATCTAATATTTAACTGGGTCGCACAAATAACAGATTGATGTACTTAATTAACCCTCGAGAGTATTCGTGGGGTATTTTGGTACCCCACGCAAATTATAAATTTAAATATAAAACGCAATTTAAGTCTAATGAATCTGGCCTTTTCAGTAGCTTAATATTTTATCAAGAACTAGGTTAGGTGAAAATTTCATAAGTTTTGACTTAATACTTTTTAAAATATAGAAGCTTTTTGGCTTGTGGGGTTCTGTTATACCCCACAAATACTCTCACGTAAGTTTTTTTCTATATGAAAAAATGTATGTATATTTTTCTATATGAAGATATCTTTCACAATTTGTGTTTTTAATACATTTTGAACATTCTTTTAATAAAAAATCACGTTTATTTTGATTTATTTTAAGGTATATGATGTCAAGAGGTAAAATGAGGGGAAGCTCTAAAATAACCAAAATAAAAATGGGGGTTTACAAAATTGTTATTAATTAGATTTATATCAAAATTTATACCATCAATCTTAAGACTTTTATAAACATATGTTTAAAATTTCAACGGTTTTAAAGGAATACTTTAAAAGTTATAAGTAGTTAAAAAGTGGGGTAGAGTTATACCCCACGAATACTCTCGTATTCGGGATTTTTAGGAATACTCTCAAGGGTTAAAAAAAATCAGTTTTAAAATGCTTATTTAATTTTATAAATTTGACCAATTAGTTTGTGTATTCAAATAAAAGTTTCTTGGAGTACATGTATAAATTGAACATTTAATTGTTTTGAATTCATGTTATCAAAATTATTGATAAGTGTTGTAGGCTTTAGGCTACAAAATTGTAAATATAATTGTAGCCACCAAAATTTATTTATATGGCTGCAAATTTGAGAAACCACTTCAGCAAATGCCAACTCCTATAATTCTCCATTGAAGAAACTTATTTTCCACCTTGGTATTATGAACCAAGATAATTAGAAATTTAACTCACTGTAATTTTAAATTGTGGGCAAACCTAAAATTTTACAATTACATTAATCAAAAATTTGTATTCAATTTGGGCCTATAAAATTTATATTTTGGTTTACCAAGCAAAATTGTGAGTTATTTTAAATATTATATCTACTCAAAATAATGCAATTTTAATTAGTAATAACATTTATTGACATAGGGTTGGCTCAGCACTATTTGTTTAAAAAGAGGTTGAAAGAAGCATCAATATATTTTTTGGTAAAAATATAGATTTTTAACTGGTAATGAATTAGTATTTTTTTGTGATAAAAACTTAAAATTTTGCAATATTCTATGAACTCTTGCTCTGATTTTGGGCCCATAAAGTTTCTATTTTAACTAATTTTTTTTATAACTTATTTCATTCATCTTCAAGGTTGGCACTATAAAATATTTGATTTTTAAACGGTTATTTTATCTATCAATAAATGAAAGCACAAATTTTTAAACATAATTTGTTTGCTATGTGATTTAGATAAATGTTTAATTAAAACATTTTAGATATAATTTATTGCCTCAACTAGTAATCTCTATTTTCTTAGATTCTGAACTATCAACCAATATACTTTAATTTTATTAATTTGGGATGATTTTTGAATATTACAAAATTTTAAGTTAAAATTAAAAAACTTATCTTAAGTTACTTTTATTTCCTCTGATAAAAAAAATAGTAGTGAAAAATCAAATGCGTATTTAAAAATATCTATATTATGCCAAGAATAGGAAATTTTAAAAAACACTAAATGATGGTCAAATTTGATGTTTAAATTATTATAAAATTCAAATCATACATTTTAAACTTTATTTTATTTACAATATATCATCAACAAAGCCATCTCTAACTTGTTTGAAAAATTAAATCTTGGATCAATATGGCACAAGCAGAGATGCGTTATATCTTGTCACCTATAGGTCCAAAATGCACAAAATTATACACACATTCAATGATACTTTATGCTTGGGTCATATTGGCCCGTAAATTAACAAAGGGTTACACAATTTATTTATAAATATATACATATATAATTACAAGAGAAATAATAAAGCTAAATTTCTTCAATTAACACGTTTTTTATAGTTTTTGTAAGATTGTTGCGTAATGAGACCATATTTTGTTCAATCAATGATTTTGTGTCAGTATGCTCTTTAAGATTAGCTTTTATATTATCTAAAATAAAATAAAGTTCATTTATTTATTCTAGAATATTAATTAGCAGAAAAGAAAGCCAAAATTATACAAATATAATAAATGTTGGTAAAAAAGTGTTTATATTAATATTGAAAAAGGCACTAATCTTTGAAACAAATTATGCCTCCCCAAAAACGTCTTTGCTTGTTTTAGAGATCCCACAGCTTAAGCCTTAAAAAACTCAATTTTAACTAACAAATAACGTCTTTTTTAATCATTTTTTCCATGTGATGGAATATTTTAAATAATTATAAAGAATTCTTTTTTTATAAATCTTATATTCCGATGCTACAATTCATTATAACCATTAACAATTATTAGAACTAGAAGTAGGCAATAATGCTTTAGCGAGGGGCAAATTAACCATTTTTTAAAATTAGGCCATAAATTAATAAACTTTTAAAAAATTGTGGATTTAGAGGGGGCAGCTGCCCCCTGCCACCCCCTGGCTACGCCTATGGGGTCAATTCAAACCCCATAATGAAATTGTTATAGATGACCAGTTAAGATTTAAAACTAAGCACGGTACCTGATTCATGTTGTAATTCTTTTATCCACGATTGAACGATGCCTTTATTGCCATCGACCGTTTGGAAATATTGCAACCAGCACAAATAAAATTCGACCTTTTTGATCGATTTTCTAAGCGTGCCCATCAGTGTTTGATGACAAGGGTCAGCATTCGGTAATTTCACTACGTTCGCGTTTTGAGCATTAAATTCAACGCACGATGGTAATTGTTGATGCCTACTATCCGGTTGCGCCTCTATAAACAACAAATTTATGACATTATATTTCTCCAAAATCACTTGGGCTAGACCGTGCATAAATTTGATCACGTTTCTAAAACCTTTTCTTATACTGTAATTTTTTGCTCAATACTACACTAAATTTTAGAAATGTTTTGCTTGATACGTGTAGATTTTTAGTAAATTTTCAGATATTTTGTTTTGAAGATAAACAAGGCGTGTAGTCTTGACTGAACGGGTGACCCATTAGAAATCCAAGGTAAACGTGGGTAGGGTTTAAATCAAAAATTCTAATCAAAATCATAGAATCTTGATCGAAATAAAATTTATATTATCGTGAACTTCACCATGCATACGTTAATACAAATAATACACGTATTATATTCTTTGCAAAATACATTATTAATAAATATTTTTAGGGGGTGTTAAATTAGCTATAATCTAAATAGAAATAAATTTTTCAATCTAAGTTGGGTCTTGTTAGGTTCGGACTAACAAGGTTAAGGTAATAGATTATGAAGTACATTAGCAGTGTTTGTTGCAATATGGCTGGGTTTGGACGGGTGCTATAACAAAAAAAGATTTTTTATAGTTTGTTTTTTGTATTGTTTTGTCACTTTTTAATACAATTGTATAATATTTATTAATCATAGTTCTTATCCAAAAAATCAAAAAATTAATTTTAAATTTATGAATATTATAACGAAATAACTTCTTAAAATTTAAGAAATCATCATTATTGAGCTGAGCAGTTTGGGTAACTATAATGAATAAGGCATGGCCAGGCTGACACTTAGTGGGGTTTGGGCAGGCCCAGGCAAGCAATTTAATTATAAAATCCGACCTAGCCAGGTTTAAGCAAAATTTTTTTAAACATATCTTACCTCTAATGTATCATGATATTCTTAATAACAAATACTTACCCATCCCCACCTCTATTACATTTTCATAAAGTAACCCAGAACCCGCTTAGTATATATATTAATAAGAACAAATAAATACTGCTATTTCACCTTTTTTCAAATCTTGTAGGGCCTTAATCATCAGCTTTCTTAAATCAGATAGACTAGCTGCCATGTAGAATAACAGGAACTTTGAAGGTACTAAACCTGTTTTTTCTTTTGGGGCATTAGGATTGTTATTGGCTTTAACCAAATGAGGAAATGGTCCTGTTATAATATCTATGACATCTTTAATTGTTTGGTTAAAGTTGTTCAAAGTGGAAAATGAATATTCATTTTTATCAGTCAAATTTGGATTGTCCTAAATAATTATTAGTTGAAATATGTGTTAAATATATTACATACATTTATCAAGCATTCTAAAGAGAGGTAGATTGCTTCTTTGATATTGCTTGCATTGCAAGTTGGTGATAAAACTGGACTAATTTTTGTAATAGTCTGTATTTAGAAAAATAAAGCATTACTTAAACATACATATTTTAGTACAGCAATTAGTAATTAATTATACCTAACACACAAAATTGTTATAATCTAGTTTATTAATAGTTTTACTGAACAATATTAAAATTATATGAGATTAAACATTCCTATAAACACACATTCTTATAAAACAAGTTTGACAAAAATGAAGCACTATATTAAATGTTTTAGAATGATTCCAAACCATAGTTTTTAAGAACCTTTTATTATTCACATTTAATTATTGTGGATGTTAAAGTGGCACCAAAACATAATATTTGTCACATATTACCACAATTAAAATGTTACCTGAAAAACATTAATTGCATTCTCTAAATGATCCCCATTGTAAAGGTGTGATATGTATACATATCCAAAAATGACGTTTATAATATTATATGGTAAAGTTGGTGATATCTAAATACAATATTATAAAATTATTAAAAAATTACTTTGTCCCATGAAAACATGCTATGTTCCGTAGAGGTCCAAATAGTAGGAATTTTATAAGGATGTTTAAACAATTGCTTAAGTTTTTGATCAGAATTGATGAGAAAAGATGTAGATATCTAATTAATGAGAAATATAATGTTATATTTTTTTATCCATTGTTTTCTATTAGTGTAAAATACTTCTTAATTATGCACATATAAGAAATTTAAAATCAAAAAATTACATTTAATTACATAATAGCAAGAATATATGCATAAAAATACTTTTGATGTCCACCATGGAGTCCATATACTAATGAGAGATGTTAACCATTTTTCATTATTTGTTAAAGCTTGTTCAAATTGGGCTTGTTCTTTCTTATTTAAGGCATTCCAAACTTTGTTGGAATCATCTATAAAATAGTTTAAATTACGTATCTCAATATAATGATTTATTTTTGCAAGATTTTAATTCAAACCTAAGTCTATGTCTTCTAACCTGGCCTCTAAATCTTCTTCAATATGTTCTAAAAAAATTAAGTCAAAATAATAAAGAATTACCTTCTTCACCAGCATCAGCAAACAATTCTTTCTCAAATAGCCGGTAATAATCAATTAATACTTTCTCATTTTCCTGACTAAAAGAAATTATAATCACATAATGACTATTACCTTTCATCTTCTAAACCATGAGCATTTAAAACACACTTTTTATAAAACGATTCAGAACATTGTGAATGAGAAGGACTTTTGTAGCAGGCTAGGCTACAATAATCTATTTTACATTTTGGACATACATATTTCGACTTTTTCTTGCATCTAACATTAGATTTACAATATTGTATCTAAAGCTTACATATAGCAATATTGGAGAGGATTATTTATATCGATCATTAAATTTGATCCGCTTTTCTTCACTTCTACTTTATAAAATGATATAATAACGATATTACTATATCCCGTATGGTCTAGCGGCTAGGATTCCTGGTTTTCACCCAGGCGGCCCGGGTTCGATTCCCGGTACGGGAACATATTTTTAATTTGTTATATTTTACTACAATTAAATTAAACTTTCATTTTTTCCCCAGGTAAATAGCCCATAAAATTAACTGGCAGGAATTTTAAAATTAAAATAAGTCAATTATAAGAGCACGGTTTAAAAAAACCTTTGCCCTTATTTTGAGCCTATAAATTTTATTATTTGGCCATAATTTACATTTTATAACCATTTTTACAGGAAAAATAAGTTATAGTACTTTGTGAACCAATTTTTATTCCGAATAATTAAGGCAATAAAATTGATATTAGTACTATTTTACCTAATATTTAGCAGTATTTAATTTTAGAATTAGATAAGTTGTAAAAATGTTTTGAAGCACACCATTTTTATCTACTAAAAAATTATGATAATATAATTAAAACTATATTTTCTGATAGTTTACACCATTTTTGAAAGAAACTAATAAATAAGCTTTAAGACAAATATTAAGATGTATAACATTTTTGTAAAAATATCTTAGATTTTTTAAGGGTTAATTTATATCTAGTGGTGTAGTGTACCTGAAAGATATAATTTGCTTGCTAGACGATTTTTATGGTCTTTTAACTATGATTCTATTGTATCTCAACTAGTAATCCCTATTTACATATCATCATATCATTTTTATTATAATTTAAAATAATTTTTAGATGATATAGAGGTAAAAAATTCTTACAATAATTATAAAACTATCACAATAAATGCAAATTTTACGTGCTTTTCATATAAATATGATCAAAAAATTATTAAAATATTTACCACTAATTAAAAATCAATCACATGGAAGTTCATAATATATGTATTATATAAAAACTAGGTTGGATTCATCCTAGGTCAAGAGATGGCTTATTTTTTGACTAGGCGCCAAATTAGAATTTCATCGGCGCCACGTAGGCATGCCATGAGTATGCAAATTGATTTCGTAGTACTATATAGTAAATAGTATTACAAAACGCGTTTTGAAGAATGAAACGGGTACATGGATGGTATGCCAAAAATCACGCAATTTTAAAGTTATTTTTTGCTGGACAATCTATTTTGAAACTTATAGGATAAATCAATTTCTGTATGATAATTCCGAAAGTGAAAACTATGTAAGTTACATACAATAGCGAACAACTTTTTAGTGTGGAACTTATTCTATAAATAAATTTCGTTTTTTTAATTTTTTAAACTCAAGTAATGAATTTAATAACCTTGCCATAATTTAACTTGGACTACATGCGTAAAAAACAGGTGGTTTTTGTTGTGTTTAAAATATTAAATTTATAATAAACTTGAACCCTATATATCTGTAAGGTTGTTTATTCGAATATATGCATGATTTAATCAATTTTTATTTGCTGATATGTACTTGCATTGTATATTAAAAATTTTGCAAAACTGATATTAGTAGTCATGGGCGTAGCCGGGGGGAGGGCGGCAGGGAGGGCCGGCTGCCCCCTCTGACTTCAAAAATTTGTTGAAATTCATTAAAATCATGGCTAAAATTTGAATAAATGATCATTTTGCCCATCCCTAAATCATTATTGCCCCCATCAAGTTCCAATGCTGGCTACACCCATGTTAATGGTCAATTATTAATTTATAAGATGCAATAAATTAAATAAATTATTTTAATCATCTATGATAAGTTACTATATTCACTTCTCTCCCTCCTAAATCCAAATCGAAACGTTCTTTAACAACTTAAATGAAAAGAAAGCTCGCTATATTTATGTTAGAAGGAATTAATATTCAGCTTAAATTAATGTGTAGAAAAATAATTTTTATTCAACGTGATCATTTATATGTCTTCTGCTTATTGCTGGTAGAGACAAAATTGCTTTTCATTAGCCCTAACCTGATCTTGCCCAGCTTAATAAGCGTAGCCAGCATTGGAATTAGAGGAGGGCAATAATGATTTAGGGACGAGAAAAATGATTATTTTTTGAAACTTTAGCCATAATTTTAATAAATTCCAACAAATTTTTGGTATAGGGCGGCAGCCGCCCCTCCCTGCCCCCCCCCTTTGGCTACGCTACGCCCATGTCCAGTCTCATTTTGGCCCAACATCTTTTTTAATTTGCAGCTTTTCGGCAAATTTTACGCTTGGAATTTATTTTGCTATATTAATATACGAAGAAATTAATTTCGATCAAAAATTATGAACAAAGAATTAAGAAACCAATATACTTTGCTACAATTTATTCAGCTAAATATTAAATATAAAAATCAACTTTAAAATTATAAATATTCCTTTAAGGGTTAAAAACAACAATCTTTGTTGAATTTTTAAATTTGTTTAATTTTCAACAGCTAATTTATATACCTTTAAATAATAATAAGTGGATTAATAAAGAATATTATTTTAAGATTTTTAACTAGTAATATATTTACAGGGAGGATGGGTTGGTGTTTAAAAAGTTTAATCATCAGTATCAACCTTGTACAGATATTCTATTTTTTTATAAATAGAGTTAGGTTGTTTTTCAATTGTTTTATCAACTAACGCTATCTTCAGGACGAACTCAGGCCTTGGGTCGGGCTAGCGAATTAGGCTCGACTCGAGCCCTGAACTCGAATACTTATGCTTAAGACAACCAGTTGCTCGTCGGAAATATACAATCCCCCCCCCTAACATTTCGTTTTTTAAACATATCATGCGTATCAAACTATTCTTTCAACTTTTAAATTGAATGTATTTGGGCTTGTCTTATCGGATTCAGATTCATATAGCGCGAATTCCTCTTTGTTCAAGTCTCCGATTCAATTTCATGAATTAAACTCGGTTGTAATTATTAATATTTTGTTTTTTGATTGTTAAAAATGTTTTTTTTGTTTATTTCAACTCTTGAGATTAAATCTTAACCTTGCTGATACCTAAAAATTTTAAAACAAACAACATTTAAGCTTAGGAAAAATTTTGCATCTTACAAAATACGCTGTTATGTAATGCGTCTTAAATCTAAATCTGCTGTGAATTCGAAGTTAAGACATGGCGATGTTATAACCCATAAGACGATTTTCGCTGCGCAGCAAAATCCGATATCAAGACAAGCCCATTTTAAAATTAATGAAGTATTACTTACAAACGATTCGATTTGTTTTAGTGAAAAAATAGAAGAAAAGGAATGGTGGAACTGTTTGTGTGAGCCATGTAAAGCTCCGACCTGTCTAACAAATAATATGGTAGGCTTAATATTATAAAATATATATGATAGATAATGTATTTACAATATAGAATTTTTCGCATCAAGACATGACTAAGCATGGGCGTAGCCAGGAGTGGATTCAGAGGGAAGCAATAATGATAATAATTTGAAATTTTACCCATATTTATATAAAATTTTAAAGAATTTCTAGATTTATAGGGGGGCAACCGCCTCTTCCTACCACCCCCTGGCTACGCCTGTGTGACTAAGATCAGCTTCTAATTGAATTATTTTAGTTAGATTAATTGTTTTCTTTAGCCAAGTTGCTGACACAAATATTACATTTTCAATGGCGAGGATAATTTGGAATAATTTTAATACAACTTCAATGTTTATTGAGAAGGTTATTACTATGAATCGAGGATTTTGTAATAGAAATATACCAAATTTAGTGCTACGTTAGTGTTACATACGATGACAGTATACAAAGAGGATGTCTGACTCCAGATCTCGGCAAAGATTGTCCAGAATTCAAAGGATTAAATACATCTTGCTGTACCTCCGACATGTGTAATGACTATGACGCGCAAACTGCAGATGACTACTATTGTACTCCTTCTATTAATCTTTTGACGGATATTAGTAGTAATACGTTTCGCAATATATAAATGTATCATGTAAATTAAATCAAATTTAATCATAGAGGTATAATATATTAATGAATTATAAAAGAAGTCACACACATATTACATGGGGGTAGCCAGCATTGGAATTAGAGGGCGGGGTGCAATAAAGATTTAGGGAAGGGCAAAATAATATTTTTTTGAAAGCCTTAATATTAATAAAGTTTAAATTGAATTTAGTGGAGGGTAGCGGTCTCCCCCTGGCTAAGCCCATGCATAAATAAGTTAGACCAATAAATATGAACCATAGTTACATGATTGATCAAATTGTTGATATTAACATTTTTCAGAAACGTTTGTGTTTGATAGTGCTCACAAAAGCTGTAGTTGTTAAAGCGAATTGATTAACATTTTATCACAATACATTATTTTCTAAGTTTTATATTCATATTGCAATATTTTTATGCGTAATTGCTAAATTTTAAAATCATTTGCTACGCTTTTTAATCGTTCGCTAAGTTTTTAAATTAATTCTCAGTTTAAATTCAGACGCTGAGTTTTTTTTATCATTTGTTAAGTTTTAAATAAAATTTGCTAAGTTTTGCGATTGTGCATTATGGGAATAAGTGCTTAGCAAAGGTTTTAATAAATTTATTGACTATAGACTGTTTCAATGTACAGTTTTAAAAGAATATGAGAGGTATTTATACATCAGTGAATAGAAATCATAAAAAATTATCACATAAATAATAATTTAATTACACACAAAGAAATTATTTTATTTGACAAATTATTTCTAATTAACTTACAAATATCAATATTTGTAATCAATAAAACTTCGCATTTGATTAAAATATACCATAAAAACAAACAATTTTTATATTATAATGGTCAACATTTGAAATTTTTTATCAATAAAACTTAGCATTCCTTTAAAAACTAGATATTTTGATTAACCCTCGAGAGCATTCGTAAGTCCCACGGACCCCACGATAGTTATAAACTTAAATATAAAACGCATTTAAAAGCGAATTGATCTGGCCTTTTCAGTAGCCTAATATTTTACCAAGAACTAAGTTTTAGGAAAATTTCCTAATTTTTGGCCCATTACTTTTTAAAATATAGCATCTTTTTGGCCACAGGGGTGCTGTGGACCCCACGAACGCTCTCACGTAAGTTTTTTTCTATTGGAAAAAATGTATGTATTTTTTTTACAATTTGTGTTTTTAATATATTTTGGACATTCTTTTAATAAAAAATCATGTTTATTTTGATTTATCTTAAGGTATATGATGTCAAGAGGACTCTAAAATAGCCAAAATAAAAATGGGGGTCCAGAAAATCGTTAATAAGTTTTGTAATGTTGATTAGATTCATATCAAATTTATACCATCAATCTTAAGACCTTTATAAACACATGCTTAAAATTTGAAAGGTTTAAAAAAATACTTTAAAAGTTATAAGAAGTTAAAATATGGGGTCCAATAGACCCCACGAATGCTCTCGCGTTCGGAATTTTCATGATGCTCTTGAGGGTTAAACTAAGCATATGCACACTTTATGACTATTTTGTAAATTCTTATCATTAAACTTAGCATTTATAAAAAAAACCTTAGCTTAAAATAAATTTGAATTTTGATAAAACTTAGCATTTTAAAAAAACTTAGTTTTTTGAAAATTCTCTGCATTTTTTAAATAATACTTTAAAATAGTAAAAAAACTGCATTCTTCAAAACATTTTGCATTTTGATCAAAATACGTATCATAAAAGACCTATCGTTTTTTAATAAAATATTTAGCATTTTTAGTTAAAAAAACTCAACACAAATTACTTAGCATTTTGTAATATTATACCTAGGATATAAATAACACCCAAAATTTATTAAGGTCTTTAAATTCTGCAATGGACATACATTTCTTATTACTTTTATATTAATAATTTTCTAACTATTACCATAATATTAAATATTATTACAATAAATTGTATTCAACAGCCATAAATAGTACTCAAACAACCCACAGCAGCGATTCAACGCCGATTGTGCAAAACAGCCCGCATTCACCTAGCAGCAGCTCCATATTTACCAACCCATCTTATTACTATTATGTCGGGGCGATAGTCCTGATTGCCTTATCCATAATTGCTGGAATTTTATATGTGACGATGCGTTTACACGGAAAATGGCGATGCAAGAACATTAATAAAACTTTATGTTGCTGCAAAAAACAGCGATCTTTAAACGTCTCAAATACAACAGTATCATCATCGGTTGTACCTTATAATCGAGACTCTGTGGTCCAGGTTATTTACATATACATATTAAATTATAATTTAAATATTTAGGGTGATGAACCAGCCTCAACTCATTCATGCTTTTACCAACAGACAACATTCGTCAAGCAAATAACATTCGACAAATTAATAGGTAAATTTTATGATTACATCATAAGGGTTCACTTCAAGCCATGTAATGAGTGGGAAGCTTTTAATTAGAAATAAGTTAATGTGGTCTAATAAGCCAAATGGCTAAGAACTCTCTACCAATTATTTTCGAATGCTAATTAGTAACGGGGATTAAGGTTTATAAGGTTAGATTTGAGGTTGATTGACAATCAATATACCTCAAACATAGAGCTATCGCCCCGAAAAAACCGGTGCGGCACTCGCACCCGCACTTTGAGAAAATTCGGTGCGCGCAATCGCACCCGCACCAATTTTAACATAGGTGCGCGCACTCGCACCGCAAACCCCGTGCGCGCACTCGCACCCATAATTTTTTACACTCTATCTAAATTCTAAATATATTACAATGTTCAATTAAAAACTTTTATTATGCCGATTTATTATAATTATAAAAATAATAAAGATTCAGATAAAACAATTAAAATAGCATTTTATTGACATTCATCATTAAAAGCATTTCGAGGTGACTATCTGTCAGCCTACCCCTTCTGTCGCTTAAAATCGCCTTAGCTTTGCTGAAGAGGCGTTCCACGGGGGCACTCAAAGGAATCGGAGTGTTATCGTTAATTATTTATCCTAATTACCTGTCTGTTTTTGTTTTTCTAATTATACTTCAACTTCAATTGCAATATTAATTATGATACACCAAAACGTTTTAAGCAATAATTGATAAAGTAAATAGGCGAATAATATAAAATATGGCGGATATATTAATTAATTATATTGTCTATCGATGTTAATTAAATTTCCCACATTGTTATCTCCTCCACCAGGAACATAAATGTATCTTTGATGTTGTTTCAATACAATGTTAATTAGTGAGATATGCTATGCGATATATAAGATAATGTCAAATATATTAATTGTAAAATTCTTAATGTGCGCAAAATAGGAGCGCAATTTCGCACGCGCACCGAGTGAATAAGGTGCGCTCACCCGCACTCGCTCTTGGTTTTAAAAAAGTGCGCGCACCAGCACGTCGCACCGCAAAACCGGTGCGCACACCTGGTGCGCGCACCTTAACAGCTCTGCTCAAACCTAACCTTAAGGTGAGGTTCGAGGTTAATAAGGACCTCAAGGTTTTTCATATATAAAAACCTTAAAACCTCAGGTCCACCTTGAGGTCACCTCGAGGTTTCAACAAGTATGCTATCTAATTTTACGACTAAATTATAGTCTCTAATATAAATTTTTTATTAAATATATATATATATTAAAAATATTTCAAACAAATTTATTTTAAGCAAATTACATATTTGAATCTATAAATTTTTACTCTCTATTAAATTTTTATAGAATTTATGTAAGTTTAAGGGCTCGTGTAGTTGTGCTTTTAAATCTACCGAATTGTCAATTACCAATTTATTTTTAATTTATATATTCATTAATATATTTGCGATTAACCATTCGCGTATTCGCGCGCGAAGGTAATTATTTTTTTTAACGTTCCATTTTTTCGTTCGTAACTATTACAGTGAAAAATATATATATGTGAATAAGTAAACGTGAAAAATTATTAATAATATCATATCTCTTGGTAAGCGAGGTATATTGATCGATATGTATGGTTAACCAATATCTTCCAAATTAATAATCATCATGATTTACATATAAGTGACATTCATTTAAATACGGATAGTGATTAATGTTGCGATATAATTGACATTCATTTAAATACGGATATTGATTGATGTTGCCCGTGTGTTGATTAAGAATGATTTAGTATTTATTAAAGATCGGCATATGCCACAAAATTATCATTTTGTTTGATAGAATTGATGCATGTGTATTTAAAAATTGCTGCCATCTACATTGTGTTATATTTTTATAACACATTTTATTCTCTGCCTATCTATGGTATTCTGTGATATACACACCTTGTATTTTTTTATTTGCTATGAAATTTATGGGCTCGTTTGTTGTCCGTCCGTTGTCCACCAAGTTATGGCCCCAGCTTTATGACCTGGAGGTCTTGAGTTCAATGCCAGGAGTGGACGAATTTTTTTTATTTTTTTTAAATTAAATTAATATTTTGTTCTTGTTAATAACATTGATAATATGACTTTTTGACCGTCCGCTGGCTACTGACCGATGAAATATATTGATTTTCTAAACATAAAACACAACTTTATTATTTCATTATCTATATAAATAACATAAAAACTTCTACCATTTTAATACGAAGGGTGTGAGTGGGTATAGCGCACGGCTTGTGTCCTGAAGGTTCGTGTTCAATCCCAGGAGAGGACGAATTTTTTTTATTTTTTTTAAATTAAATTAATATTTTGTTCTTGTTAATACCATTGATAATATGACTTTTTGACCGTTCGCTGGCTACTAACCAATGAAAAAATGACCATTGGCCAAATAAATCGAATTTTTTTATGAAACTGGCCGGGAAATGTCCGATATTTTTAAAACAAAAGGGTGTTTTAGGAATCCTAAAAAAGCTATTTTACCCCCGCCGATACGGGTAAAGTTTCGAGCGAATCGCCGGTAGTTTCAGAATTTAGTTCTTTTTTTAAACTAAAAGGAATTTTAGGATTCTGTAAGAGCTATTACTTTAAATTTTATTTATATAGTTTGTTAAACCCCAATAATTTTGCCCGTATACTGTAACATTGATAATATGACTTTTTGACCGTCCGCAGGCTACTGACCAATAAAAAAATGACCATTGTCCAAATTGTTTTTAAGTAAAGGATAAAATTTCAAAATGCTCCTTCCAAAATCATTATAAAATACTGAAACAAATTCTTGAATATTTTACTAATTAGTTATTTATTTGATGATCAAAAAACGTCAATTGCTGAAGTAGCCCCCCCCCTTCTATTTTTCATAATAATTTATATTTGTTAAATTATCTATAATATATTGATTTTATATTTTTCATTTCATTATCTAATTAAATAACATAAAATTTCATTTATATCTTGAAATCATAAATTGATAAGGGATTAATATATCATAAATTGAAAAATGCAGCATTTTCTTCATGCTAGCTACTGATATGGGCAAATCATATTTTTAGATGCATTTTCTTCATGCTAGCTACTGATATGGGCAAATCATATTTTTAGATGGTTAGTAACTAAATGCATACAAAATTCCGTCGTTTTGTTTTTGCTATGTTTAAAAATATATGATTGGAATTAAATTTACTGCATTTCACTATACTCTTAGCTTAACTCTTTCATATGTTATAAGTATTTTATATGCCAAGGTTAAACTAAAGTTTATTACCCTAGTATTATAAGCGCGGGGGGGGGGGGGGGTTTAGGGAGCGGGAGTGGAGGAGATGGGAGAGAGAGATGTGTTAGTATTTCGATTTTTAAAATTAACATAAGAGGTGCCCCACCCCTCATCTTTATCTCCCTCGCTGTGTTAGAATAGTAATACATACGCGTGTCTCCTCCCCACATCATCTCTCTCTCGTTATCGATTTTTCGGGCGGGGTCGTTATTAATTGCTATGCAATTTATGTTAATATTAACTGTCGATTCGAATGAAAAACAAAATTAAGAAACAAACACTATTATTTAATAAATGTCGAGGGGGCGGACGTAGACGAAATCCATCACCTATCGCTTTCTTTAGACTCATCTTTGACTTGTCTTAAACCAAAGAAAATATTTGTAAAAATTGACAACTTTTCATTAAAAAAATAATAGTTCCTTGCCATGGGTGAGCTTTGGATGATGTTAATAGCTTTAATTATTTTAAATAGTAAAGCCACTAAGTAAAAGTTTTTTTTGTTACCGTTATTAAATGCATTTTAATTTCTAAAAAACCTTATATTAATGAATTAATCTCATTCTTAAATTACCATGAAATTTACTAGGACATGAATAAGTGAGCTTTACAAATAAGATCAAAATGCGCTAAAGCCAAAACTTAGTTTTCAAACCTCTTTAAAATGTAGTATTTCTAAAAAATTCTAACGCTTTAATGGAGCAGCCTTTATCTAAATTTTTATGCTAATTTTAGTCAATCTATATGAGCGAGAGCCTTCAATAAAATTATACGTTGCCTGTTATATTTGGATTGTTGTTAATTGCAATATAGAGGTGTCTTTGAGCTTATATAAATAATACTGCATATAGCATCTTGTTGTATTACTTATTATTCAATTTAAATAATTCCAATTCATCAAAACAGGTCCAAAAGTCTAACTTCTAACACGTAAATCAACCACTTTAAAAAAGCCCTTGTAACATTACTGAGCGTTAGGTTAAAGATAATAATCTATAGTTTAACCTGCTTAAATTATTTAGTTTTAAGTTGGAGTTTATTAATACCATTGATAATATGACTTTTTGACCTACCGCTGGCTACTTACCAATAAAAAAAATGACCAAATTTTAATTTTTGTTTTTGAATTAATTAACATCAATAATTACCCTATGCCCTCCCCTAGAAGGGCCTATACATTTACTTATATGGGTTTCTGTACCCCTACAAAACACTATACCACTACTTATGTGGGTTCGAATCCTGGACAGGGCAAATTTTTTTTTTTTAATTAAATTAATATATTGTTCTTGTTAATACCCTTGATAATACGACTTTTTACCCGTGTCCTGACTACTAACCAATTTTTAATCTTTTTTTCCCTTTGAAATTAGTAAACATTGATATTTACCCTATGCCCGTCAGGGTAATTATTTTGAATTAATCCTCCCTATAGGCATTCTCGCCCCTTCCCACCTTTCTCACCCATAAATTACATAGCAAATATGCTACGTTTATACGGAGTATAGAGGAGTCGTCCCTCCTTCCCCTCCTCCCCTTCCCCCTTCCCCTTTCCTACCCCCCCCCCCCCCCTTCCCACGAGGGCCGAAGGCCCGAGTTTAATAGTTATTTTATGTAAAAAAAGGGATAATTACATGAATATTATGTATTTTAGATTGTATAAATTGTAAGACGGCCGGGCGGCACCAAAAATAAATATACTATTTTTATATCTTAATTAAAAATTCCTCTAAGCAGCATAAACTTCATATTTAAGTCAATCGAGATAAAATTTTTAAGCAATTTTATTTTATTTACTAAATCTATATAACGTGACGTGACCAAATCTCGCAAAACATCATAATTAAAAAAAGATGGTATTTAAATGCACAGTAATAAATTAAAAAATGCTCAGTAAAATGTGGCTCAGTACTTTATTACAGTGCCCTGTTAAAAAATTAAAATTGATCAGTAAACTAACTTTAAATGCTCAGTTTTAATTTAATAATGCTCAGTATTTTTGTTAAAATGCTGAGTAATATAAATTCATAATTTGTGATATTAATTTATTTTGCGCCTACATTTTATAAATAACATTTTAATTGGTATACAATTTTTTTTTAAATTAAGAACTTTGCCCTTTCCCTTTTTTTGTCCCGTTGGTTCCCCCCCCCCCCTTATTTTTTACCCTCTTTCTCACCTGGGGGGAGGGGGGTAATTTGACCCCCCCCCCCTTCCCAATTTTTTTTTATCTTCTTTCTCACTCGGGGGGAGGGGGGGATTTGGGCCCCTTTATTATTTGCCCTCTTCCCCAGGGGAGAAAGAGAGTAAAAAAGGGGGGTTAAAAAGAGGGGGGGCAAATCACCCCCCATCCCTCCCACCTGGTGAAAGAGGGTAAAAAACAAGAGGGGGGGGGGGGAGAAACCAACGGGACAAAAAAGGAAGGGGGGCAAAGTTCTTAATTTTTTTAAAAAAAATTGTATATACCAATTAAAATATTATTTATAAAATGTAAGCGCAAAATAAATTAATATCACAAATTGTGAATTTATATTACTGAGCATTTTAACAAAAATACTGAGCATTATTAATTTAAAGCTGAGCATTTTAAAGTTAATTTACTGATCAATTTTGTTTAACTGGGCACTTTAATAAAATACTAAGCCACAATTTACTGAACATTTTTTAATTTATTACTCAGCATTTAAATACCATCCTTTTTTAATTATGATGTTTTCCGAGATTAAGTCATGTCACGGTATATAGATTTAGTAAATAAAATAAAATTGCTGAAAAATTTTATCTCGATTGACTTAAATATGAAGTTTATGCTGCTTAAAAGAGGAATTCTTAATTAAGATATAAAAATAGTATATTTATTTTTGGCCCGCCCGGCCGTCTTGCTGTTTATACAATCTAAAATACATAAAATTCATGCAAATATCCCTTTTTGTACATAAAAGAACTATTAAAAAAATACAAGGTGTGTATATCACAGAATACCATAGATAGGCAGAGAATAAAATGTATTATAAAAATATAACACAATGTAGATGGCAGCAATTTTTAAATACACATGCATTAATTCTATCAAATAAAATGAATATATTAGAGAGAAAAAATTTAAAAATTATATACGTAATGTAATTTGCTATTAAAATAAATTTGTTTGAACTATTTTTAATATATATATATACTTTATAAAATTTTTTGTTAGAGACTATAATTAGTCGTAAAATTAAGATATAAAAAAATGAAGCATACTTGTTGAAACCTCGAGGTTACCTCAAGGTGGACCTGAGGTTTTAGGTTGTTTTTATAGAAAAACCTTGAGGTCCTTATAAACCTCGAACCTCACCTTAAGGTTAGTTTTTAGGTTGATTGACATCCTCAGGTTGTCAATCAACCTAAACCTCACCTCAGGTTGACCTGAGGTCCACCTGACCTAAGGTTTTCCCAACCACTAATTCTAACTATATCTTATGTAGAAAAAGGGTCGCAGATTGAAATATGGAAAGGCACTTTTCAAAATGATGCTGTAGCCATAAAATGCTTCCGACCGCCCTCGATAGCAGCTTGGGAGCGGGAAGTTAAGTTATATAAATCATTTTCTATCCGTAATGATAATATATTGCGTTACATCGGTTCGGACATTGGAAACATGTTTTATTGCATAGTTTTTGATTATCATGATCAACTATCTTTACATGATTTTCTTTGTAACTTGCCGAGAACCAACGGAACGAGTGGACTAGGAGCGAAACAAATATATGCACTAGCTTATACGGCTAGCAAGGGGTTATTATATCTTCATAACAAAATTTCGGGGACGGATCCAAAAGCATCCATAGCTCACAGAGATTTGAAGAGCAAAAATATATTGGTGAGAAGTCACGACATGGGTTACCAAGATCATGGCTGCCTAAAACCAAGTTTGTCAAGGAGGAATGAAATGTCTAGTTTTAAATATAAAAATCGTCCAGCCTTTGCAAGGTTTTACTCCTTATCTTCTTTTGATGGCAATAAAAGATCGACCCATGAAATTATGATTAAAAATTCTAAAAGTTGTATGGAATTGACTTTTCACACATATTCTTATACTGGGCTTAAAAATGGCAAAAAGCGAACGGATTCAATAAAGCGAACCTATTCGTGTTGCATTTCAGATTTGGGGTTAGCCATTTGCGATAAAGAACCCTTATCGAATCATAAAATAGTCGTAGGTACAAAACGGTATATGGCTCCAGAAATATTGAAGAACGATTTAAATGCTAGCGACTTTGAATCTTTTAAAATGGCCGATATTTATTCTTTCGGCCTTGTGCTATGGGAAATATTGACCGTTTACAACCCAGCTTATCCTAAACGGCCTCCATTAAACTTAAGTAATTTATAATTTGTTACAAATAATTTCCAAATAAATAATAGGCTGTCAGCATTTTGTCCCTTATCACGAATACGCACCCAAAAACCCAACTGTAGAAGAAATGAAAAAAATAGTAGTCGATAAAAGGTTGCGACCCTTAATTAAACCCGAATGGCAGCATTCTGAGGTACTACGCTTTTAACGCGATATTTGAATATAATTTGTGTATTATTAATGTTTAAAAACACATTTATTTTTTTACTATCTAGCCTATTCTTCCTTTGGTCCATGTTATAAAAGAATGCCTTCATGAAAATCCTAAAAGTCGTCTAACGGCCCTGAGGATTAAATTGACCCTTCAAAATGCATATGAAACTTTAAATGATGTATGTTAAGTTATATAATTGTTTTTATTTGTTTTATATGCAATAAATTATCTATGTTGTATTAATTAAGGTTTTTATATTAATAAGATAAAACATTACATAATTAATAAAAATGAACAAAATAGAAGGATTAAATGTTGCAATAAGACAGAAAGATACTGATTCACGAAATTCAAAATAATACCTATGGTCATGGGCGTAGTTAGGTTTTGGATTAGGGGGGGGGGCAAAACGTTTAAAAGTTCAAATAGGGGGGGAGGGGACAAAACGTAATCTTTTTTAATTTTTAAGAGTTTTTGGATTGAGAATTTTTTTTTCTCGCCATTTAGGGGTGGGGGGCAGCCGCCCCCCCCCCCTTTCTGGCTACGCCCATGCCTGTGGTTTTAAGAAATTTGACAGACGTGATATTATTCTTGTTTTGTTGAGTCGGGCGAAGACATCGGAACAAGTGATGCTCCTAATTAGACAGGAACACCATGTCACTTGTTATCTTCGCAAGGGTTTAAGGATGGAAGGGAAACCAATCATGTAAAAAAGAATGTTGGATTAGTTCTCTTCACCGCTTCATGGTATACGGGCGTTGCATTAAAGGACATGGTGTCGTTGGGTATGACAGGAGTATTACACAAGGAGCAAGTCTACTTGGCAATTATATTACATCTTAGTCGAAGGATCGCTGTGAAATTGGTTATCAGATGGTATAGGACTATGCGGCTATGAAGAGCCTCCAGCCACCCATCACACCGTTGGAAAACAAGACGTCTAAGGGTGCGTCTTAAAATGCGATTTTGCATAGATACAATAATAACGAATGCACGTTAAAATATAGTTCTGTCTTAATACAAGCGTTACTTCATTTTTGTTCTATTTTTGTGTTTTTGCTCGTAAAACAAATATTTACCCTTTAATTACGCTTATTAATGCATATTCATATGTTGACCAAACTAAAATTGTTGATTCCAAGACATGTATATCGCATATTTAGACAAACAAAAATATGGCGCCATGAAGTTGAATCTTATATTAAGATAGCCCCTAAGCGATGGCAGTTCTTCTACAGAAGCGCCATTGTTAAAAGAATTTTTTAAGCACTTCGACAAATGGCAAATTTAACTATTTTGAATGTTAACTTTTGGGAAATGAGCATGAACGCAGACTCAGCTCCTCCATTAGTTAAGGCGGCAATAAGAGCGGAAAAAAGCGAAATAAATTCCGTCTTGCGAAAATGTTAAAGCAAACGAACGAATTCTAAAAAATCGCATAAATAACTCGTGTTAGCATTGCAACATTTTCGCGATAGGAATTCGTTTCGCTTTCTTTTCGCTTGGCGCGGCATAACGAACACTCTTTTATGTAGTAGATTGGATGATGAGATAAGTCCATATTTAAATAAACGACCCGATAAATAGCCGGGGTACACCGATTCCAGGTATCTTGGTTTACGCAAGCTTGTTGCCAATTTGTGTCGCCTAATAAAGTTTAGTTTTCTAACAATTTGCAGAGTCTCTCAATGTAAAATCCGTAAGAGGACTGAAAGCTATCCATGCTCTCAATTTAAATGCAATTTTTTACGAGGAATAATGCTTGGGGAAAGGTATGTTATGTAAGACAAGTATCTTTGAAGGTTTTTATAAGGGAATAGTGCTGACGGTTGTATACCCTTATTCATAATGAATGGCTTACTTTATAAGGCAAGTTCCTGGCTGTCGGAATGTTTCGGGGAAAATTTCAATTTTAGACTGCTAAGATTCTAACAATTCGATATGTATGGTTATTTAATACCAATTTTGTTTTCCTGAAATATTTGATCTAAGCACATCATTGTTTTTTCTGCATACAAATATTCTAGTTTTTTGACAGTTTTTTCATGGCTATCACCAGTAGTGTTGTAAAAACGGCAGGTTTTGTTTGGTCGACCAAAACCAAAGGTCGACTAAACAAAACCAAGCCGTTATTACAACACTAAGCACCAGGCTTCTCTATTTTTTGTTAAAACGTTTTTAGATTTTTGGAAACAAACCTTTATTATATATATATAAAAAAATTTACTAAAGATGCTTAATTATACGAGTTTATCTATTAAGATAGCTCAGCACACAGTATGTTGTTGACAATAACTACAAGCTTAACGTTTTCCCCATATATCTATAGATTATCCGATATGATTGTGGTATTGAACCATAATCACATTGAAAGTTTCCCAAGGTAATAGAAACTAGCCCTGCTTGGATGGCTTTGCAGAAGACCATTATGGCGCTAGCATACATCGGTGAGCCCCTCAGCACGCCATTGACAACACTAATGTAATTAAATTTGGAACATTTGTTAGCCCCAACTGCATAGGAGTTGTTTTGGGTATTCAAATCTATCTGCGCTTTCAGTATTTTCACTCCGTATAGCTAATTAATAATCTATATAGTTGCAGAAGAAAGGAAAATCAATCGCCGCGTTATCTATTAAAATTGCATACGGTAAATGTTTTGATGGGGGAGGGTATTAAAAGCCCCAAACTTTAGGTCTTTTCTCCAAATATCGGCTAAACCTAAAGGTCGACTAAAAAAACAGACCAAAAGACTTTGAGGTCTTTTTGAAAAATAGACCAAGACCAAACCTTAGCCATAACCTGGTCGAAAACCCTTTGTTTTTTTTTTACAACACTAGGCCCACACATGTTATTTGGAATGCCCTTTGTAAGTGCTTGACCTAAAAAATTAAAAAATCTAGACCCTAAAATTTACTTGATGTCTTATGAGGAGTATGTCGCATAGCAAATTTTAAAATATAATTTAAATATTGAATATATAAAAATAGGTTAGATATTCAAAAATAGGATTTTTAAAAATAAGATCTAATAATTAGATTTATTAATAAAATATCTAAAAATAGTATAGATATTCAAAAATGGTATAAAAAATTGGATATTCAAAAATGGTGGAAAAACTTCCGTTAGAAGGTTAAATCTAAATTGCGAAAGAATAAGTTTAAATCCATAAAGGTTTCATCTAAATTGCTGGAGAATACTAGGAATGCGGAAAAACCGAGAAAAATCTCGGTCTCGTCTCGTCTCGAAAACCCGAGACGAGACGAGAATTTGAAAAATGGAGTGGAGATCGAGACGAGAATTTTGATATCGAGACGAGACGATACGAGATTTTTTCGGCGAGATCTCGACATTTTATTGATCGTTAGATTTTTTTAAATTATTGTGTATTTTAATTTGCATGATTTACATTTAAGGTATTAAGTGTAGATCAATATGTATGGAATATATGAATTTAAAAAATTTCTAAGTGTAATAAATATTATATATTTTTGCAAAAAATTCAAAATATGGCAATCATTGACCCAAACATGGTTGATCCTTAGCGTATGTGAATAATTTTAGAATATATTTATCACATATTTGTATCTATAGCATTATTGAATATTACAAAATGTTAGGCTTAGAATGAGTTCCGATGGAATAGTAAATACTACTAAAGCATATTTAAATTTCGCAGTTACTCATCCTGTATGATGCGGTAATTATAAATTGGTGGTCAATTAGTTTGAATAAAGGTGGCTGGAGATTTTTGAGCACCAGCCTAACGATTTCAAAAGTACAATAGAGTATTTAGTGACACCGTAATAAATTAAATCTTAAATTATCAGTTTTCGAGAAGATTTATGATTCAACTAATAGTATACCTCCCAAATTTTTGAACTTTAATAAGACATTATATGAATAAATAGTTTTGTCATATGCATTACTTTCCACATTATAAGCTGGGTGGGCAGGTGCATTTAAATTACTATAATTTCTATAATTGTGCAATATAAATACACGAACCTATATTGTACTAGATAAATTAATAGTTAATGGCAAAGTTAGTTAGATTGGAAGGTAATTACATAGAATACCAATTTGATTATAATGATTTTTGTCATAAAATTAAATACGTGCACTTTGATTAGAAGGATCTGAATTTGCTCAATTATGCAACTAAGTCAACTATAAAATAACTTATAATTTTCTAAGTCTATTTTTAGTTGACAAACACAGTTAATTTGATATAAATGTAAAATTTAATTTTCTATACTTTAAATTTATTTATAGTTTTTTCAGTCTGCACTTTCCATAGAAAATGTTATCTTTATGAATTAATTTATATCATTATATTGTCCATGAGATGTCGTGTCCCGCTAAATTTTTAAAAATGTGTATTAAAGTTTTTCAAAAAATATCTAGTTTGCCATTTGGATTTTTTAACACTTATTTAATATTTTTAATAGAATAGGAGAAATTTTATTCCGTATATATTTTTTTTGAAAAGTCGAGACGAGCCTAGATTTTGTTTTCGAGACCGAGACGAGACGAGATCGAAACGAGAATACGCTTAAATTTATAATTAGATGTTATGCACTATACGCAGAAATTGCTAAATATTCCTAAATTACATTAGATTGTAGGCACTATACGTCGAAATTGCCAAATGTTCCTATTGGTTAATTAGCTTTTTTTCTGATCAGCTCTTTTTTAGATAAGCTTTTTTTTTTGAACAGAAACGAAATTTACAATATCAAGTTGAATGGGGGACGATTTTAAACTAGGGGACCTTTTTTAACCGGGGGACATTAAATTCGGCGAGATGGTTTTCGGCGAGTTGATAGGGCACCAAAAACAAATACCAAATTTAGATGAATTTGGATGAGATGTGACGAAATTCGAAGTTATTTCTGTGCTACTTTGACCGGTTTCCAATTATCAATTTTTTGACTATTTCGTTACCAATTGAATACCTATTACAAATTTTTTTCAATGTTGTAGCGTGCTGAAAGATGTCTCAGGAGGATGATGATTTTATGTATGATGATGATGAAGAATATGATTTAGATTATTCTACAGAATCCAACGAAGAACCAGATGTTGACTTAGAAAATCAGTACTATAAATCCAAAGCTTATAAGGAAGAAGATCCTGATAAAGCATTAGAAAGTTTTCAAAAAGTATATTAAATTTTATACCCTCTCAACTTTTTTACTTTGTTAGAAGATGTTTCCTTACCAATTATTTGTATACTTTATATGCCAATTATATTTAATGATCATAAATTTTAAATTAATTTTTATTTAGTTTAACAAATATTGACATGTCTTAATTAGAATATACATTATCATCAAGAGAAAGTTACTGTGTTTGGTCTTGTGAATTTAATATTCACAATTTAATACCATTTTTAATTAATTTATTATTTTTTACTTTCTTGCTTTTGGCCATGTGGAATGATTACCTTTCTTTTTTAGCAATAATATATTTTAAATAATTTTTAGAATCTTTTGTTCATTAATAATCATAAAAAAATTCTTGTTGCATACTTATTTACCCAACTCACAAACTTTTATTTGTAAAATGGCACCCAGGGTCCATGTAAAATTTTAGTCTAATGGCAGACATAAAATTGTCGTTGGATTCTGCTACACTTGTCATAAAACACCTCAAGGTGAACAGTCTTGTTAACTATGTCAAATTCCAATTTGTAGCAAATATTTTTAACCTCTTTTTTGAAAAGGGACTCTTAGATTAACCTTTTTTTAAATCTTTTTAATGAGAGAGTGTATATTGTGTGATGTGCAAATGTCAAACAACAGGTTTCTTTAATTAAGGCCTGTAATTAAAATTTTTACATTTTTTTTGGTAAATATCATAATCTTTTAAAAACATGTATAATGAGGATATGAAAGAAGAAATGATGCCTCATATATGAAAATATGTTAATGTAAATGCAGATATTTAAGTGCATGAAGTCTACCCCAAATTTCTACCTTTACAAATTTATACAAACAACATCACTTGAGTTGAAGAGTAGGGACTATGAAAGTCCAATATTTTGATTTATAAATCTTTTTAAATTTAATTTGGTCATTGACTTAATTATAATTTTAGGCTTATGAGGCAAAAATAATTGATATTTAAACCGATTTACATTAATTGAAATTATAGCCATTCTATCTTAATATCTGCTTTAATTTCTCCGTTAATTTTTTTTAAGTATAATATTGTTTATTTGAACGTAAGTACATTATAAAAACGAAGTGTTAAAATTCGAAAAATATAAGAGCGGGTAAAACAAAATAAAAAAATTATAATTAAAAAGCGTCGGATGTGTCAGGCCAGCTGTCGGCCAGGGATTTAAAATTGTACTTTGCTATAAATATACCAATTTTTTGTTTAAGTAAAAAATTTGTGGAATATTTAGAGGGCGGACAGCGACGGCTGATATCTTTAAAAAGCTTAGGACCAAAAGTCCCAGAACACGAGGCAACGATAGGGGTAAAGATATTAGAGGGTAGGAGGGCCTGGTATTTCACCGTTTTGCGGTGCTCGGCGAGGGTCAGAGCGTTGTAATTCTGGTTAGAGGGGGCAAAAATGTCTATGCAAGTGAAATCCTATTTAAGGGGTAGACCATTTTGCCAAGGGATGAAAGTAGAGCCGTCTGGTCGCATCCTTCCCTTCAACGAAGGGTCTGACGTGTCTAAAACGGACGGGAAATTGGCTTTTTTAAAAGCGGCTCGGATAAGGCTATTTACCTATTTGTGCCTTATGGATTTAAATTTATTGTAAAGGCAGTGTAGGGGGTGCCTTGCATAAATGTCTAACCTCTGGGAGCAATTGCGGCAGGAATGTTCCTTTGAATAGGGAATTCCTAGTCTGAGGGCGATGGAGTATGCTAGCTCTGGGTCCTCTAACATCAATCCAGAAAGTAAACTAGGATAAGCTTCTAGCCACTCGTGACCCTATCCGTCAAAAACCAAAAATTTATGGTTGAAGTGCTGGCGGGCCTAGCAACTCGATAAGAGGTAATCAACGGAGCGCGATACGAGGCCAGCATTCCAATCCTTTTGTCTTGAGGTTATGGTCAAAGGGGTCCCTGGGTTGACGTTGGCAGACCAGACATCTAGAGCATGTACAAACGATGGATCCTCGCTTGTTGTGATTAATCGGTCGATCAAACGTTGAGCGGATTTAGACGAGGAGATAAAGGCTGCTAATGAAATTGAGGTAGCTGGGCCTATGCCTAATCCGCCAGAGTAGGTAATGAGGCTTGGAGCCACGAAGAAGTTTTGAATTTGATATTAAGGATGGATTCTAGCGTGTTTTTCATAAAGCTATCGTAGCTTTTTAAAATCTCGGGTAATAAAAAAAGCTGATGAGGACCGGAAGCAGTGTTTTTTGAGATATTAAAATGTTCAAAACACTCGTTTATAAATTTTTTGGCAAACAAATGGGAAATTACTCTACATTTCTTAGTTCCTAAACGCTGCATTCTTTTTAATTTTAATGTTTTATGATCTAATATCGCTTGATATAATGTTAAGTTTTTGGGCTCAAATTATACGAGCCTTTTGATGATGTTTATTAAATAAAACATTAAAAAGCATGGGCTTAGCCAGCATTTGGATAGGAGCAATAATAATTTAGGAGGGGCGAAATGATCATTTATTGAAATTTTAGCCATAATTTTAATAAATTTCAACAAATAGTTGGATTTAGAGGGGGGCAGCCGCCACTGCCTGCCCCCCCCCCCGGCTACGCCCATGATAAAAAATGTTTTTATAAAAAGGAATAGCATATGAAATTATTGATTGTTTCTGTGTAGGTTCTCGACCTGGAGGGCAACGAGAAGGGGGAATGGGGTTTTAAAGCGTTAAAACAAATGATAAAAATCCACTTCAAACGCGGCCATTTCGAACGCATGATGCAGCGTTACAAACAACTACTCACGTACATCAAGAGCGCGGTGACGCGAAATTACTCGGAAAAGTCCATAAATTCCATCCTGGATCACATATCGTCGGCTACCATTATTACTACCGCCTCGCCCGGCCCTTACTCGCTCTTGGAAGAGCCTTCTAACACGCAAGAACAGCAGGACAGGCTGAGGGAACAGAAAGATTTGGATTTGTTGCAGGAATTTTACCAGGCCACCCTTCAGGCCCTTAAAGAAGCCAAAAACGAGCGGCTCTGGTTCAAAACTAACACCAAATTGGGCAAGCTCTACTTCGATAGGGGTGACTACGGGAAAATATTTAAAATAATACGTCAACTGCACCAAAGCTGTCAAACTGACGACGGCGAGGACGACCTCAAAAAAGGTATTATACTCGTAAAAATTGTATTTTTTGGTTATGGTATTTAAATTTTTATTGTCACATTCCAAGCTAACTTAACACGGTGTCAGATTGGGTTTGGGATAGTATTTCTTTCAAAAATATTACGCTTTTAAACTGCCACTAAAGATATTATAAATAACTAATTTTGATAAAGGTTCTGACATGCAGTTGTAATAATTTTTTGTTTAGGGTTAATTTTTGGTTGACAATTTTTGGTCAAGTTAGATTTAAAAGATTAGAATGGGCTATCTGGCCTTTTAGCCAAATATCTTTTATTATGAAGCGACCAGTAGGGTGCAAGATCTTCAAATGGCTGCAAATTTCAATGATGTTTGTGTTAACGATTTGCATGTTTGGACTATTTGTGAAACATAAATTTTACGCATTTTTAGTTGGACTCCGGTCACGCAACAATAGCATGTTTATATAATGGGTGAGTTCTTCACAATTTTTGACTCCATAAGGATTTTTAACAACGGGAAATAGGACTAAGTATGCTTTATGAACAACATAAAATTGTTGCATAATAACGGGCCACTTACTTACAGGGACGCAGCTGCTGGAGATATACGCCTTGGAGATTCAGGTCCACACGGCGCAAAAGAACGACAAAAAGTTGAAATCACTGTACGAAAGCTGTTTACACATCAAATCCGCCATCCCACATCCCCTAATTATGGGCGTTATTCGGGAGTGCGGGGGCAAAATGCACCTTAGGGAACACGAATTCGAACGGGCTCACACCGACTTTTTCGAGGCTTTCAAAAATTACGACGAAAGTGGCAGTCCGAGGCGCATGGCTTGCCTCAAATACCTAGTCCTGGCTAATATGCTCATGAAGAGCGGAATTAACCCCTTCGATTCTCAGGCAAGTTTCGGATTGCCATGCACGACTATCAGTATAAATATATGAAAGGTGGTTAGTAGTGTCGATTAACGTGCCAATTAATCTTGGCTTGTTTATATAGAACCTTTTACAAATCTATAATTTATAATGATTTTTTAGAAGCATGAGGGTTGGTTTTTATTTTAAATCCTTCTAAAATGAACTCCCCCCCCCCGTGATTATGGCAAACTTTTAGTGGGTTAATTCAATTAATTAGTTATCGACTAATTTATACGGCTAGATCCTAGATGTAGAAAAGGCCATAATCTTTAGTCGAAGTTATGTGTTTTTCTGATTCGAAATCAATTATTTAAATTTGGCTCCAGCATACTAATATTTGTGGTCAGGTCATATGTAAAAAGTGTTGGAGGTTGAACGATAAGGTTTGACAGTTTGAGGAGTTTTTGATTTTATTGGTTTGAAAGTCACCCATCCGGTCTTAGAAACATCGAAAAGGTCAGTTAAAAGTAACCAAATGACCTATTGTTCTTAATATTGCAAAATATTAGCTTTACTATATCTGCGAACCCTAGGCTTCAATTATATTTTATTAAGCTAGGAAAGTTTATATTTCCCAGACCTACATTTATATTTTGAGCAATAATTTTTACCCGGTGTCTAATTTAATAAAGCATAGGATATAGATTGAACATTATAATGTCCTAATTTTTGTGCATCCATCATTTGCAAGTAGGGGTTGCATAAGTTTTATACAAACAAGTTTTTAACTGATATCCGGTGCTTTTATGCCCCTAGTTATGGAATACCATTAGGGCTTTTAGGAATTAACTTTAATAAAAATTTTCGAACAAGCTCTTATCTTTTTAATTGCTTATCCTCAAGTACTAAATGATCCACTAAAAATACATTATCATCCATACTATGTTGATATACACCACTAAATGACGCGTTTAAAATGGATGTAGGAAGCTAAACCCTACAAAAAACAGGGGAACAGTTCTAAGCTTATACTTATGTTGAATTACTTGTAGTGAAACGAATTAATTTTCCTTCAAAGAGGTTTGGTAGGGATACGCACAAGGTAAAAAGAGAAAGAATACACGAAGAGAATTAACTTGAATTTAAATGTTTATCGTTACTTAAAACCTCGACTGAAATATAAATGGGCGATTTATATTTTCGTTACCACTGGTATAATTTTGTTTAAATAAAATATATACCAACCCATTTTTACTATATACTAAATGACGAATTCAAAATGGTTATAGGAAGCCAAGCCCTACAAAAATGATCCCGAGGTTACTGCCATGACCGACCTCGTTACGGCTTATCAAAACGACGACATAGTAGCTTTCGAAGCTGTTCTTAAGCGGGACCGTGACAAGAGAGCTAGCACGGCACTCGCACCCGGGACAGGCATAATGGATGACCCGTTCATTAGGGAGCACGTTAGGGAACTGCTTAGGAATGTGAGAACTCAGGTCCTGCTCAAGCTAGTTCAACCCTACACCCGGGTCCGGATCGATTTCATAGCGCGCCGCCTTAACGTAGAACCGGGGAGTGGGGAAGTAGAAGAATTGCTCATTGCCCTCATCCTAGATGGCACGTTGCCTCGAGGCTGTCGCATCGATCAAATAGGCGGAATCCTGGAATTGGTAGGGTTGGAATTTGTGTTTACAGCTTTCATAATTAAACGATTTTTTATTTCTTTTATTAATTTGAATTTATTAGTAAGGCACTGAGACAAATCTTATATTGAAATTTAAAGGACACAATTATCTTTTTGTTTAGAGAGGGATTTACATTTATGTATTAAAGAGTGACACGTTAGGTTATGTGATTATTAATTAGTTAGCTTTTAAGCTTATGTTTTTATAACTAGCTATTAATTCATATAAACTTTCACTTCTAATATTGAAGGTGCCTCATCATTCTGAAACCGGCCCTTCGCAATCTCAAACTAATGCCACGGAGAAAGCATTAGACCAAGTTTTCAATCCGAATTCCCCTCACTACAGTGGCGATCGAGAGTGTACCAAACAGTATTTAGACGTCGACGTATCCAAATATTGTGCCATTCAACGGTTGACTGATCGATTGGCAGAATTTCAGCAGATACTTTTTAATAAGGTTGTTTAAACCATTACATGGGGGCCTGACTAAATAAAAAGATATACGAATTAGCTATGTTCGCCGATAATACCCAATACGATAATTTGTTATTTATATTATAAATCATTATGTTGTCTATTGTGGAAATTTTATAGTTATCGTTAAATAGGTTTATGTTGCAATCTGTATAAAATTTAGCAGACCATATGGAATTTTTCAATCCAATTTAATAATATATTTTGCTAATAAATAGTTTATTTATCTAAAATACCGTGAAGTTTATATTTAACATTATTTATATAAATTTTAATATAAACTTCACAAAATATGTATTTATAGCACTAATAAACATTTATTTAAAGAATGCTGAAATACAATATGGTCACGCAAACTAGGCATTATAATCTGAAGAATTAATTTGAGTTACATAATGATGGGCTTAATATTAATACAATAAGTATGGCCAAAACAAACGATACAATCTACCATATAACATTTAATTATGCAATATATAAAATTTCGATTAATTTTACAAGACTGTTTACTTTTGCAATTGCAGTTATCCATGATTCGTGCCTAATGAATATTTGATTTTGCATTCTTTATTTAAGTCTTGCCACATTTGCATGCCTAATATGCTCTTTTGACGGTTTATTTTTTGCTTTAAAAACTTTATAGTTAGAAATTTGCGCCAGGTCTCACTTAAGTTTGGCCCTACCCTCGAACCAAAATTTTTGAGTTTTTAAATTTATAATAACCTCATTTTAATTAACTAATACATACACACGACAAACGTTTAATGTAGCCTTTTAAACCTACATCATCTTTGACTTAATATTTCAATCAAAAATTTGTATAAATTAATATTATGAACTCTACAAATTAAAAAGTGCCAATGAAGAACATTTTGCGCTTGCCCCTATGCGACATCATTATAATTTATTAATTTAATTTGGGAAGGCTACAAAATGTTTGAAATGAAATTAGCATTGAATTAATATATAGTCAAAATACTTTTATTTACCATGAGGTTACAATCAGCAATGAGCGGTGGCTATAAATACTAGTTTGAAGCAGTATCGTAGCTAAAAGAAGGGGGGGGGGGGGAGAAGGACCCCCTCGGTAAAAATTCAAAAAATTTTCTTTAATTAGTAATTTATTAAATATTTAAAGCTTTTAGGCATGATAAAAGATTAAGATATTAAGTATACTTCTCTTTTTGAATCAAATATTTCCCAAATAGCTTTTAACCTATTATTATTCTTTTTTCCGGATTCACTTGCCAAAAAACTTCATCATTTTACTCCACCTTGACCACCCACAAATAGTAGATTAACAATTTCATAAAATATTGGGAGAGTTCCCTTTGGCAATTCGAATATTTGATTTCCCTATCAAATTTTGATAAACATTTTAAAATCAGAGACCAAAAAAGATCGACCGGCCGCCTGGCCTATAGGCCATCCAGGCAAATATCGTAAATTGGATTTTTAGGCAAAAACCATTACAAAATAGGGGCTCAATGAATGACTTATAGTACATTATTTTGTCCTCGTTTATTTGATTGTATATTAATAATTATTACCGTATTTTTGTCTGAAAAAATTTGTAGAATTAAATTACAAAATTTGCGAAAATATACCAAATACTTCCAAAATTTATAATATCATCTTGTCGGGCCGAACAGTTTTGAAATTTGGAGATGGCCGGGTGGACTCTTAAAAGGTTAGGGCAGTACAAGGCTAATTGGACCGGTCCAGGTTAGGGCAAATTTAAACATACATGACTTATGATGAAGATAAGAATTCTATGTATAGAATATAATTATAAATGTTATAAAAAATATCATAATGTTGATTTTTTAACCTAGCGATTAATCTATTCGATGTTGTGACACACTATATCTTAAATTAGCTTTTAATCTCCTGGTCCTGAGTGGAACTTCTCTCATTGACATAAAGTTGTTATATGCAATGGCTTTGATACAATTTTTAAAGGTATCGAGTGCATTCTTGGTACTACTGGTCTCTTTAATTTCAAACAAAGCCATACACCATAAAGCAATTTCTGCTTTTAGGTTGACGTTTATGCTGTTTAAATCTCTAGAGTACTCTTTGCCAAAAATATTTTCCCGTGTGGCTGTCAAAATAATTGGCGGATTTTGTTAAAACTTGATTTAAAAGTTAGTTAGAACTTGTTTTATTATGGAAACCGTTCATTTAGGTTTAAATGAAGAAATCAAGCAGCCTCAATGGTTTCAGTTGATCTAGTACTACTAAAATTTTAACAATTTGCTCATGTTTTATGAGAATAAATAATTGTGCTCAGTAATTAATTTAATTTTTGCCCGTATAATATTGATATGCACAGTTAAATATTCAAATGCATAGTAGATAATTAATAGTTCTAAAATTTAATTATTTGTTCATTTTATTTAATTCATTTATGCAGTTTTTTATTCGAAGGTTGTTTAGTAATAATATTCTCAGTAAGCGATAATTATTTTAAATATAAAATACTAGAGTCGATTCACACGAGCTATGTCAATTGTAAGTGTTCTTCATGCCCTCATAGCATATTTAAAATAACTGCCATTTTTGGTTAATATAATAATATATTTATTTTTTGAAATTTTATTTTCTCTAAAATTTAAGGAGGGGAAAGCAAAATATTTCTAAGAACGGTCATTAGTCTTTAAGTTTCTAAATTTAAAAATAATCATGAAAAGTCACGCTTGGAAACCTTTATGAATAAATTAAAATAAATATAATTAGAGGGCTAGACAAAATTGGAGGAACGTCGTGTGTAGCCTCAAGCAACTTAATGAATTTTTGCTGTTTGGGCTGATTTAGCAGTAGATGACGGAGCCTCAAGTTTGATATTTGGCAAATCTATCATTTTAAGATTTGCATAAAAATGGATAATTGATTTTGGACATACAAAATTTCGAGCAATTTATTTTAGTTCCAATCGTGGACACTTACTAATTAATATAAAAGTCTACTTATCAAAGCACTTAAATTTTAAGGAGAAAACTTGGTCAAACAATTTAAACGTGTGCCCTTCAGATTTATAGGTTTCAGATAATTTATTAAAGCTTACGTTTAAATTCAGGCATACAAAACTATATGACTTGAATTGTTTGATTTAGTGAAGCACATTAATAAAAATAAGCTTTCAGAGTTGTTAAGGTGCGGGCACCGGATTTGCGGTGCGACGTGCTGGTGCGCGCACTTTTATAACGAAGAGCGGGTGCGGGTGCGCGCACCTGATTAAGTCGGTGCGGGTGCGCAATTGCGCTCCTGTTTTGCGCACATTAAGAGTTGTACAATTTATTAATTTATTCGAAATTGTACTATATCGCATATTTCACAAATTAAATTTCTACTGATTTACAATATATAACATACATCTAAGTTCCTGGTGGAGAAGATAACAAGGCAGGAAATTTACTATCGATAGACAATAAAAATAATCTAATGGTGATATTTCACATTATTCACGTATTTACTTTATCATACAATAAAATATTTAAATAATGATGATATATTTATTTCGGCGTTTTTTGGAATATAGTCATCTCCCGTTTCTATCTTAATATTTCAAACACCTTTAAACCTATCTTGGCTATCGTAAGTTTAATCACATATAATGATCTAATTACAATTAATTTTCATTAAAATATATTAAATTAGTTAATTAATTTTAATTATTAATTTTTATAATTGTATTAGTTGTTATAGTACTCCTTATCCAATTTTTTACTCTTTTCTTTTCTCACTGCTTATATATAACACTTTAATATGATAGTGAGTTATGGAAATAGAAGAATCAAGCATAAATGTGGCAAGCACATTATGCATGAAAATTTTTCCATTTCCAAAATATGCTAATATATTTAAACTTAAAGATAATCAGCATAATACACTTAATTTTGAGGTGCATCTATTATGCAATGCCAAACTCAAGACTTTTTCTAGATCTTGTTTCAATTTGACTAGGCATCTAAAGGTAATCTTGTTACTTATTTTTATTTAATAATTAAGTAAATAAAAAAAAATAGAGATTTCATAATAGTACATTACAAAAGCTTACAAATGACAATAAGAAAAAGAAAATCTTAGATAAATCTAACCAGAATATTGTAAACTTTACTAAAGAGGTAAGTCGGGAAGAAGCCTTGGTGAATTATGTCATCAACACAATTCAGCCTCTTTCAATTGTGGATAATCCATCCTTTAGAAAGCTACTACAAAATCTCCTGTTGATGTCATGTGTCGACAGACATTGACACCTAGAATCACTTGTAGGTTCAAAAAGTTAATTGCTAAAATCAAAGAAGAAATGCATAGTACTGAGTTTATTTGTACAACAGCTGACTGCTCGAGTACAGGTAGAAGGTTATGATTTATAAAAAGTCTAATATTTTATACTCCAATTTATTTAGGCTTAACAGCACACTGGATTAATCAAAGCACCTTTGAGAGAAAATCAATTAAATTAGGATACAAGGAAAGCAAACCTATGATGTGATTGCTAAGAACATCATTGATGTACATAAGCAATTCAAAATTCACAACAAAGTTGTTCAAACCATACTGACAATGGATCCAATTTTAAAGCCTTTAGGTAATAATTTTTTCTTAAAAAAATAAAGCATATGTTATAGGGTGTATGAAGAAGAGACAATACATTCTGATGTTCAGGAACAAGATGAAGATTTAGAGAGTGTGGATATTGAAGATATATTAAGTAATTGTCCTGAAGAAGAATCAGAACATTTGCCAAAACATGGGCGCTGTGCTTGTCATTGTCTTAATTTGGTAGCCAGTGTTGTTATCAAGGAAGCATTTTTGAATAACAATTTTAAGAAATTAAAAAGGTTGTATGATTTAGATATATGCCAACCATTAGCGAATGCAATTATACAAGGGATTGAAAGAAGGTTTTATATATATAATAAACTTTAAATTATTATTTGTATTTAAAAAGATTCTCAAATTTATATGACGATAATGTTATTGCAGCAGCAATTCTCGACCCTTTATTTAAAACAAATCTCAGTTGGTGCTATCAAGATGAAAACAAACCAATATTAAAAAGAATTATTCGATTAATTGGAAGTCAAATCACGACAGGCGTGGAAGAAAAAGAAGTCTATGAACGAAAAGACTTTGATGATTTTTTCGAAATGAATAATAAAGAACATAAAACAACTTTTCAGGATTTTCTCAAATCCACTGATACAACTTTGGATATATTCCAACAATTTACTTCACTCAAGAATCAAATACAATACTCCTATACCTTCAAGTGCTCCTATAGAACGTATGTTCAGCAAAGCCAAGGCAATATTAAGTGAAAGAAGGGGTAACTTGACGGATAATCACCTTGAAATGCTTTTACTCATGAATGTGAATAAAATGCTATGTTGATTATTTTATTGTATATCGATTATTTTTATAATTATAATAAATTCATTAGTTTTTGCATTAGACAAAATAAAGGTTATGCATTGAACATTACTCTACATTTTGTTTTGTTATAGTGCAATCAAATTTTATGTGCGGGTGCGAGTGCGCGCACCTTTAATACTGGTGCGAGTGCGCGCACCGGATTTTCCTCAATGGGCGAGTGCGAGTGCGGCACCGGTTTTTAAAGTGCTTTTAACAACTCTGGGCAAATGGTTTTGGCTATTTGAGAATAAGTTTTTTATTATTATTAAATCGAAAATATAATAACTTTACTCTTAGAGCATTCAACCGTATAAAATATAATATTTTTGTTAATTTAATATAAAAGATTAATTATAAACTCGGAAGGGGGAAGGGAAGAGGGAACGAAACTCATCTATACTCCGTATAAAAGTAGCATATTTGCAAAGGTGGGAAGGAGCGAGAATGCCTATAGGGGAGTATTACATGCAAAATGAGTAGTTAATTATTTATACAAATGTTCCATAACTTTGGCCAGTGGTGATCTTTTCTAATGGTTAGCAGACAGCCAAATAACGCCTATAATTATAATAAAAAAATAATCGATTTTAATCTCACTTTGGCCAATGGTTATTTTTTTCATTGGTCAGTAGCCAGCAAACGGTCAAAAAGTCATATTATCAATGGTATTAACAAGAACAATATATTTATTTAATTTAAAAAAAAATAAAAAAAATTTGTCCACTCCGGGATTCGAACCCACATCAGTAGAAGCATAGGCTTTTGGGGGGGGGGCACAGGGACTCATATCAGTAGAGGCATAGACCCTTTAGGGGAGGGCATAGGGTCATTATCAATGTTAACCTAATATACCAATTCAAAAACGAAAAAAAAAATTTCGAATCACAATTTGGCCAATGGTCATCTTTCATTAACCAGTAGCCAGCGGACGGCCAAAAAGTCATATTATCAATGGTATTAACAAGAACAAAATATTAATTTAATTTTAAAATAAAAATTTGTCCTCTCCGGGGATTGAACCTGCACTGCAAGTCAGAAAGTTGAAAGCCGGTGTAAGAACGTTGGAGGACTGACGGGCGTAGGATAATTATTAGCAATGTTAACCTAATATACCAATTCAAAAGCGAAAAAAAATTAAAATTTTGAATCACAATTTGGCAAACAGTCATTTTTTTATCAGTTCAGTAGCCAGCGGACGGTCAAAAAGTCATATTATCAATGGTATTAACAAAAACAAAATTTTAATTTAATTAAAAAAAAATTGTCCTCTCCGGGGATTGAACCGGCAAGTCAGAAAGTTGAAAGCCGGTGTAATAACTTGGAGGACGGACAACGGACGGACGGACAACAGACGGACGGACATCAAACGGACGGACGGACGGACAACCAAAAGCGAGCCCATAAATTGCAGAGCAATTAATATACTCCCCTATTAAAGTCTTTTGAGGTGTACTTCATTTAGTTTAATGATATTTAAGGGCCGTGTGTAAATTTGAAAAGGTATTTAACATGAGAAATTTCCCAAATAAATAAAACAGGGCGCATGTATTGGGCAAACGTCTAACATACTAATTTTTTATACATTTTATTTATTATTATTATAAGTAATAGCATTAATTATAATTACACACCTTTAAACATCAATCAAACATACATAAACAATTCGGCAATCATAATTCAATAAATACATTAAAAATATAAAACATACAATCAACGTTGAGTCCTTAATTCGATCTAAAATGGATTTTTCCTATGTAATATACAATGAATTAATTGTGCTAAAATATCGTTTGAAATCAATACACTACATTATTAATTGCTTTACATAATTTTAATTATTTTTAAATCTTTTTTTGATAATTTATCAGCAAATATTAAACATATAAAGTCTAGACGTCATTCGTCATGTATATATTTTATAATTTTATTTTAATAAATAATCTACCTTTATATTTGCAGCCACATTGACAGCTAACTACTACAATTTCTCCTCCGCATGTTGGGTACTGTGAACATGGATTCATTTGGCATGCTAAATTGTATAAAATTTGGGAGATTTAACTGCAATTATTGGAATTCTAATAATTAAACTTATAAGCTGTTTGTAATTATTGCGTTTGTAGATTTTGAAATTAATAATATTCATAATATTTACTTCCACAATATGAGCATTCATTAATTTGCCTCAAAGTTGTTTGTATGGACCTTTCAGTGGAAGGAATTGGTGCTATATGAACAACATATACATATATATAATCATGGGCGTAGCCAGGTTTTGGACTGGGGGGGGGGGCAAGACGTTTAAAAGTTCAATTAAAGGGGGCAAAACATTAATTTTTTTAATTTTTCAAAGTTTTTGACTGAAATATTTTTTTCTGAATGCCCCCCCCGGCTACGCCCATGTATATAATATTTACATTAAGCCTATTAATGAGCGTAATAACAATTTACAAGAATTTATACAATTACTTGGCCGTTATTTATAACTATAGAAAAGCTGTAGCCAGCATTGGAATTAGAGGGGGGCAATAATGCCTTAGGGAGGAGCAAAATGCTCATTTTTTGAAATTTTAGCCTTAATTTTAATAATTTTTACCAAATTTTTGGATTTAGAGGGGGGCAGCCGGCCCTCCCTGACCCCCCCTGGCTACGCCCATGGCTATGTTGAAAGCTTTATTAAAAACCTACCTTCTGTTTGTGGAGTAGGGGCCTGAGTAACTGGTTTAATAACAGGGTTTCCTAAATATAAATTTGATATAGCCATTAATAGAGAGATAAATTTAGATAAATAAAAGTGCCACATATGTGTTTTACTAATTTCAGAATAAACTCCGTGTTGCAAATCAACGTAGTACAAGTAAAGTTTTAAAAAAATCTGTATTAGATATACGTGTCCAATATAATTATTTGAAAAATCTTAAATACACAAAAAAATATGTTTTAAGATGTAGTAGCTATATTTACTCTTTTAAAGTAAATACAATATAATTTTAAAGTAAGAATTAACGGCTAACTTGTGCAAACGCATCTATTAGGTGGACAACCAACACCATCTGCCACATTATTGCATATTAAATCATTGCTAGGACTGCGGCAATCATCAGGCTCTCGGCAAACTTCTGTTTTATTATTAATATAATTTTATAAATTAGAACGAATAATATTCAAACGTTAATATAGGCAAAAACGTTGCTTATGCAAAATAAAATTTAGTCAGATTGATCTTTAAACAAGCAGATTGACAACATATAGCGCCAAATGAGGCCTTTGTGTCTTAACATTTACTATCCAAGCGTTCAAATGCAATAAAAGCCCTGAATGTGGACATCTAAAAAATAGATTTTTTGAGGGTTCAAAAATAATAAATCTCAATTGAAAAAGGAGTGACATTATTTTGCAGATGATTTAGTTTGCTAGTCGAGAATTAAGTTCCTGTTATTAACCCATTTATAATTTATATTTATCTGTAAATTTTAATGCATTTAATATATCTAAAAGAATGAAATAACCTAGTAAATTTTATCATTTTACAACAAAACTAAGTAAATGTATAAATTCATTTGTGAATCAGTATTTGAAGACAACCAAATCTAATTTCTTAATTTTAAGCTCTAATGCGGAATTAAAATACGCCCTTCGGGCGTAACTGGGGGCTTCGCCCCCAGACCCCCATGCAAACCCCCTTACAAACCCCCTGCTGGGGGCTCCGCCCCCAGTCCCCCGTTGGGGGCTCTGCCCCCAAACCCCCATCTCCTGGGGGCTCCGCCCCCAGACCCCCGGAGAAGGGGGAGAAGGGAAGGGGGGGGGAAGGGAAGAGGGGACGACTCATCTATTCTACGTATAAATGTAGCATATTTGCTATGCAATTTATGGGCGAGAAAGGTGTGAAGGGGCGAGAATGCCTATAGGGGGTAGGATAATTGCTAGGGTTTCCCCCTTGACTACTTTCATGCTAGTTACACAACATAAAAATCTACTTTTTTGTAAAAAAAAAATAAAATTCATTTAAATTTAAAACCTCAATTTTACTCGCCGTTTTATAACGTATGTTTTGCATGTGATAAAAATTTGAAGAAGAAAAAGTTAGTATTTTTTTAATTTGGCAGAAGCTGGCTATGTAACAAGGGATTGTTTTGTAAAATGAAATGTGAACAATAAAATAATCAAATATACTTTAAAAATTCTATTATTAATTCAAAAATCCATATTGTCGTAAAGAATGTTTCCAGTTATAACAACAACTATCCTCGTCTAGGTTAGGCTTTCTTTAGTGTATTATTAATTTTATATTAATTTATTTGCTAAAATGTAAAAGGCAAGGAGGGGGTTATAAAAATAACCAGGCCAATTGATGAACCTTAAATTAAATTCTGGCTACTACTATTAATATAAAACTATTGGTATTCTCTTCCATATATAAATCTTTTCAATATCCATGTAAATATGATGACGTATTATGCATGTTTAATGTTATTACTACACACTAAACTCGGCATATTGTGAAATAATCTTCATCTCTTCCACTCCCGCCCCCTAGCGGTGGGCGGATAAGAGAGGAGGATAGGGGTAGGGGTCTAACCTTGGCATAGCGCCATTGAAAAAAAAATCAATATAAAATATACTCCACCACTACTCCACTACTATAATAAAATTGAACTATATGGTAAGCAAGGGTTGGCATCAATTCTCTTAATCGCTATCCCGCATTTATTATTAATAAGATATGTTAATTTTAATATCTACCCATGATTTTACATTGCCACTTAATTTATAATCTAGATTATTTAACGTTGAATTGATAGATATTTAAAAATATAGCCGGTTAACGTGTATTTATACACCGTTTCAAATAGTTCCCAAAATAACTAATATTTGTGGTCATATATATTAAAAAAAATATGATTATTAAATCCTTAAATTCGGATGTTTGCAAAATGTAATATAGGCAAGGGTTAGGGTTAGATTTAGTGTTTGCATCTAGTTGCGTATTACATTAGTTTTTATGGCCTTTAGTGATTATGGGTCCGAATCGTGAAATGCAGTAAATTAGTAAATTGGGTAAATCACTAAGTTTAAAAACGGGTATATGTGCCAAAATTCAAAAATATTTAAAATTAGGCGTGTAACAAACATTATATTATAAAACATCACAATGTTAAGATTTTGCAGAATTGTTGGGAGAAATTTTTTGTTGAATTTGAACAATTTTTAATTAAAAAAATCAGAACAAAATTTTAACAGCAATAGAAGATTTTAATATACATGCTATTATTAATATAAGTTTATAAAAGTGAGATAATCGTTAAATATCATTGATTAAGCCGTTAATAAGTGTAGGGACACAGGGACCCATATCAGTAAAGGCATAGGGTTCTGTAGGGGGTGGGGCACAGGGTAATTGTCAATGTTAACAAATTCAAAAACGAAAATTAAAATTTCGATTCACAATTTAGTCAATGGTAATTTTTTTATAATGGGCAGTTCCAACAGATGGTCTATAAATCATGTTAGCCAATAAAAACGAAAAAAAAATTTTCGATTCACATTTTGACCAAGGTCATTTTTTTCCATTGGTCAGCAGCCAGTTACACGTTAAAAGTCGATATAAATACATAAGAGTCAAAACAAAAATAAAAAAAAATTTCGATTCACACTTTGGCCAATGGTTATTTTTTTGCATTGGTCAGCAGCCAGGACACGGTAAAAGTGGATATAAATCAATGTTAGCAAAAAAACGAAAAAAAATTTTCGATTCACACTTTGGCCAATGGTCATTTTTTTCATTGGTCAGCACCCAACGGACGGCCAAAACGTCTTATTATCAATGGCAGTAACAAGAACAATCATAATGGTCGAATAAAAACGAAAATATAAACTTGGATTCACATTTTGACCAATGGTCATTTTTTTCATTGGTCAGCACCCAACGGACGGCCAAAACGTCTTATTATCAATGGTAGTAACAGGAACAATCATAATGGTCGAAAAAAAACGAAAAAATAAACTTGGATTCACAATTTGGCCAATGGTCATTTTTTTCCATTGGTCAGCAGCCAACGGACGGCCAAAAAGTCTTATTATCAATGGTAGTAACAGGCACAATCATAATAGGCGAAAAAAACGAAAAAATAAACTTGGATTCACATTTTGGCCAATGGTCATTTTTTCCATCGGTCAGCACCCAACGGACGGCCAAAAAGTCATAATAGCAATGGTAGTAACAGGAACAATCATAATAGTCAAAAAAAAACCCGGGATTCGAACCCAAAAACTGGTTAAATTAACAAAAAATAAAAGTAAACAAAACAAGACATTCGGTGCAAGACATCCACGTTCGGTGCGCACGCCGAATAGCGGACGTCGAATGGCGGACAAACAAAATGGAAAGTGAGCCCATAAATTGCATAGCAATTAATAAAATATATTCATGTAAAATAACTTACTTTAAGGCAAATATCAGGACATGTGGTATCCCTAAAGCCCTGCAAAATAAATTTTTTTCTGCCCGAGCCCGGCCCTAGCCCGACTTCTCAATTTTTATTTTGCCCGGCCCGAGCCCGAAAGAATTTTTTATTTTTGGCCTGACCCGAGCCCGGCCCGATTTTTCAAATTAAATTTTTGAATAATTTATTTTTGAAAATTATTTCACCATCTCAATATAATATGCATTAGATTTTTTATACTCGTAATTTACAACTATGTTATGTTTGAAATAAAAAATCCATTTTCACTCGTTACAATTTATTAAGCTAATCATTTAAAGTTTAACTTTATAAAATATATTTTTAACAGTTCAAAATAAAAAACATTTTAAAATATTTATTTATCATGTTTCTAGTAACAGCTACTGTGAATCTATTTAAATACTAGAATAAGATTTGCAATTCAGGTCAGTTCTAGACAAGGGGAAAAACCTAAAGATTGGAATTATATATGTACGCTGTGCTAAGATAATTATTTAATATCGAGTTGAGTTTATTTAAATCCTATTTTATAAAAGATTAATTTGCTTTAGTTCAATTTGGGCCGGGCTTCGGGCGGCCCGTGCCGGGTTCTAGGTGTCACTTTGTCATAAAATTTTGGAACCTTTTTCTTTATCGATCAGATGAGACATTAATAAAAACGAACCTTCTATTCAATAGGTTGTTATAAATTTTTAAACGTTAATTATAATTTTCTATGCTATATGGCCGAATTGTGGTAATACCCAAAACTTATATTTCGATATTGCTTTTACGTTCAATTTTGAGAAATGTATAAAAATGTAATGAATTTAAAATACTATAATACTTCTCAATAAGTTCAAAATGGAAACCTTAATAATTCGTTTAAGTTAAGTATTTTATAGCATTTTTTTACAGAATATTGAGCAAACGATCAAACTGTTGTATCGACTAATCGCACCAAGATCGGTAGATAGCTGGATCTTGATGCACTCATTAACATTAACTATACTCATATCTATTTTCACTTTTTTGATTTATAAAAACTTAAATGTATACTTTAATAATTTAAAACATTAATCTTGAGAATTTTTGTTAGATTTATGTAGAAAATCTAAATATTTAGCCAAAAGTTTTATTAGCACCATCTATAAATATTTACAGTGCATTTTAAAAGCTATTGTTTTTTTAAATGATACTTATAATATAAGATCTCATCATTTTTATTATATTTTCTGGTAAAACTTTTGCAGAGGATTGAGTCTCTTTACCTTATGCCATAGGCGTAGCCAGGGGGGGCGGTTGCCCCCCTAAATTACGAGAGAAAAAAAATTTCAATGCAAAAACTTTGAAAATTACAAAAATTTATGTTTTGTCCCCCTCTAATTGAACTTTTAAACGTTTTGCCCCCCCCCCCCCCTAATCCAAAACCTGGCTACGCCCATGCCTTATGCTATATCACCTGTTTAATAGTCTAGTATATTGATCAGTAGTTTTAACAATAGTACATTCTATTAAGCAACTTGATTTGAAAATGAAAAAATAAAGATTTTATTACTTCTGGTAGTGGTAGTATGAGTTTGTTGGGTGGACGTTGTCGTTACTTTTTCTAGGATCAAAAAATTAAATAAAATCAATGTGTATCAGCCTCAATAATGATAAGTGGTATTGTTTTCTCGAGCCATATGAATAAACGAGAACCATAATAATTAATTAATGTCAATTTATTTTTTATTTTATTTATCAATATGTGGTCGTAATTAATAAAGCGAATAAATTTTATAAAATTGAAGTGTCCTACTTAATAATTTACCTGTAGTAGTAGTGGGATAGGGCGTAGTATTATGAACGCTGATAGTAACTGGACCTATATAAAATATATTGTGTGCTAAACATAAATTGCATAGCAATTAATACTTTCAAGCATTTTGAAAATTAGTTATAATTAGATTATAAAGAACTTATATCCAATTTTATGTTTTTTGAATTAAGGGACTTATAAACTTAACTACTTTTACGAATGTTAATTGTAAAATTAATTTTTCGTAATTAGATCAACTTACTTTTAATATATATTTATATGTAAATATATATTTATCATATTTACTATCTTAATATATGTGTTTTTAAAATGGTTGTAGTATGTATGTCAAAAGGAAAATGACATTATTATTTTTGTTTTCACTTCCTGTAACCGCTAGCAATTTTTTAAACTTTTCTAGATTTCATGCTTTCAGACTTGGAAATCAAATTTTTTAGGCCTCACTGGAATGAGATTAGAAGTTCTTATAATTTGTCCAATGTTTTAATTTTTTTGTTTAAGTCAGACAATTGCTATTACCTTTATACTCCTATTTATACTAACCTTTTTTATATCTTCTTTCTAAAGTTATCTTTTTTTCCTAGCAGCTTATAAAATTTTATTATTTTCATTATTTATTTAATTGTTTCTGTTTTATTATTATATTATTATTTAAAAAGATTCCCCCATAGTTTACTCATTATTTGTATTTATATTCCTCTAAAGAGACTGAGTCCTGCCCAAATTTGAAGTGTTTTAAGTTAAAATTAAATTAAATTGTTGAAAATATAAACCATTTGAGATACTATAACAAAATATAAAATTAGGGTTTTAACAATTTATCAAAAAATAAGTTAAATATGTGAGTTGGTAATAAAGATAAATAAAATAAAGGCTCTGAATAATTAAATAGTTAATAATGTTCTTCGAAATTAATGGATTATGAATTTTTTGATGGGAATGTTATTATTTAACTATCTCCTTTCAGACCTGTGGGACAATAAAATTAGAGATAGTTTGAAATAGCTTTAAAATCCCGATGTGAAAGCCTACTAGTGCATTTTAGAATCAAACTAAATTTTATCTCTCGAATGTAAGCCTTACTTTAAATTGAAACGCGGTCAAACTTTGGCTAAAATAATGACAGTAACATAAAATAGACTCTAAGTCCCTTTATACAAGTTTTTATTCTTTTCAAATAACTAATTGCTAGTGTTTCGATCTCGTCTCGTTTCGGGAGCGATTATAAAAATCTCGATCCCGTCTCGTCTCGGTCTAAAAAATCTTGGTCTAGTCTCAACGAGAAATCGTATCGTCTCGACTTTAAAAAAAATATATACGGATTAAAAATTTCTTCCGTTTTATTAAAAAAAATATTAAATAAGTGTTAAAAAATTCAAATGGCAAACTCTTATATATTTTGAAAAACTTTAATACACAAACTTTTTAAATCGCACTGACATTATAAAAATATGAATTAATTCAAAAAGATAACGTTTTATATGGAAAGTGCAGACTAAAAAAACTATAAATAAGTTTGAAGTATAGAAAATCAGATTTTATTGTTCTAGCAAATTATAACATTTATATTAAATTCACTGTGTCTGTCAACTTTAAATAGACTTAGATAATTATAAGTTCGCTTATAGTTGACTTAGTTGCATAATTGAGCAAATTGAAACCCTTTATTAAACCTGGCTAAAGCTTCAAAGTAGACCTTAACATATTTAAGGCAAACGTTTAAATCCATTGATATTGCCATCATCAATTATAGCTCAGAGTGTTTATTGCATGTTTACTATAGCGTTATAGATTACAAAGTGCAAGTGACTTTAAATAATAATATAATTATTTACAGAATTGATAATTAATTAACAGCATTATTATAGGATTAAGAACATGGGCGTGTTGCGTCAATTACTATTTTGCTCGCGGCATATTAATTGTGTCTTGAAACTTAATTGACTCATTTAAAGAACCTTACTACTTCGCGACGTTAATTGACCAATCACATTTACCTCGCGGATTCACCACATTCAATTAATTCGCTATTATATAAAGGCGTTTAAATCACTTCTTCACCACTTACTTACTTTTCTCGCAAACGTTTGACTTATACTTGGATATGTAATAAAGTAATATTACTTTTTTCTTTGGTATTTACTTCCCGATATTGGTGACCCACCCTTGTTGTACGCCCCCTTCTACCCTACCCTTACCCAAACCTTGTTATATGCAACCTTGTGAATGGATACCAACCAAGTTGATGACGTCCAAATTAAATCGGAAATCGCTATGTAGTTTAAATTGCCTCCCTTTAATCGTATAAATCCCCGCTTATGGTTTGCCCAGATAGAGGCCCTTTTCACGATTCGCCGAATAACATCTGAGTCTAGCAAACTTGGATAGGTGATTGAATGCCTCCCACAAGAAGTCACAATAGAAATCCAAGATTACTTGGAAAATCTACCCTCTGAGGCTCCGTACACCACCATCCGGTCAGCTATCATCGATCGCACAACAAAATTGGACTCAGCACGATTCCACGATTTACTCTCCAACGTGCAATTGGGTGATCGTACACCCTCACAACTTTATAGACACATAAAAATCCTCCTGGGTACCGCCAAAATGGACGACATCATTTTAAAACAATTGTGGTTGGAAAAATTGGACAACAACATGGCCAGCATCTTGGCGATCTGTGCAAGTGATCAGACTTTAGTCAAGCTAGCTAAAACAGCTGATAAAATCGCGGAAACGTACCATACGCCGCAAATATCCAACGTCGCCCCTGCCACACATAGATCAAGCAATGATATCGAGATGCTCAGAGACATGGTCATAAGCTGAGCGTGAGCATCGAGACATTGCTGCAAGAGGCCAGTCAAAAAAATCGTTTTCAGTCGAGAATTAGGTCTACATTAAGTCGATTTCGATCCCCTTTTCAACCCCGCGCAGACGTTCCCCAAGATTGGTGTTGATATCACCAAAGATGGAAAAAGCCACTAAATGCCGACAGTCTTGCAATTATACCCCGCTTTCATCGTCAAACCCATAGGCCTGCCAGAATCCGCGACACCTGGTTCAGGCCATAACATCAGTCGCTTATTTTTTAATTAAGATAAATCAACTAAATTTCGTTTTTTTATAGATACCGGCGCGGAACTGAGTGTCGTACCACCCCCGCGTAACCACCACCTCACCCCCTCACACATCCTTCTCCAAGCTGCAAATAATAGTTCCATACTGACCTATGACCAGAATTGGAACTGGACCTTAGCTTACGGAGATGTTTTCAATGGGTTTTTACCATCGCCGACGGACACCTATCATCGGGGCTGATTTTTTAAATCATTATAACCTTCTCGTTGATATACGCCGTAAATGTTTGTTAGACCCTAAAACTACGTTAAAGTCTTATGGGCGATATATTGACTCGAACTTGTATAATTTACAACTCGCAATAAAGATCGATTCACCGTATTTTTTAAATGTGTTGAAAGAGTTCCCCGATATGTATGCCCCTCTAAATTACAGGTCACGCGTAAGCCATCAAGTAGTCCACCACATACGTACACAAGGACCACCCGTTTATGCCAGACCTAGACGCTTAGACCCTGTCAAGCTAAAGATTGCCAAACAAGAGTTTGCACACATGTTCGAACTCGGCATAATTCAACCCTCAGAAAGCCCCTGGAGTTCTCCACTGCACATGGTTCCGAAATAAACTCCAGGAGATTGGCGACCGTGTGGAGATTACCGAGCACTTAACGTTATAACGATACCGGATCGTTACCCCTTGCCACACCTGCACGATTTCTCACTCAACCTAGCCGGCACAACAATCTATACCAAAATAGATCTGGTCAGAGCTTACCATCAAAGACCCTTAGCCTTGGAAGACATCGCAAAGACCGCAATAACTACACCTTTCTGGCTTTATGAATTTTTGCGAATGCCTTTTGGTTTACGAAATGCTGCTCAAACATTCCAACGCTTCATTGACCAAGCTCTCCGTGGTCTCAATTTTACCTTCGCATATTTGGACGATATTTTAATCGCAAGTACATCAACTAGTGAACATGTAGTTAAAATGCCAATAAAAATTCAATTTTGCTAATTTTAATCTATATGCTTATTTTCAAAATTAGTTCACTTTTACCTCGTTCATGATTATAGGTAAAGCAAAATTCATTTTATTTAGGTATTAAAATCTTTCATTATATTTTTTATTTTTGATTCAATTTGGTTTTAAATTCATTGCCAAACTAAAAAATATGATTTAAAATAAATTGTCAAAAATTAAAAATGATCCCTTAATAACTTGTCCAAATAAAAGGTCCTTTGGCCTACCAAAATCGATAAATTAATAATTAAGTTTTAGTTTATTAAATCTAAAATTATTAGTTTTTTTAAGCTTTTTAGATATTCATCAGAGGCGGTTAAAGATGATTATTTATGAACCAAAGTATACACTAAAAATATGTCATTTGATCTTAAAAGGAGTTTATTCAAGTCAAATTCGAATTCTTTAATAATATCAATCTTACGGGACAATTCACGCAGTCAATCCGAAATAATAGATTTATTTAACATTTTGTCTCTCAACAATTTTTTGCTAAAATTTATATGAACTTTAAAATATTAAAATTTTATAATTACTCTCAGTTGGAGCCTGATGATGAGGTCCACTGACTCTCGGGGGTGGTTGTGGTCTCCATCTATTACCTTGTCCACATACATACCCATAAACGCATCCTAGCAAAAAATGTTTGCAAATTTTTTTTAAATATGCATTTAATTAAAGAAGATTTTTTGTATATATATATTTAAACTATAGGGGAGACCGGGGCCTAAATAGCCATAAAAAATTAAACCACTTTAAAAAAACTAATGATTTTTTTTCAATTTTTTTGTTGGAACGTAATTTATAGGAAAAAAATTCGGATTGAAAAAATTAATAGTTTTCTCACATATTAAATTAAAAAAAAACAAAAATCCTAAAATTTAAAAAATGCCCGGGGCAAGTTAAAGCCCCTTTCGTGGGATAGATTATCCCTTACGATTTCACTTTCAATTGGTGTATGCTAACTCAAATCAATAAAAGGATTGTTTTATCACAAAAAAACATAAAGAATGCAAATGAATATGGTTATATTTTACATAATACAAATAAAAAAGGGTCATGAAGACAATCTGATTTAGGTACCCATAAAAAGACAAATTCTGCAATGGAAAAAATCTTTAAATAGTCTATTAATATTCCCAATTACACTAACATAAATTATTATTAAACAAAACTATTGTTTTTTAAATCTTGACATTTGTCTACGCAATGAAAAATGGCTACTACTAGCCCCTCACCGACTAGCCCCGCCCCGTATACAAATATTAATTTATCATATTATACTGCTGATAAAAAATTTAAAATTAGGCAATATTTATAGAGTAAATACACCTTTATAAGATAAATCTATAATTAGTCCAAAATATGCAGGCAAAAAAATTTTATGCGCAAAATACAAAATTTTGTCAAGGCTACTAACAGCCCCAAAAAATCGTTTTTCCTCTATAAAAATTTTAAATTTTATTTTTTCTAAACAAAAAATTTTTTACTTATACCTAATGAAAAAATACACATATGGTTTAAATTTAAATTGTATATCATTATTATTTTAAAAAATAATTACAATGATAATAGTAGCCCCGGGCTACGACTAGCCCCGGTCTCCCCTAATTAATACACATGGAAGGAACGAAGATGCAAAAAAGTTAAAGTGGATTTAAAATGTCTTTAAAGTTGTATTTTAGATTATTATATACTGGTCTTGAGGATTATTTTTAAAAATTGGTCAAAGAAATTAATGCATTAAAATGATTCACCCCCTCCCCTTAATGTACCTTTTTTTAAACTATTACAAGTTATAAAAGTATCTAATATTTAATTATTAACAAATATAATTTATGATTAAGAACATAAAGTTTTAAACTTTAATATGTTACAAATATTTAAATTTATGAAAAAAATCATTATAATCAAATTTATATTACAAATAATTAACTTCCAATTCTAACTAACTTTGCCATTAAATAGTTATTTATCAAATACAGTATAGGTTCGTGTATTTATTTTATATTGCACAATTAGGAGGATCCAATTCCCCCAGCATCGAACACCTAATCTCGTGCTTCGTAAGAGAGTACGGCGTCCAAGCGCTAATAGCCAGATACAACATTCAGTGTATTATCTTCTTTTTTTTTCCATACTTGTGGGTTCAGGTAGGGCTAACCCTACTGTCCCCCACAGCGTTTATTTGTATTTACTAAGAGAAATAAAGATGTAAACATATGAGCGAAATATATATGAACATTTTGCGAAGTAAAATATGTGAAGTAAAAACAATCGCGAATATGTAGTAAAGGTGTAAATTAGGTAAGGTAATCGACGAAAAATTTAGATGATTAGTGGAATAAATGTAGAAACTTGGTGTATTAGGGACAAGCGTGTAAACAAAATTTCGAAAGACGACCCCTGAAGGGAGCGGGTCCCTTATATACCCCCAAGAGGGAACGCGCGGATTGGGTCATATGATGTTCTGTCCCTATTCCGCTATCTAAGTTTTAGTCGGTGTCCGTCGGGTCTCCGGCCCAGTTGGTCCAATCGAAGACCTCCTCGTCGGAGAAGGAGTCCGGGAGGTCGACGCCCGGCGGGGGCTCCTGCGTGCTGATAAAGGGGACCGTATATCGATCTGGCGGTATCCAGGCTCGGCTGGCGTAGTCTGCCGGGTTTTGTTGTTGGTTCCACTGAATGTTGTTGTCATCGCGCGTTCCCTCTTGCGGATATATAAGGGACCCGCTCCCTTCAGGGGTCGCCTTTCGAAATTTTGTTTACACGCTCGTCTCTAATACATCAAGTCCCTACACGCTCGTCTCTAATACATCAAGTCCCTACATTTTCCACTAATCATCTAAATTTTGGGATATTCCTCGCGATCAAGCAACATTCCTCAGGAATTCATGAGTAAAAGAGGTAAACAAGCTGAACAAACACCTGCAACACCTGCGAAAACCGCAAACGCTCAGTCCGGCTCACAAATGGTTTCTACGCCAAACACGGTCGCGGAATTGGTTTTTATGCTTCAAGAGCAAAATGCTCTAATCAGGGATGAGGTCAACAGCTCTAATGCTAATATTGATCGCCTTATCGATACGATGCAGCAAATTCAACTGGCCGGACAGAAGCCCCTGCCATCAACATCATCCAACCGGCGCCCGCCGAGCCGACACAGCAAGAACTTATCGAAGACGTATTTGAAAAAGCGAAAAAGCTTAAGGAGCTCATTGCCACGTTCCCTACCAAAGTATCGGGCAGAGACCGCAAAGAAGCCCAGTACTGCTGTCTAGTGACGGATTCACTGGACATAGAGTCACATCCCACGTTGATCAAGGAGACTATCGCTAGGTGACAACGCTAGCCACAGCCATTCATTTTAACTGGGCCACCACAATTAAGAACGACAAGTCGTTCGCAGAAGATTGGAACATTCCAAACCTGGAGGTGGTCCCTAATAGAAGACAGGTATTTCCTGGCACTGGTAGAGGCAGAAGCGGCCCAACGCGCCGCAACTTCAAAAAGATGCAGGCCTCTACCAGGGGTAAGACGGCGCATTAAACAGCTGGTCGGATCATGGAGAGTCGGGCCCTCGGGCGTACCGCTCTCCACGGGTATTAAAACATCCACGTCTCCCATATGGTTGGCCTGTTTAATTTTTCAAATTCGGGAGACGCGCCGGTGAATCTTCTCACCCGAAAGCCTCCCCACTGGGACCACGGGGGCTATCCGAATACCTATCCCACCATATTCGAATACTTTTGTCTCATCCGCCAACTACTCATCGCGAATCGCGCAAGTGGAGGCTGCCTTCGGACGGGATTTAGGATCAGAAATGCTTCCTATCTTTAGCCTCCACAAATCATTATTCCAGTGGAACAAGGAGCCAACCTCATCGGCCCCTACAGGACCTCTGGATATTTTCACGTCAAAGCTACGGTATCACAACCTTCAAAACCCCTTTACTCGCAAAGTGGCCCGAAGCGGATTTATGCCAAGATTCGACATGGAAAAGATCCGGGCCAGCGGATTCCAACGCCCGGACGACGCAAGGCAATCTCGAAAGGGAAAGCCGAATACTTCGAAACAATGGTCCGAGCCAACGTAACGGAAAGGACAACCCGAGAAATCGTCAAGTCAGCAACCTTCTTTATCTCCAAGCCTAACGGCGACCTCGAGTTATCACTAACCTCTCGGCTGTGTCAAAGAATTTTGTCCATTACCCCCTAAAGTTATGCTCCATCCCCTTAACCTCACGCCAACTATCTAAAGCTCATTACGCGGCCAAAATAGACTTTAAAGCGGCCTTCTTTGTCATCCCAGTCAACGTTAGCGTCCGCAAATTCATCCCATATACTTACAAGGGAACAAAGTATAGGTATAAGGTCCTACCAATGGGAGCATCATTCTCCCCCTATGTTCTACAAAACATTATAGCGGACCTCACAAAGAAAGCTGTGATTAGGTGTAAGTACAACGTTTATTTGGACGACGTCCTAATATACGGGGAATACGAAGGGGATGTTCAACAAGACCTGGAGGCCATATACGATCTAGCACACAAATGGGGTCCGATCAATTCCCGAAAGTCATCCATACTCCCGGAAAGTGAAATCAATTACCTGGGAATAAAAATATCGTTCGGATCACACTCTATATCATGCTCCCCGAGATAATAACCCGACTCGAGTACGCATCGGACATCCTTTTTCTGGTAGCAACAAACAACGTCCTTCCCCCAAAAAATATAATGCTGGAGGCCCTTGGAGTCCTGAATTACTTCCTGTACAATCTCACCGAAATGTCCAAGCTCCTAGCGCCGTTCTACGCTTTTTTGTCTGACAACAATCGGACCTTTAACCTGGACAGCGCCTGCCATAAGCTCCACTCGATTATCCAGTCCTTACAAACGAGAATCTCTTTATACGTACCACCAAGTATGACAATATACCCCGACGCATCAGACAGCCATATTGGGATCTACACTCCGAATAAGGAGTCCTCAATCTCCTTCGTTGACGCCGCAGCCGCCCTCAACTTCACATATCCTGAGGACGGCCATATTACCTTGGCAGAAACCCTTGCAACCATCTACGCATACCTGGTAGCCAGATTTGAAGGCGAACCGTTTCCACAAATTCGCACCGACTCACCCACGACTTACTATGTCCTCCTAAAAGGAGGATCCAATTCCCCCAGCATCGAACACCTAATCTCGTGCTTCGTAAGAGAGTACGGCGTCCAAGCGCTAATAGCAATCAGATACAACATTCAGTGGACACTAACAACAGAAAACCCGGCCGACTACGCCAGCCGAGCCTGGATACCGCCAGATCGATATACGGTCCCCTCCATCACACGCAGGAGCCCCTGCCGGGCGTCGACCTCCCGGACTCCTTCTCCGACGAGGAGCTCTTCGATTGGACCAACTGGGCCGGAGACCCGACAGACACCGACGAAAACTTAGATAGCGGAATAGGGACAGAACGGATCATATGCGCGCGTTCCCTCTTGCGGGTATATAAGAGACCCGCTCCCTTCAGGGGTCGCCTTTCGAAATTTTGTTTACACGCTCGTCCCTAATACACCAAGTCCCTACATTTATTCCACTAATCATCTAAATTTTTCGTCGATTACCTTACCTAATTTACACCTTTACTACATATTCGCGGTTGTTTTTACTTCACATATTTTACTTCGCAAAATGTTCATATATATTTCGCTCATATGTTTACATGTTTATTTCTCTTAGTAAATACAAATAAACGCTGTGGGGGACAGTAGGGTTAGCCCTACCTGAACCTACAGGTCTGAGTATAGCAGCCTAACTGCCATACTCAGATAATATTAAAGAAATAATAGTAAATTTGAATGCACCTGCTAACCCAACTTATAATGTAAAAAATAATGCATATGACAAAACTATGTACTCACATAATGTCTTATTAAGGTTCAAAAATTTGGGAGGTATACTATTAGTTGAAGCATAAAAACTTTTAGTAACATGATAATCTATTACGGTGTCATCGAATACTAAATTGTATACCATTGAAATCGTTAGGCAGGCACTAATGACGCTAGGTTGTTAAATTGCTGACTTTCTTCAAACTTCAAACGCGAGCACGCACACTGAGTTGCTTAATGCGCGTTAGCACAATATGTGCTCGCTATTCGGTGCACTAGGCAGAACAGTAGCATATAAAAATGCTCGAGGGCCGAGCAGAAACTCGAGCAGATGGTAGCTGGAGTTGAAGAAAGTTAGCAATTAACGCTAGGTTGTTAAAAAATATCGAACCATCTTAGATTACCTTGTATAATTTTATCCACCAATTTATAATTATGGCATCATGCGGGATGAAAAACCCCAAAATTTATTATGCCTTAAATGTAAATCAAGCAACAAATACATAATAATTTACTAAAATATAACGATCAATAAAAAGTCGAGATCTCGCCGAAAAAATCTCGTATCGTCTCGTCTCGATATCAAAATTCTTGGCTCGAGACGAGACCGAGATTTTTATCGGTTTTTCCGCATCACTACTAATTGCTTTTTATTTTAAATTCAAATAACCAATTATAACAAATATCTTAAGGTTCCAAATAGCCACATATTTTGTCGCTATTTATCCTAATAGGTGACTTCAAAATAATATTAACAAGTAAGGGTTGACCAATGTTTTGTGTCACGCACCAGGTTAAGATAGACGGCGCCATTTGCCAAAGAGCAAAAATAGAAACATTTATTAAAGTAGTTAAAATGCCAATAAAAATTCAATTTTATTTCAGTTCACTTTTACCTCGTTCATTATTATATAGGTAAAGCAATATTCAATTTATTTAGGTATGAGTAAATGTAATACCTTTCATTAAATTTTTTTAGTTTTTGATTCAATTTGGTTTTAAATTCATTGCCAAACTAAAAAATATGATTTAAAATAAATTGTCAAAAATAAAAAATGATCCCTCAATAACTTGTCTAAATAAAAGGTCCTTTGGCCTACCAAAATAGATTATTTAATAATTAAGTTTTAGTTTATTAAATCTAAAATTTTATTTATTAGTTTTTTTAAGCTTTTTAGATATTCATCAGAGGCGGTTAAAGATGATTATTTATGAACCAAAGTATACACTAAAAATATGTCATTTGATCTTAAAAGGAGTTTAATCAAGTTAAATTCGAATTCTTTATTAATATCAATCTTACGGGACAAATCACGCAGTCAACCCGAAATAATAGATTTATTTAATATTTTGTCTCTCAACAATTTTTTGCTAAAATTTATGAACTTTAAAATATTAAAATTTTATAATTACTCTCAGTTGGAGCCTGATGATGAGGCTCACTGACTCTCGGGGGTGGTTGTGGTCTCCATCTATTACCTTGTCCACATACATACCCATAAACGCATGCTAGCAAAGAATGTTTGCAAATTTTTTTTAAATATTCATTTAATTAAAGAAGATTTTTTGTATATATATATTTAAACTATAATTAATACACATGGAAGGAACGAGGATGAAAAAAGTTAGAGTGGATGTAAAGTGTTTTTTAGAATATTATATACTGGTCTTGAGGTTTATTTTAAAAACTGATCAAAGAAATTAATGCATTAAAATAATTCACCCCCCCCCCCCCCTTAATGTATCTTTTTTTAAACGATTACAAGTTATAAAAGTATCTAATATTTAATTATTAACAAATATGAAAAAAGAAAGAAAAGAAAAAAAAATTTATATATGTGTTGTATAAATATAAAAATGTACTTGGAGGTGGGCATGGTCGTCTACAAACAACTACAGCCTGGCATCCTGCAATGATAAAAGTTTATCATTAGGTAATTATTCACAAGTTCCATAAGTATTTTTTGTATTTTTTATATTTTTTTATTATGGCTTACTTGGAACCGAACAACCGTGGCAATGAGAAATATAAAATAAGTTCGCGCTGAACGAAATGTAAAATAATGCCCTGATTTGGATTGCAAAAACTTTCATTATATAAATTTTTTTAACTATTGACAAACGTGATTTTTTAATATTTATAAACTAATAGAACTTATGTTTCTATATAAGTTTTTATACTTCATGTTAATACCCAGTAATAAATAGTTATACCAGAAAACACTGGCTTTTTCATTGCTAGTCATAGGGTAGGAGAGACCGGGGCATGTTTACCGGGGTCATACGCGTCCTCGTAATTAATTTCGTCATCTATATTAATTTTGGCTTCAAATTTATCATAAAAACAATTTATTAAAGCACATAATGGGCATAAAGTTTTTTAGGTGAACATTACAAAAAAAATATGCAGAAAATAAGAATACCTGAGCTTGATCAACCCTTTTTTAATTTTTGTAAATTACTTAAAATTGACGTGTTTCTTCAGCTTTTAACAAATTATATATAGTAAAAGAATCGACTTTCAATTTAAGTGTAAATTTTAGTTTTGAAGAATTTATTCATTTTTAGACACAACTTAAAGTGGAATGATCACTCTGGAGCTATCAAGTATCATTTCCTTTTCAGCATTCATTAATTGAGCATGGTGTCTGATTACTGTTGAAAAACTGACTTTATATCCTGCATAATAGAGACATCATGTTGTTATAACTTTAAAAATAATGTCTGCCTAAAGTAAGTAGTTAAAGAAATAAATTTAAGTTCAGTTTTTTTATTTAATTAATGAATATTATATAAAATTTTATAAAACAATAACCTTTTTATATGTTAGCAATTTATGGACGTTCACTTAATTTATTTATACTTTTTAACTTTAAATAAAAGAGGACGCTTCAGCCTATTTGAAGGACACCTTGACCTCGGTCATTTTTAAAAGTTATACGAGTTGTTTTTTTTAAACTTCTATAAAAAAATCTATTAACTACAATCATTTTTCCTTAAACATTGTGGACGAGAAAGTTCTGTAAAAAAGGATATGAAAATCGGTGAAACATTTTTCTAGGCGTTTCTGATATTTAGGTAGCGATACCGAATATAGGCTATACAACATTCAAGATTGCTATGAATTCTTAAGGTATTTTTTTAATTCACCCACTTTTAATTAAAATAAAAAAAAGCGTTGCTTCAGTTTACAAATAAAATAACGAATTAAAAATTTTAAGTTAATTAAAAAGGTACTTTATAATAATGAACTTAATTAAATTATACCAAGTATTGTAGATTTCTACTTGTTTTCATATTTTTGCTCTGATAAATTATGGTAGCAAGAATGAAACTATAGAATAAAAATGTAAGCTTTTAAAGGGAATTTAACTACATATGTTAAATTTGTTCAATCTAAGATCTAGTAAATTAATTGTATTTTTTGCATTACTAAATAAGAAACTTTTTCATGTTTAATCATTTACCACTATCCAATTTTATTATAAGTTACCTAGGTATGTTTATCATTATATCGGACAAAATTCTGACGGAATTTGCTTTGTATTTACTCCATTCATATTTATTTTTTCAACATTTTTATAAAACAAGTAAAAAATAAATTTACGCACGTTGTTTATTAACTCAGGCGCCCTAGTTTCAATAACACTTAATAATAATTAATTGAAAAATGGGGGCTTAATGTGATTGATTGTAACAGATTTTTTAAGCCTTACTATTATATGTAAAGTAAAATAAGCTTTCAATGTGCAGCGGTGCTCTTATCGATGGAAGAGAGATAAGTAATTGGTAATTACCCTGATCCTGTTGTAAGGCAAGTTAACTTAAAACGCCGAATGTTGATTTAATCAAAATACTATGCATTTTACTAATTTAATCTTCTTATTATTACAGCTAGCACCATTCAGCATCAACCTAGGTAACTATATATTTCCTATTTTTAGCATTTTTTGATATCTATCCCAAATTTTCTACTTATTTTAACATTCTCGTTTAATTAGCTTTAGGGGATTCTTTGATCGGAGTGTACTTAGTGGCACGACACGGTGCAAGATCCCCCGTCCCAAATTTTAAATATCCAACCTACGAAATCGTGCCTGAGAAATGGCCAAACGGCCTTGGGAATTTGACGGACCATGGCATCGACCAAATTATCGCTATGGGTGCTTTCATGGCGGATTACTATGTATTGAACCCCGACTTTAAAGGGTTATGGCTCCTCGAAGGAGATAGAAAAGGGAGAGAACTCGACCAAAATGACATTTATCTCATATCCAGTGACGTAACTAGGACCAAAGGGAGTGCCAAGGCATTTTATTACGGGTTTTCTCAAACTCTTCTCTTAAAGGCGAGAGCATTTCTGGCATCCCTCAACAAAACTATTCGAATGGGCATACTAAACGTAGATGCTTCTGTAGGCTGGAAAAATGAGCGATTAGATATAGTGCCGTCTTTTGAAAATAAAATTCTTAAGGACGATGGGGTCCAGCGTTATACTATCTACAATTACCACAGGTAATGTTGTAAAAAAATTTAAAATTTTTCAAGGTTATATTTTTTACCGTGTTTACTTTTATAGCGAACTTGTGATCGATCTCAAGTTAAAAACTAGTAAACATTTTATGACGATGATTCATTTTTTTAAATATTAATACGTATATAAATCCTTAGTAGTGGGCTAAAGTTTGGGTCGATTATGTTAAACTTTTGTTTTTTACAACACCAAACTATAGATGTTTGAATATAATTCATTTTTTTAAATATTAAAATGCATCAAAATTATTAGTAGCGTCCTAAAATTTGGTTCGATCATGTTAAATTTTTTACAACACTAAACTACAGGTGCTTGCCCATACAAAGGCTCATATACAAAAGTCTTTTTTCCCCAAACTCCACCCTTTTGTACTTCGTAGAACGTTATCCAACTCTAATGAACACTCTCGCCAATTACACGGGTTATCAAACCAGCGAAATTCCCGTACACGCTACATTTATCGAGGATCCCTTAACTTGCGAATTGACAGAATTCAAGCTCAAATCTAGTCTACCCGCTTGGAGCCGAGGTATATATGGCGGTATCGTTAAATTTTCCGAAATCACATGGAACAATATGCTGAAACACGTCACAAATTTAACAACTTTAACCTCGGGTAGCCTGCTTCATCATATACTCGAATCCATGCTTAACCGAATGGCCAAGCTAGAGCTACTTACCCAGAAGGACTCCCTGCCGAGTGAATTCATTTTCAAAGGGGAGAATATTGATAAAAGTAGAGCCTTCACTTTATACAGTGCCCACGAGACTACTTTAGCCGGTCTGATGTATTATTTACTGCTCGATTACCGAGCTAAACCCGCTTTCGCGAGCGCTTTAATTATGGAGCTATGGTACTCGTCAAATTCAGAAAATGTGACAAAAGGAGTAAACGTTAGTATAGAAGCGAATGAGAAATCCACGTATTCTTTTCTTAGTAATTTTTACCTGACTATCAAGCACAAACTGGGCTCAGAATTTGGGATGCACATAGTGAAAGAAAAAATTCCCTTTGATTTGTTCCTTAAAAAGTATTGGATCAGTAACGTGACCCAGCTGACACAATTGCTAGATTCCTATTGTACTAAAAATGTTATATTTGAGTAATTGATGTTTTCTTTAAACATTTTCACAAACATCTTACTATGATATTTAGGCTAATAAAATTCTTTTGTGTATGTGTTAGAGCTAATGCGGAAAAATATTAAATTTCTAGTTAAAGATTTTAATTATAGACTTAGAAATAAAAAATTAGTCATGAAGTTTTTTATACTTTAATGTGTTTACAAATTGTTTGAAGATAACTTTTAAAATCACTTTTATAATTCTCAAATAAGTAATGTTATTTTAATAATAATCTGTAGTATAGAGTTCTTATTAGAAAATACTTGGAATCAGTGGCGTAAATAAAAGGGGGGGGGGGGGGGGGCCGGGCAAAAATTTGAAAAGTTTTTTGATTAATAACAACTAAATTAAATTGGTTAAAATATTATCGTTTAGTTACATCATTGACTTTAAGACACTTTAGTATATAATATACATTTAATTTTTTTGATTTAAATTTTGACAAAATGCATTGTAAAATTTCCGAATATGGTTGTGAAAATTGCTATTAATAAAAAACTTGTTTGAACATTATTTCCCGTGAAAACACCAGACCGCCCCAGGAAGTAGATAACTAAGCGATTATTATATTGTTCCTCACTCTATATAATATTATTAGTGTTATCATTTATCAAATTTGTCTAAAATTTTCTGCTAGAAACCATCACGGTTTGATAACTAAATTGCCTGCCAAGGCCAGCCAAAACCCTTTAATTGCCCAATTCACTAATGCTGTTCGAACCAGAGACCAGATTGCCCGGCCCGCTGCCCAAACCTGCCCGGCCCGTGGCCGGCCGGGTAACTGTCTTAAATTTTAAATTTCGGGCGGGCACGCTGATAAGATTCGGGCAATTCGGGCACAATTAAATTAAAAACATAGTATATTATTTTGTTACTTTTTTATTAGAATATATATCGATAGCATAATTTTGCCACCCCTTCCCAAGTTATTTTTATAATCTTTGCCCGACTCCATTTCTTTCAGATCCCTAGCTACGCTTATGGAAAGGATTGAAATATTTATGTAGCCCTTCATTTTTCGCCTGTGCCGTCTAGACTTCAAACAAATAAGTGCTAAATTTAATTATTCTTTATTTAATTCTTTTAACAAATAAAATTTGATTTAACAAAGCTTCCCCATTTTGCAATTCGTCTTTTTATTCCCTAATCTACGCTATTACTTATTTCTAATTTCTATAATAATTAATTTCCATATCACTCTTTGCCCCATTTCGTAATTCGCCCTTTTTATTCCCATATCTACGCTGTCAAAACCGTTTAATTGCAAAGCCTTAGGCCTAAATTTTTTTTCGCGATTAACCGATATTTTGCGATTAAACGATGAAAATAAAAGTATATGTACATTATATTAAATATTCATTTCTTAAGCTATGAAACGATATTTTATATAATTATCTGTTGATTTAAGGACTCGAAAATGTTTGTGAATATCCGATATTGTACTATTAAGCAATATGTCAATAAACGATGTTTTTGTTAATATTATCATTTAAAAAACAAAATGCGGTTAGCTTCGCGATTAAGAGATTTTCGCGATGATCCGATTTGCGATTAAGAAGTTTCAACTGTATTACTTATTTTTATAATACATAATTAATTCCTATACCATTTTTGTGCTTCAAATAAAAGATTTCCCCATTATATTCTGAAGCAAGAAGGTGATTTAATGATTAAATATAGTTTTTTTTTATCAAAAAAACTAAGTATTACTAATTGAAATTATTTTTTATTAACCTAAATGCATTAGCAATTAATCTATTAAAATTTTGTGACCTATTAATCGGGCTAGGCAGTTCGGGCAGCTCTAATGGTTCGGGCATCACCGAGCGGAAACTTAAAAGGGTTCAGGCAGACAATTTAGTTAAAAATTTGAACCGGGCCGGGTTAGAGCAGAAATATTTAAACAAATCTGACCTCTGTTTAGGATATTCGGCCTTAACGGGCAAATTTTATGTTTCGAGCCGGGCATTTCGGGCAGCTTTCACGATTCGGGCGGGCTCGGGAGGATACTTAGAAAGGTTCGGGCGGGCCCGGGCGGGCAAGGAAGTTATAAAAATTGAATCGGGCCGGGTTCAGGCAGAAAATTTCAAACAAATCTGACCTCTGGTTCGAACAGTCGGGCCCAAAATGACAATTTTAAATTTAAAGAATTAATTTTGTCTTATTTTCAAAAAATTTTGATCTAATTTTAGAATTTTTATAAATAGAAAGGTGACAAATAAATAGTAAATTATATAAAAAATCTCATTATGGTGCCCGCCCAGGCCTACTTGAAAATCTCAATTTAGAACGGTAGCCTGCACGACCCCTTACTTAGCCGAGTGGGCCCGGTAGCGAGCACGACCTTTTGGTTGTTTAATTTTTGCTTTTTAATTACAAATAGAATGTAAAAAAAAATTGCCAGCTTCCCCCCCCTCGAGAAAATCCTGGCTCCGCACCTGTACCAAATTTTATAATTTTGGTGTTGAAATAAAAATTTGGAAATTTCCCCCCCCCCCCAGAATATCCTGGCTACGCGCCTGCTTGGAATTAGACACATTATGTCGAATCGATTTAGGGTTATAAATAAAAAAGACCTTTAGTGAAAATATTATTTTATAGGAACATTAAAGTGAAATTATGTTATTTGTTGGTTTTTGTTTTAGTTAAAGAGTCTTATGGTTATCGTGAATTAATTTAGAATACAATTTTTATATCTAACTCGAAATCAATTTTAATAGATTCAAAAAATCAAAAATGTCTATTAAACCTCAGATGAAAATAATCTAAAAAGCATTTACGTGACATTGGCTCTTTAATTTAATAAAAAAAATCGCATATAAACGGGATTTATATGTTCTTAAAGTTAATAAAATCGAGCTGTTCCTGACCTTTTACCCAATGTTTTAATAAAGGTTTCAAGTTCCTAAACCCTCTTCGAAATGAAATAAGCATTAAATTGTTATTTATTTCTAACCCAAATTATTATTTGAAAAAAATTCGAAAGGTAGGAGTGCTCTTGTTTTAACTAAATAGCTTTAATGAAATAACCCTGGTTTCTGTCAATATAAATTAATATAGGGAAGGGAAGGTAATGGGATGAAAGAGTGACGAAATTTAGCATAATTTAAAAATGATTATACCTACAGCGTTAAATAAAAACTAAACTATGCTTAATTTATTTATAACTTATGTGGGAAACAAGGCTGGAAGATTTTTTGATTAGATTGAGGTATCGGGACCTCTATATTATGAATATTTTCCTTATTTATGTATATTTTGGTGATTTTAAAAATTGGATTTTTGAATTTTTTACCTCCCAAAATGGAATTATTCTGTAGCGATAATAGACATTTCTTAAGAGTGACCCTACCTACAAATAGACATACATAAGCTTTAATGTTATGAATCGCTCATTAGTAACCTCTAATAACATAAGAAGTTTTTATTCAAAAAATTTATATGTTTAAAATTGGTGATTTTAAAAAATACTCACTAAAATATTCTAAGAAATTGTGATGAATTTAAGTGTATACCAAAATAACTGACACCAGCATACACTTGCCATAATATTGAAACTAATCTCCAAAACGTTACAAAATTTAAATGCCGACATGGGCATACCCATGAGGGGGGGGGCAGGGGGCCTCTAATTAAAAAAAAAAATTTCAATACAAAAACTAAAATTAAAAAAAAATATGTTTTGCCCCCCCCCCCTAATTAGCCAGAGGGGGGGCAGTTGGACCCCCTGCCCCCCCGTCCGGCTGCCCCCACTGCCTCATTAGGGGAGTTGCTTCTTTTCTTTTTTTTTTGGTCGCAGGAAAATTTTTGGATATTCAAGGACCTTTTTTTTTGCTCGCCGGAAAATTTTTGGATAGTCAATCAAAAAAATAAAAATTTTGTTAAAAATAATCTGCCCCCCCCCAATTCAAAACCTGGGTACGTCCATGATGGCCGATTCAATATTATTGTTATTGCAATTAAAATAATTTAAGCGATAATTTTTGCATAATAAATTTATTATCTGCACATACAATTATATAATATATCATAATTAAATAATAGCATAACTTGGTCCTCCATTTATAATTCATACAAATAAAAACAACATTAAATATTTTGATAAACATTAATTTGACCCGGATTTTGGTGGAGAGGCTTATTGTGCTGCAAATGAAACCTTACCTAAAATAAAAACATTACCATATATGTATAACGATCAGTGGTTACATAAAATTTATATTTAGATTTAAAAAATATTAAAATTATTTTCTATATGTGCATATGAATATTTGTCGTTGTTATATTAATACCCTTATGGGTTGAAGTTAATAAATGTAAAAAAATCTATTTCCAAAATATTTTTTTTAATTTATGCTCACCTTTATATTTGCAACCACATCTACAATTGACGGCAACTAATCCCCCACCACATGGTGGTGGCTGTGAACAGGGATCTCTATTACAGGTTCCACTAAATTCTACAACATTAGAATCACAATTTCATTAAAATCAACTATGATGAAACATGGATTTTTTAGGGTTTATTTGATATACCTTTCAAAATTTATACTTTGTAAAAAGAATATCGTGATAAATCAGATGTTACCGTCACATCTTCTACATGGTGATGATGACTGAGGTTTGGGAGGCGGGGCGACGGGTCTTATATCTGTTTAAAAAGCGTATAATTTAATCTAGCAATTATTACTTTAATATCCACGTATTTCTTAATAATTTTATCTAGAGCAATAATAGTGTTGTAAAAACTGCTGGGTTTCGAAAGGTTTTTTGGTCAAATTTTCTTAGTCGCATAAACAGACCATTTGGTCAAACGTTTGGTTTGTCTATGTTTAGTCGACTAAAACCAAAGATCGACTAAACAAAACCCAGCCCTTTTTACAACACCACCAAGCAATAATATTAGCCTGCAAAATATTATTTTATAAATTTAAATAAGCGCTGACCTACGCATTTGCACTGGGTTAATGGACATGTGACCCCGTCCACGTTGAAGCAGTTCTTGTTTGGGAGAGTAGGACATTGCCTTGGCGGTGGACATGCTTCATATAAATCATTATTTAAGTTAGCAGAAAATCTAAGCGTAGACATTTCGTTAAAATGAATAATTTACTTCTTCTAGGTGGAGGAGGTCTGGGCGCTGCAACCGGATCTTTGACGCATGGTGGCCTCGTATCACAACCTTGAATATGATGTATTTAAAATATGAAATTGATTAAATTTTTCAATTAATAAGTTATATTTTATCTTAAAAGATATAGTAATTAAACTCACCCACTTTACATGAAATGGTACAACTTTTTATCAATGCGCACAGGGAATAAAATATTAGAGAAGTTATCAAAACTTTCATATCGTTAATGATTAAATGATTAAAATACTTGTAACAATCGTATTACTCGCCGATTAAAATATGACAAATGATGACGTAATTATCGTAATTTATTTGCAAAACTTAAAAATAGCTTTATTTAAGAAATTTATATATTAAACATAATGTAATTGATGTTATATATTTACATTTGCACAGCAGATTATATGCTACGTTGATTATTATATAAATAAATTAGAGGACGAAAACCAACAAAATTAGGAATTAAAGGCAAAATTTGGATAGACTTTTAATAAAATTTATAATTGAAATTGATAAATTCATAATTGCAAAAAATTAAAAATTTTAATTTGATTTTCACATTTTAACTTGATCAAAAAAGCTATTTAATAAAAAAGCAGACGATTTTTTATATTGCGAAAAAATTAAAACTGGAAACTACAACAAATATATTTTTTTCGGATAGTATAATCGAGGATTTCTTTTTTATTCTATTTAAAAAGTGCAAACAGCATGCTAGACTTCGTGAAAAGGTATATTTATTATTTGAAATGTTTGATGTAAGTCTTATCTAAACACTAAACCAAACCAAACCCTGCCCAAAATTTGTCCATAAGTTAAAACCCTTGATCTAATTATTGCATTAATTTAATAGTATAAGGCGCGTAGTCAAGATTTTCCCAAAAGGGGGGGGGGGGAATTTTCAAATTTCTTTTGATAATTTTTATTTATAATATAATAAAGTTGAAGGATGAAAAGACACCGGCCCGCCGTTTGGCCTAAGGGTCGGGCCGAACCATTATCCTAAAATTAGTGGGGGGGGGGGGGGCTTGGGAAGCACCATAACAAGGTTTAAATAATTCGGGCCTAATAAGAATTTTTATATAGTTTATTATATTGTTTTTAAGTATTTTTTATTTGATTGTATAATATATATTAATCGTGTTTCTTAAAACGAGAATTAAAATTATAATACTTTGAGAAACTCTAATGATATTGCTAAAGATTTAAAAAATCATCAACTCGGACGGGGAAATACGGCTCTTATATCCGGACATCAAGCAGACTCTTAGTAGGTTTTAGGGCTCGGGCGGGCAATTTATAAAATAGGACCAAGCCGTGTTTGGGCAAAATTTTTTAACAAATCTCACCTCTAATAAGATTTTGATATTGGGTATAAAATATAAAATGGCATAAAAAATAGTCATTATTAGACAAGGTTTATCTTTCTTTGGCCCAGCGATTTTCTATCTAGAATTTCACCAGTGCTGGAACATTCCCGATGAGTTTTTAATAATGACAATCCATTCTATCGATGGACAAATTATATAATACGTTTTTTTTATCTAGTAACTACGGAAAGTTTCTTTTAGAATTATATATGGTAATGGGAAGACAAAAGGGTGTGTTTGTAATCAGGCACTGGTTTTAACAACATTTGGTAAGCTGTAAGAGTGTCGAGTGCATGCTTGGGGGGACAGGTGCCTTAAGTTTAAGACAAATACCATAAACCATCTTATTTTTGTTGATGTTTGTGCCATTTAAATTACTTTAGTAAAGCTCAGCCAAAAAAATTTCCTGACTTTCTAGCACAATAATAGAATGATTTTTAATTATTAAGAACTTGTTTTTTTATCGAGACCGTTCATTAACTTGTATAATGAAGGATTCAATCAAGGATATAAAATTGTTAATTTAAATAAACCTCAATGGATTTAATTCAAATATAAGTGTAACAATTTTGCCTCCTTCGAGGTTTAGATTTAACATATAAGTCACATTAACCCTCGAGAGTATTCGTGGGGTATTTTGGTACCCCACGCAAATTATAAATTTAAATATAAAACGCAATTTAAATCTAATGCATCTGGCCTTTTCAGTAGCTTAATATTTTATCAAGAACTAGGTTAGGTGAAAATTTCATAGGGTTTGGCTTAAGACTTTTTAAAATATAGAGCTTTTTTGGCTCGTGGGGTTCTGTTATACCCCACGAATACTCTCACGTAAGTTTTTTTTTATATGAAAAAATGTATGTATTTTTTTTTATATGAAGATATCCTTTACAATTTGTGTTTTTAATACATTTTGAACATTCTTTTAATAAAAAATCACGTTTATTTTGATTTATTTTAAGGTATATGATGTCAAGAGGTAAAATAAAGGGAAGCTCTAAAATAACCAAAATAAAAATGGGGGTCCAGTAAATTGTTAATAAGTTTTGTATTGATTAGATTTATCAAAATTTATACCATCAATCTTAAAACCTTTATAAACATATGTTTAAAATTTCAAAGGTTTTAAAGGAATACTTTAAAAGTTGCAATAAGTTTAAAAATGGGGTAGAGTTATACCCCACGAATACTCTCGCGTTCGGGATTTTGAGGAATACTCTCGAGGGTTAATTAGCTTTAGCTTTTGAAAATAAAATAACTTGTTCGTCAACACTGTTTTTTTTATAAATTTTATCTGAGCTGCAATGTAATGATTTATTTATAAATCAACAATTTTTTTTTCAATTTTTTGTAATACCAGCATTTTAAATTAAAGGCAACATCCCATAAGGCCGGATTGGCGGGTAGAAAAGTGTAAATTTGTGTTTTTTCAATATAAGATTAAAAAACTTGAAGAGGACTTAAGTTTATTTTGCTATTAAAATAATTTTTTTTAATTTGTAAATCGTAGCAATAACCTTTAAAGTTTAAACTAAAGCATAGGTTTTTGGAAACACAACCAGTATTTGAATTAAAGAAGGGAGAGGTTTGGTAATAATTGTTAAAATCTGTTAATTTAATTTATGCCTTAAAAAGCTTATTTATTTCCGTAAAAGAAGAAAAAATTCATATTAAATTTTAGTTAAAAATATAGCAAGATAAATTGTGGGCCCAATTTCAGATATTATATGGAAAAATAAATTTTTAAATAGAATCTCACGTCGGCCGGACCTGGCTTGGATTGATACAAATAAAAAAATTGGGCTCAAACCGATGAAAATAAATATTGCGAAATTACCCCTCTCTCATTATATAGTGCATCGCACGGAATTTTTTTTAATTAAAGCAAATATTTTACAATTTTATAGATGATAGTACGTGACCTTATTTTAATTTTTACTAGTTTAATAAGCTTAATATGTAATCATTATAAAATAGTAAAAGGTAAAACTCTTTGATCTTAGTTTTTCTAATATTTGCTTGGCAATGCGTTTGAAATCTTGTTGATATGAAAAACTTTCCTTTAAAGTTATAGCAACTGTTTTTAAAATTGAAACTTATTTTTTTAATTAATTTTAAACCAATTAGAGTTTTTAGAGTATCCCCTCCTAACAAACATTTTAGCTGTATTAAATAAATCCAATTTATTATTTTATTAAATTGTATAATACTTCTGCTCTGAAAATTTTATACGTTTAGAAAAATTTCAGAACCAAGGAAGCCATCCTATGCATATTTGATATCTGCGATTGTGCCAATCAACCACCAGCTGTAAAATACTTGGCAGTAGAAATATTTGAAAAGTGAATTCTAATATTATTTCGATAATTATATTTATGACATCCATTTGTTTCATCTGGTTATTTAATTGTCAAAGATATATGACAAAATTGTTGGAAAGCTTGCAAGATGCCCATACAGAATACGATGAGGATGATCAAAAATTAATTTTGCAGCGCCTAAAAAATCAACTTCTATTGAGGTGCCTAACGTCAGTGGAATTAGCTAGCAAATATCTATCCTATAACGACAATGTATTTGAAAGACATTATATTGTATCGGCATAATTAATCGTAATTTTAGATAGTTACGGCTGAAGGTGTCAAGATGTACTTGTCGCAACATAACGTGGAATATAATTACAAGGCACTCCTAAATTCGGAAATTAGAGCGTTACGTTTATTGGATTATAAATTGGATCTACCTAACTGTTACACATGTTTGGAAATTACAATAGCATATCTAAGTAATACTAAACAAAATGATAAAATTAAGAAAAGCTAGAATGATAATGAGATACCTATGGGATAATAGTAATAACAAGCTCATGGGGGGCGCTAGGTTTTGGATAAGGGGGGGGGGCAAAACGTTTAAAAGTTCAATTAGAGGGGACAAAACATATTTTTTTTATTTTTTCAAAGTTTTTGCATTTAAATTTTTTTTAAATTAGGGGGGGGGGGCAGCCGCCCCCCTGGCTACGCCCATGAATAAGCTAATATCTTTATTGATAAATCGTACACGAACATAAATTAGAACATATGATATTATCAACTAGGTTTTGGTTCACAATATTAAAATATAATCTAAGGAATAATAAATAACCGATATTAATATGTAATTAATGATTTATAAAGAAAGTTATGATGATTAAACGAAATTATATTGTTTAATAAGGTTTAAATAAAATTCCGGTTCGGGTTTATGTAAAGAGGGCCTAATTTAAGACGGGTAGTAACCGTGAAAAATAATAATAACTCTAATTAACATGCCATCTAGAACACAATTTAAATTAGATACTAATTTGACTAAATTTAACCTATCTCTTTTAAAAAGTGACTCGAACTTTCATATATTTACATATATGATATTTAAATAGCTGAAATTTTTGAATGCTAAACTATTCAATAATATCTTATCTGATATATATGCTAATATTGTAAGATATACAAAGCCTTATAAAAAATCAAGAAGAATGCCTAAACATATCGACTAGAATTTTGGATCTTGTGCATATTGACTTTCCACATTACTGGCGGAAGCTATGCGATTCCTTTTTTTACTCCGAAGAAATATGGTTAAGGTAAAATTCGCTAAATTTATTGAAAAATTATCATAAAATAGTGAAAAAATATTTAGACACTACCAAAAATCCTTTTTTAGCTTATAACGGTGGAAATGAGACAAAATGAGTTGGCTCTTGTAGGACTAAAAGTTGACTCTCTAGATATCGGTGCACCCCTACTAGAGAACTGCAAAGTCACTTTTTTTCAACCCGAACCCGACCCGAAATCATTTTCAAATTTTCTACCCGGACCCGACCCGACCCGAAATCATTTTCAAATTTTCTACCCGGACCCGACCCGACCCGAAATCATTTTCAAATTTTCTACCCGAACCCGACCCGAAAGCATTTTAAAAACTTCAACCCGAACCCGACCCGACCCGAAAAATTATAAAAAAATTACTTTCAAGCGCGAAAATTGCCGTGTGTAAAATTAAATCGACTAATAAAAGCCATGATGATTTGTATTCTTTAAAGGGGATGGTGAAAAAAAACTCATAATTATTTATCTATATTTAGTTTCCTAATATCAAGTAAACTGCTCATATGTTATAGACTTGAGACAACTATTTAACATCCATTTATTGTTATTATGAAACCATTAGTATATAGCTGATTATAATCAATATAGTAAATAAGATGAAATTTATAGTAAATGTTTTAAGTGCAATTTAAGATAAATTCATTTGATATGAAACTTTAAAATAATTATAAGGTATTATAAAAAAAAATTGCACATGAAAAATTTATAAAATTATAACTTACTTTTAAGTTGGCTATGTATTAAATGTAATTTAAATTAACGATGAGGATTAGCTAAAACTTCACTGTTAACACTAAAAAATTTAAAATATAACTTTATTGAAATACTTTACCTTTTAATAGTCAAATTAAAACAGGTAATTTATGTAGTTTGAATTAGTGATGAGAATTAGCTAGCACTTCAGAGTTTGGAGTTTTAAAATTTAAAAAAAGAGGAAGAGAATTAAATAAATGAATGATCCAAATTAATTGTGCATTTCGATATTTAAAAACACTCTTTGCTTAGCAATTAACATTAATTAAAAAAATAGGTCTCGCGTGTTTTTTACAATGTATAAACCTTGGACCCGACTCTATAAATTTGACCCGACCCGAAAGCATTTTCAAATTTTTTACCCGGACCCGACCCGACCCGAAATCATTTTCAATTTTCTACCCGGACCCGACCCGACCCGAAATCATTTTCAAATTTTCTACCCGAACCCGACCCGACCCGAGGTCGGGTCTCGGGTCACCCCTATATCAAGTTTTGCCTAAATTGGATTAAAAATAAGTAGGGTCTGGTTTAACTAAAATTATGTATTTTTTTAATTTGCAAGGAAAATATGGAGCCAGAAACTATTATTATCTAAGATAAAATTTAGCTGCAAAGCCATCCTATTTATGCACTAAAATAGTTGTCAGTTAGTAAAGTTTTCAAACAATGAACTTGCATAAATTTAAATAGAAACATGAATATAAGGCACATACTAAATTGTAAATATTATCCTCATTAATAGTGAAAATCAGCATGTAATGGACAAATTTGAAAACAATGCCATGTTTGAATCGAGTTTAGCTAGCGTTATAGCCATCACATGCCTCAACCCCGAAGTTGTTGATCAAGTAACTTGTATGTGTTCTTATCTTCGACATTGTTTAGGTATTCAACTTGTTTGCACGCTTGTTCAAAATTCCCACAAAGATGTATAAATTATTTGTTGAAATGTGCTTTCGAAAGATGAACTTATTTGAAGTTTAAAAATTTACTTATAATAGTTATAATTTTCATTATCAATTTGTCTTTGAATTAACTTAAATTACCACTCAACACTATGCGTAGTGTTTTATTTCACGTTGCTTCCACATTTGGTATAAAAAGTCATAAAATTTAGACAAAATACAAAATTTATAATAAACGAGTTCCTTATGACTTGGATTTAGACAGTTATTTAAGAATATTAAATTATAAAATAAAAGCAACTAATATAAGAAGATTTGAATAAAAGAAAATAGACACGAAAAAGATATATAAACGATTAGGGTGAGGGCAAACATAGTTTGAATAACAGGTTACGGGATATATGTGCGATCACGATGTTATAATTATGTTATGTGATAACAATGACATCAACATTGATTCTTCCAAAGTTTTAAAGTGTATATTCGACATCTTTTTTAGCAAATGTGATTATCGCCCAATTGAGGCTGTAAATTATGGCTTTACAATTTGTATGGTTAAGGGGTTGAAAAATTTAAAACTTAGGCTGACGAGGGTTATGGGTAGCTAGATTTGGAGGGGGTTTGGTTGCTTGTTAAAGGTAGAGTTGTTAGATTGCTAACTTTCTTCAACTCCAGCTACCATCTGCTCGAGTTTCTGCTCGGCCCTCGAGCATTTTTATATGCTATTGTTCTGCCTAGTGCACCGAACAGCAAGCACATATTGCGCTAACGCGCATATTAAACAACTCAGTGTGCGTGCTCGCGTCTGGAGTTTGAAGAAAGTTAGCAATTTAACAACTCTAGTTAAAGGGCAGTGTAGTTGTTAAATCATGAGAGATGGTTCATCAGACTCTTAAACAGTTACTTGATGAACATTAATTAAGCGCTTAAAGTTAACGTGTGTTTAAGGACGAAATGAGCAGTACACCGTCAAAACTGAATTAATTTAACAATTAGTCCAAAATTAAAGCGTGCCCTTAAATTGGGAAAGGCAGAACTGTTTAGAGTGAGTCACAAGATAAAAGGGGCGTTGTTAACATGATTCCCCGTGGAATACAGGGCCACCACTCTAGAAATTTTGTTGACTCGCATAGTTTATTGGGGGATATCAACATATTATACGATAAAAATCTTAGATTATGAAAAATAGACGGGAACACGAATTGATAAATAACATGAACCCGATGCTGCGTGAAAAATTATACATAATTACGAATATCAAGTGACTTTTAAAGTCTAAGTTTTGTAAAAGCAATGTATTTATTTTTTTAAATTGAATCTTATGTGAATTTCGTATAATAAAAAATTTGCCAGCAAAAGATAATAACTTTTGAGTTGTTTTACGTATGCTATTAGTATATAACTTTTTAACTAGATATTTGAATGTAATACAAATGTAAATAAAATCAATTAAAAGAATCGAAAATGCAATGCGACAAACATTATAAGGTTAACAATATCTAATAACCAAAGTTATTTCTTATTTAGACCTAAAGATGTCCATACATAAGATCATAAAAGTACTTTGCATGGCTATAAGGGAAATGAGTTTTAATTTTTGATTTAAACTCAGTTCAATTAATAAGGTAGTATATGGATTAACTACCAAAAATAGTGTGGGACACTTGCGAACGTTTCAAAATGTGGAACCAAACCATACAATAACCTGTGACGAACCATAATTTACTCAAATTATGTATATGATACATCCGTTCGGAAATGTCATCCGATTCACCCAACGACCAAATGCGCAAATAATAGATTTTGTAAATAGTGTCAGTTATGAAGAGAGGATAGGATGCTCCACACAATGCAAAAAATATAAGGATGCGTTTACAGTTAATGGAATTCGTATCCGGCCTTGATCGGGATAAAATTATATTCTCGTTTATTAGCCCTTCCTTTAAACGTAGAAAATTGTTTCTGACGTATATAAGCATGCTTTCTTTATTGACTCTCCAGTAAAATGTCGCTAACGAAATTTTCAAATAACTCAAGGACGCCAAGGGAATCACGTTAAACACAATTGTCCGTAATAGGATCATTGTAATAACATTTTTGTTGTGCTTCACTCTAACTAATCGAATCATGGAAGAAAGAGTGTTGTTCGTATCTTTGTCTCCATCGTATATGATTTCACGGAAAAGAACCAAATTATGTAAGTGGAAAAAGGTTGTAAGCCCTAGAATCGCTCCTTTAATGTATCTGATGTTATTGACATTAGACGTGACGCTCAAGTAATAGCGGCAAAATACTTCGCCGTATAACTCCAGACCTGCTAGCAGGTAAATGATCATGAAGGTAGAATACATCGAGGATGAGAATAGATGACGCCAGCGATTAAAGTAAATTACGTAAGAGGGTAATCGCAAAACTTTATAATCTTTTAAGATGCCCAAAGTGTCGAAAAAGGGGTATATGAACATCATTATTTGTATGATGTTGAGGTAACCGGTCATGAGCCACCGCAAAAAAGCATCTGTCATATGAATCTTACCCATTTTATAGTTTAAATAATTATTTAAAACCATGATAATGGCTAAGGTAAGTGGGTATAAGTAGAGGTAAAACGTTTCTTCCAAACCAAGCATCGCCAATCAACTACGAATCATAAATGGTGCAACAGCGTGTTTACTTGATCAATTTTATGAAGAGGCTTGGTTTTTGCTGAGATGTGATTAATTATTAACGATGTTGATTATACTTCAGACAACTTTATAAATCTGCAGTATCAAGCCTTGCTCTCACCCAATCCCCTTAACAGTTATAAAATTTGATAACCGCGCAGAATTTAGTGGATGATGTGTGGTCAATGGGTTTATTGTCATCCCACTTGGAATTAGTCAACACATAACCCTCTTCACGTATAGAAAGACATTCCATATCCAAATGATGGATAAAGTTTCAAAAACTCTCATATAGTTCTTTTTTACTTATTATAATGGACACACGTTGAATGTTTAATTTTATGGAAGCTCTTTTCCTTTAAAACCCTTTGTCCCCCACCATTATGTTTTATGAAATCATACAAATGGCGGTTATAAAAGTCTATACTATTAAAAATATGCAGTGTTAAATTAAATATGTTTAAATAAATTAGAACAAATATAAGATTTATAATGATAAGTTTAGCCTATAATCTTTGCGAAAGGAGTGTTGATGAAGTTGATCTTTTGCTGATGAAAATATCTAGTGAGTTGAAGTTTATCATCTGTGGGCTTCTCTTATTAGTTAGAAAATTAATTAATACTAACAAGGATCGGAAGAGTTAATTTAAATAATAAAACTTTGAAATAATTTTTATTAATAATAAGGCTTATTTATAATCATGTATCTCCATATTTAACTTAAATCAATCTTTAAGTCATCAATCATTACAGATTTAGAGTTCATTTGTTACAAGTACGTACTTTATCGGAAAAAAGCAGACTCTACTACCCAAACAGGCACCTTATCAATCACCTGCCCTTCTTCTAATTTAAAAAAAAAGTACATGATAATACTGAAAAGCAGGATTTCACTCTTAATCAATACCTTGCCTTTTACAACACGAGTGAGTCTGTTGACTATAAAAAAGGAAAACGATATGAATGAACACCAAAGTGAACTTTTTTCTAAAAGGTGGCAGATTTTATATATAAACTGCCCGCCCACGCCAGCCCAAACCCTTCTAAGTGATCGCATTGGCCCGAATTAGAACTCAGTCTGGAAATATTATATTAGCTCGTTAGGCCTGAATTAAGGCGACCTTAGAATATTTCAGTCAAATATATAAAAACTCGGGCCTTCGGCCCTCGTGGGAAGGGGGAGAAGGGAAGGGAAGAGGGGAAGGGAAGGGGGGACGACTCATCTGTACTTCGTATAAATGTATCATATTTGCTATGCAATTTATGAGCGAGAAAGGTGGGAAGGGGCGAGAATGCCTATAGGGGGGTATTAAATGCCTAATGATTAATTATTTATACAAATTTTCCATTTATAGGCAAAATGTAATAAAGGCAAAAGGTAATATAGGCAAGGGTTAGGGTTAGATTTAGTGTTTGCATCTAGTTGCGTATTACATTAGTTTTTATGGCCTTTAGTGATTATGGGTCTAACAAACATTATATTATAAAACATCACAATGTTAAGAATTTGCAGAATTGTTGGGAGAAATTTTTTGTTGAATTTAGCAATTTTTAATTAAAAAAATCAAAAATTTGGCCAATGGTCATTTTTTCTCCATTGGTCAGTACCAACAGATACTCTATAAGTCAATGATAGCCAAAAAAACGGGAAAAAAAATTTTGATGCTCAGTTTGGCCAATGGTCATTTTTTTCCATTGGTCAGCAGCCAGCACACGGTAAAAGTGGATATAAATTCATAAGAGTAAAAAAAACGAAAAAAAAATTTTCGAATCACATTTTGGCCAATGGTCATTTTTTTCCATTGGTCAGCAGCCAGGACACGGTAAAAGTGGATATAAATTCATAATAGTCAAAAAAAACGAAAAAAAAGTTTTCGAATCACATTTTGGTCAATGGTCATTTTATTCCATTGGTTAGCAGCCAGCGGACGGCCAAAAAGTCATAATAGCAATGGTAGGAACAGGAACAATCATAATAGTAAAAAAAAACGAAAAAAAAAAGTTTTCGATTCACATTTTGGCCAATGGTCATTTTATTCCATTGGTCAGCAGCCAGCGGACGGCCAAAAAGTCATAATAGCAATGGTAGGAACAGGAACAATCATAATAGTCAAAAAAACGAAAAAAATAATTTCGATTCACATTTTGGCCAATGGTCATTTTTTTCATTGGTCAGCAGCCAGCGGACGGCCAAAAAGTCTTATTATCAATGATAGTAACAAGAACAATCATAAGAGTCAAAAAAACTCCGGGATTCTAACCCAAAAACTAGTTAAATTGCTTAGCAATTAAAAGTAAACAACTTTTATTTATGTTTATTATATGATAAAATGAAACAATAATAGAACAAGCGGACGGCCAAAAAGTCATATTATCAATGGTAGTAACAGGAAAAATATATTAATTTAATTTAAAAAATAAAAAAAAATTTTGCCCTCTCCGGGAGTCGACCAGCAATTCAGAACGTTCGCCGGGGTTCGAACCCACATTAATAGAGGCATAGGCTTTTGTAGGGGCACAGGGACCCATATCAGTAGAGGCATAGGCCCTTGTAGTGGAGGGCATAGGGTAATTATAGCAATTAATATCAATGTTACCCAATTCAAAAACGAATAGATATACTTATGCATTAATTTAACGTAGCAATTAAAACCCGACCCCGCCCGAAAGTGAAAGAGATAGAGATGAGGGGTGGGGCACCTCTTATGCATTAATTTAAAAAATAACACAGCGAGGGAGATAGAGATGAGGGGTGGGGCACCTCTTTCTCATGCATTAATTTAAAAAATCGATAACCTATGCAAATAGATAGGAGGGTAACGGACGGACGGACGGACAACGGACGGACGGACAACAAAAAACGAGCCCATAAATTGCATAGCAATCAAAAATTTCATATTTATGACACATTTTTTGTAATTATGTGTTAAAATAGTAACTCGAAACTGATCAAAAGCTATATATCGTAAGCTTTTTATAAAAATAAAGGTAAAGAGGGGGGGGGGAGGGACTATGAGATTAATCAGAAATTCTTGACCTTTCATTGGAATTATTTCATTCAAAAGCATCCCCAAGAAAAACATTCTAGAAATTATTTTTTCCTTTTTGATGCGAACTACAATAATATTTAATGATCAAAGACAATATGATCATGTAGATTGTAGAGCGTTGATTAAAAATTTGAAAATAACATAATAAATTAAATTTAAAAATACCACGGAGTCAGACTCTTCATCAAATGGTGCCCACCCTAAATTCTAACACCCCGGCAGCGGGTTAGTGGTCTTCGATAGAAAAATAATGCGATGAAAACACATACACAATCATGTGCGTAGCCAAGGGGGGGGGGCAGGGAGGGGCGGCTGCTCCCCTCTAAATCAAAAAATTAGTTGAATTTTATTAAAATTAAGGGTACAATTTTAAAAAATGCTCATTTTGCGCCTCCCTAAATCATTTTTGCCCCCCCCCCTCAAATTCCAATGCTGTCTACGCCCATGTATACACAATATTTTTTTAAATACGAATTCACGTTTATATATATATATTATACCTAAATTTTAAAATTTTAAATACGCCATATTATGGGAAAAATTTGAAAATACCATTGAGACCGAGTTTTCATATGATGCCCGCCCTAACACACCGGGCAGTGGGTTGGACCTTTTTGGTCTTTGATTAAAACATAATGTGATGAAAACATATAGAGACAATATTTTTTTGAATATAAATTCACGTTTATCTTAAATTATACCTAAATTTGGAATACGCGCTATTATCGAACCTTTCAATAAATATATAATTAATCTTATCGGCGATGAATATATAACTCATGCGCACAAAAATTAAAAAATAGAAAGTTAATTAAGTTAGAGCATTTAATCACACGCTTTTTTAAATTAATATTGTGTTTAAATAAATATATAGCTTTTGGTGTAAAATGGCTAATTGAGTGGTAAAAATTGTTGTTTAATATTATAAAAAACTCTATATTTGTTATCAATCTGGCATATTGTTAATATATTGTGATTCAAAATTCATGATGAAGATATAAGTCATTGAAACAAATAACTTCAGAGTTTATCAATGTATAGTCTAGGTTCTCATTTATTTATTAAAATTTTAATAGAAAATAATGCATCTATATTTATATGGTATTAAAAAGAAACAAATAAAAAATTTATCGTCGTCCTCTATTAAATTTTGGCACTTCGATTGATAGTCAAGTATCCGCTGGTATCTCAACGCTTCGGAGTTTTTCTGGATTGTACGGACTGCCCACAGCCAACGGGATTTGGAAGGAATTGTGATTAAGGTTCAAGAACGGATAAAAATTATGTCTTAACGTCTTGTTGTATTACAATATTATAGTAATTATGGCGCTTTTTAACCTAGTTTCCCAGGCAATGCTACTAAAGGGGCAAAGCTCCCTAGTCGTTGAATTCTGAAATTTGGGCACTAGAAGAGTATGGAAAATTTCATGCCTTGTACAAGCTCTGAATTATCTAGGAGCATTTCTGTAGAGTTGTTAAATTGCTAACTTGCTTCAACTCCAGCTACCATCTGCTCGAGTTTCTGCTCGGCCCTCGAGCATTTTTATATGTTAATGTTCTGCCTAGTGCACCAGCGAGCACATATCGTGCTAACGCGCATATTAAGCAACTCAGTGTGCGTGCTTGCGTATGGAGTGTGAAGCAAGTTAGCAATTTAACATACATTTCTGAGAGTTTTCTTGAGTATGTTTTGAGCAGTCCTCGTGGCTAAAAGAGTCAAACACCAGGGATAGACACAAGCAGGTAATCAACGGAGCGCAATTAGACTGGTGTTCTCTCTATTTATTTGAGACGCTGAGCTTCTCGAAATAGTAATCCCCCAATATATTTAAAAGGCCCAAAGTCGAACACTGATCGCCCAAAACCCAACACGATAAACGCATTTGTTCATAGCCGCTGTTTAAGCCGTTCACTAAACATGGTAATTATCATTAGTTTAAATTCTAATATTTTAAAACTATTTTTTTTATCACTACATTAAGTTGCGGGGCATTGAAATTCCTACTTAACAATTTAAAGAATATTGGACATGATCGATAGTATTGCACAACACATTAGTAGTTAATAATACCTTTATGTAACGCCACTTGACATATTCATTCGATAAAGGTCCTAGAACTTAACAAGAATTTATTTCGTCCGCTCCGGTATAAGAGGAAGCACAGATAATGCTGCTTGAAATCTCCTGCAAGTAACATTAATGGTTCCCAAATGGTCTGAGCTAATCTCTCAAATCTTGCAATAATCTATAATGAGCCTCGAACAATGCGTCATTTTCATTCATTATTATGAGGAATAAACTATTGCAAAAACATGCGTGTTTTGGAATGCAATGCTGTGTCCAAAATTTTAAAGCAATTATTGTGAACTTTTTGTAGGGAAATCGGTAACATTTTGAGGGAAAATAATTAGGATTGCATGTTTTTACGTCCAACAAATAGTGCAATATTGGGAAAAACATGTTTTAGCCTGTAAATTTTTTAAAAACATATAAGCCCTTCGCATACGAATGCACCTGTCATTGTCAAAAATGTTAGAGCAATTGGTTGGGAACTTAAGAAGATATTAGGTTTTGAACAATTGCACTTTTCGGAAATCATAGATTTTAAACATATGAACATTTTATATCTATAAAGATTAATTCTAATTGTGGCACCAAACATTTTTTTGGTATACTAAGAGGTATTATAATCACTTTAATACGAGATTATATAAACAAATCGCATATTATATAAAAATAATAAACTTTTAAACCCATAGAGATTAAATATACAAATAACTTAGTTAGAAAATTTTTTCCTGACCCATTTTGAATGTTAAAGATTAAGCTGTATGATCATTAAAAAAAATCACTATTATGTTAAATTATGGTCCTCTATAGATATTTTCGCTCTACCAATAGGTATTTTCTAATTTCTGGATGGATAGGGAGAGAAATTAGACCATTACAATAGTTAAAATAAAGTATTTGTATAAAATCAATTTAGACTTTAATCTGGCAGGCTGAATTTTTTCCAAAAGTTTACCTTAAGATATTCAAAATTTTTAGGAATGACAATAAACATGTCAATTAAAGTTTTGAATTGCACACTTTGTGCCTTGAGAGCATATAAAATTTTCGTATTGTAAATTGCTGGCTTTTAAGTAAAACAAAATTTATAGTTTTTTTCATAAATTTATATGCAATAAATTATATATAAAAAACAATTTGATGTAAAAATAGGGGTTATTTGTTCAATATGACTTATGAATGTAATGTTTAAGGACAATTAATATTATTACTTAAACATATGAGTTAAAACCCGTCGGTAAAACGACACGAAGAATTATTTATTGTTTGGTAAACGTTCGAAAAATTACATTGCATAATAAAGTTAAAAATTGTGATGTTGGTATACGCATCTACGGCTTATGTACACATATAAATAAAGGACGCGGTCTGTTTAAAATATATTACTATGATTATTGTAACCATTTGTCACCTATTGTAGAGAAAGGAGAATAAATTGCATAAATTATTAAAAGACAAACACTCTCTCCCTCTCTCTAACATAACACACAGCGTAGTTCGGTGTCGTTAAAATAAGTAGATAACGCGACAAAGGGTGACTTTAAGATTATAGTAGAAGGGGAGGGGGGGCCAAAGCGATGCAATTTTCGCTCACAAATTACAAAAAGCAATCACTCGGTAGATTGGTTTTTAATTGCAAATTTTGTCGTAAAAAATCTTGGAATGGGCGACAAAACGTTCGACGATGTGTTGTGAGCCTTGGTGTGGCGAGGAGGATGGGGGAGGGGGCAAAAGGCCTAGGCGGACCCGATAAAATTTAGTTCCGAGGGGAATTTGAAAACGATTTGGGTATTTTTTGGCTAAGCAAAGTTCTTTCGATAGCACGCGACCCAATATAAAGTTCACGCTCTCGCTGCTGTCGAGACTGTTGAAGTTGCGTCCTCCTTTGTCGTCCAGGCCAAAAGTTGAGAAAGAGTCCGAATGGAGAAAATGTTTTTCGCGGTCCAAGCAATAAGCGACGAAATTGTCGCGGTGCTCTTTGTCACGGTAAAAAAGAACTACGTCGCCGACGCTACAACTGTAAATAATGGAATTAACTTTTGGCTACATTTTTTAAAATTATTTTTGATCCCCGGTACCTAACGACTAATGTTTTTTATGACATCGCCTATGGTGCGTGGGTTGAAATAATACAGCACTCGAGTAGTGAATAAAAAATAGATACAACACTAACATGAGTTAAGCTCTCATTTAATTTTTGTTACAAGAAATATGGACATTCCCAAATAGGCGCATCAAATTTGTGTCCTTATTTATATTTTGATTTGAAATTGTATAAAATACTACCAAGCCGTTAGGCTAAGTTAGCATAAAAATACAATTAAAATTAGATCAGATTACTGCAGTTATAAAAAATCATGTCAAAAACCCCGTATATTTATAAACGATTTAGCTGGTAATTTAAAATTAGATGGAGCAAGTTTCGCTAAATAACACCACTAAAAGGTGTATGTGTATTTACTTATTTAGGGTTATTTTGGGTTGATGGTTGTGGGATTTGGTGGGAGATGAAGGGATCGCAGCCATTCGACACGGGTCAGGGACGACAATTGGCATGATGAGACTTGTCTCAAGCAGTGATGTTTCGTTAACGCTTTTATTCAGAGAACAGACGTTAGGCCCTTCTTTATGACCCTTAGGCAAGATGGTTTCCGATTGACGGGTTATTAGTGGCCGACTCCCCTCTAAATTAAGGTAGTCCAGCCTTGACAGCGACCCCTCACAATTAAGTTTGTCCAAACTGGTTTGGCTTAAAATTTAGGTACGTAAGATTAACATAAGTGATCGCGATAATGTACTTGAATTTTGCTTCGATGCTTATGACGGATTGCGCTTTCGTGTTCTAGGAGGTAAAACAATAATTAAGAGTAAATCAAAATATAACGTTACCATTATCTTAGGTATTGTATAATCATGGTAACGCCACAAATTTTCTACAAAAGCCAACGCAATTAGGCTAGAATCGAGGGGAGATGTATCCTCTAATTCGGTGCCTAGCTGAGACAAGGCTTGCAAAAGAGCGACGGGCTCGGGGTGAAGACTAAGAGTAATAGGCGTCGGGCCGAGGTCTAAATCGGCAAAACTTGTTCCCGTCGGCATCAACTTAAAGGATCGTGCGTAGTCGTGATAGGCGTGCAAAGCGTGACAAAAGTCGCGAAAAAGGTTATGGGTTAATGCACTGGGAAGTAAAATGCTTTTCGCTCTATTGCCGTCCTGGTGATAATAATGAAGCGAGGTAATGAGATCTCGGGAGGCGACATCGAGCAAAATGTCCACATATTCTTTCAGCCTCGCCGTTGCATAAGTTTCATGCTCCCCGGTTCGGGTCGGTTCTTTTGAGCTGCCAGGATCGACAGTAAGATCCACCACGGGTTCTAAGTAAGGGATTTCCGGGAAAAAAGGAACGGTCGGAAAGGAATCAGGATCTACTTCCTCCACGTTCGAGGCGTCTAACGACGATAAAAAGAGGAGGGAAGATGTGTCTTGCAAAAAATTAAGCGTTCCCAAATCATCGTCTTCTTCCTTTTCCTCTTCTCTTGCTTCGAGCACAGCCTTCGGTGTATCGTTGGCGCTCACTATCATAGTCATTTCGCAGCCATCTCCGTAATCGTAATCGTCGAAATAATAACTACCCTCACCCTCTTCGGTCACTTCTTCCAGGATGGGAGAGGGCGAATTAACCGAATAAAGCACTTGCGAAGGCGTCGGTTCTTCTGCGACAACGGCTTTAACAGCTAACGGTGGATCATCTAATATTACGGGTAGCGAAGGAGTCTGTAGTTGTTGCAATCGCTCAATTTCCTCCTCCGCTGCCCGTAGTCGTTCGGTCAAGTCGGCCACTTGATGCTGGGAAGTGGCTAAGCGAGCCAAGCATTGAGTTTTAACCAGTTCGGCCTGTATTTCCAACTTGAGCGCGAACGAGGGTATATCTAAGCCGGGATAGGTCTTTGGTGGCGGTAACTGTTCTTGAGTGCGTTGGGGAAAGGATGACGAAAATTCGGAAGTATCCGTCATACGACTCAAACTGAGTAACTCCCGTTGGGCCTCGGCGTCGTCCGAGGCGGCTTCCTGCAATTCTATCTTGATTTCGTATTCGCGTACCACGTTTTCGTAACGCGAAATTAAGCTTTGTTTCAACGCCTATTAATAAAAATTAAGGATTTTAACAAGGAATTCAAGTCATTTTTGATATAAGTGTAAATGACAATATAAGTAGTTTAGAGCCTTCGCTGATTCTTAGTTCTTAACGCGAGTTAAAAGTGAAACAAACATGTCTTTGACTTAAGGTTTAAAGCATTTATGTGTATATAGATTTCCTCAACCAATTTCTAGGACAATCCCATGACTTTAATGATTTGTGAGAAATGGTTTATTTATTTTAATATTGTTGCAAGAAAAAGATATTAATAATAAAATGGTCCAAAATTACCTCAAAATTTTGCGTTGACGTTCGGTCGTGATTAGAGAGGAGCGTGATTAGCGTTTGATGAAACGTATTTAAATCTTTGCTAAAACTTTCGTTACTACTTTTGGCAAATAGTTTGAGCGAGCCTACTTCCTGGTACAACCGCGACGCCTGGTGATTTAGATGAGACAATCTGATTTCGTCACAAAATCTCTTCCGTGCACCGTGAGAAACGATTGTATCCGCCAAAACGAGTGCTCCAACTAGACTGGTGGTATTTGTACTATTCTGAGCAACCTAACACAAAGCAAACTCACTTTAGGACGTGTATAGCGTAAAAATTATAAGCTCGTACATCGGATCCAACATTTGACTACGAAATATAAATATTTTATGGGTTTAAGGTCTATAGATTCACGATCAAAAATGAAAAGCTAAGTTGTTTACTTGTGAAATTATATAGAATTAACACGAACCCTAAAAAAGAAACCTATTTAAATAATTTCAAAAGGGGTGGGCTAAGGTAAAAACTAATTTCGGGTGCCTGGAACTGATATATAAGGTGAGGATATGAGCGGCTATCATCACATACATCAACTAGTTTTCCCCCTCAAGTTTTAATTAAGACCCCTTGGCCTCGCCGAAGATCGCAAGCTCAAAAAGACAAGACGATCTTAGAGTCAAAAACCTAAGAGTTTTCTCCTGTTTAGGTGCTTATGGAAAAATGGAGTTGGCTTTTTTTAAAAAAATAGGCAGACAATACCGTCCTTTCCTTTATTAAACGATCAATAGCAATTTAACCGCAAAATTTAATTCAACTATTTTTTTGGGATTTCTGGCCTCTTCTAATAGAGTAGAAGAAGACATATATATTATGATTGTATCGTTTCAAGCTAATTATAATATTATCAGATACGCATGAATAAACTATCTTTATCTTAGAAAAATATCAATCGTACCCTAGGCTTCGCGGAATGAGGGAAGGAGCCAGATGAGCAAATCAGAGTGTCGTCACGCTTCGGTGTATCGTAGAGAGAGGATAGATATTTAGCTAGGTGAACGGGATGAAGGGGTTTGGCCTTCACTTTTTGCTGCGGTTCGCAACACAATGCCTTACACAAAACTTCCAATTCCACTTCGTGGCTTCTACAACCATCGTTTGCCATAGGTCGAGCCATAAGGTCGTCGAAAAGGGTAAAGAAAAGGGATAACGGGTATAGTGGCTGACTCGCGGTAATATCATCCAACTGCGTATTTGGGTCGGTGCGTTGCGAACAAAACTGTTTGATATCTTGCGCTAAACCGGTATTTTCATCATCCTTGTCAGGGCCGTTAAGTTGCTCTGCAGTTTCTGCGGTTAAAACTTCTCTCAAAGTTTTCGTGAAAGAATAAATAGCCCCGGCACCTTTATCCGCTTCAAGATCGTTCGATATTTCGGGTCCCGGTTTAATGGCGGAAGGTAAAATATCATCTAGCGCGAAATCGGGAATTTTCCGAAGGGCGGTATCAAAAGTTGCGGGAGCCTCTTCTGAGATCCCGTAGGTGGAAATATCTTCATCAACGTAGGGTAGTAGCGATTGGATAAAATGGTTATCTGAATTAATGTATTACGACACAGTGAAGAATTTAAATGGCCCAGAACAAGGCATCTATATACATAAGCCTATAACAACGTGCAAGGGCGCCAGCATGGAATTAGTAGGGGGCAAAAATGATTTAGGGAGGGGCAAAATGATCAACTTTTGAATTTTAAAAATAAATTTAATTAATTTCAACAAATTTTTGGATTCACCCCCCCCCCCGCCTGGCTACGCCCAAGACAATGTGTAAAGTTTCACGATTTAAGCATAAGGTTTTTTGTAAGAAAACTTTTATTAGGTAAATATAATGCATAAAATATACAATAAAAGAGTGTAAAATATTAGATAAAAAACTATTTGTTAGATTCGACATAAGCTAACAAGAGGTGATTTAAATAACTTTAAAATCTTTTCGGGTGTATAAACAAACTAAAATTACTTTGCAACTTATACGGTTAAAAGTTTGATTGCTACATATAACTAATCATATTGACCCTTAACGACAAAAAAGCGAAAATATATATTGTTGCCAGATCAAATTCATTTTTGTGAATTTAAAGGCGTCAGCTCTTACCTAAAACCAAGCTTTAGAAGATTTTATAAGGTTTTTTACTAAATTTATAGGCGAAATGTGAGCATATTTGTAAAAAGTAAAAAATCCCCTATTTACCCACAAGTCGTTTAAAAATGGATCTTTTCCGTTTTTCGGCGGCGTACGCCTTTTGCAGCCTTTTCCACATCACATTTATAACTTGAGCATAGGCGGTGGAAAATTTCTTTCGCCGATTCACCTCGAGCAAGCTTACGACGTAGAGGAAGGGTGACACGTGAATTTGTTGGAGGAGGTTGAATTTGGTGTCCAATTCCCGCAATTTTTTGTAATGAGCACATATTTTCCCATCTACCAAACACATCTGCTTCTCGACGAAGGACACCCACCTAGGTTAGGGAACGAGTTTATATTTGGTTATTCATACTACTTTACACTCAAAAGTTTATTAAAAATAGCCACGTTTATAACATTTCTATCATAATTAGCTTTACAGATATCAGCAGTGTATTGAAAAGATTTAGGTTAGTAAAGAAGACTTAAACTAACCTCTTTAATTTAGCATTGCTCACATAGTAATCCTTACAAATATCAGCAGTTTATTGAGATTTAGACTAAAAAACTAATGATTACATTTTAAGCCACGTTTCTTTGTCTAGTCGTATAAGACGCAAACTGAGTGATTTAAACGATTATAAATTAAAGAACAATTTAACACTAAAAATACAAAGATTTGAAATTAGTTCCTTAATCAAAAGCTAAGGCGTTAGCATAAAACATGAAGTGTTGCTAACTATTATTAAGATTGAACAAAAACAGAGTGCATGAAATCGTATTAATTAACAAAAGTTTGCGAAATAAAAAAACATTCAAATAAACATGGCACAGGCAATAGTGAAACCTTAGACGGGCGTTAAGGTTGCTGGCCAATTCCTCCTTGGCCACCGTGCACCTGTGAGATATTTCTTTGATGTGATGATAATTTTTGAGCATGTAAAGTAATTGCCGTTTGTGACTAGAGCAAAGGTCGGGAAATATAGAAGAATCATTCTCTTTACCAGCCCTGTGTTGGTTCTGCATGAATCCCTGCATGCAAATTACAAAAATACACATAGCAGTAAGGACTCCACAAAAAAGTAAACATATATATAAATATAAAGCCAATTAGCGGTCATTAGCTAGGGTATTTGCGAAAACGAAATAGCCATTAAAAACCCGTATTAGGTTCCACGGCGATTTTCAAAAACAAGTTGGACAGGACAAGGAGGGACATGACAGAACGGACAACCAAAAGCGAGCTCATAAATTGCATAGCAATTAATATATATATATATATATCATTTACAGCGAGTAAAAGTAGAATAAAGAATATAAACACGATTATAAAATTATAAACCTTACAAGATGCGCGCGCAGATTATATATACCTGTGTCAATTCATTTTGTTGGTCGAGGGAGGAGCGAGCTTCGAACAGAAGTTGTTCCAGACCGTATAGCCGATCTTCTAAGCCTCGAATTTCTTTCATGGCCTGGTTCCGAGTAGCGTCCAAGGCCACGGTAAATTCCGCCCTCATCTCCTGCAACAAGCTCTCGTTGTACTTTTCCAACTCCTTTCCACACGTTTTAACCAGTTCCAACAAATCACCGTTCTTATCCTAAATCGGTCACAAATGTTAAAATTTTACGTTTTCAAAAATACTTAATTATTGAGAAATAAAAAAGTTGGAGTTTAATAACTACATAAACAAATTGGAAGTTTTAAACGGTTTAGGTTGAAAAAATCACCGAAATTACAAAATGTTTTTGAAAGGAATATATTAAGATAACAAAAATCAATTAAATTATTGCAAAATTATTGCTTCTTAGTCTCAATTATAGATGGCTGCAATTAGTCGTGATACGAGAGACAAGTAATATCAACGGTATGCAAGCCATACCAAAGGTCGTCGCTAAGCAGTATGTGCAGGGCAGGCTATGCTTGCTTAATCTTAACGATGCTAATTTGTTTTCGCTTTCAACCGACTCCGAGATATATATTAGTTTAAAGTGGTGCCTGGTTGAGGAGTCATAATTAAAATGTCCTTAGTTTTAATTTATGCGAATAAGCGTTGTGTGGCATGGAAGTGAAAGTTGAAAATTGAGAGTGCGCTCATAAATTTGTTCAAACTATAGCATAACCATGGAGTGTTAAAACGCGATTCAGCTTCAAGCGGGCCATAATTTATTTTGCTTAAATAGGCGATTTTCATTTCACGAATTTAAAAACAACTTAGCATAAACAAATAATCATATTAGTTAATATAATAAATCACTTAATATTTTTTGTTAGACAAAATAGGGTTTCACAGGTATGAACATGAAGGCTTTAATATTAAAGAGGAGAAACTTCTTAAGTTGGCTCAAATGCATACAAAACCGATGAACATCTTGAAAGAATTTGTAAAAAGATTAAGTTTTATCCTTCAGACCAAGACAAAGCGACCATTTTTTGGCATCCTTCAATAATTTTAAACATCGGCATAGCCAGGATATAAATTCGAGAGGGGGGGGGGGCAGTAATGATTTAGTTTGCTTACATTTAAAAATTTACGGGTTTAGGGTAGGTTATATCAAGTCGACCGAAGAAAACTTAATTAATTTACACCATGAGTTCTAGGCTAGAGTCGCTCAAAACCAGATTTAGAAATTAAAAGCACATGATCAATTTAAATGTTTAAGCGCGCAACTGAATCAAACCCAACCAAAATTCGGTCTTCTAACCAATAAAATATATTTTAAATTAAGGCCAAAAAGTTAGCCCTCATACCACGTGGCTTCTTGACATTCAACTACGTTTACTATAAAATTGATATTAAACTAGTATTAATTAATGTTTGTGTCGGGTTTCAAGTCAGCAGAGCTTTACCTTAATATCTTACCCATTTTAAACATAATTTAAGTTACACAATAAATGATAAATATAATCTAAAACTAATATGGAGTATAATTTGTATTTGACATTTCGTTAGCAACTTTATTAATAATAACTTAGTTATTTTAAAAATTAACTTCTCGAACTTTGTACGCAATAAGATTTTGATAGGTTAAATAAGTAGTTATAATTTCACATTCAGATATAATTAAAGCGACCTCTAAAATTCTCCCCTGAACTTTTATAAGTGTCAGGGTCTCAGGGACCCACCTTACTAATGGAGTGTCAATCTGAAATATTTAAAACCTTTAGGCTTAACCTACCTTAGATTTGATCCAATCCAACAGGTTTCCGGGTCTCGGGTCAATCTTTTGACCAGCTTCACAGCTAACTTCGGGGTCCGGGGGTGCCAAGAGAAACGGGAGCCCAGCCAAAATCTCGCAGTCGGCCGGCAAGCGGCGAACTAGCGCGACGTAACGGGGCCTGGAGCCGAGTAGGTAAGCGGCCCCGTAGTGGGAAAACATTGTGGCCGCCCGAAGCTCGAAGGCGCGAATGGCATCTTCGAGGTTGGCCGTAACCGCGGCCCAAGCCTGTTGCATCACGTGTTGGTCGTGCACCGTTTTTTCGCAAGCGGTCAACTCCTTCCTCGATGCCTCTTTCAATTGCTGTATCGATTGAATCAAACATATAATAAGTCTATATTCATCGTATATTTTATCCGTATCTAGATAGATTGAAGGCTGTGGTCAACGGATATTTAAAAAACAAAAATGAATTCATTTAGGCAACAAATTTATGAATTAGGGTTATTCAAGGATTTTTATAAGTTTTTATAATGGAAGAGTAAAGTTTTTTGTCATTGAGTGCACACACTATATATTACCATTACAGATTTAGGTCGACCGCGATTTAGTAAAATGAAAATATATCAGATTATTTAAATTAAGGTTTTAACTAATAATGCAGGTGGGGGGGGTCGTTTTTATTTTGTCTTTCTACTTAATATTTTGCAAGCGATTAACACCTTCCTAAACGCGTCGTTAGGTTGCCGTATAAAACGCGCCCCTATTAAATTAATTTTGGCACCCATAAATTGCAAATCAACCGAAGTCTTAAAAATTCAACAAACTTCTTATTTAATTTTGAAAACCATCAAAATGTAAACATAATTCAAAAAATATTTCTAACTAATGACTATGCACTGCAGGCATAGAGTTATGAATCGAGATTCTATTATTAATTGAATCCTTTGTAATTTTGGGTCTAAGGTAATTTTTATAAATTGAAATTCCGACGGAGGTAAAACGCGGCCATTTTTTGATTTTCTAATCAGTCGATAGATACACCGATAAACCAAAAATGTGAATATGTTTTTGTGGCCTAACATCGACATTTTTCACGAGCGGTTAACCCCTTCCTAAACGCGTTGTTGGGTTGCCGTAGTGTGTATATGAAATGGGAAAGGTTAGTTAAAAACTAGCTGTTGAAAAATATTCGCACAAAAAACCTAACTCAATTAGTAGATAAAGAATATCCTTTGTTATTAAAAGTTGTCACTTGAAAAATAAGTTAATTTATATTGTAACGCCAGCCCCTTTGGACAATCTCGCTCATGGTCGATATTATTAATTTTAATCATAATCTTTATTAATGACAAAATTCCAATAAATCTAACAATTTAAAAAGTCGCAGCTTTAATAGTTTAGAGTTATCAATTTTCACCCCTCCCTTGACCAGAGAGATATTTTTGTGGCCTCATAATAGGGATTAGCCTGGCAAAAAGATAAAATCCTCATTTGGTTCAGCTTATAACTAATTTAAGAAATTAGAATATACTCCTAAAGATGGCGGGGGGGGGGAAGCAATGGTAATGTTCATATAAGAGCGAGAAATGTTGCAAGCTTAATTTGCTAATGGTCAAAAAATTGTGTGTAAAATAATAGCACAATTATTTATAAATAGTTAAGCCTATTTTTATGCATTTGGATTTAATTAGGCGCGGCTGACCCAAAGCAGCCATTTTATACAAAGGTTTGAACATTAATACACAATTGCCTTTATTTAATATTTTGTTTAGAAAACGACATCGACTGACTGTCGAGGTAATTACGTTTTAAGCCATATTTAAAATGGTATAAATATTAATTCTGACTTTACCCCGAGCGCGTTAAAATATTGTGATAATAAAAGGCCCAAAAACCAAAGGCCCACCCCATGTTGTTGCATTAATTAAACTTTTTGGGCGCTGTATTAATCGTTCCGGATTTCACACGTGTTAACGATATTCCCATCGCAGACTTAAGAACAAAACAATTTTTGGGTCGAATTGAAACCCAATTGGCCTTATCACGACTTCATTGAAAAATAATTCAAGCAGGTCTATATCAAACTACATTCGTACCCAAACCCAAATAGATTTATGGATTCAAATCCTAAAATTAGCAATATTTATGACCTTAAGAGTTATCAATCTTTGTTATTTGTACTGATACTAACTAAAATCAAGAAATAAGCTTAAAACATTTCAACGGTCGACATCTTCGCCCCCTCAAACTCTTCCCCCGACCTTATAATCAAGGCAGAGAGGAAAAAGGCCGAAAAATATTCCACCCTCACCAATACAGTTCTCATCCCCGTGATGGCTACTACTATTGGCACCTAGGTTCAGAGGCTCTCGCTTTCCTCAAACAAATCGGGAAAGCGATGACGAATTCTTCTTTAGAACCTAAGGAATTCTTCTACATCAGGCAAAAGATCACTATGGAAATCGTCAAATCCAACACGATTTACGATTTCCATACACGGATCAATGCCATCTAATTAGTTTTTAACGCGTTTTTCTTTGTAGTATTTTATTTATCAATGCTACCCATGTGATCTTTTTTAATATATTAAAACAAAAATTAAAAATAAAAAATAACTGAAAAAGGAAAACAACTCTATAGGTTAAGGTCAATAAAAATGTTCATTAAACATCCTCAAACCCATCCTTCACGATGCTAGTTTGTGAGGTCCGCGTCACACAACCTGTTAAGGTGCCAAAACATACAGGAACGTCACCTGATTAAACACACAGTTTTAGCCATCTATATCTCACATACATAACAGCGCCAATTTCTGATACCAATCGTGACGCAAAAGCAAGGAGGTTCGGATGTTGCACCATATGCGATCATACATTAACAAGGACTCTCAATATTTAAAAACACTCATTAATCAGGCTAAAAATACTGATTCGGATGGTAAAAGGTGGACTTGATGTCCGTAAACTTTACCTTTTTACCGAATAAATTTGTTGTTTGATTGAATGATCATACTACCCACCTAATTAACAGGCTGAGTGTTAAGCTAACAAAGGCCTGATTTGTAAAAACTTGCGCGAAGCAAATTTTCGCGCAAAAATTGTGCATAAAAGAAAGGAGGCGCAGGTAAAGGCCTTTTTCAAATTGTTTAATCAACATAATTAAATAAGTGTGGAAAACGTATTTTAACAATTTGTGGTCAAAATCTTGATCAGGGTCGCCTGGCATTAGCTGATCTTTACAAAGGCCAAGCATCAAACAGAACCAACATTGATTGAAAAGGAAATTGAAAAATTCAATTTAGTGACCTAAAAGGCCAATTTTTAAACACGCAACATTTAATTATATATATTCGTCATACAATTTAATTTAAAGTATATTTGTAAAATTCAATATTGAACCATTTAAAGGAGAAATGTAGCTAGTAATAGAAAGTACACTGGGTTAAATTACCTCGAGCTTGTGCCATAGAGAGCAGTGCACGCGGCCCCGCTGAGTACCATAACTTCCAATGCAATAACACACGCAATCCATGTTGAATTTAGGATAAAAATCAATACTCGATAAAAGCACCTCTTAGCAGCTCCTAATTATTGCTGCGCCGCCAACCACCGAACGAAATGGTAGTGTTAATTTGGTAGTTGGAAAAACGCCTAAGCCCCGCAACCACCTCTCCGAATGATGCCATAAAATTTTTATTAACTAAACCAGAGGGAGGCAGGTTAAATTCCACAAAGCCATTTCCAAAAAATTGCTTTAAAGCGCCAAACAAAACGGTACAACGAAAAATGCGCTTTGTGAAATTTACACCTGAGGGAACGGAACTTATTAATCATTGGGTGTTAGCATTATATTAACGATAACTTTATAATATAATCAATTATAAAATTTTCTAGTTCTCCCTCTCGTTACATTTAGAGTGCAACTAAAGCTAACACGGAGAGATTAAAGTCGCGCGTTGACAATGCAAGTCAATTTAAAAAAAAAATCAGAAAGTCCATAAATCAAAGTGGAATTATTGGATAAATGCTTCGAGGGGAAAAAGTTAACGGTAGTTATTTGGGCCATTGATTTCCTTCTCGATTTCACAGCGCGAACGAGCAATGATATTTTTCGTACTAAAATTTATGATTTATGGCAACAAGGCAAAATAACACTCCGGGTCGTAATAAAATAAAAATCTCGATTCTAACGACGTAACTAAAACCTTCTCTACATTTCTACCCCCCCCCCAGCTCTTTCTAAATCGATTTTTCCGCTCAAGGGCTCTCACGGTCGCGAATTATTTTATCATATGAAGACGAATGGGGGGGGGGGGGGTGTAATGTAGCTTATTTGCTACTACTTACTCTGTAAATGGGATGATAATTAAGTTAGTTTATTATTCCCATTTCCCCACAACCAAGGTCTTAATCTCACTTCTTCCTATTCAGGGACAAGATTAAAGTCACCCGTGTACCCCCGATTAGAAATATTTAGCGAAGTGGGCATGGGTTAGAAGGGGGGAGCTCGGTCCTAGATGAGTTCATCCCAAGCTTATTAGCCCGCCTTGAGGCTAAAACGGATATTTGATGCCAACCATAATATAGTTTACTAAGCATTAGCCATTCGACCCCCACCAGCATGTTCAATCAAAAGATTCATCTAATTATGCCATGGAAAAGGATTTAAAAAGATATGTACATAACTTGTAAACATTTTTTTTGCAAATTTCGTGTGTGGAATTAAGGTCTTAGAGTCAAGTAACGGTAATCCACCGGTTCAAATAGTTGTTATTCATTTTTTTAACCTATCAAACGATCAAAGCATTTAAGTCCAAGATCATTTTTGTTGAAAGCAAACCAAAAAAACGATCAAGGTATTTGGTTTACAAAAAAAATAAAGTGGTTTAGGCGTATATTTCGGCTAAGGTATAAGCCTAACGCTCTAAAAGGGCTTAACCGTTTGTTAGCATGAATTCATCGTTGGCAAGTGAGACCCGCCCAACCCAATTCAAAATAACATAAGATAGGACCGCCCAAATTAAGAGTCGCTTTTCTTAACGTTTACTGGGGTAAAGGCGACTAATAAGTTCTGCTTGAAACCAAACAATTTGCAATAATTTTTTATTAATAGCTAGGCATAAGCTAAATACTGATAGATAATCCTCTTTAAAAGATGCAATTTATGCAAGATTACATTAACACAAGCCCGAAACTCAGTCAAAATAGGGCGCCCATGCCTCTACTCGCGGAGTGTTTCTCGGGTAAAATTTTTTCCTTGTTAACTCCTAGCATAGCTCATTCGATCGGGGATGTATAAATATGTAAGTCATTCTCTTAATTACTATCATAGTCAAAACCGTTTAATTGCAAAGCCTTGGGCCTGAAAAAAATCGCGATTAACCGATATTTCGCGATTAAACGACGGAAATACAAGTATATGTGCATTATATTAAATATTCATTTCTTACGCTTCGCAATAAAACGATATTTTATATAATTAACTGGTTGATTTAAGGACTCGTAAATGTTTGTGAATATCCGATATTGTACTATTAAGCGATTTGTCAATAAACGATGTTTTTGCTAATACTATCGTAAAAAAAACAAAATGGCGGTTAACTTCGCGATTAAAAGATTTTCGCGATAATACGATTTGCGATTAAGAAGTTTCGACACCATATTAATTTTTTCTCTCCTACTCTATCCTTAAATTAAAAATCAATAGGAGGAGGCATCCACGAAGAACGTTTAGTAGAATGGCTCGATAGCTTAGAATTAATTAGCTGACACGACAAAACATGAATTGAACTGAACGATATTATGTTAGAGGCGGATTTAAGCTTAAACACCCTTTAAAAATTTCGGTTGAAGGCAGTCCCACCCCAACCCAAATCAAGCCGCAATAGTCAGTTAGTGTAACCTACTACATGACCTCAAGTGATTAAATCAAAACTTGCGTCTTCTAGTTGTGGTTGAAGTCATTTCTAAAAAAGGGTTTAAGTAATGTAAAGTTTTGATTTGCCGAGTTGATATCATGAGCAACAGTTTTTTAACTGATTTTTAAAGCGTGCCGAGTTCGGAGCATAAAGTATAAGTCGCTTTAATATCATGTTCGGTAGAAAATTAAAATTCCTGTTAATTAGGTCGTGTTATTACTATTTAGCTGCTTGGATTCAGGTTTACCTTTACCTTAACCTACATAAGACGCGCTCTTTATTTCAAAGAGATGTCAAAAAAAATTCTCAAAGCCATCTAAAATTTTAAATGCAATCATGCAACTAGAGCCTTGCACGAGACGCCCAACCCGAGCGGGCCCGACAGGGTTTCGGTCCGGGTTCGGGCAAAGTTTATTAAAATAATCGAACCTCGGGCTCGGGTCGGGCCTGATGGGGCAGCCCGAACCGATGCCCAAATAAAACCAGAGACAATTTAATTTTTATATAATATGTGATTTAAATAAATCCAACTCGATATAAAACCCATAAATTGCATAGTAATTATTAATCTTCGTACATCACACATAATAGCTTTCAAACTCCAGCTCCTCCCCTCGTCTATATTTTTAAATCAAAATTATAAAATTTTATTCTAGTATATATAAATACCCATAGTAGCCATTAAAACTCCAAAATAAAACAAGCATAAAATTCAAAAAGCTTGTTTATTTTAGACCGATAAATAAATTAGTTGAATAAATTGTTGCAAGAGAAACTGGATTCTAACTTATCCTTGTTTTATATTAAGAATAATAACAATAAAATTTATTTTTATTTATATGGTAAAATAATGGGGTCGGGCAAATTAAATAATGAAACGAGCTCGGGCCGAAGAAAAATCATTTTGCAGGGCTCTACATGCAACAAACTGGGTTTTTAGCCATACTCAATGAATATCTAAGCTTTGACCATACCAAAATCATTGGTAGCCATTGTTTTGGGATTGAGATTATTATTAGCCAAAATATAGTAGGACCTCGGGATGTAATAAAGACTTGGATAAAAATCGATTAAGGCTCATTTATTATAGGCCGTTAGGGTAAGGCAGAAATACAGTTCAGAATGTTTGTTGTATCAATTATATTTACTCACGATGCCTAATTAGCTGAACATTGCTTTATAAATATAGAGTAAACAAACACATTATTATTCTTATCTTAAGATGAATGCGAGCATATTTGCTCAAATTTTAAGCATAAATCTTTTAAAGATACAAAAAATTATTATCGTCGCTATAGTCAAAGAGAAGGTCACTCGCTCGATGACAGAATAAATGCCGAGCGCCATATAAATGCAGGCTCGAAAAAAACTTATAGTCATATTAACATTTGCCCTACTATATCCATTGTCAACCAAAAAATCCCAATCTGCCTTACGGGTCTGATATTATTTAAATGTGAATTAAAACCAAAAATTATGGACTTTTAGTTGTGAAAGAATATGGTATAGTTGGCAGGTGGATAAAACTCTATTTTAGTTTTGCGTAGAATTAAGTTTCATAATTAATTCCCTTAAAACCAAACACCCAGTGGCGTAAATGACGGGGGGGGACACGGGAAATTCCCCCCCCCCGGGGAAAAAATTATTTTAGATCTAAAGTTTATATTTTATAGTTGTGCAACGTAACTGACCAAGTTAGACACTTATTAATTGCTATGAATGACTTTCTTTATGTTTTATACCAGATTTTATAATTTTGATGTTAAAATAAAAATATTATAGGAAAATTAAAAATTCCCCCCCCCCCGGAGAAAATCCTGGCTACGCGCCTGCAACCACATAAGGTCTAACGAATGATTATGATGGTAATTTTATTATTTTAGCCTGAATGTAATTTAGCTGAAAATACATCTAGACGTCTAAAATGAAAACACAAATCTTACTATAAATTATAAGATTCAATTCTTAAAAAAAATGAAACTAATTTAAAAATGCTCGTTTAAGCGTAATTAAAATTAGTCCTTTGCCAACACGATATAACAAGCCGAAACAACATAATAATTTAATAATTAAAAGGCCCGATTCATAATATAAAGCCATCGATTAAAAATTCAATGTAATTCGTCGCCCAAAATTAGGACGCAAATTACAGCTCATCCTTCATCATGGGCGTAGCCAGAATTGGAATTAGAGGAAGGGGGCAATAATGATTTAGGGAGGGGCAAAAGGATCATTTTTTGAAATTTTATATCTAACTTTAATAGAGGGGGGCAGTCGCCCCTCCCTGCCCCCCCCCTTGATTACGCCCATGTCCTTCACTGCCGAGCCGGGATGACTGTATAAATAACGCGATATTTGTTAATAAAACAAAATTACGCTGGTTTAAAACTAACTAAAAAGAATTAATAAAAGCACAGGAGGGGTGAAAAGGGACCCCTCCTTACCTTCCTATGCATGCCTGCCTAGTTTCGGTGTATCATATTACAAGCACCTCCCTTTGGTTTGATTGATGATGATGATAAGCCTGGTGCCTGGGCCAGCCAGCAATACCCTTATTCACGAGGAGCAACAAACTCAATTTTTGACAATTTTAAACGAACAAAACAAACACTGACGACACCTATTGCTTGATCTTTAAAAAAGAAGCGAACTTGTTTTGCCCCTCCCCCCCCCCTTTAAATGGGCTGGGCGTGTGTTTATTTAACAGGTTATAAGAATAGAGTATATAGTAAGGTAAGAATTAAATCCTTAATATGCTCTACATATTATACCTCACCCTTAAAAAACTAAATTTTATGGGGGGGGGGGAGTGAAAATTTGCTACACTTTCAAGGCAAACACTGTGAGTAAGATATCTCTAATTATAGCCTCTTAAAGGTAAGAAGAATTCATCGACTCACTCATATAATCTCCCCACAACCATACCTATATCTAGTTCTCCTTGTTTCAGCAGTTCAAAGATTCCAAGGTCAGACGACCCTTTTTATATAATAGTAGCGGGCAATTCCGCATTTCATCTATTAAATCGCCAGTTTATAATGTGCATCAAGCGATGCCATAGCCGAACCCTGCAACTAAAAGCTGAGCTAAAAAACCGAAGGGGGGGGGATGTTCGGATTTATAAAATGGATTTTGCAAGACTCGGGCATACATTTTCACAATTTTGCATTATGATTCGTTCAAATAAATCGAAATCTAACTATATGATTTAAGGGAAGCTGTCGGGTTTTTACAAAGTACTCCATCTAAACCTAATTTTTATATATTTCGAGAGAGGGGAAGGGGAGAAGTTGGGCCAAAAGTTAAATCGAGGTCAAATTCGAAAAATAAATATTACAATTTTATGATCGATTTGAAAATAATTTATTTTGCAAGACATTGATAAAAATTATCCCGTCTTAATATTATATTGCGCGATGCCTTTAAATGCCCGAAATATTAATTCGCTGTGTGCTGGCTGACGTCAATTTTGGCGTGCCAGAAAAGTTTGATTTTGTTAAAAAGACTGCTGATTGGTATATCTGATGGAGTTGGGAGCCAAAAAATAAAGAGCCAAGTTTCTTTTGGTTGAGCCATAGTAGCAATGGCATGTCACCGTTTCTTAATTACTAGTTATAGTAGTAGTGTCGTGAGAAATTATTTATGCACGCACGGAAAAAGGAATAAGATGATCAAGTGAAGGAATTTTTTATCCTGACCTTCAATAATAATTATTGATTTACGAAAAGGTGTTTAAAATGTTACAACACACCTTAACTTTTAATAAATGTGATAAGGAGCAAAACTTCACAAAAATAAATTACGGACTGGGTGTCAGGCGTTAATTTAAAAAGTGTTTGATGTTTAAAAGAAGGAAATTAGTTACTTGTTACAATACAATCATAAACTAATATGATAAAAAAAGATTTTAAAATCTTACATGTAATATCAAAAGATAAATTTTTTTGAAAATGCCACAAGATTATGTTAATATTATTTATAAATCAATGCCTATACATATTATTTAAATATTAGCTTTTAATACCTGAGCTAATTGGGTTCGAGCAACAATTGTGGTATAACTGGGTTGGAGTAATAATGATCCTTCAACTTGTTCTTTTAACATTATATCTATAAGGGATAAATAAAATAGTTTAATTGAATATCAATACAAATTATAGAACAATTCAATTAAAACTATGTTATATATGTACCTATTCCATTATCCATCTTGGAATACATTGAAAGTGGATTATCAATACATAATTTATTAAATAAGAAAATGGGATTGGTATCCTAAAATTTCTATATAATGAGTTCTCATAAAAAAAAGTTTACAGTTCCAGCTGAATATGAGCATATTTTTGCATTAACATCTAGGCATTCACCACCACTTACTATCAAAACTTGCTTATCTTCTGGAATTCCACAATCTTCCCATATAGCAGTTTTTACAAAACTGACCCTTTAAAAGGTTAGTGATAATAAGCAATATAATTACGGTTTAAAGGCATAGTTAACATCAAATGTCAACATCTTTCCTGAGTCGACTAGAAAAACGTATAACATACCTCCAACAATAATCTCCTACAAACTTTTTCTTCAAATTATTAATTAAGCCATTATAATGATTTTTAATTTGTATATAAAAAAAATCGTATATTTATTCAAAAAAAAATCAGGGGTAACATTTCTTTGTCTAAAAACATATGATCAAGTGAAATAACGACGACCTTTAAAAACAAAATTTGGCCCGCTATGCCAAAAAATAGACTAGTAAAAAATAATTTAAACTATCATTAATATTGTCGTTTAGATCACAAGTGTATACTATTAACAAAAAGACCTGTCATTAGTTTCAAGCGAGCTCCGACATACGGATCGTTAGTCATTTATGTGATTTTCTAATTTTGGTATACAGAATTATATAACCTTGTATTTATCTTTTACCATTTAGATCTATTTGCGTTAAATCCTATGAGAAGCATGTCATTATAATATTTATGGCAAAATGTTTTTGTTTAAAGTGCTTAATTAATTCATGATGTTAGGGAACATTTTATATAACTATTTCAAAGTTTTATCAAGCCATAGTTTATTATTAAACAGAGCCCGTCATTATTTGTACACAATTGCACTTTTTAACGATTGTTTGAATGTTAAACCGTTAGGTAATTGCAATATGGCGACTAATTTTGTCCTACTGCAGATTATGTTAGTTTTTATAGCTTATAGGTTGTATTTGAGCCTTCATATTATATGCCAGTGTGTTAAAAATAATGCATTATGACACATAGGTTTTGTAAATTGTACCAATTATTTTTAGTATTATGCATAAGCTCACCCAGGAAATAGAGAGGGCAAAAGATTTGATATTGATTTAGAGAGTTAAAATGATTATTTAAACTCTCTAAATCATTATTAGTTAAACACAAATTAGTGTTTGAATTTATGGAAGCATGTTACCTCTGAATTTGATTAAGCAAATGACAGAATTTAATAAACATTTTTATAGTTTATGCATTTAATTAAAAAAAGATTTAATATGATATGACTTGATCGGTATTAAGGTATCATTAAACGTTTTTATAAAAAATTATATTAGATAGTTATTTGTCTTGGCTTGATAAAAAAGTATAAAGCAAAATATAAATATATTCTGCATTTTTCTATTAATTTATGGTGGTTAGTGATGCGGAAAAACCGAGAAAAATCTCGGTCTCGTCTCGTCTCGTCCCGAAAAACCGAGACGAGACGAGACGAGAATTCGGAAAAGGGAGTCGAGATCGAGACGAGAATTTTGATGTCGGGACGAGACGAGACGAGATTTTTTCGGCGAGATCTCGACTTTTATTGATAATAAATTTTAGTAAATTATTGATTATTTTAATTTGCTTGATACATTTAAGGTAATAAGTGTAAATCAATATGTATGAAATATATTTGATATACAAAAAAATTTTAAGTGTAGTAAATTTTATACATCTTTGCAAAAATTAAAATTTGGCAATCATTTAGATTTACCTAAATATGGTTGACCCTTAGGGTATGTGAATACTTTTATAATGAAAATGTTAGGCTTAGAATAAGTTCTAATGGAATAGTAAATACTACTAAAGCATATTTGAATTTCGCAGTTACTCATCCTGCATAATGCGTTAATTATAAATTGGTGTTCAATCTTTGAACAATTATACAACTTGAACTAAGGTGGCTCGAGGTTTTTGAGAACCCGCCTAACGATTTCAAAAGTTAAAATATTAAATGACACAGTAATAGATTAAATCTTGAGTCATAAGTTTTCTAACTGTTTTTATGCTTAAACTAATAGTATACCTCCCAAATTTTTGAACCTTAATAAGATATTATGTGAATACATATTTTTGACGTATGCATTACTGTTCATATTATAAACAGGGTTGGCAGGTGCATTCAAATTTACTATAATTTCTATATTTATGCAATATAAAATAAATACACGAACCTGTACTTTCCATATAAAATGTTATCTTTATTAATTAATTCATATTTTTCTATTGTCAATGAGAGTCCTGTCCCGCTAAATCTTTAAAAGTTTGTGTATTAAAATTTTTCGAAAAATATTAAAGTTTACCATTTGGATTTTTACACTGATTTAATATTTTTAAAAACACTCGACAAATTTTTATTCCGTATTTATATTTTTTAAAAGTCGAGACGAGACGAGAATTCTCGTCGAGACGACACGAGACCGAGATTTTTCTAGACCGAGACGAGATCGAGATTTTCTTAATCGCTCCCGAGACGAGACGAGATTTTGTTTTCGAGACCGAGACGAGACGAGATCGAAACACTAATGGTGGTCTAGTCCTATAGAAGGAGTGGGATAGAATAGATTTTATTTGGGCCTCCATTTTGTCAACACCTTTTCTATACTTTGCCATTGATTAATATTGAATCTTCAGAAATACAAAAAACGAAGACTGGTTTCTTCTCATTTTTGTATATATAAGGTAAGGTTGCGTGATAGTCGGGTGATACGCGTGATAGTAGGGTGATGATACACGTGAAGGTGAGATGATACAAATTCGAATTTGAATATGATGATACGCGTGAAGGTGAGATGATACAAATTAGAATTTGAATATAATCGTATAGGCTATAACATCTCTACCCCCTTAATTTATTTCATATCTTTCTACAGGTTTTTGGATTCGTGTTCATCACCGGACAGTTATTTCGGGTGAGGGTGTAGGTGATTGCGGGGAGTCCATAGGCTGGGGTAGGGGTGAGAGCGGGGTTGTGATGGAAACTGGTATATTATCGCTAGCTTCATCATCTGGTAGATTAAGCTGTTGCGGAATTGTGGCGTCAAGTAAATCACTGGGTTCATTTGGTGGCAGATTACTCGGTATTTCGTTCGAAATGTCAGCCCATAGTTCTTCATTGTTCTGTTTGTCTGCGTCATCCAAAGACTTCCTAATATGATCACCATGTCTCTTCCATAACGCCCCATTATCCATTTCCACCATGTACGATACTGGGCCTAAGATTTTTACTAATTTTCCCGTTACCCATAATTTATTATTAGTTGTGAAAGTTCTAACCCACACTTTATCTCCAATTATAAGTTTTCGTTTGATAGGTGCCAACTCGTCTCTGTCAAGATCATACATGTGGGTTGAGTAAATTTAATGGACCGATAGGTTGTATCTTGATTAATAGATTAGCAGGAGTTAATCCAGTCGTTGGGTGAATGGTATTCCTATAAGAAAACAGAAAGTTATATAATTTATCGTTTTTAAAATTCCTAGTTTTGTTCAAAAACTCCTTAAATGTTCGGACAAAACGTTCTGCTTCTTCGTTGGATCGAGGATGATACGGACTGGAATATGCGTTACGAATATTATTTGTTTTGCAGTATGTTTTAAACTCGGCGCTTGTAAATTGAGGTCCATGGTTTGTAGCCAGGGTATTAGGTACTCCAAACTTTGAGAAAATAGCTTCGAGAGCGTTTATAGTGCTTGACGTTGTTATCGTTGTCATAGAAATCACCTCTGACCATTCACTGTAAGCGTCAATTAGAATTAGATAATAATACCCATTAATTGGTCCACAAAAATCGGCATGTAACCTAGACCATGGTTTTCCAGGGTTTTCCCATTTTTGAGTTGCTAATTCTGTTGTATCAGTGAACCAATGTTGACAATCCGTACAGTTTTTAACATAACCTTCTATATCCTTATCAATACCCGGATACCAGAGATGTTGACGAGCCAAGATTTTTGAGCGACTCATGCCTGGTTGTCCTAAGTGGATTAGTTTCAAAATGGTTTGCCTTAATCCTTGAGGAATAATAATTCGGTATCCCCAAAATATGCAGCCTTTTAACGTGGTGAGTTCTTTTTGCCTTTGTTGGTAATTTATTAGCTCTGGAGTAACTTTCTTCGGCCAGCCATGGAGTACATAGTTATAGACTTGTCCCAAGATAGGATCTATACGAGTAGGACGCTCTATGTCGGCGGATGTAATAGGAAAATGTTGAAATGGTTCTTCATAAATGGTGTATATATCTTCTTCTTCCCCTTGTTCTAGCGTTTCTTCAGATTGTATTGGAACTCTGGATAACATATGTTGTAGAAACGATATTTTTAATCTTATATAATCAAATTATGAGAAAGGTTGTTAAGAAATGATTTATTACCCTTAATATCATATGTGGAGGTAAGAGTTAAACAAAATACTAAATTATTACTCTTTAAATCATAAATTAATGCTTACATGGAATCGAAGTAATAAATGATGTAATTACTAGTATAATTAACATATTATTTTTCTTTGTATTTTTTTGGAGTTTGAAGGAATTTATATATTCACGAAAAACAAGGTTGAACGGCCTGCTAAATAAATATTTAAAACTAAATTAGATTTTTGTTGCGTGTAAGACATCTCTCCATTAATATTCAACATATATAACCAGCTTCAAAAAAACTTCAAGATTTATTCAATCCATATAACCAATACAAGTTTATTTTTCATCAAATGATGTTGATAATATAAACTAAATTATGTATACTTAAAAGGCTCTGCACAATTTAGCCATTGTACAACTAAAATTACTTTATTTTTGCATTATTTTAAAAGAATAATATGCTTTACTTTTCAATATTTCCCAATTGATTTACATCACATTTATTTCTTCATCCTTATTCCTTAGCAAGACTATTATAGTCGTATATTTAATTACAATATTTCTTTACCAATTATATCATGAAATCCCAATAAAACTTATAGGAAAACATCTGCCATTCAGGCAATACCCAATTGCGACGCCCGCCAGCACTTCAACCTTAAATCTTTAGTTTTTGACGGATCGGGTCACGAGTGGCTTGAAGCTTATCCTAGCTCACTTTCTGGATTGATGTTGGAGGACCCAGAGCTAGCATACGCCATCGCCCTCAGACTAGGAATTCCCTATTCAAAGGAATATTCCTGCCGCAACTGCTCCCAGAGCATAGACATTTATGCAAAGCATCCCCTGCACTGCCTTTACAATAAATTTAAAACATAAGGCACGAAAAGGTGAATAGCCATATCCAAGCCGCTTTTAAAAAAGCCAACATTCCCTCCGTTTTAGAGCCGTCAGACCCTTCGTTGGAGGGAAGGATGCGACCAGACGGCTCTACTCTTATCCCTTGGCAAAATGGTCTACCCCTTAAATGGGATTTCACCTGCATAGACATTTTCGCCCCCTCTAACCAAAACTACAACGCTCTGACTCTCGCCGAACACCGCAAAACGGTTAAATACCAGGCCCTCCTACCATCTAATACCTTCACCCCTATCGTTGCCTCGTGTTCTGGGACTTTTGGTCCGGCCGCCATTAAGCTTTTTAAAGAAATCAGCCGTCGCTGCCCGCCCTCTAAATATTCCACTAATTTTTTACTTAAACAAAAAATTGGTATTTTTATAGCTAAGTACAATTTTAAATCCCTGGCCGACAGTTGGCCACTTTTACAAGATGACACATTCGATTTCTCAAGATAGGCCAGTCCAGTGGGACATTTTTGAATCATAATATTTTTATTTTGTTTTGCATCCGCTTATTTTTCGAATTTTGACACTTCGTTTTTATAATGTTCTTACGTTCAAATAAACAATATATACATTAATAAAAAAAAAAAAAAAAATTAGATTTTTGTTGCGTGTAAGACATCTCTCCATTAATATTCAACAATTCAATCCATATAACCAATACAAGTTTATTTTTCATCAAAGGATGTTGATAATATAAACTAAATTATGTATACTTAAAAGGCTCTGCACAATTTAGCCATTGTACAACTAAAATTACTTTATTTTTGCATTATTTTAAAAGAATAATATGCTTTAAATAACTTTTCAATATTTCCCAATTGATTTACATCACATTTCTTCATCCTTATTCCTTAGCAAGACTATTATAGTAGTATATTTAACTACAATATTTCTATACCAATTATATCTCATGAAATCCCAATAAAACTTATAGGAAAACATCTGCCATTCAGGCAATACCCAATTGCGACGCCCGCCAGCACTTCAACCTTAAATCTTTAGTTTTTGACGGATCGGGTCACGAGTGGCTTGAAGCTTATCCTAGCTCACTTTCTGGATTGATGTTGGAGGACCCAGAGCTAGCAAACGCCATCGCCCTCAGACTAGGAATTCCCTATTCAAAGGAATATTCCTGCCGCAACTGCTCCCAGAGCATAGACATTTATGCAAGGCATCCCCTACACTGCCTTTACAATAAATTTAAATACATAAGGCACGAAAAGGTGAATAGCCTTATCCAAGCCGCTTTTAAAAATGCCAACATTCCCTCCGTTTTAGAGCTGTCAGACCCTTCGTTGGAGGGAAGGATGCGACCAGACGGCTCTACCCTTATCCCTTGGCAAAATGGTCTACCCCTTAAATGGGATTTCACCTGCATAGACATTTTCGCCCCCTCTAACCAAAACTACAACGCTCTGACTCTCGCCGAACACCGCAAAACGGTTAAATACCAGGCCCTCCTACCATCTAATATCTTTACCCCTATCGTTGCCTCGTGTTCTGGGACTTTTGGTCCGGCCGCCATTAAGCTTTTTAAAGAAATCAGCCGTCGCTGCCCGCCCTCTAATTATTCCACTATTTTTTACTTAAACAAAAAATTGGTATTTTTATAGCTAAGTACAATTTTAAATCCCTGGCCGACAGTTGGCCACTTTTACAAGATGACACATGCGACATTTTTGAATCATAATATTTTTATTTTGTTTTACATCCGCTATATTTTTCGAATTTTGACACTTCGTTTTTATAATGTTCTTACGTTCAAATAAACAATATATACATTAATAAAAAAAAATAAAAATAAAATTAGATTTTTGTTGCGTGTAAGACATCTCTCCATTAATATTCAACAATTCAATCCATATAACCAATACAAGTTTATTTTTCATCAAATGATGTTGATAATATAAACTAAATTATGTATACTTAAAAGGCTCTGCACAATTTAGCCATTGTACAACTAAAATTACTTTATTTTTGCATTATTTTAAAAGAATAATATGCTTTACTTTTCAATATTTCCCAATTGATTTACATCACATTTATTTCTTCATCCTTATTCCTTAGCAAGACTATTATAGTAGTATATTTAATTACAATATTTCTATACCAATTATATCTCATGAAATCCCATTAAAACTTATAGGAAAACATCTGCCATTCAGGCAATACCCAATTGCGACGCCCGCCAGCACTTCAACCTTAAATCTTTAGTTTTTGACGGATCGGGTCACGAGTGGCTTGAAGCTTATCCTAGCTCACTTTCTGGATTGATGTTGGAGGACCCAGAGCTAGCAAACGCCATCGCCCTCAGACTAGGAATTCCCTATTCAAAGGAATATTCCTGCCGCAACTGCTCCCAGAGCATAGACATTTATGCAAGGCATCCCCTACACTGCCTTTACAATAAATTTAAATACATAAGGCACGAAAAGGTGAATAGCCTTATCCAAGCCGCTTTTAAAAAAGCCAACATTCCCTCCGTTTTAGAGCCGTCAGACCCTTCGTTGGAGGGAAGGATGCGACCAGACGGCTCTACCCTTATCCCTTGGCAAAATGGTCTACCCCTTAAATGGGATTTCACCTGCATAGACATTTTCGCCCCCTCTAACCAAAACTACAACGCTCTGACTCTCGCCGAACACCGCAAAACGGTTAAATACCAGGCCCTCCTACCATCTAATATCTTTACCCCTATCGTTGCCTCGTGTTCTGGGACTTTTGGTCCGGCCGCCATTAAGCTTTTTAAAGAAATCAGCCGTCGCTGCCCGCCCTCTAATTATTCCACTATTTTTTACTTAAACAAAAAATTGGTATTTTTATAGCTAAGTACAATTTTAAATCCCTGGCCGACAGTTGGCCACTTTTACAAGATGACACATGCGACATTTTTGAATCATAATATTTTTATTTTGTTTTACATCCGCTATATTTTTCGAATTTTGACACTTCGTTTTTATAATGTTCTTACGTTCAAATAAACAATATATACATTAATAAAAAAAAATAAAAATAAAATTAGATTTTTGTTGCGTGTAAGACATCTCTCCATTAATATTCAACAATTCAATCCATATAACCAATACAAGTTTATTTTTCATCAAATGATGTTGATAATATAAACTAAATTATGTATACTTAAAAGGCTCTGCACAATTTAGCCATTGTACAACTAAAATTACTTTATTTTTGCATTATTTTAAAAGAATAATATGCTTTACTTTTCAATATTTCCCAATTGATTTACATCACATTTATTTCTTCATCCTTATTCCTTAGCAAGACTATTATAGTAGTATATTTAATTACAATATTTCTATACCAATTATATCTCATGAAATCCCATTAAAACTTATAGGAAAACATCTGCCATTCAGGCAATACCCAATTGCGACGCCCGCCAGCACTTCAACCTTAAATCTTTAGTTTTTGACGGATCGGGTCACGAGTGGCTTGAAGCTTATCCTAGCTCACTTTCTGGATTGATGTTGGAGGACCCAGAGCTAGCAAACGCCATCGCCCTCAGACTAGGAATTCCCTATTCAAAGGAATATTCCTGCCGCAACTGCTCCCAGAGCATAGACATTTATGCAAGGCATCCCCTACACTGCCTTTACAATAAATTTAAATACATAAGGCACGAAAAGGTGAATACCCTTATCCAAGCCGCTTTTAAAAAAGCCAACATTCCCTCCGTTTTAGAGCCGTCAGACCCTTCGTTGGAGGGAAGGATGCGACCAGACGGCTCTACCCTTATCCCTTGGCAAAATGGTCTACCCCTTAAATGGGATTTCACCTGCATAGACATTTTCGCCCCCTCTAAACAAAACTACAACGCTCTGACTCTCGCCGAACACCGCAAAACGGTTAAATACCAGGCCCTCCTACCATCTAATATCTTTACCCCTATCGTTGCCTCGTGTTCTGGGACTTTTGGTCCGGCCGCCATTAAGCTTTTTAAAGAAATCAGCCGTCGCTGCCCGCCCTCTAATTATTCCACTATTTTTTACTTAAACAAAAAATTGGTATTTTTATAGCTAAGTACAATTTTAAATCCCTGGCCGACAGTTGGCCACTTTTACAAGATGACACATGCGACATTTTTGAATCATAATATTTTTATTTTGTTTTACATCCGCTATATTTTTCGAATTTTGACACTTCGTTTTTATAATGTTCTTACGTTCAAATAAACAATATATACATTAATAAAAAAAAAATAAAAATAAAATTAGATTTTTGTTGCGTGTAAGACATCTCTCCATTAATATTCAACAATTCAATCCATATAACCAATACAAGTTTATTTTTCATCAAATGATGTTGATAATATAAACTAAATTATGTATACTTAAAAGGCTCTGCACAATTTAGCCATTGTACAACTAAAATTACTTTATTTTTGCATTATTTTAAAAGAATAATATGCTTTAAATAACTTTTCAATATTTCACAATTGATTTACATCACATTTATTTCTTCATCCTTATTCCTTAGCAAGACTATTATAGTAGTATATTTAATTACAATATTTCTATACCAATTATATCTCATGAAATCCCAATAAAACTTATAGGAAAACATCTGCCATTCAGGCAATACCCAATTATATATTCATACCAATAAACCCTGATCTTCCCTGGATAAATGGTTTAATCTTTTTAAAACAGATTATCAAAATTTGAGATAAATATAATTTTATGTTTCATATTATCTTTCGGGACTTGGTTGAGGCAGCTCAGAAAAAGGAGCTAAAACTCGTCACGATCATCACATTTCGTTACTCTCGTCACGAAAACCATATGAAAAACCATATGAAAATTGATATGGTGAAAGTGAATCTGGGCATCAGATTTATAAATTGGTGAAATTATAATATGTAATTATACTTAATAAAAGGATACTATAATTGTTAATTAAAACAAAATAAGGTATATCAAAATGTATAAACTATTTTATCAATAAATACATATTATCAAATAAATCTAACCCTAACCCTTGCCTTTATTACATTTTGCACAGAAGTGGGTGAAAGTATATATCTTAGATCTTAGCTATATGTAGGTAATTATTTATAAATGGTGAAATTATAATATGTAATTATACTTAATAAAAGGATACTATAATTGTTAATAAAACAAAATAAGGTATATCAAAATGTATAATACTATTTTATAAATGAATACATATTATCAAATAAATTACTAAATCCAACCCTTGCCTATATTACATTTTGCACAGAAGTGGGTGAAAGTATATATCTTAGATCTTAGCTATATGTAGGTAATTATTTAATAATTTGTCATCATCAATTATATCTGAAAGATTTCATAAAATGAGAACCAAAATTTTATTAATTCTCATGTATACAATATTTATTAAAATTCAGTGAACAATATGAATTATATAAGATTGATCATTTTCCCTTGATTTATCTTTTTGATGTTTGAGTCACTTTCTCGTTGTATTGCTTTAATGTGATCTATAAACTCGTAGATGTTAGGGTGGGATTGTTTTATCATGTGTTTTAATTTGTTGTGGAATCCTTCTATGTGATTAATGGGTTAGGGTTAGGTTTAAATTACTTGGTAATAAATTCCTGGGTTTTTTCCTATCTTTGCTTTGGTATAGGAGTATCGGCCATAAGTCAACACCTGACCATTTCTTGCTGACTTCGTAAATTCTAAAAAATATGTACAGCCTATATAATTACACTTACTTAATTTATCTTTCGCTAGAAATAAATCTTGCACAAATGCCATGTAACAATATGCAAACGATAGGTAGCTAGGTAATCTCTAAAATACGAACCTAATTTTGTGCTGCTTTTTGTGACGATTGTGCTGCCTCAACCATGATTCTTATCTTTCATTTATGCAATATAAAATTTTACTGTGCTCATTTATGTACTCCCTGATCTCACCTTAAAGGGTTAAATTTATATTGCATAACAACCTACTTTTGCTGTATACCACTTAAATATGAGAATAAACAGACTTATGTTATTACATAAAGGCATAATAACAATATAACACATACCCTGTGAATTTCAACCTTGCACGTTTGAAATTCTTATTAATCTTTATTTGTCACCTTACACCCATGGTAGCACTTAAATCTCTATGCCCTACATGTAAGAGGAACATTTGTTTAAACAAAAAAAATTGTTTTGTCCCCCATGGCCCATTATCAGCTAAATGCCCTTCATCTGGTAAGCTGGCCCCTCCAAATATAATATGTCCTCCTACAGCACTAGAAATTGAATCTAATAATAATATTGACATTATACCTAACTCTAGTACATTCTCAGCTACCCCTAATAATGTTTATTACAGTGATGAGCCTCCTGATTCAACATGGAGTAAAGTCCTTTTGGCACATGGCTTCACCCCCACAATTTTAAGAATTCCAAGAGGAGCACGACCTTGTTTGCAACAATTTTTAATAAACTTGCTAAATACTATCATAAGTGACCCACACAACATTGTTGCATGGGAAAAATTAATCAAATTCTCTTCTCACATTTTGGCCCCACCCAAATCTAAGGAAACAAACCTATCACAAAAAATTAAAAATGAAATTTTGAATTTTGACATTAATAATACACTTGCAGATTATACACCTGATGAAAGAAAATTAATATCATCAACTCCAAAACAAACAGCAACTAGGATATCCAGGAAAATTCACTCTTTTAATAAAAAAGGAGCCATGAGACTTTTAAAGGAGAACAATCCAATTGTAACCCCTAGTCAGGAATCATATGAACACCTCCTTGCCAAACACCCAAAACATTTGTCTCAGTATTGCTTCCCCCTTGTGCCATCCAACTTAACCCTAGAATCCTCAGAAATTAGTGAAGCTATCCATTCCTTTCCAATTGACTCTGCTGCAGGTTTGGATGGTATCAAACCAATTTATCTTCAAGATCTTATTAAAATTGAAAATATCAATTCTTCAATTCTGCTCGTTGCACTAACTAAATTTTGCAATTTAATTATTAATGGCAACATTCCTCAAGAAGTAAGACCAATAATTTTCGGGGTCAAGTTACTTGCTATTCAAAAACAGAACAAAACTCTAAGACCGATCGCCATCGGCGGAGTCTTCCGGAGAATCATATCTGAAGTTATATGCAAATCAATCAAGCATAATTTATCCCCATCTCTAATGCCTCATCAGCTAGGATTCGGTGTCAAAGGGGGTAGTGAAAGAGCTACGCATGCTGCTAGATTGACCCTTGAAAATTTACCGCCTAGCGAGTCTTTTATAAAATTAGACTTTCAAAATGCCTTTAACAACCTAAATAGAAATTCCTTTATTAACACTTTCATCGATGCTTTTCCCCAATATGCCAACTATATTCTTTTAAGTTATGGCACCCCGTCTATTTTAAAATTTGGACAATTTTTCATTGATTCAGCTGAGGGCATTCAACAGGGGGACCCCCTTGGCCCCTCCTTATTTTGTATGGCCATCAAACCATTAATAGATGAAATCAACGACAAATGCAATTTGAGGTTAAAAGTATGGTATCTAGACGATGCCACCCTATCAGGCACCACGGAAGAGCTAATCAAAGCTCTTAACATCATTAATGAATACTACATAAAACTTAACCTATCATTAAACGCGACAAAATGCGAAATTTATTCTGACAGCACAACTGACATCCACCCATCCTTTGCATCTTTTCTACGCCTCAAGAAGGACGAGGTATTTTTACTAGGTTCTCCAATAGGCGGTCCTGAATGCTTAAGAAGTTATCTCGACAATAACCTTAAAAATTTAAAATCTAAAAATGAAATTTTTAAGCTTATGCCCGCCCATCACGCATTTTACATATTGAAAAACTACTTTAATATAGCCAAAATATTATTTTGCTTCCGATCAACAAGCGCATTTTTGCATACACATATTTTACATAATTTCGAAACCCACATAAAATCTGTCATCGAATCCACCCTGAACTTATCATTCGATACTAACACCTGGTTACAAGCCACATTACCAACAAAATCTGGGGGTCTGGGAATTCGTTCACCAAGCTCCTTATCCTTGGCCTCATTTATATCATCCCACTTATCCTCAAAATCCATCGTCGCCAAACTAATCTCATACCCCCTTGATGAAACATTTATACAGGCCCTATCCCTTTGGAATTTAAATGTTCTACCAGAAAGCTCACCACCACAAACACCAAATTAAAAGGATTGGGATGCATGTTTGGTTTCGCGCTCCGTTGCTTATCTCCTTTCGAGCTGCGATACCAAACAACATTACAACCTTAGATCTTTGGTGTTTGATAAATCTGGACATGAATGGCTAGAGGCTTTTCCTAGCAGGTTTTCCAATATGATGGTAGAGGATTGCGAGCTATCCTACAATGTAGCACTACGCCTTGGAATAAAATACACAAAGGCATATGCCTGTAAAAATTGCAACCTGCCTGTGGATGAAGAAGCACGCCAACCGTTACACTGCAGACTTAATAAATTTAGATACTTGCGACACTCTAAAATTAATTCTATTATCCAGTCAGCCCTTAGAAAGGCCCAAATTCCATCCATACTTGAACCTTCAGATCCTGCCCTTGAAGGTGGAATGCGTCCTGACGGTTCATCGCTAGTCCCATGGGAAAATGGTCTCTTTTTAAAGTGGGATTTTACATGCATAGACCTATTTGCCCCCTCTAATCTTAATTATGACCCCATGGCCCTCGCCGAAGAACGCAAGCTCCAAAAATACAAGGCCCTTTTGGACTCTAGTATTTTTATCCCAATGGTTTCCTCCAGTTCAGGATCCTATGGAAAAATGGCGTTGGCTTTGTTCAAAGAAATAGGCAGGCGATCCCCTCCCTCCAAATATTCCCCCGCATTTTAATTGCTATGCAATTTATGGGCTCGTTTTTGGTTGTCCTTGATGTCCGTTGATGTCCTCCCTATCTATTTGCATTGGGTTTATTAGGTTATCGATTTTTTAAATTAATGCATGAGAAAGAGGTGCCCCACCCCTCATCTCTATCTCCCTCGCTTTCGGGCGGGGTCGGGTTTTAATTGCTACGTTAAATTAATGCATAAGTATATCTATTCGTTTTTGAATTGGGTAACATTGATATTAATTGCTATAATTACCCCACTACAAGGGTTTGGGTTAGAATCTCGGAGTTTTTTTAGACTCTTATGATTGTTCTTGTTACTACCATTGATAATAAGACTTTTTGGCCGTCTGCTGGCTGCTGACCAATGAAAAAAATGACCATTGGCCAAAATGTGAATCAAAGTTTTTTTTTTCTTTTTTTTTTGACTATTATGATTGTTCCTGTTACTACCATTGCTAATACGATTTTTCGGCCGTCTACTGGCTGCTGACCAAAGAAAAAATGACCATTGGCCAAAATGTGAATCCAAGTTTATTTTTCGTTTTTTTTTGACTATTATGATTGTTCCTGTTACTACCATTGCTATTATGACTTTTTGGCCGTCTGCTGCTGCTGACCAATGAAAAAAATGACCATTGGCCAAAATGTGAATCCAAGTTTATTTTTTCGTTTTTTTTTTGATTATTATGATTGTTCCTGTTACTACCATTGCTATTATGACTTTTTGGCCGTCCGCTGGCTGCTGACCGATGGAAAAAATGACCATTGGCTAAAATGTGATTCCAAGTTTTTTTTTCGTTTTAGTTTTGACTATTACGATTGTTCTTGTTACTACCATTGATAATAAGACTTTTTGGCCGTCCGCTGGCTGCTGACCAATGAAAAAAATGACCATTGGCCAAAATGTGAATCCGAGTTTATTTTTTCGTTTTTTTTGACTATTATGATTATTCCTGTTACTACCATTGCTATTATGATTTTTTGGCCGTCCGCTGGCTGCTTACCGATGGAAAAAATGACCATTGGCCAAAATGTGAATCGAAATTATTTTTTTCCTACCATTGCTATTATGACTTTTTGGCCGTCCGCTGGCTGCTGACCAATGGAATAAAATGACCATTAGCCAAAATGTAATTCGAAATTTTTTTTTTCGCTTTTTTGACTATTATGAATTTATATCTACTTTTACCGTGTCCTGGCTGCTGACCAATGGAATAAAATGACCATTGGCCAAAATGTGAATCGAAAATTTTTTTTTCGTTTTTTTTTACCTTTATGAATTTATATCCATTTTTACCGTGTGCTGGCTGCTGACCGATGGAAAAAAATGACCATTGGCCAAAGTGAGCATCAAATTTTTTTTCCGTTTTTTTGGCTATCATTGACTTATAGAGTATCTGTTGGTACTGACCAATGGAGAAAAGATGACCATTCCCCAAATTTTTGATTTTTTTATTTAAAAATTGTTCAAATTCAACAAAAATTTCTCCCAACAATTCTGCAAATTCTTAACATTGTGATGTTTTATAATATAATGTTTGTTAGACCCATAATCACTAAAGGCCGTAAAAACTAATGTAATACGCAACTAGATGCAAACACTAAATCTAACCCTAACCCTTGCCTATATTACATTTTGCTTATATTACATTTTGCCTATAAATGGAAAATTTGTATAAATAGTTAATTAATCATTAGGCATTTAATACCCACCTATAGGCATTCTCGCCCCTTCCCAGCTTTCTCGCCCATAAATTGCATAGCAAATATGATACATTTATACGAAGTAAAGATGAGTCGTCCCCCCTTCCCTTCCCCCCTTCCCTTCTCCCCTCCCCCTTCCCACGAGGGCCGAAGCCCCGAGTTTTTTATTAAAACAATCAATAGCCATCTTAATTGCAAAATTTAATTTCAAATCTTTTTTGGATTCCTGGCCTCGTCTAAAAGAGGAAGATGAAAACATATTACTCATATAATTTTTTTTAAATATCATTATTATATATTTGTACCATTTAATATTATGTTTAAATATATATAATAAACAAATTTTATCTTAAAAAAAAAAAAAATTGTATTGGAACTCTGGATAACATATCAGGTTGTGTATTTTCTTTGCCAATTTTTTATTTTATGGTATATTGATAGGGTGTTGTTAATAACGTCCATTTCTGAAGTCTCGCTGAAACGGCTTGTGGTACATTTTTATTAGGATTGAATAATGATATTATTGGTTTGTGATCTGTTATAAATGTTAAATGGAGGCCATATAAATATTCCTTAAATTTATTAAAAGCATAAAAGATGGCTAAAGCTTCTTTTTCAATCTGACTATAATTTCCTTCAGCAGCGTTAAGGGTGCGGGAAGTAAAAGCAATTGGGTGCTGATAACCTTTAATTTCATGTGCAAGTACCGCTCCGAGTCCCTCATATGAAGCATCCGTCGAGAGTATTAACCGCATTTCAGGATCAAAATGTTTTAACGGGGCTTGGATAATTGCTTTCTTAATGTTATTGAATGCATTTGCACAGTCTATAGACCAATTCCAAGCTACCGTTTTCTTAGAAGTTTATAAAGTAGCTGTGGTAAAGTAGAGAAATTTTTTATGAATTTTGCGTAGTATGTGGCCATGCCTAAAAAAGATTGTAATTCTTTTATTTTAGTTGGAGAGTAAAACCCAAAACAAAAGTGATTCAAGTGAATAAAATTTAGTTAAAACATCGTGTTTATATACACATGTAGCGAGGTGAGTGGTGAAATAATAAGGTTAAGATATATGAATAGTGAGGGTTGTGAATGCTTGAATAATAAAGGTTAAGTTGTATGAATAGGTAACCAATGATCGAGTTTATATTATAAATAATAAAGAGTAGAAGATTTAATCTTCTACAACTTAAAAAAAAATGTCGACCGCGCCATTATTGAATCTTCAGAAATACAAAAAACGAAGACTGGTTTCTTATCATATAAGTTTTGTATATATAAGGTAAGGTTGCGTGATAGTCGGGTGATACGCGTGATAGTAGGGTGATAAACGGGAACGGGAAGGTGAGACGATACAAATTAGAATTTGAATATGATGATAAGCGTGAATGTGAGATGATACAAATTAGAATTTGAATATAATCGTATAGGCTATAACAATTAACGCCTGCTCTATCAAATATTTTTTAATTTTTGTCTGCTTTACCTTATCTTAACATAACTAATTTTTTACTTTTAAGAGATTTATTAGCAGGAGCATTAGAGGGAGTTACAAAATAATTATAATTATTATAATGATATTTCGTCGTATTCAAGGGCATAGGGATAGGCATCAAGGACAAAATTTGTTAAGACACAAATTTTGTCCTTGATGCCTATCCCTATATGATTCTGTTTTAAATCTACCCATAATAATAGGGTAGCCTGTCAGCTTGCCAAAACTATCTTGGCGAATTGAATGTCTCAGGGTTAAAAAATATCCCCAATTTGAAAATGTGCCACAGCAAAAAAGCCTATTAATCATTAAATTTTAGATTAAAGTTAAAATTTAGGTTTTTTAAATCAAATTTATAGTTATTAAAAAGGTAATATATTTAGGGCCTTCTTTATGATAATGAGGAGAATGGGCGTAAATGTCCGAGGTAAATTCAGCAAGATGGTATTCGGTGAGTTGATTTTCTAATTGATCATTATCTCCTATGCTGGTAGCCATTCCTTTCCATTAGTTTTTATATTTAATGATTTTAATTTAACATATTTTATCGTTTCTTCAATAGTCTTCTCCACTCATATTTTTTAAAATAAATAGCTATCTTGTTTCTATATCACCATATATTTCCAAAATCCGTCTCACCATAGCGTTCATATTTCCCATTCCGAACTAAATGATATCGCTGGCTGTATATTTGACCCCTACATTCTAACCCTGTTTGGAAGCAACACAAAATTCTTAAAATAACTCCATTTAAGCCATCTAAATCCACTCTTTCTACTTTTAATTGTTTCTGACAATCATATGAAGTTAAAAGACAAATCTACACAAAGTCCCACGTACCTATTTAATAAATGATTTTAAAGAGAATATATTTTTTACCTTAAACAAAATCAAGAGCTAACCCTGATAAAATGTGAAAAACTACGCCTCTGGGAAATATCGAGATTCGATTCGAGAATCGATATCCGAATTCGAATCCATATGTGTAAGTTTCGAATCGAATATTTACGCTGCTAAGATTCGAAAATCCGAATCGAATCCTTGAAAAAATAGAATTTTATTTTTTTTACGTTTAATTAAAATAGACCATACTCAAATTTTAGCTATTTTTATCTTACCGCATTTTAGTTTTTCCTGCTACAATTTGAAAAAGTTTAATTTAATATTTTTCAAACTTAAATAAGTTATGGAGAACGAGGATCCATCGAGGATCACAATTTAATTAAATTATGGACTATCGGTATATTATCAACCAGGCATAGAAGATCATGCTGGCAAAATGGCCAAATAGAAAATTGAAGATATATGGCATTCAATAAGTAGATAGTCTTATAAGCGAGTTTGGTCAATATAAGGCTCAAAATTTGAGTGTTTATCGCCAGTACATGGCAGATCGTATAAAGAAATTAAAGAAGACTTGGAAACTGCTATAGGAAATCAGCCAGATTTTGTATTAACTAGCGAGGTATTACTACTGGATCGGCTATTAAAAGCGACAAGGCGAAGTCTTCATTGGAGACATTTCTGCACAAACCACGTGTGGTCTCCAATGTTGAGCCTTTACAATGGTGAAAATCGAATCAACGTCGTTTTCCAGACATCCAAAAATTAACAAAAAATCTTCTCTTTATACTTGGATCATTTACCTCCTTGCGAAATAATATTTTCAACCGGAACCAATTCATTGACTAAACACAAGCAATCGATTAAGGATGAAAGTGTTAGGAAGATAATTTGCCTTTAAAGTTGGCTAAAAACGGTTCTTGATTGTCTTACACATATCGCCATAGTTTTTTGTTCGCCTTTAATATTTTTATTTTCGATGTGTGTATTTTTTTAAATATATTTCTAATAAATTTTTTAAATATATATGCAAATTAAAAATCATAGTAGCCTTTTTAATGTGTTTTCTAATATAAAGAAAAACGTAATTTATATTCGAATCGATTTCGCCTCAAATTTATTTCGAATCGAATTCGAATCTTCATTTTTTTTTGAAAAAAAAAATCGAATCCGAATCGAATACCAAAAATATTCGATTCGATTCGAAATCCAGAGGCGTATGAAAAACTATTTGTTGAACTCTATTTCCTTGTGTATTTTCTACAATTAATAAACAATTCAGGCTTCGTTTCTCTAATACATTTAGAAAAGTTTTATGGGCACTTCAATCAACAAATGGCTTTATAGTTCATCCTCCTTATCTCTAAGATTTTACATATTTTTGGATTGTCTTACATTTTCCCAAAGTCATTATATGACCGTTACTCAATTTTTATAAGGTGATTTTAATATTCAGAATTTCATGCAAATACAAACATAATTTACCAACACATCTTGTTCTGAATATAACATTTCATTTTTATCATCAGTATCAGACAGCCATTTTTCTCACGATAGACATTTAACTTGCCTTCAAATTTTTAATGAAGAGGCTAGTGAGGATTTAAGTCTAATCGAGGTAAAACCGAAGCAAGGGAAGTCCTTTCTGATTTTTTATTTACTGCTAATTATTTGTTAAAAACCGTTATGCGTTACACTTTATTGTAAGATAAACTCGACGTATTCGCTTGATGACTTCTATGTTAGCTATTTTACTGACTAACTTCCGCCTGAGCCTTAGCTTTAAAGTTGGCGTCAAATATTACTATACGTCAATCAACAAAATTTTTGTGTTTGCTTTAAATGAATATTGAGTCGCCATCCTTCGTTGTCATATGCAAGTCCCTTACAACACCCTCAGAATTACAACCTGTTGATATAAACCTAAGAGTCGCAATACTTGTAAAATAAAAATTTGTGCGGAGAAAATAAAATTATTATCATGCATATTGTAATAAGAAAACAAAAATATTATATTTTAGAAAAATAAAGCTTTTGCAAAGTTTCTAACTTGCTATTTACATAATTAAAATATACTCCTGTTTTTTAAAGGAGTTGAAAAATATTTAAAAATGAATAAATTTTTGATTCTTCATATTTTTCCATATTTTTTATATAATAAAATATTTAAGTTAAAGTTGGCTTTTTATCTTAGGGTTAAGGTGTTTATATTTGAACTGGTTCCCCCCCAAAATCCCGAAACGCCAGAATCCCGAAAATATTACTACGCGTCAAATTTAACATATGTTAAATTGTACTTAATATCATGAAAACGTGGGAATCTCTTTGACGCAAAATCTTCAAAACAAAGAAAATATATGTAAGCATTAGTATTCAAGTGTAAATATATTGTTGTAGGGTTTAAAAAACCAAAGAGAAAACATTACATTTTAACCCTCTTTAACTATGATGATTAGATCAATGTTAAAGAGGGAAAAAATGAACAAATGTATTATAAGTGCAGCAAGTACAGTAAATTTCAATGCCCAGGAAGGGTTGTGCTTAATTTTAATAATTGTCAAATAACATCAGAAATAGTCAGCAAAGTAAGAAATTTATAATTTAAATTAAGTATTTAGTTGTAAAAAATATCTCCATACCCATAGAGGATCAAGAAAGTAAAAGATTTTAGTATTTTTTTTGAATTTTTTTAGATTTAAGTCAAGAAGCAATTTTATTGAACTCATTAGATTATATTTAACAAGCCCTTATATCAGATGTTAATGGAAGTAAGAGATTTGAGTATATTTTTTAAAATCCTTATTTATTTTAGATTCAAGTCAAGATGCCACATTAAACTCACCAAATGATATTGTAGCAAGTAATTTGACATAATTCAATGTAACATAGTTTATGTTTAACTATCTTATTTATAAATAGATCCCAACAATGATGCTTTAGATGTCATTGAACAGGCCTGTACACCACGTGTTAATACCCAAAGTAAATTCATTTTATGTTTAGTTTATGTAACCACACTATAATTTAGATATAACATTCTTGCCATCCCAAAAAGGGAAAAACATTTTAGTCCTTAATAACTATCTTTATGTAGTTGACAAATCTACAAAAACTTGCACTTATTATCGATGCAGGCATTCAAAATGTCCTTGTAGACTAATATTTTCTGAGAATTTAGCAAAAATAAAAAAAATCATAACCATGAACCTGATGAGTATCATTGCCTTCTGACAAAAAGTAATTTAAAGAAGGCTATGCAAAATAGTCTCAGGGAATCAATTACAAAGGTAAATATATGTCTTTGGTCTTATAATAATTGATCTATTTAGGTATACAATGATGTGATTTACCAAAGAAGGGAAGAAGTTGAGGATATTTGGCAATACCCACATGCTCTGCCGTCTTTGAAATCCGTGATCAAAACACTGAATAGAATTGTTCATAAAAACAGACCTAAAATACCTCAAACAATTGAAGATATAATTCTCCCTTGAGATTGCCACTACCTTAAAAATGGAACTCCATTCTTAGTGGAGAATATTGATAATAGATTGTTTATATTTGGTACACCACATTTTTTAAAATTAATAATATGTGTAATACAAATGTTATAATATGTGTAATACATATGTGTAATACAAATGTAAAAATAAAATATTTAATATATTTATTTGTGTTGTAATTTATGAATATCTAACTACTTCATTATTTTAAATATATAATCCTAAATATTAACAACATTAATCACAAAGTTTCTTTAATTTTGAATTTTATTATTTATTATAAATATTTGTGTGGTAAACTTAATTATTAATTAAAACATTTACATTAAAGTTAAACATGCTATTTCATTTGAATTATATAAATTTCTATATATTAACAACATTTGTCATGAAGTTTCTTTATTTTTTGGATTGATTAAAATCATGTAAAGTTCTATATATTAACATCATGAAGTTTCTTTATTTTTTGGATTGATTGGAATCATATAAAGTTCTATATATTAACATTTACCATGAAGTGTCTTTACTTTTTAGATTGAGTCCAATATAACAAGCATAAACTTGATGTTGAACCATATTATAATTTACTATAAACCTTAAAAGTTTAATATTGAATAAAAAAAACAGAAACAGTTCTATATATTAACATTTATCATGGAGTTTCTTTATTTTTGGATTGATTGGAATCATATAAAGTTCTATATATTAACATTTAACATGTGTCTTTACTTTTTGGATTGAGTCCAATATACCAAGCATAAACTTGATGTTGAACCATCTTATAATTTACTATAAACCTTAAAAGTTTAATATTGAATAAAAAAACAGAAACAGTTCTATATATTAACATTTATCATGAAGTTTCTTTACTTTTTGGATTGAGTCCAATATACCAAGCATAAACTTCATGTTGAACCATCTTATAATTTATTATAAACCTTAAAAGTTTAATATTGAATAAAAAAACAGAAATATGGAATTTTGAAATCGTACATATGGAAATTTGAAATCGTAGTCGTGGCCAAATCGTAGTTTCGGGATTCTGGCGTTTCGGGATTTAGAGGGGTTCCCATTTGAACTATATGTAAGAGCTCGTCTAATATACAGGAGCCTAAGAGTTTAATAGAGGTAGAATAATAACGAGGTGGATGTTATAGATTACAAATTTATAAACTATATTAAGATTAGCGCTTTTTTTTACAGTAAAATTTTTTTTAGACTTCTTGCCACTTTATTGTTTAAATTGTGTAATATTGGATCTTTTTTACATTGGAATATTGACCAGTAGAAATCAACCACCTTAGTTGTAGATGTACGATTTTGCCGTGAAATTAATAATTTGTTATGGCGTTTCAAAAAAAGTTTAATATTCGATTGCCACCAGAAGTTAATAGAATTCTTTATGTTCGCAATTTGCCCTACAAAATTACAGCAGAAGAAATGTATGATATATTTGGAAAATATGGAGCTATTCGTCAGATTCGTGTGTAAAAAAGTTATAAATGCAATTGCTTTTTTAATAATGACATGCCAACTTTATAAAATAATTTTGTTTTATTTAGAGGTAACACGCCAGACACCAAAGGAACAGCGTTTGTTACATATGAAGATATTTTTGATGCAAAAAATGCATGTGATCATCTATCAGGATTTAATGTTTGTAATCGTTATTTAGTTGTGTTATATTATCAGACTAACAAGGTAAATTACTTAATATACTCATTATGTATTTGTGGCAGGCTTTTAAAAAATTAGATCCTGATTTAAAAGAAGAGAAGCTCCAAAAAATGAAAGATCAATTTGGTTTGGAGACACCTGGATTATAACTTTAATAATTGTAAAATATTATAATTTTCATTTTATATTAAATTAATATAAATACATGAAAATAAATGTAAATATTGTTGGCTCATGACATATAAGATTAAATAGTTATTTGTTATATTTCAAAATTTTTGTTCTGCTTATAAAATTGTACAAAGCTTTAATTTTAACTATAAAATAGTTGAGCCTGTCAAATCTACCAGCACTTAAATTATATAAAATTAGCTTGGAATAAATTAATATTCTAAATGTGCTTGACAAATTTTATGTACTCATTTGTGCATCTTATCAACAAAGTACAACTAGTAGACATCAAATGATAATTACTTATGTTTTTACATCATGTTCAAAAGATCCATTGTTCTACATGTGTTACTTACAACTATTAGTTTTATTTGTACTAATTATTCTATTGCATATTTCTATTATGTCTTAATCATATTAAACTTAATTATATCTTTTACATATTTACCTATCAGTTTGTACCTCATACATATAACTCATAACATAGGATCATAAATTTAAAAATATGAGGATGTCCTTAGCTAGTTAGTCAAAAATAATACTCTGGAGAATTAAATCTTTGATTGATGTCAAATATAGATAAACTTATGTATTTATGTCTATATTTGATAGACTCAACACAGTCTCTTTGATACAAATGCAATGATTTGCTAAAATTAATTATAATTCGAGTTTATTTATTTTATTTTTTTTATTAATTTGCACATTTTTAAGAAAATATTATATTTGTTAATTGGTTTATATTATCAATTACATGTCACACAAAATATAGAATCCGGTCGAACTGATGAAAATGACAACTGATGAAAAAAAATTGAAACACAAACAAGATACCTAATCTTTATATTTAAATTAAAAAATTTATATTTATATTGAATATGATATAATGCAATTAATATATAATTAATAAAGTTAGGGACTCATATAGTAACTAGTAATATACAATAGACTATAATTAAGCTATTAAAATCAAGCTTTTGTTGAATTACATATGTTGCTATAACTGTGTCTAGTACTTATATATTTAAATATAATTAGTAACATATAATAGGGTATAATTAATCTATTAAAATAATAGCTTTTGATAAATTATATGAATTGCTATAACTATGTCTAGTACTTATATACTTTTAATATAATTAGTAATATACAATAGGGTCTAATTAATCCATTAAAATAAGAGCTTTTGATGAATTATATGAATTGCTATAACTATGTCTAGTACTTATATACTTTTAATATAATTAGTAATATACAATAGGGTATAATTAATCTATTAAAATAATAGCTTTTGATAAATTATATGAATTGCTATAACTATGTCTAGTACTTATATACTTTAAGTATAATTAGTAATATACAATAGGGTATAATTAATCTATTAAAATAAGAGCTTTTGATAAATTATATGAATTGCTATAACTATGTCTAGAAATATTTACAAATCAATAAAAATTGCAAATTGGTAATATATTTTAACTTATATAAAAACACAATATAAATATATTATAATTAAACTATGGCCTTAAAACTATAAAAGTGTGTGCTCACTTAGATTGATATACCAAATAATATATTTTTATATAGAATAGTTTTTATAAATGATGAATTCACTAAGTAAACATAATAGTTAGTAAAGGATATTAAAAAGAATACAAAAGCATGGATTTAAATGGGTTTATATGAATATTTAAGAAAATGATAGAGAAAATTATTTTTGCTAGATAACATGGGTGTATAAATTGTTGATATATGTAGTCTATGGTTTTAAATTAAAATCATGATAGATTCAGCAAGGTCAAATAAATATTTAAAATGGTAACCATAAGACTATTCATTTGCTTAGGTATAAAACTTTTTATTAAATCTCAAACTTTTTGATGCAAGTTTGATAAAATTTTTAATAAATTGCAAACCAAAATATGCTGTAGGTCATTTCAATAAGCCTTATTAATACTTAATATTTGATTGCAAACCTTAATGTGATGTATGTTATATAAATAGGTATACTTATGCTACATTTTTATATACTCTAAATACTAGCTAAAATACTTAATAGATAATACCATAGGCCAATGACAAAAAAAATTTTCAATACAAAAACCCTTAGAAATTAAAAAAATTATGTTTTGCCTCCCCCAATCCAAAACCTGGCTATGCACATGGATAATACAAAATAAGGGCTGAGATAAAGAATATACTCAATTTTTTATGGTAAGTGGGACTAATGTTTGTAAAAATCATAAAAACATCAACAAGGGATGTAAGATTAAAAATTAACTTATATATGTAGAAAGCTATTTTATTTTTTTCCATATTCTTATATAAGTAATTGTTGTATATAAATATTAGGAAATATTTTGTTGATTTCATTTGACATTCGCTGGTATGTTTTCTTTATCTAAAACATATTAATGATATTTCAACATATGTTACCATTTATAATAGTGTTCATCACATCCCACACACAGCAACCTTTAGGGTCCTAATTAAATCTAGATTTAAAATTATTTATTTGCCTATACGAAACTTGATTTGTTGAGTCCTTCTATATTTATGAATAAGTTTTTGTGGCATTAGTACATTGTTGAGGTTTAAAAGAAAGTACTAAAAATGTTTAAAATTAAAAATAATTTACTAGATGGTGCTTGAAGTCTGACAATAGAACCATTAGATGCCACAAAGTGTTGACCAGATGAATTAGGAGCTGAAAGGATAGCTCTAGGCAAAATACAATGATCTAGATTTATAAAAATGTTTAAAGTTAAAAATAATTTACTAGATGGTGCCTGAAGTCTGACAATAGAACCATTAGATGCCACAAAGTGTTGACCAGAGATGAATTAGGAGCTGAAAGGATAGCTCTAGGCAAAATACAATGATCTAGATTTATAAAATGTTTAAAATTAAAAACAATTTACTAGATGGTGCCTGATGTCTGACAATAAAACCATTAGATACTATAAATTGCTGTTGTGGCATAATTACAAATCACAAAAGGAAAGAGTATTGTAAAGTAAATCACAAAAGGAAAGAGGATTGTTCGTCTTGTGCGAGATTATTTAATTTTAAAAAAGAGGAATAATATGATTGGTTTATAATTTTCGATATATTTTGCGAAGTGCCAAATGATCTCATTGGTTGTCATCTGTTGAATTTTTCATCACTTGTACAGAAGCGAAAATATATATCAAGTTTGTGTTTTTTAAATAATAAATCAATATGCTATTTTAATTTTTTTTAAATTTATCTTATATTTTAAAAAATTCTTGAAATAATTTTAATTATAAAGTGGAGAATTTCGAGACAAGACCGAGATTTTTCTAGTCCGTGACGAGATCTCATAATTGCACCCGTAACGAGATTTTTCTCTAGAGATCGAAACTTTAGCTACCACAATATATTTTTATAGTTTTTGTAACACTGTACATCATTTACCGGATTTTTACGTGCATAGATATATTTACGTTATATACATATTCAAGCTAACGGTAATAAAATTGAAACTGTTAAAATAGTTAGTTTTCAAAAGTCATATGTAAATTTCAAAGTTGTTATTTAATCTTCCCTAATATTTAATCTTTTTGCAATCAGTAATTTTTTTTCGTTCTTGACTTCCAAAATTTAATAATGATCGTTTTCCACATTAATTACCAACTCATCGTAAAACGCGGATTAACAATAATGATATTTCCTACAACGCGTTTTAAAAAAATATATTTTTTATGAAGTAATAAAGGTGAAAAGCACAAGGAGGGGGCGAGGATGAACGCGCATTATAAAAATAAAACAACTTTAATCAGCATAATGAAATATGCTAGAGCTGTAAAATGATAAATAAAATTAAGTGCGCTACTTTGTCGCTATTCTTAAAATCGCGATGCTTTACCGCTATCTAAAATGTAGCATTTTTTAACAATTATGTTTATAAATATTTAGAAAATTTCCGAAGTCAAAGTTTGGCTTAAAATGTGACAAATAACCATTTTTGCGATAGCTCAAATATTTTCACCAAATTCTTTAGAGACACGGTAGAGTTATGCCTTTAAATATATTTAAAAGAAAAAAGGAAGTTATATTATACAAATATAAAAATATTAATTAACAAGAATATATAAATAAAAATTTTGAATTAAAGATCAACAACAAGCCGTTTTTAGGGCCCGCCCGTACAGGTTTTTTTAAAATTCAGACCTGCCCGAGCGCGTACGAAACACCAAAGTTGTGATTTGTTCAAAATTGGGCTTTGCTTTTTATACAAGAATGTTGGGTTGTAATTAAGGCTTTTTCAAATGTTAATCTTGTATAAAAATGAATGTTTGCTAAGCGTTACTGATTTTTATATAATTAGATATCCATAGGTCCATAGATGCACACATAATCCTTTCAAACAGTAATTTTTATTCTAGAAATTAGCAAAAGTGATGCCTAAACCACTAAAAATAATAAATTTAATTAGTAAATGTTTTAAATATTAATTTTGAATTTCAGTACAAAATTTCACTTAGAGAGAAGCTAATTTATGAAGTTATATAAATGTGTAGCCTTCAACTAGAAAATAAAAAAACTATGAGCTAATGAATTCATATACCATGAAATTCAGAACGAATAAATGTAACAGGTAAGAATGTTCCCTAAAAAAGTGCATTGTTCAAATAAATTATATTTACAAATACTGATTAAGGCATTTAAATAATAAATTTTGCCATCTTTTTTTCAACACATAGAATCTATACCCGTTCGAACCCGTCAAGCCTGTCCGGGCCGGTTATTAAACTTGTTAAACCCGCTTGATCCCGACCCGTTTTTTTAATTTTCAAAGCCCGGCCTGCCCATGAGATATTTAATTCGAATACCTTCATTGTTTTAATTAAAACGCTATATAAAAGAAGCATATAAAATTACCTCGGGTCCGAACCGAGGTGGGAAAAATACATTCAAGTCACTATTTAAAATAACACAAAAAGTTTAAATATGCTGAAAATATATAATTGGTAAATATATTTATGTTTATAAATTTGACTTTTTCAAAAAAATTCTTAAATCTGATATCATTAATAGAAAACGAGGTTATTTTCCGTAATTTATTCCATTCTTGATCTGGGCTGAAAAAAATCTATTTATCAGACATCTTTTTAAAAATACAATCACTTAATAATTCAGTATAGCTATGATAATAAAAATCCCAATCCCATAATCCATCCGATGTTTTTATTCGAGACAAATGTTTTCCCGCAAGACGCCGCATCATTCAGATCGAGTTGGTGGTGAGATTTTAAAGTATATATTGCGCTGGCGAGTATCGCGACGTAATAGGGCATAGCTCGATCCGTTAATGGTCCTAAGGCTAGGAGTGATGAATACATGGTTATGGCTAGAATATTGAGAAAGGCTTTGGGACTCTTCTCAAAATACAAGGCAGTTGATTTTAACCTGAGTCGCCTGTCGTACAATTTATCCTAGGGAAAATAGATATTTTGAAAAACCTTGAGGTCAAATGTAGGGTTATGATATTATGATAAATTAAGGTTAAAGATATTGTGCCAATATTAATAAAACATTATTCTACCATTTAGATTTTAAATATTTATTTGAAAAAACCTTTATCGAAAAGTTCTACATTTTATCAATTACTTATTCGGTAATAAGCCTATAAAACTAGGATTGTAACTGACAGATGAGATTTTATGTTAAAAAAGGCTTAATGGTAAACAATCTATATTAAAATGGGGTATTCATTTTTTAGCAAACGATTTTCAACCTATATTTTAGATTATGACACCTATCAATCATTGCGACCGCGGAACTTAGTTAAGATATTTATTAGTAATATAACCTATTCTAGCCACATTTATACCATTACTGTTAGGCCGCAAAGCTTTATAAAATATTTATTAATAAGACATCTTATTTTAGCCATAGATAAAGCAAAATTTCAATGATGCTATTTATGTTTCGATTATAACTTGTCTCAAATCGCCTTGATTAAAAGGGACTCACCTGATGGCCGTATATTGTGTCATAAAGGGTAGTCCAGGCTATGGTGGCTACAGAAAGGGCGGCAATAGGTAAGACGGGCTGAAGTGAACCCAGTACGGCAGAATAGCCCATCAAACATCCCCAATTAAAGGTTATTCCTAGCACGAGTTGAGGCCAGGCGAAAAAGCGTTTGCACAGCGGGTACACAACGATCGGTATTAAAGCCAAAAAACCTATCGAGTTTTATTTAAAGCTTCAAAAACCCAAAAAATTTGCACGTAACGCAAAGCATACATTTGGCTTATCATAGACTTTAGTGCTGTACAAACGGCTGGGTTTTGTTTGGTCGACCTTTTAGTCGACTAAATCTAAACAGACCTGAGGTTTTATAGAATGTTTTTTTGTGTAGACGTCGACTAAACATAATGACACCAAAAAGCCTTTGGTTTACCTATGTTTAATCGACTAAAACCAAAGTTCGACCAAACAAAACCCAGCCGTTTTTACAACACTAATAGACTCCTCAACTACCTTGTTAAACTTATACCGGCACCTGGGTACACCGGTACCTAATTGCATGTTTGCGTTGGTGTTAACAAATTTATGTGAATAAACGATCTCTCGTGTCATAATCCAATAATTATTTTCGATGTTTAAATCAAGCCTTGATATATAGAGATTAATTGACGTCCTAAAAATAATTCCTCTAAAAACAACCGTCGTGAAATAAGATTTTCATTGTGTAAGAATATGAGCAAAAATGGCGCATTCACGCACCCAACACGATGGTGTAATAATTGAGTTGAAGCAACAGGCACAAAGCGAAGCCCAAATTGAGGGCTAAAAAGGAGATGGCCTGCCGGTTTGTTAAGCAGCTCGAGGCCAGAGGTCTGTCTCGGGTTCTGGCCACGTTCGCGTCGATATCTTTGTCCCACATATCGTTAACGATACATCCAGCATTGCGCATCGCCAGGGATCCCAACCCAAATAGGAGTAACAGCGAGGCGTCCGGTAAATTGCAATGGAGTGATAGCAAGTTGCTTGCACTAGCTTGTACATGACTTTTATGCATTCGATATAAGGGGGAAACATACAAGAGTTTTTCATTTTTATTTAATCTTAAATGTTTTGAGACATGTATTATGATTGATTAAATTATAATGCAAATTTTCAAGTCATTTAAAATTAAAAAAATGAATAAACGATAATACTCAAATATTATTTAATCGCCATAAGTTATAATGGTGTCATGTCCCGTCAATGGGACATGATATATTTTAGAGGGCCAATATTATATCCACTTAAAAGGGAACGAAATATTAATTTTAATTTCTAGTCCTATTTGTCTTTATATTCTAAGATCTACCGCGATTTAATTAGATACTAAATATTTGTGTGACTACATCTATTTCCACTTTAAAAATTTATTAAGACCATTATCAAGGCAACGATTCAGATTAAAATATGTTTTTTAACACTGCTTTCTAAAGCTACGATGATAGCGCACAATAAACAATAAGCGTATCAACAAGCGGACTGGTACAATAATGATCAGTGATATACGTAAGAGGTAAACAATAATGATCGGGGGGGGGAGGTAAATAATACAAACATGAACGTGCGGGGAAATTTAACGATTAAATTATATTCATGATGAAGGGGGGAAAATCTAGAAGCAAGAGTGACCTTGGATCTATTTTTAAAGAAGAAGGGAATTAAATTAAACTATTAAAACTGCAATTTACCAAAACTGGAATAAAACGGTACGCGGGGGCCGGGGAAGAAAAATCCAAATCTGGCCTTATGCCACAAATGGAAAACGATAACGGTTGCCAATTTAAATTGAGGCTGGCAGGGGGCTAAATTTTTTTACTTTGCCTTTTGTCTGAAATACTTCATAGCTCAATTTAATTCCCACAAAAAATGCGATACACGGTTTATTATATCGATGATTTATTAAACGCATTATCTCATTTTAATAAAACTTGGCCGAATAAATATGAAAAACCGGTTAATGATTATCGCAAATTAAAAGATAACAATCTAATCTTTTAAGATGCTGCTACAAAAATGAATTATAAAAGTGTAATCTATGAGCTAGTTTTAATGAGATAGTAATCCATAGACCAATCATACATACATATGGGCGTAGCCAGATTTTTAGAGGGGGGGGGGACGTTTAAAAGTTAAATTAATGAGGGGCGAAACGTAATTTTTTTTAATTTTCAAGAGTTTTTGTATTGATTTTTTTTTGTTAATTAACCCTGCCCCTTCTGGCTACGCTCATGCAAACATATGAGGCCGATGCGCTGTACAATTTAATAATATTGAAGTAAGCATTAAATATCTTTTTGCTCGTAAAAAAAAGAATAAAAAAAGTATCAAATTTTGAAACTCGATAAATCATAAATTTCGTGTATATTAAGTGCTAATAAATATAGTTGATCGGCGGCTTCTTAATATACAATTAGTGTGTGGCTTTACCTCACTTGTTGATTTCCCAATGGTAGTGAGGGTTGTTGAGCAACGATGTCGATAAACTCAAAGACCAGGCGCTAGGGTAAAATAAAAGCCAAGTTCCTGTTTGTCAACAAAACGTCTGATTAGAATTTCGTAGATAAAGGCCATAAAATGTCACAAGCTAAATTAACACGCCTTAGTAACAAAGTTATTGGGTACATTTTGTTAACTGGAGACCTTTTATCCCACAGTTCACGGTTTTTTAAAGCAAAATAATAAAAAATGCGAATGACAACTAATTATGGGTCATTTGACAATTATCCTTGTATATGTTGCTTTATAAAGCTATTCCTACCCCATATTTCCCTCTATTTAGCGTTGTTAAATTGAGGGAAAAACTGATATATGTATCTTCCTACTAAACATGGATCTTATCCATTTGGTAGAAGTTTAAAAATTTTTACTGAGAAAAAAATTTGTTTGGGGCGAATAGATCATGCCTTGACAAAAATTTATACTCGCCATAGATATGTATACTAGTGGTGGGAAAACGCTTAGCACTAGCGCGCTTAGCACCTCCCCGCTGATGGGAATAGCCTATTAAATACGCTATGTCTACTAGCACATAGTCACTTTAAGTGCTATAAGCTATAGGAGATGGGAGGTTTGAGGTGCTAGAGCTATGGGAGGTTTGAGGTGCTATGAGCTATAGGAGATGGGAGGTTTGGGCGCTATGTGCTATAGGAGATGGGAGTTTGAGGTGCTATGTGCTATAGGCATAGACTAGATAGACTGCTCATTCCCTTTAAAAAAGTGATGCCAATTTTACCGCCATCTTGAACATAAGAAGCAATCAACGTTATAATGGGATTCTATATATATTCTCTATTTTTTACCTTCTATCTCACCCGGGGAGGGGGGGTGTTTTGCCCCCCCTTCTAATTTTTTACCCTCTTTCTCAGCGGAGGATAGGGGGGGGGGGGCAAGGGGGTGTTTTGCCCCCCCCCCAATTTTTTACCCTCTTTCTGATGAGGGGAGAGGGGGGGCAGGGGCCGGGGAGGGGTGTTTTGCCCCCCCCCCTAATTTTTTACCCTCTTTCTGATGCGGGGGAGAGGGGGGGGGGGGGCGGGGGTGTTTTGCCCCCCCTAATATTTTACCCTCTTTCTGATGCGGGGGAGAGGGGGGGCAGAGGGGTGTTATGCCCCCCCCTAATTTTTTACCCTCTTTCTGATGCGGGGGAGAGGGGGGCAGGGGGTGTTTTGCCCCCCCCCCCCAATTTTTTACCCTCTTTCTGATGAGGGGGGCAGGGGGGGGGGGGGGGGTGTTTTGCCCCCCCCCTTGATTTTTACCCTCTTTCTGATGCCGGGAAGAAGGGGGGGGGGGGGTGATAGTCAATTTTCAAAAAAAAATAAATTTCAATAGAAAATGTTGATTATGACATTTGTCACCACTGTGACCGCACAAATTCACAAAAATATTATGAAAGGGTTAAAAAGGGCTTTTCGCCCCCCCCCCGGGTGACAAAGAGGGTAAAAAAAAAAGAAGAGGGGCGAATCACCCTCCCCTCTCCCCGGCATCAGAAAGAGGGTAAAAAATTAGGGGGGGGGCAAAACACCCCCCTGCCCCCCCCCCCCTTGGGTGAGAAAGAGGGTAAAAAATAAAGGGGGGGGGCAAAACACCCCCTGCCCCCTCTCTCCCCCTCATCAGAAATAAGGTAAAAAATTAGGAGGGGGGGCAAAACACCCCCCTGCCCCCCCTCTCCCCCGCATCAGAAAGAGGGTAAAAAATAGGGGGGGGGGCAAAACACCCCCTGATCCCCTCTCCCACGCATCAGAAAGAGGGTAAAAAATAAGGGGGGGGGCAAAACACCCCCTGATCCCCTCTCCCCCGCATCAGAAAGAGGGTAAAAAATTAGGGGGGGGGCAAAACAACCCTCTGCCCCCCCTCTCCCCCGCATCAGAAAGAGGGTAAAAAATTAGGGAGGGGGGCATAACACCCCTCTGCCCCCCCCTCTCCCCCGCATCAGAAAGTGGGTAAAAAATTAGGGAGGGGGGGGGCAAAACACCCCCGCCCCCCCCCCTCCCTGTGTGAGAAAGAGGGTAAGAAATAAGGGGGAGGGGGCAAAACAACCCCTGCCCCCCCCCTCTCCCCCGCATCAGAAAGAGGGTAAAAAATAGGGGGGGCAAGACACCCCTCTCCCCCGCATCAGAAAGTGGATAAAAAATTAGGGGGGGGGGGGCAAAACACCCCTCCCCGGCCCCTGCCCCCCCTCTCCCCCTCATCAGAAAGAGGGTAAAAAATTGGGGGGGGGGGCAAGTTGCCCCCCTATCCTCCGGTGAGAAAGAGGGTAAAAAATTAGGGGGGGGGGCAAAACACCCCCCTGCCCCCCCCCTGTGTGAGAAAGAGGGTAAAAAATAAGGGGGGGGGGCAAAACACCCCCTGCCCCCCCCCTCTCCCCCGCATCAGAAAGAGGGTAAAAAATTAGGGGGGGGGGGCATAACACCCCTCTGCCCCCCCCCCTCTCCCCCGCATCAGAAAGAGGGTAAAAAATTAGGGGGGGGGGCAAAACACCCCCGCCCCCCCCCCCTGTGTGAGAAAGAGGGTAAAAAATAAGGGGGGGGGGCAACCCTCTCCCCCGCATCAGAAAGAGGGTAAAAAATTGGGGGGGGGGGCAAAACACCCCTCTGCCCGGCAAAACACCCCTCTGCCCCCCTCTCCCCCGCATCAGAAAGAGGGTAAAAAATTAGGGGGGGGCAAAACACCCCTCCCCGGCCCCTGCCCCCCCCCTCTCCCCCTCACCAGAAAGAGGGTAAAAAATTGGGGGGGGGGGGGCAAAACACCCCCATCCTCCGCTGAGAAAGAGGGTAAAAAATTAGGGGGGGGGGGGCAAAACACCCCCCCCCCCCCCCCGGGTGAGATAGAAGGTAAAAAATAGAGAATATATATAGAATCCCATTATAACGTTGATTGCTTCTTATGTTCAAGATGGCGGTAAAATTGGCATCACTTTTTCGGTACGTGTGTACGTATAATGAGCAGTCTAAGGAGATGGGAGTTTGAGGTGCTATGTGCTATAGGAGATGGGAGGTTTGAGGTGCTATGTGCTATAGGAGATGGGAGTTTGTGTAATGATCTGAAACGTCGACATTTAAAAAACGACGACGCTCAGTTGAACACTCCTATTGGTTAATATGGCATAATAACGAGTTATATGCCATATCACGTGATCTTCCTAAAAGCTCAATAGGTTAGTTTTGGCACAAAAACATGTATTTTTTTTGAAGACACTAAAATGACGACACAAGACTTTCAAATAATTACTATGCATAATTATCTAAATTATAAATTAATATTTAGAGAAACTAACAAACTATCAATTTAGCCATTTAAGTATATTATCAAATCTTTTTTTTACATGTATTTTATAAATTTAGGTTAAATCAAGAAAATTATGAATTTCAGTTTAGTCAAGCTCAAAGCATTTGTATTTTCATCTCTAGTTTTGTATAAAAATGCACATAATCATTTGAAGCTTATTAAAAAATCTTTTACTTTATTAGTCTAAGTTATAAACTTTACCTTAGTTTTAAGCTTATAGACAATAAAAATAATTAATAGGATAGGCTTATAAACATAGATTAGATATAATGATCATTAGCTCAAGCTCAATGTATTCAAGTACTAACTCAGCTATTCCTTAGGTTATTATAAATGTACCAAATACAATATTGAGTTTATCATTTAGCTTTACCAAAATTACAATTAAAAGGATAGGCTTATAAACATAGATCAGTTATAATGATCATTAGCTCAAGCTCAACAGATATCCCTTAGGTTATTATAAATATACCGAATACAAAATTGAGTTCATCAATTAGCCCTACCAAAATTACAATGAAAAGGATAGGCTTATAAACATAGATCAGATATAATGATCATTAGCTCAAGCTCAACAGATATCCCTTAGGTTATTATAAATATACCAAATACAAAATTGAGTTCATCAATTAGCCCTACCAAAATTACAATTAAAAGGATAGGCTTATAAACATAGATCAGATATAATGATCATTAGCTCAAGCTCAACAGATATCCCTTAGGTTATTATAAATGTACCAAATACAATATTGAGTTCATCAATTAGCTTTACAATTAAAAGGATAGGCTTATAAACATAGATCAGATATAATGATCATTAGCTAATGTATTTAAATACTCACTCAAATATCCCTTAGGTTATTAAATGTACCAAATACAATACTGACTTTATAAATTATATCAGCCATTTAAAAGGAATTTTAAACATAGATCAATGATCATCAGCTCAAGCTCAAAAATACATATCAAAAGAAGTAAATGCAGAATGCTAAATATGATAAATTTTAATTAATCTTGTAAACCATGGTTGAATTATAATCAATATTTTTTGTGAATTTTATGGGTTAGTAACTAAAAACATCTGTTGATTGACGTTTGTCTTAGCCCATAGAAATTTAATTTCAAGTTTTAAGAAAATTTTTTGATTGGCATGTCGATTTTTTTGAGCGTCGTGGAAATGGATATAACACCGGCGCTAACACTGGGAATAATTTTTTTAATTGTTTATTTTGTTTTTATTAAATATTAAAATACATCTGAATATAATTTTTTTGCCCTATCTTACCATCTAACTACGACTTATTTTAATATAAATTTAATTAAATGTATGACTTTAATTTTATTTTGCATTGCTTCTACATTTATTTTATCAATAAGTCGCCCCCCCCCCCTCTGAATGACGGAAAAAAAATTTTTCCAATGTAAAAAAACCCTTACAAATTAATAATTTTTTTTTATTTAGCCCCTCCCTAATTCAACTTTTATTTTAACCGTTTGCCCCCCCCCCCTTAATTCAAAACCTAGTTATGCCCTACGCCCATGTTTTTGAGAATAAAAAAATTAAACTCCCCCTTTCCTGTTAATATGTTTCAATTAAAAGGAAAACAATACTATTGAGTGAACTTTTATGCGTTTGCGTACTCAGACTCAGACAGTCTGAGCTGAGTACGCAAACGCATTTTATTCATTGAAAAAAGAAAATTAATTTTTCGCTCTCTTTTTTAATGTCTTTATCCACTACCTCTTCTTCAACTGACCACGATTTAAATACAACCAATATTATAATTTCTCCAAAATCTAAAAAGGGTTATACTTTAACAACCCAAAAGTCGAAAAAAAATGTTTGGAGTGTTCAAGAACTTTTAGTATTAAAACGTCGGTTACTAATATACGTGCTCATTATATTAACGCCCATCCAGATAAATTAGTAACAGCAGAAAAAAGTCCTTGCATTTTTAAAGGCAATTTAACAAACGAACAAAATGAATTGTTGAATTCAAAATTTTTGGATTATGTGGTTGGAAATAACTTGCCCTTTTCCACTTATGATAGTCCTAGTTTGAAGAGCATGTTCGCTTGCGTCAATGAAAACATTAATTTATGGTCGAAAAAAACCGCCAAGGTGAGACTACAGGATTTATACGAGGCCACTAAACAGACGATAACCAACAATCTCAGGACGATCACAACCCACCTGGCACTAACGACAGATTTGTGGAAAAGCACCAAAGGTGTATATTACATAGGTATCACCCTTCATTATATTAACAAAGAATGGGTTATGGAAAACATTTTACTCCAAATTCTCCCAATGCCTTCACCCCATACAGGGAGGGAGATTTGCAATGTGCTGCACAAAGTGATAGCCGAATTCCAGATTGAGGAGAAAGTGGTGATATCATTCACTACTGATAATGCAAATAACGAACTAAAATGCCGACAACCCGGATTTTTAATTTTAGGTGTGGTGCTCACGTTATGAACATCATAGCTAGTGAAGGATTACGGGTTATTACTCATTTTTAGAAAAAATTAATCGTTTAGTTCATTACATACATTATAAACCAGCGATGAAGGCAGAATGGTACAACCATTCTAAGGCCCTTATTCCTTTGGCAAATAATACCCGTTGGAATAGTTCTTATATAATGTTACAACAAGCAAATAAGGTAAATTATAGGGGAATATAATAATTAATTTTTCAAGGAAATGAGCACTCTTAATATTATTGTTCAAAAATTTTTCCCGGATGAAACGGATATGGCTTTTAGCCATGAAGATATCCGATTTCTGAAAGAGGCTGAACTTTTCTTCCTACCCTTCTATAAGGTATTTAAATATTCTCAAATATTTTTACCACCTAACTAGGTTACATTAGGTCTTTGTAAAGAATCAGTTCCTACAATGGGAATTGTGTTAAACTTTTTTGAGGAAATTATAGATGGTCTCGAAACGGCAACCACGACTTATGGTCCTTTAAAAGATGCTTGCGATAAGATGATAATTAAAGCAAAACATTATTTTAATATCATGTGCACACAGGAAGTCTTTAATTCCTCTATGTTAGATCCGAGGGTTAAAAGAAAAGCTATGCCGGATTACTTAAACACCCAAGACAAATTTGATAATTTTCGTAGAGAATTTTTAGAAAGTTATAGCGGGAGATTTTTAGTTGGGAGCTCTACGACAAGTGGATCTTTTACCGAATTAATATTACATAAGAAACGAAGGTGAAAAAATTATTTTAAATTATTATAATTTAAATAGTTCGAGAATGTTTGTGGCCGATGAAGAGTTGGAAAACTATATTATGGAAACGGAATGTCATGGCGATGTGAATATTTTAGAATGGTGGAAATCCTCTTCATTGAGATTTCCTAATTTAGCTGCTATGGCTCAAGACTATTTATGCCACCAAAGCACATCAGTCCCAAGTGAACGCCTTTTCTCTAAGGCAGGTAACATAATTACCAAGAAAAGGTCACGGTTACCTCCAACTTCCTTAAACCAAATGCTATGCATGAATAGCTGGAAAGGAATCTACGTCAATAATTAACAAAATATTTGCCTGTTTTATTATATTTATATATATAAATGGTCGAAAATAAAGTTATCGTAGTTTGTGATTTTTAACGAGTGTGTTTTCATATAGACGTTGATAAAGATATCTCACTTGGGAAATCTTTTATAATATTTACCAAATTTAATATAAAATAAGTACTTTAACCGGCTGAAATAAAACACATTGGAAATATTACACTTAAAGATTAAATTTGTTATTTAAGTCGGATTTATATTGGTTATTAATTAGTGACCAACCATAACCTTTTTTAAATATTCTTAACATAAGTTTTATGTTGAGGTGACCAGGTCTAGTACTAAACTTTATTAATTATTTAAAGAGTGTTTAATATTAAGACCACTAATTAATAACAAATTTTCATGGTGAATTATTATTTGTATACAGAGACTGGATTGTATCTGCATGGCACATAAAATTCTGCCCATAATATTTTATCAATAAGTCCACTAATATTACAATTAACCCCAATTAATATTAAACTTGAGCCAAATGGAGCCTAAAATTATTAAGAAGATTTTTGTCTCACGCGTAAATATTCAAGAGTAGACATCTCTAACATCAAGAATTGGGAATTTTGACATTTTTAATTTACATTGTGATGCATCTAATCCTTTATTTTAAATTTTTTATAATACCAGATAATGAACAAGCCTGTGATACAAGAAAATACATATTAAAGACAATATTTATTAATTTAAATATGTAACCTAACATTAACTTCTAATTATTAATTTAGAAAAGAAAACAATGAATAGAATCAGTTATTGGAAAATAAAAATATTCAAAGGTGTAACATATTGTCCATTTTACATCAAATTTAAATAAATACCATCTAAAACCCAAATTTTTTCTAAATTTGATAAAGCTTTGTTTTAATCATGAATTACAAACTCAACATAGAAAATATAAGATAATGCTTTATGGGTAGGGTTAACCAGAGTTTATTCCACATATGCTAAAAAGAGTTTAGTTATTTAATTGAGTCTAGTAGAATAAAAATTGAATATAATTATTTAATATACCCATATTATGTCATCATTCATAATTGCTGAGTTACTCATGATATAAACTCTGTAATCAGAGCTAACTTAAGCATTAATAATCTAAAAAATAAGTCGTGTTGGGCAAGAAATTAAATTTTTTTTGGCTATGACAGGATCAGAAGCAATTTTAAATTGCCAGCTAACTCATGGGCTGGGCGAGCCATCCGCACATTTACAGTCTATATCTACCAAAACTCAAAATATTTTTAGATACCATTAATTAAATTTTATATTATCATAACTAAATACATCACTAAAAAATAAGTTTGGCAATAGTTATATACCTAATATTATTACCAATAAAATTAAAATTTAAGAAAAGGATCACAAATTATTAAAATACCTATAGGTTTATCCATTCTGGCAAGTTTTAGAAAAGATTGCAATGAATTCGGAAATTGGTTGACAACCCATTCACCAGTATACTTAAATTGTTTGATTCTAGAAATTATTATTTAATTATTCGTACTATAACTAACTTAAATTTCCGCAAAATATTAATCAACATTTTAAATTCAGAATTAAGATTAGGGCAACTTAAGACATTCACAGATGGTTTAAAATTAATCTTACTCGTCGCTTTTTGATTCTCAAATAAACGTTAAGGGATTGGTAGGGGTAAAACTGGCTAATAGGCTTGCCCCTTAAAAACCTTAAGAAAATAGCAATATATACATATTTATTAGCTTTTGTTTATAAATTAAATCTTGTAATTTACATCCTCTTTTTACTTTTACCTCGTCATTTGTTCATATATAATTTACCTCCTTATTTTTAATTCACCTCACTTGTAATTTATTTTCTTCTTTTTTAATTATTGACAATGATTGCTGGACGATCGAATATCTAAATCAATTTCCACCCTCTCATTTTATTAATCCAACATTACTATTATTTAACACAAATTCTATATTATAACAAAGAATATTATTATAAGCCTCTATAGTAATTTATAATAAATAAAAAAGTAATAATTAGTGAATTGAAAAAAATCTAAATTATTGCTCTATTTTTATTTTAAACCTTATTTATCAGTAGAAAATTTTAGTTTTTGAACATTAAAAATAAAAAGCCCAAAAAATAAATTATTAATCAGATTACAATATGATATATTTTTAAGTTTGTAAAATCAATTGATATATTACGCAAATATTTTATTTAAACTTATAGACATAATTCAAACGAATAAACACATGATTTTAGACTAGATAGACTGCTCATCAACTATAAATAAGCGTATTATTTTTCTACAATTTTTAGATGTGCACAAATAAGGTGAGGACTTACAGTAATTTTAATTAACAAAAGTGTTTTAGAACGTAATAAGAAATTATTTAACTAGTTAAATATTAATACCGCATTTTATAAAATAAATCAATACAAAATTTATAAAAATAAAAATACTATGATAATGTGATGTTAAATCAATTTAGTGCTATCTGCATCTCATAAAATAATCATTCACTAACATTTTTTTATTTATAAACTACTAAGAAAGGTAAATTCACTTTTTTTGCTTTAACAATGGAGTACACTGCTGAAAGACGTGGGAGGTAGTTAAATTCAAAATGGTGGATTTAATGGTACACATTTTACCATATGAAACTTATGAAGCGATAATATAATCAGAAGATATCATGGTATCGTCCACATAAAGCCGACATATGTCGGGGAATATCATAAAAGTGAGAGTATCTAAGCTGGATTGTGCATGCTAATTTATTCAAATAATTATATGCACTGAGGACAAAGATTCTCTGCATTGTGTGATACTCCAATTAAAGATTTCTTAAGGTCTTTTGGGAGCACCAGATTTTAATTTTAAAGGAATGGGGTGAGGGCCAACGATTTTGTCAGATGATAAAAACGTAAGTGCTGACTCATGCTTGCTGGATGGGAGAATTATATTTGCTAAGCCTTATATTTTTGCTTGGTGAACATAACATATGATCAATGAGATTTAAAGAGTACGTTTGGAATATCTTTAGAAAATCCCTTTTCAGTCTTAGGGCTGTAAAAAAGGAAATTTCGGATCTTTTTAAATCCATCCTAAGAGGGAATTCACAGCCTGCCACATGGCCTGGCTATCAAAATTTAAGAACCTTCATGCACTTTTAGCGAGCATCGCATCGATTAGAGTTAAATGGAGTGCGACAGAGACCAGTATCGCAGTCTTGTGTCTTCGACTTATTCGATATGGGGTATGTAGGTTGACGTTAATGACCAGATAACTAATGCTAGCACGAAGTAGGGGTTTTTGCCTTAGGTTGTACACATGTGAATTAGGATAGAACATTAAGAAGGAAAATACGGGGCCAATGAGATAGTGGCACTGGGCGTATTTTCAAACAGCAGGCTTTGGTTGGAAGTTTAGTTTGGAGCCGGGCAGGGCTTGGAAGAAAATTGACAGACAGTGAAGTTGATACAAATGTCATGATTTGATAGACATATATTTATTTTTCTATACTTCAAATTAATTTATAGTATTTTTAATTTGTACTTTCTATGGAAATGTTATATTTAAGAGTTAGTTTATAACTTAATATTGTCAATAGGATGTTGTGTCGTCCTAAATCTTTAAAAAGTGTGTATTAAAGTTTCTCAAAAAATACAAAGGTTTGCCATTTAGATTTTCAAAAAACTTATTTAAAATTTTTAATCAAACATGAGAAATTTCAATTTCGCATAAATTTTTCTTAAAAAATCGAGACAGTCGAGAATTCTCGCCGAGACGTGACTGATATTTTTCCAGACTGAGACGAGATCGAGATTTTTATAATCGCTTCCGAGACGAGATCGAAACATTGATTAAAAAATGTTAACCTAAAAAGTAGCAATAAATGAGATAAATTTTGCATTATATTATCATAACTAGCTTGGGCCGGACCCTATCTTGAAAAAATTGGCTTTTATATTTTCCGTACGGGAGAGTAAATTAAGTCTAAAAGGCTTGTTAGCTTGAACTCGCATGGAAATGTTAAATTTGAGCAAGGAAAGCCTTTAAAATGTGTGTCGTAGTCATTTAAAAACTGTGGTTGCATAATTGCAGCTAGTGATGGGGATATAGCGTTTTTAAGGAGCTAAAGCTATAGCACATAGTCACTTTAAGTGCTATAAGCTATTGGAGATGGGAGGTTTGAGGTGCTATAAGCTATAGGAGATGGGAGGTTTGAGGTGCTATAACAAGCTATAGGAGATGGGAGTTTGAGGTGCTATGTGCTATAGGAGATGGGAGTTTGAGGTGCTATGTTATAGGAGATGAGAGTTTGAGGTGCTATGTGCTATAGGAGATGGGAGGTTTGAGGTGCTATGTGCTATAGGAGATGGGAGTTTGAGGTGCTATGTGCTATAGCCGATAGCACTTAAATGCGCTACTCCTATAGCACCGGCGCTAACACTGGGAATAATTTCAATGAAAACAATAGAGTATAATATGAACTTGTGTGTAATCTAATAAACAATTTTCCATTAAAAATATATTGTTCGAAAAAACAAAATTTAAAAAGGGTGTTATTTAACTGCTAAGTAAATAATTACAAATTGCTAAGTAATTTATGCTAAGTATTTTAAAGGATATGCTAAGTATTTTATTTTTGAATGCTAAGTTTTTATTATTAAATTGCTAAGTTTTTATTTTGAACTGCTAAGTTTTTTTTATTAAAATGCTAATTATTTTATTTAAAAAATCTAAATTATGAATTTTAAACAAAATGTTTAATATTTAAAAAAATACTCTTTTTCAATCGGGGAGGGGGGGGGTTAATTCAAAACCTAGTTATGCCCTACCCTACCCCATGTTTTTGAGAATAAAAAAATTAAACTCCCCCTTCCCTTAAGTTAATCCATATCCCATCAGGGCGATTATGTTTCAAATTGTTTTCCTTTTAATTGAAACATATTAACTTAAGGAAAGGGGGAGTTTAATTTTTTTATTCTCAAAAACATGGGCGTAGGGTATAACTAGGTTTTGAATTAAGGGAGGGGGGGGGCAAACGGTTAAAATAAAAGTTGAATTAGGGAGGGGCTAAATAAAAAAAAATTATTAATTTGTAAGGGTTTTTTTACATTGGAAAATTTTTTTTTCCGTCATTCAGAGGGGGGGGGGCGCCTTATTGATAAAATAAATGTAGAAGCAATGCAAAATAAAATTAAAGTCATACATTTAATTAAATTTATATTAAAATAAGTCGTAGTTAGATGGTAAGATAGGGCAAAAAAATTATATTCAGATGTATTTTAATATTTAATAAAAACAAAATAAACAATTAAAAAAATTATTCCCAGTGTTAGCGCCGGTGCTATAGGAGTAGCGCATTTAAGTGCAATCGGCTATAGCACATAGCACCTCAAACTCCCATCTCCTATAGCACATAGCACCTCAAACCTCCCATCTCCTATAGCACATAGCACCTCAAACTCCCATCTCCTATAACACATAGCACCTCAAACTCCCATCTCCTATAGCACATAGCGCCTCAAACCTCCCATCTCCTATAGCTCATAGCACCTCAAACCTCCCATCTCCCATAGCTCTAGCACCTCAAACCTCCCATCTCCTATAGCTTATAGCACTTAAAGTGACTATGTGCTAGTAGACATAGCGTATTTAATAGGCTATTCCCATCAGCGGGGAGGTGCTAAGCGCGCTAGTGCTAAGCGTTTTCCCACCACTAATTGCAGCCAAGGAACGAAAGGTAAATGTATTTAAAATCTTGATGATATAATAGGCATGACGTCTGTTAGGACCAGGATTGTTTGGTAATTTTAAATATTAATTTTATCACAATGATTAATTTTGCAATTAATTATGTTTTATAAGAAAAGGCTTCAAAATAATTTGTGTAAAACATTCACGCTCATTTGAACCACAATTTATAAGAAATGCCTATATGTAGATGATTACTCTTATTTTTGAAGTAAGCATCGGCAAATTATTTAAGATTGTGCGGACCAAATGTATCAATGATTTAAAGTTTAATTATAAAATTGCTCGTCAAGTCAAAAATAAAAACCAAAAAATCAAATTTATAATAACTGTCAAGAAGTGTTCTGAATTCTGAAATAATTTAGGAAATGATCAAAATATAGCTAAACCGATTAGATGAGAAAGGGCAATACGTGATATTCATAACGCCTCGCTTCGCCGCACAATTATTATATTTAACTCGTCCCCTGAGTAAAATTTTGTCTCGTCTTGTGTACGATAATGAGAATCAGAGACCAGAAAAGCCTGGATGTCTTAAATTTTGATTTTCGGGCGGGCAACATTACAAGATGCTCAATGACATTTTTAAATAATTTAATATTTTACTTTCACGTATTATCGTATTTTGTCAATTTTTTTGATACTATCATATTTGTTAATCCTAGTTCTTATCCAAAAAAAGGGGAAAGCAAAATGAATTTTTTACAAAATACAACAATATTATTTCTAAAGTTTTAAAAAAATCTTTTCGGGCCGGGCAGCTCTAAGTATTCAAGCATGGCGGGCGAGCACTTAAAAGGTTTCGGACGGGCAGCTTAGTTATAAAATACTTGTTCGAGCAGAAGGTGAGAATATTGATCTCGTCGACGCTTAAAAAGTCTCGATCTCGTGGCGAGACAAAATTCGGATTCCGCATCCCCAACTCCATTTGGATTTTTAATTCATCAATTTATGTATTCCAACTTTCAATAAGAGTTGAGTGGTTATTTGATACTACATGGCTTCTCGGAATCAAACTCCGAATCCCTATTTATGATGGTTATTAAAAAACGTTCTATCAAATGTTTTTTTCTAAGTTCCTTTAAATTGAATTAAGCTTTTTTCTATTTATTTAATTTACTACGCACACCTTGATATATTGATCTTGCTTGGGTACAGATATACTAATTTTCAAAATGTCAAAAATTGAATGAGATTAGTGACATTTATAGTAATCTTAATAAGTCAATCATGCCCGTGAATAAATCTAATATACACGAAATCAATTTTCGCCACTATAATTTTAAGATTAATTTGAATGACTTTTATTATTAATTGCTATGCAATTTATGGGCTCGCTTTTGATTTTGTTTACCGATGTCTTGCTTTGTTTACCGATGTCTTGTCTTGTCACGCTACGCTTTTAATTACTTTTTATTAATTGCTATGCAATTTGGGCTCGCTTTTGATTTTGTTTACCAGTATAGATAAGGAGGGGAATTGCTCTACGTGATTAATGCCCCTCATCTCCATCTCCCTCGCTGTGTTAGAATAGTAATACACACGCGTGTATCCTCCCCACATCATCTCTCTCTCTCGTTATCGATTTTAATTGTTTTTATTTAAAACGAGATACGTGCGGGAATCGAACCTAGTATCTACTGAACCTAAGTCAGACGTTTAATCCAATGAGCTATGAGACCTGAAAATATTTTTGGGATAATATCACTTATATATTATAGCTATAACATTTTTTTTTTTAAATTAAATTAATATTATGTTCTTGTTAATACCATTGATAATATGACTTTTCGACCGTCCGCAGGTTACTGACCAATGAAAAAAATGACCATTGGCCAAATAAATCGAAATTTTTAATTTTACGTTTTTTAATTGGTTAACACTGATAATTACCCTATGCCCTCCCCTACAAGGGCCTATAACTAATTATTTTGCATTTAATACCCCCCTATAGGCATTCTCGCCCCTTTCCCACCTTTCTCGCCCATAAATTGCATAGCAAATATGCTACGTTTATACGGAGTATAGAAGAGTTCCCCCTTCCCTTCCCCTACTGCCATTCCCCTCTTCCCCTTCCCACGAGGGCCGAAGGCCCGAGTTTATTATGATCGTTTCAATATTTCCACATACCCTCCCTTGGCAATTTCGATTTAATTTACGAGTTTTATTTTGAAATGATTCAACACAAAATTTTAGGGAAGTTACACCAAAAGTAATTAGCTAAAATGCACGCATGGGCGTAGCCAGGGGGGCAGGGAAATTTTTTTTTAATACAAAAATTCTTAAAAATTACGTATTCCCCCCCCCCCTAATCCAAAACCTGGCTACGCCCATGAATACACGTGATTAAGTTTAGGTATACGTAAGCGTCTACTACATCCCCCCCCCTGAATAAAATTTGTTATAAATCTATCGAAATCATTTAGATATTGGAAAAATCGTCATTTTCCCTATCCAAAATAATCACGATATTTTTGCACTCCTAATTAAATTCTGTTGTGGCAATGATAAAATTTGAGGTATTTTTTAAATAAATGTTCAGAATAGAATTAATCCCTATTTTGACATACAAGCGCCAAAATGCCCAAAAGGTGGCTGTACTTGAATTAGTAATGCTAACAACCATTGTTTTAGCGCCTATACAATCGTTCCATTACTATTAAAATTTATACTTATGCTATGTGTTGAGTCAGCTATCGTTTTGATTAATGACAGGCATGAGGAAAAAGCAACACTTTTTAATTACAATAAAATTTAATGGAAAATAAAAGTTCCCATGGGCGTAGCCAGCATTGGAATTAGAGGGGGACAAAAATGATTTGGAAATGGGAAAAATGATCATTTTTAAAATTGTAGCTTTAATTTTAATAAATTGCACCAAATTTTTGGATTTAGAGGGGACAGCCGCCCCTCCCTGTCCCCACCCCCTGGCTACGCCCATTATAGTGCGCATAAATTAAAAATTGTTGTCAAATTAAAGTTTTGGAAATTGGACATACGTTCTATTAAAATTATTTCGAATTTATATTTATGAGATACATTTAATTTTTGTCATAACGTCCTTAATTTTGGTATGAATTATCGGTCACGCAATAAAATGATACAAACCAGTGTCAAATTGGCGAGTTAAACAAAAAAAATCGTACCAAGTCAAACGTTCTCAAGTCAAACGTTATAAAACAACTAAAAACAACTAAAAATAACTAAAAAATTCTTTAAAAATTATGATATAAGCTTTTAATTTAGGTAGATCTGAAGGTTTTATACATAATTAGGGTTCTCTATATAGGGGTAGGGTTAGGGTTAAGGTAAGGTTTTAGTTATTTTAAGTTGTTTTTATAACGTTTGACCTTGAAAACGTTTGACCCGGATTCAAAAAAATCTTAAGGGGGGGGGGGGTGTAATAAAAAACTTAAATATTGGGCTCGGATATAATTAAAACGTTTAATGTCCGCGTGTAAAACCTGGTTGAGGGATTAAAAAATAACATATCACAAAACCCTAACTCAAATTTTTAATAAATTACTTTGCTATAATTTTTTATTATACATTAGTGGTTAAGCAATTAACTGAAACTATTTATTGCTAATGGAGATGGTGGAAAGAATTACGTAATTACATAAAAGAAATAATGGTATAAAATTGTGTGAAATGCCTAAAATAAGAGTATGGTTATGTAATATAACAACTAAAATGGCATGATACATGAATATCTTAATAAACATCAACAAGTTCAAATGCCAATAAAACCCCATTTTGATCATCGGTTTGAGGGGTTTGTGCTAGCCAGGCATCTTTACACCTTTTAAGTGCAAATTTTACTGTACTTTCTAAATAATACATTGTACGACCCTCAAAACTCTCATCTTCTTCTATTGAATCACACTTGACAAGTATTTTAAGCTTCTCCAAATACTACAAAAATAAATTGGGTATTATGAAATATTAAAAAAATTAGATAAACAATAGATTCTTAATGAGCAACTAAAATTTTATATTATGACCTAATTGAGACATAAAAATGGGGATGAATGTCAGATAAAATGTTATAGAGTCATTACTTGTATTTTCTCAAGATCAGTCATGACTGGATAAGCTATTTGTTCATCTAAATAGTTCAAAATATCCTTTGCAGGCTTCAAAGTTTTTCGATTTTTAGGACAGCGGCCCTTAGTAGTTGAGGTTAATACTTGGTAAAAAATCTTTTGATGATAGGCATAGCCATAGTATAAACATTCATAATCTTCAGGTGATAGTGAAGCTTTATTGGGCTCTTTCCTTTTGCTTTCTTTTTTGGTCCGATTAAAAGGATGTAATGGGGTACATAATTCTACATTTGAAGTTGTGGTGGTGCTGTTAGCATCTCCAATATTTGGCTCCAAATTTTGGGTAGGAGATCTAGCATTGGCTGCATTATTTTGATAATTTTCATCAGATACAACTGAATTAGAGGGTATGAATTGACCAAAGCTAAGATGCATCATGGCTGCTGGAAAACCACCAGTTGTCGCAAGACCTAATTGTTCTTGTGTAAGAAATGGCATTATCTTGCCTTCGTGGAAGAATGAACAAATCTAAATTTCAAATATATGCATATAATTATGACATATTAAGTTATTTATTGATGCATAATTATTACACAGGCTAAAATAAATCATCTAACTTGGTCTTAAATAATACAAAAAAATTAAGGGAAAACTAACTTCTTTACAAAAAAGAGCCCCTAGCCTCCATAATGTGATATCAGTAGTTGTCTTAGGTATTTGTACAATAGTGTAATGTTTGATTAAACTGAGCAATGTTCTTAGTTCAGTTTGTGCACGTTCATTTGCCAATCTGCGCGACTTTTTGACAGTAATTTTTTTGAGATTTGTTCCTTCACGGGCACATAAAAATGCAAGATGGCTCATATCATTTTCGAATGAACCTAGAACTGATCCCTTTTTCTTACTTTCCTCTAATGCAGCTTTCACTCCCTCAATGTCAAATTCAGAGAAATTACAATACCGCACATAGGGATAAGGCTGCGTATAAGTCCTACCAGCTCGTGATCGATACATGTAAATATTTAAGCTAAAGTTTGCTTATACCTAAAAAAGAGTAAGGAAAAATTATATATGTATATCAATATTAACTAAAATAAACTTCAAAAAATAATATGGATTACAGAATGATTATCGCTAGCTAACATTTTTATTTAATAACAATATTTTTTTAAAGATTTGTATAGTAATTATATGATACTTTATAAATCAGAAGTAAAGTTGATTAGTTCAAAACTTGAAATTTAGCTATTTTATCCAATCAAAATAGTTATGTCGGCACCCGGTCAAAGTAGCAGAAAAATCGCAACCAAATTGGTCAGATATCGTCGTCAGGTTTCATCAAGATTGTTAGGGTTGTGGTTAGGGTTAGAAATACATCAAAAATTCCCTCCCCATTTGAGATTTAATTCTAATATCTTGATTACCTAAAAATTATTTTTCTGCTACTTTTCATCATTCTGCTACTTTGACGGGTATTCTATTTTAAATTTATGAAGTGAGATATGTCAAACTTATACTCTAGTTTATCTCCAAAAAATAAACCTGTGTATAAAAATAGCGTTTATGAGTATATCACTGTCAATTAGAATTTGTAAGTTTGTTCTTAAACATTTTTTATAAAAGTAACATTTTTATCTTTATACATTTACATTTTATATAATATAGATGGTGCCTCTGCCTCAACTACATAACTGATAAAGAAGAAGAAGAAGTCGTAAAGATTTGCTATTATAGCCTACTTTATCTGACTCGTCTTTTGAGAATCTTGTACGTAGGCGATTATATAATACAATTTAAATAAATATTATACAATAAATATCATATAATTTAAGTTTTTATTATATTATATTATATCTATTATATTGTATTATAGAATCGTACATAAATCTGTAACTTAATTGGCTAAAATACTTCATCTATATCATTAAAGATCTGCCATTATAATTGTTGAGCTCACAATGTTATAGTCAACTCGACTTGTGAGCCTCGAGAATGTTATAGTCTACACGACTTTATTTACCCAAACTCCGCGATAATTCCAACGCGCGCGACGAATATATAAATGATATGAGAATAATCGCGATAAAAACTATATATATCACGCGATAAGGAAATCACGCGATATCACGCGATAAGGAAGATAATGCCATCTGTTGCGTTGACTTTTACTCCACCAGTATGATAGAACTTAAGCGTAAGTTACATTTCGTCAATTATCCTCCACACTTCCCCTCTTTTCACAAAGATAGTGCCTTAGGTAGCTCGGGGCCTGTCGTACCTGGCGGTATCTAACTTCAGGCGGGGCGTTGCTAAACTCCGGAGCCATGGGAAGGACTTCGTGTTCCCCCCGCTCCTGTAGCGGCATTTTCGTTCGGAACCTTGGTAGGGGACCCTTGATTGGACGTTGTTGGCACGGGCTCGCATCAATTGGCTCGTTCGCTAGTGTATCCCGGTGCGGCCAACCATTTTCGTGTCCAACCCTTCTCCAGTCCAATATTTTCCTTCGTCTCACCTGCTCTAAATGTCGATGGTGGTTTCTCCCTAGGGCCCTAACGCCGAACGAGCGCGCCTCGCGCTTGGCACTAATGGTGCCCTTCACCCATTTATCGGGCCCCAGGAACATACGCACCCACACTGGGTCTCCGACGTCGAACCCTCGCGCCTTTCCTGTATCTCTCCACTGGGGGGCCACAGGTTCTCTTAACGCTTCCCTTGACTCGTGCAGCTTAGGTAGGTACCTTTTGTAGTGTCGCCTTGGCCCGACCACTACTGTTGTTTCGCGCGTACCCTTACTCCACTCTTTGCGCTGCCGTAATGTCTCGTCGTTGGCGGCGTACTGGCGTATCACGTTCCGTGAGATAAACGCGTTCGCGGAATCCTCTAGTCCCTCTTCGGTAACTTGGAAAGCACGCTTGCTTGATCGTCTCGACCGAAATTTGGCTGCGTTATCCTTAGCCTTGATGGCAGCCATGGCTTGACCTCGATCTTGGTCCGGTGTCGCGTTCTTAGCGCCAGGCTTATTGGGGTTGAGTGGATACAGATTGTCGCTGAGATGCTGAGCTCGGGACACTAGAAACCGCTTGCGCTGGTGGTACGACGCTTGGTTGTTGTGGTACCTGACCAATCAAACCGATTTGCTGATGGCCTGGGCAACCAACTGGGCCCGGCATTACGACGGGTGGAAAACTCCAGCTACCGGGTGGGCTGGCCCTTGGGCCCGCACCGAACGGAGGCAATTCACCACATTGACTTCCAATACTCACGGAATCCCGAGGACTCGGCTCTTCCGGGGCCTTCGCCTCGACGAAATTCACTATGTAGCGCTCCATGACGGTTCGCGAATTCCATTTGGCTAGCTCCCATACGTTTTTTCCGAACTCTTTTATCCAGTTCGTTCCGAGTAAAGGCGGTCCCTTTACATCCGCCACTAACAGCGGCAGGCGCTTCCGGGTGGAACCTAGACGGGCCTCGGCTGTTACGTCCCCGATAATCTTTATCTCCTTGCCGCCGAACGCATGTACGGAAGGTATCGGGTTTGTTTGCACCGGTAAACGCTCCTTCCACAAGTTAGCCGGCACGATTGTAACGGTGGAGCCCGTGTCCATAAGAAAAGTTATCAAGGTGTTATTAACATATAAATCAATGGTCAAAATATCTAATGCATGGCCGAACCTGGTCATACTCGGGCCCGTCCTCGTCGCGTCGACCGCAAATGCCTCGTCCCCTGGCTGGTGCATAGTCCTTAGGCCTTCGCCGATTGCCTCCCGACCTAGGGCGATTTCCATGGCCTTGTCCCATTTGAGGTCCTTTTCGGCCATCAACGCGGCTTGCACCGTTGGGTCGTAGAGCCCTAGAATCAGCTGATCGAGAGTTCTGGCCGATAATTCCCCGGGCTGAAAACCGCAGTCCTTTGATGCCTCTTTTAGCCTTCGAATATAACGCATGAGTTCCTCCCCGGGCATTTGACGAATATTTCCAAACCTGAATCTCTGCGCCAGCGGGCAGGTATGCCCTTTAAATACTCTCCTTGCCCTCTTGGTCGCTTCCTCGAAAGTCCATTCAGTAGGGTTATCCGGGTACGCGTCGTCCGCGATAACCTTAAATGCCTCCGCCGATAACGAACTTAGGAATCTGCACGTTTTCTGGGTATCCGATAACGTCCCTGATTGCGCCTTTATATTGGCCTCGAATTGAATTAGGAATGTTTCAATATCATCGGATAACCGGAATAAATCCATAATGTTCCGATCCATTCCCTCTTTTGATTTATTTCCCGGTAGGTTCTCACGACGCCAAATGTTGAGCTCACAATGTTATAGTCAACTCGACTTGTGAGCCTCGAGAATGTTATAGTCTACACGATTTTATTTACCCAAACTCCGCGATAAACGCGCGCGACGAATATATAAATGATATGAGAATAATCGCGATAAAAACTATATATATCACGCGATAAGGAAATCACGCGATATCACGCGATAAGGAAGATAATGCCATCTGTTGCGTTGACTTTTACTCCACCAGTATGATAGAACTTAAGCGTAAGTTACATTTCGTCAATTATCCTCCACAATAATCTACTTTATTAATTATATTATGACATCAACGTTATAAAAATGTGCATAAATTATACCATGACTTCTTAGTTTAGTTTTACAATACACTTATTTATTAATGATTTTAATATGTATCTTAATGCATCTCATAGTCATTTATTTGCATAGACTAATAAAACCATAGACTGCCGAACAGCTGATTTTTACATTAGAATCATTCAGACACCAAAATAGCTGCCGTATTGTAGGAAAAATTAAACAACAGGTATATTTATACTCTCCACGATAAAATATTGAAGAAAATAAATAAGACTAATAACTTAATTTATAAATAAAACAAAATAAGTAAATTAGAACAATAAATTTCGCTGAATTCTACTGTTTGGTTGCAATTTCCCACAAAATGGCGCTTGCTATATTTGCTGTAAAATTATCAGCTGTTCGGCAGTCTATGGTTTTATTAGTCTAAGTTTATTTGTCATTTGATAATTTGTTCGTTCACCAATTCAAGCTAGTTACCTAGACATAACGATACCCGTCAAAGTAGCAGAATGATGAAAAAATAGCAGAAAAATATTTTTTTAGATAATCAAGAGATTAGAATTAAATCTCAAATGGGGAGGGAATTTCTGATGTATTCCTAACCCTAACCAGAACCCTAACCTTAACATGATGAATCCTGACGCTAACTGACTAATTTGGCTGCTATTTTTCTGCTACTTTGACCGGGTGCCTTTAAAATAAACGGTAAAGCACAGCGCGTCCTGATTGGTCGAGAAAAAAGGATCTTTATGTTTTCATGATATTTTGTCATTTGACCATTTGTTGTTTGCTTTGTTACCAACTAGCTTATCATTGTTTCATATGGGTCGGGCTATGTAGTCAATTATTGATATGAGTAGAATAATTTTTGCTAGAGTTATTTTATTTTGCTTCCTTAAGTAAAAATTTTGATAGGTATTTAATTTGTCTATTTCAAACGTGACTTCCTATTGAAGGAATTACATAGAGCTGCTTAAGTTTTTTGCTCTAAACTAATTATCATGCATTACTACTAGCATAGACCGGCACAAAGCAGACAACAATAGTGAACAAATTGTAATAAAAACGAGATGCGGTTAACACTTGGCACTTTTTTGTTTTTATTTTAGACATACCATCATCTTTTCGTGATTGCATTTACAAGGTTATCCTTATTCTTGTTTATAACTCAAGATGTTATTTTTAAAAATATCGAAATTATAAAAATTACTATTCTATTTCTTTTCCCACACCAAAATCGATTTAGTATACACAAATCTGTTTCAAGATTATATATTGATTTAAAATGCTATCTTTTTCATTTTTTTTACTCTAGCCCAAAACCTTAATTTGGGATTTTGGGGAAATCCTTAGGTGGATGCAAAACCCAAGGCTAACCTTAAAAATTTTAAGTTAGGGTATTTTAAAACCCCGAGGTTTAAAAAACCTTAACTCACAACTTGACCTTAGGCGAACCTTAGGTTCGCCCCACGCCAACCTAAGGTTTTTCCCACCACTATTCACACAAAAATGAATGTTAATACTTATTAACTTTTAAAACTAAATAAGCTGTTTATAACACTAAATTCTTATTAAGTATATTATACATAAGTTTGGCTTCACATCATATAATTCAGGTGCAAAAACAGAGAATGGTGCAGGAGTCTCCATAGTAGTTAAGAACTGCCTCCATATTATCTCTCATAACCCCGTCTCCCCGAGAATCATTACATTAAACCTTAAGATTAACAAAAACAAACGGTTAATCTTTATTTACATTAATTGCCCTACCTCAAACTATCAAAAAAAATACATTGTTGAATTTTTTCAAAACATCCATCAACAAATATCCTATCTCCCCAAAAAAGACATTAAAACCCTTATAGGGGACTTCAATGCTTGTGTGGAATCATCCCCAAACTCTCACCCCTCATGTGTGGGACCTAATACCCTTGGCCACACCAACAGAAATAGCAAAATCCTGATCAAGTGGTGTAGTGACCACAAATGGTCCATTCGATCAAATTTCTCCACATTAAACATAACTAACTAGCGACCTACAAGAGGTCTGATAGGCCCTCATGCTATCAAAACGATCACATCCTGACCGAATTCAAATACAAAAAGATTGTTAGAAACTACGCATCCTACCCCAACCCATACATATCATCGGACCACCACACGTTAGAGGTAAAAATCTATACCACGTCAGCTTCGCTACATAACACAAAAAAGGCTCGCGTAACTCTCTTGCCACGTCCAAACGACGCTGAGAGTATTAAATTATTCAACGAGAACCTAAAAAAGAGAATTGAGTCAACACCACAACCAATTAACATGACCATCGAGGAATTTGGATAACAGAAAGCCTAATCACATAATCGCACAACTTAAAACCCATCCACATTACAACAATCACTCTCCTTTGAATCCCTTCGCCTTATGGATGAGAGGAGCGCAATAACCAGATCATCAGCCTAATTTAAGAAAGAGCGTTTAAAAGCAATCAACAAGCTTATAAAGGCCAGTGTGCAACACGATAAGAGGATATACGCGGCCGATATAATAAAAGAAGCAGAAGTTGCAAGTAAAACAAACAATAAGCACAAACTTTATAAAAACGTAAAAGCCCTAACTAAAGGCTTGAACCTAAGTTGCAACGAGCATCCAATTGCAACCAACAAGGCCCTGGCGAGGCTAACATAGATTATCAACCCCCTAGTGGTTACGAGATCATAAAACCATAAAAAAACTTAGGAACAACAAAGCTACCGTCAAAGAAGGAATCTGAGCCGAACTTTACAAGGCCAATCCTAAAACTTCTTCCCAGCTCCTACAACCATTATTCGAAAGGATATGGGCGAACGAACAACTGCCCGAATCATGGTCTAGCAGTGTTCTGATAAAATTCTTCAAAAAAGGCAACCACCTTGACCCCAATAACTACAGAGATATAGCACTAATAAATGTCACCTCAAAAATTTTCATAAACATACTCTACCACCGAGTTAAATCGTACATGGACAATAAAATAAATCACACACATGCAGGCTTCAGAACGCGCACAACAACCGAGCATATATTAACCATCAAAAACTTGATTGACAAATCTAACTGCGCAAAAAGCCCCCTATACATACTCTTCCTTGACATCTCCAAAGCATTTGACTCGATCCAACATTTACATATATGGGAAACCCTTTGTCTACTGGGACTACCAAAAAAAATCATAAGACTTATTTTCATGCTATATGAAAACCAAAAACTCTTTGTCAGACATTACCAGCTGCTCACTCCATCACTCTAAACAAAAGGTGTTAGACAGGGGTGCCCCTTATCCCCCCTGATCTTCATCTCGGTTTTAAACCTAATACTGAAGAGATCCATATTCCCAAGCGATGGCATGCTGTTGAGTATCGTCTCTTTTGTTTGACGATGATATCTGCCTAATCTCCGACTCATTGACCAAACTACAAAATATGCATGATAGATATGCTCAAGAAGCTGCCCGAGGAGGCCTGATCATTAATGCAAAAAAATCCACACTACTTGCCCTTAACCCGCAACCCAATGCGAATATCATGAGCCATAATTCTATTATTAAACCCTAGGACCAAGTTAAATACCTTGGTGCGTTTCTGTGCGCGGATAAATACACCACGCTTGATGTCTCGGAAAAAATAACAAAGGCTACCAACAGGTTCAAACAATGCAACAGAATTTGGAACTGCAAAATGTTCTCAAGAAACACCAAACTTCGTCTATACAAAACCTTAATTCTCCCAGTACTCTATTACGGCTGCGAGACCTGGAACCTCAAGACAAGTTCAATCAAAAGCATACAAACAAAGGTGAACAAAATGTTGAGAATTGTTTGTCAAATCTTCTACCCATGAATAATTAGTAATGAGAATTTATGGTTTCTATGCAAACTCCCCCAGTGGAACTTCTTAGCCCACCAGTTTCGGAGAGGCTCCCCCAACCTCTGCATGTCTATTTTACTGTGGAGACCTCCCCAATTAGGATACCGGAAATGCCGTGGAACGTGGACCTACAACACGTCGAGAGAATTAAACGGCATAACACTTCTACCCGACCACTCGATGCAATCTTCTTAGACAGAAACGCTTGGAAAAAGTTTGTCATCAATCACCTAGCTTACAAATTTTCTGCCAACACGTCAAAAAAATGATTACCATCCATAAACCACCAAGCCCTCGTCCCGCAGGCTGACAATATTCAAGCAGTTACCAGTGTGCAATCGAACTAGGCAAACTATCGCTTATCTCCAGTAATTGCCGTAGATGGTATGTAAATTTTTGTTTCACTTATGATTTTTATATAAACCGAGTGTACTGCCTACTGACTTGCAGTACCTCTATACCTGTATGTAGTGATATGATTTGTCATAACTTCGTTATTCTTAACGATATTTAATTACAATTGTATATATGTATTCCTTGTGGAGATATACCACGTTTATGTATGTTCCTGTTGTAAAATGGATTATGTAAATTAGAAATAAACAAATTAAAATTAAAACCCAACTTATCACAATGGCGCGGTCGATATCTGTGGAACCATAAGGTAATATTACATTATCTGCATACAATATTGAGGATAACATTAGTTCTTATATATTTACCATTGAGAATATCTTTGAAGCCAAAAAAATGAAAAAAGACAAGTTAGATACTCTGGGAAAGACCTTGATTTTCGCTTATTTCGGTCAACGTATTATAGAAGAAATCAGAAATTTCTTATATCCAAAAAATATTAGAAGTATAAAGATTTGATAGATGTTATAAAAATTTTCAAAACCAAAGCTACAATCTTTCAATCTAGAATTGACTTTTTCAGATGTGTGAAATTAGATGAAACAATTCAAAGCTATACTACACGATTAAAATCCAAATCACAAGCTTGTAATTTTACTCAAGTATTAAACGAGAGAATTAGGGATCAATTTCTTCATGGAGTTAATAATCCTACCTTGGAGCTTGAGGTAAGAACACGTTGGCCAGAAGCAATAAATCAAGCTGGAGAGGTAATCACATTTGAAGATATATATAAAATGGCTGACTGCATGAAATTAGCAAACAAAGAAATATTTCCATCAATAGATATTAACAAATTGCAAAGCTCAAGTAAAAGCAAATCAAATGAAGTATTTGAAAACCAAAATCAGCCAACAAATATCAAATTGATAAGAAATTGTACAAGATGTGGAAATAATCACCCTGTAAATAGGTGCCCTGCATTTAATAAAACCTGCTATAAGTGTAACAAAAAGGGACATTTCTCTAACTTTCACCTTCTTGTCATGGTAATACTTCTGTTTCCTTAGGTTATCTTTCATTTTTTCTTTAGGATCCGGCCTAATAAAATCTAGCGCCGTCCTTAATCTCCTCCCAAGAAACATTTCGGCTGGTGCTTTACCTGTAGTGGCTCGGGGCGTATTTCTAAAGCCCATAAGTACTTGTTGCAGACATATTTCCTTAACACTTCTTTCCTTCCTTCCTGACCAATACCTGGTCTTCAATGTGCGTATCATTCTTTCCGCCAGCCCATTTGTTTTTGGGTGGTAAGGTGTCGATCATGTGTTTAATATTGTTTAAGTGACAAAAATTTTCAAATTCCGCAGCAACAAATTGTGGCCCGTTGTCCGAAACGATTTGGGCAGGTATGCCAAAACGGCAAAACCAATTTCGTAACTGTTTTATCACTTGCGGTGAAGTAGTAGTGTTCATCGTTGCCACTTCCATTTCGTTAGAGCATCAATTAAGATTAACCAATTTCCTTCTATAGGGCCAGCAATATCTATATGCACCCTTTCCCAGACTCGATCTGGAATATCCCAAGAATTTAGGGGAACCTCTTTTTCAGCCGGACGGTTCTCTTGACACCCGTCACATCTTTTTACGAAAATATTTATGTCCTGATCCATCCCTGGCCACCAAACATAATAACGCGCAATATTTCTTATACCCGTAATTCCTGGATGCCCTTGGTGTAAGATACTCAGAACTAATTGTCGTAGATTAGCAGGTATGATCAGCCGATTTCCATAACAAAGTAATTCATCTTCGTACGATAACTCGTCGCGACGATTGTAATAAGTTTTTAGATCCGATGAACTTTTATTTAATTCTATCCGCCAATCTCTCCTAATAGCCAAAATAAGTTCGCGGCATATTGGGTCTGTTTTTATTGAATTTCTTAATTTTTTCTGATCCAATGACAAATCATTTAACATTAATACCCCGACATTATTTATGAAATTCCAATCTTTATAAAATTTTGGGTCCGAAGGCCTAGATAATGCATCTGCGCATTGGTTACTTTTTCCAGGTCTATATTAGATTTCGTAATAATATTCATTTAAAAACAGCGCCCAGCGAATTAATCTATTATTAACCACTTTAGGTAAATCGCGTTTAATTCCAAATAATCTTTCCAACGGTTTGTGATCCGTCATTAATGTGAATTTTCGGCCGCGAAGATATTGGTCAAACTTTTCCACACCAAACACAATAGCTCTAGCTTCACGGTCAATTGTCGAATAATGCTTTTCGGGCTTCGCTTAGGGTGCGTGAAGCATATGCAATAGGCTTTTCGGCTCCGTCCAGAAATACATGAGCTAGTACAGCTCCTAATCTACGACAATTAGTTCTGAGTATCTTACACCAAGGGCATCCAGGAATTACGGGTATGAGAAATATTGCGCGTTATTATGTTTGGTGGCTAGGGATGGATCAGGACATAGATATTTTCGTAAAAAGATGTGACGTGTCAAGAGAACCGTCCGGCCGAAAAAGAGGTTCCCCTAAATTCTTGGGATATTCCAGATCGAGTCTGGGAAAGGGTGCATATAGATATTGCTAACCCTATAGAAGGAAGTTATTGGTTAATCTTAATTGATGCTCTAACGAAATTGGTGGAAGTGGCAACGATGAACACTACTACTTCACCGCAAGTGATAAGACAGTTAAGAAATTGGTTTTGCCGTTTTGGCATACCTGCCCAAATCGTTTCGGACAACGGGCCACAATTTGTTGCTGCGGAATTTGAAAATTTTTGTCACTTAAACAATATTAAAGACATAAGATCGACATCTTACCACCCAAAAACAAATGGGCTGGCGGAAAGAATGATAGGCACATTGAAGACCAGATATTGGTCAGGAAGGAAGGAAATGCTAAGGAAATATGTTTGCAACAAGTACTTATAGGCTACAGAAATACGCCCCAAGCCACTACAGGTAAAGCACCAGGCGAAATGTTTCTTGGGAGGAGATTAAGGACGGCGCTAGATTTTATTAGGCCGGATCCTAAAGAAAAAATGAAAGATAACCTAAGGAAACAGAAGTAATACCATGACAAGAAGGCAAAATTTAGAGAATTTAAATCAGGAGATAATGTTTGGATTCGTAAAGAAAGGGGTTCTGGATGGTACAAAGGCGTAGTCCAATATCGGAAAGGAGATTATTCTTACAATGTTAGTACAAAGGAAGGGCTAAAAAGGAAACACGCCGATCAGTTACGCCCGAGAGTTTGGGCAGAAGGTATACCGTATAAGGAACCTAGTAAGGATTTCTGTAGTGAAAGTAATTTAAATACAGTGCCCGAAACAACGATGACGAGAACCTCTACTAGAATGCGGAAAGCACCTGCCAGGTTGTACGAAGAGTTTGACTTGTAATGAAGGGAGAAATGTAGTGATATGATTTGTCATAACTTTGTTATTGTTAACGATATTTAATTACAATTGTATATATGTATTCCTTGTGGAGATATACCACGTTTATGTTATGTTCCTGTTGTAAAATGGAATATGTAAATTAGAAATAAACAAATTATAATTAAAATCCAACTTATCACACTGTACTATTGTGATTTTCAGTCTAATAGGCCCTCATACAGATCTCTAAAGATGTAGACTTTGAGTCGTCTTAACCCGAGTAAACGTTAAGAAAAAACGACTGTTAGTCGGGGCGGCCATATATATATATATTAGTCAAAATCAATGGTATGAATAATTTTTTAAGACGAGTAAAGCCATGCTGAGTTATATAATCAAACTTTGACTGTCTTTTAAAAGCATTGTGCAGATTAAATATTAGTGAAGTGACCATTGCATAATTTATAATTAATTATAGACATTAAAATGACATTCATGAATTGTACTGTTCATTATCATTGACAATATTAAATTGGATTCCTTAAATTCATTATATTTGAAAGTTTAATAAAGAAATTTTGATTCACTATATTATTTTAGATGTAGATGATGGAAATGGAAAAGCTTATTTAATTCAACGCTTCTCCCTATCTCGATATTATTACATTTCAAAGTAATTTATGTTACAATATTTTTTATTTATATGGAATGGATAGCAGAGTCAAAAACATTTTTCGTCTCGGTAAGGTTAAAATGTGCAACACCTTTTTATTATATGAAAAGTACAAAAAAGTTCCTAATATATCACGTGTTGTTAGGGGGCAGTAGGTGGAAAAAATTTGACATGACAACAACAATAATAAACTAAAAAATGTCACGAGCTTAAAGGTAAACAAAATGTTATTAAACCGGAATTTACCCCTTTATAATAAAATTAAAAGGTTAATTGCAAAAATACATGTATATAATACACAAATCAATTTAACCAAAATAATTTAAAGTTCCTTGGCAGTTTTAATTTTTATCACCAATTTCTATATATAAAATTATCAATGTTACGTTAAGATTATTTCTAACTACGTTAAGATGATTCTAGCGCAGATTTTATTTCGAATTAGCAATATAATATAGCGATGTCTGTATTAAAATGTACAACGAATAGCATATTTATAGATCTTTATCCGGTGACACGACCATTAATAGTTTCTGAAAAAACACTTCTATAGCTCCTATAAAAGATTAGATAATTAAATAAAAGGCAATAATACACATAAAGGTTAAAAATATGTAATCAACTCACGTCCTTGGGCTATGCAATTTTTTGTTTTCAATTCATATTTTATGAATATGTAGTACACGGGAATTCCTTAATATTTTGTAACATTATTCACATCGATAATGCATACCTGTCAATATTATAGCTATACCGATTGCAGTCTCTAACGGGTTATTTATGATGGGCACAATTACGAAGAATATACATATTCCCATGAATAATACGTGAAGAAATATATTGAGCTAAAAAACAAAATTTAAAACTATGATTTTAGAAATTTAGTTTTCCAGAGCCACCCTTCAGATTTTAAAGTTATCTGCTACAATTTTAACAATGAATAACTTATGAGCATAAGATATGTTTAGGGGAGGGGGTAAAGTTTAATGAGTGATAAAGGACTATTTTTAAAAAACATAATTTAATTAAAGATAAAAGAGTTTTTTGATTTATGGAGAACTACCCATAAAATGACTTTTAAAATGATGGAATAGCTTTATGCTTTGATTTTATTAAACATAAGAGGTAGCCATATCCAGCGTAGCCAGGGGGGGGGCAGAGAGGGGCGGCTGCCCATAAATCCAAAATCCCTATGCTGGCTACGCCCATGGCCATATCCATATATTAATGACACCATAGACTGGCGAACAGCTAATTTTTGCCTTATAAAATATAATAAGTAACTTAGACCATCATTTTTAGTAAGGTTTTTGCTAAATTCGCTCGTGCCTTAAAAGATTTTATAAATAATAAAAGAAATGTGAAAATAAGATTATTTTTCCATACGTGAATTTATCATGCATCAAACAAAATGAATAGCGTTTGGCCTACAATAATTATAAGCTGTTGTTCGTCGGTGTATTATTAGTTTATGATCATATCAAATAAATTTATATAGTCATATATCGTAATACCAAAAATTATTTATACTTTTATAGGTCTAGTCATTTCGGGTCTTTTTATTCTAAGGTAAATCACACAGCCGATGCACATACCCACAAAAACAAATAGGGTGAAATTGAAATAGCCTATTAAAGTGGTGATATCTTTTCCAAGCAGAAACATCAATGATATTATGCACTATAACAGTTAACATATAATTAATTAAATTGCTTGTAAAAATAATTTATAGTGGAAGTTATAGAAATATTAGGCAAATCAACATTTATTAGGTGAAGACAATTTACTAAAAGGATTATGGAAGGCACTGGTGTACATTTTGTGATGTGGATCATAGCAAATAATTTTGGAAGTTGGCCGTTTCGGGCTCCAGAATAAACAATTCTAATTTAAAAATGATTTTACCTATACTATTATGTTGAGCAATTTTTAGACTTTAAAATTTAGTTCGTTCTTACTTTTGTGTTTTTTTAGTTATGGATTTAGATTTTGTTTATAGTAATTCGCAATATAACATAAAGTACCAAAAATTTTTGAAATATGCTTTATTATTAACCAACGCTAATTTTGCAATCTTAATAAGATGAATTACTTTTACCATAAAAAATGCTTGCTGCATCATTAAAAAACTCAATCTATCGTTTTTTACCTTCCGGAGGTAAACAAAATTCCATTAACGCTTCCAAGGGCTGACAGTGAAACAAAGACCGGCATAACCCATGATATTTTTGGAAATATCGTGTTCATAAAATCCTATAAAATTGCACAAAACAATTAATCCATAAAATTTTTTAAATAACACGTATAAATAGGCGCATATTTAATTAGCTCTTACAAAAGCGACCGCAACTGATGATTCGACCTGCACTGGTGTCAAGACTGCGAAATAAGCAACGTTTGTCATGATGTAAACAATGGTAACGAGAGGCATTCCAATGATAATCGATAAGGGTAGGTTTCTACCAATAGTAATGAAGGTTTTTTAGATTTATATATAATAGTAGTTAGAATACCTATTGGGATTTTTTAACTCCTCAATAACGTAATTTAAATTGTTCCTATTATAAAATTAAAATACATTCTTTCTTTATCAAAGTTTAGGTTACCAACCACCGTAGGAGAATAAGCCTGAGAATAAGGCTGCAGGTAATAGTCGATATGAGAATGGCGTGGAAAACATATTTTGAAACTCTTTACCCTTTGCTTCACATAAAATGGTTATGCAAGTGATTTAAATTATACTCTCAAACATTTTCCATATTCCAATCGCTATAATGAGGGCTAAAGCGAACAATTTAGATATGGTAAATATATCTTGCAATTTCATAGCTAACTTCACGCTGACACAATTGATGAATCCAATGAACACTTTTATGAGAAAATAAATAGGCATTTATAGCTGAATCTTCGAAAATTTCGTATCATATAAATATCTTACAGAGTCCAAAGGCTGCGATAAGCTTGGCTACTTGATTGAGAGATTCGGGATCGGGTTCGCAAAAAAATATTTGTGCGATGTAATAACCAAAGGCCCAGCATATGATAGCTGTCACGACAGGACGAGAAACCACTAAATTTACCCATAGGAAGAGGAAAGCTGGTAAGGGGCCCATTGCCTCCATTAAGTAAACATATTCACCTCCGCTACGTTTTATAGTAGTCCCTAACTCGGCATAGCACAAGGCTCCCAGTATTGAGATAAGACCACAGGCCAACCAAACCATAAGACTAATACCAACGTTGCCCCCACTGAATCTAACCACGTCCGTAGGTGATATAAAGATTCCAGATCCTATGATACATCCCACAATAATGGTGATGCCATTGAGGAGAGTTATATTTTTTTGTAGCTCGATCCTCCCCGTATCTGAATCATTGGTTTGATTAATAGATTTGGATGAATTTTCAGGCGTCGAAATTAAATCTTTTTCAGGGGTAACGCCTTCTGATAATATTTTTGATGCATTTCTAGGTCTGCCCATCTGCAATTTTGTTGTATTTTAAGGTACAAATTATATACCGATCTATATAAAAGAAAAACTTAGTGTATGTGATATGATATTATTTAAATTTTAAAATATAAACACACGACCTTAAACCATGCGATATTTTGTTTCTGAATGTTGGATAAACAGGCGAGTAGCCAAGGGGGCAGAAAGCGGGAATTTTCTACCCCCTTGACCAAAATTTGAAATTTTTTTGATTAATAATTAGATTAAATGGGTTAAAATATTATAGTTTAGTTGCATAAAAGATTTTGAGACACTTATAAAAGCCTTGAATGGATTAAATGGTTTGGCGCTTTTAACGATTCATCGGGAGTTAGCCCCAACTCCTGATGAAATTCTTGATCTTATCTTTGGCAAAAGAAAATTAAAAATTGCTTTATAGCGACTATTTTTATACACCGCTTTTGTATTTATATTATTGACATAAAAATGTTTTTAAAATAATTGGAAATTTTCTACCCCCTTGAGAAAATCCTGGCTACGCGCCTGTGGATGACCTCATATTAACATCCATTTATAAAATATATAATGTAATATTTAGGATATTCTTCAAAGAGCGAAGAATTCTCTAAATATTTTCCTCAATCTTGAATATTAAATTTAATGTCAATATTTTTCATAATTGAGATTAGATATTTTTTTATATTCATTTCTACAAATCAACATAGAGATACTTTCTACAAGTAAAAAAATATTTATGCTCCTTATTTTAACAAGCTATTGGCATCTATTATTTGTTTTAACCATGATCATGGGCGGTTTTAAGAAAGCCAAATGCTTTACTTATATTCTACACTTAGATGGGTTAATTTAGAAAAATAATTTTAAATAATTTGTGGCTAAAGTTTGCTTCGAATACGGCATGTAACTTAGGTCGAGCTGGCTCATTGGGCCCTACTCGAGCTCGAGGCCTGAAATCCTTCAAGGCCTTTTGTGCAGGTCTCTAGCCATCTATATTGTATTATATGGCATGGGAAAATTTTACAGAGTCAAATTTGGAACTCAAACCCACTATTCTAACTTTCTTAAGCTAATATTAATATTTGACATGATATTAATACCTGTAAAATAACAAAAATTATGTCAATTTTCTTTTAATAAATCTTACTAGCTGTGTAGACAATCGCACGCCGATAAGATTGGTACCCTATTTGAATCGGGGTCGAAGTGGCAGAATGATGAAAAAGTAGCAGAAAAATATTTTTTTAAATTATCAATATATTAGAATTAAATCTCAAATGGGGAGGGAATTTGATGTGCAAATAACCCTAACCCTAACCTAAAACGCCAACCTAAAACACTAACCCTCCTGAATATGTTAAGTCCTGACCAATCTTGATCAGTTCTGACCAATTTGGCTGCTATTTTTCTGCTACTTTGACCGGGTGCCCCCTATTTCTTGTTTTCATTTTTATAGTTTGTAAAATAGTGTAAGCATGGATACATTTAATGAATTTTAATAAATGCAAAAGCAATTTTTAGTATGTAACTTATGCAAAAAAACATTAAAATATCCAAAGCCTCTAAAACCCGAGCAGCAATCGTATTAAGTTTTGTGGTTATAATTGCCAACGTTGAATAAAAATGTAGATATACATAAAAATTTACGGGGGGGGGGGGATAGGAAGCTCTCTTTTTCGTTTATGAATGTTTCGCGCAAACATTTACCCTAAGACTAGAGGAGCAAGTGCTACTTGTAATTACAAGATCTACATTTTCTTAATTTATAACTGGTTGTTTTAATATAAATGCTTTAACAATCCGACCTTAACCCTCAAAGAAGCAAATTTCGCACACTAATAACAAATAATTTTCCAATATTTAATTGTTTAAAGAAATTTTGTTTACTACTCAACTCCAAACGTCACCAGTAAACCTTAATTTTATTTTTAATTAAAAATAGACAAACTAGTGAATATATAAAAAAATTATTTAGCCAAATAATGAATTTTAGTCTCAATGTAACATTGAAATAAGTATTGTTGAAGTTAGTTTTAAAACAAAATAACAATAATGGCGAAAGTTTTAATGATGGTGATGCTAGATCTGTTCGACAAACAAATATTAATTTTTAATCACATATTGGAATAAAGAAAACATTTTATGACATTTAAATATAATGAACTTTACCTTAATATCCTAGAATTATATTATAAAATGGAAAACAGCCTATAAGCGAATGCTAGATCAATTTTGACTTATTTTTATTGTATGCGCCCTATCATTTTCATTTTATAAATTTTCAAAATGCCCTCCAGTGATACAAGAGATTTAGCGAGCGTCATGACAGCCTTATTTAAGATTATACGAGTAGCAACTTGTTATGCAAATGTAAATAAGTGGCGTGGAATAATTAAAGTTATACTATACCTAGGTGTTTTTAACCCCGCTATTTACTTAAATGAATATGTTATTAGCACGAAGATGTTCAATTGTTTTTAAAGAAATAAATTACATAAAGTTTATACAATCTATGCAGATGTTTGTCTTATATAATAATCATAAACATCTTATTTTAAATACTGGATAATTTTAGCGATTAATGTATGTAAATTCAATCATTGATTCTATTTACTTAGCTTTAATGAGTCTCCATTAAACATTTCTCAATACTGTTAGTCGTGAAGCAATTATAGATACGGTAAAAATTGATTTCCCACAGTCTAAATGTCGGGGAGTGCTAGCTAACATATTTAACTCAAAATGAACACAATCAATATTATTATTAAAGCATCGAACAACCCAGCAAACACCTTTTATTACAATTTATTTCTTAAATATTTGTCGAGATCAGTTTAAACGATTTTAAAATATCCATCAAGCCTTTTTGTTGTAAGATTTTAATGGTAAAGCCTCATAGCTCGTGGACTGATGTTTTTCTGCCCTGGTCCCGAATGCGTGTAAAATGAAATCTGTGCTTTTGGCGACCAATTCCTCATGGATTCGAGCCAAACTGGTGGTTAAACGCGATTTGAAATTTGGATTCCCAGCAGGGGTGGCATTGAAATTAGCGTCGGTTGCTGAATGCGATGACCACAATGCTTTACGTTCTTCACCCTCACCCTTTTCGGTATTCCTTATAAATGTTTATGAAAATATTATACGAGTTTCGCCATTATATCCTTATTTATATTGTGCTAATTTTAAATTTGACAAGTGTCAAAGATGTATTTGAGATAGCAGAAAAATTGGAAATAGGTCGTTGTATATGTGAATACGTGAAAGAAGAATAGTTTAAGTTAGTATAACTTTTATTTGTCTAACATTTTCTACAGAATATATTTTTGCTATGATTATATATTTTAATAATATTGTAAGCCAAAGCCGAGTTGGTAAAAACCAGATGATAACATAAATACATATGTAATCGCTTTGTCTTTGTTCGTTAGTGTCCCCTCCCTAGCCTTATTATTTAATAAAGAATTTAAATTATTATATGCTAACACTAATAGGTAGTAAAAATAAAAAGTCGTGATGAATGAAAGGAAGAAAATAATTTAGAATAAATTAACAATTAAATGTGCAAATTACTGATTGGTATTAGGAGAGAGAGATTATTAAGAATCATTGAAATTTAATTTTAAATGCAAATACATTTTACCTAAGGAATCTTTTGTTGTGACCCATAGAAACGGGGGTATCTGTGGGCGGGAATCTAACATGACTTTGGCCTCCTACCCTACCAGAGCACTTGCCACTTGGCATAGCAGAAATTCGGGTTGGAGCGGCGTGGAGTGTTCTCACCGTTTTCATGTCGAACGTAATAAATTTTCCGGCTTCATCTTTCTCTCCGATTAACCAAAACGTTGACATCACTCGTTTATCCTAAATGATTGGAACGTTTAGAGAATCTGCGTAACCTTTAAAAAGTGTAGGCCATGAGCTATTGCTGCCTTGGCAAAACATAGCAGAATTTATACTTATAAACATTAATCAATACTTTAATTTTTAATATATAAGTTCTGCTAGACTAAAAATTCGATGGATCTCTTATGTTTCTCTTTTTTGAATGGAATTGGATGAAAGAGTGTGTATTTAGGTTTGCCAGTGTAGACATAATGTCCAAAACCTGCTTACCCCGTTAAAATGTTTTTATTATCCTAACCTTTCATATTAATTGCTATGCAATTTATGGGCTTGTTTTTTGGTGTCCGTCCGTTGTCCGTCCGTTGTCCGTTACCCTCCCTATCTATTTGCATTGGGTATATTAGGTTATCGCTTTTTTAAATTAATGCATAAGAAAGAGGTGCCCCACCCCTCATCTCTATCTCCCTCGGTGTGTTATTTTTTAAATTAATGCATAAGAGGTGCCCCATTGATAATATGACTTTTTGGTCGTCCGCTTGTTTTATTATTGTTTAATTTTATTAATTTTATATAATAAACATAAATAAAAGTTGTTTACTTTTAATTGCTATGCAATTTAACTAGTTATATAATAAACATAAATAAAAGTTGTTTACTTTTAATTGCTATGCAATTTAACTAGTTTTTGTTATATAATAAACATAGATAAAAGTTGTTTACTTTTAATGCTATGCGATTTAATTAGTTATATAATAAACATAAATAAAAGTTGTTTACTTTTTAATTGTTATGCAATTTAACTAGTTTTGGGGTTAGAATCCCGAAGTTTTTTTTGACTCTTATGATTGTTCTTGTTACTATCATTGATTATAAGAATTTTTGGCCGTCCGCTGGCTGCTGACCAATGAAAAAAATGACCATTGGCCAAAATGTGAATCGAAATTATTATTTTCGTTTTTTTTTGACTATTATGATTGTTCCTGTTTCTACCATTGCTATTATGACTTTTTGGCCGTCCGCTGGCTGCTGACCAATGTTATATAATAAACATAAATAAAAGTTGTTTACTTTTAATTGCTATGCAATTTAATTAGTTTTTGGGTTAGAATCCCGGAGTTTTTTTGACTCTTATGATTGTTCTTGTTACTATCATTGATAATAAGACTTTTTGGCCGTCCGTTGGCTGCTGACCAATGAAAAAAATGACCATTGGCCAAAATGTGAATCCGAGTTTATTTTTTCGTATTTTTTGACTATTATGATTGTTCCTGTTACTACCATTGCTATTATGACTTTTTGGCCGTCCGCTGGCTCCTGACCTATGGAAAAAATGACCATTGGCCAAAATATGAATCGAAATTATTTTTTTCGTTTTTTTTTGACTATTATGATTGTTCCTGTTCCTACCATTGCTATTATGACTTTTTGGCCGTCCGCTGGCTGCTGACCAATGGAATAAAATGACCATTGGCCAAAATGTGATTCGAAAACTTTTTTTTCGTTTTTTTTTGACTATTATGAATTTATATCCACTTTTACCGTGTCCTGGCTGCTGACCAATGAAAAAAAATGACCATTGGCCAAAATGTGATTCGAAAATTTTTTTTTCGTTTTTTTTACTCTTATGAATTTATATCCACTTTTACCGTGTGCTGGCTGCTGACCAATGGAAAAAAATGACCATTGGCCAAAGTGAGCATCAAATTTTTTTTTCCGTTTTTTTGGCTATCATTGACTTATAGAGTATCTGTTGGTACTGACCAATAGAGAAAAAGTGACGATTGGCCAAATTTTTGATTTTTTTAATTAAAAATTGTTCAAATTCAACAAAAAATTTCTCCCAACAATTCTGCAGATTCTTAACATTGTGTTGTTTTATAATATAATGTTTGTTAGACCCATAATCACTAAAGGCCATAAAAACTAATGTAATACGCAACTAGATGCAAACACTAAATCTAACCCTAACCCTTGCCTATATTACATTTTGCCTTTATTACATTTTGCCTTTATTACATTTTGCCTATATTGGAAAATTTGTATAAATGATTAATTAATCATTAGGCATTTAATACCCCCCTATAGGCATTCTCGCCCCTTCCCACCTTTCTCGCCCATAAATTGCATAGCAAATATGATACATTTATACGAAGTAAAGATGAGTCGTCCCCCCTTCCCTTCCCCTCTTCCCTTCCCTTCTCCCCCTTCCCACGAGGGCCGAAGGCCCGAGTTTTTTTGTTTAATTGCTTCCCAATCCAGCAACAGAATTAAAAATTTAATTTTAACCTTAATACCCATATTGTCTATTCGATAAATTTTGAGTTCTAGGGTCTTTATAAAATAAGAATCACGGTGTTAACAAATATTTGCATGTAATTAAAAGGTAACGCTAAATAATTCCTTTATGTAATTTGTTTGAAAGCTCCAATTTAAAAAATGGCATATGTTTTTAAAATGTCCACCATGTTAATCATGTTAACTTGTGTGCATTTGATATTACAATGATATCGATGCTTTTAATCGGTATGTATTATGCACGACATTGAGATTATTTACACTCTCGATTTACTTTCAATTCGATTGGACCTCTAGGCTCCAAAACGAAATTTCCATCTTTTTGAAGTATGGTCTGCGTCGTTGGACTTACGTGGATTTTCAAAGCTTTTAATTTATATTGAAAATATATATACGCGTAAATTTTTTATAAAGTAATAAGAGACATTTTATGTTTTATCAAAGATAAATGACTTTATAAAGGTTAAGTTTAATTGTTTTGCAAAAAACTAGCTTATAAATTCATTTTATACGTAGGACAAAACTATTTCTGCTATAATTATATAATTTGCCAGATTTATGTTTTAAAAAGAGTTCAGAATTTAGGCAAATAAAAATTTACCTTCTCCGCCTGATTCCATACAAGAAGCTGTGTTTACTGTATATCCGAACAAACAATACCTGGGCATCTTTAGTCCTACAACCCCGGCAGCAACGGGGCCTGTTTTAATAATTACAATGTTAAATTAAAGTCTATATAATCCATTAGAAATATCCTCTCTACTAAAGTAATATGATTTTTAATACTTAGACAAAAAATATAATTGGAGCCTTGCAAAGATTATTTTATCCTAATTATATATCTAATAAACTATTGGCTCACATCACAACATTATACTAATATATCACTATCACAGAGCTGTTAAGGAGCGCGCACTTGCGTGCACCGGTTTTGCGGTGCGACGTGCTGGTGCGCGCACTTTTTTAAAACCAAGAGCGAGTGCGGGTGCGCGCACCTTATTCACTCGGTGCGCGTGCGAAATTGCGCTCCTATTTTGAGCACATTATGAATTTTACAATTAATATATTTGACATTATCTTATATATCGCGCATAGCATATCTCACAAATTAACATTGTAGTGAAACAACATCAAAGATACATTTATGTTCCTGGTGGACGAGATAACAAGGCGGGAAATTTAATTAACATCGATAGACAATATAATTAATAAATATATCCGCCATATTTTATATTATTCGCCTATTTACTTTATCAATTATTGCTTAAAACGTTTTGGTGTATCATAATTAATATTGCAATAGAAGTTGAAGTATAATTAGAAAAACAAAAACAGAGAGGTAATTAGGATAAATAATTAACAATATTGTAATATTTCTATTCAGTGTTTTTTGGAAAACTTTTACCCGCCGTTACTATCTTGATATTTAACTTACAACACTTTTAAACTTCTCATCGCTATCGTAAGTTTGATCACATAATAATTTTGTTATAAAATATATTTTTAAATATTAATTTCTATGGTTTCTCTTTCATGCTAAAATACTTTGCTATTTATAATTGAATTGTACATCAAATATTATAAACAAATTATTATAATTTGTCTTGTTACTAAGCATATTTTTTAAACAATTTTCTTCGTTAAATAAATTATATATAAGATATAACACTCCGATTCCTTCGAGTGCCCCCGTGGAACGCCTCTTCAGCAAAGCTAAGGCGATTTTAAGCGACAGAAGGGGTAGCCTGACAGATAGTCAACTCGAAATGCTTTTATTGATGAATGTCAATAAAATGCTTTTTTAATTGTTTTTTCTGTATCTTTATTATTTTTATAATTATAATAAATCGGCGTAATAAAAGTTTTTAATTGAACATTGTAATATATTTAGAATTTAGATAGAGTGTAAAAAATTATGGGTGCGAGTGCGCGCACCTCTGTTAAAATTGGTGCGGGTGCGAGTGCGCGCACCCTCAAAGTGCGTGTGCGAGTGCCGCACCGGTTTTTTAGGTGCGATTAACAGCTCTGACTATCATTTGGATATAATTTGGATTTTGAAATTGTTAATAAAAAGATGATCTTTAATACAAAGCTGTTTTGCTAATTTAAAATGCACTCCATATTTTGCTAATGAAGGTGGTAACATTCATCCAAACCCTAATTGTTAGTAATGAAGGAAAAATGAATATGTTTTTAATATTAACCAAAGTTTATTGATACAAAGCCCAATTTCATTAGTGATAAAGTTTGCCGTGTTATAATTTTTAATAATTTAATTTTAAAATTTAATCAATATCATGATATATGATATAAATAAATTTATGGTGAAAAATAGATTTTAAGTCTTCGCTATATTAGTAGTAATAATACATCTCTATAATGCTTACCTAATTGTAATATAGCTATCTAAAAAGACCATAGCAGCATCTCAATAAAACGCAAAATAACCAAACGGAATTATATAGAAATTATCGTGTCCCATATATCTCAGTCTTTTAACAGATAAATTTATGCTTTAGATAGAAACCAACACAAAGGGTCAAATATTTTTGTCACATAATTAATGCCCGTTAACTTTATATTTTTTTGTATTATTAAAAATCCAGGCACCTGAATGAAGTCCTATTCTTAATTTGAGCTGCGTCTTAGGTTTATGCCTTATCTTGAAGACTTTAATAGCATGCAGAAGGGCCAAGGACATCCGAGAAATTTCCTTTGCATGATTGTTACCATTTGGAATCGGAGCACCCGAAACAACCATATAAGCATCACCAATAGTTTCAACCTTTAAAGCAAATTTATTTTTAAAAACTGGGTTGTTAACTATTACTAGAGTGTTGACATGAGCTAACTTAAGCAATCTTGCTTTATAATTTATGTTCAAAACTTAAATATGAAAAATATTTATTGTGATTCTTACTTTGTAGACATCATAATACGATAAAATGCTATCGAAACAAGTGTATAGGTCGTTCAAAAACGTAACAACCTATAGTATATAATGTTTATTTTCTAAAATATTGTCATTCAATGTAAATATACCAATTGCAAGATTAATGAATACAATATGTTGCGAAATTAAATCCAAATTAAAAATTAGTAAAAAATGTTTTTAGTTATTTTTTTAAATTTGGAGACTAAAATGGTTATAGAATTTATGTAGACAGCTTAAAGGACGTAACGTCTTTGCTGAGTTACACATATTACTTAAGTTAAAACAAAACCTCCGACGTTTGCAAGAAACTTACGATATTTTCAATTGGGCTAAATGGTTATCTACGTTAAGAGACTCTATCTGAGATTGTTGATTTACGGCCAAAAAACCTGGGTCAAATACTAAAAACATTAGCCAAAGAGAATCACTTTCTAAAGGTGTAGATGAGATTCGAAAATCATAAAATGATGTTTAATTTCGAAAAATAATTAACCTAAATGTGTTCTTTTATGTTTATGATGTAAAACTGAAAATTATTCATTGACAACTTATATAAATACTTCGAATGGCGTGCTTTCGGATGACATTGAAGTAAATCCCACAATGTCACTAAAATATATCGTCACACCTTCATAGGTTATCGGTTCAACAGTCAAACCCGATTTCAGTTTTTCTGCCACTGATCTAAACATTAATAAACAAGTATTTGCATTACTTAAAGAGTGGTTTATATTGATATCTTTATTAGATTCCATTGAATAACTTATACATAATGATATATCAATGGATTCAAATACTATTAGCATTTTTGTTTTTCTCTAATCTCTAGAATATATTATTGGGGCAAGTTATTATTTTTAACATTGCTTTTAAAATTAACATTTAAATACTTAGCCTTATTTGATCAATAATTAAAAATATTACGGCTTTCATCACTTTTATTCTTTCAAAAATCAAGGTTATAAAGTTCATCATTGTAAAATTGATTGATTAAACTTGACTTTAAAAGTCATAATCGCACTCAACTAAATTATATGTATATTTTCATGTATAAAATTGGAAACTATCATATAGTTGATCATTTTATTATTCAACTTTTAAAATCAAAATTGTTTCCTTTGTAATTCTAAATAATACAATATATAAAAAACTCGGGCCTTCGGCCCTCGTTGGAAGGGGGAGGGGAGAAGGGGAGGGGAGAAGGGGGGACGACTCATCTTTACTTCGTATAAATGTATCATATTTGCTATGCAATTTATGGGCGAGAAAGGTGGGAAGGGGCGAGAATGCCTATAGGGGGGTATTAAATGCCTAATGATTAATTAATTATTTATACAAATTTTCCATTTATAGGCAAAATGTAATATAGGCAAAATGTAATATAGGCAAGGGTTAGGGTTAGATTTAGTGTTTGCATCTAGTTGCGTATTACATTAGTTTTTACGGCCTTTAGTGATTATGGGTCTAACAAACATTATATTATAAAACATCACAATGTTAAGAATTTGCAGAATTGCTGGGAGAAATTTTTGTTGAATTTGAACAATTTTTAATTACAAAAATCAAAAATTTGGCGAATGGTCATTTTTTCTCCATTGGTCAGTACCAACAGATACTCTATAAGTCAATGATAGCCAAAAAAACGGGAAAAAAAATTTGATGCTCACTTTGGCCAATGGTCATTTTTTTCCATCGGTCAGCAGCTAGCACACGGTAAAAATGGATATAAATTCATAAGAGTAAAAAAAACGAAAAAAAAATTTTCAAATCACATTTTGGCCAATGGTCATTTTATTCCATTGGTCAGCAGCCAGGACACGGTAAAAGTGGATATAAATTCATAATAGTCAAAAAAAAACGAAAAAAAAATTTTCGAATCACATTTTGGCCAATGGTCATTTTATTCCATTGGTCAGCAGCCAGCGGACGGCCAAAAAGTCATAATAGCAATGGTAGGAACAGGAACAATCATAATAGTCAAAAACGAAAAAAATAATTTCGATTCATATTTTGGCCAATGGTCATTTTTTTCATTGGTCAGCAGCCAGCAGACGGCCAAAAAGTCATAATAGCAATGGTAGTAACAGAAACAATCATAATGGTCAAAACTAAAACGAAAAAAAAACTTGGAATCACATTTTGGCCAATGGTCATTTTTTCCATCGGTCAGCAGCCAGCGGACGGCCAAAAGTCATAATCGCAATGGTAGTAACAGGAATAATCATAATAGTCAAAAAAAACGGAAAAATAAACTCGGATTCACATTTTGGCCAATGGTCATTTTTTTCATTGGTCAGCAGCCAGCGGACGGCCAAAAAGTCTTATTATCAATGATAGTAACAAGAACAATCGTAATAGTCAAAACTAAAACGAAAAAAAAACTTGGAATCACATTTTGACCAATCATTTTTTCCATCGGTCAGCAGCCAGCGGACGGCCAAAAAGTCATAATAGCAATGGTAGTAACAGGAACAATCATAATAATCAAAAAAAAACGAAAAAATAAACTTGGATTCACATTTTGGCCAATGGTCATTTTTTTCATTGGTCAGCAGCCAGCAGACGGACAAAAAGTCATAATAGCAATGGTAGTAACAGGAACAATCATAATAGTCAAAAAAAAAACGAAAAAATAAACTTGGATTCACATTTTGGCCAATGGTCATTTTTTCTTTAATCAGCAGCCAGTGGACGGCCGAAAAGTCGTATTAGCAATGGTAGTAACAGGAACAATCATAATAGTCAAAAAAAAGAAAAAAGAAACTTGGATTCACATTTTGGCCAATGGTCATTTTTTTCATTGGTCAGCAGACGGCCAAAAAGTCTTATTAATAATGGTAGTAACAAGAACAATCATAAGAGTCTAAAAAAACTCCGAGATTCTAACCCAAACTCTTGTAGTGGAGGGCATAGGGTAATTATAGCAATTAATATCGACGTTACTCAATTCAAAAACGAATAGATATACTTATGCATTAATTTAACGTAGCAATTAAAACCCGACCCCGCCCGAAAGCGAGGGAGATAGAGATGAGGGGTGGGGCACCTCTTATGCATTAATTTAAAAAATAACACAGCGAGGGAGATAGAGATGAGGGGTGGGGCACCTCTTTCTCATGCATTAATTTAAAAAAGCGATAACCTAATATACCCAATGCAAATAGATAGGGAGGATACAACGGACGGACGACGGACGGACACCAAAAAACGAGCCCATAAATTGCATAGCAATTAATGAAAACTCGGGCCTTCGGCCCTCGTGGGAAGGGGGAGAAGGGAAGGGAAGAGGGGAAGGGAAGGGGGGACGACTCATCTGTACTTCGTATAAATGTATCATATTTGCTATGCAATTTATGGGCGAGAAAGGTGGGAAGGGGCGAGAATGCCTATAGGGGGGTATTAAATGCCTAATGATTAATTAATTATTTATACAAATTTTCCATTATAGGCAAAATGTAATATAGGCAAGGGTTAGGGTTAGATTTAGTGTTTGCATCTAGTTGCGTATTACATTAGTTTTTATGGCCTTTAGTGATTATGGGTCTAACAAACATTATATTATAAAACATACACAATGTTAAGAATTTGCAGAATTGTTGGGATAAATTTTTTGTTGAATTTGAACAATTTTTAATTAAAAAAATCAAAAATTTGGCCAATGGTCACTTTTTCTCTATTGGTCAGTACCAACAGATACTCTATAAGTCAATGATAGCCAAAAAAACGGGAAAAAAAATTTTGATGCTCACTTTGGCCAATGGTCATTTTTTTCCATTGGTCAGCAGCCAGCACACGGTAAAAGTGGATATAAATTCATAAGAGTAAAAAAAAACGAAAAAAAAATTTTCGAATCACATTTTGGCCAATGGTCATTTTATTCCATTGGTCAGCAGCCAGCGGACGGCCAAAAAGTCATAATAGCAATGGTAGGAACAGGAACAATCATAATAGTCAGAAAAAAAACGAAAAAAATAATTTCGATTCACATTTTGGCCAATGGTCATTTTTTCCATCGGTCAGGAGCCAGCGGACGGCCAAAAAGTGATAATAGCAATGGTAGTAACAAGCAATCATAATAGTCAAAAAAAAACGAAAAAATAAACTCGGATTCACATTCTGGCCAATGGTCATTTTTTTCATTGGTCAGCAGCCAACGGACGGCCAAAAAGTCTTATTATCAATGATAGTAACAAGAACAATCATAAGAGTCAAAAAAACTCCGGGATTCTAACCCCAAAACTAGTTAAATTGCATAGCAATTAAAAAGTAAACAACTTTTATTTATGTTTATTATATAACTAGTTAAATTGCATAGCATTAAAAGTAAACAACTTTTATTTATGTTTATTATATAATAGATAATTTAACAAATCTTATATATAACACACCGAGGGAGATAGAGATGAGGGGTGGGGGACCTCTTATGCATTAATTTAAAAAATAACACAGCAAGGGAGATAGAGATGAGGGGTGGGGCACCTCTTTCTCATGCATTAATTTAAAAAAGCGATAACCTAATATACCCAATGCAAATAGATAGGGAGGGTAACGGACGACGGACGGACGGACGGACACCAAAAAACGAGCCCATAAATTGCATAGCAATTAATATTTATCTTACACCAAGTTAAATGATCGCGCACTATATAAAATTCTTATTATTCACAATCTGCATTTTTTGAAATAGAAAACTTGGGAAATAAAAATATGATTATTTTATCATAAAATATTCAACGTACTCGGGCATTATGCGATATAATAAATTATCGGCTTTTTTCTTTTGTTCGACATAAGCGCTAGTCCGTTCTTCGACCAAAAGTTCCAAATTATTAGCGTATAGTTCCATCCTCTTTAATAAGCTATCTACCACATTATCATCCTTCCCCCTTTGTAAAAATATTATAGACTTGGTCAAATCGCCCATTAAAATAACACAATTTATTACAATTGTGTCTTATATTATATAATAATAATAACAGAGCTATCAACAAAAAAGACTTGTTCATTTTTTTTATGTTGGCATTGATTTGTTGGAACGTGGGTCTAAAGTCTGGGTTTTCTTCCCAACAACTTTTGGCCAAATTAATCCAAGCATTAGGAATTTCAAGTTGATCGCTAGATCCAATCACAGGCCTAAAAGGTGGATCATGGAAGCCTTTGACTTTAGCTATTATAACTATAGTAATTGAGCAAAGGTTAGTAGTATATTATAATGTCTCAGTTATCATTTTAATAATATCACTTAATTTAATAAAAATGTTCATAAATGAAACTATTTTTCGAAACTAATATTGTTTACAAGATTCAATATCTATCCAAGTTGTTATTACCTAATGGCTCTGTAATGTTAAACTTATCAGCGTTGTTTGGCGTTTGATACGGAGCACACCGCATTAATATTTCTTGCATAATTACACCAAAACTATATACATCACCTTCTCTGGTTCCCACAATGTGATAGTCAGATCTAATAATTTCGGGTGCCATCCATATTTTCTCTAAACAAATTCACACATTTTATAGCTTTTCATTAAAAAATTGTATATATTAATACTTAGTTGGTATTCCAATTCAGAGTCATCATTAATTTCCAATTCTCTTATACTATTTAAACCAAATCCTGATAACTTTACAGAGAATCGGGAATCTAGAAAACATTCGCCCGACCTCAGATTGCCGTGAAACGAAATTGGGGTCAAATGCAAGTACAACATTCCCTATAATCATTAACTAAAAATACAATATATTTTACGGCGGCAATGTCCCTTATAAATGCAGTCTTCATTTCCATATCCATTTGAAATGATTCATTCTTAATTATGGCCTAATCAATAAAAAGTTGTTTTATTATAATTAATACAAAATCTTTTTATATTACAACTTAATTCACATTACTTGAAGGGTCCCCTTATTACAATGTTCCATCAAAACATATATTTTTGGCAAATCAAAGGCTACGGCAATAAATCGGCACAGGTTGGTGTGCTGGACTTCGCGTAGCTTAAATTCACATTATATAACAGTGATTAAATTGAAAATCAGCAAATTAAAAAACCTACATGTTTAAATTAACAATTGGTTTAAAGAAATAAGTTTACACTAAAGAGAAAGTGTTGATCTAAATACGATAATTGTTCTTGTATAGTAAAGTAAAACTTTTATAGTTATACATATATAAAATGCCCTGCAACATCAACGCTCTTAATGTTCTAGTATATAGGTATTTTAATATACAAAAGAAAATATTAAACAGAATAATGACTGACAAAAAATAAGTTTAAAAGTATCATTTATTATGAAGTTGACAAATCGATGGCTATTTTCTCCTTGTAATATGTTAATTATTCAAAAGTGTTCGGGATTGATTTAGAAACTAAAGTTCAGGTCTAAAAAATCACATATTTTATAAGCCAGTGGCGTAGGCGGGGCCAAGGCCCCTAAAGAGCACCTTTGCCCCCCTCCCCAAGCAATTATTTAAACTCCGGGCTTCGGGCTTTGTAAAAATTAGCGGGCCGGTATCATTTATTATTTAATGGGCCCTGACCCGACCCACAGTTTATATATTTGTAACGGGCGAGCTGATAAATTTAAAGAGGCCCGTTGCAGGTTTATAATCTCGCATTCTTGTGTATGTCGAAGGTACACGAATGAGGGAAGATCTAAGATTTGGGAACACAGTAATGATATGGACTTAAAAAGGTACGAGTTTTGGTGAATTTTGAAAAGAAAATATTATAAAGGAATAGTTGATTTGAAACTATGAAACTTATGTTTAAACCGCCATTGACCCCTCCCCGCAAATGTAAAATGTAAGTTCGGCACTCCTAAGGGAAATGTTAGCTACGCCAGTGTATGTATTAACAAATAAATATGCATGTTGAGACTATAAACAATTGAGCTGTGTTACATTGATGTTATGTTAATAGCTAATACCTAGGTATTTTTGAAAATAAATAGATAATGCATTTAATATATGGCTTTTACTCAAAATAAAAATGAGTTTTGAGATACGTTCAAAAAGCAAAGGTTATTATTATTATGTATGATGTACCTTGAAATGAATTGCCGCAGGATGAAGAGTCATGTTATATTTGTATAAATAATTTATTTTTATTTTAAAAGCCTATTCATAGTTTTGTAAACATTGACTAAGAAGCCACTTTTTAAAATTACCAAAGCATTTTACAAAGTTAAGGCTGTTTTAAATTCCGATTTCTTCTTTAAATCTTCAATAATTGTTCGTAAGCTGCAATTTTTGAATTCTTAAAGCAACAAGACTAAGCGTTTAGATGATAAACTTACATATTTAAATTCAATTAGTATCTGGCGGTTGACACGAAACTCCGGTTGCAAGTCCATTCCTTTTATATTAAGTGCTACGCCCTAATAATAATATAATCAATTTTTCATGTTAATATCCTATCATCACTTACTCTATATTCTCCAGTCACAAAGCTTCTGGATGTCAAAGAATATTTTGACGTTCGTGTATCGATGGGTGTTTCCTCCGAGGAAGGTTTGTTAGCATTCTTAATTCGTAATATTTTTAAATTTTTAATGAACTTTTATACGTTACATCTCCTTCGGTCATTTGAGACATCCTATCACTGAGAGAGGTCGCACTCTTACCCTGTGACAACTTTATGTCAGCTAATCGTATTTCCCACCATCGATCGGCTAATTCCGCTTCCAGTTTAATTTTTCTATTTTATAATGACCACTTCGATTAAAATAAAAAAAAACCTCAAATATATAGCACATAGTTTGAACAACAATCACTAAGGTCATTTAACAATTTTCGAATCATCTAGTGTAAAATTATATGAGGCTGATTAAAAGATGTAAGAAGAGTTATGTATAAAGATTAAAACTTTTAAGATTAATCATGTACCTGTACAAATAAATGGCGAGAATCGCCCCAACTATAACTAAAAAGGACAGCATTATGGTAAATACTCCTAGTAAAGAGATGGGTTCGGGGGGTATACAGAATGCGTTATCACCACGGAAACCACATCTTGGCTCATTAGGTGGTGCATCGTCCCTCATTGGCCATTTGATATCGTTATCCTCATATGGCAGTAGTACGTTTTGTTCGCTGGAAAACAACAACGCAGGCTAGAGATTGATATCAATTTAAACTTTATTTTTACCATTGCCGATTTTCCAGAATAACAACTAAAACATAAAATATTTATAATAGGGATAAACTATTAATTGCTCATTTGATCTTCGATTGTCACTATATATGAATATAATAAATAAACGTCGCGTAGGCTTAATAATTGCCACCAAATGTAAATTCTTCTTCTTCTTCTTTATCAGTTATTTGGTCCCACATTCGTGGGGTTTGTTTGGGTAAGCTTCTTCCATCTTGACCGGGTGAGTGCCATATCTTTACTAATCTCTTTAGTTTTCATAACTTTATCGACTTGCCCTTTCCTCGTGACACGGGGTCGTCCACTTCCTCTCTTCCCCGTTACCTCCATGTCCAGTATTTTTCGATTTACGTCATCCGTGTCCCTTCTTAGTATATGCCCATATCTTTTAGCCGATTTTCGTTAATCATGTCCGCCATAGGTTGAATACCCATTTTTGTCATGAGAAAGTCATTCGTCATATGGTCGAGCTTAGTATACCCCAAGCTCCATCGTATCATTCTCATCTCTGTGACTTGTAATAGCTTTCCTTCCGTGGTGTTTAATGCCCATGTTTCACTTCCATAGAGTAACACCGATCTTACGATGGATTTGTAAGCTTTGCTTTTCAACCATATTGGCACTTTCTTGTCGCACATTACACCGGATATACTTCGCCATTTTAGCCATCTTTTTTGGATCCGGGCATTGACTTCCGCTGCGCAACCTCCCTCTTGATGTAGCATCGAGCCGAGGTATATGAATCTGTCTACTTTTGGATACTTTAGATGGTCATCCAGCGATGGGGTGCCTGTAACGTTCATTTCCATGTATACCCTTTTTCGATCGTTGACCTTTAAACCATATTCAGCTAAGCGCTTCGACCACTTTTCGGCTTCTTTGAATACTTTCTCCCTTGTTTCCTCGCATAGTACTATATCATCGGCATATAGCATACACCATGGCGATGGCTTTTGAATGTCCCTCGTTATCGTGTCTATAATCATATTAAATAAAGAGGGACTTAAAGCAGATCCTTGATGTAATCCAATTTTAACCCGAAAAGATTTAGAGTCTCCAACTGTCGTCCTAAAGCTAGAGTTTGAGGCTTCATAAATATTTTTCATAAGCCGTACCTATGCGTCAGGAATATTTTGCTTTCTCAGGCACCACCATATTAAATCGCGGGGGACCGTGTCATAAGCTTTCTCCAAGACGATAAAGACAAAATGTAGGTCTTTCCTCTTTTCATCAAACTTATCCATCATTTGTCTTAGTGCGAAGATTGGGTCGATTGTGGATTTGCCGGCCACAAATCCGAATTGATTAGCCGATATTTCCATCTCGTTTTTCAACCTTGTTACTAAGATTCTTTACATAAGCTTCAAGGAGTGACAAGTTAGCTTGATACCTCTGTAATTGCTACAGTCCTGAGGGTCTCCTTTGCCTTTAAATAAGGGTATAATCGTACTTGCTCTCCATTGATTTGGAATTCGCTCTTCTACCAATATCTTGTTAAGGAGGTTCGTCATGGTGGTGACTCCTTCTTCACGACATCCTAGCAATGCTTCCATTGGTATTCCATCTGGGACATTTGCTTTTCCTTTTTGCATCTTGTTCATTTGTGTCCTAACTTCATCCTCCTGAAAGAGTTCGACCATACTTATATTTGGCTCAATTTTGGGAAGGGAATCTTTGTCATTTGCAATATTCATAAGTTTCTTAAAATATCCTTTCCATCTTTCCATCACTTCTTTCGGCTTGAATAAGGTTTGAACCTTCTCGTTTTTGACTATTTTAAGAACTCCGACATCGCGACTTTTCTTCTCCCTTATCTTGGCCAATTTGTACATAAGCCTATCACCCCCTTTATGAACCAGTTTGTTTGCCATCTCGGTGTAGGCGGCATTCTTCGTTATTGCAACGGCCTTTTTTGCGTCCCTATATTCTTGATAATTCTCCCTTTTTGATTTATACCACCGTCTATATAGATTTTTCTTTCTTTCGATGAAATCTTTAACCGATTGATCCCACCACCATAGTTCCCTATTCATAGCTTTGCCTCCTTTGGTCTGTCCTAGAACATGAATCGCTGTTTCCTTACCCTTAGATAGCGTCTCCTAATCGTCTACGTCCCTTTGCAACTTTTTTGCACCCAAGAGTGAGGAGGCTTTTTGATGGTATTCTTCGTTCGTCGACGTATCCTTTTGGCCTTTCGTATCAAATTCGGGGTTCATAGACCTTTCTTCTTCCGGGAAATACTCTTCTGTCAAGATCCATAACAAGGGGACGATGTTGCTTGGCGATTTCTTCTCCCGGTATTACTATGCAATCCTTGATACTCCATAAGTCCTTTCGCCGTATATGCAAATAGTCAATTGACTAAAATGCTTCCTACTTCTATAGGTCACAATATGATCTTCGCGTTTTTGAAAATAGGTGTTAACGATCGCCATGTCATATGCTTGGGATACTTGGAGAAGTTTTTCCCCTTCTTTGTTCTTCAGACCATGCCCATAGCCTCCATGATTGCGTTCATACCCGAGACAATCTTTTCCTACATGAGCGTTGAAATCTGCCCCAATAATTAGCCTTTCTTCCTATCCTATTCCTTGTATTTCCTTTTCCAATGAATCGAAGAATATGTCTTTCTCTGATTCCGAACACCCAATTTGGGGGGCATACGCGGACATAACGGTTAGGAGGCCCCATTGATCTGCAATTTTCACCCGCATTAGCCTATCGGAACAACGCTTGACTTCCACTACCTTGTCCTTGAACGATTTGCTTAGAACGATACCGACCCCGTTTCTACGATTTGGTGACCCATTGTAGAAAAGCTTGTATCCTTTCTAATTCCCCAGCTTTCGTTCCGTTCCACCTTGTCTCTTGTAGGCAAGCGATGTGTACCTTTCTTTTTTTAGCATTTGTGCGACCTCGATGCTCTTCCCCGTCAACGTTCCCACATTCCAACACGTTATTCGCATTCTTTCAATAACTGATTTCCTTAACCGCCTTCGTTGTGAGTTGGGCAGTGACCCTAGTGTATTTTTCACATTGCACGGGCGGGGTATGCAGTGCGCGTCATTTGTGGAGGACGCCCTAGCCTTTTCTTGTAAAATCTTCTTTGAAACTATCATAATTTTAGAGTTGGTTTTTATAGCCGGTTTCCGACCTGACGCCAACCCTCTACTTTTTGCACACGGACTTGGGACCGTCGTAGGTAGTGTTCAAATGTTAATTATTCTACACACATATAAATTTGGTTCTACAATTAAATTTGTGACAGTATAAAAAATTATTGTTTATTTATATAAAAAGTTATTCAGAGTTCTTAGTTTGTCGCGTTACAAAATGTTTATTAATATTACATTTTAGCCCTCGCACAAATTTTTATTAATCAAGGCTTTTATTACAAACATGCAACAGAAGATTCTAAAAATTGGGAAAAGCTATAAAGTAGTTTTGTAAACCAATATATTAAACACTTTTTTGCTAATATCTCTTCAATACCTTATAAAAATTGTCATTTCTATTCGTAAATTTATTACATTAATTAAAATAAACACTTATGCAAAAATATTATAATGACCAAATAGGCGGATACAACCCCATGTCAGAAAAAGTAATTAGTAATAGCTCAATTAAAATAGTTTGTTTTTTATTTTGATTATGTATGAGAGTTTTAATCTTGTGACTACGGTTGCCTTATAAAAGGTTAAATGTCGCAGCCGCAACAAAAGAGAATTTGCTAATGATTTGAATTATAGTAATAAATTTTAGAAAAATTTTAAATACTTAATATGCCCATGATTAAAATAATACTAATGATAAGCGAATACTTACTATCCATTTTTCAGTTGTCCCATCAAAATCCCATATTATGTAATCTAAAATTTTGTCACCACCTTGATCGATTTTCGTTTCCCCCATTTCGCCTATTAAATAAATACATGTAGATCTAGAGTTTCTCACTTTAAAAATTTTAAAAAATGTTAGCAATAATTAAATTTACAATTAAAAACTTTTTAACACAAAAAAATTATGTAAATTATAAATGGGTTTATGTGAAAAAACAAACTAGTATTAAAGAAAAATAAAAAACATCTTAGATATTAATTATAGTCCACATCCAATTTGAAAGTTAGTTATCAATTTGTTGACTATTTCTCACTATCTATGATAATTAAGTCCCATCGAATAGATTTAACTCAAAAGCCAAAGATAATTTTTTGGTAAACAAAATCGTACGCCTTGGAAAGATTTAGATATTAGGTATTAATATCGACAAATTTATAATGTTGGAAGCTTAAGTATGATAATTCAAATAAAAAATCTTCAAATCATTTATGTGCACCAGCCTGAGGACATTAAAGGTGCTGGGATTCATTTTATAAAATAATTTTGTTTTAATAACAATGTTCTGTTGCAATGATTCAATCTTTGATATTAAATGAAAGGTTTTAAAATTAAAAAAAGGCTTATACATCTAAAATCAAGACATTAATTATGTATTATTGCAAAATGGGGAAGTATATTATTTTTTACATTATGGGGAAAAATAATATGTAAAATTTAAAGTCCAAGGTGACTTTTTTTGTCATTACTATAAAATCGGTTATTTCTCATTTTGGCAGTTATTTCTTTTCCTTCATCAATTGATCCACCTTCTTCCAAATGATCTTTTAATGCGTTTGCATATAGCAACAACCCTTCATATAGACCGGTTACAATAAGACTTAACTACAAACAATATAAATGACTTAGTTTAGTACCTAAATTTAAATTAGTTTAATAATAGCTCATAATATTAAACGTCTAATAAATTGCAAATCGCTAAGCAAATTAAAATATGAAAATGATTACTAATCAAGAAATGAAAGAAATTTAATCAAGTCTGCGACCAAAAAGAAACCATGGGTTTTAACCTTCAGCAGTTACCTCTTCGTTTTTAAAATCATGGGTGAATTCATTCAATTGTTTCGAAAATTTTTTGACGACGTTCTTGTAGTTTTGTATGTCTTTGTCGTCTTCTTGTTTAAGAGTTATTATCAATAAGGATTCATAGGCAATCTTCAAATCCTATTTATTTTGAATTAATATAGGTTTTTCTAGAGTAATAAATGTAATTATTGGTTTTTTTATTTCCAACTTATCCTTGTTTCAAATTATGAATAATAGTTAAATACATTCTATTAGAAAGTCAAAATAGTCTTCACGTGTAAAATTTGCTTTTTATTAAAAAACGGGCCGGGCTCGGGTCGGTGGCGGTCATATCAAAGATAAGAAAGTCGAGTTCAGGCCCAGAAAATTCATTTTGCAAGGCTGTATATAAAGGGCCGTCATTAACACATTAAGTAGTCTATGTGCATTTAAAAAATGTAAGAAGTTTTAAAATAGATCGAAATAAATAAATTATGATCTAAAATTAAACCTCCACGCGACTGTCTCCGGAAAAATTGAAAAAAGTGCCGCCAAAACACGGGCAATCCCATAACTCTGTAGCAATAAAAACATAATCTCCTTCAGATAGGAGGCCCATGTCATACGCTTCAAGAATTACTTGCTTGGTTACACTGACCGATGCCTCAACCACAAAAACTTGTTCAACAAAATAATAAAAAATCACTTTTATGATCAATTAACAATAGGTTTTTAAATAAATTATGTGGGTTAGTTTAAAAAATATCAAAATTCTTCTATTACCTCTAGCAAAGACGCTTCCAAAGAGTAATGGATACAACATATTTGCATCAGTGCGTAAGGATGATGAATTTAATTTGTAAGTGCCTATCGGAGGAGGGATGGAATTTTGAATGATGTGCATACTGTAATCAAGTGTAAAAAGTCCCAAACTTCTAGGTAATTCTAGGTATAAGAAAAAATAATCGTTCCACCCGTAAACATTTAAAAGAGCCAATATGGCATTTTGTATGTCGGTAGTTTTAAATCCCGTTCGTATCGCGGTTGGCCATGCTATAGAATTCGCCACGTCCGGCCCTAAAGACGTTATCATAGGTATGTTCCATCGTGTAGTTAAATACGCTACCGATATAAAAGTCAGGTAGCACAAGGGTCCCAAAAATGCTACCACTCCCGTTTCATAGTATAAATTTGTGGCGTGAAAAGTGGCAAACTCTTCGCTGCATTCATGATAGATGTTTTTACCCATTCCATCGCTTCCTGTGTCAGCATAAGTGAGGTGCAGCAATGCTTTTATCTTTCGACTACCATTGTTGGGTGGCTTAACGCCTTCGCGTAAGTTTATGACATCTCGAAAAATGGCGTCGTTTATTTTTCTTAATGCCAAAAGGGTGATGCCGTAAACTTTCTCCAACGAGAACGGGTAATCCCCGAGAAAAGGTAACATGACACCTACTTTAATAGGTAAGAGGGTTACCGGCTCATTTATATCTGGCCGCTTGGTTGTTAATAGATCGGGATAATCCTCAATGTCGTCGTCATCATCATCTACGCCACGCGTTTTTTTCTGAGCAATTGCATTGATATTGTATAATGGATCGGATGATTTATCATGTATTGATTTAGAGTTTACACTGCGGATGTCCGTTGAATTCATAACCGACAAAGATATCGCTCTTTTCACCATGTTATTGCACATTTTGCGCTCATCGGAAATATTACTTCTATCATTAAATAATACATCAGATTCCATATTAGCGATAAGTTGTATATATTGGTGTATTAATATACACAGTATTTTAAATACCAATACCATTATATTATCATAAATTTAAATTTAGTTTCTATAATAGAACATACGACTCTTTTTGTTTATTTTAGTAAGTATAATACATTTAATAATATATATGTCTTATAATTTATAAAATCCATATAAAGGAAGCAAATATTAATCTCTGTCAATGATCGTATATAAAACCAAATTTAGAAAATTTTATCTATTAAGATTTTATCTAAGTTTTATTATAAAAATATGATAACGAGATTAATTCGGATCTTTATCAGCCTCGTCCCCAAAATAATTACTCAATGCCTAGCAAAGTCAACATTTGTAATCAAAATCAAAAGGTTATTTATTAGTCGACAATTTATCAGAAAAGACAATTTAAAGACCTATCTTCTAAAATATTTATAATAATTTATTAAAGCTATAATATTTATCACTCTGTTTAATTGCTCAGCTTACTAAAAGTAGTTTCCTTTAATGGCATAAAATAAATCAATTTCTCATTTGGAATTATGTTATACTTCAAAATATATGTAATTCTAATTTAAACCTATGCAAAACGAGATATTACTTGTTAAAATTAAGCTGGATTTACAAAATGATAGAATATGGCTTAACCTTTACTTTTGCAAATATAAAAAAATGTATTTGATAGTTAAAATGTATGGATCCGTAACCAGATGCCAGCGGATTTGGATTTTATTATGTTAGTTGGGTGTATGTGTGTGTAAAGTAATGTAGTAAATCGTTTTGCACATTTCATTCAGGCATGCTTCATTTTTAAACATATTTTAATGTCTCTTTTTTTTAGAAATTGAGCGTGCTAATTCTACAGTAGAAATTGATGTGAAAATTCAACTAAAATGTAATCTTTCTCATGGTTTAGTAAATTATTTAAAGTTTCTTCTTGATGATCATGATATAGCTAATCGCCAATGTTAAAAAACTAGCCAGCCGTGCTTGGACGAGCATTATAGTAATAAAACAAACTCCGGCCACCAGAAATATTTCAATAACCGTTTTATTTTGGTACTTAAATATATAAAAAAAGTGTTTTTCGGATGTTTATCAGATTTTATTCTTATTTAACTTCACAATATAATAAAATCATTATTAATTACTGTTTGTATTTATTCATAGAATTTGTGATTCTTTAATAAGTGGATTTCAAGCGTTTTTATTTGTTAATAAGGGATGGTAAAAAATCTAAAAAAATTGACTATTATAGTTAAATATAATTAATCTTGCAGAGAGTTTCAATTTACATAAATGATTTTATTTTATGCGGTTTCAAGTGCTACTAGTGAAAATTAAACGGCGCGCTGCTTGTTGGAAGAAACAAAAGGTTGTTTGAGACTGATTTTTTTACATTGTTAATATGAACATTTTCATCATATTAATAAATGATTGTTTTATTATTAATAAAAATGTTAAAAAACCGAAGAATATATAAGATTTTTTTCGGGAAGAGTGTATGCTAAGACGGTGCTTTGCAAAATTAGCGGGGTAGCTCGGATCTATAATTTGATTTTAACGGTCCCGGGCAAGGACAATTTTTGGTACTGGCGGGCAAATTAAGCTTATTTAGTTCAAACAATGGCCCTAATTAGCACAATATAAGAATCTCTTTGCAATTTGCATCTCTAAAGATGTTATTAATGCATTTTTCACCAAAAACCCTTCGTAGATAATGAATTTATATAAATTTAACAAGTAATTTTTTGACACAAAATTTACCCCCCCCCCCTCCCCCCCCCCCCTTTCCTTCCCCCTCCCTTAATTCAGTTCTATACACATATGTGGCATTAAGCCAAATTTTAGTAATTCCAAATTTTAGTAACGTGGCAATGATTTGCCCTTTTTGACTTTCGGTGGTACCAAGACCCCGCTGACCGTAAGTAACGGTTGCTCCTCCGTCCCGGGTCTAACCAATACGTTGCCCGGGCGCGCACACAACGGTAACCCATGCCATCTTTGGCATGCCCACAATGACCCCTCCGGGTAATTCTCGCACGCCGTCGATTGCGCCCCCCGCTAAGTCTTCCTAGAACTGGAAAAGTAGGCGGCAACTGTGGAACTCGTCTTGGTAACGGTGCCTCCACAAAGTGCACATTTCTAGGCACTCTATCCATGCCTATTACTATTAAGAAATGTAAAGGACCGGGCTGATGTAGCTGATTGGTTCTCTCGACCAACACTTGTACCCTACACCAAGACGTAATTAGTTCCATCTAATATCAAATAAAAATTAGGCATTAAGCAGCGTAACTTATTAATTGTTCCACGTGCCTAACCTCTATCCTGTCAGTCTCTAATGACCGAATTTGATAAATCTTATTACCTAGATGGGCAGTTATTCTAGCCAATTCCCACCTAGCTTGCTTTAAATAATTTCTAAACCAAACTAGATCATTAACATTATATCTGGTCTTGCCATTTAAGTTATTTCTAAACCCGCTATCCTGCAAAAAATCAGGCGGAAACCGTAACTTATGACCAAAAAACTCCACGCCTACGGGCAAACGTCTATATCGAGGTGTCATATTATGATATAAATGATATAATCATGTGCCTTCTTTATTAGCTTGGGCAAGCTCTAACCATTTCTTAACAATTGCGACATACCTTTCAACCTGCTCATTAGAACTAGGGTGATATGGTGGTGTAAATAGGTGAGTTATCTTCCAACTATTACAAAAATTTTTAAAATCTGAACTCGTACAAGCTTTCACATTGTCAGTTACTATAAACTTAGGGGCCATACGCGCCTATTAAATCTTTTAAAAATAATACAGTAACATTCGTAGTATATTATGCACTAATTTAAATTCAGTCCAACCTGAATATGCATCTACAACCAAAATATACCTCTTCTTGTTAAACTCAAAAAAATCAATATGTATTCTAAACCATGGACTATTCGGACGAGGCCAACGAGCCCTTTTATCCCTACGAGGCATGGCTGCATTTAATTTACACATCGCACACTGCCTAACATAGTTATCAACCTCCCTAGTGATCTTGGGCCACCAGACATATTGTCTAGCGAGCTCCTTCATCTTAACCATAACAGCATGTCCTTCATGCAAAATATCTAAAACATTACTACGCAATTCGACTGGAATTACCAACTTATCATTGCGTTTAACCAAATTATCTTCAATGTATAACTCCTTTATTACATGTTTAAAATAAAAAGGAACATTGAGAATATCTTTAACCCCTACAATAATTTGTTTTAAAGCTGTTAATTCAACACTATTATCTGTACCTTCAACAATATCCTTAAGATCAATAGCCTTTAACACATTAACAGCAACTTTATCTATAAGCGCAGAACTATCAGTTACATTCTATTTTTATTCATATTATGTGACTATTGACTAATGACAATAGATGCTATATAATATTCAAATATGCTTATGATTTCCAAATAAATGTGTTTTTAATGGGTAATATTTATTAGTAAATTTATTTCTAATTGTTTAGATATAATGGTTTACTTATACTTTTGCAGATAACCATTTAATTTAGAAGTCAATATAATCAATAGACTGGCTGGTTAAAGATCACAAGATTATTATAACAAACAATAAATCTAAAAGGAGAGTTTATATATCTTTAATTAAGAGTGAAACTTAATAAGGAAGCTTGTGCTTAAGGAATTTTTATAAAAGACTCGGTTTTTATACTTTGGTTGAAGTATGTGAATGGTGGATTATTGTAGTAGCATGTTATTTAAACAGCTTATGCTACTTCCTAAATTAGTTTTCTCTTATCCTGATAAAAAAAATGCAGTTCTAAATCTAAATCTTCCTCTTTATTTGCTCTTTTTTAGTACTCCTCTGAAAAGTATATTAAGATTCCTTCACCGCAACTATATTTTCTCTAGCCATCATATTCTTCTTAACTATATGCTAAAGCTTTTATAAAAAAGATGAATTAAGTTTTAAGCACACTTTAAAAGATCAAAAAGGCCATCATAAAACTCCTCACAGCTTTGTTTCGCGAAGCATATTCAGTAAATACGAACCTATAAGGCCTTGACCATATCTTAATTTAGACCCTCACACAAATTCCAAATTTAAGTCAAAACTAATCTTTACAATAGTTTTAGGCAAATTGTAGACCAATTCTAGGCAAATGCGCGATTAGCAATCTTGAAATAATAATTTATGTAGACTATCCACACTTTATATTTTGACTCATAGAGTCGTCTATTCTTTTACTATATATTTTTAGAATGAACCTCAGTAGAATTATCTAGTGTAAATTAGGGTAAGGCCTTGTTACAGTCTATGCGTAGAATATCTTATCTGGATCTAATATATCAGCGGATTACTTTCGATTAATAGCATTTCTATTAATAGATTTTGCAAAAATGAGGCCTAGGCTATGTATTCTCGATTCAGAGTGATATATAACAAAACGTAAAACGCATTTCTTAAACGTTCCATTCCCGAGCGCAATCATCGCGTTCGTTAATTTGTGTGTTATTGTTTACAAATTTTTTAAATTCGCCATTTTTGCTTGTTCTAATCCATATGGTAACAACAACATTTTGTGGCAATATAAAGGTATGATAAATAGATATATTAACTATTTTCCTAGATAAATAATTTTGAATTTTTAATCTTTTCAAACAAGATTTGTTCATTAATTTAACATTTTGTGGCAATAAAAAGGTATGGTAAATAGGTATATTAACTATTTTCCTAGATAAATAATTTTAAAATATTTTCTTAGATCAGTTGCAAAAGAGGTGGGAAAAATACATCAACCATTCAAAGGTTCAACATATTTGTCTCATTTACTAAAACATCAATCAATAGTTGATTCAAATACATCAACCATTCAAATGTTCAACATATTTGTCTCATTTAATAAAACATCAATAAATAGTTGATTAACCATTGTATTTAAGAATTTATAACATATATCTAATAGGTTTTTTTAATGAGGTTGGAAACCTTATTTGTTATCCGTGTAATACAATAAACCTTGTGTTGTTGCTTATATTATTGTTGTTAGTGTTTCAACATATTAATACTATTTGTGAGTCAGGGAGAGTTACAATTATTAATTGCTATGCAATTTATATTGATAAGAATGACCATTTAAGTATTTTATCAAATTTATAATATGATTTTCATTAGAAATCATTAGTATAACAATTGACAATTTTGCATACATATTCTGACAAATCCTTAAATATTAGTTTGTAAAAATCTGAATACATTTATACATATTTCATTAAGAGTCACATAATATAAGTGCTGTTTTCTTATTTTAAGAGTTAATTGGTAGTATTAGAATTCCTGTATGTTCTAAAAGTGCAAAAGCTTTGTGCATATGGTTACCAACAATTTATTAATTCTATTTTCAAAACTTATTTTTTAAATGTTATAATCTAAAAGTTACTCAAGATAGTTACCAACAATCTTCTATTTCATTTTTTATAAAAGGCACATATAAAAATGTCAAAAGCATTTTCAATATTTTTTACCTGATGTCATAACCTAAAAGTTACTCAAGATAGTTACCAACAATCTTCTATTTCATTTTTTATAAAATGCACGTATAAAAATGTCAAAAGCATTTTCAAATCTAATTTTTTATAACATGCTATCTTAAAAAATACAGTTTATTTAAATTTGAGCCAAATTCAGCAAACCTTTTAGGAAATTTATTGAATCTCTAAAAAAACAACACTCAAATATGTCAGCTGCAGTTTATTATTTTTAAACAATAAGAAACAATGGTGAATCAACTATTGATTGATGTTTTAGTAAATAAGACAAATATGTTGAACATTTGAATGGTTGATGTATTTTTCCCACCTCTTTTGCAACTGATCTAAGAAAATAATTAAAAATTATTTATCTAGGAAAATAGTTAATATATCAATTTATCATACCTTTTTATTGCCACAAAATGTTGAATAAATGAACAAATCTTGTTTGAAAAGATTAAAAATTATTTATCTAGGAAAATAGTTAATATATCTATTTATCATACCTTTCTTTTCCCACAAAATGTTGTTGTTACCATATGAATTAGAACAAGCAAAAATGGCGAATTTAAAAAAATGTAAACAATAACACACAAATTAACGAACGCGATGATTGCGCTCGGGAATGGAACGTTTAAGAAATGCGTTTTACGTTTTGTTATTTATCACTCTGAATCGAGAATACATAGCCAAGGCCCAAAAATGAAGTAAATTTAAAATTCAAATTTGGAAAATATAAATTTTAAGGGTGGACGTTGATGGACTAACTGTTATATTTCCCTATGAATATATATATCCTGAACAATATTTATATATGAAGGAGTTGAAGAAAACGTTAGATGCAAAGGTACTAACTCATGACTATAGTTTATTTTTTAAGGGTCATGGAGCTTTGGAAATGCCATCTGGAACAGGCAAAACAGTGTCTTTGTTATCTCTTATTGTTGCATACCAAAAAGTGATCTTAATTCAGTTCTTTGATATTTCTTTTATTTTAAAATATATTTGATTTTTTTTGCATAATTATATTTTAATTTTTAAAGTCTTTAAGATATCTTGGTAATTATTTAGGCCTACCCTAATGATTTGCAAAAATTAATATATTGTTCAAGAACTGTGCCAGAAATAGAAAAGGTATAATCTTTCTATCTTTGTTTTTTGTAATTTAATATGATAGGTCTTAGAAGAACTCAAGGCGTTAATAGCATATTACCATAAGGAAGGGATTGATATTAATTATTTTGCTCTAGCTCTGTCATCACGCAAAAATTATTGCATACATCCAGTGGTATTATTTATTTTTTAACTCATTTAATTAGAAACAACCTTAAGAATTTAATATATTTTATTTATGTCTAGGTAAGTAAAGAAAGAAATGGAAGGGTTGTTGATGCTATGTGCTATAATTTAACCTCACCAGCTGCTATGCTTAATTATCAAACAGATTCAGACCCTACAAAGATTTGTCATTTTTATGAAAGGTTTGACACTTTAGGACGCCAGGCCTCGGTACCTCAAGGTGTGTATAATATAGATGACTTCAAGGATTTTTGTTCATCCAATGAATGGTGTCCATATTTCATGGCAAGGTTTTAAAATTTAATATTATTAATTCAACAAACTGCATTTATTTATTATGCTATAACTTTAAATTCATTTTGGATGCTAAATTTTACAACAATTGTTATTCCTATTTAATTTTCATTTATTATGTCAATTTAACTTTGCCAAAGGCTCACTATTGATTTGGTAAAAACAGACTTAAAACTGCAAAGTTTTGGGGATTTTACCTAATAAAACTAATAATTATTGTAATTACCTATTTTTTTAAATTAATATTTTTACAACAATATACTGTTAATGCTATTTAATCTTCATGATTTTATGTCAATTTAACTTTGCTAAAGGCTCATTATTAATTTAATATATCACATAACTTTTATCTATTTTGTAAAAACACACTTGAAATTGCAAAGTTTTGGGGGTGTTACAAACTAAAATCAATCATTATGGTAAAGAATTATTTATTTTTTTATTAAGATTTTTAAGTAATGACATTTTTTGCTGATAAATTTGTATTTCAGACAGCACATATACAATGCCGATGCCATCATCTACAGCTACAATTATATGCTCGACCCGAAAATAGCTGAATTGATTAGCAAAGAAATATCGAGAAATTCGGTCGTCGTTTTTGATGAGGCCCATAACATTGACAACGTTTGCATAGAATCGCTCAGCGTCAAAATCACTCGGAAAATGTTGGACAAATGCGATAAAGGTATTATTTATTTAAAATTTTAATTTTATTCGAAGTTATAAACATTATAAAAGCAGACAATAGCTTAACTTGTGCTGATTTTTGTCAAACGTTTTTATAAATTATGTTTTCTTAAGAATGGACAATTGTGCTATTGAAGTTAGATGTAGTTTAACGACATCTAAGACCTTCTATTTAACTCCTCCGTGCAATCTTTAGAAGCGCTAACCCGGAATTCGGCAAATTTTTATTTGATTGGCCCAGATTAACTCAGAAATAAAATTTTTAAAGTTATACAGAATTAAGTAGTAATATATATATGTGTGTGTGTTTTTTTCGTTTATATTTTGCCGATACGTAGATCACGATGCTTCTCAAATGTATTTTTAAAAAGAAAGTCCTTTTTTAAGAAATAGCTATTTCAATTATTTAGAGTGACGTTTTACATTAATAGTATCATTGTTTGCAAACAACTTTGCCCCATAATTATTGGGATAGACAACTCCTGTTGTTACATTTAAAACCAAGAACGATAATATTGCAATAACTCGATGATAGTCAAAAAACACTAGTATTAAAGCCACCCTAAAAATTGAAATAAATTTTTTTGCTAAAGTTAGGGCCCATATCAAGTTTTTAGCAGCAAGATGGTTTGGCGAGTGATCTTTTGAAATAAATTATGCCCAAGTTTGATTAGAAATACTACAGATTCTGCTTTGAATCCTTAATTTATCGGCCCAATAAGTGTGCAGGATTTTAACCTATTAGGCATCCAACTACTCACGAAAACGGTGGATGGTTTGAAGCAAAACAACGCGGCCAAGCTAACGCGAGAGTACGAAACGCTGGTGGAGGGCTTGAAAAAATCGTTGGAGACGCGAGAAACGGATGTGTACGCGTGGAATAGCCCCGTCATATCGGACGACATGCTGAGGGAGAGCGTGCCGGGCAGTATTAGGAAGGCGGAACATTTCTTGAAATTTTTGAACCGTTGGCTCGAATACATCAAGTATCGGCTACGGGTTCAACATATCGTACAAGAAACTCCGGCCTCCTTCCTCAAAGACTGCTACGACAAGGTCTTCATCGATCGCAAACCGCTCAGGTTGGGGGTCTTTTAATTTAGTAGAGCCACAACAGAACCGGCTATTAAGTTTGGGTTGATTTTTTGTGTTTGGTTGGAATTTGAATCGTTTTACGTTTGATAACTTTAAAATTAGCTTAGATGTAGATCTTGGAAAACAGAGTTATTTAGGGGAGTGATAGGCATTTAAAACGAACCATTGGCCAATTGTCAATGAGCCTCGTTGTAACCACATTTTTCAGATACACTTTGTAATAACTTAAAGCAGCCGGTGTCAGCATGGATTTTGCCAGGCTCCTAGCCCTTAAATATTAGGGTCGTTTTTTCAGCCCTGCTTAAATTGCATAACAAATTAATGGCTTCTATACGAAGTTTAGAAAAGTCTAGTTTAAAGGTTCAACAAAATCAACTCGACACCCGGGGGCCCTACCGAGGTCCGAAAGATCGAGATAAATATAAAGTCACCCAAACCCCCTAAATATGGGATTTTGAACAGAAGTGTAACACCACTAGTTATCGCATAATAATTTCGATAACGTTTGTTTATTGACGTCTTGGAAATGTATTTATGCGAAATTTTGTTGGGCATCATCAGCGATTTAGGATTATGATAAGTATACTCTTTTTTTAGTGACGCATAACGCTCGATAAGCAATCACTTATATAGGTTTTTGGGGTATTTTGTGCACACTTTTGGGGTGTTGTGACTTAACTTTGAAACGTATTGTAATACTTTACAAGCTATGAAATCTTGCAAATTCCACTCTAAATTAATCGAATGAATCATTTTTACCAAAACTTGGTCTTTTATTTTTGGGTATTTTTAAGTTACGTTAACGCCTAAATTTTATTTTGCATTCAACCCAGGTTTTGTTCCGAGAGGTTACGGTGCCTGGTTCACACTTTAGATTTGCCCGATTTAACGAACATTACTCCACTCACGCTCATCGCCAACTTCGCTACCCTCATAAGCACCTACACCAAAGGTTTTGTGTGTGATGTCAAAGCCGTATTTTTATTATTTATTTTAACAGCAATTTTCGAAATTGTTCAATTGAACCTTTAAATTCTATTGCCCATGATGCTAATATTATTTTGAAACGTCGGGCCTGTATGTAACTTTAATCTTGATTTCAAATAATTATTCTTAAGTCATTAAATTTCTTCCCATAAGTTTCGAAGATGATTGTTTATTTCTATTATTATGACTTAATTAACCTTCTAAATTGATACAAACCTAAAAATATATTTTCACGAATATCAGCTCGTGTGCAGAACTCATACTCATATACTTATTATGACATCTTTGTTATAACATTATAAGGTTTTAGTACAATCATCGAACCCTTCCAAGACCGAAGCCCGACGGTTATTAATCCCATTCTGTACTTCACCTGCCTCGACGCATCTATAGCGATCAAACCCGTTTTCCGCCGATTTCAATCTGTCATTATTACATCGGGAGTCAGTTTATAGCTTAATTATTATTCTATAATTATATGACAATTTAATCTGTATTCCTATCATTTATTATATTTTTTTATATTTTTATTTATATTAATGACTTTTAAGACCATCCCTAAATTCTTTGCTATCCAACACTCCATCCGTTAACTTTATATTAAGTTATCAATTTTAGCATTCTAGTGTGTAATCAAAAAATCTACTATATGACCCAAAACTTCAGATTTGATCAGATTGATGTTTCTATCACTATTTATCATTTTTGCCACGACGGTAAAGTTAGCTAGCGAGCAATTTGGTTTTTTAGGCTTTGTTTAAGTGGCCTTTTATTGATCCACAAAATAGTTAAATCTCGAATATTTTGTAACTTAAATTTGCGAGATAATTATATACGGAAAAATAAAGGTATGAAAAATGTAACACTCTAATACATTTACACTCTATCCAGACGTTATCTCCGATCGAAATGTACCCTAAAATCTTAGATTTTCACCCGGTTACCATGGCCTCTTTCACTATGACCTTGGCGAGGATATGCCTTTGTCCTATGATAGTTACCAAAGGAAACGATCAAGTAATTTCTTTATTTATTTTTCATCACAATCTATATCGTTTTAATAGGTTTTCCTGTAACATTAAACTTAATTTTTGAAATATTTCACCGGTTATTTTCGCCAGTTACTTGTTTAGTTGCGCCTTATATTTATAAGGAAATATTGCGATGCGAAAGAAGTTGAGACATATTTAATTTACAATTTTCCAGTAGTCATTTTTATTGATAATGTGACAATTATTTCTGTAAAACCTTATAACTCTAAAAAGATTATTAGCGAACTGTTTAGAAATGTAATAATTTTTAGATTATTTAAAAAAATGGATCTGTTAATCGCGAATTCGCTAGTAATTGGGCTTGTATATCAAGTTAAATAACGTATTGACAGTAAGTTACTCAATATCAGGCTTTGGTTTTATTACGTACTAGATGAACCCGGCAAACGTTGTTTTGCCATTTACCCGGGTGTATTAGCAGAATATATATCATCTTATAGATAAATTTTAATAAATTAAGAATATATCAAATATGAATGGTAAGTGTTTATTATGCAAAGATTTTTAAACAAATAGTTAAAGAGGGTCCAAGGCCCAGGCCCACGCAAGAGAGAAAACCTGGCCCCATGCCCCCCCCCCCAAGGGAAAAATCTTTGGCCCCCTGGCCCTTCAAGCAATTTTTTTTAATTTTTTGTAATTAAGAAACAATATCATTATTAAATTATTTGTTTCTGAATAAAACTTTTAATTCTGAACTTAATAATGTCCGAAGAACTGAGATATATCAATATTTATTGGCACTTTGTTAATAGTATTTTCATTTTTCTCCTTATTTAACGCGCAAAAAATGACAAAATGAGATTTTTTAATTTATTTAGCCACGCAGGAGGGGACACTACCGTCCTATAATAATAATAATTGACGTGAAAAAAAAACCTTAATTTTAAATATTTTTTAAAGGGCATGGGCAAAGGGGGCCTCAATTTATAAAAAGGTTTTAAAAGATTGTTGCAAAATAGTTGATCAGTTATAAATTTTGATGCTCGTAAATCAAATAAAAATATCGCGCCTGCCTTTATGATAAAATATAAACAAAAGGCGGATACAGATACGCATAAAGTTTATTTAACGAAAAATAACAAATAATTGATATTTTTAAGATAAGGTGTGGCGTTGTGCAAAATTATGCACTTTTGCCCCCTCCCCAAGCAAATTTTTTAAGTCAAAATTACCTATAATCAAAATTAATCATTAAATTTTGGATACATTTTTTAAATCTATCGCTAGAGACCTACAAAATGTTATTTTTTAAAATCATAGTTTGGCCCAAGCCCCCCCCCCCCCCATGGGAAAAATCTTTGGCCCCCTGGCCCTTCAAGCAATTTTTTTTAATTTTTTGTAATAAGAAACAATATCATAATTATAATATTTGTTCCTGAATGAAACTTTTAATTCTGAATTTAATAATGTCCGAAGAACTGAGATATATCAACATTTATTGGCACTTTGTTAAAAGTATTTTAATTTTTCTTCTTATTTAACGCGCAATAAATGACAAAATTAGATTTTTTAATTTATTTAGCCACGCAGGAGGGGACACGACCGTCCTATAATAATAATAACTGACGTGAAAAATAAGCAAAAAAATGACTTTGATACTCAATGTTTCAAATCGTAAAAACAGCACTTGCCTACATTTATCCACTACAAACGATAGATACGCAGTACAGTTTGATTGACATGTTATTAAACGTCAAACGTATAAAACAAACTCGATTGAAAACTACTGGACCGATTTGGCTCGAACAAATCTTAAAACATGCTCCGGAGTGTGGGGAATAAAGTGTGAAATTTTGAGCCAAATCGGTCTGGTAGTTTTCCAAAATTGGTGGCGGCATACACACATACATACATAGTTTCATTTTTATATATTAGATTGGTGTAGAAATAAAATTTCTCATTTTTGTAAATATAAATATACTAAATTGTTTCAATCTGCGTCTCACAAATTAAATAGGAAACAAGTTAAATTATACCAGCATTTATTGTGTTTGATTTAAAATTAGGCTAAACATTAAACACGATCTCAAGAGATTCGTGGGATGCTTTGTATAATTTTTATTCAAATCTATATTTAACTCTCGTCTTTTTTACAAGCTAGCTTACAAATATCATTACTCTAATTTATTGTATCTCTTTTTTTGTAAGAATTAAACCACTTCTTTTAATTAGTCAATTTTAACGTCCAAATTCGAAGCGAGAGACGACGTGGCCGTCATTCGTAATTATGGCAATTTACTCCTCGACCTGACCCGCATAGTCCCCGATGGGATAGTGTGCTTCTTCACCAGCTATCTCTACATGGAAAAAGTTATAGCTACATGGTTGGAGCAGGTTATCATATATATAAGACATAGGCTTTACGATTATTTGGGCAGAACGGGGGGGGGTAAAGTTATGTAAGGCTACCCTTAAAGATTTGCACGGGCAGGCTCGGCCCGCTGGCTGGTACCTGGTTTAGAAAATGAAAGTTTTAACGGGTCGGGCTCGAGCGGGCTCCACACTTTAAAGAACGGTAAACTATCCACGAATTATGCAGCAGTGTTTTTGAATCAGCCACAAACGGTCTTGAATTATAATATTAGACAATTAGTTTTATTATATTTTGCGTATAAAAAATTTAATACAAAAAAATTCCTTAGACGACAAAAAGATATAATTTTTACTTGTTTAAGCTAAATACGTGTTACTATTAATTTGTTTAATCCACTTAATTACGAACAATTTCATGAATAACATTAAATTCATACATTTCGCATTTCTGGCGCGATATTACATTCTTTTATCTTGTAGTTTATTTATTCCCTAGTCCCCGACTTCACTTTAACATAACAAGATAAAGTAATAATTTTGTATAAAATTAACTATTTAAACTTTATGTACTAAATGTTATAATAATACATTTATTATTTTAAGGGTTTTATAAACTAGCGGTCTATCAGAGCATGTGTCTTTATTTATTACATTCAGAAAGGACTGTGTGTCGCAACTAGTGACATGTGGAAGTCTGATTGCATAAAGGTTTCCGTTTTAACGCTTGGCATTCATTTTATAAATGATAGCCTTCGAATAAATCTTATTAGCGATCCCATGTATGCACACACAAAAAAACGCGGGGTTATATTAAAAATGAGATGTTGAACAAAGTACGACTCTTTGAGTTACTATTAAAGCATTTTCTCAATTGTATTTTCATGGATCAAGGTGCAAATAATGTCAAAGCTTTAGAAAACTACCGACGACTCAATTGCTCCGTATACTTTCTAATTCAATGGTACATATTAGTGGTATAGGCTTTGTCTTTGAAACAAGAGTTCGCGGTTTTACCCGCTAACAGCACTTTCTTCCAATAGTGTATTATATGTCACATTCTTCATCCAGTCTCCAAAGAAGCTGACCACCGAGTGTGACAAACAGCTATTGAGAATTTATTTTAAGTGGGTAAGATATTTTACAGCGAACCAGTTGAACAGGCAAACGGAACCTTTTGAATATTGGACCTGTTCCATAATTTAAAATTAATTTTTTAAATTAAAATCCGAGTTTTTTGAAAATTAATTTTGGCTTTATTTTTATCCATTAATCCGCAATGAAAAATTAATAGCAAGCAATTAAAGCTTAACTTACCTTTAAGGCCCTTGGCTCCAAACAATACCTTAAATTTATAGATGTATTTAAAATTTCTCATTTTAAGGTTTATATAAATATAATATTAGGTGAAAAAATGGAGTCCCGAATGCCTGTGTAAACGGTATCTAGCACTTTCATTCTTTTATTCAAATTTATAGAAAAACAAAGGATTCTGAGTCACTACCTTCTCATTCCCATATATTTTTATCTAATGACAGTTGTGACTCTTCATCTTCAAATATTAATATTAAATAATTCAAATTATGTGATTCTGAAGAAAAATTTCTATCATTTTAAACCAACCAGATTTAAATTGTCTTACTAACGGGACTGAAAAAAGCAAAGATGAGTTTCTAGACCCATTAATTTCAAAACATAAAAGTATAGCTCATATTTTCAAACTACTTAATTGGCTATCCATCAACATTAAATTTAAAAGCAGATGTTATTATAAAAATCATAACCACCTGGAACCAGATTCAACAATTTATAATAAGAATGAAAGAGATATCTCCAATGGCGTAGTTAGCCTTTTTGCCTTGAATGGGGGGGGGGGCTGAGCTGGTCAAATAGGGGGGGGGGGGGGAGGGGGGGGGGGACAAAAAAAAAATTTCCTACGCACACCCTTAAGAATAAAAAATATTTATGTCGTGCCCCTCCCCCCCCCATCCAAAACCCAAATACTACCATGGGTCAAATGCAATTGAAAATTTTTTCCCTTATAAACGTTGGACAAACTTAAAATCCGCTATTACTTTGTGTATTTTTTCTATTAACATCGCACTAATATGTCCCCTCATGTTTATAGGGCACAAAATAAATAAAATTTATTCATAAATAAAATAAAGTGATGTAGTTGAAACAATATAAAAAATTTCATAAATGAATTTTAAGGGTACAAAGTGGAACGGGGATATTGACAAGAAATCTTTGACATTTTAAAAAATAATGCAAATAGTTAAAAAACTATACAACAAAGTTTTTATAAAAATATTTTATTGCCACAACCCTATTAATTTTGGCCATATATAAAAAATTATAATTTTACATATGCAATATTGGCAGCATTTATATTAGGAAAAACAATGAGAACATTTAAAAGCCTTTTTTTAGGTTAGATCCTCAAAAGGCGCAATTTTAACATAAAATATAAAAAAAATTAATTATGAAATTAAAATTAGTATTTAGAAGTTATCCCTTGATATTATAGATATATTTGCACACCCCCCCCCTTACATTTTAATAAATTTAACGGCTAAATGAACCTTATTGTATTCCCAGCACCGCGGGAATACGTAGTTAATTTTTAATTAGAATAATTTATTTATTTAACTTTAATCTTCCGCGTTAAACTATATCCGCGAACTAATAGTAATTGATTTCACCTACTAGTATGGCTACATTTTTCTTTCTTTTATTATTTCACTATTAAACAAGAAAATCATAATCATTCTCATTCTACGAGCGATATCTAAGTAATCAACAATATCTGCTAAATCATCATAATAATGAGTGGAACAACTAACAAAATCATCGTGATTGGTATAATTTTACGACAAGCAATAAAACTATTTTTAAATTTGAGAAACGAGTGAAGGATAAACCACTTGGCAAAATTCCAACATAAATGAATTTTCTAAGTGCAAGGAGTAATAAAACTAGAAGTAAGCGCGGGGGGGGAAATTAAATATACCACACCTACCCCTTTTCCCAAAAACAAATCTACCCCTGCGGATCACCCGTGAGGGTTAAAGCCGCCAACGGTGGTATTAAGACCCCGCTGGTCGTCAGTAACGGTTGCACCGCGTTCGTGGGTCTCTCTTAAACGTTATCCGGACGCGCACACATCGGTAACCCATGCCATCTCTGGCACGTCTCACAACGACCCCTACGTGTGCCTCTGTGGTAGTCGAAGGAACTAATCCCCTACATCAACCCGTCCCTCTGCATTTCTCAGTTGTTATAGGCATGGACGGAGTGCCTCGTATTATACACTTTATAGAGGCAGCGTTACCGAGAAGAGGTCCACAGTTGCTTGGTGGCTAGCGCAATCGACGGCGTACGAGAGGCACCCGTAGGGGTCGTTGTGAGGCGTGCCAGAGATGGCATGGGTTACCGATGTGCGCGCGATAACGTTTAGAGAGACCCACGAATGCGGTGCAACCGTTACTGACGACTAGCGGGGTCTTAATACTATCGTTGGCGGCTTTAACCCTCACGGGTGATCCGCAGGGGTAGATTTGTTTTTGGGAAAAAAGGTAGGTGTGGTATATCTAATCCCCCCCCCGTGCTTACTTCTAGTTTTATTACTCCTTGCACTTAGAAAATTCATTATGTTGGAATTTTGCCAAGTGGTTTATCCTTCACTCGTTTCTCAAATTTAAAAATAGTTTTATTGCTTACCATAGTTTTATTGCTTGTCGTATGATTATACTAATCACGATGATTTTGTTAGTTGTTCCACTCATTATTATGATGATTTAGCAGATATTGTTGATTACTTAGATATCGCTCGTAGAATGAGAATTATTATAATTTTTTGGTTTAATAGTGAAATAATAAAAGAAAGAAAAATGTAGCCATCCTAGTAGGTGAAATCAATTACTATTAGTTCGCGGATATAAACGCGGAAGAATAAAGTTAAATAAATAAATTATTCTAATTAAAAATTAACTACATATTCCCGAGGTGCTGGGAATACAATATTGGTGTCAGAATACTGAAGCCGCGCCCGCAATGGAAATTCCAATATCCTGATTCCGGTGTCAAAACAAAGGAAAATTTATTCACACTAATTATTCGAGCAACTAACCACAACAGAACGATCGTCTTGAAAGGAAAGTTAATCATATTCAGAAAACGAAATATATTCTGGGAATACAATAAACCTTAAAAATATTCTGTCAAAATTAAATGAATCAAAAGTTTATTTAATAATTTTAGAATAAATTAGAGATGTGAGATGCACAGAATAACCTAGCGTTTGTGTACATTTTGTTGAATCCGATGACACACCAAAAGGAATTTTTAGGATTTTTATCCCTTGAAAGTTTTGATTCGTTTACAATTGTCTATGAAATTCAGGAATTTGTTATTAATATTAATTTATTAAACTTATGATGGGATATCACTAATAAAGGGGAAATAATGGTGTACAAACTATTTTTTGGAAAATCATTGGTTTTTTATGTTCATGTGGTACATAAAAATATGCAAGAGATGTTAAACAATAAGCATGTGAGATGGGCAATTAAATTGAATTCAGGATGAAATTTTCCTAAATTTCATAGTATTTTAATATTTTGAAAGTGTTAAAAAGTTTAAAACAAGTTTAAAAGCCCAGATAATTTTTCATTAAATATTAAAATTAGTCTTTTAATAGTAGTTCATTACGCCTTTTACTCGATGTTGCAAACGAATTTATAATATCATCCGGGGGAATAACATTTATAAAGTCATGTTCTAAGCTCAATAAAGCTAAGGAAGATAACCTATCTTGTCCAATTGTGGAAGAAAGATAAGTTTTAATCCGTCTTAGCCATGAGCACGATCTTTCGCATGAACATGAAGTTATTGGGATAGTTAAAATTATTTTAATCAAAATAATAAAATTTGGAAACACTATTGAGGGCAAAATTTTAATAAGTGAAAAAATATCATTGCATTTTATTTTATTCGAAGATAAAGAGTTATAATGTGTTACATAATTTTTTGCCATTTCTATTTCGCAATCTTCCAGTTTTAATTCATAATGGTTAATTATTTCTGATAAAAGAGATTTATCGCAAAAAAAGGGGATGAAGGGTTTAAACCTTCTGACTTATTAATTGCTATGCAATTTATGGGATCGTTTTTTGGTGTCCGTCCGTCGTCCGTTACCCTCCCTATCTATTTGCATTGGGTATATTAGGTTATCGCTTTTTTAAATAAATGCATGAGAAAGAGTTGCCCCACCCCTCATCTCTATCAAGAGGTGCCCCACCCCTCATCTCTATCTCCCTCGCTTTCGGGCGGGGTCGGGTTTTAATTGCTACGTTAAATTAATGCATAAGTATATCTATATTTAAATTTTGGTAATTGCTATGCAATTTAACTAGTTTTGGGGTTAGAATCCCGGAGTTTTTTTCGACTCTTATGATTGTTCTTGTTACTATCATTGATAATAAGACTTTTTGGCCGTCCGCTGGCTGCTGACCAATGAAAAAATGACCATTGGCCAAAATGTGAATCCGAGTTTATTTTTTCGTTTTTTTTTTGACTATTATGATTGTTCCTGTTACTACCATTGCTATTATGACTTTTTAACCGTCCGTTGGCTGCTGACCAATGGAAAAAAATCACCATTGGCCAAAATGTGATTCGAAATTTTTTTTTTCGTTTTTTTTGACTATTATGAATTTATATCCACTTTTACCGTGTCCTGGCTGCTGACCAATGGGAAAAAATGACCATTGGCCAAAATGTAATTCGAAATTTTTTTTTTGACTATTATGAATTTATATCCACTTTTACCGTGTCCTGGCTGCTGACCAATGGAAAAAAATGACCATTGGCCAAAATGTGATTCGAAAATTTTTTTTTTCGTTTTTTTTTTGACTTATGAATTTAAATCCACTTTTACCGTGTCCTGGCTGCTTACCAATGAAAAAAAATGACCATTGGCCAAATTTTATATATAACCTAAAAATTTATTATAGATGGTCTAACAGCCAGCCAACTATGTAATATATATTTTTAACCTTATAAATGCTTATATATTTTTTTATTGGGTTAATATATTTCATTTAATTAGATTGTGATTTCATAGAAAACCTAAAAAGTAATATTTAAAAAAATAATATAGGTATTAGATTCAAATTTACGATAAAATATATCGATAGAAACTAACACAAAATTCGAAACCTCCTTCAAAGGTATAATCATAGCCCGTTATTTCTAATTAAATTGAATCTACTATTAAACTCAAACACGAATTGTACTTTATTAGATGGCGCGCGTAAGTTTATATAATTAGTAAAATTTTTCTACGTGTCATAGATATTACACCGCACGTGTGGCAGGGAAATGTCCGATATTTTTAAAATGAAAAGGTATTTTAGGAATCTGAAAAGGTTATTTTACCCCCGGCCGCCCTGGGCACCTACGGGTAAAGTTTCGAGCGAATCGGGCTGGTAGTTTAAGAATTTAGCCCTTTTTTAAAACTAAAAAAAAACTTTTTTTTTTAATTTTTTTTTTTACATTAAATTAATATTTTGTTTTTGTTAATACCATTGATAATATGACTTTTTGACCGTCCGCTGGCTACTGACCGACGAAATATATTGATTTTCTAAACATAAAACACAACTTTATTATTTCATTATCTATATAAATAACATAATAACTTCTACTATTTTAAAGCCAGCGTGGTATAGTGGTTATAGCGCCGGCTTGTGAATTGGAGGTGTGGGGTTCAAGTCTGGGAGGGGACAAAATTTTTTTTAATTTTTTTAAATTAAATTAATATTTGTTCATGTTAATACCAATGATAATATGAATTTTTGACCGTCCGCTGGCTACTGACCAATAAAAAAATGACCATTGGCCAAATAAATCGAAATTTTTTTTCGTTTTTGAATTGGTTAACATTGATAATTACCCTATGTCCTCCCCTACAAGGGCCTATAACTAATTAACTAATTATTTTGCATCTAAACCCCCTATAGGCATTCTCGCCCCTTCCCACCTTTCTCGCCCATAAATTGCATAGCAAATATGCTACGTTTATACGGAGTATAGAAGAGTTCCCCCTTCCCCTCTTCCCTTCCCCTACTCCCCTTCCCTTCTCCCCCTTCCCACGAGGGCCGAAGGCCCGAGTTATAAATTACAATTAATTTTTTAATTCTGCTATTATTCTATCGATGATAGGATAATATAAATCAATTTTGAAATCAATTAATGAATTAGTAGATTAATATGAGTAAAATGTGTCATACTTTTTTGATTTTTTAAAACCTTTAGAAGGTAATAAATCAAAAATTGCAGCTAAATCTTTTGCCATATTATAAATAATTTGATAGTGGTCCTTATTTCTAATATCATTTAAAGTTAATATTAGGCCGTTAACCGTTGAAATTGCATTTATTAAACAAATATTTGGGCTTTGAAACTCGTTCTGAACTTTTTGAACAATTTCAAAAATATATTGAAATATTATTAAATTCAGAATTGTATCAAATGACAAGAGGTTATGTAAAATCCCATTGGCTTGAGCCATGCCTTTTGTCCTTTCTAAATTTTTAAGATACATAATTATTGCAGAATAATTATGCCATCGATTTTAATTTACTTGTCCATCTCACTGCACAAGGCAGTTCAATGATTTAGGCTTAATATTTAACATCTCTTGCATATTTTTTAGTCCCTCATGGTCATGGTGGGTGGACAGCTGAAACTGAAAAAAAAATATGCACATTATGTAATATATTAAAAAAGGTATTGGCAGAAGGGATTGTAGAGCAAATTGTCATCAAAACCAAATTTAATTTGTGAGCATAGCAATGCACATATAAAGCCAATGGATTTGATTTAAGAAAAATGACTTGCACCATTTTTTTCTCCCTTCTTTACTGAAGCCCCATCATAAGTCTGAGCGACACATATTGCTTTTAAATTAATACTAATTAAAAATTCTTGAATTTTATTGACAATTGATAATGCATCAAAGCTTTCAAGGGGCAAAAATCCTAAAAAATATTCTTTAGGTGTGTCATTAGATTCAACAAAACGTACACAAACACTAAGTTGTTCTGTGCATCCCACGTCCCTAGTTCCATATAAAATTAGTGAATAAAAATTTGATTCATTTAATTTTGACATAATATTATTAGGGACCATTTCAGCCATTACATTTAATAGTTCATTTTGAATCTCTGGTGATGTGTAAGTACAATTTAAGGGAGGGTTGTAGGTTTGTAAAAAGGGGTCATAAGATTTTAATAAAGACAAGGTTTCTAAAAATACTCCCTTTTTAGGTGCTGTTTGCCCAGCCCTATGAGCCCTTAAAGGAAGCTCTAATTTTGAAACCATTTTTAATACACTTATTATGCGTTTAAGATATTTACGCCTCTCATGAATCTGAGCTTTAGTACAGGTTTCAAACGTTTCCACGATGTTCCCTGATACAAACGTTGCCTGAAAATAATTCCAAGCTTGCATTCTATCAAGGTGATGAGAAGATTTTGCATGTGTATTAAACGCTTCTATCGCCTTTTTCCAAATGTTGAAGCCTATGGTGATAAATTTCAGCTCCATATGGTTTCCAGATAAATTCCCAAAGCCCGGTATGGAAAGCAGAAGGCACAGTTTTTGCTTTCATTGTACTCTACCACCGAAAGCTGACATACCAGCTTGTCTGGAAAGCTCTTCTGTTCCCTTTTTTGGATTTGGTTGGTGTAAATGGAAAATCTATTTTTGGTTGATTGGACCCCTTCAATTTCATTTCATCCTTTAAATATATCATTACACTTAACACTTCGTAGATGAGTTAGGGTCATGGTGACCCCAACAAAACAAACTGTACAACTAGTTAGTTATTTTTATGGTTTTGTTATTTCAGTAGCTTAATAAAATTTATCCTAGAGTATCTCTGCAAAATTTAGCTTGGTTTTTAAAATTTGAAAGGTGTACATTATAATACTGATATTTGCTATAAATATAATAGTTTACTTGATAAGGTAGAATTTTTTGAAACTGGATCATGGTAGTTATCATTTTTATAATAACTTGTGCTATTAAATTTATTGTTGTCTGAAAGCCATAATGTTTGAAAATCTTAGCTATACTTTTATTTTTTTGATTGGAATTTTCTAGAATGCCATTTTCAATTAAGTTAGTAAGACCTTCAGTGTAACCTAATTGATGGCTTTAAAATTATTTAATATAAATACTCGAGGTTTAGGATGAAGAGCTATAAATGTCAATATAATTCTCCTTTTCATTTTCTATAAATTTGAATAAATGAATGAAAGCACTAACACTAAGTAAATACCTTTCAGGACTGCATTTTTTTCACCTAATATAATATTATATTTATATAAACCTAATAATAAAAAAATTTAAATACCTATTTGATTTAACCTATTGCTTGGAGCTGTCTTTAAAAACATGTTAAGCTTTAATTGTTTGTTATTCATATCAATTAATAAAAGTAAGGTGGAAATTAATTATAAAAAACTCTAGTTTTAAATTAATATTAATTATTAAATTATGTCAACTCAACAATTTGACTTAATTTTCACCCTTTATTGTCTTATACAGCATCTTTATTTTTATTTGTAATATTATAATTAAAACTTTTATTCAGAAACAATAATAATACTCTTTATATTGTTTCTTAATTATAAAAAAAATGTCTTAAAGGGCCTAAGAATTTTCGCTTGGGGGGGCCATAGGGCCCGGTTTTTGCTCTTGGGGGGCTTCGCCACTGGATATCTCTAATTTTGATTCCAATCAAATCTTGTCAAGTAAAGTATTCTATGAGTATTAGGTATAATGAGATTTTTAGGGGATGAAATTAAGTTGAAGGAGCCCAATCAATTAAAATAGAATTTCAAATACAGCATCCAGATTAAAAAAAGGCAATAGATGATTCTAGGCAAGCTGGTATGTCAGTTTTCGGTGGTTAGAATACGAGGAAAAAAAATGTGCGTTTAGCTTTCCATGCACAGCATTCGGTAATCTCTCTGGAAACCTTATCGAAATATAATTTATAACAATAGGATATAAAAACTGGGAAAAGGCTATACAAGTTAACGTACATGCTAAATCTTTTCATCATCAAGATAGTATGCAAGCCTGGAGTTTTCAGGCAACGTTTGTATCAGGTAGCATCAGGAAAACATATGAAACCTCTACCAAGGCTTAAATTCTTGAGAGGCATATTTGTCTTAAACGTATAATTAGTGTATTGATAATGATTTCAAAATTAGTGCTTCCTTTGAGGGCTCAAAATACTGGGCACCACCTAAAAATGGGGGATTTTTAAAACTGTGTCGATAATAAAATCTTATGCCCCGTTTTTACGAGCCCACAACCCGTCCTTAAATTGTATTTATACATCGCCAGAGATTCAAAATGAGCTATTAAGTGTGATGGCTAAAATGGTTCGTAATAATATTCTGTCAAAACGAAATGAATCAAAATTTTATTCACTAATTTTAGATGAAACCTGAGATGTTGGCACAGAACAAACTTAGTGTTTGTGTGCTTTTTTTGGATCTAATGACACACCTAAAGAATATTTTATAGGATTTTTGTCCCTTAAAATTTTTTATTAATATTAATTTAAATGCAGTATGGGTTACTCAAACCTATAATGGGGCTTCAGTAATGAAGGGAGAAAAAATAGTGTGCAAGTCATTTTTCGTAAATCAAATCCATTAGCTTTATAGGTGCATGTTATGCTCACAAATTAAATTTGGTCTTGATGTTCAGAGAACAAGTTTTAAAGCCCGAATATTTGTTTAATAATTGCAATTTCAACGGTTAATAGCCTTATATTAACTTTAAATTATGTTAGAAATGATAATCACTATCAAATTCTTTATAATAGGCGAAAGATTTGGTTTCAAATTTTGTGGTTATGATTTATATAATAACACCTGCTATTAAATTTAATGTTGACCGATAGCTAATAAGTTATTTAAAAATATGAGCTATACTTTTATGTTATGAATTTAATGGTTCTAGAAACTCCTCATGCTTTTTTCAGTCTCGTTAGTAAGACAATTTATATCTGGCGGTTTAAAATGATTAATAATTTTTCCCTCGGAGTCACATAATTGATGGTGCATTTGATATTGAATTATTTGATCTTAATACTTGAAGATGAAGTACAACTGTCATCAGATAGAAAAATATGAGAATTAGAAGGCAGTGACTCAAACTCCTTTGTTTTTCTATTGAATAAATAATGAAAGCACTAAATACCGTTTTCACAGAATTTCAGCACTACCTTTTTCATCTAATATTATATTATAAAAAATGGAAAATTTTAAATACCTATATGATTTAACTATTGTTTGGAGTTAAGGTTTTAATAGTAAGTTAAGCTTTAATTGCTTGCTACTACTTTTCATTGCAGATTTATTGATAAAAAAAACTCGGATTATAATTAATATTAAATTATGGAACATCCCCAATGATGTCTGGGAAACAATTCATGTTGACATTGCAGGACCTGTGGAAGAAAAGTGGTGGCTTATAGCAATCGATACGTTAACAAATTTGGTGGAAGTTTCTTTATGGATTCCATTAAGCCTAACACGGTCATACGGCAGCTTAGATATTGGTTTGCTTGGTATCAATTGCCGAGAAAGTTAATAACCGATAACGGACCGTAGTTTGTATCGCGAGAATTTGAAATTTTTTGTAAAACTAATGGGATTTCTTATATTAAAACGGCACCGTATCATCCGAAATCAAATAAAAGTAGATATTACTCGGGGCGTACTTTTTGAACGAATAAGGAATTTTGTTTGCTTCATATTCTTGTGACGTATCGAAATATTCCGGACCCAGATTAATTAATGTTTGGGAGATGGATCAAGACTATTTTTGATCCCTTAAAACCCGACCCAAGAGAGAAAATAAAAGAGGCGATAAGGAAACAGAAGATGTATCATGATTCATGATCAGCACGCGAAAGAAATCGAACTTGACATAAATGACTTCGTTTGGGTTAAACATTGAATTCGATCAGGATGGCATAAAGTAGTTTCAGGGCTAGGACAGTCGATACTCTTATAACGTCTTAGTGGAAGATGTCTTGAAAAGGAAACATTGTGATTAACTCAAAGCAGAGTTTCACACAATCAAGGATCAAAAAGTCGGGTATTAAATTGTGCAGATTGTTGTATTTTGAAAAGGAAGAAAAATGATGTTTATCCACTGTTAAGTTCTGTCACGTCCGGGTTTTACTTAATTAATAATGCCTTAGGTGTTTTCGGTTAGCTCGTGACTTTGAGAATCTCTTTATTCGATAAATATACGTCAGAAACGGTTTCGATGGGAACACTGTTTCGGGTAATTTCAACAGGTAAGGTTCTTGGGGTAAAATCAAACGTTGGGGTAAAATCAGAAACCTTGAAGTCACGGTAAGGGGGCAAAGATATTAATACAATCAACGCGTGTAAGAAATTAATTATTCCGTAGGGTTTGTATAATGGAAGGGTTTTTGTAAGGATAATTCCCCCAACGGGGAATTACCGGAGTGTACCAACTAAATTAAATAATGATTTCTCGAAACAGGGATTTATCCAGAAAAGAAAATAATTAATGCTTTTTTGGTAAACATGGGTTTTTTATATCGTTAAGATTTTCTAACCCTGGCTTGTTCAGGTTATTATTACCAGACGTCTCCTTATAAGGAACCGCTATTACAATCTTTAACTTAACTACCCCTTTTTATATCTTTAGAACCTTTCCTGTCTCATTTTGATCTTATCTCCCTTTATATCCTTGCGAAAAGCTTTTCTTCTCTTAATCACCACGAGCATAAAATATTCAATTCCCCACATAACTATTCCTAACTTACAATAGCAAATATGCACATCTGTGCTGAGGCTAGTACTTGAAATACTCTCCTAGATTAAGACTTGGTTAACTAAGGAGTTTCTCCTTAGTCAATAATTAACTTAAATAAAACAAAGACGGGGCATTTAGGGGTACGGGGTGAGGTATTTAGTGTCCCGTGGGGACACGACACAGATCAAATTGAAATTTAGAATTGCAACGAACCGTTGATTAGGCCGAAACGATACACCAATACCACCACAACTAATGTGGAATTAAAAGAGTAATGGGGGAGAAGATGTAGTGATCAATTTATTAGTATTTCTACTTAATGTATCTCTTATGGATGCCTCGTGAATGTATTGCTTATTTATATCTTTCATGCCGTAGAAATTTCGCTCGCTGGTGGCACTTGTAGCCGGTGTCAGATTAGCATATGGGCTAAATGTGCTAATTTATAATATCTAATTAGGGTTAAAATTTATTTTAAATATATTACTTGGCCTCTTTGGCTTTCCACCATTTTAACAAATCGAAATCCGCCCTAATAATCTCATCTAAATATTGACTAAACTCATCCGTCACAGGCGATCATCATCTTCCCATTCAAAAAAATGTTTATGGTCTCTTGTCTAAATATAGACTAGATAGACTGCTCATGCCATATGTTATGGTTAATTGTGTGTCAAATTTTCCTCCATTTTGAAGACAACAACTGGTGTATTTTAACCATGTAATTTTGCCCTATAACAGTCAATTTACCTTCCTCACTTGTTTATAAAATAAATTAATATTATACAAAATATTGATGGCGTCATATTATTAAACAAACCATAATCGCAGTTTTTACATTTTTATTTTTATGTATTGTGTAAATGATATTTATTTTAAAATGCTGTTTTTGATATCTACCCAATTCAATATTTTTTTATTTACCTTTTTTAGATTATTTAATTTGCGAAAATTACTAATTTCTATATGATTACCACTTTACCATGTTAATATCAAAATGGTGGAAAAAAGGTATACATTTTATGCGTTGATGAGCAGTCTATCTAGTCCAGTGGTTCTTAACCTTTTTATACACGCGACCCCCCAAATATTTTATAATTTGTTTGAGGCCCCCCATTTTTTCATAATAATTTATATTTGTTATATTATCAATAATATATTGATTTTCTATTATTTTTTCATTTTATTATATAATAAACATAAAACACAACTTTATTATTTCATTATCTATTTAATTCATAATTAAACATAAAAACAATGTTTAAAATAAAAAATATATGCATTCGGAAATATATTTAATGAGATTTCTGCTGCTGAACATCTTCAGCCAATTTGTTAATTCTTGGTTCAATTGATTGTAATGCTATCCTCATACAGGAATCTAGTCGCAATCGATTGCGTTTTTTAGTTTTTATATCCACCATAGTTGAGAAGCCTTTTTCACACAAATATGTACTAGCGAAAGGCAGCAAATTTTGAATTGCTGCTGAAAATAATGGAGGATATTCTGCACGAATTTGTATTCAAAATTGCGGCAAACTTTTAGTTTTAAACAAAGATTTTAAATTACAATCATTTATTAATTCTAATAATGAATCTTAAGACAACGAGTTCGAATCCCCTGGTGAGTATTTTTTCTAAAGCTTTTCTGAATATTTTTATTTTATTCTAAAAAAATTTGGCGACCCCCCGGCAAACTTCTCGCGACCCCCAGGTTAAGAATCACTGAAGTCTATGTATATAAATAAGTATAAAATATTAAAGTACTTGCGAGAGGTGTCTTTGAGGCCAGTAAAACTGAAGATTTTCCGATGTAGTCAGACCTTTCTTATAATATTTCTAATATCTTGGTATATATCTAATTTTTCTTCTTCATTTATCATTTTCATTTGTCTAAATTTCGGATGCAAGACAGAGGCTATTTTGTGATAATAATGAATTAGGATTTTTTTCTCTGATAGCTTCTTTTCAACGATTATTTCGCCTATTAAATCGCAATCCGGCATCGCATTATTTAATTTTTCATAAATACACATATGGATGGTTGGTTCGCAATCAGACTCCACTTGAATAGAAGCCTCTTTAGACGGCGGTAAAACTCTATTAAAGATTATAACAACATTTTATCTATATGTTCTTAGTATGAAAATTCATTCCGTTGAATATCGCTTCAACTTATACACCTTATAAATAGATTTCAAAAGGGTCAGTATTGAGTTCCACCTTACAATTATAACTTGATGCTAGGTATAGGACAGCTTGCAATTAGGTCCACTTTGTTTAAAGTGCCTGACTAATTTTTTTGAGGCATTCATGAGCTTATAAACAACAGTGGCTTCTTAATTTAGAAATGAATCATTAAACGCCATTTTTATTATATTGTTTATAAGGTGTGCTATGCAATTTAATTGTCTGAAGTCTTGACAATATTAGCACCCTGATCAGTGACAACTTTAATTTAAGGATTTCTTCATTAGTAATGCCAAAAGGCACTACTTTATTTAATATTTCATTTCTGATATTATCCCCTGTTTTCATGCATAAAAGGCGTTTAATTTTTTCTCGAGCTAACATTGATATAATTATACTAACTAAGGAATTAGCAAAGTCATTCGATACCTTTTATTTTTCAAATTCAAAACACATGTTATCATAAACAATACATACACGAGGTATTTAAATTATTAAACGGGAATCACTACATCTTCCCCCCCCCCTCTACATTTGGAATTTTCTAATGTTCGGGTTGAACTCCTATATTTGCTATTTGAGATTCGATATCTGATCGACGGAACATCTTTCTCGTAATTGATCGCTATGTTTTCTTTTCAATATATCACCAACTAGAATATTATAAGAATACGGTCCTTGCTTAGCTTTTACCACACCCTTATGCCATCCAGGACGTAGCTCATTCTTGCCCAAACTAGGTCATTTACTTTAAATTCCCTGTCTTTAATATTTCGATCATGATAAATTTACTGTTTCCACATTACCTCCTTCGTTTTATCTCTTGGGTCCGGTCTTTTAAGATCAAACATTGTTTTGATTTGCCTCCCAAACATCAATTCAGCCGGAATTTTTCCTGTCGTCGAATGCGGAGTTAACTAAAAGCCATTAGAACTTGTAACAAACATAATCCTTTATTTATTTCTGTCTTTCGTCCTCAATAATATCGGCTCTTGAATGTACGAATAACTCGTTCAACCATTACATTTGATTTCGGATGGGATGGGGACTTTCCAACATGAATGATCGCATTTGCTTTACAAAATCCTTCAAATTCATCAGATAAAAACTGTGGACCAATATCAGTTTATTAATTTTTTAGGCAATCTATATCTCGCAATCCAACACCTTAGTTGCCGTATAACCGTAGTAGATTTTATAGAGTCGACTAAAGCGACTTCGACCCGTTTGAATAATGCATCAATGGCGATTAGCCACCATTGACCTTCCACCGGTCCTGCAATGTCCACATGGATTCTTTCCCAGACGTAATTCGGATTGTTCCATGGGTATAATAGTACCTTTTGAATATGTTCTTTGTTCTTGACATTCATCACACTTATTTACAGCCTTTCTGTTTCATTTCTTCACATTCACGATCGCAGTAACACATTCTCTTTTTGTAGTCAATGGATTCATAGGTTCGTTGATTTCGTTCCTTTCATCTTTTTTCAGCTCCTCTTCAACTTTGCTAAAGGGATATGGGGCCCTTCTATATGGCAAATCTAGTAGTTTGTAATTTTTTTCCACGTGCAGTTTCATTTTTTAACTATTTAGTTTTCCTGTATCACCTATAAAAACTTTTGGAAAATGACTAATTAACGAATAAACTATTCGCGTTTAGATCTAGGGTTGGTTTTTTGTAATAATAATTAATGGCAGTGTTAAAATCTTATTTTGTAATTTTACATCTACATATATTTTGCCTAATATTGTAATTGGATGGTTACCAAAAGTATATAATGTGTGTGTTGGTAGTAGTGGTTGTTTACCTATTCTATTATATACATCCTAACCTGCCTGAGAAACAGAAGATCCTGAATCAAAAATCATATGAACTAATTTATTATTGAGACTTATATTGATCTTTGGGTGATTCTCATTAAATTTAAATACCCAATTGATGTTTTTATTGTAAGGGATCCAATTTATGCTTTCTTTTAAACAACATTTTTGAAGGTTATTCATTTCATTACATTTATAACATACCTTACCAAAGGCTAGGAATTTCCTACTTTAGTGTCTTAATCCATCCCGTTTGCATAAGAATGTTTTTGGTTCTTGTATGTTTTTATAATTTCTAGTTTTTAGTTCATTTATATCTGACGTTAGACCTAACTCCTTGTTTGTTAATTCCATAGACTCCGACAATCTAAAAATTCCATCAAATGTTATTTGTTAGTTACATCTATGGCATCTGGCCATCCGGTTTTAATTTCAATTTCTAAGGTTATATTTTAAATATCATAGACAAGTTGGTCTCTCAAATTTTCATCCAGCTGATAATGAAATTTGCAAAATTTTGCTATTAGCTTTAATCTAGTCACATATTCCTGAATCGACTCTTCTTGTTTTTTCATAGCTTTACGAAAATCCATTCTTGCCTGGAAAACCGTTATATTAGGTTTGGATAATTTTCTAATAATATTCATTAATTCTTCAAAAGAATATTTTTTAGGTTCTTTTGGAAAAACATTATTCTAACCTTTTAGATATGGTTTTGTCCGAACGAAGCAAGGACTAATCTCCTTTTTAATTCTGAATATTTTTCCGTCCTGCCAATATTTTTAGCTTCGAATATTGAATCCAATGTGTATAATAAGAATCAATATCATTTTATTCATAAGAAGGTATTTGAATATTGGCTGTGTCAGGAGTCATAACCGCATGGGATTTTCCTGCATAGCTTCGAATCCTATCGACCGCGCCAAATATACCAACTTAGGAATTAGCAAAGTCGATTCGATACCTTTTATTATTCAAATTCAAAACACATGTTATCATAAACAATACATCCACGAGGTATGTAAACATAATAGATATATTAATAAAGATACTATTAATATACAGTAATCATTAGAATAATGAATACTTAAAAACTAATTTTTGTATAATCAAAAGTCCACATGTCCGTTGTAGCCGCACAAAGTCCTTTCTGGATATAATGCTTAACTTCTGGATTAATATAAAGTCGGAGTTTTTCATCATCGTCTTTAACATGGCGACTTATAGTTGATGGATCAGGCATGATTTCTCGCAGATTAAAATCCCCTTAGTCGACAAATCATTATATGCTTAATAGGAAAAACAATATCCAAAGCATAGGCGTAACCATGTTTTCTCAAAAATTTGGTAACTAATTTTTGGATAAAAATAGTTTTTCCCTAAAATTTTAAAGTGACAATAGCGTTAAAATACTAAAAGTAAAATTTCAACAAATATCTATTTTTATTAAATATACAATGTTAAAATTTTATAAATTGAAAATCATGGGAGGGGTTCTAACCCGAAAACCACCCCCTCCCTACGCCAATGATCCAAAGGGTGCCTTTCTACTCACTAAACGTTGTCAAAATAATTAAGTGCTTTACAACGGCAATAAGGTTTCTTTAATACTTTATGATAATAGTAATTTACATTATTTGATTAATTAATTTTAGTTAATATACCTAGGAAGTATAAATATAGTATTACCATTAAATCAAAATTCTTCAAAAAATTACATGAGAATATTTAACTTTCAATAAAGTATTTTACTCTTATTTGATAAATTTAAGTTAATACTCTTAAGAAGCGACAATCCAGTATTACCATTAAACCAAAATACTTCAATAAAATTACATTACAGGCGCGGAGCCAAGGGGGCAGAAAGCGGGACTTTTTGACCCCTTTGACCAAAATTTGAAAAATTTTTTGAAGGCCCATGTCCTTTTTTAAGGTATAAAAGCGATAGTAAATGCTCTAATTAATGAAGAGAAGAGATTTTTCCAAAACTGGTTATATAGCGCTTTGAAGTTTCGCATATATTGTACGCGAAGTTTATTCTTGTTACATTATAAATAAAAGTGTCGAAAAATTTTTAAATTTTTCCTCCCCTCTGAGAAAATCCTGGCTACGCAATTGTTACATTAGAATACTCAAGTTTCAATAAGCAGTTTACATTAATTTGATTAATTTATTTCAGGACTTAAGTTTTAGGTTAGAACAAAGATATTTAGTGAATTATATGGCACTGATAATTAAAGCAATAAAAATTTGTAAAATTCAACAAAGAGAAATTTGTGAAAAAATTAAACACTAAAAATTTTGGTGCAATTAATAAGGTATTAAATTTACTTATAATAGAATATACGAAGCTACTATCTTAAATTATGTAAACGAAACCTTTAGCAAATATAATATAAACGTTTTAAAGTCAAATTTAGCGCTTGGAAAATGAAAGATTGCTACAGGATATACAAAAATTAGATGTTACAAAATTATTTTGAAAAAATTAGTAATTATTAAACTATATATTTAAAATAAAAATTATATTTTTACATAATTGTTTGAATTTTTAGGGCGTTTTTAATTCCATGACCATTTATATAATCCCGGGCCCGTCCGTTATAATTTTTATGATACAAAGTCCGTCCATACCTGCCTGCGGGCTGGGCTTGCCCGAGCAGATCTCTAGCCGGGATACACAATATTATACAGCGCTTTTACAACAAAATTATAATTCACCGTCCAAATACGTTTATAAAATTTTGGCCCCCTCCGCTGTCCTAGCCTGCCTGTGCAGATATCTAAATTGGATAGCTATAATGTTGTTATGAAAAATTAGATTATTACTAACATGTCCTTAAGTTTCTCAGTTTTTACCTCTATTTGTTAAGGCCGTGCTAAGAATGAAAGTAAATATGTTGTTATTTTTGGTTTAATAGTTGTCGCATAAACAGGTTTTTGAAAATTATTTTGTTATACGTATTATAAGGATGAATTTATGTTTATGTTTTAGGGAATTATAAACAAAATACAAAGAAACAAATTACTATTTTTGGAAACTCCGGACGCGTCCGAAACTAGTTTAGCCCTTTATAACTACCAAAGGGCTTGTGAAAATGGCAGGGGTGCAGTTTTATTATCCGTAGCCCGTGGCAAAATATCGGAGGTAATGGTTCAAATTTTAAAGTTTTTTTTTTATTTTCATTTTTGTTAACTTCTATGATATGATATTTATCTACACTATATAAACCGTAAGAGTGGTGGATTTTAAATATTTAATGTTTTCCTTTACAATCGTTATTTGCATTTTCGTTAGGATCTTTAACAATTACATGAGGCACCTTTAAATTTAATTAAAATTCAAATTAGCTCGTTCTGTTTTGCATAAAATTCGTGTTAAAAATATTAATGCGGAGCGTTTGCTATCACTCACCTCTCGGATAAAATATTTGCCATAGGCTAAAAGCCACGGTTTAAGTTCCAGTTTTTTCTTGCACAGGGCATAGATTTCGATCACCATTTCGGACGGGCCGTGGTCGTTTTCGGAGTACCATACGTTTATACTCAAAGTCGAGTTCTGCGGGCTCGGCTAGATTACTTGAGAGAAACATTTGGGGTTCGAGAAAACGATTTTCTAACTTTTGACGCGATGCGCCAAGCGGCCCAATGTCTTGGCCGGGCCATTAGAGGCAAAAACGATTACGGGCTTATGGTTTTAGCCGACAAAGTGAGCAAGAGCCAAAAGAGCTTATCCAATCATTTTAAAATTGTCTTTTAGGCATAGACTGCTCATTCCGTTAAAAATTGTTCCAAATTTTGGCAGCCATTTTGAAAAGTGAAACATTAATTTTGGCCAATTTATATGGTTTGATGAATTTATAAAATCGCTATAATAATTATAATGGGTTGTTTCATGTTATAGGATCAATGATTATTGTCCATTACAATCCATCGCTATACAAACTCTACTTCTATCAAAATGGCGGCCTTTTTTGGCAACTCTTTCGATGCGTGAATATATAAGAGATGAGCAGTCTATTAGTCTATTCTTTTAGGGCTAGGCTTCTAGTTCAAATGTTCGCTATAAATTTGGGCGAGATCTTTTTACAACCGATTATAAAAACACGTTAAATTTGAGAGAGCCATAGACTTTCCATTACACATTTTTATAGCGGACCCTTCGTATTAAAATAGTTATAAAAAATATCCTGGTATTATTAAGTAGAAATCTTGAGTCATTTGAAACCTTAGTGCTCAGTATGTATATTCCAAATAAAGATAGTTCGCCATAATTTTTATTACTCTGGAATGTCATCATTAAAGCAAATTTCATATTTTTCACGAATTTTAACTCTTGATGGTGAAATATAGTTGTGAATTATTAATAAATTTCTAAATAACATGCTTTAATGTTTTGTAAGTCATTCTGTAAGGAATGATTGTTGACGAGTATTTAATGGTGGAACAATGGGGGGAAACGGTAATTTTTTAGGGGAACCTTTAAAAGGGCGATTTAAGCATGTTAGGCAAATAATGGCTTCATCGATTGGTTTGTTTTAAATTGCTACTTGGCTATTTAAAATCGTTCGGTAAAATACAAGTTGATTTATTCGTGAATCACATATTGGAGGTTTCTAAATGACAATGTCGTTACGTTATAATTTGTAATGAATTTTTAAACAAATTGGAGAATAGGGATTATTAGGTTTATTCGTTTCTCTTAGAGCGACCTCATATCTATAGCCTTTTCTCTGGTTTGGCAATGCCTTAATCATGATTTATTACAATATTTAGTTTACCTCGCGGTATTTTTAATTACGGTTAATTTTTTTTTATGGTTTTAATTTGACAACATATGCGATTTACAAATGGTTTATTTACTGCTGCGCTGTTACATTTTTCCCCAACAGTACAGCAATCAGAAACGTTTTTTGATCTGTTGAAAATATGGCATTTCACAGCAATTCTCTAAATAGATTAATTTTATAGCGTTTTTCGCGAATGGACAAGAGATTAAAATTACCTACGTGGATTCAAGAGTATTTAGTGGAATCAGTGACTGACCTTTCGATAGATGAGGCCATCTCCATCAGCAAAAAATTTCTCAAGCTCATGGCTCAACCATTTTCCCAAGTAGACCCATTGATTTTTATTCTTGCTAAATGAATTTATTTGTATTTATTCTGTGATGTGTTTTTTTTCTAGGGAGACCAATTGGGTATATCCATATTGAACTCTGAGCAATTGCAGGAAATGAAGATGAAAGAGATAAGCAATTCTGTGATGGAGCAAGAATGAAATCATCTCACACTTATAAATGCATCGTATTATACAATTTCTATCGTTAAACTATTATTGTTATATAAATGTGTTAAAATAAAGAAATTATTTACTGTAAATTTGTAATTATAATTGTTGTTTTTAATTGGTAAGGTTGGATTGATAAAATGAGTAGAGATAACTGGGACCTAATATTAAGAGCTGCCGAAAGCCATTTTCAGAAAATTAAAAAGGTGAGATGGAGAGTACACCAAAAAAAGGAAAAAAGTTACATTCTTAATAGTATAATAAAGTTGGTCCTCGCAATTAGACATTTAAACGTCCGATTTTTTACATAATAGCAACTTGTCAAATTGTTTTTATAGAATTTTCAAGCATGTTATATACTTATGAAGCTTAGGTCAGATTTAAAAAACACTTCAAAACGTTTGCACTACAGCTCTTTGAATTTATATTAATTGCTATGCAATTTATGGGTTCGTTTTTAGTTGTGCGTCCATCCTGTCCAACTTGCAATTTTTCAATAATTGCGGTGGAAAGGGACTTATGTATTTTTCGCAAATAGACTAGCTATGACTGCTGGTTGGCTTTAATTTTTTCGACCTCGCTCAAGCCTAAATTTCATTCTTGTTTTTGTGCCCGACTAATTATTACCTTTATATATTTTCTTTGGTCAACTTGTTTGGGCTGTTGCTTTATATCGGATAATTTGCGTAACTGGCTAAATCATTCCCTGCAAATTAATGCTGACCGTTGCTTACATCTAATTTGTCTGACCCCGGCCCAAGGCTAAAATTCTGGTAATTTGCTATTCATTTTTGCTACTTATTTCTATAAATTTCTTTTTGCAACTTGTCTAGGCTGTTGCTTTAAAACGGATGAAACTGGCTAAATAATTCCCTGCAAATAAATGATGACCGTACCCCGGCCAAATTTTTTCGTTATATCCTGTCTATTCAGATGTATGAACTGCCTTAACACGCATTTAAGATTTCTCGTGCACAATAGTTATACATAATGTCGGTGCTTAAACTGTCTTCCATTTCTATTATTTCTATGACAGACTCAGAAGTTTAAATTTATAAAAAAATGACTTAACTATCTTTAAATTTTTCCCATTTTTCGGCGGCAGCAATTTAACATGATCTTTATTGTGAAAGCGATAAGGGATTGGGCCTAGCTTTTTAAGTGCTTGAAGTCGCAATTAACATGAAATTTATATTCTTTATCAAAGGATCAACATAAGTCTTACTTTCTATGGGGCAAACAATGAAACCTTAGGATCAATAAAGCCTGGCATCAACAACTTTAGGACGGGATTATTTAATGCATTCCTTTGCACTTTAAGCAAACTGACTTAAAAATTGCAAACTTTCTTTTACAAATGAAAATTTTATAGTATAAAGTTAAAACATTTGTGCTATCAAACTCGATTAAATACTAGCCTTCTTCAGAAATATTATAGATCTACTGGATAAGTTATCATCAACAAATGGCCAAAATTAAGAATAGATTAGAACATTATTATAAATTATAAAATCTTGAAGATATCGAAGCTATATCTAAAATTTCTAATATGATATATTGATGCTAGTTCGCACGTAACATTCAGTATTGACGAGTTCCATCGCCCGTTAAAAACTTTAAAATTTATAAATAACATTATGAAATATAATGCTAAAGATGTTACCTAGTGTTTTTCATTCTTCTACGGTTTTTTTTATCTCGATAATCGATCTTTTGTGTATTGTAATACACAAAGTTTAACATTATTATTTTACAGCTTTTCATTTTAAAAATAAATTTTTATAAAAGTTTAAAACTAGCCTATCTATAAGACACTTTTAATTTTAATATAAAATTATATGTTAATTTCATACTATTTGTTTAAAGTTGCTCTTATGGAAAGATTTTTATGGTTACATGTATTTTAAATTTTTTGAGAATCGTTAAAAAATAAATTTTTGATTGTTAAGATTCGTTCAAAAATACATTTTAAGGGCTTGGGATTATTTAATAAAAATATAGAAATACAAAGATAATTCATAAATTTCATAGCTGAATTGATATATACATTACTGACTAACTTGTTGAAGGTCAAAATCCTTATATTCTGCAATTATTTGAATTAGAGATCAGCACAGGCAGGCATGGCCCGCGGACAGGCCCTAGACAACCGGCCCGCGCGTAAATACGGATAGGCTTTAAAAATAAAATTTAACATGCCGGGCTCGGGCGGCCTAGTAAGTTAAATAACGGCCCGAAGGGATCAATTAAATTTCATAACGGGCTTGAACTGGCCCATAATTATATACGGTCCTGGAGTTATTAATTTAAACCGAGCATAAACGGGCTTTCAGAGTTTTGTTTTAATTGCTATGCAATTTATGGGCTTGCTTTTTGTTGTCCGTTGTCTGTCCGTCCAACGTTCTTAATTGCTGGTTCGATACCCGGAGAGGGCAAATTTTTTTTTTTAATGAAATTAATATATTGTTTTTGTTAATACCATTGATAATATGACTTTTTGACCGTGTCCTGGCTACTGACCAATGAAAAAAATGACCGGTGGCTAAATTGTGATTCGAAATTTTTTTTCCCGTTTTGAATTGGTATATTAGGTTAACATTGATAATTACCTTATGCCCTCCCCTAGAAGGGCCTATGCCTCTACTGATATGGGTTCCTGTGCCCCCCCCCTTACAAAAGCCTATGCCTCTACTGATGTGGGTTCGAATCCCGGCGAGGCCAAATCTTAATTGCTGGTTCGATACCCGGGGAGGGCAAAAAATTTTTTTATGAATTATTAATATTAAATTTTTTTATTTACCAGTATGTGAGAATGTAAGTGGTGCTTATATGAATTTTACCTATCATATATTTTGCATTTCGAGCTAATCTAATTTTAAACAATTTGTTTTATTTTATTTTTTAGTATATGACTACACTTACATTGCTTTTTAAAGTAGCTTCTCTATCTAAAACTGTGTGTGGAGGGGGGAATAGACCGTAATTTGCGCGCCTGCTGCCTTCCTTGGATGTGGTAGCCGTTTCTCAGACTCAGTCTCCGGAATCGAACCCTGATTATCCGTTACCGATTACGACCTTGGTAGACGCATGAAGGCTTCAAATCTATAGTCGCTTAACTGCGAAGTGGTTCGATTCCACCTTACCGACGCCAATAATAACTCCCCAGGAATAAAAAGGACAATAAGATAAAGGGTAATTCGTGTATGTTGGTATCAACAAACGATCAAAAATTATATTATAAAGTTCCGCGCATAAGTTCGCGATTATAAATCTTCTAATTAAAATCTCATTTTATCGGTATCTACAAACGAAAGAAAAAAATTATTATTATCGGGAACTAAACATTTTAGATATCGCTCGTAGAGGGGGAAGATTATTTTTTATTTATTTAACTTTTTACGAGTTTTTATGAGCCAGTTTTCTCCGGTCTTTCAACTATACTTAACTCAAACAACAATAACCATCATTTAAACTATAAACAACTCAAAAAGCATTAAAAATTGTTAATCACCAAAAATAAGATTAAAAAATTGCGCGTGTGTGTGTATGTGTGGGGGGGGGGGAATACCCCACAAAAACTTATTAATAACAGTTTGAAATATTTTTTAACGCCATTCAACTTTTAGGTATTCAATGCTAACTGATAACTATATTGCATCCTAATTGACTTTTGCTAATTTTCAGAAAGAAATATACAAAGGACTGTGCGCGCAACTAAGGACATGTGAACATCTTACACAAAGATCTTTAACGCTTATTATCATTCATTACTATTATACATGATGGCCTTTTAAATAGACTTTTTTGCAATTCCATTTTTGTTCAAAAAAATTAGGGTATAGTATTAAAAACTTGATGGTTATAAAATCTTAACGTACGGGGGTAATAACCTAGAAATATCTTGATATTATTTTTAAGGATAAATATGGTGGATATAGTACCTTAAAAAACCTCCCGATTCAACCAGGATATCTTAATAAAATTATCAGGAAAATAGCAATAAATGTTGCATAAATTTTTTTTTATTTAATGGGCCTAACGGACTAACCTTGGTCCTGGACCGGGACTAAGCTGCATTTAAAAAATTATGGACAGGCTCGGACGGCCTTGAAAGTATTTAAAATAGGTACAAACGGGTGGAACTGCCAAAAACGACCAGTTGCAGATCTCTAATCTGCTAGTAAAAATGTCCAATGGGAGAGTATATTAATATATGAGAAATGAGAGAAATTAACACATAAGTTGTCAAAAGTGCTTTCTCGCATCATAGCTTCTGAGGCAGTTGATAATACCACATTCTTTTTAAGCTCTAAAAATATATATCTTGAAGCTGGTTAATTATAAATAGTGTAGAATTAATTTGATTTATTCATCTTAGGTTTTTTTGCATGTTCAAGATTTACAGCAAAAACATTTTGTTTTATATATTTTAACAAATTAAAAGGATATTCAAGATAATAATTAAGTCCAACCAATCTTTTTTGCAGAAAGTTAACCAGCGATTTCTGAACCCCACTTGGTTGTTGGAAGAGTTTTATAGTAAAGGCATAGACCTCTCGTTATTTAATCAAAACGTATTTAGACTTGAAATTTTTATCTCTGTAAAAGCATTTATAAATTTTTCGAAACACAAATTTATAATAAATTTATCCTATTTGAAGTTTTATCTGATAATTTTATAAATTAATATTCTAATTTTTTCCATTAAATCTTTTGTCAAAAATTGGATTAGTGTCGTGTCATCATACTCATGTTTCACTAACACATGTTTTATTTAAAATAATATCATTGAGTAAGGATGGGGTTTCGAAAGAAATCTTCTAAAACGCCGCCTATATTAAGTCATGAATTTATTATACAAAATCATGCTGATATTTTATCATGCGTGTTAATGGTTTTTATTGTCGCCTTGTACTTTCAAGTAGATTAAAATGTTTTATATGTATCATTAAAACTAGGTTTCTTCAAAGTTTGGATCCACTTTTATTACGCTTAATCATAATATAACCGTAAATAAAACAATTGGTAAGATTATTGTGCATATACTTAAAATTTTTCTTAGATAATAAGGTTGTAGAAGATTATTTTTCTTTTTATAAATATGGACTCAGAGATATTTGCTTTGTCTTTTTTTATTTTGTTGCTTGTATAATTTATCATGCAGTTATGCAAGAATGGATATTTGATGTAATTTTTATGCATTTTAATCATGTATATGTATAGAGGGCACATAGAAAACTACATTTATCCAAGGTTAAAACCAACAAATTTAATGAGTCAGGAGGCCTTTTAACCTTTTACATTCCAATGCTTTTCTTTGGGGCATATATTATAGCAAATGTAAGTATCTTTTTATCAAAGATTTATTATACACACTATCATATTTAGGGTTTTATACCTAATATCCATGATTTATGGCAAGGTTATCCTCATGCCATATTGCCCTGGTCTATTAAAATATTTTTCTTGCTACAAGTATATACCTTAGTGTCATTTTTATAATCATTTTTAAGATCGCTAGCTGGCTTCATTTTTACCCAGAACTTTATTTTCAAAAGATTCCAAAGGTAGTTACACAAGTTTGTTGTTAATTTCTTTTTAGGAAGATTGGGCTAATAGATGTGTATATCCCTCATTATATCTTGTTTTTATTACTTCAGCCTATCTCTTAAAGTATACTAAAATCTGAAAAATTATATTAATTTATTCTTCTAGTTTTACAAGAATAGCACTAATTTTGTTAGTGATCCAATATTTTGAACAGGCACTTTATCATGCCATGAGAATCACATATTTTTGTGGGAAAAAGGCTTTTTCTGATTATGGGTATAATAATAAATGTTATACCTAATGCTACAATATTTAGTTTTGCTTTTTGGAATATTATCTTTGTTTTGTCACGTTTGCTATCAGTCATACTTTTAGTTCTAACTTTCCACTATGGTTTAGCTAAAATGAGTATACCCTTGATTGATTTTCAAAAACTCAATTTTAACACCGCTGTAATCAGGTGATTTAATGACAGATTGTATTTAGTCTTTTTTATGTACTTAATATTAAATTTATTGTACAGGTATAATTGCTTGGCAACTTTTGTTGTTCTTCAAGCTTGGTTAATGTGGAATTTTGTCACATTTCATCTCCGTAAAATGAGGGAAAGTGGAAAATTAGATGCTATTTTTGAACCAGGTTCCACCAAAAAGTTTAAAAGTGATGATCTTAAAAAAAAGAAGGCTGTCAAAGGTTTGCTTTTTTTATTGTTTTGGATAATGTTTTGTATGCCATGTTTTATTTATTCAATACGCATTTATAGGTAAAAGCTCAGAAATACTACCAAATACAAACTACAATCAAGCGGACAATCATATTAAAAAAAAGAATTAAAGAAAAAATAGAAGAATGCCTTGATGATTGCATTATTTACAGCTCAATTTGTTATTTTAATGATTTTTATCAATTTTGAGTTTTAATTTTTACACACTATTTGTATATTTTATTTTATTTTTGTCTCCCCTAAATATCAGATAATCTGATTGGATGGACCTTCAACTATGTGCATGTAATTATTGTATAACTTTTATTAATTAAATCCCATTCAAATATAATATTGATTGTCAACAAACACATTTGTTATATGAAGACTATTGTCTATGTTAGTACCTGTTAAGCAAGTGAAAATTTTCTTATAATATTTGAATAATATTATAATTATCAAAATTAAGGGTTTATTTTCCTATCAATTTCCACTGTTTACTCAAGACATTCTCCTTTTATTAATAAATTACTTGGTGTAGAAATCTAAACATATAGTTAAATATAATAAACATCAATATTTTTTCTTACAACTGTCATACATAAACTTTAAAGCTTATGGCCCTATTTCTTAATTTACTAATTGTTATTTAATTGCCCAAATGACCACTGTTTTCATTTAATTTTTCTCAAAAACAAAATCTCATATCGATGCCATAAGAATATTGTCTCGACCTAGAAAAATCTCGATTTTCTTTGGTGTCGACGACAGATCCTGACATGTTTTGATTAAATAAATTGTGACTATCTAAATTTTGCCCCTTATTTATTTGAATTTTTTTATTATCCTGGGTTAACATTGGCAAGAATAAGTAATGCCTTTTATAAATATAGCCTTCTATTATAACCTTTTTTTCACATGTTAACCTAATGGTAATAGTGGATAATCATAACATAATTAGTAGCACACATTACAACGTTGCAAAATCACCATAAAAAGTAGAATTTTTACCGGATTACGAACATATGAGTGTTATCTTATTATAATATCATTCTTAAGACCGAATTAATCCACCGATAATCAAAAAACTTATCTTTATTCAAGATATCGTAAATATGAAATTTATTAAGGTGAGTGGGACGTAATTGTAAAAAACATAATCATGAAAATCTCTTTTCTGAATATCTTCTGAGGTTCTATTTTTCCTGAGTACAGTTGTTTTCCATTACTCACAGCTTCTTTGCTTATAAAATCCCTAGATTCTCTTCGTAAATCGGCTATCTTTTACTCCCTTTCTTGTTCATACATCTCCGAATCTGGCTTGTTTTAATCGTCCCCTTCTCCCTGAACTCCTCATTCACATACAAAGCCAAAAATTATAATTTAATTGGGTCGGGATCCTGGTCTGAGGCAAAATCCAGCAATGAGATTTCAAGTTTTTTATATACAGCTAACCCATACAGGGACGTTTGTGAAGGGTGCTAATTTTAAAATTTATAATAGTGCTCTCAATTTTTATTTTATTGTCAATGCAAATTTTTTATATTTTTCAAACCATCTTTTAACAAAAGAGATTTTAAAATAACTAGCGTTTCGATTTTTATAAAATTCTCTGGAATTAGTAAATTGCACATGGGCGTAGGGGGCGGGGGCGGCTGCCTTCCCCCATAAATTACGAAAGAAAAAATTTTCAATGCAAAAACGTTGAAAAATCAAAAGAAAAATATGTTTTGCCCCCCTCTAATTGAACTTTTAAATGTTTTGCCCCCCCCCCTAATCCAAAACCTGGTTACGCGCATGAAACTGCATATAATTTTTAAACTACTATCTATAATTAAATGATTTTATACACAATCCTATGAGAGGCTTAAGACTATATTTAAAAATTAGTAAGCATTACTTTACCTGCTTTAAAGTTATAATTAATTGCTATGCAATTTATGGGCTCGTTTTTGGTTGTCCGTTGTCCGTCCGTCCGTTACCCTCCCTATCTATTTGCATTGGGTATATTAGGTTATCGATTTTTTAAATTAATGCATGAGAAAGAGATGCCCCACCCCTCATCTCTATCTCCCTCGCTGTGTTATTTTTTAAATTAATGCATAAGAGGTGCCCCACCCCTCATCTCCATCTCCCTTGCTTTCGGGCGGGGTCGGGTTTTAATTGCTATGTTAAATTAATGCATAAGTAAGTATAGCTATTCGTTTTTGAATTGGGTAACATTGATATTAATTGCTATAATTACCCTATGCCCTCCACTACAAGGGCCTATGCCTCTACTGATATGGGTCCCTGTGCCCCTACAAAAGCCTATGCCTCTATTAATGTGGGTTCGAACCCCGGCGAACGTTCTGAATTGCTGGTTCGATTCCCGGAGAGGGCAAATTTTTTTTTATTTTTTAAATCAAATTAATATATTTTTCCTGTTACTACCATTGATAATATGACTTTTTGGCCGTCCGCGTGTTCTATTATTGTTTCATTTTATTATATAATAAACATAAATAAAAGTTGTTTATTTTTAATTGCTATGCAATTTAACTAGTTTTTTGGGTTAGAATCCCGGAGTTTTTTTGACTCTTATGATTGTTCTTGTTACTATCATTGATAATAAGACTTTTTGGCCGTCCGCTGGCTGCTGACCAATGAAAAAAATGACCATTGGCCAAAATGTGAATCCGAGTTTGTTTTTTCGTTTTTATTTGACTATTATGATTGTTCCTGTTACTACCATTGCTATTATGACTTTTTGGCCGTCCGCTGGCTCCTGACCGATGGAAAAAATGACCATTGGCCAATATGTGAATCGAAATTATTTTTTTCGTTTTTTTTTGACTATTATGATTGTTCCTCCTACCATTGCTATTATGACTTTTTGGCCGTCCGCTGGCTGCTGACCAATGGAATAAAATGACCATTGGCCAAAATGTGATTCGAAAACTTTTTTTTCGTTTTTTTTTGACTATTATGAATTTATATCCACTTTTACCGTGTCCTGGCTGCTGACCAATGGAAAAAAATGACCATTGGCCAAAATGTGATTCGAAAATTTTTTTTCTCGTTTTTTTTTACTCTTATGAATTTATATCCACTTTTACCGTGTGCTGGCTGCTGACCAATGGAAAAAAATGACCATTGGCCAAAGTGAGCATCAAAATTTTTTTTCCCGTTTTTTTGGCTATCATTGACTTATAGAGTATCTGTTGGTACTGACCAATAGAGAAAAAATGACCATTGGCCAAATTTTTGATTTTTTTAATTAAAAATTGTTCCAATTCAACAAAAAATTTCTCCCAACATTTCTGCAAATTCTTAACATTGTGATGTTTTATAATATAATGTTTGTTAGACCCATAATCACTAAAGGCCATAAAAACTAATGTAATACGCAACTAGATGCAAACACTAAATCTAACCCTAACCCTTGCCTATGTTACATTTTGCCTATAAATGGAAAATTTGTATAAATAATTAATTAATCATTAGGCATTTAATACCCCCCTATAGGCATTCTCGCCCCTTCCCACGAGGGCCGAAGGCCCGAGTCTATTTAAGAATATGGTTCGCTATACCCCACAACCACAAGTCTGCTCAGGATTGAGTTTTTAACAAATACTCATGAGACTTGTGTATAAAAAAAATATAGCTATCTATTACTGGTAGCTATAAAAATGAAATTTTATAAAGGCTTCGATGATGATGGATTATGTAAGTAAGTATGTTAGTTGGAGGAATATGCATACGCATCGCACAGGGATTATAGCTGCCACCCCCATGTTCTTTTGTATTGTTTTACAATTATCATATGTATAATGTTTATTAAGTTAACTTTTAAATTTTATTTTTGTCAAGATTATAAAAGCATTATAAATAAAATGAACTGCGAAAAATTGGAGCTATTAAATCTTAATAATATTAATGTAAAGTTCACATTATATATAAATTTTTGATCATTTTGAAGTCGCATCATAATTATGACTTTTAGGTCCCTGATCAATCATATGCAACCTTTTCCTAATGTTGATCTACCAGAAGGTTTATAAGTTTTGTTTATTGAATTTTTTTACTAATTTCTTTGCTGAGTGAGTAGTCTATTTAGAGGTGACAAATTCTTTTATTGTTAAATGAAAGATGCGGTTGGGTAATTAAAATATCAAAAAAATACAAACTTACATTTTAAAAAATTCGGGCCGGGCTCGGGGGGCTCGAGCAAAAATAATTATAAAGTGTTGGGCTCAGGCCGTGGGGCTTCTTTTAAACCCCAAAAAAGGTCCGCCTCCACCCCGCCAGGGTTTTGCCCCTAGACCCCGTGAGGAGCTCCGTTCTCGTCAGGACACAGGGTCGTTTTAATATTCTTCAGCCTTAACCCTAGGATCTTCTACACCTCGCATGGAAGGAGCTCAATATGCAATTTGAGCAGTAATGAACCTCCTCCCCCCCCCCCACAAAATCGTTTTGTCAGCGTTCCCTCAAACCTATGAGAATAAGCTTTATCAATAAAAAATATTTATGGTAAAAGATTTTTAAAATGGATTATTACTTTTTGAATGTAAAACTATTGGTTATAAAATTAGATATGTGCAACTTATTGAAAACCTCAAAAATCTTTGTTGTATATGTGAATAGAGCCCTGGAAAAGTTGATGGGTTTTTAATTAATTTAGCAAGTTTAATATTACATCATAATGGGGCGTGGGGGCGTAGTTGGTATAAGCTTTGTCTTTGAACAAGAGCTTGTGGGTTCAAATCCCGCTTTCAGCGCTTTGTTTCAAAAAGATGTAAAATATATCACTTCGTCAACACGACGGTCAGACCTTGATAGCCGAGCGTCACCCCTCATCCAAAAACTTTTGGAAATTATTACATCATAGGCATAGATTAATATTCTTCAAGAGTTTTAATAAAACCGATCAGAAATATTTAACTCGGCCTTTTTATTGCACCTATTCTGTAACTATTTTTCTTGGCTCCGACGAATCATACCTAAATTTGCAATCATGATCTTTTTCATAGAAAACTTCAAAGTTTATGCGTTTTTTATGATACTTTACCCTTCTACTGAAAGATGGATTAAGAATATTACTTCGCTCTAACCATAACATCCGAGTTTGTATTACACATAAAAATACAATCTAGTCAATTCATCCAGCTGACATAAGATAATTTGCAATTAATTTGTATGTCCCCGTTACCTTTATACGGCTTTTTCTTTTTATAATAAACCTGTTGATAAATTAATCTGATCCATTGAAAACCTAGCCTTCTCTAGGCTACACCTTTAAATTTCTTATTATCAACCACCTGTATCCCTCTTAAGGTTGTTAAATCCAGAAAAGATATTGCTTAATTTAAGGGCTAATCTATATATATATAAAGTTAAGTGTATGTACGTATATATGTATGTATGTGAGGGCTAAATTCTGAAACTAACGGCCCGATTCGCGCGAAACTTTACCCGTAGGTTCCCAGGGCGGCCAGGGGTAAAATAGCTTTTTCAGAATCCTAAAATTCCTTTTCGTTTTAAAAAAGGGCTAAATTCTGAAACTACCGGCCCGATTCGCGCGAAAATTTAGCCGTAGATGCCCAGGGAGGGCAGGGGTTACCTGATGCTGCCCACGGCTTTCTTCAAATATATTTCATGGGCGACGCTGAAACTGATCAACGGTGCGGGATGCATCCCGTTATCCGCCGTGATATAGTCACCGCGTTGCGGCAGTTATTCCACACTAAAAATCATTTGGTTAACCTGTTCAAACTCGCGTTGGAGCACATGCCCATTGACGATTACAAGGTCGTTATCAAGGCTGATAGGACGCCACCTGGTGAACATGAAAGACGCTTTAACGCGCCTACGATAGACGAAGTAGCGATCGTCATGGTTGGAAGCGAATTTGAGCGTGATATCATTATAAGCCGAAGAGATGAAACCGTCAAGAACATCGATGCCACGCACAGATCATACGATGCCCTGCAATACCCCATATTATTTTGCCAAGGAGAGGATGGATACCACTTAAATCTAATGCGCCTAGATTCCGCTACGCGAGCTCCTACACAAAAAAAGGTAGGCGTATATTTGTCTACTAGGTATCGGCGATGAATTTTTACGCATATCGGCTGATGGTACGCGCAAACCAACCTAACCACATCTTGCGGTGCCGGCAACTATTTCATCAGTATGTTGTCGACATGTATGCCAAGATCGAGAGCGAACGCCTCCTTTACATCCGCCTTAATCAGGGATTACTTCGGGCCGAGCAATATATTCACCTGCGCGATGCCATTGCGAAGGATGGTAACACGTCCGATCTTGGTCGAATGGTCATCCTTCCTGCTACGTATGCGGGAAGTCCCCGACACATGCATAAAAATACGCAGGACGCGATGTCATATTTACGTAAATTCGGCTGCCCTACTCTGTTTATAACTTTCACCTGCAATCCAGCCTGGCCCGAAATTACGGATTTAATGTTGGCGGGCCAGAAACCACCGCATCGTCACGATCTGACCGCCCGTGTTTTCCGTCTGAAACTTCGTTGCCTTATTGATCTTATAACTAAATCTCATATATTCGCACAAACTACCTGTTGGAAGTACTCGATTGAATGGCAGAAAAGAGGGCTACCTCATGCTCATATTCTAATTTGGCTCCGAGACACCATTTACCCGTCGCAAATAGATAGCATTATTTGTGCAGAACTACCAGATCCGCAAACCGATCCCGTTTTGTTTACCACTGTTACTCGGCATATGATTCACGGCCCTTGCGGCGGTATAAATAACGCGTCCCCGTGCATGAAAGAAGGTAAATGCTCTAAACGTTATCCGAAACGTCTGACTCAAGAAACGAAATCTGGCGTCGACGGCTACCCACTATATAGACGCCGTGCACCCGGCGAGGGAGGTCACACCTGTACAATACAGGTAAAAAATGCCCCAGTCGAAATTGACAACATACTCTCCCCTACTCGCAAAAATGTTCACGGCTTACATAAACGTAGAGTACTGCAATTCCGTAAAGTCCATCAAGTACATATGCAAATATGTCAACAAAGGCAGCGATATGGCAGTTTTTGGCCTAGCGCGTTCTAACCCGGATAAAATTACCCAATTTCCAACGGGTCGGTATATCAGCAGCAATGAGGCTGTTTGGAAAATCCTCGCATTCCCCATTCACGAACGTTACCCACCCGTAGTACATCTCGCGGTTCATTTAGAAAATGGCCAGCGCGTCTTCTTCACTCCGGCGACCGCCGTTCACAAAGTGGAACACCCCCCCCCAATACCACATTGACAGCCTTTTTCCAGCTGTGTCAAACGGACGCTTTCGCGCAAACCCTGCTATACCATGAGATTCCGACGTATTACACTTGGAACGCGGCACGGAAGGTGTTTCAACGGAGAAAACAGGGATCTGTGGTTGCAGGCTATCCGGACATCCATGTGGCTGATGCTTTGGGACGTATGTATACAATCCATCCCAATCAGGCCGAATGTTTTTATTTGCGCATGCTGCTTCACAATGTCCGAGGCCCGACATCATTTCAGGCTTTGAAAATGATCTCAGCCACCGTGTGCGCCACGTATAAACAAGCCTGTCTTGAACTTCAGTTGCTGGAAAATGATCAGCATTGGGATACGACTTTAGAGGAAGCGTCGCTCATATGTCTCCCCTACCAACTCCGTAATTTATTTGCGCTCATTGTGACCACCTGCGTCCCGTCAAATCCATCAGACCTGTGGCACCGGCACAAGGAAAGCCTCAGCGAGGACGTTCTTTTGCGCATTCGGAGAGCAAATCCGGCATTAGATATTTCCTATTCCGATGACATCTTCAACCGTTCTCTTATGTTATTGGAGGACCAATGTATGTCCATAAGCAATAAAATGCTATGCCAATTTGGTTTACCTACACCCCTCCGCACCAGCCATGATGTACAACCGAAAGACGTATGGCTTGAACTGCAATACGATGTTAACCATCAGCGCAGCATTATACAGGAACGCGAACTTATTTTGACCGTCGACCAGAAAACCGCGTACGACACCGTACTCCAGTACGCCTCAACCGGTAATGGCGGTCGGCTTTTCCTTGATGCTCCCGGCGGCACCGGTAAAACTTTTCTCCTTAATCTTTTATTGGCAAAATTTTGCTCCAATAACGAGCTAGCCCTAGCAGTCGCATCATCGGGTATAGCGGCGACGTTACTCGATGGAGGCCGCATTCTACTTTCCAGCTCCCCCTAAATCTGCATCAGATTTAAAAACCTATCTGTAATATCAGTCGGAACTCGGGAATTGGGACAGTCCTAAAGACATGCTCAATCATAATTGGGATGAATGTACGTGGCGCATAAAAATGCGCTCGAAGCACTAGATCGTACGTACTCTCAGAGATTTGCAAAAAATTGACTTCCCTATGAGGGGGGGGCTTATTGTTGCTAGCCGGTGATTTTCGACAAACATTACCTGTTATCCCAAGATCAACACCAGCTGATGAGCTGGATGCCTGCCTGAAGGCGTCACATCTTTGGAGGAAGTTTACGATCCTCACGCCAACTACGAACATGCGCGTGCATTTACTCCCGGATACGTCCCCATTTGCACAACAACTCCTAGCTTTAGGGAATGGTTCCTCTCCTTTTACCCCGTCTCCAAATGAAACCACCTTTCTAACAACCTTTTGTCACCTACTACCATCGCCTGAGGCGGTTGAAACTATGGTTTTCCCCCACATTGCAACGCACTACACCAATCACACATGGCTCAGGGAACGCGCAATATTAGCGCCAACAAATGCAGCCGTCACCCGTATGAATGATCGTATTCAAGTGCACATTCCAGGTGATCCTTTTACTTACAGCTCTATTGATACGGTTATAAAAACCGATCAAAGTGCAAATTATTCAATTGAATTTTTGAATTCGTTAACACCTTCGGGTCTCCCACCACATAAATTAACCTTGAAACCTGGTTGCCCTATAATACTCCTGCGTAACTTACATCCCCGAGGTTGTGTAATGGCACCAGACTTGTCGTTAAACAACTGCGTCCAAACGTCATTGCGGCTACTATAATCAGCGGAACGTATAAAGGCGAGGACGTTATGATCCCACGCATCCCCATGATCCCCACCGATGTGCCCTTCGAATTCAAGCGCGTACAGTTTCCTGTACGCCTAGCATTCGCAATGACAATCAATAAAGCCCAGGGTCAATCATTAACCGTTGTTGGTTTAAATCTAGAAAATCCAGGCTTTCACATGGCCAACTATATGTAGCCTGCTCCCGTGTAGGCACACCTAGCAACCTATTTATTTTCGCGCCGGAGGGTTAAAACCAAAAATGTTGTATATCCTAGCCTTGCAATGATCCGGCGATGGAATTTGATGCCAAATTTCCACTTAAACCAAGGAACCGCTCCTTCGTTTCAGACCCGTCAGCACCAGGTACCTTTCGTGTTATATTTTTTGCTACATCGAAATGCATATTCCCATAGTCCCGTATTGGAAACCACCATCAGTATTTATCTCTCCAATCCACTAAAATATTTTTACCCAGCTTGCACTCAAACGGACCTCCGGGAAAACCTATCCCTAGCCTAGGCCACGTTATACCTCCTCGCCTTCCCACCCCTGATGATTCGAAATATGGATCCCACATCGTCCCCATACGTGTGACATTTGTATCTTTTTATATAATACGTTCTTATAATGTGCATTGTTATTACATAACTTATGCAAAGTCGTGTCCCCAAATAAATTACATGCTTCTATGGCCATGTGATTATAATGGCAGCTCATTAATTTTGTTGCCAGTTTTATTAGTTGAGTTTTTAAATTTTTTATCCCCACACACTTATAGTAAGTTAGTTTATTTGCCAGACATAATGTATATGGCAAAACAACGTTTGCCGGGCTTAACTAGTTATAAATAAAATAAAGACTAAATTAATATATTTATATACCTATATTTATATACCCGTTTTTGTTTTAACGAATAGATTTCACAACGCCACTGTGAATATTATTGATTCCGGATTATATAATTTCTAGTTTGAAGTTAACAATTTTATTTGTTAAATTTGGCGACAAGGGTGTGATAGATATTATGTATGTAACATTATAGTTTATAGTTAACAAGATAATACTGGTTGTACGAGTACCGCAAACTAAATATTATGTAAACTCTAATTACTGCCATCTCGAAGAAATTATTAACTAAACACTAAAGAAAAGGTTAAAGGCTTGGGATAATTTTACGTATTGCAAACACCGAATCATTGGAAACTGGCTAAAAACACTTCAATTGTTATAGAGATATCGATATTTAATCATATTAATTGCTATGGATTTTATGGGTTGTTTGCATTTAATATTTATTCATATATTCATTCTTCGTATTTTTATGAATAAATTTTTTGAAAGGCACTAATAAATTAATGCGATTTTTACACATCAAAATAACTTAAAAAATATTTGAATTGGATTCTAATCTTTAAAACTTCTTTCGAATCAAATTTATGTCCTTATTTTAATATTTGACAAATCTCGAATCGATTAATAAAAAAAATTTAATTTCGAATCGCAAATCAAAAATATTAGATTCGAAATTCAGAGGCGTAGTGTGTAGGATGTCCGCAGAAGGAGGAAGACTATTTTTTACGAGCCTAGCAAGAGTACGCACTGATGACGCGTCTCTTGGCCCATGACACCTATTAAAGTCTTTTATTAGGAGATCCGCTTTAAATGAAAACATATTAAGATAGCAATTAAAACGATTAACGTGTAAGAAGGGAAAAAGGGGTGGGAATAGGATAGGACGTAGCTTATCCGCCGCGTATATAAAAACAATGTGGTTAATATATGTGGGGTAAACAGGGTAACGCGGCGTTGGTGATGACGCGCGAAGCGAAAAAAAGCGAAGTGAATTTTTGGGCTAATTTATCAAACTATTCATTCTTTTTTCTTAATATCTATATATTTTATCACGGCAAATATTGCACGTGGGTAACAAAGGAAAACTACAAGGGGTATGATGGGTAAACAGTAATATTACCAATACTTTAAAAATTCTCATACAAGAAACCCTTCGTTGGTTTGAGGGTCATTATGACCCAAGTAGAGGTGTGCACGGATCAACCCGATCCGACATCCGATCCGTCCGAACTCGGATCGGATCGGATCAACATTTTAATTTTGGAAGCCGGATCGGATCGGATCAACATTTTATTTTATCAGATCGGATTTTCAAATTTAAAATAAACAATAACAAGTTCTAATTAATTAAATTAGTAATTTTTAGTATACCTTTTCATAATTATCTTTGCATTCTTTTTTTACTTTACCATTTTTGATGCCCAATACCACCTCTCACCTTACTTACCCTAATATATTTATCAATATTTCCCTAGCGTTTTTCCCTAGCTAGACTTTCTTGTTTGGCGGGAGCTAGTGTCAATGATAAATCAGCATCTCCCGTTTCCTTTTTAGCACACGCATCTCTTTCTATCTCAACTTAACTCAACTCCGAAAATCATCAATCACAATCTCCCCTTTCATTTAAGCACACTCGTAGCTCCTTTCCCTCTTGATTCCGGGTAATCATGAATGATGTAGCTTGCCTTTTTAGAAGCAATCTCCATGGTGCAGGGGTATTGTCGTTGACGAGATGGTGTGAGTCATGCTAACTTGAGGGGAAAAAATAATGGGGGGGGGGGGGGGGGGGGTGTTGGAAATAATCATTGGGGTTCAAACAGCTAGCAAATACAAGAATATTGTTTATCATATTAAAAACCGTCATGGAAGAAAATATAAAAAAAAATTAAAAGAAATATGCTTCAACAAGTAAAAAAAGAAGACGGAAAAAGTCAAATTTGGAGTTACTTTGACCTTCTAGATGAAAATGATACATACACCGGTTATGTTATCTGCAAGAAATGCCATCATATCTGCACATACAATTCCATTCGAGGTAGTTCCCATCTTTAGCATCATAATATTCCAAAAACTTCAGCTAATACAATTGACAAATTTGTTACCAAACCTCTCGCTGAAATCACAAAATTAAAAAAAATTTGAAAGCATCTAATTTATTTTATTTCAAAAGATATTCGACCGTTTTCAATCATTAACGGGGAAGGATTTAGAGCAATGCTCCAAGAAGCTCTGAATATTGGTGCCATTTATAGTCATATAAACGTTGTTGAATTACTTTCAGATAGAACTACCTTAAGTAAGAATACAGCAAAACTTGCAGATGTAAGTAGATAAGCATTAATATTAAAGTTACTCCCCCATTTAAAAGCAAAATCATGTTCAGCCACTCTCGACCTCTGGACAGATGACTTTGTCAAAATAAACTACTTAATATTTTCTTTACATTATATATCCCTCGGAATCCTACATACGCATATTTTCTTCACTTCAAAAATAGATGTTGAAAAAAAAACAGGGGAAAATATTTTAAGAGAAATATCTGTAAATTTTGAAAAACTTCACATCCCTAAGAAATACATGAGATTGATAACTTACGTTACCGATCAGGGTTCTAACATGGTCAATGCCTTGCAAAATCATAAGCGAATGAATTGCACGTCCCATTTACTGAATACAGTACTACGAAACGTATTCAATAAACTAAAACTCGGGCCTTCGGCCCTCGTGGGAAGGGGGAGAAGGGAAGGGAAGAGGGGAAGGGAAGGGGGGACGACTCATCTGTATTTCGTATAAATGTATCATATTTGCTATGCAATTTATGGGCGAGAAAGGTGGGAAGGGGCGAGAATGCCTATAGGGGGGTATTAAATGCCTAATGATTAATTAATTATTTATACAAATTTTCCATTATAGGCAAAATGATATAGGCAAAATGTAATATAGGCAAGGGTTAGGGTTAGATTTAGTGTTTGCATCTAGTTGCGTATTACATTAGTTTTTATTGATTATGGGTCTAACAAACATTATATTATAAAACAACACAATGTTAAGAATTTGCAGAATTGTTGGGAAAAATGTTTTGTTGAATTTGAACAATTTTTAATTAAAAAAATCAAAAATTTGGCCAATGGTCACTTTTTCTCTATTGGTCAGTACCAACAGATACTCTATAAGTCAATGATAGCCAAAAAAATGGGAAAAAAAATTTTGATGCTCACTTTGGCCAATGGTCATTTTTTTCCATTGGTCAGCAGCCAGGACACGGTAAAAGTGGATATAAATTCATAAGAGTAAAAAAAAACGAAAAGAAATTTTCAAATCACATTTTGGCCAATGGTCATTTTTTTCCATTGGTCAGCAGCCAGGACACGGTAAAAGTGGATATAAATTCATAATAGTCAAAAAAAACGAAAAAAAAGTTTTCGAATCACATTTTGGCCAATGGTCATTTTATTCCATTGGTGAGCAGCCAGCGGACGGCCAAAAAGTGATAATAGCAATGGTAGGAACAGGAACAATCATAATAGTCAAAAAAAAACGAAAAAAATATTTTCGATTCACATTTTGGCTAATGGTCATTTTTTCCATCGGTCAGGAGCCAGCGGACGGCCAAAAAGTCATAATAGCAATGGTAGTAACAGGAACAATCATAATAGTCAAAAAAAACGAAAAAATAAACTCGGATTCACATTTTGGCCAATGGTCATTTTTTTCAGTGGTCAGCAGCCAACGGACGGCCAAAAAGTCTTATTATCAATGATAGTAACAAGAGCAATCATAAGAATCAAAAAAACCCGGGATTCTAACCTAAAAACTAGTTAAATTGCATAGCAATTAAAAGTAAACAACTTTTATTTATGTTTATTATATAACATTGGTCAGCAGCCAGCGGACGGCCAAAAAGTCATAATAGCAATGGTAGAAACAGGAACAATCATAATAGTCAAAAAAAAACGAAAAAAATAATTTCGATTCACATTTTGGCCAATGGTCATTTTTTTCATTGGTCAGCAGCCAGCGGACGGCCAAAAATTCTTATTATCAATGATAGTAACAAGAACAATCATAAGAGTCAAAAAAACTCCGGGATTCTAACCCCAAAACTAGTTAAATTGCATAGCAATTAAAAAGTAAACAACTTTTATTTATGTTTATTATATAACTAGTTAAATTGGATAGCATTAAAAGTAAACAACTTTTATCTATGTTTATTATATAATAGATAATTTAACAAATCTTATATATAACACACCGAGGGAGATAGAGATGAGGGGTGGGGCACCTCTTCTGCATTAATTTAAAAAATAACACAGCGAGGGAGATAGAGATGAGGGGTGGGGCACCTCTTTCTCATGCATTAATTTAAAAAATCGATAACCTAATATACCCAATGCAAATAGATAGGGAGGGTAACGGACAACGGACAACGGACAACGGACGGACAACCAAAAAACGAGCCCATAAATTGCATAGCAATTAAAAATGATTTTACATTCCATTACCCTCAAATTAATGACTTGATACAAGCATGCAAAAAGCTAACGATATATATGAAGCAAAGTGGCAAAAGTAAATATTTAAATCATACATTGCATCAAGCAATAGAAACAAGATGGAACTCCAGACTCGACATGTTTGAGAGCATATTGAAGGAGTAAAAGGAACTGACCACATATCTAACTTCAATAGATATGCCAGAGAAGATAGATGTGATTGATAAAAATTTGCTGACCAAACTAATAGAAGTACCGGCCGTTTAAAACGGCTTCTTTAGTTCTAGAAGCTGATCAACACCCAACTTTTCACAATATATTGATTCAATTTTACTCAGTGATCTTTCACAATCAGACCACGAGCAAACTGATGATTTTGAAGAACATCACGAAATTAATGATCTTAAAAAAGATATTTGTACCACCCTCAAGTCAATTTCTAATCACTCAACAACATAAAATTGCCACATTTTTATGCCCAAATTATCGCCAACTCAGGATGCTCCCCCCAAATGAGCGAGTAGCGTAATTAATGAAATAAGATCCACACTAGCGTCTAAGGATTTTTTGGTAGATTATGCACATGAGATTGAAAATTATGCGGCAAGTAGTAGTGATGCCTCAAAAAAAAGACAAAAAAGTAATTAACATACATTTAAATATGTATATATATTATTTACATAAAATAAATTATTTAATTTATATTTTAAAATAGTTAATCAATGGGAAAATGAGCAGGAAGAAGATAAAGCCCCCGATGAAATCTTAATTTACCTTTCGTTAAAAAATGAAGATTGCAAATATGATTCAAAAAAAGATTTGCTGAAATGGTGGGTTTCATATCAAACAGTCCTGCCAAGGCTTTATAAGCTGGCAAATAAAGTTATAGCTATACCTGCTACCTCTATCACTTCGGAAAGAAATTTCTCGATGGCTGGAATAACATTAGAAGAAAGAAGAACGCGAATTAAACCAGAAAATTTAGATTCTTTATTATTTTTATATGATAATATGGAATTAGTCAAATAAAATTTTTATTTATTTCAGGTTTATTAAAATTGCTATACCTTATTTTTACGTATTTTGAATTCAATCATCAATAAAAAGTTATGTTCGTAAAATTTTAATTTAAAAATTTCGGATCGGATCGGATTTAGATTTTAAAAAACTCGGATTGGATCGGATAGGTTATAAAATTTTTCGAAAACCCCTCGGATCGGATCGGATCAAATTACCTCTAGCTAGACCCAAAGTACATTTCAAAGTATAAAATGAAGTTATTCGTTTTTGAGATCTGACCGATTAAGCTGGGAGGGTCGACGCGGATCTGTAATTGGCCTATTAGCAGCAATATCACTATCCGAGAGCGGGTAGGTGCAGGGGAACATATGTGGTGGATAAGATAAAGTCAATTGGTTAGGAATACACTGGACCCAACAACTGAAGAGGATGGTGTTGTCCACAAGGAAATTAAACACATGTATCGCCCTCCTAATATAGCTTAGGCTATTGTTTAAGCGTGATTTCTATGAGTCTCTTTACCTCTTTCTCTTTTCTTCGTGAGCATCATTTCTGGATTATTTATAATCTCCAAAAACTTGGTAATAACAGTTTATATTGAAATTTGCGTTTATAGTAATTTAATATGAATATTAGTCTAATAGTGCACCCAAGAACCCTCTGACGATTTCAATTTCTCCCGCCTTATCCGCATCCATAATTCCTCAATCTATGCCTTGCCTTCTTTTGTCTGTCTAAAAACTTATATCACCAAGTTCGAAGTTAGCTTTTTCATTCCTGATTTGCGTCATGATACAACTTCATGGTGTTTAGTGGCTCATGGAAAGGCGGAGGGGGGGGGGGAGTTTAGAGTAAAGACGTCCCTACCATGCTGGTTCCATTTTAAAATTACTTTTCATGTGGTATAGACTATTATACAAGGGGTTTTTCGTTTTTTTTTAAATTAGCAGTAGTTAATCTCGCTAATTTATTTAAAAAATGTCTACGAAAAGCATCTAATTCTCCTTACCTATAGTGTGTCTAAAAATGAAAGAAATAACAAACAATAATTTCGTGAAATAATTCACTGATCAGCTTTGAGTGCTTTAATAGAGAAAGATCCTAATAACATAAAAATATTGGTAATTATATTATTTGCATAAATATTAACAATAATTGCCTACATCAACTAAAAACATTTCCTTAAAAAATTGAACTTAATATCCACAAATAAAGAATATGCTATAGGAATAGTATTCTTGGTAAATAAAATATAAATTGCTGATATTTGAAGTCTCTATTAATTACCTTTAATCTAGGTAATCTCAATATAGCCAACTTTAGTTAGTGGCACTTAAAATTGACATCATGTTGAAAGTCCTTTAAACAGCGACAGGCGCGTAGCCAGGATTTTCTCAAGGGGGGGGGAAGCTGGCAAAAATTTTATTTTTACATTTTATTTTTAATTAAAAATAAAAATTAAACAACTAAAAAGTCGGGCTCGTTGCTGGGCCCACTCGGCTAAGGGGTCGGGCAGGCTACCATTCTAAATTGAAATTTTCGGTATTTTTTTGGCACTTTCTATTTATAAAAATTCTAGAATTAGATCAAAATTTTTTGAAAATGTGGTATACATGTCTTTTCATACACGTCTTTTCCTATAAATGTCATTGTTTAAAGTCGGTGTATTTGGATTGATAGCGTAGGTAGATGGAAAGGAACGCGATATTTCTGGTTATAAAAGCCCATAGTCAGGGGAAAAAAATAATAAAAATAAAAAGGGAGATGAAGGCTCGATTCCATTTCCCTCTACCTACGCTATCAATCCAAAAACACCGACTTTAAACAATGACATTTATATAAACGGATTGAAAATTCTTGACTACATACGTCTTTTCCTTTACATTTAATTTTACTTACGTGTGTGTGACTTTCCCCCCCCCCCCACGCGCTTATACGTGTTTGTAATTTCTTTTCCCCATATATTATTATTGATCAACACGAACACGCATCATTGAATTTTATATACGAATCAATAACTTCATATAGACTGATCATATTCTTCTTGTAATTTTCTCGGTCATAAATAAATAAATTAAAATATCATGTAAAGTGAAAAGGGTTAATAAATTTAGGTTTTTCCTTAAATGGAAGAGGATTCACCTGACCGGCCGTCTCCCAATATATCCCAATATACCCCCCTATTCTTTCAACTCTTCCAATAAATTCCTGACACCCCTTCATATCGTAAATCGCATCTAACCGGATGTGAAAATAATAAGACAAAATTAATTCTTGAAATTTAAAATCGTCATTTTTGCCCCGGCTGTTCTTACAGCATTAGTGGGTTGGGCAATTAAAGGGTTTTGGCTGGCCTTGGCAGGCAATTTAGTTATCAAACCGTGATGGGTTCCAGCAGAAAATTTAGACAAATATGATAAATGATAAGTGTATTAATATTATGTAGAATGAGGAACATTATAATAATAGTTATCTACTTCCTGGGGTGGTCTGGTTCACGGGAAACAAATGTTCAAACAAGTTTTTTTTTCATAGCAATTTTCACAATCATATTCGGAAATTTTACAATGCATTTTGTTAACTTAAAAAAATTAAATTTATATATATGTTTCTAGATTTTTATAAGGGTTTTAAAGTCTTTGATGTAACTAAACCATAATATTTTAACCCATTTAATTTAGTTATTAATCAAAAAACTTTTCAAATTTTTGCCCCCTTCATTTACGCCACTGATTAGCCCCACATTTTTATAAATTAATGAGATATTTTGCATTTTTATTTCGTTTTACTATTTTACAGTTTATTCACTAAATATATCAACCTAGTTTATGTTATATCATTTCTTGATTTAAAAAATATTTTGTGTTGACATTGAATCTTATCGCGTGCTAAATTTGTCTGTTATCAATCACTCATAGTCTGTGTTGTATATTGGTGATTCATTCTTTAAGAGGAAAGATGTTGTATATGTTGTGAATACGTATTTTTGTATATCATTTTCTACAGATTATTATATTGCTATAATTATGTATATTAATATTGAAAGCAAAATCCGAGTTGGTAATTACCATATGTTTTTATCTACTTAATTAATCTATCTTTCTTTTGTTCATATATCACCATTTATTATACCACTAATAATCTACTAATAAGAATCATAAGAATAGAAAATAATAGAATTTAGTGTTGACTAAAGCCGGGGAGGGAAAACTAGATAATACAATTAAGCATTATATTTGTTTAACTCGCAATTAAGCACTAGTTTATTTCTACAAAAATTAATTCACTTTTCTAATTTAAAGAAAGAGCTATTTGCTATTATAGAAGGAAACGATTTGAATTTACCAGATTTAGTCGGTAAAAAAAATTTATATAAAAATTATATAATTTATTTTAAAGATTGTCTATTAAATAATGTCATTATATATTAAGAGAACTAAAAGTTTAAATGTAACTTATTAATTACAAAAATCGTAAGTGACTCCTATTTCAAACGTTTTTTAAAAACATTTTAAGCTTTATCAAAATAGGACCGCTTTACCTTTAGGGAAAAAACTATGTACCTCTGCCTTTATAACAGATATAGAGACATATTTGAGGCTTCTTGTTGCAAAGTTGCTATGGTCGTATAATTTACAATCATAAAGCACTATACTGTACTGTTATTTTTCATATATACACTACGATTTAGCAATTTAAAAATATTATTCCTCCAGGGATTAACATCTGCTCTAGCGTGCATCCTGTAATGGAAGTTGAGTAAGTGCAAATATTTTTAAAATTGTAATAAAATTTAGCAAAGTTAATATTCCTACGGTTCCGGAGTCAATCTTAAAGAAGCGAAAAAGATATGCTGAACAAAAAGCTAAAAATATAAGATCTCTTGTTTTGGAGAAAAGGGTATACATCGTATGATGTACCTATATTTTTTTTAGAAACGAAAGGATTTAAGAGTCAAAGCGTTTAAAAGAGCCGAGTCTTATACGAAAGAATATAGAGTTAAAAAGAGGCAGGAGTTAATTCTAAAAAAAACTGCTAAAAAGGAAGGAAATTTTTATGTTCCTGATGAGCCCAAACTTGCTATTGTTATGCGTATCCGAGGGTAAGGTATTTGAATATCATAATTTACCTTCCTAGTATTAATAAAGTTGCTCCCAAAGTACGAAAAATATTACAGCTATTGCGTTTAAGGCAGATTAACAATGCTGTCTTTATCAAACTAAATAAAGCAACTCTTAATATGTTGAAAATTGCAGAGCCTATGATAACTTGGGGGTATGAATAATAGTAGTATGATTCATATTTTTAGGTATCCCAACTTGAAAACCATAAGAGCTTTAGTTTATAAGAGAGGTTTTGGTAAAATTAATGGCCAAAGAATTCCTTTGACAGACAATGCATTGATTGAAAAAGTTTTTGGTAACTTGCATCATTTCTACGTAATATAAAAAATTAGGCAAAAAAGATATCATTTGCATGGAAGATTTAATTCATGAAATATACACCGTTGGACCACATTTTAAAGAAGTGTCCAATTTTCTCTGGGTTTTTAAACTTAAAAATCCTAAAAAAGGATGGAGAAGAAAAAATAATCATTATGTTGAAGGAGGAGACTATGGAAATCGTGAAGATTACATTAACAATTTATTAAGAAAAATGATTTAATTAGTTATTGTTTTGTCAATAAATTGTCTTTATTTAGATTCTGCTATAATGAATGATGTACATATTCAATTTATTAATATGAGAAAAAGCATATTGCCAATGGCCTTTTTTAATCTAAAATTTTTATAAATTATATTTTTTACATTTATATTATTTTAACACTCAGTTGGTTTTGTCTAAAATGCTAACACAGATGGTATTTGGGGTTATTATTACCCCAAACTTTAAATAGCTATAACTTCCATGTTTTATAATAGAAACTTGTCAAAATTTGCAAGAATAATATTTCAACTCTTATACATTCATTAATATATTAATTTGGCTATTTGATTAAGTGGTTAAAATTTTATTTCTATATTTAAAACAACCCCCAAAATTTTTCCCCTAATGACTATTTTGCCTCATACCCAAAAAACTATATTATATTTTATGGTTTAATAATATCTTATAAAAGAAGGTTGAAACTATAAATGTGGAAAATTTCGTAAAAAATAACCCAAAAACAAAAAAAATAGAGATGTTCAAACTTAGGCAATTTTTGGTTTTTAATTTTTTAGGCAAAAAAGTTGCTATTGGTCTCAACTCGTACTTTTATAAATTTAAATGTTATTTTATAAAAATTTTAATATAGATTCATAATAAAAGATCAAAATTAATGATAAATATATAAATGAAAAATGTTATATAAGAATTTTATGAGGCTATAATAATAGTTACATATACATTTTCTACATATATTTATATAGTCATAAATTTGCTAAATTTCACTCTACTCTTAATTATTTCATCTGTAATAAGTAATTTAAAACAATCAAGAGGAGTTTTAATTGCCCATCCATATGGCTTTACTCCAGGTAAATGAAATACACAATTCTATTTTGTTCTAACATTTTTATTAGGACAATTTTTGTGGCACTTAGTATTCCTTTGAAATATATCATATAATACCAGCTAAGTTATTTCCTATAAAAGTAACTAACTTTGTTAGGCATTTCAATTAACTCTTCTTATCTTAATCTCCTGTTAACTCATTCACAGATTCATGACTACTCAGTATATGTAATCATAGAATCATCAAGAACTTGATAAAATGTTATCACTGTTATGTTCATATACCATCTTCAGACGAAGAACTATAAAAAAACTGCACTTTTTAATATTAGACTTATTAAAAAATCAAAAAATGCAATAAAAATCACACAAATAAGCACTTTAAATTACCACGAGGAAAAATTAACATGAAAATTAGAGTTTAAAATTTAAATATTTTCAATAAAAAGAAATGTATACAAAAAAATTTTTCACAAATGGGTTTACGATAATGGGTTTTAATAATATATTTCAAAAACAAAATGTTTAAAAAATTTTTTGTTCATATTATGGAAGGTGGGGTCGTGAAAGACCTTGGGCATCTAAAACACGCTGTATCTTAAAAACTATTGGATAAAAACTAGCCAAATTTTGCAGAGATATTCTAGGGTAAATTTTGTTAAGCTACTGAAAAAATGAAATTGTAATATTCACTCATTTTTTTTTGGACAGCGTTTTTAAACGGCTTGGGGTCATTATGGCCCACCCGACTGACGAAGTGTTAATTGGTGTAATATATGCTTTTCCTTTAGCATTTTTTAAAAATCAAGGTTTATTTTAAGTCTTAATTAAACATGTCCTAAAAATATGTTTGGCTAAATTTTTTACATATATTTAAAAACATTTTATTGTTGAAGTGGGTGGTATTATTTTATACATTTTAGATTACCTGTTGTTTTGACTGTACTAAAATCATCCTTTTTCCTTAACTGTCTTTATAAGCTTGTATGCCTTAAAATTAGGAAGCTTAATAATTGTTTATGATTTGTATTTAGCCTTTGTTTTTTTAACAATACTAATTGATATAAATTAGTGTAAAAAAATGATAAATATCAAAAAAAAAAAAATTTTAAGATAGGTATGACTACAATTTTGAATTAACTGCAAAAATGTTTTACTTTTACATAAATGATAGATCCCCATGTCATTTTATTTATAAGGTCAATTTTGTTTGGATTGGGAAATATTATTTAAAAACTTAGAGTTATGTACTGTCCAAAAGTTTGAAACTCAACTCAAAGCCAGAGATTTAATTGGTGTAGAAATTACAAATTCCTCACATTTTTGTTATTAAAACTAATTGCTTCATTTTGCCCAATATTAGCAAATTGAAGATGAGACTTGAGGCTAGTATAAAATTGCTGATTTAAGTTGTTATAACCTTTGCAAACCTACTTTTCAGTATTTGTTTTAAGTGTTAAATTACCCCTTCCACTTAAAATAATATCAAAAAATTTATATTTAACAACACCTTTTGAGGTTTATAAAAATTAAAATAGGATCAATTTGCAGTAATTTCTGTTTATTTTTATGCATTCCAATCAATAAGTAAAAATTAATTATTGTTTTTTAAATTGTCTGAGCCCAAAATACTTTTTTGAATTTTTGACCCAATCCTTGAGCCTGGCCAATTTCTTAGTTTATGCATATTTCACATTTATAAATTATTTTATCATAATATAGAATGCATTGTTTTTGATTAGTAATTTAAAGCAACGCTAAATAATTCAATTTTCATTTCTATAAATTATACACCTCAATTTAATCATAATTATCATAGACAGGGAGGAAAGGCTTAAATTTAAAATCCAATAGTTGACTTAGGTTTTATTTGGGCCAGGTCGGTGCTTGCTTTAAAAGGTTTTACACTAACATTATATTCATAGCTTCCTACTTTATAGTAATATGGTGTTTAGAAAGCTCAAAAGGACTTATAATGTCAAATTTGAATTATATGTAGTGGATAATTCATTTACTACGTAAACGTATATGTACACTTTCGTAATCACACAACACAAGAGGGTAATTGTAGATCAGTCATTTCAATCACGTTTTAAATATTCGTCGAACAAATAAAATATGTATATATATATATGTGTGTATTATTGTAATTGGGGAGTCTTTTCACTAAAGTTCATCAGTGTTCACCTTTCCTAAAATTAAATTGTATATCGCGCACGTATCAATTACTTTCTCTGACTTGCGAGGTTATACAACAGCCGATTGCCGGTATAAAATAGGATTGGCCCTAACAGCGTCATATATCTCAAGGTTTGGAACATGTTAAGCTTCAGCCAAAACAAACCGTACAATCCAAACACCGCTATCAATTGTAAAATTCAGTATAAATGTTGCACTTAAGATGGATGATAAACTATTTGCATTCAATTTAATGTAAATGATGGAGTATACCTGCCAAGCTAGAGTGGAACAGTATTGACCAAAGGGATATTTGGAATTTGGAAAAGTTCACTCCCAATTTGCACCACTACGTATATATGAAAAGGTGGTAAAATAATGAAATTGTTGTTTATCATTATAAGTAGCGGCGGCTAAAAAGGAACTCACCAATGCGACCATCAAAAAAGCTGGTAAGATGGTCAGTATGGAGAAGACGAGGCTGACAATGGTGGGTGGTCGTTTTTCTGGAACTTTGAAAAGATGCTACAATAACCAGTTAAATGAATCAATATAAAGCACGTTTCAACAACGCATAAGGAAATTAAATAATATTAATCAAATTGCAACCTCGATTTTAAAAGTAAATAGCGCAAAAACAGGATGAACAAATTATAATATTTTCTCAAAAATCGGCAAGGAGCTTATTATATCCTGTAACAATTGGAAGGTAGTTCATAACCCGTGCTTTTTAATAAAGTTATGGACCCTTATATAATTAAAAAATATGATAGGTTGTACAATCTTAAAAACGAATTCTCTAAATTACCTTGATTTCTGGCTTTTTGGCAAAGCGTTTTGAGGCGTCGACAATCTTGACTTCTTTAGACTGGGGGAAGGTTATATGACAATCCACAATGTTCCACTTAATAGGGTTAGCAACGAACTGATCTCCCACAACCAACTCTACTGTATAATCCCCACTAACATAGTCGAAATCTTTACCGCTTTTGCCTCCAACGTTCTGAATAATATAATTTTGATTGCATGAATGATATGTGTTTTAGATAACATATCAAAAGAATTCATTAGTTTTGTTAAAAACACAGATTGTAAACAAGTCGCAAACCATGTACTTTGGTTGATCCATTTAAAATATAAATCTCTCTAACGTCAATGTAAATCAACCATCACGTTAAATTAAGGTTATAAATAATCTTTATTGGTCATGTTATATGGCAATAATTAGGAAACCAAAATTTTGACTTTTTTAATCAAAGTAGTGTTAGATTATTTAAAAACTAAATGTTACCAAATCAAATTCGTAGCCTTTTGTGGTCCCCTTGGGCTCTGCCACATAAATAGCCTCATGCCTGGAGGCTTTGTGCACGAATCTTACAAAGGCCTGTTGAACGAGGCAGTCGGTGTTAGAGGGTAATTCTTTTACCACAAAATTCATGATGAGCTTATTTTGGGGACCAACATCCAGGATGTTTGCGTGTTTGCCATTTGCCTTCACACTAGAATTGTTTGAAAAAAATTCTCGGTTTGATAACAATAGGTCATATAGTTGATAAATTGAGTATAGAGGAATCATTAAAAATCTGCTCTTTAGACTAAATATATCAGGTTAGTGCAGATTTAACCATTCTTGTAATACAAGTTTATGTAGATAGCTATAGCAAAGCATAAGTAATTTTTAACCCAAAATTGTAATAATATTGAACCATAACCAAAGATCGTTAACAAAATATGTCAATTAAAGTGCTCAGATCAAGATGTAAATTCAATTTTGAACATATATTATTGTTTGCATAGCCCAATTGGGGTTAGTTAAAAGTTTAAGTTTATGATACCAACCAAAATATATTTAATATTCAACCTATCATTAAAGGCTTTGCATTGAAAATATAATTAAACAGTAATACCTAATTTTCTGTATATTAGCATCACCACGATCCTTATCAACTAGTTGAATGGTTAAATCTTGAATTGAGACCTCTTTCAAAATGTTAACAATCCTTTTGTTACTCTTCAGACCATAGTAAATTTGACCTGGTGCTGGGGCTTGGACCTCAAATTGCATGTTATATGAATGAGAGGCTGGCAAATTGAGTTCCATGACATTGATTTCATACCATGTGCTTAAAGGTTTATAATTGTGTAGAAAATAATTATAAGATTGTCAAATACTTTTTTCCAGTAATCAAAACTGAGGCTGGAGGGGAGGTTGGTTTCAAAGTTGCGGTTTTCATTAAATCTTTGTTCTGTGGATCAGAGTAGCTTGAAAACTTGACAGTAATATGAAGGGGAGATACTTCACTTATAGATTTGCCCAATATATTAGAGACTGATATTTTGATAATAGGTTTAGATGGTGATACAGCTTGTCCAATTTCAAATTGTGGTACAATAAAAGTGTTTACATATTCCTGCAAAGACACAATAATGGTAATATACAATAGTCAAACCTTAACTTGAAAATATTTACCAAAATATTTACCTTTGAAGATGACATTGATTTTATGGCCTGATAGACAAAGAATGCATTTTTTGTATTGATTTGAGATTTGTGATAAAGCAGATAATTAGCAAATTTCAGTGATTTATCCTATATTAGTTATGAGTGAGAAGGATAATAATTAGGATACCTCATTTAATAATTTAGCATCAGGAAACCTTGCTGAATACTTGTATAGCAGATTGATGATAAGACTTGTAATGGCTATTCCACCATCAAACTAATAATAGTAAAACTAAATAAAATTATATACTTGTAAATATTTGCCATCAACTTCATCTGATTGTGACAAAATAGTTTGAAGTTTATCTTTAACATCATTAATGTCCATTATATCCCAATTTTCATCAGCAAATTTAAGATAATAAGCAAGACTAAACAATTATTGCAAACAATATCAAGTAATACTTGTTTATAGAAGAATCTTTTATTAAAATTTCCTTCATTTGTTTTATTATTTCATTCTTTTTTGCTATTTATAATATATATTAATATATGCGTCAAGCAGCTTACATGTTAGCCTAAATGATCTAATTGTCTTATCCACTAAGTATAATGTTTTTAATGATTTTTGATCTATAATTCTTTCATTTAAGTAAGTCTCTGAATCCTGTGGTGCTTTAATCTAAATACTATATTTAAAAATTCATAAATCATTTACATTGCATTTTTCAAGATTCTCTGATAAAAGCGACAAGAAAAATAATGCTTGCACACTTATCAACTCTTTTTCATAAAGTTTGGTTACCTTTTGACATAAATCCTATTAAAAAATTAATAAAATATGTGAATTATATAAAGACATACAGCAGACATGCGCTTTTCTAAATTTTGACGCAAGGTTTTAAGACCTAAAACAGAATATGTTACATATTGGAGATCATTAGACTGTTCCAATGTTTTGGAATAAAGGGATTTATAAAATTCTTTATCGTTTTTTGAAAACTGACACTGACATATTCTGACAAAAAGGCCAACCAATGCAATGCTTAATATATCTAATAATTAAATTAATAAGAAAATACCACATAAAAATTTACCTATGCAACGCATGATAATTTTAAAAGACGCGTGTTGGAATAATAAATGTTCCGCGAGGGATAAAAATACAGTGACGATTTTTCATAAAGCTAGCGGTAACAAGTATATTTTATTCTGAATTCAAAAATGCACAGTAAAATGTACTCAGTAATTTATTTAAGTGCGCAGTATTTGAAAATACATAGTTAATCAACTAAATTTCTCAGTAATTATATAGCATTGTTTAGTAATTTTATAACCATGGGCGTAGCCAGGGGGCAAGGGGGGGCCTAAATGACAAAAAAAAATTTAATATAAAAACACTTAAAAACATGTTTTGCCCTCTCCCCCCTTTTTGAACTTAAACAACTTTCGCCCCCCCCCTAACCCAAAAGCTGGCTACGCTCGCTTAATATACATTGCCCTTCCTAATCTTACTATGCGTATGTGATAAATTGAAATCTAAAATTTGATAAATGTTACACGAAATATTGATATTTTTATTAAAATATAAACATATATTTGAATATAACAGATACATAATAAACATTTATTGCTGAGAATATAAACATCAATGATTTTAAAACCATACACAGTGAACATTTTTTGCTGGAGCTACCTTTAATTTAAGCCTAAAATTTGTTATTGTCAAGGTACATAATTTAAACTTACTATTATTGACCAATGAAAGCTGATGTCTTTGATGGTCTGCCCCTCTTTCTTTTTTGCCCTATAGGCCACTTAGCTTCGTCGGGCGGTATGCAAAGTTTCAATTTAATTGCCAAACCCACTATATGCTTGCACTGTTTGAAAAATACTGGACAATTGCTAGTGATGCGGGAAAACCGAGAAAATTCATTTGAAAAACTGACCCTAGATCGAGACGAGAAGTTAGACGTCGAGACGAGATTTTTTCAGCGAAATCTCGGGTTTTTATTGATCATTAGATTTTAGTAAATTGTTGTGTATTTTAATATGCCTGATTTACATTTAAGGCATTAAATATAAATCAATACGATAGGAATATATTTGATATTAAAATAACACCTAATAGTAAATATGATATATTTTCGCAAAAAGTTTAAGATTTGGCTATTTCAGTTCATTTACCTAAGTATGGATGGCACTTAGGGTATGTGAATAATTTAATAATATATTTCTCACGTATACGTATCCTTAGAAATATTAAATGTTACGAAATTTTAGACTTAGAATGTTCTGATGGAGTAGTAAATATTATTAAAGCATATTTGAACTTAGCAGTTTCTCATCCTGCATAATGCAGTAATTATAAATTGGTGGTCAATTAGTTTGCATAATAATACAAGTTAAGCTAAGGTGGCTCGAGCTTTTTTGGGCACCCTAGCGTCATTTGTTCCTGCTTAACGATTTCAAAAGTACAACTGAGTATTCGATGACACCGTAATAGATTAAATTATGAGTTTTCTAGAAGTTTTATGCTTCAACTAATAATATACCTCCCAAATTTTTGAACCTTAATAAGACATTATGTGAATACATTGTTTAGTCATATGCATTACTTTTCACGTTATAAAATGGGGTTGGCAGGTGCATTCGATACTATAATTTCTATAGTTGTGGCAATTTTGCAATATATATTAAATATTCACGAACTTTTACTGTACTAGATAAATAATTTAATGGCAAAGTTAGAAATCCGACCCATCTGGCGAAATGGACAGCTGGCGAAAAGTCATAAAAGTTGCAAAAAAGTGTGCTTATATATTTATAGAATATATGATTTATATATGCACTATATATTATACTTTTTGTTAGAATTGCAATATATAGTAATTGTATGTATGTATGTTCCAATGATATATAACTTGTAAAAGATAATTGCAAAACAAAATTATTTATATTCCTGACAGAAAATAATCAAAAATTAGTGTTAATATTATATGTTGCTTAACTTTAGATTAACTTTAGATTATTTGTTGCCTAATATTAGCAAATTATTAGCAAATTCGCCACATGCCCATTTCGCCAGATGGCCAGGAGCGAAAGTTAGTTCGAAATGGAAGGTAATTATTTGAAATACTAATTTGATTATGATTTTAGTCATAAAATAAAATACGTGCACTTTAATTTAAAGTTTAAAACCTTATGTTCTTGATCCTATAATAATGCTGCTTTTATTGTTGTTTTTACAACGTTTTAATATGTGCAACAAGTTATCAATTTCGTAAATAATAATATTACCATTAAAAGTCACTCGTAATTTATTGCTTATAACGCTATAGTAAACATGGAAAAAAAACTTTATGGGTTATATTGATGACGGGAATATCAATGGACTAAAACATTTGCCTTAAATATGTTAAGGTCAACTTTGAGGTTTTAGCCAAGGTTAATGTAGGGTCTCTATTTGCCTAAATATGTAACCGAGTCAAATATTGGCGAACTTTAAATTTCGTCTGTTTAAATTTAACAGACACAGTGAATTTAATACAAATGTTAAAATTTGCTAGAACTATAAAATTTAAAAAGGTCTTATCAGTTAGTATGTTTTTATATAAAAGTTTCAGCTCCAAAACACTCACACGAACACTGGTTTAACGCAAATTTAAAGTGTCAATAAACACCACTATTCAACTTTAAATTTAATTTACAGTTATGCTATTTTATATATTAAACAAAAAGCGATCTTTTCGTACTATTTATTAATAGTTTTTTTTAATTTACACTCCATAGAAAATGTTATCTATTGTCAATGAGATGTCGTGTAGCGCTATATCTTTAAAAAGTTGTGTATTAAGGTTTAAGGTATACCACTTGGATATTTGTAACACTTAGTTAATCATTTTTTAAAACAAGAGAAATTTTTATTTTGTATAAATTTTTCTTAAATGTCGAGACGAGAATTCTCGCCGAGACCGAGATTTTTCTAGACCGAGATTTTTATAATCGCTCCCGAGACGAGATTTTGCTTTCGAGACCGAGACGAGATCGAAACACTAACAATTGCATTTATCCTCAAACCATTTTGTGGAATCATTGGGTAATTGACAAAGCAATAGCTTAAAATTCTGTGTCTTGAATTCATAATATGTTTTGAAGTTTAAATTTTTGACATTGCTAATGTCTTTTTCAATTATAATCCCGATGCCTGATGAGACATAATATTCGGTTAAACCAGGTTGTTTTTTTGATAGGCAACTGCCATTAAAATTAGCGAATTAGTAACTCTGTCCATAGATTTAAATTTATAGTTGGTGATTTAATGATTTTTATGAATGATAATACTCTCATGACCATGTATGGATCATGTCAATTGCTACTATTTTGAACCTACTGATTGGCTTCCGTTCCCTCAACGTGAAATAATCTTTTATTAAACAATTAGTTGATACCAAGGCGTTATTTGTACTAGGGGTATAATGCCTATATCTTTCATACCATGTATTATATTTATGAATCCATTCTTTAAAAAAAACTCGGGCCTTCGGCCCTCGTGGGAAGGGGGAGGGGGGAAGGGATGGGGGGAAGGGAAGGGGGGAAGGGAAGAGGGGAAGGGAAGGGCGAACTCATTTGCTATGCAATTTATGGGCGAGAAAGGTGGGAAGGGGCTAGAATGCCTACAGGGGGGTATTAAATGCAAAATGATTAGTTAATTTTTATACAAATATTTTGCACTCTCCGGGATTCGAATATAAATTCATAAGAGTCAAAAAAAACGAAAAAAAATGTTCGATTCACATTTTGGCCAATGGTCATTTTTTTCCATTGGTCAGCAGCCAGGACACGGTAAAAGTGGATATAAATTTATAAGAGTCAAAAAAAACGAAAAAAAATTTTGATTCACATTTTGGCTAATGGTCATTTTTTTCCATTGGTCCGCAGCTAACGGACGGCCAAAAAGCCATATTATCAATGGTATTAACAAGAACAATCATAATAGTCAAAAAAAACGAAAAAAACAATTGCGATTCACATTTTGGCCAATGGTCATTTTATTCCATTGGTCAGCAGCCAACGGACGGCCAAAAAGTCTTATTATCAACGGTATTAACAATAACAATACATTAATTTAAACAAAAAAAATAAAAAAAAATTGGCCTCTCCGGGATTCGAACCCACATCAGGAGAGGCATAGGCTTTTGTAGGGGGGGGGCACAGGGACCCATATCAGTAGAGGCACAGGCTCTGCTAGGGGAGGGCATAGGGTAATTGTCAATGTTAGCCAAAAAAAAACGAAAAAAATAATTTCGATTCACATTTTGGACAATGGTCATTTTTTTTCCATCGGTCAGAAGCCAGCGGACGGCCAAAAAGTCATAATAACAATGGTAGTAACAGGAACAATCATAATAGTCAAAAAAAACGGAAAAAAAACTTGGATTCACATTATGGTCAATGATCATTTTTTTCATTGGTCAGCACCCAACGGACGGCCAAAAAGTCTTATTATCAATGGTAGTAACATGAACAATCATAAGAGTCAAAAAAAACCCGGGATTCGAACCCAAATACTAGTTAAATTAAAAATAGCAATTAATAATAAAAGTAAACAGCGTCATTCGGTGCAAGACACCGAAGAGCGTGACAAGACATCGGAAAATGGAAAGTGAGCCCATAAATTGCATAGCAATTAATATTGGCAAAACTTTAAGGCCTTAGATGACCATTCCATGAATAAATTTGATATTTTAATGAGGATTAGTTTAGTCTGTATTTAAAATTTCTACTGAGCGAAAATTGAATTAAATACTGGGCACAATAATTGTTCTCTTTATTCTGCTCCATGAGCGTAACCGGGGGGGGGGGGGCGGGGTAAAAGCGGGAAATTCCTCTTCTACTCAGCAAAAATTAAGTTTTCCTTTTGATTAGTAAACTTGTTGAATTTATGTTGCATGAAAGACTAAGTCACTCATAAATCCTTTAAAAGTTTGTATATAATCTTAATTTTTGAATTATTAATAATTTCTTTTTTCCGAGTTCACTTGTTTATTTGCCAAAAAACTTGATTGAGCATCTTACTCACGAGATTACATGGCCCTCCCACACCTAGTAAGTAGCAATTTTATAGATTACTAGCTGACCCGGCAAACGTTGTTTTGCCATATTAAATATTTAAAAAAAAATTAAAAAATTTAAATAAGAAAATTTAAAACTACAAAAAAAAATTTAAAAACTCAACTAAACGAAAAATAACAAATATAATTGATATTTTTAAGGGTGGTTAAAAAAAGCACAGGGGGGGCAGGGAGGGGCGGATGCCCCCCTCGAAATCCAAAAATTTGTGGAAATTTTTTGAAAAATTAAAACAAACACCAAATTTAAAAAAAAAATATGTTTTGCCCCCCCCCCCCTAATTAAACTCAACTTAAATTAATAAAGACACAATGGCTTTGAACGTTGTTTTGCCATTTATTTTTGCATTTTGCAGTATCACTTTTTAAGTGTTTCTAATGGCTGTAGACTTTGTTTTTTGTAAAATAAAATGTGAACATTAAAATATTATTAAGGCAATCAAAAAATTAAACGTCGTTTAAGGATAAATTGCATAGCAATTAATATATAATGAATTATTTTTTTTTACATAATTGTTTATTAATTTTTATTTTCTTATGCTTTAGAAGAAAATCGTCCTGATATACATACTTCTTAGGTTTAAGCAATAGATATGTACGTTTATTAGAACAAAATAATAATATAATAAAAGGAGAAATACTATATGTGACCATATGAATTGCATAGCAATACTAAATATTATTATCGTAGATGTTCCAGCTCGATTTCTTCGACTGACAAAGCAGGGGGTCCATTTTTAGACTCTTGGGGTATTTGAGTCGAGATGGTAGATAGGGTGCTAGGCCGAGAGGGCGTTTGGCTTATTGTACAGAGGGGGGGATTGTGCCAACGTCGGCACCCATTACAACATCGGCATCGACCCAGGGATGGTTGCCCCCTAGCCCTACCGCGGTAATGAGCCGGGCGTCTTGTGTCATTCCTTGGGTGCCTTTGAATATTATTACGGCGATGCTTCGGTCTCCTAGCTTGGGGCGACCGCAGACGATCCGCATCTTGAGGGGTTAAGGTACGCCGGTAGGTGGCATCCAGATGGGCATCGGGTGACCGTACCCGTCCTGCATCTTGATAAAAGTAGGCATTTCTGGGGGCGGGTACTACCCTTATAACCGGCTCCATCGGCCGCTCCTCCATTATTTCAATTGTTACCGGTGGCGCAACATTCGTACGGCGGCTTGGATGAGCCCGAACTTTGACTTCGATAGTAAAGAAGTTGTCATGGAGGGTAAATGTGGCACCTGATTAAAAATAAAAAAGTAATTTAAAAATAAGCAAAAAGCATAAATTGCATAACAATTAATTAGACAGTCAGTAAACTTACTCATTGGCTTTATGGGTGATACGAATGCTAAATAAATCACTTTCTCTCCTGAATATTTAAAATGGCTGCACTTTTTAAATAATCTGTACGCGTCTCTGAGGGGGAGGGGGGAAGGCGGCTCTGAATTCTGGGGGTTTTTTGAGTATATTTTCGTTTCTAAAAAAATTAGCAAGTAGAAATTCTGGATATAATAGTTAGTCGGACAATGGTGGAGTAGTAGACAAAAGTGTAGTATGAGGGGGGATTTTATACATACATGCCATCCATACCATACAACCCCCCCCTCTTGTTTTAATAAGTAGGTAGGTGTGAAATATAAAAAAGATTTATTAATGATAACTTACAGAATCAAAGAATAATTTATAATGTAAATATAGGCAGATAGATTGATCCCTCGTATTTTATTTATAAAATGCAGCGTGTGCGTTGCGTGTGTGAAGTAAATATTATAAACTTGAGCTCCCTTGCTCAATAGACGAATGAGAGGGCAGGACTACTAAAGAGGGGGGGGGAGGGGTGTTGTAAAGGGGAAAGGAAATAACCAAAATGGTGGCTTAACCAAAAAAAATTTAAAAACTCAACTAAACGAAAAATAACAAATATTATTGATATTTTTAAGGGTGGTTAAAAAAAAAACACAGGGGGGCAGGGAGGGGCGGATGCCCCCCTCGAAATCCAAAAATTTGTGGAAATTTTTTTAAAAAATTAAAACAAACACCAAATTTAAAAAAAAAATATGTTTTGCCCCCCCCCCCCCCCTAATTAAACTCAACTTAAATTAATAAAGACACAATGGCTTTGATTTTTCCGCAACACATGCCTACTGCATTTATGATTTATCACACTACCTAACCTATACACACGATAGATAAGATACGCAGCAGTAGGTTGATTGACGTTGGCAACGTCAAAACACATAAAACCTAATATCTCGAAAACTACTCGACCGATTTGGCTGGAACATATTTTAAAACACGCTCCGGAGTGTGGGGAATAAACTGTGAAATTTTGAGCCAAATCGGTCTGGTAGTTCTCCAAAAAAGGTGGCGGCATACACACACACACACACACATAGTTTCATTTTTATATATAAGATAGGGAGTTCTCTTCATCATTCTATGTACTTGATTGCCCTTTCATATCTCATCCTGACTATGCAAACAATTGCAGAAAAAGGATTGGTTCAAAAGATGATTCGGCTAGCAGATAACATTGCAACACCGATTAAATTTATAAGAAGAAGTGTTGACAAACAAGTATTTTTATTGGCGAAAGCTTAGCATCTATGATAGATGCCAAATCAAAACCTCGATTCGCCAATAGGCAAAATGTTTGCATTAACATTACAAGTTACAACTAAATCCATTGAGCATTATTTAAATTAACAACGTTTATTTCCTTTTTCAAAACCTTCACTATACAAATTAAAGAACGATTTTTATAAAAAAAAACAGATTCTAACTTATTTTAAAACTTGTTTTCGCAAGATGTGTCAATTATTATTTAAAAAATTAAGGATGCGTTCGTAGCGAAGTTAATCTTTAGGCTAATTAATCAAAGTGTTATTTTTTTTAATTGCTATGCAATTTATGGGCGCGTTTTTGATTTTCCGTTGTCCGTTACCCTTCACTGTTTTTTATCGATTTTTTAAATTAATACATAAGAGGTGCCACACCCCTCATCTCTATCTCCCTCGCTGTGTTAGAATTACCCCTGGCCGCCCTGAGCACCTACGGGTAAAGTTTCGAGCGAATCGGGCCGGTAGTTTCAGAATTTAGCCCTTTTTTAAACTAAAAGAAATTTTAAGATCATGCAAGAGCTATTACTTTAAATTTTATTTATTTAATTTAAATAGTTTGTTAAACCCCAATAATTTTGACTGTATACTGTAACATTGATAATATGACTTTTTGGCCGTCCGCTGGCTACTGACCAATGAAAAAAATGATCTTGTCTTGCACCGAATGTCTTGTCACGTTGTTTACTTTTAATTTTTGTTAATTTAACTAGTTTTTGGGTTCGAATCCCGGAGTTTTTTTGACTCTTATGATTGTTCTTGTTACTACCATTGATAATAAGACTTTTTGGCCGTCCGTTGGGTGCTGACCAATGAAAAAAATGACCATTGGCCAAAATGTGAATCCAAGTTTTTTTTGACTATTATGATTGTTCCTGTTACTACCATTGATAATAAAACTTTTTGGTCGTCCGCTGGCTGCTGACCATTGAAAAAAATGACCATTGGCCAAAATGTGAATAAAAATTATTTTTTTCGTTTTATTTGGCTAACATTGACAATTACCCTATGCCCTCCCCCGACAGAGCCTATGCCTCTACTGATATGAGTCCCTGTGCCCCCCCCCCTACAAAAGCCTATGCCTCTACTGATGTGGGTTCGAATCCCATCAAGGGCAAATTCTTAATTGCTGGTTCGATACTCAAAGAGAGCCAAATTTTTTTGTTATTTTTTTTTAAATTAACATATTGTTCTTGTTACTACCATTGATAATATGGCTTTTTGGCCGTCCACTGGCTGCTGACCAATGGAAGAAAATGACCATTGGCCAAAATGTTAATCAAAAAAATTTTTTCGTTATTTTTGGCTCTTATATATTACTAGACTGTCTCTTGGTACTGACCAATGAAAAAAATAGCCACTGTCCAAAGTGTGAATCGAAAATTTTTTTTTATTTTTTTTTGACTCTTATGTATTTATATCGACTTTTAACGTGTCCTGGCTGCTGACCAATGGAAAAAAATGACCATTGGCCAAAATGTTAATCAAAAAATATTTTTTCGTTATTTTTGGCTCTTATATATTAATAGACTGTCTCTTGGTACTGACCAATGAAATAAATGACCACTGGCCAAAGTGTGAATCGAAAATTTTTTTTTAACATTCACGAGGGGGGTGGGGTAAATGGAATTGGAAATTAATTAAAGGGTAAATTGATTTTGGTAAATATTTTAATCCTAGGTTAGGTTAAATCGAATTTGCAAATGATAGAGGTCTCTAATCTTTATATTTTTATCAATCTTTAAAACAGACTTAAGGGTTTGGTTTTAATCTAAATTTATAATTAGTGTAGGGCAGGTAAATCTTTAGCCGTAAAAAATGACCAACAAGGCCTTTTGGGTGAATAATAATGATTTCAAAATTTTGTCAAATCCCCCTGACAACTCTTTTTTTCCTTTTTATTATTCTGATGGCATACTAAGATATTGACATATTTATTTTATATATGCATGAGCATAGGCCAAATATAATGATTTTTTTTTACGAAAGTAATGTATATTCTTTACTAATTTTGGGAGTTTATATACCACATATATATGAGAGGCCTACTATATTTAAAGGGAAAAGATTAAATTAATAATTACCTCTTCCTACGTGTTCCTAAAAGCTATTTTACCCCTGGCCACCTACGTGTAAAGTTTCGAGCGAATCGGGTGGGTAGTTTCAGAATTTAGCCCTTTTTAAAACTAAAAGGAATTTTTTTTAATTTTTTTTTTAAATTAAATTAATATTTTGTTCTTGTTAATACCATTTGACTGTCTGCTAACCATTAGAAAATATCACCACTGGCCAAAGTAATTTGTATAAATAATTAATCATTAGGCATTTAATACCCCCCCCCCCCTATAGGCATTCCCGTCCCTTCCCACCTTTCTCGCCCATAAATTGCATAGTAAATATGATACATTTATACGGAGTATAGATGAGTCGTCCCCCCTTCCCCTTCTCCCCCTTTTCACGAGGGCCGAAGGCCCGAGTTTATTAATATCTTTATATTCATCGTAAAATTTATCAGATATATCACGAAAATAACACTTGAAAATAGGAGGCGTTCATAGTGAAACCGCAGACGATTATTTTGGCCCGCGGCAAAAAGCGAATGAAAATAAGATACAAATTATTTTGAACTTTTCGCGCGATGGTTAAAAAATAGAATTTGGTATATATGTATTTTTTATATAATGTTTTTGGCTAAATTCTGAATTAATTTAAATGGCAAGAACAGCACTACCTACGACGAAAAAACAAGTAAATGCCTTTAAAATAAGCTTCCAAAAATTTTAAATTTATTGAGAAACGAATTTTATGCTTTAAACTTAGCACAAAAGTGAGCATAATATCTTCCATTTCATTCTGAAGCAAACGGCCATCGTTGTGAGCTAGTTAAAGCATAGTGCAAAAAAACTATGATCTTGTCAAATGTCTAAAATCGCGAAAAAAAATATTGTTAAAGTTTAGGCAATCATAGACTATCTGAACTAATAACGCATTTGAGGTATCATTTATTCAAAAACTCTGTCAACATTTAATAAATCGGCCCATGGTAAAACGGTGCAATTCAAAACATCTTGAATTCGGCGTAAGTTGAATCAAAGTAGTTTATCCTGACGTAGCCGTCTTCACCTCCCGAGCTGTAACTGCAATACAAAAATACAAAGTTGATTTTATAAGCCCTTCACAAATATCCGTTTTACTTTTAATTGTTATTGTCCCCAAAAATAAAGCATTAACCAACTAACAGCACAAGTCAATTGTCCCGATAATAATAATCAACATCAATGTAAAAGCAAAGGTTTATGCTACAAAATTACATCAAAGCTTGTTAAGAGAAAAGCAATAATAGGGAATAACAATTATCCTAAGGGGGAAAAATATGAACAAATCTCGTAGTATTATAAGCGTATAAAGACAACTACCTTTTGCCATCGGGGTGCCACGCGAGAGAATTTATGGGTCCAAAATGACCCTTGAGCCGGGCGAATTCCTCCTCGTAAATGAGATGGTAAAAGCGCGTTTCGAATTTCCCACTCTTGGCCGCCGTCATGGTAACGTCACGAGCCTCTTCACCCCCTCCGATAGCCACCTATTTCGCGTTGTAAAAGTGTTAATAAAAGAAGTCATAAAAATGGCATATCAAGCTAGCAAATATTTACAATCGTTTCATGGGATTAAAAAGCTCCAATATTTCGGAGCACACAAGTCTATCATCATTAGAAAATACCAACTTCATATTTAAAGGAATGACTATTTATCATTTTTAACACGATAGCGATTAAATTATTGTTATTATAGCTGTTTCTAAAGCAAAAATAAATTGATCTCAAATGAAAGATAGCGCTTTACATATATACTAGATAGAGAAGACCGCCATCGTGCAAAATAATGCAGTTAAACTTAACTTAACAATTTTAAACCATGACAACGCTTAAGTTAATTTAAAAAGACGGCAATATGAAGATAATATTACGTGCTCGTATTTGGGAGATATGGAGGCCGAATTAACGGGCCTGTCTGCCAGGTAAGTTTTGAGGCATTTCAACGTGTCCATGTCAAAGAGCTAAAAAGAGGGTATAAGTTGTAGTGTGGTCAGCTTTATTTGATAGACCGAAAACAAGAAGGGAACATTGTTTTGACAAATGTTAATTCTACCGATGAGCTAATTTAATATTATAAGCTATTCACAAATTTTATTTCTGTTCAATTATTATTAAGGCTTTATTTGTAAAAAATCAATAAATTAGACTACACTGTTTAAAACCGTTAGGCATTTGCTTGTCGAAGTTTGCTTAGCATCGTATACAATAATGGAATATTTGTAAAAAATTGTTATAGAACAGGATTGGGTGATAAATACAGCCAAGGGAACAGAAACACTTTCTATCTGCGAAAACATTAGTATTATTTATTATTAATTCATCTAAATTCACATTGAACATTTTTAAAAATCCATAATAAAAGGAAAAAACAGGGTAGCACATCAATCGAAAAATCGCACAAAGAAATTTAGTGATACAGTTATATAGAAATCATCATTTCATTTTTTCCAAAACATATAATATCCAGATACAATTATAATCATAAATTTAACTTATAATACCTCCTAAAAAACATATAATTTGTTGTTTAAAATTCAATGATTGTCAAAAAAGATAATCTAAAGCGCTCATTCTCACAAAATCAATCAATTTAAATGTTACAGAGGGGAATTTTTATTTTATTTTTTTTTAAAAAAACAATAGGAGTTTATTTCCAAATAATTAAGTATGTTGTATGTTAAAATATAATAAATAAATGAGCTGGCATAATTATCAAATTTTAATATAAAAAAAGGCAATAATACATCTCATTGCTCCATGGGCCTAGCCAGGATTTTAGAAGAAAGGGGCAAATAATAACTTAACAAAAGTCAAAATGATGTCTTATTAACATTTTAATATAACTTTATTACTATTTTAAAACAAGATATTATAGCTAAGAGGGGCAGTTGCCCTTTCCTAGTTGCACCTTCCTGATTCCCCCATAAATAAAAATTTTGTATTTGGGGGTCTCTATAAAAAACCCAATATAAACGTATCTCACTTTAGCGGTATGGTCTTTGGAAGCCGATATAAAGTATGTTTGATCGATGGAAGACTGTATATCATTAATCACGCTAGTGTGATCGTTCACTGAAGTCAGGCAAGTTTGTGTCTACCAAAAAAATCAGTTAAAGCTAGAAAGGCTTATTGACAAAAATATTAACAATTGATAAATACAAGTTTTATAAAGCTTTATAAGCAATTTCAATATCAAGGGGCCAAAGTGATAAAGATTGATTATAAAAATTAGGCACATTTACCTGGAATAGATATAAAAAATGTTATTTAATTGATATTTATAATAAGGTCTTAACCTATACTATCATAACTAACAAAACGGTGTACCCTAAACTCTCATTTTAAGAGGCTTACATAAACATATATTTATAAAAACAACATTCTATTTCTAAATATTACAAAATTAATTACATTTTTAAGTAAATATTACATTTTTAATGTCCCATTGTGAAATAGATCCATCTTCATGACCTGTAATCACATATTCATCAAGGGGTCCCCATATCATGCTTGTGATTTTATGATTTTCCACATCTAAAGAATTAATCACTGGATTTTCATTGTTAAGTCCGAATTCCCTGGTGTCTAGCAAAACCATTTGACATTTATGACCACTGTGTGCATCTGTGGATAATAGTATTTGATTTCCATCCATGTTGAAGTTGACAGATCGAACAGAACTATTAAATTCCATTTTTCCCAACATTTTACCTGCACAAACATACATCTATTACTCAAGCTGTTGCTTTGTTTGCAATAAGTAATTAATTAATTAAAATGAGTAATAAAAAGTTTACTAACAAATATTTGATACTTGTTTATATTATTCAAAATAAAATTTTTAAATCAAATCAGACTAATAGAAATAATTACTATTCAACTTTTTGAAAGAAATTTTTTTATTGATTCTTGCAACTATAATATTCAAACATAAGAAGCTATTTTATGTGTTAAGTTATTACAATTAAAAATAAAACCGTAAGGGACTTATTGAAAAAGTAAGTTTTAACTAGTATTCAAAATTAATTTTTTAACATTTAGACATATAAATTCACCAAGTAATAAAATTGGTGTATCACAAAAATTAATCATAAAAACAATTGCTTTATTTGAACTTTAAGTGGCTGCATTTATTCCAATTTTTTTAACAGTGACTACATTAAGCAATGTAAAGCTCAATTCTATCAATTAAAAATATACCTTTTAAAAATTAATACTAAATATAAGGGAAAACGACTTAAACCTGTTTCAGTATCCCATAAAATACAACATCTATCACCAGATCCTGAAAGAAATTTCGAGGTATCATATTTAACGTCTATGCACCAAACAACACCAGTATGACCACCTTTATATGTCCCTAATCTTTCTCCATTTAATGAAAACCAAACGTTAGGAGTTGCATCCTTGGCACAGGAAAACAATAAATCACCCTCTAAGTTGTATTTGATTTTGGTAATTGATCTTTCATGACCGTAACAAAGAATAGGTTTCTATAATCAAATATTACATTTGTGAAATTGACTTACCATTGCCTAAGCGAATCAAAAATAAATGGGATGGTCAATTCGTTTATTTCAATTATGATACTCGATACCAAAAGTGTGGCGATATCATAATTGAGCTGATTAACATTCCCGGTTAATTATCTTTAATCTATTATATTTGTAGTGATTAACAATTTATTATTATTAATGTTATATATATCCCGTGGAGTTATAATATATTATATATATACATATGTGATTCTAACTAATTTGAATAATATAATAAACACTAATTCTGATGATACCAGTAGATTAATTTAATATTTATAGCATAAAATCCTTATTGTTGTAGATGGTTTTTTAGTTAAGTACAAATATATATGCTGTCGTATGTAAACATATGAATATAGGCAAAACAAAAAGTTGTTTACATTAAATTATTTTATTATTTTTATTTTATTATTTACTTAAAGTGGATGGTTAAATTATACATGGTTAGGGTTGTATTTTAAAGATATAAGCTTCCATACTTATATATAATTTTTAAATTAGATTGATGTATTAAAGAAGTTCACTTTATATTAAGGCTTGGACGGGTTTTGCCTCAAAATAAAGCAACGGACCTGGCCTGAACGAACCGCAATTTAACCCTGAGGGCTCGGGACGGGCTTGATAAGGCCCAATAAACAAAACCATTTATAATTTAGTTGTATATTTAATAATATTAACAAAGGTGTATTTTATAATTTTTTTATTAATTCAGTTGTTTAACGTTTATTAAGTTAACAAGAAAAATTGAGATACATTTACCTCTTTATTTATCCTTCTATCAGTCAACACGTATTTTAAACTTATAAGTGTTATTTGGAGAAAATATATTGACCTAATCGTCTCCCTTCATACCCTACAAAAATCAAAGAAGTTTTAATTAAGTTAATTCATATTTAGATATTTATTACAAGTTAATAAAAGAAATTAAGTACAATCGTTAAAAATAAAACAAAATTAATTAAACTTTATCTTTTTATCAATTTCCTTTATAATATGTATCTCACTGAGGTTTTCATTATATATTAAATAAAAGCAAAGAATCTAAGAAACATTTATGTAAAATGTTTAAACTTAATTAAGATTTTTATAATTCCAGTAACAAGAGCCCCTGAAAAAAATAGAATAACTCATTTAAGACCAGAAATTATAGATGATATTTTGCATGATTATTATTAGTCTAACACACATATATTGTTTGACCATTTGAGTAAAAAAAAGCGAAATTTTTAAAAAAAATCAAAATTAAATTTTTTAAAACGGGGCCTGGCCGGGTTCGGACCTTTTATAAATTTAGCAGGGCGGACCCACGCCTATCATGCAGCGTATAACGAGATGGCCAAATTAGATAAGAAAGGGGACGACAAGCTTATATACAAATTAGCCAAGATAAAGTGAAGAAAAGTCGATATGTCAGAGTTCTTAAATTAGTCAAAGACGAGAAGGGTCAAACCTTATTCAAGCCTAAGGAAGTGATGGAAAGGTGGAAAGGATATTTTAAGAAACCTATGAATATTGCATATGACAAAGATTCCCTTCCCTTTATTGAGCCAAACACAAGTATGGTCGAGCCTATTCAGGAGGATGAAGTTAGGACACAAATGAACAGATGCAATAAGGAAATGCTAAGGGCCCAGATGGAATACCTATGGAGGCATTGCTCGGATGTCGTGAAGAAGGAGTTATCACCATGACGAACCTCCTTAACAAGATATTGGTAGAAGGGCGAATTCCTAATCAATGGAGAGCAAGCACGATTATATCCCTATTTAAAGGCAAAGGAGACCCTCAGGACTGTGGCATTACAGGGGTGTCAAGCTAATTTACCACTCCTTGAAGCTTATGGAAAGGATCTTAGTAACAAGGCTGAATAACAAGGTAGAAATATCGGCTAACCAATTCGAATTTGTGGCCGGCAAATCTACAAGCGATCCAATCTTCGCACTAAGGCAGATGATGGATAAATATGGTTAAAAGAGAAGAGACTTACATATGCTCGTTATCGACTTGGAGAAAGCCTATGACACGGTCCCCGCGATTTAATGTGGTGGTGCCTGAGAAAACAAAAAATTCCTGACGCATATATACGGCTTATGAAAAATATTTATGAAACCTCAAACTCTTGCGTTAGGACGACAGTTGGAGACTCCAAATCTTTTCGGGTTAAAATTAAATTACATCAAGGATCTGCTTGCCCCTTTTATTCCATATAATTATATATACAGTAACGAGAGACATTTAAAGGCCATCGCCAAGGTGTATGCTATATGCCAATGATATAATACTATGCGAGGAAAAGGAAAAGGTATTCGAAGAAGCCGAAAAGTGGTCAAAGCGCTTAGCTGCATATGGTTAAAAGGTCAACGATCGAAAAACGGTATACATGGAAATGAACCTTTACAGGCAGCCCATCTCTGGATGACCATCTAAAGTAGCCCAAATAATCAGGTTTACATACCTCGGCTTGATGCTACATCAAGAGGGATATGCGCAACAGAAGTTAATGCCCGGATCCAAAAAGGATGGCTCAAATGGCGAAGTATAAACGGGGTAATGTGCGACAAGAAAATGCCAATATGGTTGAAAAACTAAGCTTACAACATCGTAAGCCCGGTGATACTCTATGGAAGTGAAACATGGGCATTAAACACAATGAAAGGAAAGCTTTCACAAGACACAAAGATAAGAATGATACGGTGGAGCTTGGAAAATACTAAGCTCGACCATATGCGAATGACTTTCTCATGATAAAAATGGGTATTCAACCTATGGCGGACATGATTAACGAAAATCGGCTAAGGTGGTATGGGCTTATACTAAGAAGGGACACGAATGACCTAAATCAAAAAGTACTGGACATGGAGGTACCGGGGAAGAAAGGAAGAGGACGACCCCGTGTCACGTGGAAAGTGCAAGTTGATAAAGTCATGAAAACTAAAGAAATTAGTTAGGACATGGCACTCACCCGGTCAAACCCCAGGACTGTGGGACCAAATAACTGATAAGGAAGAAGATGATAATAGATTAATCTAAAAATAGTGATGGGTACAATATACATACACCTAAAGATCGTGAGAAATATTTATGCAGCGTTTAAGCAACAGTTATAAATAATATTAAGGTGTAAAAAGATCTAACATCCCATAACGAAAAACTTATAAATATGATTAAACAAAAATGGCTTAACCCATTATAACCTGAACATAAAATCCCTTGATGAAAAAACTTGAGATTCAAGTTTTTTATTAATTTTATACCAAAATAACATCGGCAAATTTTTTTTTAGAAAAAACAATTTTAACTGTAGTTTCTAAAACGTCGTATATATCATATGACGCTAGGAGACTCATATTCACCCCGCTATGTAATAATTTTAAATTAAACATAGTTAGCAAATACTTCTTGTAATAATTTAAGATATTAGGATGAATGAAATCTAAACCAAAATTTTATTTTCCCTAGGGACCAACGTCTTGGGTTCAAAATGTCACAGTCCAAAATGTCACACGAATATCACGAAAAATTAAATCTCAAATGGGGAGGGAATTTGATGTACATCTAATCCTAACCCAACCCCTAACCTAAAACGCTGACCTAAAACACTACCCAATGGAAATTATGCGCTTGCGCAATGAGTAATTGCGAATCTCACGATGTGGCTTAGTTGCATTTTGGACTGTGACATTTTTAAACGATACCGGGACCAACACCCATCGCCCCTATTCATCGTTCGCCCTATGTTCATGTTTGGAAACAAAATTCTTAAAGAATCATTTTCCTAATATTACTATTTTAACCATTTATTTAAAAAATTCAGCTATTAAAACTATTTAATAAAAAAAATTTATTCAATAGATTAATAATTGATATATTAAAAACCAATATAAACGCCTATTAAAGTGGCGCATCGTCTCTGTGTTGGGTTTTTTCCAGATCAATGCTCCATGTCATGTCACCTCGTGGTACAAGTGCATAGATTAGCAGGGTTAATAGTCCTAACTTCAGGTATACCTAAGTCGCGAGTGAGGGGATTGTTTTTCTTTGGGTAAAGTCTAAAAGAAAAACTTTTTCTCTTTCTAGATGAGGCGGCCATGCACTGACTAAAGACACGTTCAAACAAAAATTTATTATCAGGCAAATATATTTGAAGGCATATTTATTCGATAGACTACATGGAGTTGTTTAAAAGTATCAACACTCTTCCAATTCCTTTGCGAGATCTTATGATAAATATAAAAAATGGAACTTGTTGTCAATTAACACTGGGCTATCGATAAAGCCTAAGCCATCCCTTTGAAAACAGAAGGTGACAGCCCAATTTTTTGATCTTCACATTTCGTACACTTCAGAACTGCAACAATAGCTGTTCGGCTTGTTTAGCCACAAAAACGTATACCCAAATTTAATGGCTTATCATGTTTATCTTACATAATTTCAACTTTCTCTACAGATATGACAAATTCCGCGTCCAATGAAGCTTAAAAAGACTCGCAAGGCCGATTTCATATAGGGGGAGGGGGCTAAAAGTTTAATTATTATTTAAGGGGGGGGGGGGGGGGGAGGAGTGACAAAATGATAATATTTTGAAATTTTAACGTTATGTTGTTTCAATTTAAAATTAGGGGGGACGGTCAATTGCCCCCTATCTCTCTTATAACACGGGTAGTGGGGTAAAATAACCAAATCGATTTCTTAAAATTTTTTGCTAAACAGTTTTTATTTGATTCTCTTCTATAACACTTTTAGCATTATGAATACGCAATAGGCCGTTGGTATACTTAGGTCTATAGGGTCTGTTAACACATAACATTATCGTGTACCCATACACAAAGAATGAAGTTAGCGTATCCGGAGATTCAAGTATACAAAGACTAAGCCAGATGTTTACTTTGTTTGTAAAAGGTATAGACGCCGCCGCCACACATCTCTCCTTTTCTAATTAAGTTTAGTACGCATATTAAATCCCCCCCCCCCCGACGCGCTGATATTATTTATTTTATCCCCATATATGATTGTGTATCACTGATAATATGCCTGAGTCATTATGATAGTACGGGGATATCTTTTAGATATTAATTAATTTATTCTTGGTTGTATTTGTGTAATAGAAATAAAGTTTATACACAAGAGAGATTTTAGTTTAATAATACGACATTTTACCGGGGAGAAGGTTGGTTTTCCCCGGCCCCCTATCATCCAGTAAAATCTCCTCAATATATCTCTAAAAACTCCCCAATATATTCTAAATGACCTATCCCCCTTTTCATCAATTTAATCCTGCCACGAATATTCTTCCCAAGTTATTCTGGGTCCAACAAGTTTTTAATCATATCACATAAAAATGTTTGGATTTGAAATTGGCGCCGGATTAAAAAAGTAATCGAACCATCCCCATCATAAATTAGACCAAAGGAGATGTACCCACGCCAAGAAAAACAATTTCTTTAAAAAAAAAAGAAATACCCCCGGAAAACAATTCGGTGAAAACAAATTACCCCTACTATTCGGAATTGAAAAATCATTCTAGACAAATTACCCCTACTATTCTGAATTGAGAAATCATTCTAAGAAATTACTCCTGAAATTCCCCTTCATTCAAACCTTCTTTTTAGTATTATTCTCATTTTTCAGGATATAACAGAAGTTCAAAATTCACACCCTCGGATATTCCTATTCAGCATATATAAAATCGCATCCTGTACAAATCTAAATTTCATCTGGTTAAAGAAATCAGGAATTATTCAACCAGGAAATAATTAATAAGATGCATCATAGGACAAGAGTATCCGATAACAGATGGCAACACGCACTGCAAGAAAATGTTTAGGATTCAGAGAGCAGGGATTAGTTTACCACAATTTAAAGAGCGGGGAAAAAGAACATGAAAAGTCCCACAAGCCATAAATGAGGTAAATCCCGTTGGCCATGGATTCTTCAAAAGAAAATACTGCGTAAATTCATTGAAGTTAGTTTGATATTTTTAATGTTAAGACCGGAAAATTTTTCACACCCCCCCCCATCACCCAGAGGGAGCATACAAGTTTGGTAAAGGGAAAGATATCGTGTACCCATACACGAAGAATGAAGTTAGCGTATCCGGAGATACAAGTATACAAAGACTAAGCCAGATGTTTACTTTGTTTGTAAAAGGTATAGACGCCGCCGCCACACATCTCTCCTTTTCTAATTAAGTTTAGTACGCATATTAAATCCCCCCCCCCCGACGCGCTGATATTATTTATTTTATCCCCATATATGATTGTGTATCACTGATAATATGCCTGAGTCATTATGATAGTACGGGGATATCTTTTAGATATTAATTAATTTATTCTTGGTTGTATTTGTGTAATAGAAATAAAGTTTATACACAAGAGAGATTTTAGTTTAATAATACGACATTTTACCGGGGAGAAGGTTGGTTTTCCCCGGCCCCCTATCATCCAGTAAAATCTCCCCAATATATCTCTAAAAACTCCCCAATATATTCTAAATGACCTATCCCCCTTTTCATCAATTTAATCCTGCCACGAATATTCTTCCCAAGTTATTCTGGGTCCAACAAGTTTTTAATCATATCACATAAAAATGCTTGGATATGAAAAACATGAACAATATATACACACATGTTAATACATAACATGAACACCGAACACACACATGTTAACCCATAACATGAACAATATATACACATATGTTAACCCATAACATGAACAACATATACACATGTTAATACATAACATGAACAACAGACATTCATTCATCAGATGATTATGGTTTTCTAGAACACATACACGTCAAGATAACATATTCACGCACATTCAATTTCAACCAACATCACCTATATACATACATTCAAACATCAACATCCTACACTTAAGCATTATCATTTACTTTATTTACATTTTCATATCTTACATATTTTACTATTATATTTCATTATACATATTTTCAGTATTTCAATAAACTTCCATTAGTTCAATAAACTTCCATAACTTCCATATACATTTTGGTCCTTCGAGCCCCAATGACTGCAAAATTTGAAAAGAAAAAGACAGCATTTGTAAAAAGCCTTGCAAGATTTATGGACTATGTAGAATCATCATCTGATGATATAATCAATATAGAATTAAGACTTGAAAATATTAAAAGTTTATATTCAAAATATGAGGATTTTCAAGAACAAGTTGATATAATTGATGAAAACTCTCATGAGCAAAAAGAGATTGAAGACAATTACTATAAGGCAATATCAAAGGCACATAGTATCATTAACCAAACTCACACACCAACAATCTGTCAACCATCTTCAACATCTGGGAAGCTACAACTTCCTCGAATTGAATTGCCTCGCTTTGACGGGAATTATGAGGAGTGGTTAGGTTTCTCCAATTTGTTCACTACACTTATTCACAATAACTTGGATATGTCAAATGTAGAAAAATTGAATTACTTAAAACTGTCATTAAAGGGCAATGCGGCAAGTATAATTCAATCGCTAGACGTATCAACAGATAATTATAAGGTTGCATGGGACTTGTTAAATGATCGTTTTAACAACAAGAGACTAATAATTAATAAACATATTAGAGGTATATTTAATTTAAACATGGTTAGAAAGGAGTCATTTCTAGACATCCGAAAATTATTGGATGGGTTACTAAAACACACCAGAGCACTAAAATCATTAAATTGTTCTGTGGAACATTGGGATCAGTTGTTAATATATATAGTTACAAATAAATTAGATTTGACCACCAACAAGGCTTGGGGATCTACAATCAAAAGGGATGAGATCCCATCTTTCTTTAATTTGACAGATTTCCTTGCTCACCAATGCCACATTTTGGAAAGTACTAATAAACTAGAAAATACAGATGTTCTGATCAAAGGTAATCATTTCAAATCATCTAACAACCTAGCTATTTCCACTCCTAGCTGCTTCATATGCAATCAATCCCATTTTATTTTTGATGTAAAAAATTCTTAAACTCAACTTGTGAGGAAAAAAGAGAACTTGTCAAGCAGCATTCTCTTTGTTCAAATTGTTTAAACCAAATTCATAGCATCTCACATTGCACGGCAGGATCATGTAGGATATGTTACAAAAGACACAATACACTCTTGCACCAACATGATTTACAAAAAATTTCATCAACAAATTCAGCTCTAAACATACATCATCATAAAGATTCCATACAGGTATTACTCCCTACAGCTTTAATTGGTATAAATGATGTGAAAGGAAATACCCACATATGTCGTGCTCTCTTAGATTCAGGATCCCAATCAAATTTCATCACAACTGAGTTTGCTAACAGGTTGCAATTAAATGTACAACAAATTTCAATTGTAACAGGAGGCATCAATAACAGTCAATCATCTATTAAAACTTGCGTTAATGCAAGGGTTTATTCTTTGCATAGTAAATACAATGCTCAACTAAAATTCTTAGTTATGAATCATATTACAACAAACCTTCCAGCATTATCAATCCCAAAGTCAAATATTTTAATACCAGACAATTTACATGCTGACCCTTCCTTCAACATCTCTAGTGAAATAGATATTCTGATTGGTGTTGAATTGTTTTGGGATGTCATATGTACAGAACAATTAAATCTTCAAAATGGATTAGTGTTTAAAAACACACAATTCGGTTGGATAATTTCTGGTCCATATTCTTTTTCTAACCCGTGGAATTCTAAAGTTACACAAACATGCAATTTGTCTACTCAACTATTAAATAAGCAACTAACTAATTTTTGGGAAATTGAAGAGATAACCCAACCAGTTCAGTACTCCAATGAAGAGCATCAATTTGAAGAGATATTCAAGGCTACTTACAGACGAAATTCATTTGGCAGATATATTGTAGACCTACCACTAAAGGATCAGGTTAAAAAATTGGGAAATTCTTACAAACAGGCTTTCATCCGATTTCAATCTCTTGAAAATAAGATGTTGCGGAACCCTGGACTAAGACGTGATTACACAAGTTTTATCCATGAATCAACGTTTGGGCCACGTAGCCCCCACTACTGTAACAAAATCACAAGATTTACCTGTCTTTTATCTGCCGCATCACGCCATATTTAAGATGGACAGCCTCACGACAAAATTGCTGGTAGTCTTTGATGGATCCGCTAAATCAACTTCTGGACTATCATTAAATGACACTCTGATGGTGGTCCTAAGATTCAGCAGGACTTAATTTCAATAATATTAAGGTTTCGTAGTCACAATATTGCAATCACAGCAGACATCGAAAAAATGTACAGACATATTGATTAATCCAGCACATACTCAATTGCAGAGAATACTGTGGCGAGATGAAATATCACATCCTGTTCAATCCTTTGACTCACTTACAGTTACTTATGGAACCTCATCAGCACCTTACTTAGCTACTAAAGTTCTTCAACAAGTGGCTGAAGATGAATGCAACGAGTTCCCAGTTGGAGCACGCATAGCACAACGAGATTTTTATGTTGACGATTTATTAACAGGGGCACACAACATTTCAGAAGCTAAAATTATTGTAGTACAAATACAGACCATGCTAAAAAAAGCTGGATTAAATCTAAGAAAATGGGCCACAAATTCCACCTCATTATTCACTCAACTACCATCAATTTCTAGTGACGAAATCATACCGTTAGACAAGCATAGTAACATGAAGACTTTAGGTATCCATTGGAATCCACAAAATGACAACATTCGATTCAACATTAAAAATGAAACTACAAGGGATACTATATCAAAACGAAATGTTCTATCACATATTTCTCAAATGTTTGATTCACTTGGATTAATAGGGCCTGTATTGACAAGAGCTAAAGTATTTATGCAGCAACTTTGGAAGCTTCAGCAATCTTGGGATGAAACACTTCCTAGTGATCTTAGCAATAAATGGACATCATTTAAAAATCAGTTTGTACTTTTAAGCTCACTTGACATTCCCCGGCGTGTTATAGACCATGAGAACCCCTTGAAGATAGAGATTCACGGTTTCTGTGACGCAAGCGAAATCGCTTATGGGGCATGTATAGACATTCGATTTTCCAGCAATGATAACTGGTCCAGTAGACTTCTTTGCTCCAAATCGCGAGTTGCTCCTATCAAAAGCATTTCAATTCCAAGACTAGAATTGTGGAAGGCTTTGCTCACAAAATTATTAAATATTGTCCATTTAGCATTTCAAGTTCCAAAATCCACAACATATTGTTGGACTGATTCGACAATAGTGTTAGCATGGATCAAGGGTTCACCTAGCAACTGAATACCTTTGTGGCTAATCGAGTAGCAAAAATTCAACAAAACTCTAAAGTTGACAATTGGCATCATGTACAAACAAGTGACAATCCAGCCGACTCTTTATCAAGAGGCTGTTCACCAAGTGAGTTGATTAATGATATAAAATGGTGGACAGGACCCATTTGGTTATCCACCGACTGTCCTATTATTGAGCATTTGTCTTTGAGTGATATGTCCAATATACCCGAACACAAAACAGTGCACTGCTCTACTATTTGTAAGACTAATCCTTTGTTAACAAAATATTCTAATTTTCGGAAACTGACACGAATTATAGCATATTGTTTACGGTTTTATTCAAACATTAAATGTAAAAATCAGTTGAAATATGGATCCTTGTCAACCACAGAACTTTCTCAAGCTACATTAACTGTGTTAAAAATAGTCCAAATGGAATGTTTTTCAACAGATTTACATACCCTTGTAAAGTTTAATAGGGTATCAAATAACAGTAAAATACTCAGTTTAACCCCTTTTCTTCACGATGGTGTAAACAGAGTAGGCGGAAGACTAAGAAACGCAAGTGTCCCTTTTAGTCAAAAACATCCTGTTCTTCTTCCAAAAAATCACTTCATTACTAATCTCATAATTAAAATGTACCATGAAGAATATTTGCATACTGGTGTGCAAAATACTATAGCTAAAGTTCGAACCCCCTATTGGCCCATCAGTGCCAGATCTCTTGTCAAGCAAGTAATACGAAAATGCATTTCCTGTTTTAAGGTTAAGCCAAGACCAAAACAATGTATCATGGGCAATCTTCCAACTTGTCGGGTTGTACCTACCAGACCATTCTATAACACCGGTCTAGATTACTGTGGACCATTACAAATTCGGGAGAGTAAACGTCGAAATAGCAAGCTCATTAAGGTCTATTCTGCATTGTTTGTTTGTCTTAATACAAGAGCAGTTCATCTAGAGTTAGTATTAGACCTTACCACTGAAGCATTTCTTAAAGCTTTAAAACGCTTTATAGCTAGGAGAGGTAAACCACTCAATATTCATTCCGATAATGCAACCACTTTTACTGGAGCTAACAAGGAATTATTGCAGCTCCAGTCTTTACTTGGTCCCAGCAACCACGAAAGAATAAAGTTGAAACTAGCAGAACAGGGCATTAATTGGCACTTTATTCCACCAAGAGCACCTCATTTTGGTAGTTTATGGGAAGCAGCCGTCAAATCTACCAAACAACATTTGAGAAGAGTATTGGGTCAAGCCCTATTAACTTATGAAGAAATCACCACACTTTTGATTCAAATCGAAGCCATCATTAATTCAAGACCTCTTACACAATTGTCAGAAGATCCAAATGACTTATCATGCTTAACTCCCGTGGATTTTTTGATTGGCTCTTCTTTCACTTCTATCTCTGAACCTAATTGGACATCTGCAAAATTGAATACTTTATCTCGATGGCAGCACACAGAATTATTACGACAGCAATTTTGGCGCCGATGTTCAAAGGAGTATTTAAATCCATTTCAGATGCGTAAAAAATGGAAAAAATCATTTCAGAATGTAAAGGTCGGTCAACTTGTAATAATTAAGGAGGATAACACGCCACTTCTCAAATGGCCTATAGCCCGTATTCAAGAAATTCACCCAGGCTCTGATGGAGTAACTAGAGTAGTTACTTTAAGAACATCAGCTGGTTTGATCAAAAGGCCAGTAACAAAACTGCATGTATTACCTATCGATGATATTCACGGATCTACCAATTTGGATGATAGTACTTTCAACGGGGGGGGGGGGGCAGAATGTTAACACATAACATGAACAACATATACACACATGTTAATACATAACATGAACACCGAACACACACATGTTAACCCATAACATGAACAATATAAACACATATGTTAACCCATAACATGAACGAATCTGGTTCAATTGACAAAAGTTCATTTGTAAAAATCTCTAAATATCTAAATCTAACCCTATATCTAAATCTAACCCTAACCCTTGCCTATATTACATTTTGCCTATATACATTTTGCACAGAAGTGAAATTTACAAAATAAATGATAATAATATTGGAAAACTTACCAAACGCAGAGGGTTTTAAGTCACACTTATAACTGCGCATGCGCATAAGCAATTATTGCCTGTATTAGATTTTGTGGAGTTAAAAACATAAAAAAGTTATTAAACTAGCATGCGCATAAGCAATTATTGTCTATATTAGATTTTTACTATGTTAGATTTTGCACAGAAGCGATTTTTTTAAAGAAGGGGAGTTTAGAGATTTAGAGATTTTTACAAATGAACTTTTGTCAATTGAAACGATACCAACATGAACAACATATACACATGTTAATACATAATATGAACAACAGACATTCATTCATCAGATGATTATGGTTTTCTAGAACACATACACGTCATGATAACATATTCACGTACATTCAATTTCAACCAACATCACCTATATACATACATTCAAACATCATCATCCTACATTTAAGCATTATCATTTACTTTATTTTCATTTTCATATCTTACATATTTTACTATTATATTTCATTATACATATTTTCAGTATTTCAATAAACTTCCATTAGTTCAATAAACTTCCATATACAGGGTCCAAGCAGTCTTGTTAAGGAGCGGTGCTCCGGAGCGCCGCTAAATTTTTTCAAAAAAAGCTGGAGCGCCCCTCCTTTTTAAAAATGAGGAGCGGGCGCGGGAGTAGCTCCTTTTAGGGCTGGAGCGGAGGAGCTTAATATATAAATTATTATACGTTTTAACTCCCAAGAACGTAAATTTATTAAAGAGTATAGTCAAGTAAATATTAATATAATCGTTATCTTAGTGATATAAATAAATTTTAGGTTATGGAACCTATGAAAAAAACTCGGAAAATCTTAAAGGGGAGCTTCATATGGACATGGGTTTCCTAAGTCCTACCATTTTTAAACTCATTTTAAAATTAAATGAATTATCAGATTTAGAGTTTTGCCAACCTCTTGTAAAGTCTCTCATCAGCGGTATTAATAAAAGGTTTATAATAACACAAAAATTATATCTATTTAAATAACCTTATTGTAGATTTCCAAATATTTATAATGATGATAATATAATTGCAGCGATTGTCCATCCTGCATTTAAACTGAATTGGGAATGGATAAAAAATCCAAAAAATATGGAACTAAAAGCCAGTTAATTAATTTTTTAAGAAAACAAATACCCGACGAAAAATAGCTACAACTAGTTCACGGGAACCTTGTAAGATTTGGAAGATTTTTTTGAAATCGATTACCATGAAAATAATATATTGGATAGATATTTTTTAAATAATGATAGCAAAATTACTATTTTTGAACAATTCCATGAATTAAAAAATATTTATATTAAATACAATACCCCGCTTCCCTCTAGTGCTCCTGTGGAGCGCCTATTTAGTATCGCAAAACAGGTCTTTGGGGAGAAGCGTAGGTGTTTGTTGGATTCTAATTTAGAAAATTTATTACTTTTAAAAGCTAATAGAAGATTATAAATATTTTGATATATCACATAATATAAATAAAACGTTTTGATAAAAAAATATTATTTTGTTCGTGTACCTTCTAAAAAATGAAAATCAAAGGAGCGGTTATGAAGCGGCACTCCATTAGTTAGAGCGGGAGCGCTCCTTTTAATATGTAGTAGCGGGAGCAGGAGTTTTCTCCTTTGGAGAAGGTAGGAGCGATAGCGGGAGTCGCTACTTTTAAAAAGGAGCGTTAACAAGACTGGGTCCAAGCTATTTACAATCCTTGAATAATATAAATTTGCCCAATGTATCGACATTAATAAGCTTTTAAAAAAAGTCTCTGCAACTCTCCAATTAAAATCGACTTGTTTACTAGCAAGACAAATTATAAATAAATATTTATTCGTTCGTTTAAGTTTATAATGTTCTAATTGTACACCTAGTTTGTCTATTTGCAAGCACATGTCTTCTATATGTTTAATAATTAAAAATACGCCTTTATAAAGCCCTATTAAGAGTGACATTTTCATTTGTCTCGCTTGGTAGCTGAACTATGTTAAATTCTAGAAGCCTAATACCATAGAAGACGTGAGATAAATTTTAAACTTTATTATGAAATCGAAAAAATATTCTTCAAAGTTTGCTTCAAATTTAATACCGATCATTATAGACACTAGCTGTAATTGTTCAAGCGAAGAAGATATCAAGTAAACCCTTGATCAGATTAAATTGTAACTGCTCTAACTTATAACTCTTTAAGAGACCGAATATTGAAATAATCAACAATAATTTAATTAAACTTTTGAAATTACCGCATCTTTTTATAGATTCTATTTTAGTAGGGATTTGAGCTTATCGTTCAATGAACCCAATATCTCATCGGAAATAGATGACCAATTTAGGAGAGAAAGTCTTAATTTTTCGCCACCAAATATCTTTAACAATGATCAAGAATTTAGTGAACACTCTTTTTTAGAAGCAAAAGTAATAATAATAATAGTTTGCCCGATACATAACTTTCATAGGAGACGAAAAAAGATCAAGATGAAGGCCGATGCTTAATTAGTTTGACAACATATAAGTTTATTGATTAATTAAAAAATTTTTAAAGGACACTGCGATAAAATGAATTACTTAACGATGAACGAACATACTGTAGACAGGGCAACCGATTGGCTTGGCCCTGATTATTTGCGAAACAAAAGAATGGATTATAACATATTTGTTAAAGAGATTCCCGAATTTATGGGAGTAAATCGTGTGGAACAAACTGAAGGTTTTTTTAACTAACTTTGATGCAACTTAATTATAGAGATAACTTGTTTAAATACAACAAATATGGATTGTTGTCAAGGATCGACTCAGATTTATAATCACGACTACAAAAATATTCATGAAAATTTGGGATCCTTAAATTTATACGGTAATAATCGGTTGGATACGGGATCGAATGTTAATTTGAACTTCAGTCCGTTAATTGAAAGTGAATATCGCTTAATCATTGTTATATATTATCAATAAAGAGGGACCCTTTAAAGTTTAATGTTCGATATACAATAGATACGACCAGTGAAAGACAGATTTCCAAATTTATGAAATTTTTCCAGGCGAATAACCAAGACATTCCTAGAAATCAATCAAATCCCATTGTAGATATACCTGAAAGTCAGAGAAATGTTTTAAACGCCTTAACTCCTATCTTGTTCCCCGAGCAGTGTCAGAATGAAACTTCCTATAATAATACTAAATCAGAAGGTATAAATTAAGATAGCTAACAAGACGTGTATTTAAATACTTGAATACATAGTAGTGTAGTAGTGGGGGCGTAATAAAATTTACCGTAATATTTAGTAAGCTTAAGGCTATTTTGCTTTTCAAAATGAAATGTGAATCCCCTCATTTGCTTACTCTACTTATTTTTGAGTCATTTATAAGGCTGGTATTTGCCATATTAGTAAAATCTGATTTAGTAAGGTTCATAAATTAAAACCTGATATATTGAATCCTGAACATATTGTTTTGTAATATTAACAAGCTCTCTGGTTCAATTATATACAATGCTTGCTGCATCAAACATTTGAATATCATATAATATGGCCATTTCTTTAAATACGATTACCGTTTTTTAGTATTATGGAAATAAGTTTGTAGAAAGATTGAGCTAATTATATATAAATTGCCTAGGATTGCAGTTTTTAGATAGAACTGATCGTGATGACGGCTTGATTTAAGCTACTCTTTGATAATTGTTGACAATTGTTTGGAATTAAAGTAGCTTTAAATTAAAGTAACACAACTCTCTCCTCTATAATGTATCATGCAATAGATAAATTGCATAGCAACTAATAGTTTTGTAAAAAATATAATATTATGTAGATATTAGTACTTTTTGGTTAAATGCGATGGATGCAAGTTGTTTTGAACCAAATAATGTCGGGGATCTAAACTTCACCGCTGCTAACAAATATTTCGATGCCACAACCCCTCAAACTAAGCTAAATAAGTTTAAGGCAGCCCTCACCAATGAGTATAGCAAGGAGAGGAGTTATATTGGAATAGCACCACCCAATTCACCAATAATAGACATAAAAACAGAAAAGAGATTCAAGTAATAAACTCTAGTGCAATTTCTATATAAAACTTGAGGAAATATGGGAATAACCTATAAAAAAGTTTACTGTTTTATAGATTATCTCATTTTAATAAATTTAATTTTTTTGTAGTTATTTTCACAAGAGATTTAGCATGGGTCTTTGGTTGGAATCTTTAAAGAGTTTGGTGCCTCACAAGGGTGACGTGTTTAACAACAAAGAAAATATATTGCGTTACGCGGTGCTATATCTTGATTTTCTGAAAGAGAAGATAGGAACAAGTTTTGATGATGAATTTTTAAACGATTGCATTAAAGAGTGGTAAACCAATATTGTCAAAATAATTGTTTATAAATACATATTACATCAGTTTGTATGCACCTAGCCATTAAATTTACGATTATATTTTTTATAATCTATGCATCCATCAAATTTTATCTGCCTTATTTTATTCAAATGTATATTAATATACCAAAAATCTTACTATTGATTGTTTTTTAACCCTTGTTTGACTGACTGTTTACATCCCATGAAGATATGTTAATTCATTAATGCATCCCCGGTATAATTCGCATATTAATATATTCTCCATTTTTTAGATCCTTAATTCATTAAACGCTATATAAATATATGCATAACAATAAGCATTCATAGTGTTTGTTTATATTATCTTTTCGTGTAAGTGTCCGTTCCAATTTCATATCATAATCCATTAATATTAATTTTTCTGGCAGGTCGTCTGATATTTGCCTCCACAACTAATGTAAATATTCAGCATCTCATTTAGGCTTAATAACTCATTTGATGCTAATATACTAGGCTTTTTACCAATTTATCTCCTTTGGATAAATATACATATATCTACAATGTGAGAAATATTAGCCTGAACTCGGCTTATTTGACCCCTTTGTGCTATATTTGATGGCCAGACCTTAAGATAAATTTTAAGTCAACTATGCCGACTCTTATTAGCATGGGCGTAGCCAGGTTTTGGATTAGGGGGGGGGGGGGCAAAACGTTTAAAAGTTCAATTAGAGGGGGGCAAAACATAAATTTTTTTAATTTTTTTTGCATTAAAAATATTTTTTTTCTCGTAAATTAGGAGGGGGGGGCAGCCGCTCCCCCCCTGGCTACGCCCATGCATACATGAACTATGTAAAACAAATATAATGAATAGGAATTCAAATTTCTGAAGTTATTTCAACGCAGTGGCACTGTGCCCTGCAATATAAAAATATTTTTAGCAAATAGGCAAACTGAAGATTAGGCATAACGCAATATGAAAGATTTCATATAAGACACATTTCTATTTTTATAAATTATGTAATTTAATTAAAAATAAACGTATGCCTAATCTTCAGTTTGCCTATTTGCTAAAAATATTTTTATTTTGCAGGGCACAGTGCCACTGCGTTGAAATAACTTCAGAAATTTGAATTCCTATTCATTATATTTGTTTTACATAGTTCATGTATATGACTATACATGGGCGTAGCCAGCATTGGGATTAGAGGGAAGCAATAACGATTTAGCGAGGGGCAAAATGATCATTTTTTGGAATATTAGCTATAATTTTAAAAAATTTCAACACATTTTTGGATTTAAAGGGGGGCAGCCGTCCCTCCCTGCCCCCCGCTATATTAGCACACCTTTATATATTTTCACCCAAAAAGATTGAATATTGATTACTCCTACCATACTAATTTGACACTCAGAAATGTTATAAAGGCATAAATAGGATGTTTTATTAACGACGATATGTATTGAATGAGATATTTATGCATTATACAGATTACCTTTCTATAAGCAAGCTTGCTTTTGGTTTCTTTAAAATTTATTGGTCAATCGTTATGTAATTATGAAACGCTATTACATGAAAGCAATATATGACTTCCTACCCTTGATATTTTTTGATATGCCACACTTATTTTTAAACATAATCAAATCAATAACAAACTAAAATATCCACTAGGTGGATGTGTTTCAGTTAGCTTCCAAATTTTTATATGTTTTTTTAAATAACATTGGAACAAGGATAATAAAGAGGCAACTTTAAATTAAGTTAATTATATAGATGGATGAAGAGAATTTGTAACACGCATAAATTTTACTCTTTTAAATAACAAGAAAATCGATTTTTCACGTTTATTTCAATAATATTTGAAACATTATTATTTACATGAGAGTGTAATTATTTAGACTTTTGAAATTTTCTCGTTTAAACATTTATATTTATTTAAATAAATAGTATTTAAAAACATGTTTTTACCAAAGTACATTATTTAATTAAGTTTTATAAATAAATTGATTATCAATAATTCATATTAGAGATCTGCAACGAGCCTCTATTCATCTATCGGCCCGCCCGTTCCAACATTTTAAAGCCGACACCCTGCCCATCTAATAAATTACAGGCCCAGGCCCGGCCCGCTTTATACAAAGTCCGTGCCCGGCCAGAGCTCGTGTACAAAAAATTTTATTTTATTTTTTCCATTAATTTTAATTATTGAAATATTTAAATAATATATGCTTTTTACAAATGTTAATAATATTCATGTAAAAATAATTAATTATCAAAAATTTCTCCTCTTAAACGAGTTTTTATTTCTTAACAGGAGACTTGAAGTTAAAAAATTTTTGCTAGTGGCACACTGACGGGATGCATAAAACCATATATGACAAATATGATGATTTTAAAAACCATATTTATGGTTAAAATATTTGCAATAAAAAATGCCTTCTTTTCCACGCTTTTTTATATTTTCGTTTATTCATTTGGAATGAAAATCTCAGTGATATTTTATAAAGAGAATTTTATAAAAAAAATAGCTTTTAAATTTAGTTGCTCATATTTTTTAATGGGTACATTTAAAATCTTATACAAACTTGAAGCTTATCTAAAAATTGAATTAACTTAATTTAATGTTGTTTTATTTTTGAAGGGTATGAACTAGAGACCTGCAACGGACCTGTTTAAGTCAATCTGTTCGCCCGTTACAAAATTTAATAGCCCGAGCACGGCTCGAGCCCGTCAAATGATAGGCCCGGGGCTGATTTTGAAAATAATCTATAATTTTTTTAACTAACTGCCTGAAGGGTTAAAACGAGGTTTTAGAAATTTTTCTAAATATAAGACAAATCCAAATAAATGAAGGTTGTTAAACTCAATGACAGTTGAAGTAAAGTTATTTAAAGATTTTTGAAAAACTCCGTCCCCTTTAATTCATAGCTCTATATTCGCCTCGTCTAATTGAATACTTGGCTAGACCCAGGTTTAATTTAGATTATTGACAACCTTTTTATTTCACTCCTTATCATAATAAAATATAAAATTACAAAAGCTTAATTTAAATTTGTGGCTAAAGAGGCAAAAAATACATAAACCTAATCGCCATTGAAATTTAAATAAAAATTTTTTAATTGTCCTCTCTCATCCAAACATTGTACTTTGTACCAGAGGTCAGATTTGTTAGGAATTTTCTGCCCGAACCCGGCCCGGTTCAATTCTCTAACCTCATTGCCCGCCCGAGCCCGCCCGAACCCTTCTGGTGTCCGCCCGAGCCCGCCCGAAACATTAATGCTACCCGAAATGCCCGGCCCGAAATATTAAATTTGCCTGTTAGGCCCGAAATTTTGCGACCTCAAATTCTTTCAATATTTAAAAGTCGAATGATTTTTTCAAATGAAATTTTTGTGCTTTAATTTTAATCATAATTGGTCAAAAAACGTAGTATGTGGTCTTTCTAAAATATTTGAGCTTTACGATAGCGATGAGTGATAAGGGAATACTAAAGGCGAATTGGAGAAGCCTTGTTAAATCATTTGTTAAAAAAATTAAATGATATTATATTGAAATTTAACACTTTCAGGCATTGTATCAATTTGGGCGTGACGATTTTGTACTATGTATAGACGGCACATGCGAATTACGAACAATGAAAGGGCTGCATAAATATAAATATTTTAATCCTTTCCATAACCTTGCTAGGGACTTGATGGAAATAAAGGGGTTCTGGCAAAAATTGTAAAAATAACTTGGGGACGGATGGCGATTTTTTAGCATTTTCATATGCAATTTAATGAAAAGTAAAAAAAAATACACTATCTAAAAAATCTCATTAAGCCCGAGTTGCCCGAATCCTATCTTCTTCGTGCCCGCCCGAGCCCGCCCGAAAATAAAAATTTATGACAGTTGCCCGGCCCGACCCGGCCCACGGGCCGGGCCGGGCCTGTTCGGGCAGCGGGCCGGGCCGGGCAATCGGATCTCTGCTTTGTACCCTCTTATTTTGAAAACATTTGTCCAATGTCTGCCTCTGCCCAGTATCCTGTATAATATAAATTACAAACTTATTTGTATATAGTTTTCCCTAATAAAACAAATAAAATTCTAAATATTGTAGGGCAAACAACAGATACACGTTCAAATAAACATTAAATTTATCAAAATTTATTATACATGTCTTTTAATTTAATTTTATTATTATATTTATACCAAAATATAAGTGCGGACTCAATCATTGGAAAATTGGATATATTCCAATAGGACGACCTATTCATATTATCAATCTTTAAAATACCCAATTTTCAGATTTTTAATATCTTAATGCATCCATTTAATCAACCTACTTTAAAAAAATTTATATGCATATATGATATATAATGCTATATTATCCTATTGTATTAACATTAGTTTAGTGAATGAAAATTTATAATTTATTTACAAGTTAAATTACCCAAACATTATTAGTTCTAAAAAGATATGATTTCATGGGCGTAGTCTAAGCGTAAATCCAAAATTTTCTAAATATTATTAAAATAATGGCTAAAATTTCAAAAAATTATCATTTTGCTCCTCCCTAAATTATTATTGCCCCCCTCTCCCAATGCTGTACGCTAATATTATTATATTAATTATTGTAAATTGCACTTTAAGTTAATTTATGTATTCTATATAAACGAGATTTACAAAAGAATCATAACCTGACACCTCCGCTACCCAATCAATTGTCTTAGTAAATTTAATAAAATTAGCATTCCATAAGAATTACCACCACCCACTTTAGAGTTAGCATATAGAAAACTACAGGTAGCAATATATATTGTTCGCTAAGGAACTATTCCTACCTACGTTTCGTTGTTCATAAAAGCCAAATAATAATATATAAATATATTTTGGGACGTGTTTAATTTTCATTTTACGCACAGCAAAAATCGATTATAGCCAACACTTTGGCAACAGCCACAAACGTCACACCAAGATGGAAGCAGGCTTAAAGCAGCATACCACAGTGGTGTTCGTGGTTCCTTTTTAATCTCCATCCCGTAGCCAGCCACTTTAGGTATGTGCCACTCGGAGCACTCTTTCTATTGTAACGCGCCGACCAGACTTCAAATTGGGAGAGGGCGCGTAAAAACAGAGGCGCTAGGCTGGCTCTGATAATGATGGCCTTTATTGATTTTGAGAATAGTGCTCGTTGGCTCCCTTGTTCCTCCTCCCCCTTTTATTTTTTGCCCTTTCCCCGCACATTTCCTGTTCAATTTTTGTCCCCACTTCTCTCCCTTAAGCTCAAGCCTAACAAATTATCGCGCGAGGGAATACAAAATACGTCATTACACAATTAATTTGTGTAACTTCACCACCGTATCCTTGTAATTGGTTTTACCTTGATTATGCCAAAGTTTCCGCATTCGACCGCTTCCTAAGTAAGGCAGTCATCTTTAATATTTTTATTTCTTAACGCTCTTTTTACGGCTAATTCTAATATTCATCAACTATTTATACAGAGGACATCTGTTGTAAATTTTGGTTATATTGTGCGAAATGATAATAACTTCGCTCTTGCCTATGTTCTTAGGTTGTTTAAAATATTGATTTTATATTTGTAGATCAAAGAAATTTGAAAATCTCATTTAAATGTTTAAACCTAAATCAGAGAAGTTTATGGACCGTTATGCTCTCATTATTTTTCGCTTTAAAAAATCATTAAAAAACGAATAATACTTAAACTTGTGTAAATTAACTAATATTTTTGCAATAAAAATAAACGGGGATATCACATTGCCTAGGCCGCCCATCCGTTATAAATAATATTATATCTGTATTTTGCACAAAGCCAAAATATTTTTGTATATGCACCTGATTAATATACATAAACACTTTTGTCAATATTTACTTTATACATGGGCGTACCCAGGTTTTGAATTAGGGGGGGGGGCAGAAATTTTTTATCCTGAGAGCAAAAAAAAAAGGTCTTGACATCCAAAAATTTTCCTGAGAGCAAAAAAAAAGCAACTGCCCTAAATTAGGCAGTGTGGGCAGCTAGACCCCTGCCCCCCCCCCCCTCTCTGGCAAATTAGGGGCAAAACATAATTTTTTTAATTTGCTAGGGTTTTTGAATTGAAATTTTTTTTTTACAATTAGGGCTGCCCCCCCCTGCGTACGCCCATGACTTTATATCTACGTACTTTCTGATATGAATTCAAATATGGCATAGTGTAGAATTAGGCTCAAATAATGCTTAAAGGGACGAGTTCAAAATTGTATTAGATTAACTACTAAAAAGTATTAATACAATTTATCTTCAAAGTTAACCCTAACATTTGACAATGTATTTTTAATACTATATTTAAATATATGTATTTTAATTTTTTTAATATATAATTAATTCAAGTTTATGTATGTACTCTATTTTAATCAAGTTGTAATTATGTATGATTGTATCTTAAAATATAATGTAGGAATCGATGGGGGCTTAGTTTTTGTGAGAAAGACAATAAAACTACATTTATTAAAATGCACAATGCGTTTGCAACGGGCCTAAGCAATTTTCCTTTCCCCCCCACATTTCTCTCTTATAAATTACTCAAATTATTGATTTACTCGTATGTTTTTTTATTAAAAATATTAAATTTATCATTACCCCATCTAATAAAAATAATTAATTTCAAAATTTAGGCATAAATTAGGTTTTGTTTGCTAAAATGAGGGAATTTTTATCGGTCTTTTTTAATAAAATCTGCGAGCCATGCATTAAGTAATTAATATTAGTTTAGTTATAAATAAATTTCTTAAAGGTTTTGCCCCCTCCCCCCCTGATTAAACTTTTAAAAGTTTCGCCCCCCCCAATCCAAAACCTGGCTACGCCCATGAACATAACTCTACACCATGCCACATATATCCAATATAAGTTAAATCGTATTTAAGTCATTTTTAAAATGGGTTTAATCACCCATCGATAAGGTTTTAATGGTTGATTCGTGGCATAATCTCAATCTATTCATTATGCAATGGCAGGAATTTGTGCATTACATTTGACCAATCATGCGTAAAATCATCTATAATGATGGCGAGTGAATAGCGCAACTCCAGTCCTCTGCATACAATTTACGATCACATGTATAATATATATATCTATGAAGTATGTGTTTAAAAAATCAATATATATATATATCCATTCTAGGAGTTACGTTGTGGGATGAAGAGCACTTAGGCACACTCACACTCAGGCACCGAAACTTTTTGACTTCTATCAACCTTAAAAGAATTTCTTTTCCCCTCCCCCCTCCCCATTTGTCATATATATCGACGTTACCATACAAATACCAGTTCCCTACTCAAAAATCGGACCAAATCATAGCGTGCTTATATATCCATCAAAATGGTGGGCAGTGCTAAATAAATCCCACGATCACAATGTCTAATCCCTATCGTCCGACCCCTCCGCATAAGCTGGGGGGAGGTTATTACGTTACCGAACCGGAAAACGGACAAGGGGATGGAAGGGAAACAAGTCATCGTCAAGAGGAAGGAGGAGATGAAGAAGAGGAGGAAGGAGATTTTGATGAAGAAGAGTACGACGAAGAGGAAGAAGAAGAGGATGAAGAAGAAGGTTACGAATATGAAGAAGAAGGAGATGCGGGGGACGATTATTACAATCCATCTCTGTCACAAAATCAGCCTCTTCACCATCCCATGATGCCCGGGGTCGGTCTCAATCCATACGATAATCCTACCACGTTTGAACCCGGTGCTACTACGACTAGCGATTCCAATTTGAGGCGCGGAATGAGCTATTCCGAAAGTGTAACTAACAGGAATTTCTCAAATGCCCAGGGTCTTCCTCCCGGTAGGGCTAACTTAAAATCCAGGGCCAGAAGCATAATTCCTAGCCGAGATTGCTTAGATTCCCTCTTCACGCACGTCAATACCGATCTTTTGATATGTAAATCCTTTTACTTCTTCTTCTTCGCCGCATTCGGCTCCTTGTTCCCCCTACTCGGTATATACCTCAAACAACTCGGCTTTAATCCCAAACAAGTTGGGATCGTGATAGGATTCCGACCTTTCGTAGAAATGTGCGGGGCACCGCTTTGGGGAACAATCGCTGAAAAATATCAACGAGCCAAACACATCCTCCTCCTATCGTTAGTATGTTGGATCGTATTTACTTTATCACTGGCTTTCGTATCCACTAAACCGGCTGGATGCATTATTTTCAACGATACCCACCGCTTTTTTGAGCCCCCCATATATATGACCAAAAATAACGAGCCAAGCGACGACATCAAAACCATGAGTCCAGAAATAACGCAGCCTATTGTAGAGCCGCTCTCCTTTTTGGTTGTTAATGGACCAGATATCATGAACGGCTACCAACAGCGGCGGAAAGTTAGGAGGGATATAGCCTTAAAAGATTTTTTCGATATAAAGAGGAAAGGACACAAATTACCTAAAGGTTACGTCATAGGTAAAAGTCCAGTTGTTATAACGTCCGAGTGGCTCGTAAATTATCCCGAATCCGTTAAAGTTTTGGTTAAACCTACTTTCAGCAACGTGCTGTATGATGAAAAGGAAGTCCAACGATCGTTTCTCATTTTTTTGATGCTCATGGTAGTTGGGGAATTTTTCGCTGCTCCCTCCTTGCCCTTGGCTGACAGCGCAACTCTGGGTTACTTAGGTAATAAATCAAACAAAAAAATTATCATTAAAATCTTTTCATTTATAGTTTTTACTTCTAGATTTAGAAATTAAATAATATATTAATATTGTAGCTGGATCATGGAGGATTAGCCTCGTTTTTAGTAAAATTCAAATTGATCTACAATAAGATCGTGCATCCTCTTGGTGCTAAAAACAAAGTGTACTTATCGTTTAGCAGAGCGTTTAAGTTGTGAATTAAGAAAACGCTATTTAAGTTAAAAATTGATGATCTCATAGATCTGAAATTAAGATGATGGACAACTTTTTCGTTTAAATTGAATAAGTTTTATTTTAAATCAATTTACAGTTATTCTCCAATATTATCCCATTTTTATTATAAAAAAAGTGCATAGCAATTAATAAAACAGGTTAGGCAATTTGTGTACAAGATTTTTTATGTATAATGCCCTATAAGCCTAGAGAAAAAAAGAATGACATTTTAAATCACCTTTATTTGGGGCATCTTATATAAAAATTGTAATTTGTTCTATTTGAAAAAATATCAATATATAAAATTACGCCTCGCTTATTTAACACACGAGAATATTTGTGGGGGTCTGAGAAGTCCTACCAAAGTGTTAATTTAATATCCCTAAAGTGTTTTAGATTAAGAATCTTGGTTTTTTCAGTGTTAATAATTCAGCAAAAGCTATATTAACTTAAAATTTCATAAGTTTTGCCACATTTCTTCTTAAAGATATAATGTGGGGTCCAATTTACCCCTTAGAGTCGCTTTAAAAGTTTTCTACTTTTTTTATATTTTACTTAAAAAATAGTTCTTTAAGCATATATATAATATTCGAAATGAATTTTGTACTTCTAATTTTATAGTTATTGATTGATACAATTGTTATTTTAGTAATTTTTGTAATAAGCTGTTATTAATATAATTCAATTTATGATTGCTTCTATCTATCAAACCTATAGGCAATATATTTCAAACAAACCTAACAAATAAAGACAAAAATCGTTACATAAATAATTTTGAGGTATAAGCAAGCTCTCTACCAGGGGGTTCTTAGTTAATAACAATAAAAAATGACAATTTTTAGATTATTCTATTTTTTCTGTAAAATCATTTTATTGTGAAAGCATGTTTTTTATATCTTTTAAACCTTCTTTTAATAAAAGAAACACTTGCATTTTATGATTTTTTGGCTGTATGGTGGTGTCATTGAAAAGATTAAACATAGCATTTCGTTAAATACATATTACTTTGGGTTTGGTAGATCGTATATAATTTATAAACTACTACTTATACTTTAATGATTATTTACACAATCTATATGAGGCTTTAATAAGCTTATATTTAATATTGGGAACCAGGCGCGTAGCCAGGATTTTCTCCCGGGGGGGGGGAATTTCCAAAAAATTTTTATATCATTTTTATTTCAACATCAAAATTATAAAATTTGGTATAAAACATAAAGAAAGTCATTATAAATAATTAACTTGGTCAGTTACGTTGCACAACTATAAAATATAAACTTAGATTTAAAACATTTTTTTTCCATAAAAAATAGGGGTATTTACGCCACTGTTGGGAACCGTTCCATCTTATGTTGAAAAGTTATATCCTTCTTAGGGTATAGTTTGATATATCCCACAAGTCTGATAGACAATTTCACAAGTCTTCTCTAGGCTTAAGTGCTTCTAAAATGAGTTTCAAACTAAATAAAATATATTTGAATTGTCAATTAAAAAGCGCATACAAAATACTGTAACAGAAACAAAAAGATAAATCAGAAAGAGTCATTTAAATATTTTGAATTAGAACGACATAAAGTTTAAGTTCATATACATATACTTCCTTCTATTGAAACCTTGTCAAATTTTAAACCTCCACTAAGCTATTATCATATCACTTTTTTTTAAATCTGAAAAATATTTCAAGAAAATCAAAATAAGGATAAGGACAGATTTATATAAAAGTCGATTCAGGCGCGTAGCCAGGATTTTCTCCCGGGGGGGGGGGAAATTTCCAAAAAATTTTTATTACATTTTTATTTCAACATCAAAATTATAAAAACAGATATAAAACATAAAGAAAGTCATTATAAATCATTAACTTGGTCAGTTACGTTGCACAACTATAAAATATAAACTTTAGATATAAAATATTTTTTTTCATAAAAAAATCGGGGGGGGGGGAAATTTCCCGTCCCCCCTCCCCCGTATTTAGGCCTTTGAACATTTTAAAAGTACAAATTGGATTAAATTTTTTTAATTTGCGAAGTCATATTTTCCCTTTAATAGTATAATATTAGTTACACAAACACAAAGCTGTCATATATCCCCCCCCCCTCAAAAAAAAGAATTTTTTGAAGTAATTTTCCGTCCCCCTGGAGAGACGTTGATTTTAACGAAAATAACACTAATATAAAATTAAAATATATTAAACTTTAAAAAAATGCTGATTTGTTTTTGGACATAATTAACAATAATATACAACTTCAATAAGGCGAATTCAATATATAATCGTATATAAATCATACATGTGGATAAATTTTACAATGAAGATAAGTTATTACAAAATGTTATATCGTGGTGTAACTCTTAAGCAATCATTAATTGCGACATTATTAAAATTTAATCAGAAATCAAGCAGATGAAACCTCACGTTCGACCTCTTTTATAACTGTGATTTTTTTAAATCATATTAGATTGTAATTAATTCCAATTAACAATCACTTATTAAAACTACTAACTGGGTTTTTACTAAGTGAAAGTTAGAATTTGATAAAAAATAATAATAATAATTAATGACTCACCACACGTCTATATAATTATTTGTCACTATTTAACTTTGTATTATTATTGTATAATACCGTTTTTTTTAATAATCTTTATTCTCTATAATACAAAGATATACACAGAGCACTAAAAATAAGCTATTTTTATTCCAATTTTGAAGTGGCCGTTTTTTGTAAGAAATGCTTTAATTAACTTAGGTAAATGACCATAAGGCCAAAGAAGGCCTTTCTTTCTTCTTTCTTCCATATAATTTTGCACCTGTAAAAATTTATTTATGGAATGTGCTTGAAATTTTTGGTCTTTAACTAAGGAAAGGATTCCCGGGAGCTCGATAGCCCGCCCTCTCATTCGCAAAGGCTAATTTATAGTGCCTCATAGTTTAAATAAGGATTTAAATAAGTCTTATCGATTTAATCCTGATTTTGTACCAAATCATTACGCGTCACGTCACTTATTAATGGTCCTTATTTGAGTAGATGCAATAACTTATTGAGGCTATGCTGTCATAAAAACTTTTTTTTTATCATATTTGTAGTTTGCCACATATTTTTAGCATCAAACTTGAGTATGGCGTAAGGTTTTAATTACATTAATGGAGCTCATTGGATAATTAATATATTACATTTTTTTTTAAATCATTGTCATTTCTCTTTAAAGTTTTCGCCCATAGATTTTATAATATAAATGGCTATCAAATTTAACGAAAATTTTGCGTGATTTTTAAAAAACTATTTCAAGACTCTTCTAATAGTTGACAGGTTTACCTAATATATATTTATTAGCTTATTAATAATATGTATATTTATTATAAATTTCCAGAAATTTATATAAAACCTTAGAAAGTTAAACATACGACTCGTAGTGATACTCAACTTTAGCTGCCTATGGAACTTAATTAATTAACAAAAGATTTTTGTTAAGGTCTTGATAAATTTTTAACCATTTTCGTTACAAATTAAAATTTTAAATCGCGCTTCTAAATAACAATCTAACCAGCCAAAATTGAAGGCATCAATCAGAGTAATTTAGCTTTTTTTTAAATTTAGCTAAGACTTTGAATGTTAGTAATGATGCTCAGCGCTTTGCTATTTGAGACAAGAAGTGGTTGGAGTCGATATAGTGAGCTACTATTAAAAGTAGCTTTAACAATTTTATTAATACTCGGTCAATTCTAATTGCTAAAAAATTTTATAAATAAGATCAAGAATAAAATGAAATTTATTCAGGCAATAGCTTTATTTTCTACTTAATGTTTTTCCTATCTTTAAGTATGCTCCATAATTTTGAAAAAACATTCCCTTTTCATGAGCAACTACTATATAGACCTGTCGATATTCGAGAATATCGAGTGTGTTACTAAAAAATTTCGATTTTTTCCAACACAAACCTGACTTAATTTTTTCTCCCATTTCTAACCCAAACATCAAAAAAATAATTTCAAAATTTTATCCTATAACCGATCCAAATCGATTATTAAAGAAACTCAACTCGAACTCGACTTAACCAGGCTTGATTATAAATTTACACAAATCCAGACGTCTTAAATAGCCGACTATCACATTTTAGATTAAGAAGTTTAACATAGCAGTATTTGGACTTTATTTTTTTACAATTTAATACCAAAAATGTGAAAAATGCATGGGAGTGTACTGTAAATCAATTTGTTTAAATTCAAATTCGACGTCAAAGTTTTTCAATTTTTAACAAGAATTCGAACGGGTCGAGTTTCAGAGGACCAGTGCCTTTTTAATAGCAACATAAATAAAAAAAATTTCTATATTGAAATAATCTAGTACGCAAAATCTTCTATCCTAGACTCGCCAAGACCAACGAAGAAAGTCAATTCTCAACTCAACTATTATAATGAATCTCCTATTAGAACATTGCAATTAACATTTTAAAATAAAGCAAAAATATTTTTGAATTGAAAAAATGCTTTTAGCCTAAATAAACCTTTATAATCACTCGACACATTATAAACCTTTTTCTTGATTCGTGTGTGTTTGTTAATTAAATGTGATTTTATGACAATTGTTTTATTTTAGAAAAATGTCTCACAAAAAATTATGACTTTTGTTAAAAATTTTAGGTAACTTGAGAAAAGAAAGACCTCTAAATTGGTAATCAAAAGATGTAATCAGAAGTTAAAAGCATGTGGTTTTTTGTTGCAAATTAAGCAAGGTCCAATAAACCTTTATTTGATGTGATACGTCCCAATCTAATCAGGGAGGATTTTTGGTCTAACTTTTATTGATTATAGCTACCAACATTTTACTTTGAGCTCTAGGAAAATATAATTCCATTTTATGATTAAAGTGCATATTTGCTAATAGAATTTCATTTTAAATATAAACCAATCAAAGAAATTAAGTTCTTTTAATCATAGGTTAGCCAGGATTGGATTGATTTAGGTAGGGATTAAATAGTTATTTTTAGTAATTTTAGCCATGATTATATTAAATTTTGACGAATTGGATTTAAAAGGGGGTAGCCGCCAATACCTGCCACCACCTGGGTACGTCTATGCTTTTAATATAAGCTGTAAAAATGATTTTTACTAAAAAGTGACGACGTTTTTAATTTAAAAAAATTACCGCTAACCGATTATTTTAGAAGCATTTAAATAAGACAATTTTGCCTTCATATTATTTATTATTGCAAGACATTGCAATTTTATTTTAATAGTTGAGGTAGCAAAAAAATTTAATAAACAATTTGTTTTAACTATCTTTTATTTAAATTTACAAAAGCTTTTAAACCTTACTTAAGTAACATATCTCATTTTTTTCCCAATATTAAATTTTAATTTTGCCATTGATCATGTTTGTTGCATGTCCTAATTTATTCTTTCCCGTGTTTTACAATTGTAATTATCTCGTGAAAAGAAGCAACATATCGTTATTTTTGAATCCTAAAATGGCAATGAATAGAATTTGCGCCAAGCCACGCTCGCCTCACATCTTGTTTCATAAATCTAAAAAATCCATAACGCTTCATGGCAAACAATGATAAATTATTATAAGTAATATAATATCTAAATCAACATCTACTGTTGGATAATAAAGCAAGAATTTGTTCAAAAACATGTGTTCGTGTGTCAATTTTTTAGATCCCATTTTTCCCCATATAGCCATTTCCGTGTTCATTTTCCAGCATAATCTCATGTATTATTTTCAAGGACAGTCTCCATATAAATGAACGCTTGCGATTTCGTAAGCGAATCGACTTTTAGGTAGGATAAAATCAATCACTTGTCATCTCTTGCCACATCAACCGATTATTATCGATAAAATTTGTGATAACTGATCGATATTTTACTTCATATAATCAGTTTAGGGTAGTGGAGTTGTGGCCTATACCCTTCCCTATTGTATCTTTTAAAGCTCCGTTTTATGGCTACTTTAAATTTTAATCAGAAAAAGTATAGAGTATTTAATGGCTTTTTTATAGCAAATCGATTCTTGATTAACATTTATTGTTTAATGTAAAATGCCCTATTAAAATTCTATAGTAATTGTGAACATTATATATTGCTCACACATTTGACCCATTCTTATACATACGATTTCTATTCTATTTAAATGATGATTTTGAAATGAACACTAAGTTTAGCCAGTATATAGTCAATTTAAGAAAAATATTTTTAGACAAATTTTTTAATTTGTGCAATTATTTTTAAATGCTTTATTACCCCAAAATGCTATAGTATATAAATTATATCGAGGGGAATGGTTTACACCCACCCCCCCCCTTGGCACTAAGTTTAATTATTTTGATGGTGTTGAGAACACACAAATTGGAAATTAGCAATTACTTAAGTAGCTATTTTACTTAAAAATATGAAAATATCACTTAGGCTATTTCGTTAACCTACCAATGGTGGTCTTAGATTAAATAGGTCTATAATAAACGGCATTCTAAGTCGCCATACTTTGTTGGGTAAATTTATCGCGATTTAAAATTTTAGACATTTATTAAAGCTTTACTCATTAATGTAAGCCCTTAAAAACTATTTGTGACCACAACATTTTTTTTAAACCAAATAGAAGAACAAAAGAAACCATTTTTATATCACAAAATAATCATTATATTTTATAAAATAAAATTTTAAATAAAATAGTTTGCAATTTACACAACAAAGCACACTAACATTCTAATTATCTAAATTATTCCTAAATAATTTTGCTACTGAAATCCTTTTTTGCAACTTGCATCCGTTTCTATCAATTTATCCGAATTGTCCACAACAATGTTTTTTTATTAGGAAAAAAATTAGACCAACGGTAAACATTACTTATAAGTGTCCAGATGCAGCATCTTAAAAACCATATATGAGGTTTCAAAAATGTCTAGAATATCTATATAATAAACACAAATTGGCATGAAGTCAAACATTCCACTAAATCTGGCGGATGAAAAATTTTGAAAAGAACTTGTAATCTTAAAATTTTGAAATCAACTCTTCCGACAATGCCCCTGGATCGCGTATTTAAACATTGGCGAAAGGCTTTTGTAAATATTGTGTCGTCGCAGGAAAATTCACTGATAAATGGATAACAAAAATTAAATAGCTTAACCGCTACTGTAAAAATATACAACAAGAGAGCTCAAAAACTTAACACAAAATAACATTTGCATGCAGTGTATATAATAAACCCATTAAAAATATTTGTAACTATTAAATTTTTTTTAAGTTAAAGTGTCGGTGTCGTTAATCAAAAATGTTATCAAATTGTAAACCCCTTGGGTAATCAATCCTGTGTACCCCCCTGTTAAAAATTGACTTAATCGACAATTTAATTTCATGTAGCAAACCTCCTTGAAATAAAGCTTAACACAACTTATTAATTGCTATGCAATTTATGGGCTCACTTTCCAATTTGTTTGTCACGCTGTTCGGTCACGCTGTTCGGTCACGCACCGAGTGTGCACCGAATGTCTTATTTTGTTTACTTTTAATTTTTTTTTAATTTAACTAGTTTTTGGGTTCGAATCCCGGGTTTTTTTTGACTATTATGATTGTTCCTGTTACTACCACTGCTATTATGACTTTTTGGCCGTCCGTTGGGTGCTGACCAATGAAAAAAATGACCAATGGCCAAAATGTGAATCCAAGTTTATTTTTTCGTTTTTTTTCGACTATTATGATTGTTCTTGTTACTACCATTGACAATAAGACTTTTTGGCCGTCCGTTGGCTGCTGACCGATGGAAAAAATGACCATTGGCCAAAATGTGAATCTAAGTTTATTTTTTCGTTTTTTTTCGACTATTATGATTGTTCTTGTTACTACCATTGATTTGTTTGTCACGCTGTTCGGTCACGCTGTTCAATCACGCACCGAGTGTGCACCGAATGTCTTATTTTGTTTACTTTTAATTTTTGTTAATTTAACTAGTTTTTGGGTTCGAATCCCGGGTTTTTTTTTACTATTATGATTGTTCCTGTTACTACTACTGCTATTATGACTTTTTGGCCGTCCGTTGGGTGCTGACCAGGGGTTTGAACCCGCCAAAAATAAAATCGGGTTCGGGTTCGTGTTCGGGTTTGGCATATTTGAAATCGGGTTCAGGTTCGTGTTCGAGTTTAAGGAATTGGGTTTGGGTTCGGGTACAGGTTCGGGTTCGGGTTCAAGAAATTATATTATACTAATAATACATTTTTAAACCATACCATAACTAATATATATCAATTATATATATAATACTTACAAATAATTCTTGAGATAATTAGTATGGATTAATAAATGAAAAATGCCGGAAACATAAAAATATTGAAATTACAATCGTATGGTTTTCGTTACATTGTCATGATAGAGAAAACTGAGATATTCAATTCACAATATATTTTTGAATTAAAAACCCGAACCCGAACCCTTTTTTGTATTCATCGGGTTCGGGTTCGGGTTTTAAAAGTATCTTTAAAAATGGGTTCGGGGTTGGGTTCGGGTTCTGTAAAACATCGGGTTTTACCCGGTTCGGGTTCAGGGGTTCGGGTTCGGGACAAATCCCTGGTGCTGACCAATGAAAAAATGACCAAAGGCCAAAATGTGAATCCAAGTTTATTTTTTCGTTTTTTTTCGACTATTATGATTGTTCTTGTTACTACCATTGACAATAAGACTTTTTGGCCGTCCGTTGGCTGCTGACCGATGGAAAAAATGACCATTGGCCAAAATGTGAATCTAAGTTTATTTTTTCGTTTTTTTTCGACTATTATGATTGTTCTTGTTACTACCATTGATAATAGGACGTTTTGGCCGTCCGTTGGGTGCTGACCAATAAAAAAAATGAGCACCGAATGTCTTGTTTTGTTTACTTTTAATTTTTGTTAATTTAACCAGTTTTTGGGTTCGAATATTTTAGCAAATAAATTAATATAAAATTAGTAATACACTAAAGAAAGCCTAACCTAGACGAGGATAATTGTTGTTATAACTGGAAACATTCTTTACGACAATATGGATTTTTGAATTAATAATAGAATTTTTAAAGTATATTTGATTATTTAATGTTCACATTTTATTTTAAAAAACAATCCCTTGTTACATAGCCAGCTTCTGCCAAATTAAAAAAAATACTATCTTTTTCTTCTTCAAATTTTTATCACGTGCAAAACATACGTTATAAAACGGCGAGTAAAATTGAGGGTTTAAATTTAAATGAATTTTCATTTATTTTTTTTGGACAAAAAAGTAGATTTTTATGTTGTGTAACTAGCATGGGAGTAGTAGCCAAGGGGGAAACCCTAGCAATTATCCTACCCCCTATAGGCATTTTCGCCCGTTCCCACCTTTCTTCCTTATAAAAGCATATATATTTTTTTATTGGGTTAATATATTTCATTTAATTAGATTGTGATTTCATAGAAAACCTAATAGTTTGCTGTCTTTGCCAAGGGGGAAACCCTAGCAATTATCCTCCCCTATAGGCATTCTTGCCCCTTCTCACCTTTCTCGCCCATAAATTGCATAGCAAATATGCTACATTTATACGGAGAATAGATGAGTCGTCCTCCCTTCCCTTCTCCCACTTTCCCGGGAGTCTGGGGGCGGAGCCCCCAGGAGATGAGGGTTTGAGGGCGTAGCCCCCAACGGGGGACTGGGGGCGGAGCCCCCAGCAGGGGGTTTGGGGGCAAAGCCCCCAAGGGGGTCTGGGGGCGAAGCCCCCAGTTACGCCCGAAGGGCGTATTTTTTATATTGTATATTATAGCATTTATAAATAAAAATAAAAATTAATTTAAAGAATTCGTTAGAAAATAGATATTGAATAACATTTTATAAAAGCTTGAAGATTAAAGTTCTCTGCCGCAATTATGAGATATATATATTTTTTACGACACCAATTATTGCTTTGTCAGTTGTTATTATAAAATAAAATTTTAAAAAGTAAAATAATCATAAAATTTTAGCTATTAAGTTAGAATTAAAATTAAGGATAAAAAAGCTAATAATTAAATGGTTAAAAGCTATATTTTTATATCTTTTATTAACGGTTAGTTTTAAGGAAAACCCTATATTCATTGCTTAATTTAAAAAATATATGCCTATGAGTGAAAGTAATAAGTTTGCACACCAATTAAAACACACTTTTGGTCTAATATTTAAACAACCATGGACAATAAAAGTAATATCAGAAAATTAATCGATATCATACAATTTTTTTAGATAACTTTGATTTTAAATTAGTATATTCATGCGGTCAGGTTCCGATAGCAATAATTATGGGAAACAACGTATGTTTGGGTCACTGGGTTGGGGATTATCGATGTTCTTTGTCGGAGTTGCATTAGATCAATCTACATCTTTCCCTGACCATCCCTGTGGTGATCATGATCCTGGAGAAAAGAATTACACAATATGTTTTGCGGTGTTCAGTGTCCTTATGAGTTTGGCTTTCATAGCGGCTAGTCAATTTTATTTCAAGTACCAGACAGAAGAAGATTTTATCCAGATGAAGGATATGGAAGAGGAATCGGCTAGAGATATTGACTACTACAAAAAGGGATTGAACTTTAGCGTATCTGGCCAAGATCCTTTCGAAACGGTATACTTTTAATAATTTATATCATATTATATTTAGTTAAAATTTATTTTGAGAATGCAAAATTTTTAACGTCTTAGGGAATTAATTTCTGCTAGTAATCACTTGTGCTAAATTCAATATAGTTTAATATGTAATAATCTAAGTTCAACCAATTCAATATAAATGTCGCTTTTTAGTTTGTTTAGGCGTAGCGTAGCCAGGGTGAGGCAGGGAGGGGTAACTGCCCCCTTTTAAATGTTTAAATACTTTAAAATTTGATATAATTATGGGTAAAATATTAAAAATCGTCATTTTGCCTCTCTCTAAATCATTATTGCCCCTCTAATTCCAATTCTGGCTACGCCTGTGGTAGTTTGTCCTAATTGTTAAACTTATTTTAGTTCCAATATGTTGGCTAACCCACTATAATTGACTTTAATAACTAAAGACTGGCTTTTAAGTCAATATAGAAATAACGATTAAAAACTACAATTAAAAATATTAAACAGCTGGTTGATTTTAGCTTAAATAAATAGATTACTAAATCTGTTCTTTCTACAATCAAGTAGCTAGGTACTGTAGCTTTCATAGTTTTATGTTACTAATACTATTTTAATTTATACATTGGTATTTTGTATAATTTACGACAGTACGAGGGCCAGGGAATCGCCAAAACATACGCAGTTGATAATTCGACTGTAAGTGTGCCACCGTTGTTAGATGATTTTGGGGACAATTTCGCCTCAAAGACAGGCCAGACCAACGCCATTGAAAATAGGAATTTCGCATTTAATAATAATGACGATAATTCAATGTCCAAGCCACCCAGGCCTCCTAGACCGGATGCTATGGGTCGGGGTAATAACAACCATCCACAAGGGAAAAAAGGAGGTTCTCATGGAAAATCGAGTGGTTCGGGAGCACCGAGAATATTTCGGCAAAACGAATTAAAAGCTAATCTACCCGAATGGATGAAAGCGCTTAAATCTTTCAATACGCCTTACCATGCCAGCTTCCTATTTATCTCTTTTTATATGGGCTTAGGGATGGGGTTTGTGTTTACTTTTTTATTTTGGCATTTACAAGATGTCGGAGGATCGCCCACAGTTTTCGGAATCGCCTCCATAATAAATCACATGTCCGAGCTAATGGCTTACTTTTTCAGCGTGCGTCTCATCACCCAATTCGGTCATATTAAGGTAACTTTAGCTGAAATTAATATAATTGAGAATTGTATTGTAACGTTAAAAAATGGGAGATTGTGACAATCTATTACAAAAATAACAAAAAAAATTTCAAGGAATCTTACAGAAGTAAAGTTTAGTAACCCACACAACACAGAAAATCCACAAAAAATTTATGCGCTTAATGACGAGCTTATATACAAATCCGATCCAAGACTACAGTCAAAAAAACACCAGCATAAAAAACATAACAATTAATGGGTTTGCAAGACCAATATTTTTAAAGACACAACTCTTAGTTATGGATTTGGTTTTAATCCCACAACACTGTCCGGCGCGATTTAAAAAATTTCACTTTATAACCCGGTTTGGGTTAGTCTCCCGTGCAGGCCCGCCGCAATAGTCCAAAACGCATGGGTCACCCTCATAACAGATGAGCTGATGCATTTTTTATAACTGCATTAATTTTTACAATTATGTTTCATTAATATTAAAATTTTATCCTAGATTTTGTATATGGGATTAGTGGCAAACACTCTTCGCTTCTTATATATATCCTGGCTGACAAATCCTTGGTGGGTTTTACCATTTGAATTTTTGCAAGGTAATCATTTTTTTATATTTTAAATTAATTTTCAAATTTGCATTTATTATTTATTTTTAATACATAAATTAGGCAATATAAATGTATAGCTACTTATGGCGATTATCACATATATTTTTCGAGTTTAAAATAGCAAAGTAAACAATTAAAATTAAGGCTTTATTATTAAATAGACGTTTTTAATCAGTTATTTGGCCGAATTATCTTGTTTATTAGGTTGACTAATTGAAACCCCTTTTATTAATCTATTTATATAAAAAATTATAATGAGTAAATTTTAAAACCTTTCGTTTAGAAAACTACTAAATAAAATCAAGCTTTATATTCGCTAATTGCTTAAATTTAATCTCACACATACGCTGGGCCTGATTGGTAGGACTTACGCATGCGGCAGTGTGGGTTGCATGTTGTTCTTTCGTGACCCAAACAACACCAACACATTTAAGATCATCGGCCCAAGCTATACTCCAAACGTTGCACCATGGGTTAGGCAGAGGATTTGGATCTGTATTCGGAGGATTTCTGATACATTCTTTTGGTTTGATAAAACCTATTTATACATCATATTTTTAATTCTGAATTGTGTGAATTAAATTTTCATTTATTATTATTTTATTTTTTTTATATAGGACGACTATACATTTAGATAATTTATGCAGGTTCAAGAGCTATATTTAGAGCCTATGGCTTTATTTCGGCCGTTTTGCTTCTGGGGTTCTATATAATGAACAAATATTTTGGTAAAAAGCTACCCTTTCCCACTATTGAGGCCGAACAAATTCATGAAGAACAACTTCATTTAGACCCTCACGGACTGCCATTTAATCCAATATCAAGGTACATATGTGATAATATCTTGTGCTTGTCGAAAGCTTTTAGTATATTTTAAAGTCTTAATTTATTATTTAATGAAAATTTTGTTAATCTAAATGCTTGCTTAATAAAGGGATGTATCACGAAATCGCTTATCTGAGTACCAAGATTCTAACGAACCAACAAAAAGACCAGCCAATTTGGGAGCCCAGCAATCGAGTTATAACATGGATCATCTAGTGCCAGGATACTAAATAGCAACTCTCACCTAACACAAAGTGTAATAATGAAAATAAGTCATTTATAATAGTTTATATTTTTTGCTCACGATGTCTAATAGAAACAATTTATCGACATGTGCTACTAGTACTAAAATTTTCTAATGTCACCAACACTTCTCGTTCAATTTCGAAAATAACTCTAAGATCACTCCTTAAATTCACACAAAATTAGGCTCATTTTAATAAATTCATTTTAAGTTGGTTTTAAAATTTGCCAAATAATAATTGCATCTATGTTAAAAGTAATCCGGAATTGTAGTTTAATAAAATTAATATGCTAATGTCGATCGATTTGTCCAAAATGCTTTTGAATAATCTTCTTCCTCCTCTCATGTATTTAGTTCCACAGTCGTGGGGATTTAGTAAGTTTCTTCCATCACCACTAATGCGAGCCATGTCTTGATCTATCTTCTTACGGGGGCGTTCGTAATGACGCGCGAAGCGAAAAAAAGTGAAGCTAATTTTTCGCGAAAATGTTCAAACATTTCGCACGCGATGGTTGCAAGGCTTGTGATTTAATATAATTCGCGCTAAATTTGGTTTCACATCTAGACTTAATTTATATATGAGAAAAAGGCAAAGCAATAGGATTGATTTAAATAGTGCTAATGAATGTAAACAGTTTACTCAAATTTGTGAGCTGTGCAATAAAATTTTACTATTATTTTAATAAGAATTTTAACATTTTAGTAAATCTTTAATTATATGTTAAGATAAATAACCCTTAATAAAATCACAGAGGAAAAATTTTTTAAAAGTAATATCACCTAAAGAAAAATTAATTTAAATTATTACGTATATTAGTGTAAATTAGTTTTTGACAATATTTGCCTTGTGGAAGTTCTTATGAATCAAGTAAATTTTCTCATAAAATAGATATATCAAATTTTGATTGATACATATAATGCAATATGCTAAACTTCCTTAAAAAATTCATGGAACCAAAATTGTCAATTATTTTGAAGAAGATAATAATAACCCCATTTAGGAGTTCCGCAATTAACTTAAGTTTACTCTAATCAGCGCCATCTAGAGGCAATTTTAATGAGAGATTAATTTGACTATATATATCCCTATCTATTTTTGAATGTGACTCGAAAATGATAACAAACATATAAAGTTTTCGCTCTTATTAGAGCTCATCATTATGGCATAGTTAATTTTCTAGAACTAAAATTGCCTCTAGATGGCGCTAATTAGAATAAACTTTTAAGTTAATTGCGGAACTCCTAAATGGGGTTATTAAAATTCTTCAAAATCTGGATGTTTTGGAAATATCTACAACACTTATTTCTATATTTCATTCAATTTCAGTATTTTATAACAATAGTAAAATACAAGAGTATTTACAAAGTATTCATCTAAATGGCATGTTAAAGATATTTTTTACTTCAAACTAAATATTTTTTGGCAAGTTTCTCTAACTCCTCATTCATTTTCTTTTCATCTTTACAGTGGCGTAGCCAGACGGGGGGGGAAACGGGAAATCCCCCCCCCCGAAAAAAAATATCAAATGTTTATTTTGTTTTTTTAAATAATGTTACAAAAAAAAATTATAATTTCCCCCCCCCAGAGAAAATCCTGGCTACGCGCCTGCATCTTTAGAATGTTTATAAAATTTTTCATAAATAAATGGTATTGCACATATACCATATATAAGCTCACCAATTCGATTTCTTCAACATCGCGCAAAATTACTAAATGATTTATTTCTTATTTTCGTTCTCTTATTGCCGTTAATTACATGCGGTCTCACTACGAACGCCTTCTATCAAGTACACACATTTGTTTTTTCGCGCGAAATAATTCTCGTTTCATCATGAAGGTGGCCCGTCAACTTGCCTAAAACCATCTTGCCGAATTGAATGTCCCAATGTTAAAAAATGTCCCCCATTTAGAAAATGTCCCTCAACAAAAAAGCATATTAGGCATTCAATTTGGGATTAAAGTTATAATTCCGGTATTTTAATAAAATTGATAATTATTATGAAAGGTACTCAATTTAGGGCCTTATCTATGATAATGGTAATCGTTAATGTCCCAGGGTCAGTTCGGCAAGATTGTTTTGGGCGAGTTGATAGTGCACACATCATGAACGCTCCATTAGTTTTAATAATCTTGTCCACTAGTCCTTTCCACCTAACACAAGCTCGTCCTCTTCCTTAACACCTCCATGTGCAATATTTAAGACGGTCCCAAGTCCGTTTAAAACAAGTGGAGGGTTGGCACCAGGTCGGAAACGGGCTGTAAAAACCCACTCCCACTCCAAAATTATCATACTCACAAAATGCTTATGGATCACATAATGCTGACCAAAATGTTTTATTAATCACCAATTGCACTTACGATCAAAAATAGTCTAGTTAACACCAATGCTTCAATATGTCAATCAAGGACTAAAAAACAGCCAAACCTCTATAAAAAATTTATTAATAAATAGTTCATAGTTTTTTGCAGATCATGTTTAGGTGTTTTTATAGTTCAAAATTAATTTAACGAGCAGTAATATTATCACGACCATAATTTTGATCACCGAAAGAAAAACAGGATTTTTAAGTTTTCATGATTTCTAAGGACTTTAAAACAAAAGTAAAGATTAACTCACGGCCCATTAGCTCAAATATCAGCTAACATTTTGAATTTACTTTATGTTTTTTTTTGTTTAAATATAAATAGATAGTGCTTCCCATCGTAGATGAAATGCAAACCTATCTTTGGAACAGTCATGTACCATCTACGACTCAAAGAAGAGTATGAATGCAAATTCACCTACATCTAAATCGGTGCATTACATATAAATTGCAATAAGTTAAACATTCCCTTTGATTTGAATCAATAAGCTTTCTTTCCAATATAAAATCAATGTATTTCTTTATTGAATAAAATAAAAAAATGTATTCATGTACATTTATTTGTGTGTCTGTACTTTCATAATATGTATTGCCTTCTAAATATTTTATATACAAATTATCGCTAGCAATAACTATATATATAATAATAATTGAATGTTCCATGTTCTAAAGCACTTGCCTAATACATACATAACTCCGAGCTCACTATTACGACAACTATCGTTATTTTAAATACATGTTAAACATGTTATACCAGTAGTGTTATTTCCATCAAATAAATATTTAAATATTTGTTATCAGTTTGAAAATTTCATTAACTTACTTAAAATGTCAAAAGCTTGATAACCATCAAGAAAGATCGATGCTAGTTATATTATTTTCTATACTTTAATAAATATAGAATTTCTTTTTATTTTATTTCTCGAATGATTGTTATAAAAATAATTTGTTTTCTTGTTGTCCCCCCCCCCCAAAAGGGAGGGCTCAATTTATTAATTTAATTCCAATACACGAATTTATTAATGATTAATAACTACACTAACAGTAATAGCATAAATATATATAACTGCCTTTTACAAACAATTCGTACTTTTAAATAGCAGGAATAATAATGATGATGGTTGATGTAAATAGGTAAACCATACAATAACGATCGGGGGTTGATTGAAGATGAAAATATGTAAACAACACCATCACGATCGGGGAGGGGGATTATAACAAACAAACGCGTTAGGACTGCGTGACAATAAATTTGAATAGTCATACAACTAGCAAGGGGAGGGTAATAAAACTAAAAGGGTAATTGAACAAGCCAAGAATAGTAATTAAAACACGAAAGGGGGGAAGAAAAATAGCTATATCATAAAACTAGAACTACGCAACCAAAACTGGATAAAACCAAAATTAAGAGGGGATTGGCGTTATGCCACACCTTACCCTTTACCAAATAACAAACCTGATCTTTACGTATTTCTGGCAATTTTGTAATCTCCGTATTCATACTTTTTGACATTGACCTTGTCATAAACATTGACCATGATATTGACCTTGACCTAGATATTGACCTCGATATCGACACTGACCTCGATATTGACACTACTTTCCGAAAACCAAAGATACGGATTATACCGTTCCTTTAAAACTCTAAGGATGACTCAAAGAGTTCAGAGCCTTATATACCCGAGGATGACTCAAAGAGTTCAGAGCCTCAATACTCGGTTTAGTAGTTCAATTGGTAACCAAAAATCTCCGTCAATTCCTTCCTTCAAAATTTCATATAAGCCACTTTACAAAAAAATGTCACTCCTTCCTTTTAAATATCAATATAATTCACTTTACAAAAATCGCTCGCTTTTTTCCCTTTCATAAAATCATGCTTACATTGCCAAATAATATTCAACTAAACGGGGGAGGGGGGGGTTTGGTTTAACATTGTTTAATAACAATAATTTAAGTAGCACAATAATAATTTAGGCTTCTATTTAAATAATTTGTTTTCAGTGTGTGTACATCTTACCAGATCTGACGCATTTTCATTGAATATCTGTTTCAAGATGATCGAATGGTTTAAGAATTTTTCATACCTTCACTGAATATTGTCATTAGAATTTTCAGAATTTTTATTTTTTTTTTTTCATAAAATATCGCGTGATTCATGGAATATCGCGTGGTTCATAGAATATCGCACCTGAATATTGCCATTAGAATTTTCAGAACTCCTTCATTTAATATAATTTAAGTGGCACATTCAGAATTTGGCCGCCATCTGTCCACCGACATATTGGAATTTCCATTGTATTATGTTTGCGGGATAGCCAGTTGTTCTAATGAATTGAGTAACGAATACAAGGAATTAATTAGAAATCTCATCTTTAATTCACGACTTGCTCGGGGTTCCATTATCCACGTTTCTGACACCAATTTTCTATACTTTAATAAATATAGAATTTCTTTTTATTTTATTTCTCGAATGATTGTTATAAAAATAATTTGTTTTCTTGTTGTCCCCCCCCCCCAAAAGGGAGGGCTCAATTTATTAATTTAATTCCAATACACGAATTTATTAATGATTAATAACTACACTAACAGTAATAGCATAAATATATATAACTGCCTTTTACAAACAATTCGTACTTTTAAATAGCAGGAATAATAATGATGATGGTTGATGTAAATAGGTAAACCATACAATAACGATCGGGGGTTGATTGAAGATGAAAATATGTAAACAACACCATCACGATCGGGGAGGGGGATTATAACAAACAAACGCGTTAGGACTGCGTGACAATAAATTTGAATAGTCATACAACTAGCAAGGGGAGGGTAATAAAACTAAAAGGGTAATTGAACAAGCCAAGAATAGTAATTAAAACACGAAAGGGGGGAAGAAAAATAGCTATATCATAAAACTAGAACTACGCAACCAAAACTGGATAAAACCAAAATTAAGAGGGGATTGGCGTTATGCCACATATTATATCAGGTTTTTTATATAATTATAAGTAACAATTAAAGATATTTATTGGGAACATATGTGTGCATTGTAATACGGTTTAAGTAGATAAATATTGTTTCAAAAAATCATTAAATAATATAAAAATGAAGCGGTTAGTAGCCTTAATAAACTTCCGTTGTTCCATTTGACATAATTTCTTTGAATCAGTGTGATAATTTAATTTTTATTGTAAAATAATATTTCTTTTAAATATATTGAAAACTAACGTTTTGAAATTTGGATTATCCTAAAGGGATGGAGCTAGTTTTCTAGTGGCAAATCCAAATGTAACCTTTTCGTTTTAGTCCTATAGTTCCATTTAAAAGATTAATAACAAAAGCAAACAGGGTACCCTCAAAATAGTGAAAAACATGTTTAGGAACTTCGGTGGTCATTTTGACCTATTTTTTTAATAAAAGTTGTTTTGCCTAATAAAATAGTTAATTAAATCCTTTTTGTTGCTTGAATACGTAAAACACTTTAGCCTTAAACTTTATAAATTTTTAAATAATTTTGTTTTTTATTCGAACCTTCTTATGAAAGGACAATTTGTTTTTTTCTCGTTTTTCCCTGTAATAGAAATTTATTATGGCTACTTATGCCCCGAGCTCGCCTACTCATATCCCTCGCAACTGTCTATATACTACACAATTTTCAAGCAGAATGAGCTTTATAACGACTCTAGTAATAAATAATATTTATTAATTAACAAAAATATCCATCATTAATATAACGAATCAAATTTGGTGAAACAACTATTTTATAATGCAAATTTTTTTAGTTTAATCTACGGGCATAATGGAACGAACCTCAAATCGCAAATCCATTCATATTAGGGATAAACGGCTGTAGTATTTTACTTGAAATTGCCTTTATAACTTTGTTTAAATTACATTAAATCAGTTATAATTTTATGGAAATTTTGGCAATATGTTTTTGATTGAATTCGAATTATTCTAATATTTGACCAAACCGAATATTTAAAAAGAATTTGAATTGGGATCGAACATCAAAGATTAATATTCACTTAAGTAAAATTTAAAAACGCCAAAATCGCTGATTTTAGCAACTTTGACACCAAATTTCAAAAACTAGGGGTATTGGGGGAAAATTAAAAATATATTAACAAAAATGAACTTCGCGTACAATATATGCGAACTTCAAGGCGCTATATAATTAGCTTTGGAAATATCTCTTCTCTTCATTAATCAGAGCATTTAATATCGCTTTTATACCTTAAAAAAGGACATGGACCTTATGCAAGTTATTCAACTGGCAGAAAATATTATCATTTAAGTAAAATTAAATAATGGCGGAAACCAAAGCAAAATTATATGAGTTTGATTTGAAAAAATTCTCAAGTTGCTAATAAGCAAAATTATATAGTCACTCAATCTGTTTACTTGACATTTTTTAGTACAGCTGAACGGTGTTTAGATAAATAAAAACAAGTTTTTCACAATTTACAATCAATGGTGGAAAACTATAACGGTGGGGTGCAAGCTTTTAGGCGAAAATTATATTCGAAAAATTATGTTTCCAGGCTTTTATAAGTGTCTCAAAATCTTTTATGCAACTAAACTATAATATTTTAACCCATTTAATCTAATTACACGGTTCAACAAGAAAAATCAACCGGCAAACTGTTTGCATATTCTGGTAGAGTTTTTCACGGTGAACACAAATATGTTTTTAGTTTTTTGCCCTATACGTCAAGTTTTTCTAATTTTCGCTGTCAAAGTTGCCAAAAACGCGATTTTAGCGTTTTTCAAACGTCAATAACTTACAAATTAGTCGGTAAAAATTTTATTTAATAGCTTTAATTCGTATATATAGGGGAGAGGAATGTATTTACAATTTTTTTTTATCCTAGCACTTTTACTTTTTAAATTATATACAAAATAACTCTACCAGAATCTGCAAACAGTTCGCAGGTTGATTTCACAAGTCCATTATTTGTTGACCAGTGTTATTAATCAAAAAAGTTTTCAAATTTTGGTCAAGGGGGTAGAAAAGTCCCGCTTTCCGCCCCCTTGACTACGCGCCTGAGTCTGTAATATATATAAGTTGTGTTAAGATTTTAATTTAAAGTCGTCAAGCACATTTTCATAGCAATTCGGTGAGTTTTTACCTCTACATATATTTATTAATCTCGATAAAGTCGCCGTCATCGAGTTGATATAAATCTCACGATATATGTATAAACGACGAAAACGTAAATATTTGTGGGTTTGCTCTCAAAAATTTTTTAACAATATTTATTAATTAAAAATGACGATCATATGATGTCTTTGAAATTCAAACCCGACCCGAAAGTGTTTTAAAATTTTCAACCCGAACCCAAACCTAAAGCGATTTTAATTTTCAACCCAAACCCGACCAGAGTCGAAATTAATCGAGGTATGTTTAATATACATAAATTAATGTATTAGCTCAAACAAACTGATTGATGCCACAAATTTTGGACACAAAACTTATTCGAACGATGTTTTAATAATGAATAAATATCGTTGAACGCATATGTTGGGTCTCATTTGCTCTTCTCTCTTCATTGTAAAATATTTAACTTCAATCAGTTTGTATTTTTACCAATCCTACAGATTATATAGATACAATTATAGAACGCATACCTTTCGATTTATTACCTTAAAGCAATATAAATTTATAGATATAAAAACTCAAAAAACAAAGTAATATAAACGTTCTATAATTATCTAACGCGTTCAACGTTCATTGACAAAAATCGAACGCGTTCACGTTCGTTTTCAAAAAAAGGAACGCGTTCATCAAATTTTAGTAATAATTGTTATTCAAAATTTTCGTCGGATAAGCAGGAACGCTTGGACCAATGTTACACGATCCAAATTCTTGTACTGTATAAGCGATCTCATATTCCATTTTCTTATTCGATCCAAAAAATAACGAAGCGCCGATTTGTGTTTTTTACATTCGGAAAAACACAAATCGTAAGAAATAAACAAAATTTCTTACTCACGTTTTCATATTGTGATTTCGGTCTCGCAAGGGCAGGTTTTGTAGGGTTAGGGTTAGGTCATTTTAGGTTTAAGATACATAATTACTTTCTTTAAATCGAATAAGAAAATGGAATGTCAGATCGCTTATACAGTACAAGAATTTGGATAGTGTAACATTGGCCGGAACGCTTGGCAGTCAACACAGCAATAGGTATACTAAAAACCGCTCCACAGGGGCAGATGAGGGGATTTGAGTATTATACTTAATAAACAAATCTTTGAAAGAAGGAAATTGATTAAAAACATTTAATGTTTTGTCCTTCGCTTCAAATAATTGCGATAAGATATCATCCTCCAATCCGCCCTCTACTTCCTCATCAAAAAATGATATTTCGGAATCGACAGTTCTTTCATTATCAATTCTAGGGGTTTCAAACCCTTTTTTCAATAAAACTAAAAGTTTATTTTTTTTTACATTTAGTAATTATGGAATTCGGTCCTTTATATGAAATGAGTGATTATCATATTTTTGCCATGGCAATGTCAATTCATCTGCTGATTTTGAATATTTAGAATCTGAAGATGACGACGATATAATAATATGATTGTCCAAATTAACCTATAAACTAAAATATAATTAATAATAATATTAAATTAATAAACTTTTATCTTATCTTCTTTTGCACGTTATGGTATGTATGTATGTATAAGCCCCGATGACAACGAGAGCTTAGCTAAATCGGCAAGCTAAAATTGAGTCCCATCTGACACCATTGGTACATCTCGGGCCACGCTCAAAGGTTACGTGTTCAGTTGTTAGTAGGTTAGTTGTTAGTTTGTTAGTACGCTAAAGCGAAGATCAGTATTGTTAGTAGTAGGAAGCATTAAAGTAAAAGCAAAAAGCAGAGCATGCACGAGACTAATATAAGCATATAAATATTAAGGATACGACACTTCCTTGAGATTTTCAGAATAGGTTATAGGAAAAAGGAAAAACAGCTAATCACAAATAAGACTTTCTTGTTACAAAATTCGCATTAACATTATTTTTCAAATAAATACAAAAAAAAAAGGTTTTTAAAATTAAACGAACGTTAAATTTGAACGCGGTCATCAAAAAAAGGAACGCGTTCACGTTCAAAGTTCACCAAAAAAAAGGAACGCCGTTCATCAATTTTTGAAAAATTTGAACGCATTCATTCACAACACTAATTATATCTTTGTTTAAGTACAAATCAAATTAAGAGAACATAGTGATAATTAAAATTTCGCGCCGAACAAATAAAAGTGATTAAATAAATTATTATTTTAAAAGATTTTTTATTAGAAATGGCAGGTTTTATAAATTTCCCCAGCATAATTTATAATTTAAGATTTATTAAATCTTAGCCCTGCTTGAATGAATAGTTTATAATAGAGCTTGTAAATTCATTCTTTAAAAAATTTATAGATCAAAACTAAAATCTCATTGTTAAGCAAAATCTTTCTTAATTATTTAAGAAATTTTATTTTTATTAAAATTTTTAAAGGGAGACAAGATGAGAATTTTTTGATATTTGGGAAGGGATGGCTGAAGATGCTTAAGAGCCATACCATTTAAAGTAAAATATAAATTTTAATTTTGCAGTCGATTTGATCAAATCGTAGCAAGATATATTGCATTATTTGTTATAATTATTCACATGTAGAATTATTTAAACTTATCTCCCATTTACAATTCAAAAAATGGTGCATATGGGGTTAGGGAAAAAATTAATCAAGTACGAGTCAGACCGAATGGGCCAGCCGCACTGCGAACAAAAGCTGAAAACATATTGGGTTAGGGCTCGAAAAATTAGAAATAAAAACATCGGATGTGCCGCTTTGAAAAGTTTAGAGTTACCTAACTTGAAATTAGTTAAAAATTTTAACCTTTTTTTTATTTATAATAGAATATGAGAAATGAGAAAAGCCCGACCCGCTTAGTCTACGGGCTGGGCGATTGTCGTAAAGTTAGATTTATTGGAAGGCCCGAGCGGGCACCATAACAAGATTCGAGCTTCGGGCATAGTATGTTTTATTTTTAATTTTGTTTATTTAGAAACATTATAAAGGCGAAGTTTAAGAATGGGAAATATTTAAAATACAAAAGCGGGTGAGAAATAATAAAAAATAAACTATAATAAGCGTCGCATGCATTATCTGTTAAAAGCGGCCAGCTGTCGGCAGGGATTTTAAATTTATACTTTGCGATAAAAATACCTATTTTTTGTCTAAGTAAAAAGTTGGTGGAATATTTAAAGACCGGGCAGTGCCGGCTGATTTCTTTAGAAAGTTTAATGGCGGCTCGTCCATGATTTTGTTTTTGTGTCACTTTTTTTTTGATTTTATAATATTTATTAATCGTGCTTCATATACAAATAAAATTGAGAATCAAATTTCAATTATAGCAATTTATGCAAAAAATTAAAAAATCATCATTGGCGGAGTTTTAGATGGATTTAAGCGGGATACAAAATCGGGTTGAGCCGTTGGGCAGAAATTTCTCTGAAAAGGTATAAATTCTGTCTAAAAAATATATAGCGAAATGGTCATTATAAATTAAAGTTGATTTTCCTTTACCCTCACGATTGTCTATCTACAATTTCACCTAAGGGGCTAACATTCCCGAATAATTGTAAAAGATGCCAATCCGTTCAATCGATGTTTTGACTTGCTCTTAAAGTTTTCAATCTCCTGACTATGAAAAAACTTCGCTCCTTAGTGCATGTAGTTCTTGGGAGACAAAAAGGTGTGGTTATATGTCTTTTGCCCCATTATGTAAGATAAAAAGATTCATAGAATTGCTATAAATTCATTAATTCAAGTCACATAGTTTTGTGAAAATTGACCAAGAAAATATGACCATTTTTTATATATCTCTATTTTATTTTTGTATGAGCATATGTTTAGAAAATTGTTTTTTTAGACAGTTAAAAATTCTTTTACTAAAAAATTATAGCTGTTTTGATATATATTTAGGTATATGACGTTAAGAGGAAAAATAAGGCAAGGCATTTAAACTTCAACAAAATTTTTAGGGGTTCAGAGATTTGTTTATAATTTTTGTAATTATAGTTCAATAGTCAGCATATTTTTCGAAGATAACAAAAAAATTTATAAACACATGTCTAAAGTATAAGTAATTTAAAAATAATGGATTAAAAGTTATGGAACGTTAAAAAATGGGATAAAATACACACCAGGAATACTCTTGTGTTTGGGATTTTCACAAATACTCTTACGAGTTAAGGATAGCTACCAAAATTATACCACCAGAAATCTATTCCTTCTCCACGTTTGTGGAGGTTTGTAAAACCAATTCTTATAAAACTAACAATGCGGACAGGAACATTAAATATTAAAAAACTATTTGATGGTAATTATTTGGATTTTGATTCATAAAAGTAAAAAATTCAAAATTTTTATGACCTTTAAAAACCATTTACAACCTAATAATAGGCATTTTATCAAAATGCAAAAATTTCAACAATAATTAATCTTAAATATATTATGGAGCACATTATAGCCACATATATCTCCTTAATTTCTGGCTACTCATCATATCCAGCCTAAACCCCAATATGATTTTGCAAGAGCCAATCTAAAACATTTCTTCCACTTGGTTAGGTTAAGAAATGGATAGTCACTATTATACCTACCAATCTAATATATAGAAAACAAAATGAAGTAACTGTGTGCTTATTAATTGATTGCCACACAACCTTCAAAACTTTTTATTATATATAAACAAATAAAACACTATATAAATAGTTACAAATTTAGCTATGTAATTAATTTCTAATTTTAATACAAAACCTTTTAACTGAATATTATAACTCATTCCTATATATATATAAATAATAGTAATACCATGATTTGTACCTAAAAACATAATTCATCATGGCACATAAACTCACCATTTTATCATTTATAAATCACATTTTAATAAGAAATTATTCAGTAATTTATATAAAAAATTTATATACATGTTTAATAAAGAATATATATTCATTTATTCCCTTTTTTTAATAAATTATTATGGAACCATAATGGTCTTGGTTTGTCAATCTCCACAATCCTTACTTTCTTGCCTTCAACAATAACAAATTCACTTTGAGCTTCATTGGGCAATGAATTTATAAGGGGTGGATCATCTCTGTACTTTATTTTGATATCATGCTCAATTGGTGCATATTGATTGTTCGGATTAATAATCTTAAGAACATTCTGTGATTCAAACTTAACTTTTTGATAACAATTTTCTAGAATAAACATAATTTATTCTTACGAACATTAGTTACCACATATACAGCCTTTTAAATGAAAATGTCCACAATCAGCACAGGTTAGAATGTCATTCCTAGGAGAATCATTATATCTGGCATTGTCAGCGTGTTTTCGTCTTATTCGTATTGCGATTGACCTTCTCCTCTTAGGCACTCCCCATAAAAACCCATCAAATATATCATTTATGTTGAATGTTTTAGGGAGTAAGGTTTCAGCCAGAATATCTAGAAAAAATTTATGTAAGGGCAATTTTTTTACTTAATTGATAATTAGGTCCGTAAAATGCATTTTCCCAAACTCGTCGCACATTATTTAAAAATTTGTACATGCTGAATGCGCATTTGTTGACTAAGTCGCAAAAGTAGTTTTTATTCTTGGACTAATAATAACACACAGGGTTTCTTTCAGGGGGAAGCCCGGGGGGTATCACCCCCCCCCCCCCCAAAAAAAAAAAAATTTCAAATACCCCCCCGGAGAGTTTTGGAGTTTTGATTGAAGCATGAACTCAAGTTCCATCATTATAATTATATTAATAGGCTAAAATTGAAATTCAATAAATTTTTTTAATTTGTCAGTAAAAAAAATATAAAATTGGCGAAATTAATTTTTTTTTTTACAAATAAGGTAGAAATCATTCATAGACATCATTTTTTAACATCTGTGAACCCTAATTTAAACGAGTTTTTAATAGGCATTTTTTACAATCTTGAAAGTTGCAATTTATCTTTAATTAAAAAATATCAATAGGTAAATAAACATAAATAAATGTATTTAGAATTTTTAAATACTTATAAACTTAAAAAGAATTATTATTAATGATAGATTTTATTGTTTGTTTTTTATTGATATAATATGCTTATTTTGAATTGCAGATGTCTGGTAAATATAAAAGTACTCTTCTACACTACTTTAGTAAAAAGGAAAAGCCATAAAAAGATGGTAAATATGATTTAATTTGGAATAATTTTAATTATGCAACAGGTGAAGATGTGAATAATTGTTCTGTAGAATAAACTCTGGTTTGTTCCATTCAAAGTTATAATGAAAAGGATGGTATTTATATTTATATTACTAACAAAAGATTGCTCATTTAAATGTATATTAACTAATTATAATTTGCTTGCAAGCATATAAAAAAGATCTTGCATTAAGAAACAGGCTAGGGGAGATATCTTAAGACCACTGACCCTGATAACATAGACTGCCGAACAGCTGATAATTCTAAAGTGTCTTTTTTTTATTTGATATTATATAATATCTCTTTAAAAAGGCTTTATTCCGATTGTTTCTCAAATTTTAGTTTTTATTGTGGTATCCGGAAACTAGTGGAATAAAAACGGCTGGGTTTAGTTTAGGACCTTTGGTTTTACTAAGACTAACGGTCGATTTTCTGTTTTTCAAATTTCGACTAGGCTTAGAGAACAGGCCAAAACCTTTGGTCCGTTTAAATTGAGTCGATTAAAATTAAAGGTTGACCATACAAAACCTAGCCATTTTTACAACACTACCGGAAACTATGTTATTTATGTGATATCCTTCCCTTCCCCCTCCCGCGCTTGGTTATATTATTTTTCCCTTCTTCAAGGGCTGTGTTATTCCTTCGCCCATATAATATTATTTGTCCACCATGCTTCAATGATTATTGTATACGCATGCACAAAGCATACTGAATCCATAATTCATATATATGCAGGAAAAAAATAATTTCTTTTTCGAGATAGATAATAAATTATTTTTCTCTCTTGATGTAAAATAAAACATTTTTCCAAGTTTAGCCCATATTCGCGTCCATTATTCGCATATCATATATTTATGGACTAACAATTTGGAAAGGCCACCAATCCCTTCATCCTAATCGAACATATTACGCTCAGCCGGCCCAATAAAACCCCTATTCTCTCAATTATAAATCTTATCCCATGGATATATCATCCTTCGAGATACGACACCATAAAACAGACATAATCTCCGGATAACACAGAATCAAAATACAGAAATGCTATTTGATGATTAATAAAAGAATATAATGTTTAAACAAAGTTTTTTAATTTTTCAATAGATACTTTTAACATTTATGTAAAAAATGTGTTAGTATTAAAGATTTAATTTCTTTATTTTCATTTAATTATGTTAAGTATAAGTTTTCACAGCTAGAAAATATTCTTATTATCAATTATTTTAGGCTTGATGTGTGCCAGCTATTTTTTCAAATACATAAAAATTAAAAATGGCGATATCTGGTGCATTAATGGTATATGTTTTTAACCTTTCACCACATAAACTAATAAATAGCCTTGCGAACGGTCACTAATTATAAGGGATGTAGGCTGCCATGTCAGAGGCATATGTTAGCATAATGCTATTCATTGTGTTGAATAATGCCCGAACACGGCCCGCTAATTTCATACAAAGCCTGAGCCCGGCCCGGATGTTCAAACTTAAGTATGGAAAGATAATCCTTTAATTTCCTCATTATTATCTCTTCCACAACTTTGGCAATTTTGAAAGCACTGTGCACAAGCGCGTAGCCAGGATTTTCTCAGGCGGGGGGGGGGGAACAGCGACAAAACCTTTTATAACATTTTTCTTTATAATATTAAAGAATAAAGACCATAAAAATTCAGCCCACTGCCATGCCTGCTCGGTCTATGGGCCGGGCGGGCTGGGCAGGTAACTGTCTGAATTTAATTTCGGGTAGTCGCACCATTTTGGGCAATTCGCGCTTAATAAGATTATATGGTGTATTATTTTGTGTTCGTGGAATATTTTGTCACTTTTTAATTTATAGTATAATGAAAATAAGAAATAGTAGATCTTATTCAAAAAAATCAAGAATTAATTTTTTTGAAACATAATAAAATCTGCTATTAATCTAACATCAATAGGCCGCCCAGTAGGGCTATAATTGGCATGACCAGGCGGATTCCTAGAAGGGTTCGGGTGACCACGAGCCGGCATGTTAGTTCAAAAATTTTAAGACAAATATGACCTACGATTAAGATATAAATTCTGTTTATATAATATAGAACGCTATAATAAAATACTCTCGTTTGCCCAGGGATTGTCTCTCTAAAATTTCAGCTGAAGTGGGACTATTCTCAATTATTATTTATTAATCCCAATGAATTTAATCGATGTTTCGATTATTTATTAAATAATATTTTAATCTTCTTAATATGTAAAAATGTCGCTCATTGGTGCATGTGGTGTCGGGAAAACAAAGGTGTGGTTATATTGGGCAGTAGCTTAAATATAATTTAAAAGAAGTTTCGGTATCGGGAGCACTCTTGTGACTAGAGTTGTTAAATTGCTAACTTTCTACAAACTCCAGACGCGAGCACGCACACTGAGTGCTTAATAGGCGCGTTAGCACTAATGTGTTCGTTGTTCGGTGCACTAGGCAGAACAATAGCATATAAAAATGCTCGAGGGCCGAGCAGAAACTCGAGCAGATGGTAGCCGGTGTTGAAGCAAGTTAGCAATTTAACAACTCTACTTGTGACTACAGGTCTTTTGAGTTTAAGGATCAATTTCTGATTTTAGGTTAATGTTTGTGTCATTTAAATTACTAGTAAATTCGGACAAAATTATTTTAAGCCTCTGGCACAATAATTGATGGATTTTGCCGAAACAAGATTTGAAAGTTTCTTATAGCTTCTATTTTTTAGAAAATCGTGGAACTATATACTAATGAAGGAATCAAGAGGGGAAAAATATATTTAATTTCTACTAAATCTCAATGGATTAGGTTAAAATAAGCAGCTATTGGATGCTCTGATGATGCTCGAATTCAACAAGTGCATGAATTCGTTTTTCGCTCCCTTCAGTTTTTCCGCATTCAACCGTCTTGGTTTGGAGAATATTGGAGGTCCTTTTGTTTCTATATGATGTTGTGTATTATGTTTTGCTGTTGGCGTATATGCTGTAGGTTTGAAAACAGTTGGGAATTTTTCTAATAACCAATTAAATTCTGGAGGATTAACTACAGCCAATTGTGAAGTTACAGCAATTTGTTTGACTGGTGGAATTGTTGTTTCGATAAGTAGTTTCTTTGAAATATTAATAATAAAGTAAAAATTGTTTAAAAAATCAGCGCCTAAAATTGGAAATTTTACGTCTGCTATTGTAAAGTTCCATTTATATGTTCTTTTAAGGCCTAAGTTTAATGTTAATGATTTTTGGCCAAAAGTTTTAATGGCACTAGCATTTGCAGCTTGAAGTTGTATATCAGATCGAGTGAGTCGTTCATGTTTATTTGCAGGAATAACACTTACTTCTGCGCCAGAATCGATTAAAAAATTCATATGTGAATTATTATCATATATATAAAATAAGCGACTTGGTTTTTTAACGCCGTTGCCAGATGTCGCAAATGTTGGTTGGCCTATTAGTTTTTTTCTGTCTGGCGAAAAGTGCAGGGTTCGATACATTTGACGGCCTTGTGTTGGAATGTTTGGTGATACCAGCATAAGTTAGGCTCGTTTGTCCTAGGCGTGCGTGTGTGTCGGGAATAAGATCGATGTCTTGAAAGAGATCGTGATCGTAATTTTTGTATATCCCTTTTTAGTGAGTCCACTGTGACAGTAAGATTTTTTACTAGCTCTTTCAGGTCTTCCAAGTCTTTATGGGTCAGGATTTAGGGAATTGATTATGGGATTTACGTGGTACGTGGCTGCTATTTTGTCAGCTGTTTCTGCCAATTTTGTGGAAGATTGGTCTTGGGCAAAAATTGATAGTATTCCGGTCATTGTAATTGGAAGTTTATCCATCCATAGTTGTTTGAGTATAGTATCATCCATCGAATGTTTACCTAATAAGGTTTTCATATAACGTAATAGCTGCGATGGGGTACGGTCACCTAATTCTACGTTGGAAAGAAGCTCATGAAGGCGGAGCGTATCACTCCGGGAGGTACGTGTAATTATAGCTTCCTTGAGGGTAGTAAACGGAGCTTCGGTTGGGATATTTTCTAAAAGGTCTTGTACCTCTGTCGTGACCTCTTGAGGAAGATTTTCAATTAGGTAACCTAATTTGGTAAACTCGTTTTTAATTTTTCGTATTTTGAAAAGAGATTCAATTTGAATAAACTAAATTCTAGGATTTAAGGTGTTGAATACGGGGAGTTTGAAGTATATCGTATTTTCTCCAGTGGAATCTTCATCCATTTGTTTAGTTTCCAGTTGGGGCCGCTGCCCCCCTCTAAATCCAAAAAATCTTCAAAGATGAATAAAATTATGGCTAAAATTCTAAAAATTATCATTTTGCCCCTCCCTAAATCATTATTGCTCCCCTCCAAATCCACTCCTGGCTATCAGGTTCACAATACATTGTTGAAAGAATATCTTGGCGTAATATATTAGTTTACTACCATCTCAAATAAACACATTTTGTGAAATAAGTGTTAATTTGAATTAATATACTATTAGGTAAATGACAAAAGCTTGTTGGGAATAGACAAACAAAAATTTTGACAAAACTTTTTTAAAAGTCATATAAAATTTGTATAAAAACTTTTTTGGTATAAATAGAGGTTTAAAAGAGTGGCTACGAATAAATATGCGCTGCCTCAGAAAGGGGCCCTAAAGGGCAATTATTTCTTTTTACAGGGTTACTTCACAATAAAAGTTAAGGTATTAAGAAAAGATCAATTTAGAGAATTTTAAAGATAAGCTTATTTATTAAGAATACATATATCTCGTATGAATAATTTTAATCTAATAAGTTTCTTTCTTATTCAACCCTAGATGACTTAGTTTCAATATAAAAATGTCGATTTTTTAATAAAATTATGCTATATGTACTAGTTACTAAATATCTAAATTAATTGAATGACACTAAAATTAGATATTCAGTTTACAGACTTGCCTATTTGTTGTCCAATTTTGGTTAAGGGTGCAGTTTACTTTAATAAAACACTTTCAGTACCTATGCTCATCCCCTAATTAATTGGGGAAAAACTATTTTAATTAATAGAGATTTTTATTTTTATTTAATATGACTTCATTTTGTTCAAAGTCCTCCCATTTTTTGAATAGCCATAGGCTCAGGGGAGACATAGAGAGGCAGAGACCTCCCCCCCTCTTAAAAAAATTAAAAATTCCAAAATATATATTAAAAACTATGCCTGAACTCCATAATTGATTAATTTTTCACTCGCTAAATCATTATTGAACCTCAATTTAAATGCTGGCTACCCCCAAGTGCCTGTGTTTTACATTATTAATCTCAAATGAATATTTTTATGTATTGGTTTGCATAAGGGTTCTTAAATGAGAAACTTTATCAAGGAACATAGATGTTATCATGGCAAAGTTTAAAACGTTATTAGTTCCGACTCTATCAATCACAGAGTCTTAGATAAGGCTAGAATTGAAAATTTCGTTCATAACAAATGTAGTGGCAATATAAGTCAAAAATCCAATCTATAAACGTACTTAAAAAATTGTCCACAACAGGCTATTAAATTTACCGCACTATAATAAAAATAAGACAAAGTTTGTAATAAAACAAAGGGGCAATGTATTTTTGTGTATTTTTTTTTAAACTCTAGTAGGGATAAGAATATTCTTGAGATGAACATTAATTTAATAATTTAAATCATGGCTAACCCCATGATAATCGATTTTATTATTAAAATTGTTAGATTATTTAAGACATATATTATTTTAATTTTGAGAACATCTTGGGTCAAATACACAGATACGCGAATTCATATCAAAATTCTAATTAATAAATTTTTATACTTTCTCAAAATAACTTACAACCACATTAAGCAAATGTGTCGAGCAATGAAATGATACTCAATACACTAAATAGTCCTTATTTCATTTTTTAAACAGTAGAAGAGTTGTGTTGGTATTTAAAACAAGAGATCTGGACGGGCAGCCTCGGTCCACGGACCTTAAAGCTAGGCCCGCGGGCGGGTACGGATGGGCCCCGAAAAGAAAAAAATTTAAGGGACCGCCCTCGAACGGGTTAAGCAAGATTAACGGGCTCGGGTGGGCCGGGCTCGAACGAGCCTAAAATTCTGCACACGATACTAACATTTATAAAAATTTACGATCCCAACTTTTAGAATCTTTTTTTTTCTATTTTTTCTAAATTTGGATTTTTGGTATTTAGGACCAAAAATTTATTAAGACAAAATATAGATGACCTCAATCCGTATATAAAATTGTAAATGATGTTTTTATACATTTATAATCATGTCAATTTAAAAACATTCTTACCTGTCACGCTCATTCATTTTGCATTTCATGCTGTATTAATTTTAAAAAAATTTGCTCATATTGCATTTTATTTATATGACTAAACTTTTACATAAAATATTGAAGTAGCTTCTCCATTTAAATTAAATAAGTAAAAGTTTAACATATTTTCATAATGTAATTTAAAATTAATGAATAAAATGCTAACTATTTAAATTTAATAATTTAGAGGTCTATTGTATCTTAATTGACTTTTGCAAATTCCTATAAATTAAACTATGGACATTTGGATATCTAATTACACAAAGTTTTACATTCATTTAAACATAACCTTCGAAAAGGTCTTTTTTACAACCCCATTTTTATTGAAAAATTGGGTATTATATTAAAATGTGATGTTGGACAAATTACATCACTTAGATTGACTAGTATGGCAATTTTAATAATGTTTTACGGATCCAAGTGTGGATTTTATTCAAACCCTTAAAATCCACCTATTCAATTGCTCGCGATATCCTATTAATAATATATTTAAGATCGTAATATATATAGCTTACATTTTAGTTTTATTAATAGGTCGGGCCTAATGGGCCGATCTTGATAGGGGGGTGGGCCTGAATTGCATGTAAAAAGCTCGGACGGGCTCAGGCGCCTGAAAGCTTTCAAAACGACCTATTAAAACACTATATATATTTCGGATATTTACAAACTTAATCAAGCTGTTTGTTACAGAGCTCTATAAAACCCATATCAAAAAATCCCCAAAACGTGATGATTTTATCAAAAATCTGGGGGATGGGTAAGGTTAAAATGATAGATATACCTTGAATCTCCCTAATAGGTAAAAATTATGGGCATGAGACCAAATCATATTATCGATTTTTCAAGGTTAATAAATAAAAGGGAGGGTCAAAATAATAGTGCTCATCATCTTTAATTTATATGTCGTGATTGACAGTAAGTATTTTTCTTTGTTCGATTATGGTTTATTCCAAAAAATAATATCTGAGAATATTTTGAAAATATTCGGAACGAGGCGGAAGGTGGTAAAAAACATATACAGTGAAATTATGTTATTAAAATTAATCATAATCTTGCATATAATGCATCGGCGTAGCCAGCATTGGAATTAGAGGGGGGCAATAATAATTTAGGTAGGGGTTAAGAAACATTTTTAAAATTTTAGCCAATTTTGATAAATGTCAACAATTTTTTAAATTTAGAGGGTAGCCGCCCCTCCCTGCCTCCCCCCTTCGGCTACGCCCATGGATAAAACAATAGACGGTAAACAGTTAATAAAGTTGGCCATCATTGGCAATCTAATCAAATTAAACGCAATTCATTATTTTAAATATTTTTTTTTCGGAAGTGTATATAATGTTAATTACACACAACAAAAACCTTTAACAAAGAAAAAAACTTATGTAAGGTAAAGAAAATTTGAAAATACATTGCTTTTTGTTGAAATTATGTAGAACAAAAACATATTTGAGGAGGTAGTAGATGATCACTTCAAGTAATTTTTAGAGTCATATTTTTAAACTATAAATGTAACCCCTCACTCAACGTCCTAACCAGTCTAATGTGTTATAAGTCTATGGATATAACAGAGTATCGTGATTTTGTTTAATTTGGCTTTGAGTTGAGATCAAATTTTCTTTAAAATATTAGGCTGAAAAAATTACTTATGTAATCTACCCCTGAGTTTTTTGGCTCATAATTGACTTCCTATGATTTGACTATTTGTAGGGAAAAGGGGGTGGCCCAGTTTGGCATTTTACACGGAGATTGTTTTGGTATCAAAGGGACAACAGAACGGATGCTCTGCTCTTCCACTTTAAGTTTCGTTCAATTTTAAAACTTGAAACACTTATCATTGTTTGCGGTATTTTAGAAGATTTTTACCCTCATATTCAATGTAAATTCTTCCGTAAGAATATGTTAAATATTTTAGAAGATTTTTACCCTCAGTTATACGTTAAAAACGATATTTTATTAAATTCTTGACATTAGACTATCTTTATTTTCCCCAAAACTTGACTTGCTGGTGTAGCCCTTAAAGAATGTCAGATTTAAGAAATCGTATCGACAATATCACTGGTCATTCTCAGATAAAGGTGAATTTGATATAACAAAGTACCTAATAACCTTGAAGAACTTTAATGCATAATCTTTATTTTTGCTGTTTTAAATAATTAAAAAACATATGAGAGATTTTTTCAAAAATCATTTTTATTAAAAAATAATAATAAGAAGAATTTTTGGAAAACGCGCAACGTAGCGAATTAATTATTGCCGAAAAATTGTGTTGGATTAATTGTATTGTGAACACTGAACAATCAAAGAAAAACATTTCTCGGATTTCGTTATATTAAAAGTTAAAGAGAAATTAATTAAATCGAGTTATAATTTATTGCACTTTACTAAAAATACGTCAATTATCAGTTTCCCTGTTCAATCGCTTAAATTTGATTTTAATACAATATCAATTATATTGCTTAGGTAAATTCTGACTTTTGTACGATCACCTTCAATAAAAATCGATCGGGGAAATAAGATGAAATTCATAAGCCGTCGCTAAGACATTTGCAATTCGCCAAAGCAACAGGTAGAGAGAGGTATGATTGATTACCTATTTAAAGGTTTTACAAAATTTATAGCAATATATGAATTACATACAAGAAATAGTTTACAATATATGTTTATATAATTATAATTTTATAAGTGTATAATTTCATAAATGTTGGCTTGATTTATTTTAGAAGTCTATTCCACAATCGCAGAATGAAAATATTTTTGTAAACCGTACGGTGTTTAAAACATAGAAAAATTACTATAATATATATATTTCTTTATTTTGTTCAAAATTACTTTATCAATTCAACTTTGATTAAATTTACAATACTAATAAGACCAAGGCACATTTCATAGGTTAGATGGGGATCAGAAATTGCACATTTATTTTCCAAATTTATTAGACTCTAATATAAATAATGGTAGGAGTCCGGTTACAATTTTAATATATAGTATATGAATATTTAGAAGATAAATAAAAAGTTAAGTTGATTTCCCAACCCTTCTTTACCCATCCAATATTAGTTATAATAAGGTGATTAGGGTGACTGATTTTTTAAAATAAGGCTCATCAAACATTAAATGCTGCTATCGCACACCACTAAGTATAAATCGAAGTACTAAACATCAATTCAAATATCATTTTTATATGGATCCATTTGAGTTGGCTTTAAAGCCCTCTCCGCCCAGTAATAATGATCATAAAAACAATCTTAACATTTTTTGTTATTAAGGTGCATTTACATATTTTGACCTCCGTTCCAACTCCCTTCCCTTTGCTCTAGCGCTAGGTTAAGGTTGCCCTGAATTTACCTGGCTCCTCCTCAAATGCCCTGCTCAGTGGGTAAGGAGGGGCGATATCTTTCCGCTCATAAACTAAGTGGCCCCAATATCGACGTTACCGGCGCCTCCTAAATGGCGCATAATCAATTTATATAATAAAATCAATAATTAATAATTTGGCACACCAGGCGCGCGCCCACCAAGCTAAATTGCAGGAGCGCGCAGCTAAGCAACGAAAAGGGAAAAAAACGAACGACCCCGAAGAGCAACTATGTAACGGGCCTTTATTTCATTTAATATACATACTACGCTCGAACATAGTGTTCTATCACCGCCGAATGGTACATCACACCTACACTACTACTACCTACTTCGTGTCACATTCGTTCAAGCTGCTTTTTTTGTTTTATCCGATAGAGAGACAAAGGTGGATTGCGTTGGTCAAAGAATTTTTGCGGGGAACTAATTTATTTTTAATTTCGATCGTTGAACCTATATCATAATTGACGATTTCCAGCCTGCTCCTGCCCCAGTTCGCTCATCCCAATATATAATTATTATCGCTATCTTATCAGGACTACGTAAATATTTTACGCTAGAACGACCATTAAATGGTATATATTGAATGGTCCAACGGTCACATTTTCAAACGCTTCCTATCTGATAATGTTTTCTACGTTATGTTCGATTGGGTGATAACCTAGTTACCCTAAATTCAATTGAATGAAATTGGGAAAATACCTAAAGGTAAAATCATCCTTTACACACTCTTTATATAATGGTAGAATCTTTTATACTTTTCCGTGCACTTTATTTTTCAAAAATTATAAAAAAATTAATAGTTTAATTTTTTTTTGTTTTTAATTTTGTACTCACGTCCATCCTGGGCCCTATATGATTTATTAAGAAAATTATGATCTCAATTATTTTATTGCAATTGGTAATTTAAAAAATGGGTTTAGATAAACTTTAAATAAATGATTTTAATCCAAATAATAATTAACTTGATCGATAAAAAATTGTAAAAATATACATATAAGGCATATCGTACTTAACATAAAATTTGAAACTTCATAAATAAACTTGAAATTTTTTAAAAGTCACATAAAATAAATAAATTTATTAATTCAGTGGTCTATCATTTATACGAAAATGTGATTTGATTTAAAATATAGAAGATTTAAATTTGGAGTTTCCTAGAAAAAATTAATTAATTAATCAATAAATTTGGCCTGACGTAAAAATAATATTTATAGCACCTTAGATTCTTTCCGTTAATATATTAAACTTCTCATCGTATATGGAAACATAAATTTTCGGACTTGGATTTGTTAAATTTAATTTGTCATGAACTATAAAAATTATCATATATTTTTTTTTACCTCAACCATAGTATTTATAAAGTATATAGCATACAGCAACATTCGAATAATTAACTTATTATATAACGAAAGTCTAATAAATTGTTTCATGACATTATATCCAAACCAAAGTTACGTTTTAATATAAAAAAATTTACACTCATCGGTTTAGCCCATTAAATTACTAAATTTAAAGTGTTCAAAATTATTTCAACTGAAAATCGTAAGGTGTTGAAGTTTTTAAAATTTGAGCCCTTTTATGGATTTATATTCCATGAGCATTAATTCGCCTTAAAAAAGTTATTTAGTAATTGTCTCAAGTTTTAATTAAAATATATTTTTTGATCAATTAACTGGTTCAACAAGAAAAATCGACCGCATCCTGTTGGCAGATTTTGGTAGAGTTTTTCGCGGTGAACACGAATATATTTTTAATTTATTCACTATACGTCATGTTTTTCAGATAATATCAAAGTTGCTAAAAACAGAAAAATTGGCATTATTCAAAAGTCAATAACTTGCAAATTAATCTGTAAAATTCTAATTTAACAAATTTGATTTAGAAACATGGTGAGATAAATCCATTGAGTCATTGTTAATTTTATAAATATCAATAATTTTATAAAACATTGTAAAAATAAACCACGGCCCGTCCAGGCCCGACCTATTGTTTTATTTTAAAGAAGAGCCCGCCTAAGGCTGACACTCAAACCGGGCATTTCAGGTCAGTCTCGGGCCGTGCAGGTCTCTAGTAGTAGTAGATAAACAAAATACGCACTTAATTCTTAATGTTAAAGGGAAGGGAGGACGAACTTAACTCTGGGGCAATTTGTCAGTGTAAAAATTTGGAATATATATCAAAAAATTGCATAGCAATTAAAATTAATAGAGTTAGGGTAAAAAAATTTCAATGGATTCCTCTCCCCTTTATTCATGAGTCAAATTTATTAAACTTATATTTTACCGATTAATTTGCAAGTTATAGACGTTTAAAACGCTAAAATCTCTGTTTTTAGCAAATTTCACAGGAATTATCTCAAAAACTTAAAGTATAGCGAAAAAACTAAACATGTATTTGTGTTCACCGTAAGAAAATCTACCAGAATCTGCAAACAGTTTGCCAATTAATTTTATAAGTCCATTATTTGTTGACCAGGTAATTATAGCTTCAACAGTGTACTCCCAAGGAAAAGTAATGTATCTTAATTAATATAAGTTATCGATGTAATTTTATATACCAGACGTCCTTGAAGGTAGTGATGTTTAATCCAGGTGATATCTATATGCCGAAATTTCTTCATTAAAAAAGAAAATTTCAAGCATGCTACCTCGTATTATTTTGCCTTACAAATTTAAATATCCGTTAAATACTTTTAAAATTAACAATACTACAACGTAAACATCGTAGCAATTCTTCAAACCCTCTGTCTTTATTTTCAACCCTTAAATAAAAGACCCCACGCAACTATATTAAGCGTAGTTTGATGATGTAATAAATTTGGCACAAACAAAATATTATATATAAATGTAAGAACGAAAATCACATATAGGGGAGACCGGGGCTAGTCGTAGCCCGGGGTTACTATTATCTTTCTAATCATTTTTTAAAATAATGACGATATTAAATCAAAATTTAAACCATATGTGTATTTTTCCATAAGGCAGAAGTAAAAAAATTTTGTTTATAAAAAATAAAATTTAAAATTTTTATTGAGAAAAAACGATTTTTTGGGGCTCTTAGTAGCCTTTACAAAATCTTTTATTTTGCACATAAGATTTTTTTGGCTGAATATTTTGGATTGATTTAACTTTTATCTTATAAAGGGAGATTTTTTATATAAAAACCTAATGATTAAATTTTAATATGCAATATAACTTCTTAACTTATTGATTGTTTATGAAAATAGGGGTCGGGGCTAGTCGGAGATGCTAGCCATTTTTCATAGTGTCTTACAAATGACAAGATTTAAAAAACAAAAAATTTTGTTTAATAATCTAACTTAGTGTTATTTCTTATTTGGAATAGAAATAGACTATGATTATACATTACAAAACGACTAAAATTTATTTTACCTTGCTAAATCCGTCTTTTAAGTGTTCCTATGTCAGATTGTCATCTTGACCCGTTTTTATTTGTTTTATAAAAAAAATAATTATATTACATTTGCATTTTCTACATTTTTTATAATGGAACAATATTTTTATGAGTTAGCATACACTAATATGAAGTGAAAACGTTAGACTTAATCTAATGGCCATGACTAGCCCCGGGCATTTTCAAAACTTTTTGGATTTTTGTTTTTTTTAAACTTAATTTGTGAGAAAACTGTTACTTATTTCCCTCCAAATTTTTTTCCTATAGTAAAAATAGACCTTAAAAATATATTCCAAAAAAAAACGGGAAAAATTGTCTTTAGTTTTTTTTAAAACGCGATTTAATTTTTTATGGCTATAGCCCCTAAAATATATTTACTATTGTTAGATTTTCCCTATATTACGCTCCATCTTCGCTTACATTTTCTGTTTTATGATTAAAGCATTTACAACTTAACCAACTTGAAAATTAAATTAACTTGTTCAGCAATGTCAGATTATTGAGGTTAGCTTTAATATGATTAGTTATATAAGGAAGAAAGATAAGTCCTTCCCTAATAATCATATTGGTAGCCAGGGGGTGGTCGGGAGCGGCGGCTGCCCCCATCTAAATCCAAGAAATCTTCAGAATTTAATATGATTATGGCTAAAATTGCTAAAAATTATCACTTTGCCTTCCCCTAAATCATTATTGCCCCCCTCTAAATCCAATCCTGCCTACGCCCATGATGCTGTTATACAAATTGTGCTTTTCATTGAACGCTCCATTTAAATAGAGGACTAACATTCTTTCAGATAAATTAACTCAAATGTATAACAACTTATTTTTTCATTTACAAAAAATTAGAAAAATAATTTATTTACTCTCATAATCAATAACACTTTATCCAATCTCACACAAATTACTTTCGTGGTTGACAAGGTAATATATTATTAAACTAAATTTCATTAAATTATTATAAGGCACTTTTTGCTATTAGCACCGCTTTAATTAAAATGAGTAGAGTCATGGGCGTACCCAGATTTTGAATAAGGGGGGGGGGGGAACAGATTATTATTTAACATTTTTTTTGTTTGACTATTCAAAAATTTTCCTGAGAGCAAAAAAAAGGTCTCGACTATCCAAAAATTTCCCTGAGAGCAAAAAAAAAAGGTCCTTCACTATCCAAAAATTTTCCGGCGACCAAAAAAAAAGCAACTCCTCAGGGGGTCCGGCTGCCCCTCTCTGGCTAATTAAAGGGGGGGCAAAACATGTTTTTTTTTAATTTCTAAGGGTTTTTGTATTAAACTTTTTTTTTAATTAGGGGGGGGGGGCAGGGGTATGCCCATGAGTTTAACTTTAGCATATAAATTAGTTTAAAAATCGTAGTTTTTAAGATTATCTGATAAAAATTTTGTTTTGTGTCCAATTGTAAATTGATTTACAACCTTCTTGTGCTGTCTATGTCTACCATTAACAAATATACAAACTAATTTAATGCGTGTTATTTATGGAATATGAAATCGAATAAGAAGGTCCATAGCTTAGGTGCACATTTTTCGTTATTCTAACAAATATATGATTTTTACCATTTTCTAATAGAGTCTACACTTATAAAATCTCAGCTTAAAAATATAATTATATACGTTCACACGAAAGCAAACTATTGCTTACACATTAATTTATTTACTTATTATCGGAATATGTAATGGGATAGTATTCTTTTGCTCGAACAAAAGTAATATAGCTAAGTATAAAAAATAAATGCTTTTTAATACTAATATAAAATTATTATTACTTAATGACTTTAATGATATAATAATTCTGATAATGGTTTACATAGGCACATAATATGGATTATAGAAATTGAATGTAAACTATGTAAGGTTGCTTGATTCACAAAACCACTTTGGGTCTTCTTAATGATTGTGGCTTGATTAACTGGAACAGGAAATATCGTTCGCTTTATCTCAGATGGATGAATTTGTTCCAATTATTTGACCAAATCCATTCTTCCGAACCATTTATCATATTCAATACAAGTTCATTTATCCACAACTTAAATAATTTAATTTAACCACAACATCATGTCTCATCATTCGACACAAAAAATGGTGCGTAAACCAACTTTCGGCTCGTATCGAAAAGGACGTCTAGGCAGTAATCTTAAGTTTTCTAAACCCGGTGATGCATGTGGTCCGCCCTTGCTACCATCCTCGCATTCGTTTGAATCAGTTGGTGGTAATCGAGGAAGCTTAAATCACAATACATTTGATTCAAGCCATTCTATTAAATGGTATACCGGTTGCACAACTTGTTGTCGCCCGTTTGTAGGTCGTAATAATTCCAGAGAACTTTTTCTCCAAAGAAACCCATACAGCGTTAAAGTGCATTCTGCGCGTAGTGATATTCTCAATACCGACCTCCAAAACACCAAATCAGGTAGAAATTTTCGATTTGGCAAATTATTTAATAGCCGGCGGTCATCAAGTATGGCTAATCGCCGCAAGCCTAACAAAACCTCTAAAAACCGAACCCAATGCCTCTATTGCTGTTACAAACCCATTACCTCAAACATACTTTGCTGGTTCAGGGATTGCAAGGAAGATACCCTAAGGCTGTGGCTCATGGCCCTTGTCCTTTTCAGCTACATGCTCATGGGCTGTTTTATATTTTCCTCTATGGAATCTTCCTACGAACACGATTACAAAGAAGATTTTAACGCGACGGTTGATGCTTTTAGGCGCCGCTACCCTAATGTAGATCCGGTTGATCTTGGGCATTTACTCGAACTCTATGGCAATGCAACTTACAATGGATTTGTGGGTGTGCGCTCAAGGTGGGATTTTTACGGGGCACTGTATTTCACCTGGACCGTTGTATCTACCGTTGGTAAGTTTCCCTATTTACAAAATCTTCTCTGCATAAGCTACGTAATAAATGGTTTTTTAATATATAAATATACATAATTAAATTACTAATTAGGAATAAATTTGATATTTTTTTGTGTAGTCTTTCTGTATGAAATTTTGGTTTCCTTTTTAAACCAAGTCCCAATAAAATATTAATATAAAAACAACAAATATTCTAAGTCATGTATGATGCAATTAATCCAAAATAATTTTAAGAGAGTTGTGGATTGAGCAAGTGTTAGGGTTAAAAATATAATGTGATGCTAAAGTATAGCAACTTTTTAATTGGGTGGCTGGCAACTAACATTACCTCTTAAAATATTTGAAAAACGTGCATGAAGTTTATATGAAGAGAAGATAAAATAAGATTGCACAATATTAAAATTTTTATTTATAACAAAACGATTTTGAACAAAATTTAAAACGATATAAAAAATCAATTTTTTATCCCCGCCGAAGAAAAAAAAGTTAAAAGCTTATTTTTGTTTTTATAATAATATTGATTTGATTCAATTAAAAATTTAAAACTAGATCCATCGTTGTATCACAATTCATTTAATTTAGCTTACATTTAAGAATTTTTTATTAAATTTAAAACACTATAAATTAAAAACAACACTTTATATATTTTGGATGAACAACTATGTGGGTTAAATTTACTTTAAATTTGCTATTATACCAGTTTGTTTGAGAAACTTAAGAGACTTTACATTGTTTATTTAATGACATTAACCTAACAACCTGATCAAAACATCATGGCAATTTATCTATGTGAAATAAGATAACTTATTGACCTTTTGCTAAAATATGATTTCTTTATATACCATCACAGCATTTTAGTTAACATAGTGAAGATGACTATCCATATTAACAACTACAATTTGCACATACTTTCAATTAAAAGCATCCAAAATTTTAATTTCGATAGTTATGTGTTTAGGTAGAATTTTATAAAGCAAATTGCTTGCTTCCTTGAAGATATCACAATATTACATTTAGCTAATTGAGAATAGGATGAGTTCGGGTGAAAATTTTAATATGCTCTCGGGTCGGATCGGGTTGGATTTAAAGTGTAGGGTCAAGGGTTATGAATCTTACATTGCAGAATACACGGGACATATCTTTAAAAATAATGCTATTATGTATGATATTTTTAATAAATATTGAAATTTATAATTGAAGATCATTAATTTAGTTATTTAAAATTCATTTTGCTTTTTTAAATCTGATTTTTTTAATTTGGACGCAAATTTAAATTTGATTCGTGAAAGGTAAAATATGTCAACAAAATAATATTTTTAAATTGTACTTAAATAGTGTGAAGTTGTAGTTCATTATATTCATAAAACAAATAAGATTATGTTTAAATTTATTAAATGATTCATTTGAAACTCTATGCTATCTTATATATATATATATATCTATGATATAATAAATAATTAAAATAAATTTAATCAAAATCAGTGGAATGCATTATTTTCATAAATCGCACTTTAATTTGTCGATTAAATTTTAAACACCCTCATGGGAGTAGCCAGGAAAGTGAAGTTAGAGGGGAGGGGGCAATAATTATTAAGGGATAATTTTTTTAATTTTAGCCTTAATTCGATAAATTATCTGATTTTTTGGATTTAAAGGGGCCCATCCGCCCGTCGCCACCCCCTGGTTGCCCCCATGCAAACCGCAATTTTTCTTACTCTTGAATACCAAAATTTGAAACACGTTCGAAAGAGATTCGGTTAAATTTTTTTTAACTCTAGACGGGTCGGGTTGAAATTTTTAAAATGCATTCGGGTTGGAATTTTTAAAATGATTTTGGGTCGGGTTCGGGCTGAAAAAGTTAAAATCCTTTAGGGTCGCGGGTTCGGGGTGAAAATTTAAGAAAAATTTCTGGTCGGATCGGGTTGAAAAAAGGTGACTTTTTAATTCTCTACTAATATGTTTTTGGCTTGTTTAATATAGCAACGGTGCATTGGAAACGTTAAATTTACCAAAATTTAATTTTTACATTTCAATATAAATCAGGCATTTTCTGATAATACAAACTAATAAACCATATATTATTTTATCAATAATATGGGCATTTAATTTTTTATCAAATTTAATGTTTAAACGTTATTTTTCAAATACTGGTATAATGGGTAAGCTTTCATAGCCTCCGTTGCTATATTCGACAATTGATATTTTTTTCGTAGGCACGGGTTTCCATAAAAATACCTGTTGAAAAATGTTGGGAAAGGTATGGATTTTTGATGCACGATTTCTTAAAAGGGGGTAAAATATGTATTAAGCATATAGCAGAGAATGGTCGGAGCGGATTAATGTCATGCTTTGTAAGACAATCGATAATCAATATGCCTTATTAGCGATAACGTCACCTCAGGGGCAATTTTGCCTCCTCCCCTCATTCTGGATAAATTATGTTTAAGCCTTATAAATAAATTTTTGATGCACGGGTTATGGGTTCAATATTAGGTATGCCAATTACGTGGCTACGGCAACAAAACCTACAGAGGAGCTACGCGTTATTTAATACGGCAAACCAAAAATTCAATAACCTCAGGGCAGTCGTTATAATATGTAATATAACGGCAAATTTTTGCTCTGATCAAATAATTTATTAGCAACCAAATCATTTGAAAAATGAGAAAATTAGCACATTACATACCATGTATAAGGTATATAGGGGGAAAGGAAGGGAGGTTCAGTATTTCAGGTTTGATTAAAAAGTATGCATACAATTACAAATTTATGGTAAAAATTAGCCTTCTTTCCCACAAAACGAATAAATCTAAGTGATTATAATATTGGGTAGTTATGAAATATTAATGGCTGCCAATAGTCTAATAGCATATTTGAAGTGCAATGGTTAAAAAATTGACATCATTATGAAATTATTTTATGCGAAAATGTTGTGGATCACAAAATGTAACTAAATCTGTCTGAACAAGGATAAATTTAAATTGATATTCATTTGTTTTGTTATGCATTGCATTTATGAATATATTAAGATTATATATGCGCAGCATCTGACTCAAAAGGCGATGGGTGCGAATGTAAAAAATGTTTTAAAGCATTTGAGAAATATTTAAAAGTCAGGTGAAATTTTTATTGTCCAATTTAAATGGATGAACTTATGATCAGTATTTAAAATGTTAAAAACTCAATCGATAGTAAGCTATAATCATTAACAGATTGCTGTTAAAGGCCTGCTCAATTATGCAAGCAAGCCTTTAAAGCAAAACTCGAGTTTGATAAGTTTAATTATATAATATTATATTCAAATCTATTTTAAGAGGTTAATATAAAGCAAGTTTGACACCCGAAATTATTTGCTAAATAGCTTATTTTTAAAAATCCTTGTAATAAATTGATTAAAATCTATGTTTCAGCAACAACAGAGTATAATTTAGCGTTAAAAAACACCAAAAAATGCCCGGCCCGCTGCCCGAACCTGCCCGCCCGGCCCACGGGCCAGGCAACTGTCTTAAATTCTGACTTTCGGGCGGGGCCGGGCGGGCACCGTAACAAGATTCGGGCAATTCGGGCTTAATATTGTTTTCAAAATAATGTATTATATTGTTTTTGTGTATAATTTGTCACTTTTTAATTTGATTTTATAATGTTTGTTCATCCTAGTTTTTATCAAAAAATAATCAAAAATTAAGATAAATTTTTTTAAAAATACAACGATATTAGTCCTAAAAATTGTAAACACGCCATTTCGGACTAAGCAGCTTTTATAATTCGGGCATGGCCGGCGGACACAAAGAACGGCTCGGGCGAACAGAGCCATTATAAAATCGGACCGGGCCCGGGTTAGGCAGAAATATTCTAACAAATCTGACCTCTGTTAAAAACAACAACTTAATTCGTGAGCGCAGCCAGGAGGGAGGCAGGGAGGGCGGCTGCCTCCCTATAGATCCAAAAATTCATTAGAATTTAATAAAAACTTTAACAAAGATCATTTGCTCCTCCCTAAATCATCTCTAATTCCAATGCTAGCTACGCCCGTGACTTAATTATATAAATCAATAATTTAATTGTGATTTTTATTGAAAATTTGTTTATAAGGGTAATTAAACCCTAAATGGCTACTAAATTCCATGAATTATTTTAATTTACTACAAAAGCTCTTGACAATAACTTTATTATACAAAAAAAAGCTTCGTTCTTTATATTGCAAAAACTTAATCAACAAGTAAAAAACAATGTGCCATAAATTTATTAAAAGCTTACACTTATTTTAAGTATGTAATTCATAAAGATTGGGGTATATACCTAAAAAACATCGATTCTCAAAACAAAGCATACAAGAACATTTATGCATAACAACTTGAATTTATTCCTCATGATTTTGTCAAAGAACGACGGGTTTTAGATAAAGTTTTCTTTGACGCTACATATATAGGAACTTAAGGGATAACCAGCAGTAATGTGAATTAATATGTTTTTGCCTTGTCAATGTATTACATAATGTAGAAATGGTATTTTTAAGAGCAATAAGGAGTATTCGCATATATTTACCATCAAGATTAAGTCGCTGTAATATATACACGATGTTGACACAAAACCTTATATTGTGTTGTGTATTATTGGTCATTTAGATTAAGTGATTACATTATATAATGGATGCTTTTGTATTTGATATACTTCCGTTATAAAATTAATTGTATAAAAAACGCTAATCGTTAAGAGGTATAATGAAAAAAATATCAAAAATATTTTAAACAGTGATATTTAATTAAAAATATTATCATTTAAATATATCCCATGAGAATTATTTAAGTTCTTTGTGGTCAATTTTAAAAAAAGTGCGTGCGTTCAAAAAGTAAGTTATGAAAGTATTTAAACTTGTTTTCCAAAATCTCAAAAAGTGTTGAGAAAAATTACACCTTACGTCTTAATAATTTAAAAACTGAACTTAATAAAAAGAAAATGTTTTATTCCAAATTTATTGTCTATTCTATCAACTTGGGGAAGATTAGTTAAAGAATGCTCTAATGTTTTTTTGAAATACGAAGTTTCTTAGTTACAAAAATATTTCGTCCGCAAACTATGATATTTTTTAACTTTTGAAACAAGACAGCTAACGTTTTTAACGGCAGGTTATATCGGTTAAATGTTATATATAATTAGAGCTGTTAAAAGTTCCTTTTAAAAAGGAACTTGTCAAGTTCCAGTTCCTTTGCCTAAAATGGAACTAATTCCAGTTCCTAGTTCCTCATTTTAAAAAGGAACTAGTTCCAGTTCAGTTCCTTTGAAGTTCCTTTTTTAATTTTTTTTTAAATGTACAAACATCTTTTATTAATTCGTAAAACCAATATATTATATATTACAATTTATAAAAATCATCAGGTAATAAATGCTTATTTGATTTTAACAAAATATTATTTTCAAAGTTGTCATCTAAAAGACATGTTCGCTTGTCTCCAAATAAAATTTTGCCCAAGCTAAATAATCTTTCCACAGGGGCACTTGATGGTAATGGCGTATTATATTTAATAAATAGTTTTTTAAATGGGAAAAACTGTCTAAAAGACTTAAATTCCGGTTATTAGAAAGCAAAAAACGTTCAATTGATTCATTCTTTTCATCATTTTTTAATTCAAAAAAATCCATTTCTGATAAACTAGGTCCAGCCTGTTGAGATTTAGGACTAGGAATATGATAAAAATTAAAAACCAATTAAAGGAAATGAACTTTATATAAATTACCATAAGTCGAAGAATTTATTTAACAAACACTACCGTGAATAAAATATTAAATAATATTTAAATTATAAATTAATTTAAAAAATTTTAATGTAAATTGAGGCAAAAGGAACTTTTAAATAGTTCCTTTTGAGATAAATTGAGAAAAAAAGGAACTAGTTCCAGTTTCAGTTCCTCATTTTAAAAAGGAACTTATTAGTTCCTTTTTTAAAAAAAAAGGAACTAGTTCCTTGGAACTAGTTCCTTTAACAGCTCTATATATAATATATAAGTTGTAACTATAATTAATGCGATAAGGGGAGAGCCGAACTAGGAATGCGGAGCTAAATTATGCGCAAGTTAAAAGAATTAAAATATAAATGCAATTTAGACTGCAAATAATGATACTATCTATAGGCGTAGCCAAAAATTTCTAAGGGGATGATAATAAAAAAACGTATTTGTTGCTGTCGGAAATAACTTGGATAAGCTATATTATATTATATTTTGACCAGATGGGTTTGTGCTTAAAAAATTGTATAAGCAAGAAGGAAATTTTAAAGCGTCTAAATGTGTTTAGAAAGGAATATCGAAACACTTGTTTATGATAAAAAATCAGATTTTAATTTTCATTCTTAATCTTAACTATATTTAGGACATTATGGAGTCTTAAATACACCGGTAGGGGAGACCTAGTCGTAGCCCTGGGCTATTATTATCTTTGCAATTATTTTTAAAAATAATAATGATGTATAATTAAATTTTAAACCATATGTTATTTTTTCATAAGGTATAAGTAAAAAAAATTTTGTTTAGAAAAAATCAAATTTAAAATTTTTATAGAAGAAAAACGATTTTTCGGGGTATTAGTAGCCTTGACAAAATTTTGTATTTTGCACATAAATTTTTTTTGCCTTTATATTTTGGACTAATTTAAGTTTTATCTAATAAAGGGATATTTTTTATATGAAAACCCCCTATGATTAAATTTTATTCGCAATATGACGTGTTGAATTATTAATTGTTCATAAAAATGGGGCTATTCGGAGAGGGGCTAGTTCTAGCCATTTTTAATTGGGCCTTACAAATGACAAGATTTAAAAAACAAAAATTTTGTTTGATAATAATTTATCTTAGTGTAATTTGGAATATTAATAGACTAATTAAAGATTTTTTCTATTGCAGAATTTGTCTTTTATGGGTACCGAAATCAGATTGTCATCTTAACCCTTTTTATTTGTATTATGTATATAACCATATTACATTTGCATTCTCTATGTTTTTTTTATAATAAAACAATATTTTTATTGATTTGAGTTAGCATACACCAATAGGAAGTGAAAACGTAAGGGATAATATATCGCCCAATAGAGTATGACTTGCCCCGGGCATTTTTTAAATTTTTAGGATTTTTGTTTTTATTAAATTTAATTTATGATAAAACTATTAATTTTTTCGATCCAAATTTTTTTCCAATAGTAAAAATAGACCTTAAAATTACGTTCCAATAAAAAAATTGAAAAAATAATTTCTAGTTTTTTTTTAAAACGCGATTTGATTTTTTATGTCTATTTAGTCCCCGCTCTCCCCTAATAATTTGATTGATTTTGCATTAATAAACAAATGATGACTTCTTTCATTTATAAACAATTAAAACTTTTACTAACCAATAAATAAATAATAAATAAATGGGGGAGTTTGAGGTAATAGTAATGAAACGTTTAAAAGGAAAATGAAAAATTACTTTTTTATAGTTTTTTGTTGAGATATATTCATGATTTTTATTTTAGATAAAAATTGTAGGAAGATATTTTAGATTCATAAAATGAGTATAAAAAATCCTAAGGATTATAAAAATGCTTAAGGCAAAAACAAGTTTTACCCTTTTACATAGTTTTGTTATTGCAGAAAAAAAATTAAAATAATAATTATTGTCTTTTAGAAGTATAATATATTCTCCTGCTAGTTCTAGTTTAGATTAAAGCTTAACAAACTAAATAAATTTGAATGTAGCGAAGGAACTACACTTTCCTTTAGACTTGGCCCCACCCTTTATTAGACAACCATATTAATAAAATTGAAAAAATAAAGTTATCATTACAGAATTGAAACAAAAATTCGCGCCTCTTTGGCGTGTTCCCTTCTCCCCAACCAATTAGGCTTCGGAATCAAGGGAGGTTGCGAAGCCGCCCATACGGCCCGAATACTTTTTGAATCATTACCCCACACAGATCTTTTAGTAAAACTAGGCTTTAAAAACGCATTTAATAGCGTCAATAGGGCGGCGTTTCTCGTCCCCTTTCAGAAATCATACCCCCAATTTTACTCATATGCCCTCAGTAGTTATAGAGACCCATCCTTTCCACTGTTTGGGGACAAGATAATACACTTCTCTAGTGGGATACAGCAAGGCGATCCCCTAGGCCCAGCGCTTTATGCCAAGCTATACAGGGGATCGTCCAGAAACTGTCTACCACAGGAAGCTTTTCTTGCAACCTATGGTACATAGACGACGGATTTTTGGTGGGCCCCGCAAGTGAAATACGTAAAATACCGCCGATTATTAAATCCTTTTCAGATTCGATTGACCTCGAACTCAACCACTTAAAATGTGAAGTATACAGCAGGGATCCTTCAATAGATCCCTCAACACTCCCCTTTCCTGTCCTCACTCTCGACCAGTTTAGCCACCTAGGCGCACCGCTGGGTGGGCTTATATCTTCCCAACGCTTTCTGGCCAAATTTTTAACTTTCATAGAGGTTGTCAAACCTACCCTGCAGAAACTAACCCCACACCATACATTTTTTGGCTAAAAAGTTTCTGCTAATTCTGAAAATAAATAACGCCTTGCGTGCTTCACCTATTTTTAGCTGCCCAGAGCAATTTAATTTAATCGAACAAAACATTCAGACTCTTTTTGAAACCTGCTTAAATATAAAGTTTACTCCAGTCCAATAACTCCAGGCATCCCTCCCTTCTAAGAGTGGGGGGTTGGTATTCGATCTCCGCAACAGATAGCATAAGCGTGTTTTATATCTTCGCGCATGAGTACCAACCCCCTTATCTCTGCCATGATATCCCTCCCAGACCCGCACCTCCAGGAGGCTCTCCACAGGTGGGACGCGGACAAGCTCGAGTCAGCCGAACGACACCTCGGTGTGACCCAAAAGGAATGGGATCTTCCCCTAATAGCACGTTCCGTAGCTTTTCTTTCTTCAAACGAACGGTCTCAGGGAAACCTCCTTTTCATTTGGGCCTCTTCCAAAAGCGGTTACGAATGGCTCGAAGCTATCCCGAGCAGGAATTTGGGACTCCATATGTCTGGGGAGGAGTTACGCATAGCCATAGGCCTGCGTCTCGGATGCGACATGGTATCTTCTTTCGTATGCGATCTCTGCAAACAGCCGGTCCAACCCAATGGTCATCATCCCCTCCATTGCAAATACAGCAAAGGCCGCAACCCCAGGCACACGGCGATCAACAAAATCATCGGCCAGTACCTTAGGAAGGCTGGCTACCCAAACACCTTGGAGCCCGTCGGCCTTAGCACCACCGATGGGAAAAGACCTGACGGGGTCACGCTCATCCCATGGTCCCGTGGACTGGATCTCACTTAGGACTTCACCACGGTCGACATATTTGCCCCATCCAACTCCTCTCCCGACCTTATAGTTAGTGCAGAGAATAGGAAGACAGCCAAATATTCTTCCCTCGTGGACACAACATTCATTCCCGTAGTGGCAACCACAATTGGAAATGTAGGCGTTGAAGCTCTCGCTCTCCTGAAACAAATTGGAAAAGCGATCTCCAGCGTCTCTTTAGATTTGAAAGAGTACTTTTTTACCAGGCAAAAGATCACAATGGAAATTGTTAAATCCAACATGATTTCTATACACGGATCAATGCCATCGGTTTAGTTATAGCGCGTTTTTATATTTTTTTTAGTCGTGTATGTAATTTTTTGCATACCATTCATCAAATTGAATAAATTAAATCGTTTCACTATCTTTTCTATATAAAACAAACTTATATTAGGCTAAAATATACATTCAAAAATTGTTATGGCGCAAGAACAGACGTCAAACATTTTTTCTCTGTAAAATTCGAGCTTAAACTTTTTTTAAATAATGTCAATCTTACTCATACCTTTCTTATGATTTGAAATACATTTGATTCAAATTTTAATGTTTTACTCTTGAATAATTACGAGTTTCCAAGTTACTACACCCTTCAGAACTTAATTTTTAAGAAGTCTAAACAAAAGAAGATTATTGTTTGCTTTTTAATGCAAAATATAATTTTTTGCTCTCATCTCATGAATTATTAGCTTTTCCAGCAGAACCTTTATAATTTTAATTGTATTATTAATCATATATAGTTTTAGTGCATTTTTATCAATAATGTTTAAAAATAGGTATTATAACATCTAATTTATGATACATGTTCATAAAATGTCATAATATCTAAGGTCTTTTCACAACTATTTATGTAATATATAGTGGTTTTAGTTAAAGGTTTCATGCATTAATTATAATTACTAAACATATCATAAAATTTTTAATGATCCTGAACTCACGCCACTTTTTTATTTTAGACATGTGATAATACTAAACTAATTACATGTATTAATCGATTCTATAAAAAAAATTACAAATACGATAAAATTAGCCAAAATTATGATAATATTTTGCAAACTATGTTTCAACAAAAATAATATGTAAAATTATATATATTTAATTTAAATATGATATTTGTTATTTTTTTTCTCACATTTCATATAAGGTCCACCTTATTTAATCAGTTGTGGTTTTAATGCTAAATAATTTGGGATGTTAATTTTATTAGGTATTGCATAAAAAAATAATTAATAAAAATTTGTGTCTCATACATGGGCGTAGCCAGGAGAAGGGAGGGCCCCCCCCCTTAATAATTTTTTTAATACAAATAGCCTTAAGAATTAAGAAAAATATGTTTTGCAATAATTTTTCTTAGCTATATAGACACTTATTAACAAATTCACACGAAAATTTAAATTATTCTATTTTATTGAAATTAAATATTAATATGAGATTACTAGTTGCGTTTGTGTAGTCATTCACTAATTTCCTATTATTAATTCAAATGGACATTAATCATCGAAAATCAAACTGTAAGTTCTATTTTTAGGCAAATAAAAGGTTTAATTTAAAAGTATTCATGAATATGATAATTTATATTGTGAAATAAGATTCATACGAAAATTTATATTATTTTAATCCAAAAATTTAAAACGTGTAAATGGTTTGTCGAAAATTGACTATTAAACTCCTTTTACACAGTGGCGTATATCCACAATATTATGTATATAAATTTACAACCGTTATTCTTATTATAGTACTAGCGGGCAATGCCGCACTTATTCTCTCACAAAAGCATCGCTAATATATAGGCCAATGAAAACTAATATATAATTGTCTATATTAACTAATGATGAGAATTTATGTGCGTGAGGCCAGAGCATTAATTGAAGAGCAAAACATGTTTTATAAGCATCTTTTTTAATTGTTTACACCGAAAATTATTTGCCACCTGCCAATTTAAATCTTAACTTATTATGCAAAAAAAACACCGTACAATTTTTTTTTAAACTTTGGCTCAATTTCACCCCCCCCCCCCCCCTTATCCAAAACCTGGCTACGCCTATGGTCTCACATCTTTTCAATTATTTTGTACAAACTTATTTTAAAGTATTAGCGAACTAATAATAGATACTGAAAATGGTCTTAATAAGGAAACATGTATTACTTTTGAAATTACAGCATATCAAGATAATGTCTTTTTTGTAACAAGTTAGTAAAAACCAGTATATTAAAAAAAATAATATTGCCCAATATTGTAAAATTTTTTAGACCATTTTAGTTTTTAAGAATTATTATAAATCCGGTCACCATTTAAGTATCTATAGTTAGGCTATTTATATTTAATCGCAACGGTTTAAAAAATGCCAAACACTTAGGAATAAATTATTGTATTTAATTTTCTTTGTATGAGTTTCACAATCTTTAAAATCTATCCAAGAATATTTTTTAATAAAAGAGTTAGAACTATTAATATGTACTTTGATTGGTTCCATTTATAAAAGGAAAGATACTTGCTATATTATTGAAATTTTACTGTGACCTACATTTAAATACAGTCTATTTATATTTTATTTAGGCTATGGGATGACGACACCTCACACTTTGGCCGGCAAAATGTTCCTCATGTTGTACGGTCTTTTAGGCTGCGCCGGTGGAATTCTCTTTTTCAACCTATTTCTTGAACGCGTAATAAATTTGTTAGCCAATACACTCAGATGGTTTCATACTAGGCGGAGGTGGAGTAAAAAAAGTTCCTTAAACGTATACCAAAACACTGTCACAACGCAAAAACTTATACCGCGCGACGATATTAAGAGGGGTGAATTGAGTCCAATGGATTCTAAATCATTGATGGAGTCTAAAATGAAATACCTGTCCGAAGGTCAAACGCCTGCTAGTAAAGATAATATAGAAAAAGTTATGATTAAACCGGACAAAAATTTGAAGACGAGGGAAGAGTTGGAAACAGGTGAAATTAAGCCCGGCAAAAAAAGAGGAGATACGGATGAAGACAGGTCCAAATACAACCTTAGAAATCCAAAGCATAGGAAAAATGAGCAGGGTGCTAAACGCGATGCTAACGCCGAGGCTGAAGCATTAGAAAAATGGAAACCCTCTGTATATTGGGTCTTGGTAATTTTATTTCTGGCAACTTGCTTCATCGGATGCACCGTGTCAATTTTGTATTCTCACATGGAATCTTGGTCTTACACGGATTCTTTGTACTTTTGCTTCATTTCCTTCGCGACCATCGGCTTTGGGGATTACGTAAGTAATCAAAAAACCATTCACAATCCTTTAATATGGTATAAAGTGGTTAATTTCATCATATTGGCTCTCGGAAGTTGTTGTACATACTCTCTACTCAATGTGATCTCTATAGTGATCAAACAATTCCTAAATATAATCTTAAAGAAGGTGAAAAAGTATGGTTCGCAGTTTTGTGGTTGTTGCTGTGGGCGGAACGCGACGCTTTTGGAATCTAAGGAAAAGGCTTTGAAAGGCGCTCATCATAAAAAAGATGGAAAGAAAGGTGGAAAACATCATAAGCGCCATCATTCTGACAAGAAAAACGAATCTTCAAATGTGGGAAACTCGGGGTCAGCGACTAAAAAAATATTGACACCATTAAAATATGGGGTTAGTGTATTCCGTTGGAAAAAGAGGAGCGGCTCATTGGCGAAATTGGATAGCGTTAATCCTAAACCAAAAGGAAACGTTACGTTCCATTCCGATGAAGGATACACGGCCGAAGAAACTAAACTAAGTAGTCCTATATCAGATCTAGCTACGAATGAAAAGAGAGGTAGCTATACAACACCCATGTACGGGCTGCGTGTAGCTCGAGACCAAGACAGATTCAACGAAAGTAGTGGAAACTTGTCGTCCCCCATGTTCGACATTGAACGAAAGTTTAGTGATAAAAGCGAGATGTACAGTCGGTCACCTTGGCGCAAAGATTCAGGTGACATGATAAGCGTCAAAGATTTCATGCTATCCGACAAAAACGCATTTCTGGCCGAAATGCAAAAGCATCTACAAGAAACAAGCAAGCAACGGGCCTTTGCACAAACCCTCATGGAATATTCATCAAATGGTCCGCATGATACAATCAATAGTGATATATTACAAAAAACAGGATCGGAATCACAAAACAAAATTAATTCTACAAATCAAAGCGTTTTAAAGGAAAAAGTAGGCAAACAAATTTCTACCTCAGCGGTCTCGCAGGCCCCTTACGCCCGCATCAAAAATGAAAAGGGGGCATCGCAAAATTCTAGACTTTTTTTCCAAGGCATGGAAAAAATTCCGATCAATTTATATTCTCCGCCTTTTAACGACGATTATGAATTATATGACAAATCAATAGTTCCTTCTTCGGAAGAAAAAATTGTTGATAAGCCAGTTACCTCAGGAACCGTCCCCTCATTAAAAAGTACCAATATAATAATAAGCATGACCACGGATGAGGACGAAGAAGTATTAGCCATCTCCAAAGATGGTCATCAAAGTCACAAAACCAAATCTTTCCAAAGTTATGTCTCTGTTCCAAGTAATATCCCTGAATCACCCAGTATGTCTCAGAGTCCTTCATCTTTTAACCCATTCGACAACAAAATCTCCGAGGAAAGCAAACCACACTACAAATCGCAATTACTCGATCACAAATCTGACGATTTTGACAAACGCCAAGTTCCCATTAACAATAGATATTCGATAGCTGGATTTGATCGAATCAAAGAAATTCAACCCGCCCCTAAATCACACTTACCTTCGGAATTCAAAATAACCTCTAATAAATCACACCCACGCGATAAGGTCAAACCAACACCGCTCAGTAAATCAATAAATCTAGGCAAAATGTTTCGCAAGTCCAATAAAAAGGTCAAAAAACAATCCTCAGAATCTCTAAAATCGGATGAAAGTTACTCCGATAGCGTGAGCGAATCTTCGCAAACCAACTCACGTTCTGACACTTCTTCTTCGGACGACGAAAAGTTGGGCGGAGAAGAGGTTGGTCCCTTGGCAATATTGAACAAAACTTTGAGAGAAAAGCATTGACACAAATCCTCACAGGTGACAACATTCCGTCGTTTCGCAATATTATTATTGTATCTCGTATACCCACCCAACAAATATACTATTTATTTACTATGCATTGATCAGATTATATAATATCATAGTAATATTTACTAATAAATAATATAATTATACTAGGTTAATTTTGTTTAAAAATTTTTATTAAAACGATATTAAGAGGTGAAAAGTACAATTATTGCCTTATAAAAGCTGTTTTAAGTTTTAAAATCATTACAAAATTTTATTGACAATGCTATTAAATAACTTGCATATAATGTAATCATTATAGAGCTTGATTTTTGCACAAATTTTAAGTCATGTTTAACATCGTTCAACTTCATTATAAAGTGTAAGCCCCTTTAGAACCTATCGTTTAAATTTAAGTAGCGAAATAACTAAAGCTTAAAAATCTGCGTATCAACAAGCCTTCTGGTGTGATTTATAGAATTATATTAACTATTTATTACAAAATTTAGTTAGACAGAATGTTTACTATCTAACTTTTCCATATTTTTAATGTATATGAAATAATTTCTAATTGCTTATAATTTTATATTAGTTGAATTTTTATTCTCTTGTATTATTTTAAAAACTCGTATAATATGTTATTATACAGAATAGGGAATAATTCAAATATAGTTATTTAGAATTATTTGATATCTTAAATACCTAAATATATAATAAATGAATAAATGGTTTGACGTAGTTGTTGTTTTGAAGGTGTTTTAGAAAATATAACGTTTTGGTATTTAACTAACAGGTTATAATATAATCAATAATTAAATTAATCTTCAAACAAATTTATGCCATGACTGCACAAAAAATAACACCGTTCAACAAGGAAGATCGACCCGCATGTTTCCAGATTTTGGTAGTGCTTTGTGATGAAACAAATATATTTTTTACTAGGCTAAGTTTTTGGAATATTTGCTATAAAAGTTGCTAAAAATAGCAATTTTGGCGTATTTCAAACGTGAATAACTTTAATCATTAAATTTAAAATTTGGTTTTAAAATAAAGGAGAGAGGAATCCAATAAATCCTTGTTAACTTAATAAACCCAAATCTAAAATATAAAATTATCGTGTCACGGTGTTTGTAGTAAAACTCCTCCGAAACGGCTTGACCGATTCTTATGAAAATTTCTGTGCATAATTGGTAGGTCTGAGAATGGGTTTTAAACTATTTTTTTAACTCCTTGCTTATAAGTGGACGACTTATGCAAGAAGTGCGAGGATCTTCTTCCATGGATTTCTATAAAAAATTATGTTAACATAGTTTTACGAAGTTTCTTTCATCTTCGGGTAGCATTTTTAACGCGCGAAACTTAGAAACCAGAAAGGTTGATATTTTATAATAAATATCGATATAAACTTTGAAATTAGCATAGTTTTGGCTCTTGATTTCAATTTCTAGATCTCAAAGTCAACAGGATTATCATTATACTTAGAGGATGAAAACAAATTTGGGATGCTTTTTAATGACGTATAAAGGGTAATATTTTAGAGAGTGTTGGTGTGCTTATAACTCGATGCTTGCCTTTTCATAAACTGAAACATGGGCGTAGCCAGATTAATATTAAAGGGGGGGGGGGCAAAACATAATTTTTTTTTAATTTTTAAGGGTTTTTGCATAAATTGTTTTTCGACATTTAGGGTAGGGGGCGGCCGCCCCCCCTGGCTATGCCAATGATGTGAGAGCATGTTAATTCATAACATGATATGTTTTTTGGAAATGCCTTAAAGTTGTTCCATTATATCTTTGCCAGATAAAAAACTGATTATTTCATCATACATCTCATGCAAATTTTTTAACATAATAATTTTGTTCCACTTGTTCGGAAAAATAAATTTGTTATCATCAATTCAAATTTTTCACTTATCAAAGCCCACCCGGCCCATGCAGACCTCTAGAGCAGATAGCAGATTTAATTGCTATTTGTTATAATTACAATATTTGTTATTATATATCATAAAGAAATTAAGAACTTTGCCCCCCCCCTCTTATTTTTTACCCTCTTTCTCAACCGGAGAGGCCCCCGCCCCCCTCCCCCCGGGTGAAAAGGGGAGGCCCAAATCACCCTCCCACCCCGATGAGAAAAAAGGTTAAAAAAAGGGAGGGGGGCAAATCACTCCCTCCCCCGGATGAGAAAGAGAGTAAAAAATAAAAGGGGGGGGGGGGGGGGAACCAACGGGACAAAAAAAGGGAGGGGGCAAAGTTCTTAATTTATTTATGATATATGATATGAACAAATATGGTAAGTTACTAAATTTAGCAAATAGCAATTAAATCTCCTATCTGCTCGAGTTTAATGCTCGAGCTATCTACTTTTTACATGCTATTGTTAAAACTATTGCACCGAACAGCGAGCACTGATTGTGCTTAACTAGCATATTGAACAGCTCAGTGTGCGTGCTCGCGTTTGTAATTGAAGCTACTTAGCAATTTAACAACACTAGTGCTAACTAGCATATTAAACAGCTCAGTCTGCGTGCTCGCGTTTGGAGTTGAAGCTAGTTAGCAATTCAACACCACTACTCTTGAATAACAAAGTCATAGAAAAACATGCTGATATCATGAGACTTGACTCTGCAGCGGTGTCTCAAGACAACATACTTACCTATAAAAGGGCTTCGATTCCACCGGTCAGGTTTCCCTATTTGTCAACTTAAAAAAGGAGTAGTGTAGTGTGGGGGTAATAATATGTTCATGGTTTATCTATATACAAATTTTTTGACACATTATAGTTGTCATTTGAAAATACATTCGAATCTGGAACTCAAGGTCAAAGATTTTTTGTAACCAATTTAAATATAATATTATATATATATATATTGTTATTATAACATCCGAATATTTATTTTATGATGCGGTATTTTCATAATAAAAGGATCTTTGTGTGTTAGTTTAGATTTGTGTTTTACCCCTGCAAATACGTTACAGTAATCAGCTAGACCCAAGAACGACTCAATGTCTAGTGAAATTAATTGTGACCATTTGGTGGCACTTCCTTTAGTAGTGATGAAACTTTGAGCCAGCGATGAAACACTCTTAACCCATTTGCTTGTGGGTACTACGCCGTTGTTGCTATATGTTAAAGACAAGGTTAAATAGTTGTTTGAAGAGGGTTGATTGAAACTGGGGTCCTTTGTCTGTTATTATGGTTGATGCGTCCCAAAATTTGCTATCCAATGTGTTACATAAGGTGTTTGTGACCGTCTCCGCTGGCATCTACGATTGGAACTGCCACATGCGCAACAAATTGCGCATGTAGGAAAGCCATAGTTGGAAATATTCGCAATTACTTACCTTTAGCGCACATTCGTTTATTTCTCTTATCGATATTCATCCGAAAATTTATCATTCCCTCGCCTAAAACTTATGGTTAGACCAGCTAGAAACCCATATACAACCCCGGTTTAAACCCCGCGCCGCCGGGCCAGTAATTGACCCAAATCGCAAAGGTTCTGAGGGATAATTTACCTACCCCCTCAGGAGGACAGATAAATATTGCAGAAATGCTTAGGGTGATTACAGAACAAAATCGAAGGTCTCGAGAAGAATTCAATCAATCTCAACAAACCATAAATCAATTGATTCAGCAGTTGTGAGTCCAAAGAGCCGATCCACCGCCGGCTATAAATATAGTCCAACCAGACCCTCCAGAAAAATTTCAGGCGTGAAAAGTAGAAGAAATATGGGACAAAATCAACAAGCTCAAAGAGCTCATGACGACATTCCCGACCAAAGTGTCACAAAGAGCCCCACATATTACTGGTAGCAGAAACTTAACAGAAAATTTACCAGACACATTCATCAAGGAATCTGGAGCACGCTTAACCACATTGGCTACGGCGATTAGCTTTAATTGGGCTACAGCCGTTAAGAACGACAAGTCGATCGCTGAAGATTGGAACATCCCCAATCTAGAAGTGGATCACTCCCAAAAACAGTTATTTCCTAGCGCTGGCAGAGGCTTCGCAAAGAGCCGCAACGTCAAAAAGGCACCGGCCTCTGCCAGGGGTAAGGCGCAAAATTAAGGCTTTGGTAGGATCGTGGAAAGTCGGACCTTCGGGCTTACCGCTTCCCAATGGGGTTAACATATCCAGGTCTCCTAGGTGGCTCACCCGAGCAATATTCCAAATTCGGGAGACGCGCCGCTGGATATTTCCCCACCTGAACTGCCGACGGGGGCTACGGGAGCGATCCAATTATCCGATAATCCGGACTATTCCAATATATTCTTTGCATCCCCCGAATTCGAGCACCGTATTCTACAAGTGGAGGCCGCCTTCGGCCGGGACTTGGGCTCGGAAACGTTGCCTATTTTTAACCTCCACAAGTCCTCAAATGGAATAAGAAACTATCCCGAACCCCCTCCCCCTTAACTGGCCCCCTTGATATCGCCGCTCCCAAACTTAGGCCCCATCCCCCTCAATCTTCGTTCACCCGACGAGTAGCAAGGAAAGGAATCATGCCAAAGCTGGTCATGGCCAAAATCCGGGCACATAACGGTATATTCCTAACTTCCAGGGGAAAAACCATATCCCGGGGAAAACCCGAATATTTCCAAACCATGCTGGACACGGATGTAATGGAACTCACGAACAAATAAATCGTAAAATCCGCAACATTCTTTAAACCCAAACCTAATGGTGACGCAAGGGTATTTATGGACCTCTCCCAGGTATCCAAAAACTTTATACATTACCCTGTAAAACTGGCATCCATCCCCCTTACGTCCCGACAACTAAGTAGGGCTAACTATGCGGCAAGATAGACTTAAAAGCAGCTTTGTTCAGCATCCCTCTGAGCGGCCGGCAAATAGGCAGCTTATACCTTTCGTACTAAGAAATACAGGACAAAGTCCTACAGATGGAAGCGTTCTACTCCCCATACGTAATCCAAATGATCGTATCCGACCTCGCAGCAAAAGCAGTATAACGATGCAAATACAACGTCTAACTAGACGACATCCTTATTTATGGCAACTCCTACACGGACGTGCAAGAAGGCTTAGAATCACTCTTCTCGTTAGCCACAGACTGCGGTCTCACGATCAACGCCAGAAAATCGTCCCTGCTACCTGAACGCGACATCGAATACCTAGGCCTCAGACTCTCGTTTGCCGATCACTCAATCCGTTGCACCGATCTTATTGTTACACGCTCAGAATATGCCGCGGATTTTTTATTTTACCGGTTCACCTCAAACACCACCCCTCCCACCCTCATCCTTTTAGAGGCTTTAGGAGTACTTAATTACTTTTTGTACAATTTAACGGGTATATCAAAACTCTTAGCACCTTTTTATGTCTACCTGTCCCGAAACTCGCGTCTTTTTATTATGAATGTCGCATGTTTCAAACTGTTCGCCATAATAAACTCACTAAAACAGCGTATTCCTTTATATGTCCCCCATGAAACAGTTGTTTATGCAGATGCTTCGGACGATCACATCGGTATAGTCTATGAGACACGCGAGTTCTCAATAACCTTTAGAGACGCGGCAGGGGCATTCAACTTTGTACCAAACAACCCGCACATCACACCCTGCAAAACCTTGGCTGCTTTATATGGTTACCTTGTAGCCCGCTACAAGAAACTGCACCGACTCTACGATAACCTATAACGTACTTATGAAAGAGGGTCCAACTCACCGATTGTCGAAACGTTAGTCTACAGGTTCGTCACGGAATACGGACTCATTGCACTTCTAGCCGTTAGGTATGGCATCCAATGGATTCCTAAGGAAGAGAATCCAGCTGACTATGCCTCTCGAGCCTGGCTACCGCCAGAACGATACAGTGCCATCCTTTCAGGCCAACCTCCAGAAGGCGAAGTCCTCCCTGACATCTTCGATGAGGAGGAAGAACTCTTCGACTGGTTGAGCTGGTGGCGAAATTCACGAAACGAAACCGCTGAACAGAACTACCCCCATGCACATCAACCTGCGAAAGTATAAAAGGAAAGTCCTGCTTCAAACCACGCTCTTTGGAATTTTTCGCGACAACTTACCCTTAGCGCACCTTTTTATTTCTCTTATCCATATTCATCCGATCGCCACTATCAAATATATTAGGTCATTTACACGTCATACATTGCGTCGCTTCGTGTCTTATTTGTATTTACTTGTTTATTTAGTGCTTCGAATAAAAGCTGTGGGGGATAATGGGGTTCGCCCCATCGGAACCACAGGTCCAATGAGGGTGGGAGGGGTGCCAGAGAAAGAAAGCTGCCTTTAAATCAATTTTGGCCGCAAAATTTGCTCTGCTAAGTTGTCGGGAGAGAGGAATTGTCGATGGGGCCCCTAAGGAGGGAGCGACTGGGCTCCTTGTTCCATTTGAACAGTGATTTGTGAAGGTTGAAGATAGGCATCGTTTCCGAGCCTAAATCCCGGCCGAAAGCGGCCTATGCGGTGCTTGAATTCATAGGAGGGGAAGAATATATGCGAATAGTACTGATTGTCTGGTAGTTCGATCGCTCTTGTTGCCCCTGTCGGAAGTTCTGACGGAGAAAAAATTCAGCGGCGCGTCTATCGAATTTGGAATATAGATTGAACGAGCCACTGGGGAGACCTGGATGTTTGCTCCATCGGGAAGCGGTACGCCCCAGGGCACGACTTCCCATGATCCAACCAGAGCCTTAATTCTGCGCCTTACTCTGGCAGAGACCGGCGCTTTTTTGACGTTGTGGCCCTTTAAGAAACTTCAGCAGCGCCAGGAAATAGCTGCTTTCGGGCAATGTACCACTTCAAGATTGGAAATATTCCAATCTTCCGCAAACGACTTGTCGTTTTAGACCCCGGTGGCCCAATTGAAGTTTATTGCTGTGGCGAGTGTTGTCAGGCGTGCTCCTGTTACCTTAATCAAAGTGTCCGGTGAACTTTCCGTGAATGCTTCAGCTGCTAGGAAAATATATGGGGCTTCCTTGCGATCTCTTTGGGACACTTTGGTTGGGAAAGTTGTCATCAATTTTTTAAGTTTGCTGATTTTGTTCCAGATGTCTTCTAGTTTCTCCGCTGGCGATCTAGAAGGAGGCTCATGTTGGACTATATTAATAGCCGGCGGTAGAGCGGCTTTTTGGACCTATAGCTGTTGGATCAATTAGTTGATCGTTTGTTGCGACTGGTTAAATTCTTCTCTTGATCGCTGGTTTTGCTCAGCGATGACCCTAAGCATTTCAGCTATATTTACCTGTCCTCCCGACGGAGTGGGGGAGTTGTCCCTTGATGAGCTTTCGTGATCATCGCGATTTGGGTCGCCGACTGGGGCAGGAAAAATGGGATTCGAGGCCGGGGTTTATAGGGATTTTTTACAGGGAGAACCAATATATTGGGAAAAGGGGCGATAAATTTTTGGGTAATTATAGGTAAAAGAGAGGAACGAAGGTGCGTAAAAGGTAAGATATTGCGAAATTTTGCAATAACGCGAATCATAGTCAGAGGATAAAAAGTTCGCGATATTGCCGACAAAATTAAAAACATCAAAATTACGCGGAAGTAGTATATAAAGCGAATAAAGTTATCTAAAATTTTACTGCGCACGCGTTTAGTAATACAATATAAGATTTTGCTTTGATAAATCCATATTAGATTGATCTCGTTTTTGCTATTATTTTAATTAAAAAGGCAATACATGTATATACGTCGGGGTGGAGTCGTCCAATAAGGGACTTGAGGGAATTGTGGTAGCCCTTTACCTGATGGTTGGTCCTAGGACTAACAGCCTCGTATCCCTGCCACATTTTGTAAGTTAATATGGCAGTAGGGCCTAACCAAGTTTTATAAACATACGAAAAGAATCGCTTAGTTTAACATGTTGGGAGACAAAAGGATCTTCCCAACAAGCTCCAAAAATAAGGGCAATATCTTCTAAGCGCAAAAAGGCGTACCCCGAACACTCGTCGGACTTTTCGTATCAGGGGATCTCTTTTACACTCTCTTCGAAAATCGAGCTTTTCGACCCGCCTCATTCTGCCTTTGGGAAATGGAAGAAGAGGCATCCTTAAAAGGAAATTAAAAGGTTAAAAAATGAATTACCTCTGATGACAGCATGGGGAAAGCATTGATGAAGAGCACTTTTTGCAGAGTGCTCATGCCTATCTGAATATATGCAGGGTTTAATCGCAAATTAAGTTCCCTGCATATATCCTTCAATCGAATCGGGGTCAAAATAGCAGAAAAAAAACAGCAGAATTGGTCAGAACAAGATTTTAGATAATCAATATATTAGAATTAAATCTCAAATGGGGAGGGAATTTGATGTGCATCTAATCCTAACCCTGACCCTAACCTAAAACGCTGACCTAAAACACTAACCCGAACCTTAACCCTCCTGACCAATCTTGATCTGACCAGTTCTGACCAATTCTGCTGTTTTTTTTCTGCTATTTTGACCCGGTCCCCCTTCAATCTATTGAACACCGTGAGTGTCTTGCTTCCTGTCTGCTATAAATACATATAATACAGGGATCATGTGTTCCATGTAAAATGTATAATGCATATAGCGAAAATGATTTAAATATTTTAACAATAAATTTAATATATACTTGATAAAATAACGTCGGGCAGACTTTAAAAGTTCCATCCATATTTAGAGATTAAACCTGACACAGAACCTTCAAAGGGAAGGCGTTTTAAAAAAGACCAAGTCATTGTTATCGTTTCATAGAAAAAACTGTTCGTTATTTAGGGCAAGGGGTTTCTTTTGATGTTAATGTAATTTCACATCGGATTGGGGGAATGGGTTGTCTGCCTGGAACAGCCTTCTTCATCGTCATTTTAACTAATTTCCGTGACGGAATAGCCATTAGGGAGTCGACTAATCTACGAGTTCCCGTAAACGGGAGCTAAATTTATTAATAAAGCCTACTATGTTTAAGCACGGGATTTGCTACAACGGATTGTTTGAGTGCATTCATTGTTTTCAAGCTTCACTTGGAGGATCTAATTTTGCCTGTGTTTAATCGTTATAGCACCATTGACATCCTAAGCTGTATCTATACAAAACTTACTAGAACCTATAAATAAGACTCCTAATTAATTATTTTTATTTTTTAATTTAAGATAATGTTTCCATACAAGACGCGTTACTCTTGGTCGACACAACCAATCAGATGGAGGCGAGCCGTAGAGGTATATATTTTTGTAAATTTTTAATCATTTTAGAGCAAGGCCTGTATTCCTGACATCTCAGAGGGGAGGAATCATGTAGTACTCCTCTTATTTTTACCATATCAGCAATAAAGCTCATCATAAGACTTACTACAGGTGCCGTAGCAAGTTGTGCATAGTTACAGCTTTGGAGGTATAACCATCAAACATAGGAACAATCATGAACCCCCAAGGGAAAAGTTTGAATACTTGACCACACTAAATGCTCTTAAACAATCTTTTGTAAAAAATCCCTCCTTCAAACATAGTAGGCTTTATAATCAAATCCTTAGCTCTCGTTTAAGATAAGTCGTAAATCTAGTCGACTTCCCAATGGCTACTCCGTCATGGAAATCAGTTAAAGATAGGATAAAAAGGGCTGTTCCAGGCAGACAACCCATACCCCCTACCCGACGTGACGTTTACTTTTAAACAAACCCATATTCCAAATAACGAACAATTCCTACTAAAGAACGATAACAATGACTTGATCCTTTTTGGGACGCCTTCCCTTTTGAAGGTTCTGTTACTTTCAATCTATATAATGTATGAACCTTTTAAAGTCTGTCCGACGTTATTTTATTAAGTAAATATTAAATTTGACGCCAAAATATTTAAATCATTTTAACTATATATTATACAATACATGCATTTACAAGGATCACATGATCCCTGTAATGTATGTATTTATGGCAACAGGAAGCAAGACACTTATTGCAGGATGTGCAATAGATTGAAGGATATATGCAGAGAACTTAATTTGAAATTAAACCCGGCATATATCCAGATAGATTTTAAGCGCTCTGGAAAGAGTGCTCTTCAACAATGCTTTACCCATGCTGTCATTAAAGGTAATATTGAGTTGAGGAGAAAGTTCGGTAGGGTGCAACACATGTTGCAGATTTTTTGCTTCTGATGAATTATATAATATTCATTAAGTAGAACTCAATCCCTTCTACAAAACTGTGCCAATCGTGATTTTAAGAAATTTAATTTTTTATAACTTTCGCGACGTCAAAATCGAGTATCCTAACTAGAGAACTGCACGGGTGACCCGAGAGTAGAAAATTTGAAAATGATTTCGGGTCGGGTCCGGGTAGAAAATTTGAAAATGATTTCGGGTCGAGTCCGGGTAGAAAATTTAAAAATGCTTTCGCGTCGGGTCGGGTCAAATTTATAGAGTCGGGTCCAAGGTGCATACATTGTAAAAAACACGCGAGACCTATTTTTTTTAATTAATGTTAATTGTTAAGCCAAGTGTGTTTTTAAATATCGAAATGTACAACTAATTTGGATCATTCTTTCATTTAATTCTCTTCCTCTTTTTTTAAATTTTAAAACTTCTAACTCTGAAGTGCTAGCTAATTCTCATCACTAAATCAAACTACATAAATTATACTCCTGTTTTTAATTTGACTATTAAAAGGTAAATTCTTTCAATAAAGTTATATTTTAAATTTTTTTAGGGTTAACCGTGAAGTTTTAGCTAATCCTCATCGTTAATTTAAATTACATTTAATACATATTCAAAAGCCAACTTAAAAATAAGTTATAATTTTATATATGTTTCATTTGCAAATTTATAATTATATTATATTTTTGTTTATAACAACTCATAATTATTTTTAAGTTTTCTATCAAATAAATTTATCTTAAATTGCACTTCAAACTTAAAACATTTAAACAATCACTTAAATTTCATCATATTTACTATATTCATCATAATCAGCTATATAATAATGGTTTCATAATAACAATAAATGGATGTTAAATAGTTGTCTCAAGTCTATAACATATGAGCAGTTTACTTGATATTAGGAAACTAAATATAGAAAAATAAATATGAGTTTTTTTCACCATCCCCTTTAAAGAATACGAATCATCATGGCGTTTATTTGTCGATGTAATTTTACACACAGCAATTTTCGCGCTCGAAAGTAATTTGATTTAAAAAATTTTCGGGTCGGGTTCGGGTTGAAGTTTTTAAAATGTTCGGGTCGGGTCGGGTTCGGGTAGAAAATTTGAAAATGATTTCGGGTCGGGTCGGGTCCGGGTAGAAAATCTGTAAATGATTTCGGGTCGGGTCGGGTCCGGGTAGAAAATTTGAAAATGATTTCGGGCCAGGTCGGGTTCGGGTTGAAAAAAAGTGACTTTGCAGTTCTCTAATCCTAACGGTAAAAATAAACATTTTCGACACCTGCTATTCTTCGCTTTTCATCGTGGTCAAAACGCTGCTGAAACAGCCCGAGACATTTGTAAAGTATACGGAGAAGGTGTCATAGTTGAGTCTACAGCACAAAAATGGTTCGCAAAGTTCAAAAATGGCGATTTTGACATCGCTGACAACCCCCGTAGCGGAAGACCCTCGGAATTCGACGAAGAGTGTCTCAGAGCACTTTTGAAGGAGGACGGTCGCCAAACAAGTCGTAATTTGGCGGAAATAATGAAGTTCGAACAGAAAACCATCCTAAATCATCTTCATTCGAAGGGATTTGCCGAAAAATTGGGATCTGGATCCCTCACGAGCTTAACGAAAGCCACAAAGAAAATCGCCTTCAAATTGCTTCTCAACATCTCGCCCGTCATCGAGCAACCCGCTGGCATAAACAGCGCTTTTTGTACCGAATCGTCACGGGAGATGAGAAATGGTGTTTGTACGTAATTTGAAGCAAAGAAAGGAGTGGGTGGCTCCTGGAGCGACTCCAAAGCCGAGGGTCAAGCCTGACCTCCATCCAAAAAAGACCATGATCTGCATTTGGTGGGACTGGGAGGGCATTCTGCATTGGGAAATTCTGGAAAGGAATGCCACGGTCAACAAGGAGCTCTATATATCCCAGCTACACCGCGTAAATGAGGCTATTCAACTCAAAAGGCCCCATCGACAAGGCCAAACCACACTCCTTCACGACAACGCAAGGCCCCATGTTGCTCAAATCGTAAAAGCCGCACTCCAAGAGCTCGAATGGGAGGTCCTTCAGCATCCACCATATTCTCAGGACCTTGCACCGACGGATTACCATCTTTTCGCTCTCTCCCGAACCATATGAGGGGCGTTACCTTGGACAATGTAGAGGGCCTAAAAAACTGGCTCAACAACTTCTTCGATACCAGACCGGTCGATTTTTGGCGTAATGGCATCGAAAAATTGGTCAAAAAGTGGGAGGAGGTCGTAAACAGCAACAGCGAATATACTATTGAATAAGTTATTGTTATAACAATAAATAATCGTTAAATAAAAGACTTTGATAAAAACTCTACGAACTTATTCCTCAACCTAATACTTTTAACCTTTGAATTTCCTTTTTAAGGATGCCTCTTTCATTTCTCAAAGGCCATGCTGAGGCGGGTCGACAAGCTTGATTTTCGAAGAGAGTTTATAAGAGATCCGCTGATACGAAAATTAATCCGACGAGTGCCGGGGTACGTTTTTTTGCGCTTGGAAGATATTGGCCTAGTTTATGGAGCTTGTTGGAAAGATCCTTTTGTCTCCAAACATGCTAAACTACGCGCTATGTTTATAAAACTTGGTTAGGCCCTACTGCCATATTTCCATACAAATTGTTGCAGAGATACGAGGCTGTTGGTCCTAGAACCAACAATCATATAGGGCTACAACAAATCGCTTAAGTCCCTTATTGGACAATCCCATCCCGACGTATATACATGTATCGCTTTTTTATTGAAAATAATAGCAAAATCGAGATCAACCTAAAACAGATTGATCAAGGCAAAAATTTATATTTTATTAATAAACGCGTGCGCATCAAAAATTTTCAAATACAAACTTTACTCGCGTTATATGCTACTTCGCGTGATTTGATGTTTTTAATTTTGTCGACAATATCGCGAACCTTTTATCCTATGACTATGATTCGCGTTATTGCAACCAGAGATCAGATTGCCCGGCCCGCTGCCCGAACAGGCCCGGCCCGCTGCCCGAACAGGCCCGGCCCGTGGGCCGGGTCGGGCAACTGTCCTAAATTTTTATTTTCGGGCGGGCTCGGGCGGGCACGAAGAAGATAGGATTCGGGCAATTCGGTTAATGAGTTTTTAGATAATGTATTTTTTTGTTACTTTTCATTTAATTGCATATGAAAATGGTAAAAAATCGCCATCCGTCCCCAAGTTATTTTTACAATTTTTGCCAGAACCCCTTTATTTCCATCAAGTCCCTAGCTAGGTTATGGAAAGGATTAAAATATTTATATTTATGCAGCCCTTTCATTGTTCGTAATTCGCATGTGCCGTCTATACTAGTACAAAATCGTCACGCCCAAATTGATACAACGCCTGAAAGTGTTAAATTTCATTCTAATATCATTTAATTTTTTAACAAATGATTTAACAAGGCTTCTCCAAATTCGCCTTTATTATTCCCTTATCACTCATCGCTAAGCTCAAATATTTTAGAAAGACCAAATACTACGTTTTTTTGACCAATTAGGATTAAAATTAAAGTACAAAAGTTTCATTTGAAAAAATCATTCGACTTTTAAATATTAAAAGAATTTTAGGTCGCAAAATTTCGGGCCTAACAGGCAAATTTAATAATTCGGGCCGGGCATTTCGGGCAGCATTAATGTTTCGGGCGGGCTCGGGCGGGCTCAAGCGGACATTAGAAGGGTTCGGGCGGGCTCGGGCGGGCAATGAGGTTAGAGAATTGAACCGGGCCGGGTTCGGGCAGAAAATTCCTAACAAATCTGACCTCTGTGCAACCTTGTTAATTATATTTCCTAAAATTTAAATACTAATCATAATTCGCTAATCGTCGAAAATAATTCGCAAGAACGAGACACTAGGGACTACACAGACACTAGTGAATCGGAATAAAATTTTATCTGTGTATGAATTTTAACTAATACTTAAGGCCTGAACTATTAAATTTAAACATTTACATGGGCAAAACTAAATAAAAATTTACACTTTGAAGATTATTTATGAATTACAATTTTTCTTAAATATAATTTATATGTTATGTTGCATTAAGTTAATCGTTTGATCAAAGCGATGTAATTATTTTTAGTAATTTAGGTTACAAAATAAGTAATTTAACTTAAACGTCTGTTTGTTCTGACGTAAGAGACAAAGTAATTTGTTTTGATTAGTCGTCTATTTAAGTTAAACCAACAAATTAAAAGTAGACGAAAAACTTTCAAAGGCAATCTTTATGCCAATCTATAATCTCCATGACTAACAGGTAATAATTCAATTTTTTTAAACTCATATTAATTCTTCGCCAAAAAAAATGAATACAAATCGCCTCTATCAAGTTAAACGACTATGACCTTATAATGGCATCGTATTATCCCTTCAAGATAGTAACCGAGTATCGACATAAATGGGGCAAAATATACCCTACGATGCTTTCGCGTTCGTAATTTTCACATATACTCTCGTGGGTTAAATAATAATACGGGCATTCGTTATTTATCATTTGTTCGATATACATTCGGTGTATAATCATTAGTATCCTGTATTCGTGGTAATGAATTTCATCAACTGCCATAGATCTTAAAATTTAATAAAGTTTATAGTTAAAATATCTTATGTTTCTCGAAGACAATTATATATTAAACAGAAGCTTAGCCATTAATTACTACATATCTCTTTCTAATTTAGGAGCTAATTGTATACTCATTTTTATATTTTAAAATTACGATAAGTTTATTGATTCTTTTGCAATATTTATTTAGGGCAAAATAAATGAATGGAACAGAACGGAAGGGCTAACACTAACCCCGTCACATTATAATGTAAATAAGAAGCTACAATTTGACGTTATAAAATAGATATGCCTTATAACGTAAATTTGTTTAAAATGTATGACCAAAAAATTTAATGGACAAAAACAAGATATTGTCAAGGCTATTACCCGCCCCAACAACGTTTCTCCTCTCACAAATATTATATTTTCAAACAAACATACCCCATCACGTGACATTTCGATATAAAAGCCACGTAATTGCCGGAGTACTTATTCGTTCGTTTCTCCCCTTTAACCATTTAGCTCTCCACAACTTTCTATCCATTTTCCCCCTTTTCACCTTTTAACCTCCGTAAATTTTTTGTCCCCATTTTCGCTTCAAAACAAAATTATTTGCTTCTTTAGTATCTGTGATACGCCTTTTATACTCTAAAAATTACATGGCACAAAGAAATAGGCCAAACTTTAGAGTACGGAATGATGTAGGCGACGGAAAGCATGCTCTGGCTGAGCCTTTTGCTAGGTCAGCCGAAAGTAGTGTCCACCCCGAGATGCCCCGTCTAAGAAATATGCCCATCTCGGCTGATGAGACGACCCGATACCCCACGAAACGCCCACCACCTCGCAAATCATTTAAGAATAAGGCAGAAAATTTAGAACCACATAACTTGTCATCGACGAGTTCAAATTTTAGAAACGACCCCCTAGATAATACACTCTCTTGTGTATTAGGACTTTCTGGTTTAGCATTGCGACGCCAAGTCCTTTCCTTTACACCAGATTTCTCTGGATACTTCGACCTTGTCGAAGAAGTCTATGTTCACCTCTGTGCGGCTGATCGGTACCTAGCAAGGACCATCACCCTGTCCATGTGGGCATATTATTTAACAATTGCACTTTGGGTTAGAATACTCAAAATTCGAGAGCTACAGGGTATTGACGACCACAACCAATACGTAGCCTTGCAATCAGCGATCCCCCAGGAATTTTATCTTCCAGGACCACTTTTCACATACCTATCCGGAATCGGTGATCTTTGTGCGAATGGTAGGTATTATGAAACCTTCACTTCACATGTGAATACCTTAGAAACTCAGCCACTTCCAACGCTCGCATCAGAGGAACATTCGGACAAATGAATGTTAACACCTCTTACGTTTATTGTACATTTCCAGCTCCAGCGGTCTTGATTTACCGTATAGCATATGAAATTTTAGCTGGAAGACAAGACGTTGCTCCAAATAACATTTGGCAAATGCCCAGTATCCTTCAGCCAGCGTCGATTCAAACTCGACTAACAGCTAATTTATTAGGCTGGAGAAGAGTGTTTCCGCAACACTTAGATGCAATACGCACCTACGAAGCTGTAGGCTTCTTAGCTACAAAAAACATTAACGGACCACCAACCCTTGACCTTACAGGTGTAGTTGTCGTGGCTAACATACCTATTTTAATTAAGGAAGCTGTTATCCACTATTTAGAAAAGAGTGGGTGAAACCAAATTCTTAAAATTATACACTTCCATACCCGATTACAAATTCGGAAGTGTAAGCCAATCTGGATTCGTCCAATTTATTACACCAGACGAAGAAATCCAGGTCCCAGATAAGAGATTGTCAGAAAAGGAGATGTCATAAATCCGAAGGCAGCAAATCTGCCTCCTGATTCCCTCGGTTACGCAATTGTTTCGCCGGGAGCGTTTATTGTTTTTGAACAACCAAACCGAAAACACCGAGCAACTAATGGAATACTTAACCGAAGACACCCATAGCAAAGAACTCGACTTAAATTTTTGGAACGGCGAATTTTCAGGAACATCGATAGAAGAAGAACATAACAAAACCCCATCACGTGACATTTCGATATAAAAGCCACGTAATTGCCGGAGGGCTTATACGTTCGTTTCTCCCCTCTCACCATTTAGCCCTCCACAACTTTCTATCCATTTTTCCCCTTTTTACCTTGTAACCTTGGAACTGAGATTCTTCATCTTGTGAAATGAATTGAACGAATCCAGTTTGGCTAACACTTCCGAATTTGTTATCTGGAATGGAAGTGTATAATCTTAAGGATTTAGTTTCACCCACTCTTCCCGAAATAGTGGACAAAAGTTTCCTTAAAATAGGTATGTTGGCTACAGCAACCAGACCTGTAAGATCAAGGGTTGGAGTAACGTTGTCGTCTTCTGTTACTAAGAAGTCAGTGGCTTAATATGTACGTATTGCATAAAAGTGTTGACGAAACACTTTTCTCCAGCCTAGCAAATTAGCTGTTGGTCGTATTGGGACTGAAGCTGGCTGAAGGATACCGGACATTTGCTAGATGCCATTTGTAGCAACATTTGGTCTTCCAGCTATGAATTCATATGCCATCCGATATATAGCAATCGATGGAGATGAGAATGTACAATAAACGTAAGAGGTATCAACGTTCATCTGTCCAAACGTGCCTTTGATGCGAGCGTTTGGAGTTGGCTGGTCTTCCAAGATATTCGCATGTGAACTGAAGAGTTCATAGTACCGGTCATTCGGATCACTTATATCACCGAATTCGGACAGGTACGTGAACTTGGTCCAGGAAGATAAAATTCCTGAGGGACCGCTGATTGTACAGCTATGTATTGATTTTGTTCATCAATACCCTGCATTTCTCTAACTTTGAGTATTTTAACCCAAAGTGCAATTGTTGCGTAGTATGACCACATGGACGGGGTGATGGTCCTTGCTAGGTAATGATCAGCCGCACAGAGGTGGACGTAAACTTCTTCGACTAAGTCGAAATATCCAGAAAAGTCTGGTTTAAATGAAAGGACTTGGCGTCGCAACGCTAAGCTAGAAAGTCCTAATACACAAGAGAGTGTATTATCTAGGGGGTCGTTCTTAAAATTAGAACTTGTGGTTGACAAGTTCTGTGGTTCTAAATTTTCTACCTTATTCTTGAAAGATTTTCGAGGTGGTGGGCGTCTCGTGGGATATCGTGTCGTCTCATCAGCGGAGATGGGCATATTTCTTGAACGGGGCCATCTCGGGGTGGACACACTCCCACCTTCGGCTGACGTAGCAAATGGCTCTGCCAGAGCGTGCTTTCCGTCGCCTACATCATTCCGTACTCTAAAGTGTGGCTTATTTCTTTGTGCCATATAATTTTTAGAGCTTAAAGGCGTATCTCAGATACTATAGAACCAAAATTATTGTTTTGAAGCCAAAAACAAAAGTAACCCAGTATCGACATAAATGGAGCAAAATATACCCTACGAATGCTCTCGCGTTCATAATTTTCACATATACTCTCGTGGGTTAAATAATAACACGGACATTCGTTATTTATCATTTGTTCAATAAACATTCGGTGTATAATCATTAGTATCCTGTATTCGTGGTAATGAATTTCAATAAACCAGCCAATCAACTGCCATAGATCTTAAAATTTAATAAAATTTATAGTTAAAATATCTTATGTTTCTTCAAGACAATTTTATATTAAACAGAAGCTTAGCCATTAATTACTACATATCTCTTTCTAATTTACTAATTGCATACTCTTTTTTATATTTTAAAATTACGATAAGTTTATTGATTCTTTTGCAATATTTCTTTATGGCAAAATAAGTGAATGGAACAAAACGGAAGGGCCAACACTAACCCCGTCACATTATAATGTAAATAAGAAGCTACAATTTGACGTTATAAAATAGATATGCCTTTTAACATAAATTTGTTTAAAATGCATGACCAAAAAATTTAATGGACAAAAACAAGATATTGTCAAGGCTATTACCCGCCCCAACAACGTTTCTCCTCTCACTAAATATTATATTTCCAAACAAACATATTTTTCAAGATTTCCATATTGACAAAATATAGTTCAAATTTCATTTTTTAAAATAAAATTGCTTTTAAAAATAATTACAAGGATACAAGTGATATCGATCTAAAACTAGCCCCCCCCCCCACCTTTAATATAAAAGGCAAATATAAAATTAACATCCAATTTATAGTTATACCTCATAGGTCCAGGAAATCAATACCTATTAATGACAATAAACTTTATTTAAAATTACAACAATCAAACATTTTTCATAACTACACACATTTGTCATAAACTATCAATATTAAAACTAGGTCCTTTGCCGGCAGCTAAGTGATTTTGTGCTTCTATACCATGTATTATATATATATTTATATTATCAAATTGAATGAAAGATGTTTTAAATTAATTTAAAAATTATGCTCACACTATATTAAACAGTTTGTGAAGCTACTTAGAATATATAACTTTATAATTTTTTTAGTTCAGTTTTTTAGAATCTCATATTCCATTTATGGACTAATACAATAGAGTAAAATTGCGTAAAAGATTTACTGAGTAACTTAGTCCGCCATTTTGGGCGAAGAGAAATATGGAATAAGGATGTTATTTTTAAGGAAAATTTATTGACAATTGATTTATTGATTAGTATGATTGAACTTTTGAAGTTTTATATGACGCATTCCAAATTTATTTATATGTAGTCAAACTATATTAGCGTCTAATAATATACTATTACATTTATAGCTTAAACAGCAATAACATATCATCCTCATATATGAAGATGTTTTACATAATTTTAACACTTACAGTGTATTTCATATTTTCAACCCATAAGTTTTTTTGCCAAGAGCTTTAGTTATAAGATGTTAGTTTAATTTAAATTTTTTAAAAACAAACAAAATGAAAGATGGCATCTAAGTTACTAATAATTAGCTGTACCAGTTTATTGATTAGTCTAAGATTAAAGCAAAAAATTGTTAAAAATTGCCTAAGACTTGCTATACTTTCTCTCTGGCTAAATTTTAATATCTTAATGTCAATTATAGTTTACTCTTTATAAAATTTTACTTTTAAATATTCTTATCTTTTAAACTAACATGATCTTAATTTGTTGAAGAAAAAAATGTATAAAATAATCGATAACCATAATATTATCTACTTGTAAGGTTGCTCTCATGCACGGGAGGGTTAGAAAATAACGTCAAGTCGGGTGTACCAAATGTATGTTGAAACATTGATTCTTTGTCCCAGAGGAGAGCTTCTTGTGGAAATTTAGCTATGCAAGCTGCTAGATTAATGGCTTTGCCGATAGCTGGATTTAACAATTAAAAATTTGCATCATGGAACGATTAAATCATTTATTAGAAGGATGCGCCATGCGTCGAATATTTCTAATATCACAACCCTAAATTTATTTAGCCATAACGTCCTTAATATTTAACTAACACATTTAGACTCCATGTAAAACATGTAGTTTTATAGAGTTTGTTATTTGACTTAAAGCCACACACACTGCATTTTTGGATTTTTAATTCTCACTTTATATTTAAGAGTTTGATGTACAGACTTTTAAAAAAGACACCGACAGACGGTTCGCAAATTTTGTGACAAAATTTCTAAAAAAAAGCTGCCAATCGTTTGTTGATTGATTTTACCAGATTAATTTTTGCTGGCTAGCTTCACTAATTATTTAGCTTGAAAAAGAGAAATAAATTAAGGAATAATTACACTCATCAACAAATAATGGACAATAAAATCAACTGGCAAACTGTTTGCCGATTCTGGTAGAGTTTCAAAGTTGCTAAAAACAGAGATTATGGCGTTTTTAAACCTCAATAACTTGCAAATTATTCGGTAAGTAGTTAAATAAATTTGATTTATCAATAAAGGGGAAAGGAATCCATTGAAAATTTTTTTACCCTAGTTACCCCGCGTTCGTGATGACGCGCCAATTGTGAATTAGTTCGCGCGAAAATAACAAATGTATTAATTAAATAGAAGGCGTTCATAGTGAAATCGCAGACGATTATTTTCGTACGCGGCAAAAAGCGAACAAAATAAGATACAACTCACCCCGCGTTCGTGATGACACGCGAAGCGAAAAAAAGCGAAGCGAATTTTGTTTCGCGAAATTGTTTAAGCAATTCGCACGCGATCGTTGTTCATAATGCGTGCGATTTAATTCGCTTGATTCGCTTATAACATGGTTTCACACCTAACGTTAAAATACTTATATTTATATTATGCTATGAAAATAAGAAATGTAAATAAGATCAATGTAAATAGGATGAAAGAGAGTGAATATCACACTACTTTTCCTAAATTATTGAACTCTCCAGTGAAATTCTCAATTATTTTAGGATGAGCAAGGTATAATAATGAATTAGTTTTCTATAGTTTTTAGGAAACATTTTATTATATATTAGAAAAAATAACTACCAAGATAAAATCACAGAGAACAAACTATGCATATTCCATTTTACCCGAAGAAAAATTGTTGATAACTATCAGGTAAGCATTTTAAATTTTTTAACACATCTTAATTTAGATATTTGGCTTGTGGAAGTTCTTATCCATCAATAAGCTATTCACATCAGATAGGAATATCAACTATACATTATATTTTGATTGAAACATGTAATGCAATATCCTCCACTTTTCAACCCATACATTTGAAATCTCCATCTTTGGAAGATTTTGAAAATATAGCCCAAGATTTCTATAAATTATGGAATTTTCCTAATTGCATAGGTGCTCTTGATGGTAAGCACTGTGAGATAAAAAGCCTATAAATTCTGGAAGTGCATTTTATAATTACAAGCACTATTTTTCAATAGTTTTGCAAGCATTAGTTGATGCTAGGTATAGATTTGTCATGTCCCGTCAATGGGACATGATATATTTTAGGGCCATTATTATATCCACTTAAAAGGAAACGAAATATGATATTTTAATTTCTAGTTCTATTTGTCTTTATATTCTAAGATCTACCGCGATTTAATTAGATACTAAATATTTGTGTGACTACATCTTTATTTCCACTTTAAGAATTTATTAAGACTATTACCAAGACAACGATTAAGATTAAAATATGTTTTTGAACACTGCTTTATAAAGCTACGATAATAGCGCACAATAAACAATAAGCGTATCAACAACCGGACTGGTACAATAATGATCAGTGATATACATAAGAGGTAAACAATAATGATCGGGGGGGAGGTAAATAATACAAACGTGAACATGCGGGGAAATTTAACGATTAAATTATATTCATGATGAAGGGGGGAAAATCTAGAAGCAAGAATGACCTTGGATCTATTTTTAAAGAAGAAGGGTAATTAAATTAAACCATTAAAACTGCAATTTACCAAAACTGGAATAAAACGGTACGCGGGGGCCGGGGAAGAAAAATCCAAATCTGGCCTTATGCCACACCTTACCCTTTACCCAAAATAAACTTGACCTTCACAGAAACAACATATCACTTAAACGACATATTTACTTTTGATCATTTCAATCAGGCCACCAATTAAATTTATCACCAATGCTACTTTATAAAAACACTGAGGATAACTCATAGAGTTCAGAGCCTCAAAACATACGAGGATAACTCCTAGAGTTCAGAGCCTCAAAATTCAACATGAGGATAACTCATAGAGTTCAGAGCCTCAAAAATATCCGTAGCTTTAACTTTAAAACAAATTACTGGCCTTTTTTCGTAACCAAAAATTAATATAAACCATATTAAGAGTTCCAACAAAATTGACATTCAAAAATTTAACATAACCCTTATTACCAGTTTCCCTCAAAATCAGACCTTTTCCTCGCCATACTCTACTAAAAAAAAACTGCTTTTCCCTCGACAAAAAAAAATCGCCCAAAATTATTCAAATAAAAGGGGAGGGGGGGGGGGGTTTGGTATAATATGGATTATTAACAATATAATCATCAAATTTACGTAACATAATAAGAATTTTTGCTTCTTTTAGATTATTTGTTTCCAGTGTTCATATTAGAATAATTCCTTCATTGATTTTCATCTGTGGAATATTGACGTATATCTTTTGAACCCTTGAACCACTTCATGGATAAGAAGTATATGTTGGTTTACCCATTTTTCGGAATTTTTTAATATAGAATTACTGGTTTTAGGAATTTCCCCTATATTGTGTCTGCGGTTAGCCCATTGTTCGAATGAATTGAGAAACGATTCCAAAGAGTTAATTAGTAATTTTAGTTCACCAAGGTTTGTTATGTCCAGAGACAATTTCTATTTTTCTTTCGTTCATAGAATTTCTTTTGTTTCGTCCATAATGTTTTTAAGAATTTTCATATATTCATTGAATATTTGCTACGAATTTTAATTCATTTTCCTGAATATGATTAATTATCCATTTTTCTAAAGGTGGATTACGGAATATTGAAGAGTCTGACACCAAGTGTCATGTCCCGTCAATGGGACATGATATATTTTAGGGCCATTATTATATCCACTTAAAAGGAAACGAAATATGATATTTTAATTTCTAGTTCTATTTGTCTTTATATTCTAAGATCTACCGCGATTTAATTAGATACTAAATATTTGTGTGACTACATCTTTATTTCCACTTTAAGAATTTATTAAGACTATTACCAAGACAACGATTAAGATTAAAATATGTTTTTGAACACTGCTTTATAAAGCTACGATAATAGCGCACAATAAACAATAAGCGTATCAACAACCGGACTGGTACAATAATGATCAGTGATATACATAAGAGGTAAACAATAATGATCGGGGGGGAGGTAAATAATACAAACGTGAACATGCGGGGAAATTTAACGATTAAATTATATTCATGATGAAGGGGGGAAAATCTAGAAGCAAGAATGACCTTGGATCTATTTTTAAAGAAGAAGGGTAATTAAATTAAACCATTAAAACTGCAATTTACCAAAACTGGAATAAAACGGTACGCGGGGGCCGGGGAAGAAAAATCCAAATCTGGCCTTATGCCACAAGATTTATAGTTGTTGATGTTGGTAGTAGAGGCAGTCAATCAGATGGAGGTATATTTTCCAATTCAAATTTATTTAAACAATTGGAAAATGGTGTATTACCGATTCCTCCCCCCAAGAAGTTGCCAAGCTCAAATATTATAGTTCCCCATGTGTTTGTGGCAGATGATGCCTACCCATTAAAGACTTATATCATGAAGCCCTTTAAAGGTTTGGGCATCAATTCCATCAGACATTTTAATTATAGGCTTTCTAGAGCTAGAAGGCTTGTTGAGTGTGCATTTGGTATACTCTCCTCCAAATGGAGGATTTTAGGGAGACCAATGGATACAAAACATCTACAACCGACTTAATAATAAAAACATGTGTGATTTTACACAACTTGATTATTGATAAAGAAAACCCTCATATCTTCTGTGATCTATCAAAGGATCTAAAAGAAAAAGATCAAGGATTCTTTCACCCACAATCTTTGAAAAATTCCACTCAAGAAGCCAAACATTCGCAAATTATTTTGTAATTTTTTGGATAATAATATTTTAGAAAGGAAAAAATTTTAATTCATTTTGTAACTACCTTAGATTTTTATATATATTTATTTTATTGACCCTGTACATATATATGATACAAATAAAATAAAATTTTTATTCATCATCAGATATAAAGGTTAAGCATTCCAATATGATTTTTTTAGATAATTTTTCTCTGCCCTTGTCAGATCTTTTGTTCAGTGTTTCTTCAAGTACAGCTATGACAGCTGGTTAGGTCAAAAAGCTTCTCCAAAAAGTTGTTTTTTGCACTTTTCTTTCTCTTCTTTTCAATAATTGGAGTTGGAGGTTCTATATGAATATTAATTAATATAAGCTTTATCAATTTACCATTTTCCTTGTTATTTTCCTTGTAAGAAGTTGAAGCATTAGAACACATGCTATCTAGGTTAAATGATAGATCTTCTCCAAACATTATTGAGTCATCTAGACTAGACCATTGACTCCTAGGTTCTAAGGTAGGTCTTAAAAAGTCCATCACAGTAAAATAAGGCCATTAAGATGTGGTCAAACCACTTCCACTTTTGAGATTTTTTGCCTTACTTAACTCTTTCATGTATGTGTCTCTGAGATTCTTCCATCTAACTTTTATATCTTCACCTAAAGTATTATAATTAACATTTTAAAGTTATATTATTACTTGAGACCAAATATTTTTGGGCTAATTTCTCAAATTCTTGATTCTTTTTGTTAATATCTTTATATTCATTATGGAATTTATCATATATCATTGGTATATCCCGAATATCATTGATCAGATCATAATTATGCAATTGCAATTTTTTTACCATCGCGCGAAAAATACAAAATGACCCCGCGTTCGTGATGACGCGCCAATTGTGAATTAGTTCGCGCGAAAATAACAAATGTATTAATTAAATAGAAGGCGTTCATAGTGAAATCGCAGACGATTATTTTCGTACGCGGCAAAAAGCGAACAAAATAAGATACAACTCATTTTGTATTTTTCGCGCGATGGTAAAAAAATTGCAATTGCATAATTATGATCTGATCAATGATATTCGGGATATACCAATGATATATGATAAATTCCATAATGAATATAAAGATATTAACAAAAAGAATCAAGAATTTGAGAAATTAGCCCAAAAATATTTGGTCTCAAGTAATAATATAACTTTAAAATGTTAATTATAATACTTTAGGTGAAGATATAAAAGTTAGATGGAAGAATCTCAGAGACACATACATGAAAGAGTTAAGTAAGGCAAAAAATCTCAAAAGTGGAAGTGGTTTGACCACATCTTATTGGCCTTATTTTACTGTGATGGACTTTTTAAGACCTACCTTAGAACCTAGGAGTCAATGGTCTAGTCTAGATGACTCAATAATGTTTGGAGAAGATCTATCATTTAACCTAGATAGCATGTGTTCTAATGCTTCAACTTCTTACAAGGAAAATAACAAGGAAAATGGTAAATTGATAAAGCTTATATTAATTAATATTCATATAGAACCTCCAACTCCAATTATTGAAAAGAAGAGAAAGAAAAGTGCAAAAAACAACTTTTTGGAGAAGCTTTTTGACCTAGTCATAGCTGTACTTGAAGAAACACTGAACAAAAGATCTGACAAGGGCAGAGAAAAATTATCTAAAAAAATCATATTGGAATGCTTAACCTTTATATCTGATGATGAATAAAAATTTTATTTTATTTGTATCATACATATGTACAGAGTCAATAAAATAAATATATATAAAAATCTAAGGTAGTTACAAAATGAATTAAAATTTTTTCCTTTCTAAAATATTATTATCCAAAAAATTACAAAATAATTTGCGAATGTTTGGCTTCTTGAGTGGAATTTTTCAAAGATTGTGGGTGAAAGAATCCTTGATCTTTTTCTTTTAGATCCTTTGATAGATCACAGAAGATATGAGGGTTTTCTTTATCAATAATCAAGTTGTGTAAAATCACACATGTTTTTATTATTAAGTCGGTTGTAGATGTTTTGTATCCATTGGTCTCCCTAAAATCCTCCATTTGGAGGAGAGTATACCAAATGCACACTCAACAAGCCTTCTAGCTCTAGAAAGCCTATAATTAAAATGTCTGATGGAATTGATGCCCAAACCTTTAAAGGGCTTCATGATATAAGTCTTTAATGGGTAGGCATCATCTGCCACAAACACATGGGGAACTATAATATTTGAGCTTGGCAACTTCTTGGGGGGAGGAATCGGTAATACACCATTTTCCAATTGTTTAAATAAATTTGAATTGGAAAATATACCTCCATCTGATTGACTGCCTCTACTACCAACATCAGCAACTATAAATCTATACCTAGCATCAACTAATGCTTGCAAAACTATTGAAAAATAGTGCTTGTAATTATAAAATGCACTTCCAGAATTTATAGGCTTTTTATCTCACAGTGCTTACCATCAAGAGCACCTATGCAATTAGGAAAATTCCATAATTTATAGAAATCTTGGGCTATATTTTCAAAATCTTCCAAAGATGGAGATTTCAAATGTATGGGTTGAAAAGTGGAGGATATTGCATTATATGTTTCAATCAAAATATAATGTATAGTTGATATTCCTATCTGATGTGAATAGCTTATTGATGGATAAGAACTTCCACAAGCCAAATATCTAAATTAAGATGTGTTAAAAAATTTAAAATGCTTACCTGATAGTTATCAACAATTTTTCTTCGGGTAAAATGGAATATGCATAGTTTGTTCTCTGTGATTTTATCTTGGTAGTTATTTTTTCTAATATATAATAAAATGTTTCCTAAAAACTATAGAAAACTAATTCATTATTATACCTTGCTCATCCTAAAATAATTGAGAATTTCACTGGAGAGTTCAATAATTTAGGAAAAGTAGTGTGATATTCACTCTCTTTCATCCTATTTACATTGATCTTATTTACATTTCTTATTTTCATAGCATAATATAAATATAAGTATTTTAACGTTAGGTGTGAAACCATGTTATAAGCGAATCAAGCGAATTAAATCGCACGCATTATGAACAACGATCGCGTGCGAATTGCTTAAACAATTTCGCGAAACAAAATTCGCTTCGCTTTTTTTCGCTTCGCGTGTCATCACGAACGCGGGGTTATATTTTTATTGTTGGTATATATATATATAATTAACTTATCTTAATTTTTTTCATTGTCGAATTGCCTAGACTTAAGGTTGCGTTCCCTTCCCTTTAGCACAAAGAATTAAGTGTCTATAGGAGGGGATGGGGAGAGGGGCAAGAACTGTTTGTGTAAACTCATCAATTCCTGGTTGAGTGTCCGAGAATTGGGAGGATTTCCTTTTTAGGACGTGGCGTGGCATAAAAGAAGAGATAATTGGGCAAAAGGGATTAAATTTAAAGATTACGAATTTTGAAAGGATTTTTCTCCCGGTAATCATATTTAAAATGAACCTCAATTGCTTCATATTATAGTTCATTAAAAAAGGTTAGTTACCAACTAGTGTTGTTAATCTGCTAAATGGGTTCTGCTGGTATAGTGCTAAACCTGGTAATAGGCACATATCTCCTACCATTACCATCATTATTAAGCAGCACATGCTGCTTAATAACCCGGTTACTAGCATGGCAGATTAAAGTTGCCATGGTTGCTGGTTGGGAGAGATGTAAATAACCGGGCATTTGGCAGATTGGATTGATATAACCGTGGTATTGAGCAGGCTCGTTTTAAACTAAACATGGTTTTTAGCAAATTTAATTTTAGCTTACTATTAGAGTTGGTAGCTGCCATATAATGCTAATCAATATTTCAATCATTTATTAATACAAAAATGGTGATTAAAAAATTTAAATATATTATAAATTTGCCCCGTTATTTGCCCCCCCCCCTAATTTTTTATCCTCTTTCTCACCAGGGGGGAGGGGGGGTGTTTTGCCCCCCCCCCTTATTTTTTATCCTCTTTCTCACCAGGGGGCCCCTTATTTTTTACCCTCTTTCTCACCAGGGGGGGGGGGGGGGTGTTTTGCCCCCCCCCTAATTTTTTACGCTCTTTCTTACCAGGGGGGAGGGGGGGGGGTGTTTTGCCCCCCCCCCCTTATTTTTTATCCTCTTTTTGACCAGATGGGAGGGGGGTGTTTTGCCCCCCCCTTATTTTTTATCCTCTTTTTAACCAGAGGGGAGGGGGGGGGGGGGGGTGTTTTGCCCCCTCCTTATTTTTTATCCTCTTTTTGACCAGAGGGGAGGGGGGGGGGGGGTGTTTTGCCCCCCTCCCTATTTTTTATCCTCTTTTTGACCAGAGGGGAGGGGGGTGTTTTGCCCCCCCCCCTAATTTTTTACGCTCTTTCTTACCAGGGGGGAGGGGGGGGGTGTTTTGACCCCCCCCCTTTTTTTATCCTCTTTTTGACCAGATGGGAGGGGGTGTTTTGCCCCCCCCCCTTATTTTTTATCCTCTTTTTGACCAGAGGGGAGGGGGGGGGTGTTTTGCCCCCCCCCCTTATATTTTATCCTCTTTTTGACCAGAGGGGAGGGGGGGGGGGGGTGTTTTGCCCCCCCCCCTTATTTTTTATCCTCTTTTTGACCAGAGGGGAGGGGGGTGTTTTGCCCCCCCCCCTTATTTTTTATCCTCTTTTTGACCAGAGGGGAGGGGGGGGGGTGTTTTGCCCCCTCCCCTATTTTTTACGCTTTTTCTCACCAGGGGCGGTGTTCACCAGGGGGGGGGGGGGGGTGTTTTGCCCCCCCCCCTTATTTTTTATCCTCTTTCTGAAAAGAGGGCAGGGGGGGGGGGGGGGGGTCTGGCCCCCCCCCCCCTAATTTTTTATCCTCTTTCTGACCAGGGGGGGGGGGGGGGGTGTTTTGCCCCTTCCCCTCTTTTTTACGCTTTTTCTCACCAGGGGGGGTGTTCATCAGGAGGGGGGGTTTGCCCCCCCCCTCATTTTTTATCCTCTTTCTGACAAGAGGTCAGGGAGGGGTCTTTTGCCCCCCCCCTAACTTTTTATCCTCTTTCTGACCAGGGGGGTGTTTGGCCCCCCCCCCTATTTTTTACGCTTTTTCTCACCAGGGGGGGGGGGTGTTTTGCCCCCTCCCCTTATTTTTTATCCTCTTTTTTACCAGTGGGCCTTCCCTGATTTTTACCCTGATTCTTAACCGGTGGTAGGAGAGGGGGGTCATTTGCCCCCCCCCCGATTTTTTACAACTCAGATGCGTGATAATTGCCCTAACAATTGTCAATTTTCAAGCTAATTCAATTTTTTAAACGTTAATCTAGTGGTGAAAAATTAGCTAAAACACAAATTATATTTTGTTAACTTAGATGAGTGATAATTGTTATAATTGTCAATTTTCTAGCTAATTTAATTTTTTAAACGTTAATCTAGTGTAAAAAATTATCTAAAACACAAATTATATTTTGTTAACTTAGATGAGTGATAATTGTTATAATTGTCAATTTTCTAGCTAATTTAATTTTTTAAACGTTAATCTAGTGGTAAAAAATTATCTAAAACACAAATGATATTTTGTTAACTTAGATGAGTTACAAAACCCTAACCCTAGTGGGGGGGGGGGCAAAACACTCCCCCTCCCCTCTGGTCAAAATAAGGATAAAAAGTAAGGGGGGGGGCAGAACACTCCCCCCTGGTGAGAAAGAGGATAAAAAATAAGGGGGGGGGGGCAAAACACCCCCCTCCCCCCTGGTAAGAAACAGCGTAAAAAATTAGGGGGGGGGCCAAACACCCCCCTCCCCCCTGGTGAGAAAAAGCGTAAAATAGGGGGGGGGGGCAAAACACCCCCCCCCCTCTTCCCGAAAGAGCGTAAAAAATAGGGGGGGGGGCAAAACATTCCCCCCCCCCTCCTGCCTAGTCAAAATAAGGATAAAAAGTAAGGGGGGGGGGGGGGCAAAACATCCCCCCCCTCCCCCTGGTGAGAAAAAGCGTAAAAAATAGTGGTGGGGGGGGGGCAAAACACCCCCCCCCCTCCCCCCTGGTGAGAAAAAGCGTAAAAAATAGTGGTGGGGGGGGGGGGCAAAACACCCAAAATAAGGATAAAAAATAAGGGGGGGGGGCAAAACACCCCCCCCCCCTGGTGAGAAAGAGCGTAAAAAATTAGGGGGGGCAAAACACCCCCCCTCCCCCCTGGTGAGAAAGAGGATAAAAAATAGGGGGGGGGCAAAAAAACACCCCCCCCCTCCCCCCTGGTAAGAAAGAGCGTAAAAAATTAGGGGGGGGGCAAAACACCCCCCCCTCCCTTCTGGTGAGAAAGAGGATAAAAAATAAGGGGGAAAGAGCGTAAAAAATTAGGGGGGGGGGGGCAAAACACTCCCCCCCCCCTCCCCTCTCGTCAAAAAGAGGATAAAAAATCCCCCCCTCACCCCTGGTAAGAAAGAGGATAAAAAATTAGGCCCCCCCCTCCCCCCTGGTGAGAAAGAGGATAAAAAATTAGGGGGGGGGGGCAAAATAACGGGACAAATTTATAATATATTTAAATTTTTTAATCACCATTTTTGTATTAATAAATGATTGAAAAATATTGATTAGCATTATATGGCAGCTACCAACTCTAATAGTAAGCTAAAATTAAAAGATCACAATGGAAATCGTTAAATCCAACACGATTTCCATACACGGATCAATGCCATCCGTTTAGTTATAGCGCGTTTTTATATTTTTTATTCGTGTATATCATAATTATAATTATTTGTTTCTGAATAAAACTTTTAGATCAAAAAAAAAAAAAAAAAAAAAAAAAAAAAAAAAAAAAAAAAAAAAAAAAAAAAAAAAAAAAAAACCATGTTTAGTTTAAAACGAGCCTGCTCAATACCACGGTTATATCAATCCTATCTGCCAAAAGCCCGGTTACTTACATCTCTTACAACCAAGCAACCATGGTTGCCAGTGATAGCAACCGGGTTATTAAGCAGCATGATGCTGGTTATGATGATGGTAATGGGCGAGATGTATGCTACTACCATAGGTTATGGTAGTAGCATTTTGGCATTTTAACAACACTACCAACCATATTTAAAAAAACTCCCCGGCCGGGAATTGAACCCGGGTCTCCCGCGTGACAGGCGGGGATACTTACCACTATACTACCGAGGACTTATAAAATAGAGTCCAAAGACGAAATATATATTAAATCAATATAGTAGATTCATATAGGAAATAAAATGTTTTTAAACATAATTTTAGAGAATAAAAACGAATACAGTAGCAAGTAACCTCAATTCATGAATCAATGTGGCTAATTAATCTAATATATTTTACCTTAGCCACATGTACTATTTCTTAATATTTGTATCAGTTTAGCATATAATATGTCAAGTTTTTTATATAATTGCCCTAACTTGTTTTAACAACTAAAAAATTCTCATTTTAAAGCTTATCTAACAATATCTACAATTTCACAGGCCTTAAATATATTAAACACTCAACAAAGAATATATCATATTAATGAAACTAAATTTGCTATATATATAATAAATACATAAAAATTATTGATGGATTTAAAGATGAGAGTATGACAGTAGTTAATAGGCAACAATAGCACACCTTTTACACCATGCATATAAAAAGATTATAAAATGCATATGTAAATTGAAGATTGCATAGTAAGAAGTTGTCCAACTAATTCATTGAATGAGCCAAACACGGGTGAAAAGTAATAGTTAAAGGAGTATTAATTTGAAGTTAATAAAATTACATACTATACTAAACATTTTTAAAAATCTAATAGCTAATGCATTAGATTTAAAAATTAAAACAATTCCTTTAAATATTATAAAAATTGGATTAAAATATTTGTTAGATAAAATAATAATTTAAAAAATAAGAGTTAGGCTTGATATAATATATGAGTAGATGCCAAGTAAATTATTAAAAAAGATGGAATCTTCTATCTTTTTAACAAACTTTACCTGTACCATCTTCAGTAGCAATGTTAACTAGTCCCCAATCACAAGCATCTTTTCCAGAAATCAGCCTACCAGTTAATAAAAGGTCAAGGGACCTTCCATATCCTATTAATCTGGGTAACATTATTTGAGCAACACCATCTACACATGGTATGCCAAACCTTCTATTTAAGAGTCCTAACATTGCTAATGATTTATCAGCTACTCTTAAATCTGATATTAGTGCTAATTCTAATCCTGCAGCAACAGCATAACCATTGAGAGCAGCTATAATCGGTTTTGACACTTTTCCTTTATTAAAATTTTTGGTGTATTAGACTAGCAATTTACCTGATTTTTTCATATCAAACTATAAATTAAATTTATTGCCAAAATAAATTACCAATTTTTTTATTGAATGAGAGTGTCCATACTTATATTCATTAACATCATATCCTGCACAAAAGTTTCCACCTTAACATTTTAAAACTCCCAACTAATTTGATCTTACCTATACCATATATGACTGCAGCATTTAAACTGTTTTGCTCAAGAATCTCAAAAGATTCAAATATGTTTTTAATCATGTCACATGTGAGTGCATTCCTTTTTTCTGGACGATTTAACCCAACAAGAAGTATATCCCTGAATCTCTCCACAATAATGTTTTTGCCTTACAATATTATTATTGTTAAAATAAAATAAAAACAAATACTTTTTTTAATTAAAAATTTAGATTCAACAAAATTCAAATTTTTAAACATTTAGGGAAGTTTACATGTATGCATGTTTCAAACAACACCAAACGCTAAGTAGGTGGTATTTGTAATTAAGTACCTCATAACGAACCAAGCTATTTTAATTAATAAGTGTGTGATAGATCCTAAAAACTTCCCTATCATAAATGGTACGATAATACCTTAAAAGTTTTGAAAGTCAGAATTTCTAAAAGAAGCAAAGAATAGGTTAAAAATTTAAAGAAGCAAAGAAAAGGTAAAAAAAAATAAAGAAATGGATCAAAAAGATGAGAAGCAGAACTTACGTAGTCTTGCTTGACCTAATACTTGCATATCGCAACTTAATCTGTGTGATGTAACGGGCGTACCGGAGATCCGAGGGGTTTGCTCTAGTGATCATAGGCATAACTAGGATTTACTCATGGGTAGTGTTAAAAAAATTTTCAAGGCGAAATTTTTTTTGTAAATATTTTTCTAAAAGTTTAAAGTGACAATAGCGTAAAAATAATAAAATACTAAAAGTAAAATTCTAACAAATATTTATTTATATTCAATCACAATGTAAAAATGATATAAATTGAAAATCAATATCGACGATTATTAGATAGAAACGCATTTACAACATCTTTAGCCCTCGAGAGTATTCGTGGGGTATTTTGGTACCCAACGTAAATTATTTTAAAACGCAATTTAAAATGAATCTGGCCTTTTCAGTAGCTTAATATTTTATCAAGAACTAGGTTAGGTAAAAATTTCATCGGTTTTGGCTTAATACTTTTTAATATAGAGAAACTTTTTTGGCTCGTGGGGTTCTGTTATACCCCACAAATACTCTCACGTAAGTTTTTTTCTATATGAAAAAATGTATGTGTTTTTTTTGTATGAAGATATCTTTTACAATTTGTATTTTTAATGCATTTTGAACATTGTTTTGATAAAAAATCACGTTTGTTTTGATTTATTTTAAAGTATATGATGTCAAGAGGTAAAATGAGGGAAAGCTCTAAAATAACCAAAATAAAAATGGGGGTCTAGAAAATTGTTAATAAGTTTTGTAATGTTAATTAGATTTATGTCAAAATTTGTACCATCAATCTTAAGGCCTTTATAAACATATGTTTAAAATTTCAAAGGTTTTAAAGGAATACTTTAAAAGTTATAAGAAATTAAAAAGTGGGGTAGAGTTATACCCCACGAATACTCTCGCGTTCGGGATTTTTAGGAATACTCTCGAGGGTTAGTTTTAGGAGTATTTTGCCTGCGTACATAGATCAACGTTAATCCGCTAAGCCTGAAATTAAAAATTAATAAAACCATTTAGTTTACCTTTCTTGTCCAATTGTGCTTCTAAGATATGTTTTAAGTCTTTTTAGCACTGTAAAACACCGCTCATTAGAGCACGTTGTCACACGTAAAGTTGCTAATATATGGTATAGAATCTTAATATTAGGATAAAGATCTAATTTGGCGGGATGATTGGATAAGGTATCCAATGCATTCCTAGGTAATATATCTGAATTGGAGTTTTAAAGGATGAACACCATGATTTAATATCGGATTCAAACTGCTCTTCTGATCCTTCAAGATCATCTACATAAAATTTAGCTAAGATTAAAAAATTATTCAATATTTGAGGGGTGAGCTGAACGGGGTCTTTAATAAAGAGGGTATCAAATCCCATAAGTATTCGTTGGTTTTTAATTAATCGTTCATCTATTCAGCTAAAACAGAATCCAAAAAGGTATTGTACAATGAGATCCTGTAATAAGCTTCGGGGAATGTGGTCTCTATATTGGACCTTAATGTTTGAAGGGACGTCCTTCTAGGAATAGTGATGAAAAAATCATGACTCTTTTCAAATGTTGAAACATTGGTAAAAATAGTTTGGAACCCCTCTTCTGAATTTTTACGCAATTCTTTGATTTGGTAAATAGCATAGGCGGCATACATTGCCTGTGATAGATCAATGTTAAGCTTTTGCAAGTTGCTTAGATGTATTGTATAGGAAAATACTTGATTCAACATATAAAGAGACAACCAAAATTGGCCATGTTTCAATGATGAAAGTAGAATCATTGCATTCGATGATGATTCTACATCATCCCATTCACAAATCTTTTCGAGTGTAGTAAAAATGTCTTCTGTAAATTTTTGAAATCTTTTGACAGCATTATGTTTTTGGGTCCACTTTGTTTCACAAAGTGTTGTTAATTTAAAGGATTTTGGATTGGTTGACAAAGATAGCAATACAGAGTTTAGGAGATTTAATTTTTTCGGCGAAGTTATAAAATCAGTAATCTTGTTAATAACACCGTTTATAAAAAACAAATTAAATATAAAAACAATCATAAACTTACCCATACAATTCCTAATGTTGGAAATCTTGCAAGAATCTGTAATTGTTAAATTTAGATTGTGCGATGCACAATTAATATATATAGCCTTAGGGCACACATTCTTAAACAAAGTCTGCAACCCATTTTTATAGCCACTCATCACTGGGGCTCCATCATAACCCTGCTTTCTAAGTTTTGTGATGTCAATTTTAAGATCTTTACGAGTCTGCATCACAACTTCAAACATCTTCTTTGCTGACATATCCTTGATCTTGATATATTCTAAAAAGACCTCTCTGACCACTGTTGGTTGTGTTTTCAAATCAACATAACAGATAACGACAGCCATTTGTTCTTGTGTTGATATATCCGTTGTCTCATCCAAGAGAAGTGAAAAAAAGAGTGACTTATTAATTTCTGCAACTATTTTTGTTTGAATATGTTGTTTAATAATATAAATTTATTCATTTTGAATACCAGGTGAGAGGTAATTAGCATTTTTCGGACATTCTTTTAAATCAGTTTTCACTTTCTCGCTGAACTTTGAAAGTAAAACCAAGAGCCCCCTGAAATTCCCTTCATTACTATTCTTTATCCTGGGATTTTCAACTGGTAACAGGCCATAATCACGGTGACCTATTAAAAGAGCCTATACTAAACATTTAGATTAAAATACTTCTCAATGCAATTCCTTGCCTGCCACAAAACACTATAGCTACAGTTATAGTATATAATGCTTCCCTTATTTTATTGTAATGGAATTTTCTTTCATTAGAAATAACCAGGTCAATTGATTATTTTTTGTTAATATAAATATCTTCACTAATATCTATTTTAGACTTCACACTGGCAGTATCTAGAATAGTGTTTGATAATCCTTTTCCTCTTCTTGTCCTCTTACAGAATTAGTACTACTATCATTTTCTAAAAAACTAAATTCTAGATAGAGTGAGTTTGAACAAAGAGTAAATTACCTTGATCTCTAATCGTGATTGGTGTTTGATTATCCTCTTTTTCTTGTACTCTTACAGAATTAATACAATCATTTTCTATGGAACTAGATTCTAGAATCTATATTTAGCTTATATAATTTATTTATGACCCTGCTCTCTAATCGCTAGTGTTTGGTTAACCTTAACCTGATCCTCTTCTTCTCTTAGTGAATTAGTACTATCATTTTTTAAACTAATTTCTAGAATCTAGAGTGAATTAAAATAATTTGTAAATTACCCTGGCTACTACTTTTCTCCTTTGAAAAGTTAATTTTTTTAGGGAAGTAGTTATAAATGGAATATCGTTTCACATTAATTTCAGAAATGGGATGGGAACTATTTATCTAAAATTTAAATTTCGTATAAAATTTATAAATTTTGAACATAAAAAAATAGAAAAAGCAACGAAAAATTTAAGAACACTTCCAAAATAATTTATAAATTGTAATTATCAGTAATATTTGTGTGCAAATACAATATAAAAATTATATTATTTAAAACTCATGGGTAGTGTTACAACCTAAAAACAACCCTCTCTATACGCCAATGAGTGATATTATGGCGTGAATAAAATGGTCGTATCATAAGTCTAGTCTCCTTTTCCCTTGATGATTTTTTATGTGAATTTGGTGCTCCCACCATTAGTATATTATTTTGTCATAGAGCCTTGGATGTGCATTAGATATATGCTCACATTTTGTTGGGTATGTTAGTGTTGACAGCACGTTGATTCTGTAATCATGTATAAAAATTCTAAGCTTCAGAAGTATAACTAAAAAATACGGCACATGTGGCTGTGTTATAACAACGTTCGCCCCATAGTAATTTTATCCAAGATTTAAAAACATGGGGAGAAATGATCATAAAAAGGGGACCTTACAGTAGGCAAGCGTTGTTTACTATAGACTTCTGTTATAGGGATGGTACTAAGTCTTTTTACTCCTTTCAATAGCTTAGGTTAATAAGACGAGCTAAATAACAACACTAATCAACTGCCATTGCGCGTGAAACCCGTTAACAAAAGAACACGCTATAATACGAGGGAAAGACAATAGTTAGTACCAGGCCCGTAGCCAGGATTTTCTCAAGGGGGAGGAAAATATTAAAAAAAATTCGAAACATCTATTTAGTAACAAAAATAAACTTCTCGTATATACGCGAAACTTCAAGGCGCTATGTAACCAGCTTTGGAAAAATCTCTTCTCTTCATTAATCAGAGCAGTTACTATCGCATTTATACCTTAAAAAAGAACATGAAGCTTATGCAAGTTATTCATCCGGCAGAAATTATTGTCATTTAGTTGAAACTAAAGACATGACTAAAAGTTTAGTCAAATTTTTAATGGCGGAAACCAAAGCAAAATTCTATAAGTTTGATCAAAAAAAAATTCTCAAGTTGTTAATAAGCCAAATTATACAGTCACTCAATCTGTTTACTTGACATTTTTTAGTACAGCTAAATTAAAGGTGTTTAGATAGAAAAAACAAGTTTTAGCTAATATCCAAATACACTTTACACAAAATTTAATTTTACCTGAAATAGAAAGAAATTCCTTATCCCAATTTTATTCAATTGAATCAATTCGAAAGCCTAAGCCACTTACTAGCAATACCAGAGTCTGGTGTTTTTAGGATAAAAATCTTCCAAACTCTTTTCTAATTTACAATCAAATGCGGAAAAATTATAATGGTGGGGTGTTAGCTTTTAGTTGAAAATTAAATTACAAAAAAGAAATATAGATTATGTTTTAGATCCTTATCTTCTTCTTCTTCTTTCTATGACTGCTTGTCACCTAGGCTGGTGGTCAGTCCTTTCAGCATTCGTTTCCATTTGTTCCTATGTTTACATAGATATTTCCTTATCTTGTGGACTTTCATATCATGCTGTATTTTAATGTCTTAAAATCTTTCATGCAACTAAACTATAATAACACAGGTCTACAAAAAAAACATCCCGCAATCCTACCAATAATTCTGATAGAGAATTTTGCGCCGAAAAATAATATTTTTTTAATTTTTTTCTACTGTTACCAGTTTTTTAGATATAGGTTGAAAATGCCAAAAATGCCCTATTTAAGTCTTTTTGAGGCTATATTGCCATGGCATTTTTAATATTTAGTGAAAAATAGTATATTCATGTAGATTAAGGTTTTATCTATAGGTCCATTATTTTATTTTTTTATATCACCCTTATATTAAAATTTATACGCGTTTGCGTAAACCCCTTCTCCTTATCAAAATTCGTCCAACGATGTCTGGTAAACGGAGCATTAGAGTTCATATTACGTACGCGATGTTTACTAACACATATCTCTCTCCCTTCACTTACTCTCCTCTCTTTCTCCTCCACTCCGGCCCCCTTCATGTGTGCTTGGATAGATATGGGGGCGGGAGTGGAGGAGATGGAGAAAGGGAGAGAGAGATGTGTTAGTAAACAGCGCGTGTGTAGTATGTACTCTAATGTACTCCTTTTTCCAGACATAGTGGGACGAATTTTGATAAGGGGAAGGGGTTCACAAAAACTCGAATAAATTTAAATATAGAGGTGTAACAAAAAAAATAAATTAATGGACCTATAGATGAAACTTTAATCTACATTAATATATAAATATTTTTCACTAAATAATAAAAATGCCGTGGCAATATTGCCTCAAAAAGGCTTATAAAGGGCATTTTTGGCACCTTCAACCTCGTATATATGAAAAACTAGTAATTGAAGAAAAAAACTAAAAACAGATTATTTTTCAGCGCAAAATTCTCTATCAGAATTATTGGTCGGATTGCGGGATGTGATCACAAAGTCAAAATTTGTAGAGCTGTGTAATTTAACCCATTTAAATTAGTTATTAATAAAAAAAATTTAATTTTGGCGGAGTGGACGGAAAAATTCCGCTTTTCTTACCCTTGGCTACACGCCTGGTTAGTACTTCTTCTCTTGTTTAAATAAACATTAGTTTCTTTATTGTATTATTTTTCTTATTGGGCTCACTGTGGTGCAGAAAATTTGGTTTGCAAAAATTTAAAATTAAAAGGTTATTTTAATGACGAAATACCTGGTCGTAACAAAGAGCCGGTAAATTCGTTAATTTAATAATTTGGAGGTGGGCGTAAAACGACAAATGTCATAACCAAAATAGCAGGGCAAGAATATTTTTGAGGGTCATGCTTCAAATCAAGCGCGTAGTCAGGAATTTCATAAGAAGCTGCATTAAAAATAAAGAATAAACACCCAAAGAGTCAGGCCCTCTCGGCTTAGGGGCCAAGCAAACAACCGTCGTAAATTAAGGTAGGCCCCGGCGTGCACCATAACAAGTTTGGACAATGAAAGCTTAATGAGACTATTTATATAGTTTACTATTTTTTTTAAACTTTTTTATTAAAATAAATTCGAGATTTAAATCAAAAATTTTTAAACGTCACAATTAATCCTTGAATCATCATTTTAGACCCTGCAGTTGGACGGCTCTAGTGATTCGGGTATTGCCGGGCGGAGTCTTATAAGGGTTCGGGCGGGGTTTGGTGGGCAATTTAGTTATCAGACCATGATGGCATCTGGCAGAAAATTTTATGATTATTGATTAAGGTCTTTCTTCTTTGCTTAGAATTTGGAACGTTATTATTAATAGTACAGCTATTGTTTCTGGATTTTACCAAAAGTAGCATTATCGATGATTTGTTATTATTGCCATATTGATGCATGTAGCGATAATAAGACAAAAAAGTGTGGTTAAAGCTTTTCCCCGAAAATTTTATGCAAAAATGAAAAATATATAAATAAGCTTTTTAATATTTATACGTGTCGTAGCTAACATTTAGTGATACAATCGTTGGGTTGTTGACAATGGTAACGCTAGCACATAAAGTGTATCATTCCAATTGCTAACATTTATTCAAAATTTCTCTTTATTTAATCCAAATCTATCCACAGATTGTAACGTAGTAGAGATGAGGCAATAATAACACCTGCATGAGATTAAGTAATTTAATTAGATTCTTTAATTACTAGATCTATTACTATAATAAAGAGAAAGTTAAAATACGTTCAGTTTTGTCACTCTCAAATGTCGGAGATAAATTATATTTGTGATGGAGGTAATTAAACATACCTTCTTATTATTTAGAAAGAGGAAAATCATAAGCATTAGCATCTTTTATATTTAATAAACAGAACAATCCTGTAAAGATGGCAAATACATTCATACACAAGAGAAGTGTTCAATAAAATCAGGGAAAGGAGTTATTAGCAGGTGTTAGCTTTTAATCACAAAGGCCAATGTTAGCCTTTCATCATAAAAGCTAAATATTCGCTACCATTTAAGAGCCAATAAAGCTTAGAGCTTCCATTTATGCCTAAATATAAAAAGGTTGTTGTTGAAAATGAGGTATTCCAGGTTTTATAACGCGGATAATACTGCAAATATATATATATAGACAAATGGTTATTCGAGTTTTATACGTTTTTCAACAATGCATTAATATATTTACAAAGCTTTATCACTCATTTAAATAGCCGAAAATAATGTTAATAAAATTTATTTGTTAAAGTGAACCTAAGTATACTATTTATTTATAAAGTTAGGCTTAGAGTTTTTGCGCCGGTTTAGGGTTTGAAAGAGAGCAAATGCCTGTCAGTAGAATAGAGACTCTGATCGCCTTGCTCCAATCTATGAATTCTATTTTTTAAACGTAAATTATATTAAATGTCATCCAAGAGATGAATTATATAAAGGCCAGTCAATTATTAATATGCATACAAACTGGTTAAATTCTAAGGATGGAAGTCAGTTATTGGAAATCGGATTTAAGTTTATTAAATGTTGGAATTCAAACCAGGAAATAGGACATGTGCGTTTCTAATTGTCGTTAGTGCCCACGTAGGCTCCGATGACTGACTAACGAAATCGAGGCGTTAGCAGCTCTCTTTGAAGAACGGCTTAATTGATTTTGGATTTCGGATAAATATTCCTAGCATTGAGCTCGCACAATGTGTAGGAGCAGGAAGCATAATATGTATGTAGTACGCTGTCAATGGGGAATATATGTGGACCCAACCTGCCATGAATTGGCCGCTCATCAGGCTTGAACGAGAGTATGTCTTAGATCACTCAGCAATATTTTATACTTGCTGGGGTGCACCACCCTAAACATTAATCCTTGTTGGTGTTAACCAACCAGCAATATTCAACAAATGTTTCGCTTACGAGCTTGATAACGCCATTATATAAATATTTGATTTCGTATTTGACTCAAAAATATATTATCAAAATAAAAGGATAAATGTTCCAAAAAAATCTCTTTTACAAGCGTAAAATTTTATTTAATCATTAACACTATAAGCTCTATAAATATTAAAGCTTGTAATAAATATAAATATATAAAATGTTACATTTTAGATTTAAATTATCAAAAATTAAGTTTTACTGTTAAAAATTTCAAAAATTCTGTGAACTAGAGAGATCGGAAGCATTGGTTTTTTTAAATACATAGATCGAAAGACAAAGCTTTTTATTATATTAATTTTGAACCATTTGTATATAATTAAAAGCGAAGTATCAGAAATCCTGACTTTTAAAATAAACAACACCTTTTGCACACTAGATTATTAGAATTAAAAAATATGAAAATCATAAAGATATATAAAGAAAATATTTTTTTAAAGTTATATTAAAAGTCACTTATGTATAAGTTTTTATATTAATAAAAGTTTGAGATTAATTTATAAAATAATGTTAACTGATTGCTGTCTTTTAACTCTACATATGCGTGTATAGAAATTGTATAAGTTATAATCGTATAAATTGTAATATTGTCAAGTAATAAATAACGGCTTGCACATTTATGTTTCAGTGGCAATACTTTTAAACTTGAGTTAGTTATAATTAAATTCTCAAATATTACATAAATTGCTAATAACTGAAAATTCAATGTTTCAAAAAATGGTGGGATTTTATGTAATTGGTGATGAATAATTTTACGATTTGCAACAATACGAATTATTTATCAAAGAAGAAATTATTTATGAATGTGAAATCTACACAACGTTTATCAGTCAATTTTTAAATTAATAAATCTTTCTAGTTACATAATTTTTTTAATTATATACGCCTAATCAAATTAGATATTGAGTATATCGCCAAAGCCAAGCAAAATGTTATCTTAGTTGTCAGTTTGTATCTCTTGCACAATAAGGGTCCATGTAGAGTTTCACATAATTTCACAGATCTACAAATATTAACTTTGTGATTGTATCCCGTGATCTGACAATAGTTTTGATAGAGATATTTACGCTAAGAATTATATGCTTTTTTCCCCTGTCGTCCAGATTTTGTGAGCAAAAATGGCCTTTCTAACGTTTTTTGAGGCTATTCTTCCCACGCCATTTTAATATTATATTTATTAATGTTTATATAATTATATAGACCATTTATTTGTCTATATGAACATATTTTTTTTCATTATTACTTTTAGTTTTATCAACATTTATTTGAACCTCCCTCCCTTCATTAAAATTCCTCTCACTATGTATGGTAAAACAGAGTACATATTGCAATGTTTAATAACACATCACTATCTCCCTTCACCAAATCTCTCTCCATCTCTTCCACTGCCGCTCCCTTGTTGTGTCCCACCCCTTGTTGTGTGCTTGGCTTATACATTTATTGATACTGTCGACAAATATCTGTTGAAGAAAGCTATTTTATTTTCATTATGAACAAAATCTGTTATATATATTAATTATTAAGTATATATAGTCAGAGTATTGAAACTTTAAGATTTATTCTAACTATAAATCCTCTTAACTGTTATTTTATTTAGCTATTCTAACGAACGGTAATCTTTATTGGTTGAAAGTGGCTATATTTAAAAGGGTTAATAAAAGTTACAAATATACCTTTTAATTTCATTTTAAATTAATTAATTCCCAATTTATAGAATATATAAACTCGTTGCAATAATTTTACCACCAATATTTGAAACAAAGGACTTGAATCCGATTAGAGAAAATACTTTAAATTATACGAACTCTTTGATTACCCACCACGAGCAAAGTTAAGAAGAGGTCGAATCCACCAGCATGGCATTTTTAATCTTACAAAATTGGAATTTCATGAATGCATCCATATATTTAAAATTCAAGACAAGGTTTTTTAAAAGGACTACAATAATCTAAATAGATTAAACCAACTTTTTATCAAATTTAATGTACTACTACCGTCGAGCGCCTTTTAAGTCTCGATAAACTTAGTAAAAAGCGCAGGAGGTATTAGAACGTAATCTAATGTCCTTTTAAAATCGAATCATTTTTATAGGAAAATTTGATTATTTATCTTAATAAAATTGTTCTATTGAGTCGCGAAAAATTTAAATGAGTGACCTTAATCGTAACTAGTTACTGTAGGAAAATAACTGAATCTGTTTTTAGTAGTGTTGCGAATAAACGCGTTCAAATTTTTTGAAAAATTGAACGGCGTTCCTTTTTTTGTGAACTTTGAACGTGAACGCGTTCCTTTTTTGATGAGCGCGTTCGAATTTAACGTTCGTTCAATTTTAAAAACCCTTTTTTATTTTTATTTATTAGAAAAATAATGTTAATCCTGATTTTGTAGCAAAAAAGTCTTATATTTTTTAATCAGCTGTTTTTCCTTTTCTATTAAGTATTCCTAAATACTCTTAACATACCATAACGTGAAACGTGAATATAAGATAAGTTTATTAATTTGATATTATTAATTATATTTTAATTTATAGGTTAATATGGACAATCATATTATTATATCGTCGTCATCTTCAGATTCTGAATATTAAAAATCAGCAAATGAATTGACATTGCCATGGCCAAAATATTATAAATATTTTTTCACTCATTTCATATAAAGGACCGAATTCAATAATTACTAAATGTAAAAAGGATTAAACTTTTAGTTTTATTGAAAAAAGGGTTTAAACCCCTTGAATTGATAATGAAAATACTGTCGATTTCGAAATATCATTTTTTGACGAGGAAGTAGAGGGCGGATTGGAGGATGATATCTTATCGCCATTTTTTGAGCGAGGGACAAAACATTAAATGTTTTTAAGAAATTTCCTGCTTTAAAAGATTTGTTTATTAAGTACAATACTCCAATCCCCTCATCTGCCCATGTAAAGCGGGGTTTTAGTATAGCTAATGCTGTATTAACTGCCAAGCGTTCCTGCTTATCCGACGAAAATTTTAAAAAACAATTATTTTTTATAAATAAATAAGAAATAAATAAATACTTTATATTCGCTCTATTATATTATATTTGTAATTATATTATCGAAATAAAACTATTATTTATTATCATGGCTAATATATTGTGTTATAAAAATATAAGACATTTATTTTGAAAAAATATCATAAAATTTTAAACGAATGTGAACGCATTCCTTTTTTTGAAAACGAACGTGAACGCGTTCTATTTTTGTCAATGAACGTTGAACGCGAACGCGTTCGACTTTTTAAAAAATGTTTACAGCACTAGTTTTTAGTTATTTCAAAAAAAATTAATTGTAATCGTAATTAGTTAAATATTTTTTTGAAAATAACTGTAACTTAACCAGTTTCTATGTAAAAATAACTTTAAAAGCTCTAAATAAAACCATTATGTCTGCCAGACATAAATTGACTTATGTCAATATATACGTTTATCAAATTGGTTGCAAATTTGAGAAAGCTGGAACCCTTTCTTAACACTATTTAAAACTCAAAGTGATGCCTTTGTTTTAATAATTTAAGACAATAGCTTTATCATTAAAATAACCATCATCAATGATAACTGCATGTTTATTAATACGTGTAAAGGTCAAGGAAGGATAAGTGAATACTTCTTAATATATAGCACAAGTAATTAGTTGCACATATTAAGCATTTTTCATTGTATCTTTCCCATAAAGACAAATGACATGATTTAAATAACAAAAATTTTGTTTTATAAAATTTAACTTAATGAAATTTGGAATTATTAGATTTTTTTCATTGCAGAATCTGCCTTGGGTACATAAGACAGATAGTCATTTTGAGCTTGTTTTATTTGTATTATGTAATAACCATATTACATTTGCTCTCTAAGTTTTTTATAATAAAACAATCTATCCATTGATTTAAGTTCGCATACACTAATAAAAAATGAAAACTTAAGGGATATTCTATCCCCCGAACGGGGCTATGACTAGCCCCGGGAATTAAGTAAAAATTTAAACTTAATTTGTTAGAAAATTATTATTTTTCCCTCCGAATTTTTCCCTAGTAAAAATGAACAACATCTTAAAAAAACACTCATTTAATTTTTTATGGCTATTTATTCCCTGGTCCCCTAATGCCCATGTTCAGAGTTATTCCGAGCTATTTAATACTATCCAAATGTGCAATGATTGTGTAGAGAGGTAATTGGAGTGCGAAGTGCCTCGAGGGATACGTTAAGTACCGATGTGTTGTCAATAAAATTATCGTTAATTGATTGTAACTTATATATTCGTTTGATATACACGATTTACAGACTTTCCATTTTTGTATCCTTTCGTAACGTGTATTGAATAATATTCCCAGTCCTTAACAGTGGCGACGTGAAGTAGTAACCTACGCGGAGATGCAGAAGTATAAAATAACGGAGAACATCGACGCTTTTATAAAAAAATTTGAGCTATTCCTCAGGAGCAATAAGCCTGACACAGACGAGCAAAAAGCGGATCTACTATTAACCAGCATCGATGGGGAAGCATTCCAATTAATATTAGAGGACTATAGACCTCAAGATTTGACAGAAATTACGTATGAAGATGCTAAAAATCGGCTAAGAAAATGATTCCAGAGGAATTCATGCGCGAGGGCAAAGAGGTATGAATTCTCAAAGGTTCGACAAGGCCAGGGAGAGACGATAGACGCGTACGCAAATAGACTTAAGGCCGGAGCTAACAGCTGCAACTTCGGGAACGAAGAATTGCAGAACAGAGTTGTAGACCAATCATTATAGGATTAAGCGATAGAGCTTACAGGCAAAGCTGTTGCCAGAAAATGACATCAAATGGGACCGCCTACGAGAGCTGGCGTTAACGGCCGAGACGATAAATGGGGGGCTAAGCACCTTGCAGGACGGGTCCGAAGAGGCGTGGAGCGTAGTGGCGAAACGAGAAGCGTGGCCTGGGCCGGTCCGGATTCCCAGGTTTAATCATGCTTTAGATGTGTTAACTTAGATATATATATTAATAACGAATTGTTTCAATGTATCTTCGATACGGGCCCTACGGTATCGATAATACCGGCTCGAAGATGGGCGAAGGAGATACCACGTAACAAGGAGCCCGTTCCGACGGTGTACGCGTACGGCCACGAGGAAATAAAGATCGTAGCCAAGGTGCAAGCCGATGTCCGAATGGGTAACACGAGAAAACAGCTGTCGTTATTGTTAGCAGATGTAGCTAAGTCGCCGTTATGCGGGATCGATTGGATCCAAGAATTCGAGCCCGAAATTCGGCGACGTATTCGGTGGAACCGAGAGCTGCGGCGGAACGGTTCGCGGTCAATTACGTGGAAAGACCGAAGGATACCAAGTCCGCAATCCAGCACGTGATGAAGCAATGGGATGGCCAGCTAAACGAATTCCCAAAAGCAGTCAAGGGAATAACGGTGGAAGTACCGTTAAAAAAGGGCATAGATCCCGTATTTATCCCGCACGAAGGGTGCCGATGGCGTGGAAGAAAGAAGTAGAAGAAGAGCTGAATAAATGGGTCAGAGACGGGGTGATAGAACCAATCGATTTCCCAAGATGGGCCAGTCCAGTGGTCCCCGTAAAAAAAACGATGGGAGCCTACGATTATGCATAGAATACCGGTTTACTATAAATAAATAGGCACAAGGTTTGTTGTACACTTTACCCAAAATCGGTTAAATAAACCGATAACGCGTGTTTTTTACTAAGCTGGACCTAACGAAAGCATAAGCTTGAATTAGGTCCAGAGACGAGCCAACGATTGACTCTCTCCACGCACAATGTCTTGTTTAAAGTCAACCGGATGCCTTTTGGCTTAAATTGTGCCGCGGCTATTTTTCAAAAAACTATGGATCAATTATTAGGAGGCATGGAGGGCGTAGCAGTATACATTGACGATATACAGCAGGGGAAACGGAGAAATCCACAACGAGCGGTTACTCAAAGTACTAGAAACGTTACAAAAGTGGGGGTTCGTGCCAAATATTTCCAAGAGCATCTTGTGGGCTAAGGAAGTAATTTGTACATAATAAGTAACAAGGGGATTCAAATCAACGACAATAAAGCCGAACTAGTCAAGCAGTGGAAAAATTTAACAAACAAAAATGAAATAAAATCGTTCCTTGGGTTAACAGCATATTTTTCAAAGTTCATTAAGGACTACGCCAAAATTGTGCACCCGATTCAGAACTAATGAAAAAAAACGTGACGAACCACTGGGGTGGAGAACAACAAGGCGCATTTGAAGCCATAAAGTCCGCGCTTACGAAAGCCCCCGTACTGGCATACTTTAATGGAGATTGGGAGACTGGTCTGGTCGTAGACGCCTCTGGTACAGGAGCCATCTTACAGCAACGGCACCAGGAGAGAATTGGAGAGTGGTGGCCTATGCTTCAAGAGCGTTAAACGATAGCGAAAGCCGGTATTCGACGATCGAACGAGAGGCGCTTGCGATAGTTTATGGTCTAAAAAAGTTCAATGAATATATATTATACAAGGACGAAGCGTTAATATTATGACGGGTAGACCGCTAGTATATATGTTTGATCAGAGCAAAAGGGCCAAGGAACAATGGTCACCACGTCTAACTAGGTGGGCGCTCATGGTATCAGGCTACACGACCAAGTTTAAGTACAACGAGGGATCCGAAAACGCGGCATATTTCTTGTCCAGAAAACCGAACGAATACGCGTATCAGGTTAGCGAGGAAATGCCAGAAGACTCGACGAATCCATTTATTTCATTGGACGTAGTGAGACAACACACCTTGGATGATCCGGGGCTACGTCAGTTAAAAGAGTGGATTAGAGGTAAACAAAACACAATGGTCACTTATGGTCTAAAACGCGTCTAAGAAAAACACCTGCCAAAGTTACATGAAGCAAAAAACATAATATTTTACAAAGGGCGACGAATAGAAACCTGCAACGGGCCTATTTAGGTCAGTCGGCCCTCCCGTAATAAAAATTTAAAAGCCCGGCCCGTCCCGGGCCCGTCAAAATTTTAAATTATAAGCCAGGGCCCGGCCCGCTAATTTTATACAAAGCCCGACCCGGGCCCGTAAAATTTTTTATTTTTTTTGTTTAATTTTTTTTTATTGATATGGTAAACGATATGTTTGTGCTAAAAATGTTAATAAAAATAGTTTTAAAAAAAATTGGCAATTCCCGGTCACTCAAGTTCTTCTATCATTAAGAAACGACCTACATGGAAAAAATTTTTTACAAGTGGCACTTCAGGATACATAAAACCATATAAGACAAATAAACTTTTAAAACCCTTATTTAAGCTTATAATGTTCTTAAAACTATTTAGTTTCTTTGCTTTGCCACCATTTTAAATAATTAGGTTATTGATATAAATTGAGAAAACAGTGATAAAAATAATTTGAGGAAATAAATTTTAGAATTTGTTTTTAAATTTGTTAATGGTAATGAGTATTACATAAATTTTTGCATTTGGCCGGGGCCATATAAAGTAGAAGTTAGCAACGGTCAACATTAATTTGCAGGGAATTATTAGCCAGTTTTGCATTCATCCGTTATAAATTAACAACCTAGACAAATTGCCAGAATAAATTTATAAATAAAGGTAATCAGTCATCACAAAAACAATAATGGAATTTGAGCTTAGGCGAGGTCGAAAAAGGTAAAGCCAATCAGCGGTCAGCTAAATAAAAGTCTTTCACAGAAGCATAGTCCACAGCCATTAAAAACCCGTATAAGTTTCCACGGCAATTATTGAAAAATTACAAGTTGGACAGGACAGGACGGATAACCAAAAGAGAGCCATAAATTGCATAGCAATTTAAATAAAAAATAATTTTAAATAATATAAAATTAATTCTCTTAATCTTGCTAGAGAGTATAAATGGGGAGGCAAATATGGGCAACTGCACCCCTCCAAATTCAAAAATTCCTGAAAAAAAAACATTTTTTGCCATATTTAAATTGCCCCCTCCAATTTAAATTGGCTTCGCCCATGGGATCACGTGTATAAATTATTTTTAACATTTATAATGCGGGTTGAGCTATATATGAATTAATGAACTAGGATGGAAATAAAATTTAACTTTCCTTGTTAAATTAATATACATAAAATAATTACAAATTAGAACATTATAAAAATGGGGTTTGTCCCGAACCCCTGAACCCGAACCGGGTAAAACCCGATGTTTTATAGAACCCGAACCCAAACCCGAATCCATTTTTAAAAATACCCTTAAAACCCGAACCCAAACCCGATGAATACAAATAAGGGTGTGGGTTCGGGTTTAATTCAAAAATATATTGTGAATTGAATATCTCAGTTTTCTCTAACTCTATCATAATGTAACGAAAACCATACGATTTTATTTTCAATATTTTTATGTTTCCGGCATTTTTAATTCATTAATCGATACTAATTATCTCAAGAATTATTTGTAAGTATTATATATATAATTGATATAATATAATTTCTTAAACCCGAACCTGTACCCGAACCCGAAATCAATTCCTTAAACCCGAACACGAACCCGATTTCAAAATTTATGCCAAACCCGAACACGAACCCGATTTTATTTTGGGCGGGTTCAAACCCCTAAACACCTTCTTTTATACTAAATCTAATCAATTTTTTAACAGGCTTTTAACGGGCCTTACGTATAACTAGGCCCGGTCCGAGCCCGTTACGTTATATATCGGCCCGTCCAGACCCGGTCCGTTGTTTTATTTTTAAGCAGAAGCCCTTACAAGCCCGGCCCGCGGGCCGGGCTTTTAGGCCCGTCCGCGGGCCGGGCCGGGCCGTGCAGGTCTCTACGACGAAAATATATTTGGGCAAGCTGAGACCCTTTATTTACTCTGGCAAAAGCCTCAAAGTTGACGTTAACATATTTAAGGCAAACGTTTTAGTCATCAACTATAGCTCATAGAGCTTATTGCTTGTTTACTATAGCGTTATAAACCACAGAGTGCGAGTGACTTTTAATGATAATATTATTATTTACGGAATTGATAACTAGCTGCACATATTAAAACGTTGTAAAAACAAGAATAAAAGCAGCACATAAGGTTTAAACTTTAAATTAAAGTGCTTGTATTTTATTTTAGAAAAATCATTCTAACTAACTTTGTCATTAAATAATTATTAATATCTAGTATAATGTAAGTTCGCGTATATTTAATTTTTATTGCACAATTATAGTAAATTTAAATGCACCTCCCAACCCCAGTTTATAATGTGAAAAGTAATGCATGTGACAAAACAATGTGTTCACATAATGTCTTATATACATTTAAAAATTTGGGACGTAATTAGTTGAAGAATAAAAACCTCTAGAAAACTCATGATTTAACTTGTTACCGTGTCATTGAATGCTCAATTGAACTTTTAAAATCGTTAGGCAGGCACAAACGACGCTAGGATGCTCAAAAAATCTCGAGCCACCTTATCTTAACCTTGTATAATTATTCCAACAAATTGACCAGCTGCGAAATTCAAATATGCTTTAGTAATATTTAATAATCCATCAGAATTGATTCTAAGTCTACAATTTTGTATCATTTTATAATGCTAAGGATACAATATGTGATAAATATCTAATAAATTATTAACATCCCCTAAGGGCCATTCATACTTAGGTTACCTGAACTGTATTGCCAAATTTTAAACTTTTTGCAAAAATATATCATATTTTATTTAATGATGCGGAAAAACGAGAAAATCCTCGGTCAAAAATTGACCCGAGATCGAGACGAGAATATTTATGTCGAGACTAGACGATACGAGATTTTTTCGGCGAGATCTCGACTTTTTATTGATCATTAGATATAAGTAAATTATTGCGTTTTTTGATTTGCATGATTTACATTCTAAGGTATTAAATATAAATCAATATGATAGGATGATATTTGATATTAAAATAACACCTGTTGTAAATATGATATATTGTTGAAATTTTTAAAATTTGATAATTACAGTTCATTCACCTAAGTATGGATGGCCTAGGGTAAGTGAATAATCTTTTAGGATTTTTATCACTTTAGACTTTGTGTGAATTTTGATTGAATTTCGCAGTACCTTATCCTGCATGATGCGGTAATTACAAATTGGTGGTCAATTAGTTTAAATGATTAAACATGTTAAGCTATGGTGGCTCGAGATTTTTGAGCACCCTAGCGTCATTTGTTCCTGCCTAAAGATTTCAAAAGTACAATTGAGTATTCGATAACACCTTAATAGATTAAATCTTGAGTTTTGTAGAAGTTTTTATCCTTCAACTAATACTATACGTCCCACATTTTTGAATCATAATACGACATTATGTGAATGCATTGTTTTGTCATATGCATTACCTTTGATATTATAAACTGGACTTGGCAGAGGCATTCGAACTTACTATAATTTTTATAATTGCGGCAATTGTGCAATATAATATAAATATACACGAACTTACCTGTACTAGATAAATAACTATTTAATGGCAAAGTTAGTTAGAATTGAAGGGTAATTATTTAAATTACAAATTTGATTATAATGACTTTTATTATAGAATAAAATATATGCACTTTAATTTAAAGTTTAAAGCCGTATGTTCTTGATCCTATAATAATGCTGCTTTTATTGTTGTTTTTACAACAATTTTATATGTGCAACTAGTTATCTATTCTGTAAATAACAATGTCGTTTATACTATAGTAAATATGCAATAACGCCTATGGGCTATAATTGATGATGGTCATTTAAATATGTTTAGGTCAACTTTGAGGCTTTAACCAGGGTTAATAAGGGGTCTCGTCATGCCAAAATATATTACTAAGTCAAATATAAGTGAACTTATAAATTTCTATGTCCATATTTGACAGACACAGTGAATTTGATACAAATGTTATAGTTTGCTAGAATTTTAATTTTAATAAAGTCTTACAGTTAGCTAGTATATTTATTACATATAAGTTTCAGCTATAAAACACTCACAAGAGTACAGGTCTAAACTCAAATCTATAAAGTACATTAAATTCTAAATTTAATGCATAATTATGCTATTCTATATATTAAACAAAAAGCGGTCCTTTCCTACTATAACTCAAATTTATATATAGTTTTTTAAATTGCACTTTCCAAAAAAATTTTATCTTTATAAATTAGTTTATATCCTTATATTCTCAGTGAGATGTCGTGTCGCGCTAAATCTTTAAAAAGTTTGTAAATTAAAGTTTTTAAAAATATAAAGGTTTGGATATTATAACACTTTTAATAATTTTAATAAAATAGTGAAAAAAATTTTATCGTATAAATATTTTCCAAAAAAGTCGAGACGAGACCGAGATTTTCCTAGACCAAGACGAGATCGCGATTTTCAAAATCGCTTCCAAGACGAGACGAGACTTTGCTTTCGAGACCGAGACGAGATTGAAACAGGCGCGTAGCCAGGATTTTCTCAAGGGGGTAGAAAATTTCTAATTTTTTTAAAACATTTTTATTTCGATAATATAAATACAAAAGGATGTATAAAAATAGTCGCTATAGACAATTTTTAATTTTTTTTGCCAAAAGAAAGAACATAAGAATTTCATCCGGAGTTGGGGCTAACTCCCGATGAATCGTTAAAAGCGCCAAACCATTTAATCGATTGTTTGACATGGAATTCCGTAAGTAGGTCTTAAGTCTTCTCAAATATGAGAAACTTCTCTAATTTGTGCATGTAGTAATGGGGAGGCAAGCTAATAAATAAAATAAAGTTGTAAGGTTATGTAAGCATTCTAATTTTGTTTTGTGATTTAGGAAAGCATCCAAAGCATTCTTGGACGCAATTCTTCTGGCATCTGAGACTACGACATATACCAAATTCTGTTTTAACGTCAACATTTGTACCATTTAAGTCATTAAAGTAAAAATCCCTTAAGTGTTTTATTTTTATCTGGGGCGAAACTTTCGAATCTTGAGGAAACAAAACTGAAAATTTGCAATAATTTCCTTCTTGTCTAAAACCTTTCATTGAATTGAACAATAAAAGAATCAAGTAATGGTATAAAAATTGTGATTTTATAATATTCCTCAACGGAATCTGTTGGAATATAACTTCGGAAAGTTTGTTTTCTAGCCCATCTGGGTTTTACAAGATCAACCTGGTATTAGGTTGCCTTAACTTCGGCCATTAGAAAAATTTGATGAAATTCTTCATCAACATTTTTTCTCAACAATTTTATCTGATCAACAATGTTTTGGGGCAACTCGGTAACCTGCTGTAGGTCTAAACTTTTTTTTGCAATTGCCTGCAAAGAATTGATGTATAACAGAAAAGTTTATGAAGACATAATAGAGATATTATATAGTCCGATTGCCGCAAAGAAGACAGCAAATTTGCCGCCTCTGTTGCGGCATCGCGATCATACCAGGTAGAAATATTTTCTAAAGCAGGATAAATCGCATCCTGAAGTTTTATATGCGTTGCAACAGCTTCGTGCCGTGATGACCAACGGGTCACACACACTTGTTTTAATTTTTCCATTACCGGTTTTTGTCCATTTTTGACAAGACTTCTAATAAAACGCCGTTTGGAGTAAACATATCATAAACTTTAGAAACAATACCTATTTAAAAAAATTATCATAATATAATGTTTAATTAATACCCATGCAATTTCTTATGGTAGGAAGGGTCGATGTATCTGAAAGGGCAAAGTTTAATGAATGGGAGGCACAGTGACATACAATGCCGTTGGGTTTACTTTCATAATAATGGCCTGGACACCATTTAATTTTCCGCACATCATAACCTTGGCCTCTTAATAAATTGATAACAATATTTAGCTTTTTTAGACTATTAATAATAACATCCGTTAACCCTTTTCCGGTTGGGTTAGCAAGTATATATCGGTATTTATTTATAAATGTCATTTTGAGTCAGTTAAACAGCTATAGAATAAAAAATTTCAATCTAAAAATATGTTATTTTTTAATAAAATAAATTATTAATTTTGGCCAAGGGGGTAGAATTTCCCTTTTTCTACCCCCTTCTGTACGCCTATGGATCGAAACACTAATTTTATTTACTACCTATTGGTGTTAATATAATATCAAATATATTCCTATCATGTCGATTTATATTTATACCTTAAATATTAATCATGTAAATTAAAAAAAACTCTATAATTTACTATCAAAATTAAAACAAACCTTAATTTGAGAAATCTAACCGCCCTGCGTACGCGTTAGTCCACGGTATGTGTTTCTCTCTTTGAACTAACTCCTTTTAGTTACTGATTCCGTTAAATATAATTTATAACATTTTGGTAAACCTGAGGGATACCACAAAGATTAAGGTCAATGAGTTAACTAAGGTAATAAAATAAAATTGTAGTAATATATTCGTAGTTGTATAAAATTATTATATTGATAACCAAATACTTTAGAAATGTCATTGGGTTTGTGTTATTATTCATTTAATGATTACATTACATCTTTCCCCAAACAATAATCATAAAACGAGAGAATATTAAATAATCAAATTATTAAAGTAATAGATACAAACTAATAGAATATAAACTTTTTTGAGAAGATATCTAATTGCTTATTGAAATGGAATAAGAAATACTTAATCAGTTAAATATGTTGTGAATTTTGGGTTATATTAGATTAAAATCTTCAAAACATTTTAGACTAAATTTTGTTTTATTCAACTTTGCAGATTTTAATTATGCTTTGTGTTATACATGGTATTTATGTTATATAATTAATATTGTATTTTAATATGTATTCCCAAACGAGACTACTAATCGTTTCTGATGTTCTATTTTCGCCATCTTGTTTTGTTTGTTTTATCGCGCTTCTAATAAGAGTTATAATATTTGGCGCTGCGAGTTCTGAAATGTCGTTAGAACCTGATTTTTCCAAATTGGAAAAAATATTCCTTAAGGAATTCGATTCTACTAAGGAAAATATTGAAGATTATTTGGATCATCTCGACGCACGTTTGGATATTTTAAAAATTTCTTCCGATTTAGCTAGAAAGAAATTAATCAAGGCATTCCTAGGAACGGACAATCTTAGGAAGTTGTCTCAAATATTATATCCCAAACTCTATAATAATACCACATGGGATGAAGTTGCCTCAGCGTTACGGAAGGTTTTTAAGAAGACGACGTCGGCGGTGGCGGCCAGAATGGAGCTCATGAGATCGAAAAGAGTCCCGGGGGAATCGGTCCTGGACTACTATCGGAAAATCAATGCGTTAATGCTTGATTGCAATTATAAAATTGACATTGAAGCTCGGATTCGAGATCAGCTGATCTTCGGTGGATATGCAACGGTTAGAACTGGAGATTCGTAAAATTATTCCAATCTGGGGGAAAAGGACGGAGTCCACTCACTTTGGAGAAGGTGATGGACATGGCTCTAACTTTAGAAAGAGCTGAAAAAGAGACTCGGGATAATATTCAGGAAAATATTCATGTTGTTCAAAAGATATCGAGGGCACAAGACGACAGGCATTCTAAATGCCAACGTTGCAACGGTAGTCATCGGCCGAATCAGTGTCCCGCCTTTATGGCGTATTGTAGGAAGTGTAACAGAAAGGGGCATTACGCTCGATGTTGCAAAGGTGGTTACAAGGTACAACAAGTATGTATGACCTCCGAAAAAGATAATGACGCCGATTCGATGGACTCAATATGCCAAATTAATCGCCGAGGGCGTCGGGCCACGATTGAGGTGAAAATCAACGGTCTCGGGACTGTGATGGATTTCGACACTGGTGCGCAAGTATCGGTAATCAACGCATCATTATGGGATGAAATCGGCCAACCAGTACTCAGGAAGGCCATACCACCGCTAGTGTACGGTTGTACACCTCTAAAAATATTGGGTGAAGCGACGGTGAAGGTCCAGGTGGGAAATCAAATGGAAAATTTAACGGTGGTAGTTAGCAACGGTAAGGAGGTACCACTTTTTGGACTACCATGGAGTTTAGCCTTCAACTTAGTACTTCCCCGATGGTTGAAATTCACAAGGTAAGTAGTGCTAACAACTCGCTTACTAGATTTGAAGATAAATATAGTATGATTTTTGATGGGAAACTAGGATTAATAAATTCTTGCGAACCAATAATTATCCATTTAAAGGCAAATGCAACTCCTAGATCTTGGCAAGCTAGGAGGGTTCCGTTTCCTTTGAGAGCCCCTCTAGAGAAAGAGCTCCAAAGATTGGTTATCGCAGGTGTGTTAACGCCAGTGGATCCCAACATTACACCCATTCGATGGGCTACTCCAATTGTGATCGTAAGGAAAACTAATAATGACATCCGTTTCTGCGCCGATTTCAAGGTTACGGTGAATCCAAATTTAATTATAGATTACCATCATATTCCAACATTTCAAGATGTTGCCGCAAAAATTTCGGGAGGAAGGAAGTTCACGAAAATTGATCTTAAAGATGCATATCTGCAAATGCCTGTTTCCGAGAAATCACAAGATCTCTTAGTTATTTCAACCAGTTTGGGTTATTACAAATACTGTCGGCTTCCGTTTGGGTTGTCCTCAGCTCCAGCCATTTTCGAGGTTTATGGACAACTTACTAAAAGATTGTCCTAAGACAGGAGTTTACCTTGATGATATAATAATCACCGGCGAAAATGATGAGGAGCACATTGCAAACGTCAATAAAGTTTTAATGAAATTAAAAGATTCGGGGATTAAAGCACAGTTTAATAAAATTCGATTTTGGAAGATTCGGTTGAATTTTTAGGGTTTATAATTGATAAAGAAGGTATCCATCCCTCCGGATCAAAGATACAAGCCATTTTAGATATGAAAAGACCCACTAATAGATCCGAGTTAAAATCTTTTCTTGGGATGCTTAGCTATCAGGAAAAATTTATTCCTAGCCTTCATGGTATTTTGTCACCATTGCACCGACTCACTGGTACGAAATCTAGAAGGGTATGGTCACAGGTTGAGGAGCAAATATTTTTAAAAGCTAAATCGATTTTAAAGAATTGCAATACCTTAATCCCTTATTCACCATCCTTGCCCTTGGTGCTGGAAACCGACGCTTCGGAGAAAGGATTTGGGGCAGTGTTGTCTCATGCATGTGAGGCTGGACTATTGCGTCTTATTGCGTATGCTTCGAGAACACCTTCAAACGCCGAGGAAAGTTATGCTACTATTGATAAGGAAGCTAAAGCCATTCTATGGGCGGTCCAAAAATTTCACACCTACATTTATGGAAGGAAATTTATTATAAGAACGGATCATAAACCTTTAGTGCGTTTGTTTGGGGAAAATAGGGATCTTCCGAGAATAGTAAATAATCGATTGATGCGTTGGGCTTATCATCTATCGGCCTACGATTTTTCAGTGGAGTACATTGAAGGCAAACGAAATAAAGTAGCTGACGCACTTTCAAGAGCGCCCTTACCCCTTACAGAAGAGATTCACAACAGCGATGATGTATCAATGCTTAGGATAAAAAACATCCTCCTTAATGAGTTATCACTATCGGGAAAGACTATTAGTGAAGAAATTGATAAGGATTTTAAATTGCGTAAATAAAGAACTTTATAAATAAAGGTTGGCCCTCACGCAAAGAGGATATTCCACAAGAATTTGGGGTCTTTTATAATCGCAGAACAGAGCTAAGTTGTGAAAACAATTTATTATTTATGGATGGGCGGATGGTTATACCACAATCCCTTCGGCAGCGAGTGTTGATTAATCTGCATAAAGGTCACCCCGGTATATCGGCTATAAAATCTATCGCGAGGTTCTATTGCTGGTGGCCTCAACTGAGTTCGGAGATTGAAAATTTTGTGAACGCTTGTAAAGCATGTCAACAGAATCGTGAAGACGCTAAGGGAGTTCCATTGTTTTAATGGAATGTCCCCGAGTTTCCTTGGGAAAGAATTCATATCGATTTTGCGGGACCAATTGATGGTTATTCGTGGTTAATAGTAGTCGACGGATTTTCAAAATGGATGGATGTTGAATTCTTACAGTCAACAACAACTCAGGCCTCTCTTCGAATCCTTAGGAAGTGGTTTGCCCTGTACGGGGTCCCTAAACAAATTGTTTCGGACAACGGACCCCAATTCACTGGGTTGGAGTTTCAAAATTTTTGCAAGGAGAATAACATCATACACATAAAATCTTCTCCATATCATCCTAAGACTAACGGGTTAGCAGAGAGAGGAATTCAAACTTTGAAGAAAAGGTACGCGGCTACCAGAATGCAGAAGACGATCCCTCATGAATGTTTGTCAGAGGTCTTGATGACTTACCGAATAAGCACTTTAAATTCAACAGTATCATCACCATATAAGCTAATGTTTGGACGACATATGAAAACGGCTTGGGATTGGGCACGATCTCCGGTTAAGTCAAAATTGGAAAAACAAGTTTGGTCAACCGAGGAGCGGCATAACAAAGGATTAAAGACTCGGGAATTTCTTTCAGAACAGCCGGTATGGGTAAGGAATGAAACGAGACCCGGATGGCGTGAAGGTTCGATAATCACTAGAACGGGGCCCTTGTCTTACTCAGTGGAAGCGAATGGAAAGAAATTGCGGAAGCATGCCGACCAGCTAAGGAATAGATTCGTAGATTCAAGACAAGAGCCTGTACAATCTTCTTCTCCACACGCATCAGTTACGCCTTGGGAAGAGGTGGAGTTTGAACCGTCACTTACGCCAGGAGAAGAGACTGTGTTGGAACCGTCATTTACGCCAGGAGAAGAGACGGTATAACCGTCACTAAAGCCAGGAGAAGAGACGGTATTAGAACCGTCAATTACGCCAGGAGAAGAGACGGATTTTGCCGGGGAGGAGAGTCAATCTAACTTAGGTCAAACGTCTCGCCCGAAACGCGATGTTCGTCCCCCTGCAAGACTTATCGAGGAAAAATAAGCCATATCGAAAGGGAGGAGATATGTTATAAATGGTATTTATGTTATATAATTAATATTGTATTTTAATATGTATTCCCAAACGAGACTACTAATCGTTTCTGATGTTCTATTTTCGCCATCTTGTTTTGTTTGTTTTATTGCGCTTCTAATACGAGTTATAATACTATGCTTCTTCAATTATAAATATTTATAAGTCTAAAAAATTGTGTTAATTTGAAAATAATATTGGAATATAGTACTTTCGGGATTTTGTGTTTTCCCAGATATGTTTCTTGACAAATATTGTTTCAAAAACGGTGACCGTCAACTTGCCGAAAACTATCTTGCCGATGGGTTTAGAAATGTTCCCCAATTTGAGAATGGTCCCCACCTAAAAAGCCTACTATTCATTAAACATCAGTTTAAAGTTAAATTTTAAGTTTTTTTTCATCAAATTTATATTTGTTATAATAGGCACTATATTTAAAATCTTCTTTATAATAAATAGGAAAATGGGCGTTATCCCAGGGTGCGGCAAGATGGTTTTCGGCGAGTTGATAGCACTTATAAAAACAACAACTGTTATGTTTTGACATTCGTTCATTTATTTACGTATACGTAGCATATGATAAAGCTGAAAGCATCTAATGCCGCTGAAACCCGCTCACTTAGCTACCACAGATTATCCAATATATTGTGTGAAATCACTAGATAGTCGCTATTTTATAGTTGCTGGTGGTGGAGGATGTTCAAAAACAGGTGTTGATAATTCGTTGGTAATAAGCCTTTAATTTTCAATAATTATTTATTAGGCTTTATATGAAATTGGTTCGGATATGTATCATGTATATGGAAAGATTGTATCAATCATCAATATGGGCTTATACGCGCCGATGAATATTGCTTTAAAACCCGTAGAGGATAAATTATGTAATTATTACCTAGCATTAGGAATGGGCGATATGTGTCAAACCTACCAATTGCATAAGAGTGTTGAAAAAAAACTAGTTGAAAACATTATATCAAACCCTACATCCTGTAACATAAATCATCATGTAACAAGTAAGAAAAAAAATTGTTTATTCCATAAATTATTAATTGTTATATTAAAATAAACTAACGTATTTTAGAAGCTAGACATAGAACAATAAGCTGTGAAAATTATGAGGAGGAAATTGATAAAGGCCTCTTAGCAAATGGAGTTGTTAAAGTAGGGAAGTCAAATGGCACTCTTGCACACCAAGATAAGTCTCAAGTCAAAAATGAATTAATTGAAGATGAATTATTAACAAAAATGTGTAAAAAGAATGGATTTAATCATGCAAATTTATTGAATAAAAAATTAAAGGAAGAGCAGATGGATCTTAATAAAGCCAAACTAAACACCAATGCTGTTATAAAAAGTGTGGAAAAATTCTCATCACATGCTAGTGAATATGAGTTTTTTAGTGAATTTACCTTAAAGCCCCTTGAATCTGTTAAGACCGACACTGTTTCTGTTACTGGTCATCAAAAAGCTGTGAGAATATGTTCCAAGAGAAATTTAATATTAACTGGAGCCACTGATGGCCATGCAAGGTTATGGAAGGTAAAATTTTATATTGTGTTAAAATCAGTTAAATTCATTTGTCTAGTCACTAATTAAGCCCATATACGATCTTTCTAGTTAAATATCAGGCAATATGCTTATTAAATGTTAGTTTATTTGACATTAATAGATAGATAATAGAAAAGGTGAGCATGACAAGGCTTAATTAGTGCAGTTACCAAGGATCATGTTTAACCAATCTTTATTTAAAAAAATGAGCTAATTTTTAACAACCTTTTTATATTATCATAAACGTTGTGTGAAAATAAAATACATTTATATGGTGCCTTTTTGGTTTAGATGGATAAACTGTCAAAGGTTTTGGACATTAAAGCACACCAAAACGAGGTTGATGATATTGAAATACATCCTTCAGAACCACATGTAAAACCCTTTCAATATTTTATAATTTTTTAATTCAAATAAAAAAATACTTTATTTAACTCAATTGCATCTAGTAGATAAAATTATAATTTTTATTAAAGTCATTTAAATGGGGGACCTTTAAAGAGCAATGATTAAGATAATTAATATATTTTTCAATTTTAATCTTAAGGTTGTTACAGCCTCTCGTGATGGCCATGCCTACGTTTGGAACCTAACAAATGGCTCAAAGATTTGTGAACTCGAATGGACTATAGGTCAACATTACAGACTCAGGGCTTGTAGGTAAGTTACACATCCAAATTATAATTTACGGAGTTTTTTATTAATTTCCTTGGAATTTTTTGTATTCAGTCAGAACTTTTATAGGGTTTAATAAAATTATTTGATTATATCTTTTTTGCAAATGGCCTGAATTAGGAGTTGTTTAAAAAATAAAATGCTTTTGACATATTGATACATCTTCACGGATATTTTTGTTTTTCTTGTTGAAAGTAGTACTTAACACCTGCTGAATTTATCCATAAAGTTTAAAAAACAAAATAATTTAATCACCTTAATAATACTGTTGTGTTTAATATGAGTTTCTCGTTCTAAAATTTAATTTTTGGTTATTTCAGGAGGGGGTTGTGAAGGTGTTGGGTTTGCAAATTTGGAAACTGCTAACAAGTCACCATAGCATTTTTAATTGGCATGCAACGCAATTTATATTAAATATTTTTAACAGAACTTTGATAAAAAAATTTAGCAAAGAGTAATATGTAATATATGTCTATAAAAAGATTGTATACAGAAATGCATAACGGATTCATTTTTAATTTTAGGCCATTTTTTTTAAATACTGTCAATCTCATATTGATATCTGAGTCTTTGATCAAAAATTAATTTACAAATTTTAAATATCCTATTAATTGTTTTACTAGCCATGCCTTTAATAGTTACCTAATTATTATTAACCAAAATGATTATATGCTGTTTTACTTTGCGCATATCCATGTTTCCATATCATCTCCATAAATATGGCCGTTTTTTATTAACTTCGATCTAAACCTATGTTTATAAATGTAGCTTTTCTGTCGCCGAAACTTTTAGGAAGTACCATGGGCGTAGTTAGCATTAGAATTATAAAGGGCAATAATGATTTAGCGAGGGCCAAGATAATTTTTTAAATTTAGCCAATTTTGACAAATTTTTGGATTTAGGGGGGGGGGGGGGCAACCGCCCCTCCGTGCACCCCCTTGGCTAAGCCCATGGGAAGTACGCATATTAGATTCAATTTTATTACGGCCGCCTATTAGATATGGTCAATCGAGGGGTGATGGACCTGACGGGCGAGATAAAATTTACCTTTTTACCGTCCACATTCCTTGCCGTCGTTCTAAAGTGGCGCAACCCTGTTACCTGACCAAATGGTCCATCAAAGGAGACGTTTACAGCGTAGCCCGTGTTAGGGTGACGGGCACCGAAGAATCCTACATCCTATCGCTAGAGTATTCATTTTTTCTTGAAACATTTACAACGATCAGACGGGCTCATCTAGAATTTTAATAGCAATTGAGACTCTTTCTTTTAGCCTGTTTGGTAAAATAATTTGATTATTTAACTTTCCCGCAATGTCCCATCACTTAGGTGTCGGCATGATTATTACCTTTAAATTTGCTAAACTTGGATTTGGCCACACTTTGCCGTCGAAAGTCAAATTAATGAATGACGCAAAATTTCATTGCACCTTATTAGGAAAAGTCATTTTATATACCGGTTTTAAGATAAATTTTATGGACGAGCCATCTCAGGCAAACATTATTCATTTTTAGAGTCTTTTCTATCTCTTTTAAACTTATTTTTAGGCATTCTGGCAAATATTTGGCGATAGGAACGAGTGGTGGATCAGTATCCGTTTACAAAACGACCGATTTAAAGGTAACGGCTCTACCCAGTTTAGGATTCGTTTTGCGCGAATGTGTAAAAGCATAAAGTATAGTTTTGCATAGCCGCCATTCTTCTTTTAGCGATGAAGAAATTTTGTCAGATGTGTTTAATATTTTTTTCCCTAATATAAGATGCTTTATTGATATAAATCTTAATATAGTACATATAATTGTAAGATAAGGTAGGGCGTTATATAAGCAATATGTTCTCTACTTCCCTAAAAAAGATACAAAAATTTAAAAAAAGAGAGTAGTAATGCGGAAAAATATTTAGAAGGAGGGGATCGTCCGCCTACTCTTTAAAAAACTCAGCGCCTTATTTTTTAACATGCAATTTTTGACGAGGGTCATGGGCTAAGATTGGGGGGGGGGGGGCAACGAGTGGATGCACATGAAATCGCAATTTAAAAGAGGTTTTTTACCAATGGAACGAGTAAAGAACCGTTGGGACACATTCGAGCTTCGATGGACGCGTCTACCGGTTTTACTATAACGGAATCTGCCCTTGTGCGCCATTGACTACTAGATTCCTTCGTGCCGTAAAGTTCTTTACAATTTTTGGTCGGATTTTGGTACATATAAACAAAATACATATTGGATTTAAAAAAACTGCGTTCATTGAAAATTTTAGAAAATTGGTTAGAGCTTATTTTAAGAGGACGTGTTTGGTTTGCACAACTAAAATTTTTTTGGACCACAGAGCCCTGAAAATTTTGATTTTTATTGGCACGAGTCCCACATCAACCTTTTGTTTTTTTGATTTGTCTGAGGTCGAAAGTCCGAGGCCACAAGCCCCGCCCAAAATAAATTGACAATAAAATTTCCACAATACAACAAAAAGAATAATTACATACCAGAAGATATGGCTGGGGTTTGATAAGCTATATGAACACTTTATTTTAAATAACATGTTCGCTATAGTTTGCTTATGAACTTGAACCCATGTTATTACATTTTATTTTAAAGAACATGTTCGCTATAGTTTGCTTTCGGACCCAAATTATATTATCAATAAAAAATTAAAAAAAACTAGTTACTGTGGAAAAGTAACTTTAACAGCTCTATTTATAATCCTTATTTAAGGTTATAATGTTTTTAATAAAGTAACTTGGCTAATTATTATTTACGACAATATTATGACGCATCTTACAGCGAATCGCGCACTTCCCTAACGCTCACGATATATTTGTGACGGGCCTCGATTTCGTCTGCTTACCAGCTACACAAAGTCCTTCCACGGCAACTCCCTTCTTACAACCTCCTTACTTCGCCGGGGCCGATGCCTGCCTACTAAGCATCTCCGTCGATCGTCACATTCAATTTTATCGAATCTACGAATCCCGTTAGTGTTTACAGTTAATTTAGATTGCCCGATTTTGGGGGAAAATACATCTATCCTTTAACTATTCCAAGCGTTTCTTCCCGTTTTTGTTCCCTAAAACTATAATTTTTTTTCCATTAATAAGATTGTTACTTTTGGGGAAAATACATATTTCCAGTGTTTTTTCTTATTATTGATGTGTAGGGCTAATAATAGAGATGTTTAAACTTTAATAAGATTGCTAATTTTTGGGGAAACTTTATTGTATAATGCCATGTGTTTATTCTTATTTTTGTACCCTAAAACTAATATTTTTAAAATTAAATATTTCTTTGCCTAATTTTGCCGTCCATTTATTGGGCAACAAGTCTTGTCTTGTTAAATAATAATTTTTGAACGGTCCAAAAGTTAGATAATAATTGTATTACATCCACTGATGTTAGGTACTGAAAATTTTCCACTACATTTTAGAAATTTAACCTATATTACAATATAACGTATGTATTCTCCAATTATTTGTGTAAAATGCTATATATATTTTTTATCTAAATTGATTAGGTCGATCGGTCCCTTATTTCTTATTAGCCGCCGTCTTTTTCGTTATTTCCATATTACTCACCCTTACCTTGTGTTAATTACGCGTTACGTTACCTTCACAATATGGAAAATAAGAAGAAGAAAAGAGAAAGGCAAAATTTACTCTACATATTCTGGTCTTCAGATTCCACCTCTTTTTAATATGGGAACCACTGCTTACAAATTCTTTATAATGTTAAATCTGATTAATGTACTATTTATACTCGTTGTGCGATTGCATTTATTTACACTTCCCGGTATTTAATTTATTATCACATTCATTCAAGTAATTATGAACAATTGCACTTAATTTACTTTACAGTTAATGAAGGGGGTAGATTATGGTGTGAAAAAATACGAAATATTTGGTTTAACAAGAGAACGACACTATTTTTTAAGATTTAATTAAACTTTTACGATTCGAAGTTGTTGAATTAGGGTTTATATGAATTAAATATGGAAGTTCTAAAATCAATTTTATCACCGTTAGCTAATCTAATTTTTAATTCATTTCCACTATTCTATAATATGATTTGTATAAGTCAGTGGTCGTAAACTTTCTTAGTCATCACCCTTCGCCATTTTAATGCAAATTTAAGAGTATTTACGCCTTTTAAATTTTCTAAATTTCTATCTTGTAAAACATCGGTATTTTGAATATTTTATAGTTTATATAGTTAAAGCACGAAAATTTATGAGAAAAAAATATGGAAGGGAGGAATGTTGTTTTGCCACATGTACCTTGTTTGCTGATTGTACTTTTTTAATACATTCTTTAATTTGTGTCTATCTTGTTAATAATAAGGCAGTGGCTATCCAGTGGCGTAATCAGAATTTCCTAAAAGGAGATGTGGATATTTTAATTTTATGTCAAGTCGATTAAGCAAAAATGATGAAAATTATACATTTAATATCTATGATGGGTTTGAATAAAAAATGCATTAATAACATCTCCAGTGTTTGTACTTAAAAAGGCATTAACAGTTAAATTATTTAAATTGTGTAACCTAATTCCTCCGGTGGTCTTTCTTCCAAGGAAGCAAACGAAAAATAGAGAAACACGGGCCTGTTAAGATTATATAATGGCCCTATCCTGGATCGTTAATTTTATGCCCAGTCAGGGCCCTTCCCACAAATTTTTTTATGTTTTCTATCAAATGCAAATTTTATCACAAAAACTGTCATTTTCTTATATGTTGAAAATGTTTAATAAAATTAAAATTATTATCCGTCCCAAACGAGTTTTATTTAACAAGCGATCGGTCGTTAAAGGTTCAAGAGAAGCAATTTAGGTCCTAGGAAACTATGGAAGGTTAATTTTATTTAACAAAACTACCTGATTTCGTTAATTTTTAACCTTATAAAGAAACAAAAACATTAAGGATACACTTATTTAAAAATCACAAGTTCTATGAACAAATCGTGAGGAAAATAATCATTATTGTAAAAATTAAATAAATTTGTTAAACATAAAAATACACCATTTTATATATATATTAAAATGGTGTAATAAATCCATTATTTGAATAATTTTGCTGACCCAGGCCTAATTATAGCTAACCCCGCCCGTTTGATTACCTTAAAGTCCGTCCATGTCCTGCCCTTATGCTTTAAAAGGTCTACCATGAACGGCTTATTTATAAGCCATTCAAAGGCCGGGATTTTATAATTTTAACTTAGCCGATGCCAACTACATTTGCTTTAATAATGTTGGCTATGTCATGATTATTTATAAGTAGACTTTGAAAATCAATTTACTAAACCATGTAAAATTATAATTCTTGGTTATATTTGATCATCAATCTCTACTGTAAAACACTGACTTTCTGAAAAAAAGACATTTTAAAGTATAAGTGTAAATGACTCAGGCATGAATGAGGCGTGCAAAACGCTTTGTAAAAGGATGTTATTTAAATGCTCAGTAATAAATTAAGAAATGCTCAGTAAAATGTTCTCAGTATTTTATTAAAGTGCCCAGTTAAAAATTCAAAATTGCTCAGTAAATTAACTTTAAAATGCTCAGCTTTAAATTAAAAAATGCTCAGTATTTTTGCTAAAATGCTCAGTAGTATAAATTCATAATTTGTGATATTAATTTATTTTGCGCTTATATTTTATAAATAAAATTTTAATTGGTATACAATTTTTTTTAAATAAATTAACAACTTTTCGTTGGTTCCCCCCCCCCCTTATTTTTTATTTCTCACCAAAGAGGAGGGTGGGTGATTTGTTCCCCCCCCCCTTCTTTTTACCCTTTCTCACATGGGAGGAGGGAGGTGATTTGACCCCCTCCTTTCCCCCCCCCTTATTTTTACCCTTTTTCTAACCAGGGGGAGGGTGGTAATTTGCCCCTCCTTCTTTTTTACCCTCTTTCTCACCTTGGGGGAGGGAAGGTGATTGGACCCTCCCCTCCTTTTTTCACCCCTCCCCCTTATTTTTTACCCTCTTTCTAACAAGGGGGGACGGGGTAATTTGCCCCCCCCCCTTCTTTTTAACCCTCTTTCTCATCTGGAGAGAGGGAGGTGATTTGAACCCCCTCCCTTCCCCCCTCCCCCGCTGATTTTTTACCCCTTTTCTAACCAGGGGGAGGGGGGTAATTTGCCCCTCCTTCTTTTTAACCCCCTTTCTCACCTTGGGGGAGGGGGTGAATTGCCCCCCCCCCTTATTTTTTACCCTCTTTCACACCTGGGGGAGGGGGGGGGGGGGGGGGGGTGGGGAAGATTAGACCCCCTTTACCCTCTTTCTCACCTAGGGGGAGGGGGTGATTTGATTCACCCCCTCCCCTTGTTTTTTACCCTCTTTCTCACCCGGAGAGCCCCCCAGGTGAAAGGGGGGGGGGGCCAAATCACCCTCCCACCCGGTGAGAAAGAGGGTAAAAAATAAGGGGGGGGGGGGTCAAATCACCCCCTCCCCCTCCGGTGAGAAAGAGGGTAAAAAATAGGGAGGGGCAAATCACCCCGCCCCCCTCCCCCTGGTTATAAAGAGGGAAAAAAATAAGGGGGGGGAGGGGGCAAATCACTTCCTCCCCCCTGGTGTTGAAGAGGGCAAAAAATCTGGTGAGAAAGAAGGTGAAAAATAAGGGGGGGGGGGGTCAAATCACCCCCTCCCTGGTGAGGAAGAGGGTAAAAAATAGGGAGGGGGCAAATCACCCCCCCCCCCTCCCCCTGGTGATAAAGAGGGCAAAAAATAAGGGGGGGGGCCAATCACTTCCTCCCCCCTGGTGTTGAAGAGGGCAAAAAATCTGGTGAGAAAGAAGGTGAAAAATAAGGGGGGGGGGTCAAATCACCCCCTCCCTGGTGAGGAAGAGGGTAAAAATAAGAGGAGGGGGGGGGCAAATCACCACCCCCCCCCTCTCCCTGGTGATAAAGAGGGCAAAAAAATAAAGGGGGAGGCAAATCACCCCTCCCCCCTGGTGAGGAAGAGGGTAAAAAATAGAGGGGGGGGGCAAATCACCTTCTCCCTCCAGGTGAAAAGAAGTAAAAATAAATTTCAGTTACTGACCAAAAATTTACTGAGCAGCATAGAAATAATAACTGAACAAATGAATTAATTACTGAGCAAATAATTCAATTACTGAACATTAAATTATTTACTGAGCATTTGAATATTTTACGGAATATTTAATTATTCTAATGAACAACTGATTATTCTACTGAGCAAAATTTGATTTGAATAAGGAAAGGAGCACAATAATTTGTTCTCTTTGTAAAATTATCCTTTTCTTAATTATTAATTATCCCTGTTTTATTTGCTCTTCTCTAGTAGTATAAATACACGCAATTTCTAAAAACAAAGAATCCTAGAAATAGGAAATTATTAATTGATTCTAAGCTCCACTGACGGTAAAAGACCCGACGGTGTAACAATCATCCCGTGGGCTCCTGGCCTAAACGCCGACTTTACTGCAATGGAATTTGCCAAATCTAACGCCTCTCCTGACCTCATCTCTTCTACTGAGAGAAAGAAAGTGGAAAAATACAAATACCTCAGCAATATTATTTTTGTACCAGTAGTAGCCACTAGAGACCTGCAACGGGCCTGTTTAGGCCAGTCGGCCCGCCCGTAACAAAAATTTAAAAGCCCGCCCGGGCCCGTCAAAATATTAAATTACAAGCCCGGGCCCGGCCCGCTAATTTTATACAAAGCCCAAGCCCGGCCCGGGCCCGTAAAATTTTTTTATTTTTTTTTGTTTAATTTTTTTATCGATATAGCAAACAATATGTTTGTGTTAAAATTGTTAATAAAAATAGTTTAAAAAGAAAAAATTGGTAATTCCCGGTCACTCGAGTCCTTCTATCTTTTAAAAAACGATCTACACGGAAAAGTTTTTTCCAAGTGGCATTCAGGATACATAAAACCATATATAAGCCAAATAAACGTTTAAAACCCTTATTTAAGGTTATAATGTTTAATAAAATACTTAGCTTCTTTGCTTTGCCACCATTTTAAATAATTAGATTATTGATATAAAATGAGAAAACAGTGATAAAAGTAACTTGAGGAAATAAATTTTAGAAGTTGTTTTTAAATTTCTTAATGATAATGAATATATAAATTTTGGCATTTGGCCGGGGTGAGATAAAGTATAAGGGTGCGTCTTAATACGCGCTTTTGTAGCTAGCTTGAAAAAGCGAATGCATGTTAAAACATAGACGCGTCTTAATACTAGCGTCACGTCATTTTTGTAGTTTTGCCGTATCAACTCAACCGCGATCTACAAGCTATTGAGTAAGCTTATACTGCAGGCGCGTACGGAGGGGGGGGGGGGGGGGGGGGGGGGGGGGGGGGGGGGGGGGGGGGGGGGGGGGGGGGGGGGGGGGGGGGGGGGGGGGGGGGGGGGGGGTTCGGGTTTGAACCCCCCCCCCCCCCCCCCCCTGTTTTTTTCAAAACACAACACAAACATATTGATAATCATAATTATATTTAATTTAGCTATTATATTTATATATATATGTTAAAAAATCAAGTCGACAAGTTAATAAATTTTGAATTTCGGAATTTGTATTTTTGATTAAAAGCTTCCAAACTGATCTTATTTGTAAATTTAAGTTCCGCGCCCTTAATATGAAGCGATATTCCATTTATACATACTTCCCTAAAAAGAGTAACATTTGCATTTCTGAGGAGAAAGATACAAATAGTCATAGTGCTAATTCTGAAGTAGAGGAGGAACAAACACTAACAATCGGTAAGTAATTTTTAGTTATAAAAAAATCCTTTATATTTTTATTTTAAGAACCTAATACTGTAGAAACTGATAGTGTTGATTCTATAATAGAAAAAAGTAATGATAAGACACATCAAATGTTTAACACTTATGGTATATTATTGATGTTATTTGTCATGTTATAATAAATTTACTTTTAGATAACTATGAGTATGACATAAGCAATTATATTAAATCAAATTCAATTGGTATGGACAAATTTAAAATTTTTAAGCTTATCTGGAAACCCAATGAAAATTTTGAGTTCCCTAAAGGAGGAACACGTAATCTAAAGTTTCAATATCAGTGGTTCAAACAATGGTCATGGTTAGCTTACTCCAAAAAGCTCAGAGATGTTTTTTGTAAGTACTGTGTGCTTGCAGGAAAAACTACTGGAGGATCGGGGTCCCAAAATTTAAATATTTTAGCTATTAGTGCTTTTAACAAGTAAAGTCCTATGATTAAATATTTTATTGTTAATGCTTTTACTAGTTACAAACATGCAATCGAAGTATTCAATCATCATTCCCAAAGAAAATACCATTTGCATGCAGTTGATGTCATAAATTCACTTGAAAACATTTACTTCAACAAGAAGCAATCAGTTGAAGTAGTAATCTCTAATGAACAAAAAATCCTCCACAATAAATTAAGGGAAGTTTTATACCCTATAATTGAAGCTATAATATTCTGTGGCAGGCAAGGAATCGCATTGAGGGGTATTTTATTTTAAGTGTAAGTTTATTTTTGATAGGTCATCGTGATTATGGTATTTTACCTCTTGAAAAGCCCAGAATAAATGACAATGATGAAGGAAATTTAAGAAAAATTTTGGTTCTATTGTCGCATTTCAATGACAAGGTTAAAAACAGTTTGATTGAATGCCCGAGAAATGCTAATTACCTATCTCCCCGTGTGCAAAACGAACTTATTGACATAATAAAGTTACAAATTAAAAACGATATTGTCGCGGAAATCAATGAATCTCATTTCTTTTCTCTTCTATTGGATGAGACCACTGATGTTTCCACAGTGGAACAAATGGCACTGGTGGTTCGTTATGTGAATATAAATTTGGACCCAGTAATGATAAAAGAAGTCTTTCTGCAGTATATCAAGATAGATGATATGTCTGGAAAAGGTATGTTTGACATAGTGATGCAAACTTTAAAGACGTTGAAAATTGACATGACAAAGCTTCGGGGACAAGGTTATGATGGAGCCCCAGCCATGAGTGGCTCTAAAAATGGTTTGCAAAGTCATATAAAAAGCCTATATCCAAAGGCCATTTACATTCATTGTGCATCCCACAATCTAAATCTGGCCATTAAAGATTCCTGTAAAATTCCTAACATTAGGAATTGTATGGGTAAGATTCATTTTTTATATCTATTATGTTATATTTTTTTAAAAGGTGTTGTCAAAAAAATCACTGATTTTATATCAACCCCCAAAGATTTAATCTTTTCACTTCTAAAGTATTGTCATTGCCGGATAACCCTAAATTCACAAAATTAATATCACTGTGTGAAACTAGATGGACACAAAAGCACAATTCCGTTCAAAGATTCTGTGAAGCGAAGGAAGCAATATTTGCTACCTTGGAGGAGATGTGTGAATGGGACGATGAAGAATCGTCGTCCAATGCGGCGATTTTGCTTTCATCATTGAAAACATCCAACTTTTGGCTGTCATTGTACATGCTAAATCAAATTTTCTCTTACACTATTAATCTTAGCAATTATTTGCAAAGGATTAATATAGACCTTTCTCAGGCCATAAATGCTGCCGAAAATGCGTTTATACAGATTCAACATTTGCGGGAAAATTCCCAAGAAGAATTTAGAACAATCTACAATGATGTATTGTCACTAGGAGATATATATGATTTCAAAATTACTATACCTAGGAGAGCCTCACGACAAACTCTTCGTTCCAACATTGAAACATCTTGTCCAGAAACTTATTACAGAGTTTCGTTGTATAACTCCTTTTTAGATGCGGTTTTGGTGGAACTTGATGAAAGGTTTCTAAAAAACAAGCAAATACTGTTGGGATTTGATTCCCTTCTAATTAAGTCCCCTGTCATGCTCTCAACAGAGATATTAAATAACTTTCTTCAATTGGCAAATTTTTACGAAGAAGATCTTGACGGCTCTCAAGAACAATTTAAATCGGATATTAAATTGTGGTATCAGTCGTTCAACGACTGTGAATTAGAGAAATTGCCTACCAATGCATTGGAAACATTAACCAATCATGCGTCCAAATAAAAATTACATCCAAATATAAAAACATTATCCCATATTTTAGCCACACTCCCCGTTACAACATGCTCTAATGAGAGATGTTTTTCAGCTTTAAAAAGACTAAAAACTTACCTCAGGAACACAATGGGACAAGAAAGGTAAATTAAATGGTTTTACTAATTTTTAATTTAGGCTTACTGGATTAACCTTGTTAAATTTACATAGACAATATACCCCCAAAACAGAAGATATTATTAATGCATTTTTATCTAAAAAACGTCGATATTAATTGTTTATAGTTTTTAAATATTTTGTTATATTATAATTTATTTTTGTTGTATTTTTACTTTCAATAATATATGTCGAAAATAAAAATACTTCCAAAAAAAATATGGCTTCAAAAATTTTAAAACCCCTCCCTCTAGCAAATCCTGGGTACGCCCTTGTTATACTGTGACCTAATATGTTTACATAGATAGACAAGATCAAGTAAAAACATTATTAAGAAGTGTGGGAAGGCACATGAAAAGCTCCACATAAATAATTGAATGGAATAAGCCTGGGGTTTGGTGGCCACATAATGCAGCTTGGCTGGTAACTAGTATCAATTAAAATACTAACTTAAAAAGTGGATTATTGCAAAACTAGATGGAAAACACTCTGAAGAAAATATACATAGAGGCAGAGAAGCAAAGAACTTCTTAGGATCTGGAAAAGACATTTCTTGATTTTCTTCTTCAAGATTTAAAGCCTTATCTGATCCCAATAAATTTTTAACAAAACTTGTATTTATATATGAATAAAGTATTTAAGTTTTTGGAATATGAACAAATATCTCAAATCTCTCTAGCTTGTTGGGTTGAAAGATATTTTCAACTGTTATTTGCTGAGTATTGTTATTATTAATCTCATAATCATGTATAGGCAAATCTTTATTATCAGTACATTTTGTAGTGAACAAATACCCTGAGCTATCTTTTCAGCCTTTTTAAGCTTTGTTTTTATAGTAGTTTTAAGTATTATAAGCTTAATTATAGTTATTTACTAAACTTTAACAAACATTAATAACAATATATTAAGTTGATAATGTATATTTATTTTCTAAACTTGACAATCCTAACATTAATAACAATATATTAGTTGATATTGTAGACAATAAAATCTATATTTATTTTCTAAACTTGACAATCCTAAACATTAATCCAATATATTAAGTTGATAATGTATATTTATTTTCTAAACTTGACAATCCTAAACATTAATAACAATATATTAAGTTGATATTGTAGACATTAAAATCTATATTTATTTTCTAAACTTGACAATCCTAAACATTAAGTTAATAATGTATATTTATTTTCTAAACTTGACAATCCTTAAACATTAATAACAATATATTAAGTTGATATTGTAGACAATAAAATCTATATTTATTTTCTAAACTTTACAATTCTAAACTAATCCAATATATTAAGTTGATAATGTATATTTATTTTCTAAACTTGACAATCCTAAACATTAATAACAATATATTAAGTTGATATTGTAGACAATAAAATCTATATTTATTTTCTAAACTTTACAATTCTAAACATTAATCCAATATATTAAGTTTATAATGTATTTATTTTCTAAACTTGACAATCAAGCATTAATAACAATATATTAAGTTGATAATGTATATTTATTTTTTAAACTTGACATTCCTAAACATTAATATGATAATGTATATTTATTTTTTACTTGACAATCCTAAACAAGTAAAATGATTAATAAAGTATGTGTATCGTATCCATGAAACGTGAAGCGCGTATTTGGACAGAAAAAAAATTGCGGGCTTGAAGTTGTCGCGCATATTAAGACGTAGCCTAAGTTAGCAACGGTCAGCATTGATTTGCAGGGAATTATTTAGCCAGTTTCGCATTCATCCGTTATAAATTAACAACCTAGACAAATTGCCAAAATAAGTTTATTAATAAGGGTAATCAGTCAGGCACAAAAACAATAATGGAATTTGAGCTTAGGCGAGGTCGAAAAAAGTAAAGCCAATCAGCGGTCAGCTAAATAAAAGTCTTTAACAGAAGCATAAGTCCACGCCATTAAAAACCCGTATAAGTTTCCCCGGCAATTAATAAAAAAATTATAAGTTGGACATGACAGGATCGACAGGACGGATAACCAAAAGAGAGCCCATAAATTGCATAGCAATTAATATAAATAATTTTAAATAATATTAAATTAATGCACTCAATATTGCTAGAGGGTATAAATGGGGAGGCAAATATGGGCAGATGCACCCCTCCAAATCCAAAAATTTCTGATGAAAGAACATCTTTTGCCCTATTTAAACTGCCCCCCTCTAATTTAAATTGCTCCGCCCATGGGATCACGTGTATGAATTATCTTTAACATTTATAATGCGTGTTGAGCTATTGATAAATTAATGAACTAGGGTGGAAACAAAATTTAACTTTCCTTGTTAATTTAATATACATAAAATAATTACAAATTAGAACATTATAAAAACACCTTCTTTTATACTAAATCTAATTAATTTTTTAATGGGCTTTTAACGGGCCTTATGTATAACTAGGCCCGGCCCGAGCCCGTTACTTTATATATCGGCCCGTCCAGGCCCGGTCCGTTGTTTTATATTTAAGCAGAGCCCAGCCCGTGGGCCGGGCCGGGCCGGGCCGTGCAGGTCTCTAGTAGCCACGACCGTCAGTAATTTAGGTCCCGAGGGCAGCCAATTCCTCAAACAAACATCAAAATTTATAACCTCCATCACACGCGATCCCAAAGAATTTTTTTACATCAAGCAGAAAATTATCATGAAAATTGTAAAATCTAATACATCTCAATCCATGGCTCGATGCCAGCTCATTAATTTAATATATTTTAGCATATAACATACATAATCATTTGGAAATAAACTTCTATCGGTTTAAAAAAAAATTTTATATAGCTTATATAAAATCTTCCTCTTATATTTAGAAGTTGGGGTAGTTATTTTGATGAATAATTTTGAATTAAATTCCTTCTTCACGCACTAAGGTCGGAAAATTTTTCTATAAAGAGTGTTCAAATTAGTAGATTTCAATTGATTAAGGTAATTATTTCTATCGTTTTTACAGAAAATACAAAAAAAAATTAATTTTTTCGCCACTCAGCCTATTTAAAACTCTTTGTCAAAACTGTACCTAATTTTTGACCATATTATTATGTATGTTAGAAAAATTTTACAAAGATTTAAGTTAAGTTTTATATATGTATCTCTTTGACTTAGCATAGTATTTTGGCGCTTTTATTTTGAATTGCATTCGGTCCAGTATACCAATAACCCGTATATAACTTAAATCTGGTGTATATGATGTATATCATCTATAAAATATTGAATACCACTTGCAAAACAAACGCTTTCGTCGTCTTAAACGACTTTAAAAAACTAAGTTATTATTACATCCTTGTTTTTTTAGTGTTGTTTTTATATGAATGTGTGGAAAATTAGATCGATTATTTAAAAATATTTACAATACCAAAGATACATTACTAACCTAGTCCTTTATCGGTTAATACTTTAAATAATTATAACATTTCCAATATAATTGTAGTATGCCATAAGTAAAAAATTTAACTATCAAATTCTTAACTAGCTGGAACTATTTTATAATTTTTGAAATTTATAGGAAGTCAAATGGCGATCAATTTTATTTTAAAAACTTACCCTATCCGTCCTTCAACATTTTTCAAATTTAACTGGAGAATTAGTTTTTTTCTATGGACTTAGGCAGATATAAAATCTTTATTGTTTACCCATCCAAAAATCCTTAGAAACAGTTATTTTAAGGTCGACCCAATTCCAACCTTTTTAACCTTATTACTATGCATGGGCGTAGGCAAGGGGGGCAGGGGGGGGGGCGATGAAAAAAAAATTTCCAATGCAAAAACCCTTAAAAATTAAAAAAAAATTATGTTTTGCCCCCCCCCCCCTAATTGAACTTTTAAACGTTTCGCCCCCCCCCCCTAATCCAAAACCTGGCTACGCCCATGTTACTATGTCTTAGGTGTTTACCAGAGGCCAACTTTATTTTCACTCAAGTACATGTAAAAATGCTACATTATTCCTATAAAAAATATTAAGCTTCTGGCGAATATATTCAAGATTTCTAAAGGTATTCATTAAATCGGTGCCATGACTACAAAAAATTTAGTAATTTGTAAAAATATTTTACAAAAGTATAAAACTAATCTATTTACCTTCGGTCGACGGCCCAATCTTCACGAAATATGATTAAAAAAGATCAAACAAATAAATTATCAATAAAATACGATTTAAATAAAAAACGTGACAAAAATTTGACCTTAAATTAAAAACCCATCGGAAGAAAAGATAATCCTATTTTTAACAAATAAATTCTCAATATTAGGAACTTAAAATGACAGTGCGTGGCGAAAGAGTGCAAAGGCGAAATAGACAGTAAATGATCATTTTGGGGATATAAAATAAAAATATTGATACAACTCAATATTTTAAAAGAATGCTATTATTTTATTGAACACTTTAATTATGTCAAAATTTGCAATGATATTTAAAAAGAAACATATGATAACAAAAATAATTATTTAAACAAATTTAGAGTGGCTTGCTATATTTTTCATCCGGATTACACGAACCTAACTCACTTCTTTAGATCCTTAATCCAAATCGAACTAGATAAGTGTTTTATGAATAAAAGCATCAACTTATTGAAACAAGTTTATTCTAAGGCTTTGCAAATGAAACATTCACAAACAATAGATTTCTAACAAAGAATCTTAAAAATTTATTCACACACATACCTGCACTTTTCCACTTTAACCTAAATTGTACATTATTCTAAGTACTAGCTTTAGGCGAGATATCAATGGTCTATTCATTAAAAGACATTAATGATGAACGAGAATAACAGCATAAATAAAGATATGGACAAGAAGAGAGACTAAATAAATAAAAGAATTTTAAAAGCTTTTACAATGGAGTGAATGCCTTTTAAATTGCACTACAAACTTAGATCAAAGACTTCAACATAGACTCCTTCTTAATAACTCTCATAGGCATAGTTAGGAAAGTTTAATTTTTTCGATAAAGCTCTTCATTATTTTTAAATGAATAGGAAAATATTTAATGTGTTTTGCCCAGATATATACATTTTAATTTAAAATTATTATTAAAACTTGATGTTTTTAATTTCCCTTAGTTAAGCAGCTTTTGAAGTGATTAGAATAATTAAAGATATTAATGGAATGACTATCGATTTAAGCGTTTTCATCGTTGGTTGGGAAAGCCATCGACACACAGCGCCCCATGGAAATGTATACATAATTTATTAAAGTGCATTAACTTAATTAAGTGCTGATAATGGCTAAGTTAAGTAAAACCTGACCTTGCTTGGGCAATAATACAATAACCTTTTATTATTCAAAAATCAAATTATGTTATTTATTTCACATATCACCTATTTTGTTCCACTATCTATGCTATAGTTACCTGAATTTTTGCTGCCATATTAATGTATCAAATTATGATTGTTATAATAAATATAAATTTGGTGCTCATATTAAATATAATAATATACTTATTCTATTATACTTATTTTAAAAGTCATAACCATTCGAATTAAAGGGGAACCAGTTTATAAATAATAAAATTAATAACAATATTAAGCAAATCGCTATGGAATTAAATAGTAGTTTTCAAAAAATTTGGATTTATAACTATGCTGAAACACTATGTCTCTGAACGAGATAAAATAGCATCATTTTTGCTTAACGTTTTGTAAAAGAAGAATTTTCAAAACTACTCGCAAATTTATTTGTTTAGAAATTTCTTTATTATACTTGAAAGTTTAAACAAACCAAACTACATGCATAATATGGATCTTTTGAGAAATTCCATGTAGCTAATTTTGCTTTGTATCTCTTTTCAAAAAAATATAATTTTAATTGAAGTACGTGCCTTATCTCTTAGTGAGACGATGCGATGACAAGTATGTTTTTAATTTATATTATTAGATTTAACCTAACAAAAGGTAACTTGTATGCACAATCACTTTATTTTCTGATTTAAAAAGTAATAAGCAATATTTTGCCTAATTTGATAAAAAAACAAACATTTTCCTCAAATATATAGCAAACGTATTAGCAACTTGTATTATGGCCTTTTTATTAACAGAGCCTTTTAAATAAAAATTTATTAAATACATGTGATCTTAACGATCAATTATGGTTGTATTTAAAATTCAAATAAAAACTATTTAGGCACTTACAAATATGAAAAATATTGGACTCATTTTATGGTTGGGCAAACTAAATTAATTATCTTATTCTTAATAGATTACATGAAGTCTATTTGATTATGATTGAATTTTCGAAATAAATAATTTATAAAAAAGAATTAACCAAGCGAATTAGCCGCTGTCTGTCGGCGGCCTTTGTAAATTGATATTTATAAAACAATTCCGACGACTCAACACCACTTAAATAGCCGAAAATATTTTTTGTCAGAATTTACCTCATTTTTTTGGTCGGAAGTTTTTGTGTTATTTTCTTAAATAAACTGCTTAAATTTATTTTATTCAAATATAAATTATTCTTTTAATTGGTTCTAATCATTAAGAAGTATTATTCTTTGCATGGGCGTAGCCAGGATTTGAATTGGAAGGGGGGGGGGGAATAATGATTTAGGGAGAGGCAAAATGACAATTTTTTGAAATTCAGCCATATTTATATTAAATTTTAAATAATTTTTGGATTTATAGGGGGGGGGGCAGCCGCCCCTCCCTGCCCCCCTCTGGCTACGCCCAAGATTCTTTGTCATACATATTACTCTATTCTAATACTTTGTCAATTTATAAGTTACCTTAAATTCCCACATTCTATGCTCTTTATTATATACGTATCCCCTATCTCTTATATCTCACGCCTAAACGCTATTTTATAACCTTTATCAATGAACAAGGATGCGTAAAAATTTGAAGAAAAAAAACAAAAGAAATAACGGGGTTAACTTATATGAAAAACGCGGTCTTTTGTATTTGCGACAAAATATGAGTGTTAGTCTACTAGATACATTCATACACTCGTGTATGTAATATATAAAACTCCGCATAGAATGGAAGCCTATTGTCACATGATTGATTAGATTTTATCCGTTGTTTCATTTATATAATGGTGAGAACCAATCAGGGGAATTGGGAATAATTATTTAGAGTGGCTTTAGTAAATGTCTCAAAGCTTATCTTTAATTTTACTGTATTCTTCAGGGACTCGATAATGGCACTAAAATCATCCAGCCTTAAAAAATGGACTTTGAATAATTAATCATTACAATTAAAAATATTAATCATGCAGTTCGTTGTTTAAAGGAAATATATTAATCTCCAGGAACCACGGCGTTTAAATGTCACTTTAATGAAAAATTTATTACACCCAACATCCAAAATAACTTTTCGTGACAAGATAACGGGTAAAAATTAATTAGATACCACAATCTGACAAAACACATCTGCCCGATTTTCGTTATCTGCAGCAAAAAATGAAACAAATAAATTCCAACCCTTATAAAATTCTAAACATGTCGGATGAAAAAATTCGTCATAAGATCTAATAAGGTATCTAATAATGCTCAACAAAATTGCATTTAAATTATTACTTTTCCCCTGAGCTTTATATTTAGTTACATATAGTTGATTCGAGTCATTCTCTTTAAGAAATTTAGCATTTTAAAAGTTTATAAATTTACTATAACTACGTCATGGGGTTTATAAGGGGTTTGAATAATTCAAGGTACCTTCCCCCCGAGATTACTTTTTAAGTCAATATATGAACAAAAAATACATTTTAATTATTCTCAGTTAACTAATTATGTTTCATAATAAATATTGATTTATAACTCACTTAATACCATTATTATTATTAGCGTACATCTAAATATGCCGATATCTATTTATCGATGATTCCTTGTTCCAAGTAATGCCATCGCTGTCCAAGCCATTCTACTTTAAATTATAGTGTCATTGGCCTTGCCTCATCACACATTATTAAAGATCCAATTTAGGCTAAGTGTGCACCGAGGATGATAAAGCCCATAAGGAAAGACTATGTTGATGGCTCCTATTTTTATAAAAGGGAAAAAATCAAAAGGATTTTACCAATACACTTGAATTCTGAGAGGAGCTGTTGCCCAATTAACTACAAACACCACAGACAGACAGCCTCAATAGATAAAAGTGATGTCACAGCGGCACTGAGCTGAGCGTGGAGACACATTATGACATTGTCCTTCCTTTCTATAATAGCTAAAATTAGGGGTGAGGGGTAAAGGGAGAGTGTGTATTAAGGGCTTAAGCAGCCCCACACGTCGTCGACTATTATATGTGTATATATGGAGCATAATGGTTTGAACTTTAGCTGTCGCTCTCTAATCTCATCCTCTCATCTGTATCTCAGGATGATCATGGATGATGGCCCAATGTCCCTCGGGTAAAATCTCCTCTCGTTACTACTTAGAATGATATTTTGTAGTCTCTGGAGACTTTACAAAGACATGTAGTAACTCGTCTTATCATTACATTACGACACACATCTTGAGGTGTAGTTTATTAGATACACAACGAGCAAAGACATTAATCAGGTTCCGGCAGAATTAACCAATATAACAGTACCACTACAAACCAAAAGGATAATAGTAATACTTTATAATTTTTTCAGGCAAGCTTATTTTATCACAAAACCACGTATATTTTACGTTATTTTAACTATTTATTTTCTATATTTTTTTTTTAAGTTTAATGATCATATTTTAAAATTATACGCATTTTGCATAGCAATTAATAATGGCTAAATTTACCTACAAACAAATAATTATAATTATGATATACACGAATAAAAATATATAAAAACGCGCTATAACTAAACGGATGGCATTGATCCGTGTATGGAAATCGTGTTGGATTTAACGATTTCCATTTGATTTTTATAAAGCTTTGCGGCTAAGGTGTATGTGCATGTAATTTTGTCCTATAAATTTAATAGGGCACCGTAATTCTAAAAACCCATAAACCTGGGATTAATTTATCGGATTAACCTATTATGTCATAGAATGAATAGTAATAAATAACAAAGGTTGCTCCAAATTTTTAAAAGCTCCATTGAAATAATTCATGTCTCACAGGTACTACTGAATTAACTGTTCAACAATATAGGGCATTTAGCTGAATGATTTTTACTAGCTAATCCTTCCGCTAACCTAACTTGCTAACTAAAATAATATATATTATAAAATTTAGTTTAGATCATCTTAATTAAAACCATGAATATTTTTCTATTACACTTAAATAAAAAAACATTACGAGTTATGTTGGAGTTATTTTTTATAAAGTGTTAATATAAAATTTTATAACTTGTTAGCCTTAAGGAGTTACGATACGAGCGTTTTTTGCGCTTTAATCTAACATAATGTGAGTTGATGTTTCCAATTATATTTGATTATTTCATATATTTTACATCATTAATATTAATCATATGTCTAGACCTATTTGTATCCTGGAGCTAGCATCCATTAAAATAACTATTCTTCCTTTGCGGTCAATTTTATTAAAAATTTTCCAAGGAAAAAATATAGCTTATAACCGGTTATAAGGATAATAGCTCCATTTTAATTGTTTTTAATACATTTCAATGAACTCATTTTTAAAAGCAATTTTCACGTAAATGAGTAGTATTCTCTATAAAATCAACAAATTTAGATATTTTTTAGGCCATGGAGCTCTCAACCTGGCTATAAAGCGCTCATATATTAATTGTAAATTCCACAACTTTAGTTATAAATAACAAAAATGTTGCAATGAAATATTTGTATCTAGAAGCTGCTTAGTATGATTTTAGAACCAGTAATGCTGCTATGATGTTTTCCCAGGGCAAAATTAAACTTATTAGAAAAAGGCTATTTTACAAATATAGAAAAATCATGATCAAATAGCGAAAACACGCCATATTTTTAGGTAACGGGTATAACTTGGGGCTATTTTTAATGTTTACAAAATTAAAAATTTCCAACGCGATTAAAATTTATAAACAAGTTATATGAATTTTTTTATCATAGTGCAGTGTGCTTCATACCTAATCTTTATTAAAATTAAAATTTTTGTAATAAAGGACATTTAATTATTAAAGGGATAGGACATTCTAGTTTCAATATATTTTTTTAAATAATATGTTTAATTTTTTTTATGTTTCACGTAATCTATAGAACTTTTTTTAACTTCAAATTGCAATTTTAGCCAAGTAAAAAGTATTTTGTAAATTTTAATTTTAATCAACTACATTGACGTTTGGTAAAACTAAAAGTTAATTAAATATAGTGGTAATTGAAAAGGCTCTTGCTGATTAAATTACTTTAATCTGAGTCATAACAACTTCGTATATTTATCCACGAGGACTATTTTGTAATAATATACAACTTGTTGAAAGCTGCATGGTAAAATCAATAATTCCAAATATCCATCAAAATTTAGGGAACATTTTTACTCTGTGCAAACCTGCATTCCTGCTACATTGAAAATTATGTGACCAATTCACAGGTATATTGTGCAAAATATTAATAAAAAAATCAATAAATTTAACAAAAATATGATACCCAACCAAATGCTAACAGTATCCAAGAGAAAATCTCATACAAAACCCGTTTTAAAATATTTCGGATCTTTTAACAATTTTCAGTTTTTTACCATCATTTTGAAAACAATATTTTATCTTTAAATACAGATTTAAATAAAATATTGTAATAGCTTCTTTTTCAAAATCCTAAAATATAAAAGGCCGATTCACATAAATATGCTAATGTTAAACAAACATGAATATTTATATAAAAAAAGCATTTGCTAGCCCGAAGATTTATGCATCTAGCTAAGTCAACATGAGACAAAACCACTATCAGCGCCCCCACCTCTTTTTAAAGTAGGTGAAGGTATTGAGCTTTATTCAAGGTAAATATGGGTAAAAATTTACTATTTATTGCTGATACTAATTATGAAAAACATTGTTTAAGATGAAAATTTCGCAATTTAAAAATTTTTACTATAGTTAATTCCTACCGTAACTTAGAGATGTTATGGTTTTTGTATTGTATACAAATTAATAATAGTCTAAAAGCTAAAAAATACCATATGTGCCATTTAATCCATCATTGAAACGTTTTAATTAAGAAAAGTGCAGGCGCTAAGAATGATTTATGCTTCTGTAGTCCTATGTAAAAAATATTTTGTTAGAATGTTGAAACATAAATTTTCATTAAGTGAGACACTAAAAGGACTTTAGTTAAGAAAGGGAGAATTAAAAACGGACCCTTGAAAACGCCTAAACCATGGGCGTAGCCAGGTTTTGGATTAGGGGGGGGGGCGAAACGTTTAAAAGTTCAATTAGGGGGGAGCAAATAACTTTTTTTTTAATTTTTAGGATTTTTGCATTAAAGAAATTTTTTTTCGTCCTTTAGGGAGTGGGGGGACGGCCACGCCCCTGGTTACGTCCATGGCATAAACTAAAATATACATTCTAAAGGTAAGGAGGGCCGTGGAAAATTTAATTCGTTAAAGTGCACAATGTATTGATTAATTCGCCGCTGTGCCTTTATCATTAATTTGCCCGTTATGTTTGATAGATATTAAAATATGAGTGAATTTAAACTTATTCTTTTTGTGCATTAATAAAATTCATTTTAAAACCACTCTAATTTAATATGGAAAAATCTCTTCAACTTTTTGATTAGCGTGGAGCTGATAAAACTTAACCCAATAAATTGTGGGAAAAAATTGCTGGAACCTTGTTAAGCAAGACCAAGACCATCATGATGCACATAGCGTTATTGAAGCGTGAGGAATGGTCGAAAGCGACATTAGTAGAAAGAGTTCTGTTCTTTTGATCCAACAATCTTGTAGTAACGATGGAACGGAACAAAAATCTATATTTACCAATATGATAACGCACATCGTAACGGATAATTCATAGGTTTTTCTCCACATTACCCCCCCCCCCCCTCCCCTCCACTATTTCGACCTCTCCCTCTCTCATATTCCTATCATCACTTCCCCTTTTAGCTAGGTAACATATCCGCGCATGGCTTATTTTGTCATAGCCATACTAATATAAAGGTGTGTGTGTAGAGTAGCAGTGTGTTTTTTCCGCTGTTAAAAGATCTCGACGTCATATTTCTTTCCCCATTCTCGGCTCCCACTACTTCTTGAAAATAATGCGCGTCGCTTTAAGCACTCACCAGCTACAATTTACTATGTATTAGCGTATTTCGTTAGCGAAAAATGATTTTTGTCAAATGAATTTGTAGTCGATCGAGCTGGTGTGTTAGATCTCATTAAAGCCCCCCCCCCCCCTTTTGATAAATCAACCACAATTCTCCCGATCATGGATAAGAGGAGTATTGCTTTAAAATTCCAATCATCGATTCAGGTAAGGCCAAATGCAAAATTTCTTTAATAGTAAGCCATTTTTGATATAAATTATCTCATTTTTATTTTAAACGACAACAATTTGAATATACCAGTTTTACCTCGGCCAATTTAATTACATTTATGAGCCATGGTTTGGTAATATATGGAGACTCACTGACATGGGCGTAGCCAGGTTTTGGATTTGGGGGGGGGGGGGCAAAACGTTTAAAAGTTTAATTAGGGGGGGGGATACGTAATTTTTTTTTAATTTTTAAGGGTTTTGCATTGAAATTTTTTTTTTCTCGCTATTTAGGGGGGGGGGGGGCAGCTGCCCGTGCTCACTGATCATTGTAATTATGGCTTAAATCTTCAAAAATTAGCTATATATTCAACTAAATCATGACAAAAGTGTTTACCCGCCTCATCTAAAACTGGCTAACATGATTGGATTCCTTAATTTTTTAATAGTGTCATTACTACACTACACTATATCTAAGATAGTTTATGAACATGGGCGTTGCCAGCATTGGAATCAGAGTGGGGCAATAATGATTAGGGACGGGCAAAATTAGGATTTGTAGAAATTTTAGCCATAATTTCAATAATCTTAAACAAAATTTTGGATTAAGAAGGGAGCAGCCGCCCCTCCCTGCCCCCCCCCCCCCGGGTACGCCCATGTTTATGAAAAATAATTAATGCTTTACAGGAACTAAATTATCGTAGTCTATTAAATGCTCAAATTATTTTGGTAATAAATTATTTAAAACTGATTTATGATTTTTCCTTAATATAATATAGTTTCCAGTTAAATAGTATATAATATTGAATTATATATAACTGCTGACTATAATCGACATTCTTGAGGCTAGCTATTAATTAAAATAGTTAATGCATATTTGATGGATTAAAAACAATTTTAGTTTGTTAATTTTTATTAAGTTTATATATAACACTTCCCCTTTAATTCTGACATAGTGTGTATGTTAATTCCGAATCATTTACGCCCATCTCCATCTCAAAAGTCTTTTAGATTGGTAAATCTACCTGTCTAAGAGGGAGGGGTAGGGCAAGTGCAAACCAAAAAAATGCAATTGAATATATTTGCGGTAATATTTTTAAAACCGTGATGTTTGACCTTTTAAAAGAAGGATTTCTAGATTAAAGCAAGAATAATTAAAATTTTCCCTATACCTTAATAATCTCAGGATCAAACAGCTAAAATGCGATCATAATAAATCGCCAATCAATTTATATGCGTATGTTTTTTGGTTTTCAAAAATTAAATTTCATCAATAACAACTTCTTTTTCTTTACCTTAATGAATCGTTTCTTAAATTATGTGTTTTTTGCTTCCAAATGTTTATTTTATACTTGTTTTTAAAGTTGTTTAAGTTCGTGTCTTATTTTTGAAAATAAACGAACCCAGCTCCAAGTTCCTACTTTTACAAGGAACGTGCTAAAGTTTTTATGAAAATTTCCTTTCATTTAATACCTTTTTTTAAATTAGGTTATATATTAATAGATTTGTTGCAAAAATTCGAAGGAATAAATATTTGGATATATATATTATATTCCAAATAGTTATCTAATATACAAGTACTTTTACCTCTTAACTGTAGTTAACAAAACCTTCTATATTTAGTAAAAATTACTCTAAATATGGAAAATCTTGAATTTAGTTGTTATTAAAATCGGCATAACTTAATAGATTTCGTTATACTTTTATTAGTTTCTAGATCCAAAAAATCTTAGTCTATATACTTTGCTGTGACTTTTCTGCGACTCAGAAATCACCAATATCTAGGAATATTTTTCATTTATTCATTTCTTAACCAACCGACCTCAAAGATTAAATCTAGGGACAGCAATATAATATATCCCCTTTTGGAGATCTAAAAACCCTTAGAATTTGCTTAATTCTCGTTGGACTTATCCCATTGGATTTTAACTTAGTTTAAATTATAGGGTGTTAGGATTCGAGATTTTACATTTAGATAATTTTAATACGTTTGATGTGAGCCTTTAAAGTAAGTTTACGCCCTGAAGTTTATCTTTTGACCGGGTATTTGTAATCTTAGCCATTGTGATAGGTCAAAATAAAAATGATCTTTCTGCGTATAATATTTCTTATCTGCCCAAATAAAGTAATAAAATTAAAAATTATATTTTTTTATAACACTTGAGTTGTAGGGCTAAAAAATTTGAGGTCGCAAGAATCATCAATCATAAAGATGGTTGTTTTCGAAAAACGTCATTTTGAACTGTTATAATTTTATATTTATTGGTGATAATTGTTTTAATTTTTATTTATATATTATCTTTTATTTAATAATTTTTAAATATTTTTAGTAATTTGGCAATAATTTTAACCTTCGCTAAATACTTGCAATTTTTTCGATTTTAACTATAGTAATGATGCCGATAAAATTGTTTTTATTTATATTTATAACTTAAAATTTCACTAAATATACAACAAGCAATATAAAGATTTACAAACTTACCCTTTTTCTGATGTAATAAATGGAAAAAAGATTTTTATTAATAATAAAAGTCAATATAACTCCACCAAAATTTATAAAATATGGCAAATCATTACTTAATACAATTTTATTAGTACGACTAAAGCATGTGACTCTCATACTAAATAGGAGTCGGAGAATTTACATAAGCGCTTAAATATTATGTAAGGTCATTTAGAGATTTCAAAGACGAATATAATACAATTTATTATTTTAAAAAATTTTCCCCGCAAATCTCAACAAAAACGCCATCTTTAACATAAACAAAAATCTTACGACTAGTTTTAGGTTGTCCATATGACCCAGGTTTTTATAAATGCCGTATAACATGTGTACTATAAGTGCGATATGCTCAAAGTTTGTCCAGAGATTCTTAGATATTTTTTGTTAAGCTACTAAAAATTCATATATCTGCATTATTATTTTAATAATATTTTTAGTTTGTTTTGTGTCATATTGACCAGCAACAAATTTAGTTTAGATAAGTATTTATTAATTCTTTGTAATAAAGCTTGTTATAAAAGGATCACACTAACTAGTGTTTTTTATTACATTTAAATTTATTAGTATTTGATTTGTTTTCGGTTCATAAATAAGCCGAACACTCATGTTTTTACTTTCCATAAAATCAATTGGCCTTACCTCTGCCCTAAATGTACATCAGTCCCTAGTTCCTCATTTTAGCAAATTTCTTATTAAGATTCTTTTTTTCAAAAAGAAGTTCCAGGATTGATATTTGGAACTAGTTCCTTTAATAACTCTACTAATTGTTTTATTAATCGTTTAAATGCAAATGCAGTCAGCTACTCGTTTCCACGCGACTCTAGATTTTTGAGGTAATAAATATATATCTTATATGAGTACTGTCATATATTCCTAAATTGAAAATTTATCCGACAATCGAAAATATATAGGGAAAACGCAAAATTTGTTTGAATTGTTTCATATTGCTTAAAATGAGGTAGCTTCTTTTCAAAAATATTTTATTTGCATTGTTTTGTTTTCAAAAAAAATGTGCAGGGCAATTCGGAAACTCCGCGACTTTATATTAATGGGCGTAGCCAGGGGTGGGCACCCCCCTTCCACCCCCCCCCCCCCCCCTGAATGACGAAAAAATAGTTTTTCAATGCAAAAACCCTTAAAAATTAAAAAAAATTATGTTTTGCCCCTCCTTAATTAAACTTTTAACCGTTTCACCCCCCCCCCCCCTTTATCCAAAACCTGGCAACGCGCATTTGTATATTTCTTAATATAATAATTAAATATAATTCAAAAACATGACAAATCTTGTTATATGCCAAAGCTGCCCAAACTCATTCTATATTTGATGCCTCGACAGTTAGTTTAAATTTTATTGGATGATAAAAGATAGCATTATAAAATAATTTATATAACTTGCTAAAAGTTCAAGTTTACATCAAAATAAAAAGCATTTACTTGCCCACTTTTTATTCGATCATACTTTAACCTATTTGTTTTCATTATAGAGTAAAATCAATTCATCTCCAATCCAAAAAGGTGACATGCGAGGATGAAGCTTAAAAGCTGGCTCGAAAATCATATTTATCTTTCAAAAAAACGCACAAATATTCGAAAATTGGTCAAGGCAGAAGCTAAAACCTTTAATGCAAGTCAAAAAGATGGGAAGAATACTAAAAGAGAGAAAACATTTATCACGTTTCCCAGATTTTACAAAGCGCAGCCATTAGTAGATCAGACGTCATTAACGGAAAAAGAAGAAAACGCTTGGAAGACTAAGAAGTCCAGCGGTCCAATCAAAGCTAGAAAAAATGTCATAACAACCGAATTTAATGCCCACAGTGCATCGACATCCATTTCCTCGCACCCCAATTACATAAATTATTATTATACAATCGATGACGATCAAAGTAAATTTAGTAAATCATGGTATTTTGCCACACCCCCTTCCCATACATATCGCAGTGAGACTATCTCCAGCGACGGCAACGTTATTAAAAACAAAGGAGCTTACACGAAGAAAAAACTTTCTCAAGTTTCGACACCTATAACCAACGAAGATGTCAATCCGGCCCCCTATTATACAGCGGAAAAGAAGAGGTGCGGTGATTTTGGGAATTTTATGCTGCCCAATTTTAGTTATGATTCGACCGCTATTTGCCGCGAATCGAACTACACCGGTGAGGATCGAAGTTTTGAAATTCCCTACAAACCAGAGACACTTAAGCGAAGGCGCATGATGATAAGAACCAATCCTTGGTTCGATTATAGTCGTATAGACACATCAGGGTACTCTGTGAGCGACGAGAGCTTTACATCGAACAATACCCACGTAGATAATCATTTAGGTAGCGATTATTTGGGTGCTGAAAAGCGAAATGAAAAGTCCCTCAAATATGATGAATGTGGTTCTCTACTTTGGACTAGCACTCTCAAAAACCAATTAGGTAATCCGGTTGCTTGTAACGGTGACTCCGGGTTTTACGATGACATCCGGGATATAAGGGGTTCGAAATTCACTTCCTTATTTTCTAACTTGATCCCCGAACAGGCCAGCAATGATGACCTCGAAGAAATGACATCTATCATTGACCATAGTTATGGCGATCGCGAAGCAACAATAAATTTTGCTGACGAAGGTAACTACTACTTTAGCATAAATGAGGAGGACAGTGGATGCTCTAATACTAATTCGTGGTCATACCGTTCTTCGGAACCTTCATCGAATTGTGGAGAGTTTAATAACGACACATGGGAAAGATCCACCTCAGTATCATGCGAGAGACCGTTGAAGAGCGAAAAAGAGTTGTGTAGTCAAGTTTTATCATCTCGTAGCGAGTCACACAAAATGTCCCCAACTTCGGCCAAAAACAAAATAATCAACAATATCATGTATTGGGATCGCAATCACAAAGAACTCTTGAATAAGCTTAAAGACTACCGTAATAAAATTAACGAAAATAAACGTTATTTGAACGGTAAAGTGTATGCAGATTGCCGACGTCAATCTCATCGATACCAAATCCAAAGCGGTCAAGATGTGGACACTAGCAATGTTATGATTTACGAAATGGATCCTATAATTTATATATAATTTACCATTTTATTATCAAAATATATTTTATTTATTATCTTTAGTATTAATTTTGTTGTCGTGAATTATAATGAATTCATCGTGAGAGCCCACATAAATAAATAAAAACTTATATGTATAAAAAATTAACCAATAAGCATGTTCAAGATATTGAGTCCGTTTGGTTCTCCGATTCACGCACGCCTTAGAGTAATCTTATATTTAAATAAGTTGCTAAGTTTGCATTAATAAACTTATGTGAATTTAATGAAGTATCCCTGTTTTATTATTTTTTAAACAATTGGTAAACCATATTTAAGAACAGAAAGATTTTGTAGAAGTAAATGCAAAAAGTTTGAGAAACCGTATTAAATGATATTGTTTAATATAATAGTTTCTTATATATTTTATTATTAAATTTCTAAACACAATACTACTGCAAAGCCACAAATGACTATAACAAAAGCAATAATGTAATTAAATGTACTATATATATGTTTTGTTTCTTTTGGCCAGAAGATTTAGTCGATTTGGTGGTTCACTAAAACAAAAAAGTGCAATAAAATAATTAATTTAATAGGATACAGCCTCATGAATTTTTAATATTCTATTAATATGTAAATTAGTAAAAGTGTTTGTTTGTTATAAGCTATCGAAAGTCATGAGCAGAATATTAAATAAGTACAAAAAGTTAATTATGTAAGGTATTAATAATTCATTAAGCTATATTATAGTTTTTTATCATAAGTTGTAGAACCAAGGGAAACTTTGAATGCGAAAATTGCTGGCTAATTATTCTAAACGCCTAAGCACGTTAATTAATTTATCTTAAGTTTGGCCAATGCTAGTATAATATGTCTTCTTACTTTTATCTTCCAAAAATAGCAATTAATTCCAAGTTGTTAACTTTGAAAGAGCAAGCATTTTATTTTATATTCATGTTTATAAATAATCGGAATTGAAGCGTGGTATTGTTAATATTATTTTATGCCTTAAAAAGCTTACCTCATAATATTTTGTTTATATAGTAATGTATTTTAATTACTTCAACAAATCCACAAATAATTTGCTTTTAAAAATCGTGCCTGCCATATAATATTCATGTTTATAATTACTAACTAAAATGTCATAGCTTTCCCATCTAGAGTCGTTCCCAGAGCTACTGCTTGATCGCGGGGAACGGAAAGGTAGGTAATTTTTAAGGGTCGGGTGAGGTTTTAAGCTAATTTATTCCATGTATATTTGATATATTAGGCATTTTTTAATACCATCTTTGCACTCATAAGTGCCGGTGCGAAACAGTGCAATATTTGTCCCTAACCTTTTCTTAAACAAACCATGGTCTGTTCCGCAAGATTTAATAATTACTCTAATATGATTATTATACTTCTTCTTTATCAGTTATTTGGTCCAACATTCGTGGGGTTTGTTTTGATTAGTTTATTCCATCTTGACCGAGTGAGTGCCATGACTTGACTAATCTCCTTAGTTTTCATAACTTATCGACTTGCCCTTTCCACGTGACACGGGATCGTCCTCTTCCTCTCTTCCCCGGTACCTCCATGTCCAGTACTTTTCGATTTACGTCATCTGTGTCCCTTCTTAGTATATGCCCATACCACCTTAGCCGATTTTTGTTAATCATGACCGCCATAGGTTGAATACCCATTTTTGTCATGAGAAAGTCATTCGTCATATGGTCGAGCTTATTATACCCCAAGCTCCACCGTATCATTCTCATCTCTGTGGCTTGTAATAGCTTTCCTTCCGTGGTGTTTAATGCCCATGTTTCACTTCCATATAGTAACACCGGTCTTACGATGGATTTGTAAGCTTTGGTCTTAAACCATATTGGCTATACAATAGACAAAATTATTATGGTAAATGTTATAAGAAAATTTGAATAGTTGGATTGAATTACAACTTGCAGGAGTACGAAATGACATAATTGTGACTTTTATTGCGAATTTTATTAATGTAGATTTGATTGATATGTAAAAGCATCTGAATAAAGTAGAAAAATAAATTTATATATAATGCTCTTACCAACGGTGAGGGTGTTCCTGTATTTAATAGAAAACAATTGTATTTTTCTTAGGAAGTGTGTATTTTTAATTAACAAATTAATTTATCCTAAATTATTTTAAGTACAATATTTCATATATAAATTGCACTTTTCTTCTCAAAGTATTTAGATGTTTAATCTGCACAAATCAAAGGCCCTTCGTTAACATTCAAAATTTATAGACTACTAAAATGGGCCATACTAATGCTTAACTTAACAATTTATTATCAGATGTCTAGGTAATTGTAGAGATCCTTAGTGATCGTGTTATACATAAAATTTTGCCAAATAGTTAGAGAGCAAAACACGCACGTTTATAGATTTTTTTTTAACAAATCTATGTGTATTGATTGTGACAATGGACAGTTGTCAGATACACAAAAATCTGTTTATACTATGAAATACTTTTAACAATACTTTTATTTATTAATAAACCTACATGATTTTTTAATAAAAAAATATATGAGAATATTATGACGCCCTTTAATTGATCAATGATATCGTGATGCGTTAAACAAAAAATTTAAGACGCTAATTAAAATGTTAAAAATCTCAATACTTAAGGTCAAATATTGAAAAAGTTAAGTCTAGAAGTCTCCCCTAGGATGGCAGATATATTTGTCCCTTTTTTAAGACTCAAAAGGAACCATTTATTTTCCTTCACAAAACCCTAGCGTTTAAGGTCGACGTTTGTAATGTTCACTTTAAATCGCTTAATTGGATAAACTATTAATACTATTAGATTATAAAAAATTCAGTACCACTTTCAAAACCTTCGGGTTTGCTCCCATATTTTTTATGAATTCCTGGCCGGTCGCATGCTTGAAAAATTATACTAACCAGAGCCATCCTTATTTTTTAAATCTACCATAAGCATGGTATCAGCTATGAAAGCGCTTTACCTGGTCACTACCTAAATCAACCCCTTTGGCCCAACTCACTATATTTTCTTATTTAAATAAACAATTTACACCAACCTTAAACATGTGATATAAACAGTAATAAAATTATGTAAAATATAATACATCACTAATTTTTTCCGGTTTGGGCTCACCCTCACGAGCCTTCCTGCCAAAACCACTGAACAATAAAATCTCAATGTAAGGTGTGTGCTGATTGGCGCTAATCATTAATTCAATTACCAACTTTTTCGAAGCAAATATAAGCTTTTAAAAATTACTTTCCTTCTTATTTCAAAAATGTATCATTACACTCACCTCGACCGTCTATTATTTTGTAAATTTCATTAGTAATTTCATAATTAGATAACTTGCTCATTCATCTTTATCCGCTGTTTTATTTTGGCATAGAAATACGTTTATCTAATAAAAATTATAAAAATTTTGATTTAGAAATGTATCCTAAGCATTAAAAAAATTATCGTGTAATATCCATATGTCCTAGATCGAAGCGTATTTTAATTTTTTTCCAAAACGTTGATGGTTTATTCAATTAAGTTAGCATTTGCGTGCAAAGGATGACATATTGAACATACATAATAGGTATGCCAATTAATAACACATTTATCGTTTAAATCCAGAATGTAGGTATTAAATAACATAAAACTTTGAGCCCCTCCGTCATGCTTACGCCCTATCTAATCGCAATAAAAATTTTTTAAAAGCAAAAATAAAAACTGTTGCTTATATGTTTTCTTTTGAAGCTATGTAATAAATTGTTTAAGTATTAATGTCTACCTATTATATTACAAATAAACATTCCCTCAAAATAAGAATTTGTCTTGAGATAGAGTAGGTTTGTTGTCCTAGTTTTAATTAATTCGCATTAATAAACCCATAGACTAATAATTTGTCTATGAATAAACCTTAGGGCCAGTTACTCTTAAAATTAGCTAAGAATAAATTTTTAATTAACTATTAATAAAAAACTGTTCTTTTTAGTAATTAAACACTGCAACTTTATTTAATTTTTAGCTACACAATTAAGGAAAAATTTAACACATTGTGAAATATATAAAAAGTACTCAATTGCTGTTATAAGTAATTATTCTAGACGATTAAAAGTTTGCAGCAATATGAGTATTATATGCGCTAGTTTGTTTACGGATGTTACAACTTTGGATAAAATCTATGACCGGTATTCTTATGTATATTATTAAATATAATATTATTAGGATTCGGGAGATCAATGAGAAGCTCTGCAAAAATAATTACAATGCCCCACTGGGCTTTTTACAATTGCAAAACACAAAAATAAAGGAAGCTCTATGCAATCGTGATTATTTTGCATTTTTAACTGAGGTATTATTGGCTGAATTAAATAACTTATTTAAACCTTTTTTAGGATGGATTTATATGTAGGATTAAATATGATCTAACTTTGGAAAAAGTTGAAGTTAAAGCAGAGTCTTTCAAGAAGTATTATATTCAATTTATTTGTAAATTTTATTATTTGCAGAACATTTAAAGACTTACCTCAGAGCTCAACTAAAAATTCTAGTGCTAGAACAGGTGGTTTATCATATTCAAGCATTTTAACTCAAAATAATTATACAAAAGCCTCTAAAACACGCAGAAATTTGCCTACAACATTTCGAAACAGAACTAATATATTGATTCCTCATAGGACATTAATACCAGCATCTAGTGTTCCAGAGGATTTTATTAATCAGGCACAAGCAGTTCTGCAAGGAAAATCCAGAGCTGTGATAGTCAGGGAATTGCAACGAACAGTATAATATTTTTTAATGTTTTATTCGTAATTCTATAAAGCATTTAAATTGGAAGTAGGCTAGAAATACAAATTTTTCTGATTTTTTATTTTAAACTATGTTTTCCAGGTCACATATTTTATTACTAATCATGTCTTCTGACTTGTCCAACTTTATAATATAAATTAATTACTGGTTACTTTATATTGTTTTTGTTGATTTTTATAATTATATATAAGATTTTGCAACCCTCTAGCAATTAATGTTAATATTCAGAGTTAAGAGTGTTCACCTATTTGAGTTAAAGATATCTTGTGAAAATTTAGTATGAAAGTTTTATTATGAAAAGTTGTCTCTCCTTTTTACTTTGATTTATTGTGCTCCAAGTTGCATTACACATTTATTTATTATTTTACTATTTTATATCTAAAAACGAATATTTTAATTGATATGCAATTTATGTTATCAAAGATCTAGAATAGTTTTTAGTGTTGATTTTGTGAAATTTATTAATGTTTTTTTTTAAAAACTTGTAAAACTATTTTGCATGGGCCAAGTAGGGCAATTAATGGCACATTCTCATGATTATGAAGGCCAGTTAGAAGCAATAACTAATTAAAATCAAGAGTAATTCATAATTAGTTGTTTGGTCTATCATATTTATTTACAAATTATTGATTTTATAAAACATTAATACAATTAATGTCTGCAATGACACTTAACTCATATTGTGTTAATTTACTGCTTAATATTAATCTTTTTTAATTATAACTATGCATTTTTGTCTACATAGTTCTACTTTTAATGTTAAAAATGTTGTACTATAATAAAACTGAGCATTAAAATGGGCTACAATGTAAAATATAACTGTCTCATCCTAATTGTCATAGCCACTGTCTTTAAGTCACTTATGATAATATCTTTTACCTAAAACATATTAAACTGTGGTGTGGCCAACTTGAGGAAGGAAGTTTATAATTAGGGGTCAATTTGGCAAAGTATATACCAAACTTATCAAATCGGTGATTTTAATAAAACATTGACATAGCATGAACCTTTATGTCACACATTCAGACAGATATAATTTAGGGTTCTAACTTTAAAATTTTCTTACCTCTCAGAATCTGGATATCAATATGGCGGTTAACAACTTGCTGAGCAGGGAAGAGGACGAAGAAAATGGCGATGAAGACGATTACGAAGACACCATAGATACGGCCACTTACTTCCCTCTCACCGGCACTGGGTCGGGTGAAGATTTAATAACACTGCTAGACACTGTTGGAGTTGGCATGGGTACCACAAATAGTGGGGTAGTTGGAAATGCTGCTGCTAGCAATTCCAATTCAAACAGATCCAGAACTCTCATAGACTCTACCCTGTTTAACGATACCATCTTCGAGCACTTGCACACCACTACACCCGGTGGCAACGCAAATAATTCTACCACCTCTAGCTCCGCTCGCACCAATTCGGGTCGTTCCAGTTGGCTCTACTACTCTCAACTGCCTCCCCCTCCTATACGTACGTATAAACACACTTTTTTTTTATTATGAGATGTTACTGTACTGTGTGTTTTACAATTGTTCTATCTTTAAAATATTTTTGCACCAGTTTTAAAAGTTATTAATGCGGTTGCTGTGATTATGTTATTTTGGTAGATCCATTTTATGTATGATAGGGTGCTATTAGGGTGAGTTTTTTTTGTAAATATTTGACACCTTTGGTCAGTTGCTGTTTATTGACGCTACTCAACATAAGTTATTATTACTGAGGTTTAATGTAGAGTAGCCATCTAAACTTATAAAATAGTTTCACATTTTTTGAGCACTCTTGAACTTTGTTTGTAGTAATTGCCTCTAATCAACCCTTTTAAAGTAACTGTAATTATATTAAACACTTTAAACTCACAAGTCATCTTAAGATATGTTTAAACATTTAACGAATATAGAATTTTTCAAAATATAACGCATAACTCATAAAGCTCTAGTTAAAACGTAACACATAAAAATTCACCTTCTTCTTATCACCGCAAACAGGCTCACAATTAATTCATGATTGCAAGAGAGCCCACCATTATAATTAGAAAAGGTTTTGTTTGTCTTGTTAAATATTTGGGTAGTAAAGGTACCCACCCCTGAAACTCCAAGAATACAGCTACTATAACTTATTTTTACAACAAAAGGTAATTTTTTAATATTTGTAGCAATAATTAATACCTAAAATGGTGTATATATTTATTTGAATTAGTTGTAATCTTACTATTTTTTTAATCAATAACCAGAGATTATCCCAAAATACTACCCTATCTTTTGTAAAGTGACCCACCAGACCAACTTGGACATAATCGTATATATGTAGCTTTACTAATATAGTCTTTGTATGAACTTTTTAACCTTTTTCGATAATTTGCGCAGCTGACAGGGATGATAGGCGAACCATACCCTTGAGTACGATAACGAAGGAGAGAAACAAATTCACCGACGCCCCAGACGGTGGCCCTGCTGCTGCTGGGGGTAAGAATAATATTGAGGAGGACTCATTTAACAAGGCAAATGGCAAAGGCGTTAGTACCCCTCCTACCAATGCCTACAACACTAAATGCGCCCTCTCCATCTCTCCCAACTTGGAATACTGGACCGATTTGGTAACTATTTATAACGCAGCTATTTCAGATTAATTAATTTTATGGCCTATCTTATATATAAAAATGAAACTATGCGTGTATGCCGCCACCAATTTCGGAAAAGTACCAGACCGATTTGGCTCAAAATTTCACAGTTTATTCCTGACACTCCGGAGCATGTTTTAAGATTTGTTCGAGCCAAATCGGTCCAGTAGTTTTCGAGTATTCGTGCGCGTTGCACTGTATACGGAAATAGGACAATAGAAGTAGAACACATAGACATCCAAACTTTATTTTTACTTCGATAACCGCTTTATCATCATATATTCCCTAAAATTCCAACATAATTTAATACACCCGGGTAAATGGCAAAACAACATTTGCCGGGTTGATCTAGTATGTTGTGTAAAACAAAGACAAGTGAAATAGTTTGTTGAAAGTAGTGTTGTGCAAAAGGCTGGGTTTTGTTTGGTCAACCTTTGGTTTTAGTCGGCTAAATATAAACAGACCAAACGTTCATTAAGAAAAACAGACCAAAAATAATGATTAGTATAGGTATCAATACTATTTGGTATTAGTCATACTCGTATTCTCCTAAAATATGACTTAAAATTAAATTAATATTGGAGGGAGATTTTGCTAATGCTCTGAAGTAATTCCTTGTTAAAAGTTGCTTGTGGTAGCTCCTCCTAATTCCAATTTTGACAAATAACCTCATTTATCAACCATATAAAATTCGTTTTTGGCAGATGATATAAATTGGTAAATAGGCATTAAAAAAACCAATGGATGGAAATGATTTTTTTCTTCCCGAATTTTAAGGAGGGAGCTCTCATCAAATTTAGCCATATGGCAGCCACGGACTCTGAACTTTTGGGTGTAAGCAGCGTACAAGGCAATCTACACCAATGGCTCTGGTCGTCTAAGCAACCTTACGCTTCTAATTCTAAGGTAGGTTGAGACCATGGGTAGTATGTCGATAAAAGCTCGAATTAGTTCTCAAATTTGTTATTTTGAATATTAGAAACTTTTGAAATTTTGAATTATATTTATACCTTATTTATCATCCACCGTGGATTATACAAGTATATCTTGGGGTAAATTTTTAAACCGCACCCTTGAGTTTTGACAAAATACCTTAAATATTGCCCTTTTCAAATGTTTAGGGAATGAAACTATATTATTACGATTTTTAAAAAAACCTTTGCAGGACATACATCATCCCAGAGCTCGAGAGTTAGGGTTGGTAAACGAACAAATCATTCAAATATCGGGCAGTAAATTGCGAGCCTCGGTTTTAACTAGTACCAACAAGGTAATAGTTTTTTTAAATAACCCGTTTTTTTAAATAAGTGAAAATTTTATTTGCTTCTGAATGTTGGATTTTTTAAATGAAATTGCGAGATTTTCATATTGCCACTCACAATTTGTTTGGTGATTTTTGTTTTACACTTAAATTTTAACTTTTTGTTTTTACAAATCCCTTCCTTTCATAATCTAAGCAACCAATGAGTACACATAAATTTAGCACATTATATATTCTTACTATTTTGCCAATTTATTATTTTTTGCATCAAAAGATCGATAAACTTAGCAATAATTTAATTTGAAGCTACCAAAAAGATTTCATAAATTTTATTAACCTTTATTATGCACTGTATCGGCGTTCATAGGTCGCCACCTGGATAGACCCAGCCTTCTCCCCGGTTGGGGCCAAGTTTGAGCACTCGGCTGTGGAATTTGGCGATTTTAGAAATGACGCTTTAAAAACTCTCCAAGTTTGCGATTACTACACCATGGTCAAAACGACAACTGGAAAATTGTTTTGGTGGTAAGCGCACTTTATATTATCCACATCTATATGTGATGTTTAGCTCTTGGGACAATTAAATTAAATGCAAAGTTTGGCTATATTTTGGAATATCGGTATTATATTATTCCACTTTAAACATTGCCACTTTTTAAGTACGGTCTCGCTCTTATTCCTTTTTCAATATTCATAGCTCATTTTACAACCACCACTCATTGGAGTTGGAGGGCATGTTTTTGTTAACCATATAAAGAGAAATTGTATTTTATAAAGCTTTTGGCGTATGATTATTGATTTGATATTTTATATTGCAAACCTTATTTTTGAGGAGCATTAAAACATTTTCAGTCCATAAGATTTTCTATATAAAATTAGTAAATTGGGGGAAGTTATTCTATCGTATTAATCCTAAACAGATTAAAAAGTATGATAAGTCCTTAATTTTGTATAATAACAAAGCGATCAATTTGTACTTTTTGAGGGGTGATGGCAAACTTTATGTTAAGTACTTTTTAGAAACCTTTTGTTTACATTAATATTAGGCTATTATCATGTTGTATGATTTTTAAAGACAGGAGCTTGAAAAAATATCTAAAAGTTAGCAAATTTGAGAATCACATTATTATCGATTGACTCTTGATAAGAAATTTTAAGCAGCGAGAACTCTCAATTTGGGATATTATAAGTTATTCCTATTGCAAATTTTTAAAATATTGTCGATAGATTGGCTCATAACGGAAACGAACGATCGACTTCAACACAAAAACTTACAATCATTATAACCATAATATTAAAGCCGTCGACCCATTCCAATTTTATATGTGATACACGCTGAGTTGTTTATGTTTTCCTAGGGGATTCATGCCACCCAAAATGCGCAACAAACTGTGCGAAAAGAACCTCTTAGCCCAAGCAGCACCCTATCGTTCCAAAGAGGGCGGTGGTAAGAAGGGGAGAACCGATTCTATCGTGCCAAGCGGGGAAGAGGACGAAGAAATAACGGTAGGCACTTTGGTCACTTTCAAGACGCGACCCATGCTTTGCAAAGGAGCCCTGGTCCTCGGCTTCGATAATGCCTCCTGCAAGCTTACCCTAGCTATCCTCCAACAAAACGTGAATTGTACGACCTCCTCAGACGCCTCTTCTAATAGCGCAGTTGGTGGTGGGGGTGGTGGTAATGGGGCTCAGACTAAGAGTGGGAAAGATGAGAGCAATAGTGGTGGTGAAGCACCCCAAAAACTGGTCAAAGTCAAGATCGTTAGCCCGCAGGAGTACATGAGGTAGGGTTTGTGTGTGATAATTGTTTTTTAATACGACACGATCGATTATAAATGTTATGGAAAGGGCCTGAATTGCTCGGGGCTTTATATTTCACATTTCAACTAAGCTGTTGTTCTCTAGGGATAAGCCGTAATCATGAATGGAATAAACGCAAAAAAATTTATCTAACATTTGGCCATTCTCTTGACTCACATTACATGAGCGCCCACTTTAAATGTTTTATGATCTTTGTAATATAGCTTTTTACTAGTCAATGGTAAATCAATTGTGGTTGTAAATTTGGTTTAGCTTAAAAATAAGTTAGTATATGCAATTGTTAGATTATTCACTTAACCTGACCTTAATACAAACGTATGGCTATTCATAATTTACTCTATTGTTTAATTTTTAATTATTTTGCCTGAGGATTAGAAAATTTAAAAATTATAAAATTCGATGGCCCCCTCCCCGACACCACATCTATTTAAATCTCGATTAGATGTGAGTCATCGTTGTCTGCCACTTTCAACTTTAACCAAAACATAATTAATGTTCTCCTTTCGATCATTCCATTATCATCGTAGCACGTATAAAAAGTGTTCGGGTAAAGAACGCAGAGATATGGCTGCTAATATGGGACAGGAGGATTCCAAAATGGTCGACCCCGAGACCCTTGCACCCAGCTCCTTCGATGAGAACCAGCGCAAAGGCAAGGTGGATTCTGACCGAAGTTCCATCATGGATACGTCTTCTGCCTGCTGTAATACGGATCAAAACAAAAGTAATATTCGCTAGCGTGTGTTCTTTTGAATCTCTTTAAGTTATTGTTTATATTTACGAAGGTTGTTTTTTGGCCGATTTTGCTCGTTTTTTATAGACGATGGACGTCTATTTTATTTTTGTAACTTTATCATCGAAAATTTTTGTGATTTATAGTGTAGTTTTAATAATTAAAGAGGTAAATTAGAACTTTTTTTAAATTTTACATTGAGCATTTACATAAAAATTATGCCAAAATAGTTTCAAAAACACATATAAAATGTAAAAGATGTTAACTTAGTCACATTCATCGAGGGTTTCGCCCCTAACACTGGTTTAATTATTAACTCCAAAAATCGGATGTAAAATATATTAATTTCTATGTTGTGGGTTAAAATGTTACAGTTTTTGATAATTTGATCAAACACGACCTGTGTTCAAATTTGTAGCTACTACGTCGCGACCCTCGAACGATCGATTTAAATTGTGGAACGTGGACGAAATGATCGTATTAGAGGATAATCACGAACAAGTCATTGGCAAAGTGATAAAGGTAAGCAGTCTTTTAAGTTTTTTCGTGCAGTGGTCAAGTGATATTTTTCTATTATTCTCCTATGTTAGGTTGGACATGTTACGATTAAATCTTTATAGTTTCATTTAAATAGTTTTATAACAAATGGAAAGATTTTGGAATTTTGATAAAAATTCCGCAATGCTGTACATTTAATAAGTCATGACTCTCATGTAAAATTTGGTTAGAGAGATAATTTGTTATTTTTAAACAACGTTCTAAAGTTATGCCTAGACTAAGTCAGGAGCCTTGAGTTTTTCTCATGCAATTTCACTTAATGTGATTATGTACTTACATAGGATATTTTCTTAAATCGCTTAATACATATATTTAAAAATTTCTGGATATGATTTTTGTGGGTTTTTACAAATGTGTTTTTGAGAATAATTTGTTAAAAATTTAGTTTAAATCGTTACACACTTTTTGTAATTAGGTTGATGAAGCGTATGCCATCGTACAAAATTTGGGTAATAAGGTAGTAGATGCCGAAGATCTACCCTCTATCTTACGTAACTGCAAAGTGCTCAAGAAGGACGATCTTATAGTAAGTCGTTAGACTAGTTAAAACATTGCGACTTTATTTCTAATGTCAATACTAATAAACGTTTTATCGATTCTAAGGATAATTTTTTTATTAAAGTGTTTCTTTTGTTAATAAAATTCAATTAATCCGGCTATATCTAAATTAACCATGTTAAACGTAAAACAATTGTGTGGTATAAAAAGTTTAATTACATTGCTAAAGGGGGGGGGGGGTTTATATATTTTTGAAACCTATTTATAACAGCTGGTCTGAAGTTTTGGAAAAAATTGATGTATAAACACGTTGTGCATAAATTATTTTTGATATTGTTAGCCGATATCTTCGCAAAACACGACGAATCAGTGGAAACGATCGGATTGCTTTATCAAAACGCCCCGACGATTTAACTTGCCCGACCATCAGCAGCTCGTTACCTACACCATCGATCCTATGAGTAAACCTTTTTTCTAATTTGATGAAGTTCAACCCGTCTAAAACCCTAATTAAAGTTACCGCTTTTCTTGGTTTTTTTAACGAAATCTACTAACGATTTCTCTATTGATAAACGCAAATTCTCCAAAGTGTTCTCTGTAGAATTGTCTCAGCGATTGGATTTTTTTTATGATAGGCTATTTGGGCTAGACTGGATGAATTTACTTTTATCGGGAATTAAATCTAAAATAAAGATTGTTTAGAAATTAAAAGATCTAATAAATATGATTCGAATTTAGATTTGCGTTTGGTTAAGTCCTTTTAATCTTAACTCGCATAAATGTTTTATAATTATGTTGGTACGAACTCGCATATATTGCATTATTGTAGTTGCCTCTGTAGAGAATAAGAGTGATCATAAACTGAACAATAGGTACCTACTTTTTAGTCACACGTTTTGCTCCACCGTCATAACTTTGAAATAGTCTTGTAAAAAAGGTTGGGGTTTTTTGGTCGACTTGGTTTTAGTCGACTAAACTTTAACACGCCAGGGTTGACCAAAAAATTTTTGGTCTACTTATGTGATTAAGAAAAACATTGCTTAGTCGACTAAAACCAAAGATCGACCAAACAAAACCCGGCCGTTTTTAAGACACTACTTTAAAAGTTTAATTAGGTCGGTGAAATACCCTGACGTTATAATACCTGAGAAAAATTGAGAAGTAGCAATTTTAAAAGAATATCTCTCCACTAATGTAGGATTTCAAGGAATCGTGAAAAACCTCGTAAACGACAGATTTTATTACGTCAAAGGCCATTTCGGATGTTCGAACAAGTTGGATACGGAACAAGAGCTCCCCTTCGAGTGCAAGGCGTTCGTCGGGGAATCTATCGATAACGTTAAGCTCTACACCACCCAATCTGATGTTAGCACTTTTGAGGCTCTTAAAGTTTTAACATTTTTACTTCTACCCGGCTTGAATTTATTGCATTTATCAGCCTAGCCTGTCTTAGATTAAAATATTATTTGTACAATTTAAACTATGCAATGTTTGAATTATGTTCAAAAGCTTATTGATATTTTTTACCATAATGGAAGTATAAAGGGCCTTACCCTACCCTAAATTTTTTTTACTCACAACTCCACCCTATTAGGGTTTTTTAAAACTTTATTCAGCTAACAATCAACATTTTATAACACGTGCGCCTTATACATTTTTAATGGCAAATTTTTAGCTTAAACCTAATTTTGCGCTATGTACTAACGCCCCCTTCTTTCTCATTTTTAATTTCGTTTTTCTAAAATTAAAACGACCTCGCCCGGCACCAAATCAATTTTAAGTAAAACTTAATACTTATAAATTAGACAATAATGAAACGAAATTTAAAATATCAGAGAAGATAACGTACATATAACTAGCTTATAATTATAATCTAGAAAAAAAAATTCGATTTTAATCTCACTTTGGCCAGTGGTCATTTTTTTATTGGTCAGTAGTCAGCAAACGAGCCTATATTTAAAATATAAAAAAAAATTGCTACACATTGGCCATGGTCATTTTTTTAGACTTGCCGAATATAACACATTTTTGTACATATAGTTTTTAAAAAGCAAAATTTAATATATGGTGCAACAACGTAATAGCCGCTAGAATGTAGTTTTAACATCGCGATTTTGAACCCCTTACTCATACACATCCGATACGAATTTCTCAGAATTCCGACGTGTTGCTCCTAAGGGACGGTAACAGAACGTTATGTCCCTACCTCTTCGATGGAACCCGTGAGCCCGACCCAATGGATACCTTTCCGCTCCACGATCTTCACGTTTGTTTCCTTCCTGCTCCCGGACCCGCACTTAAACCAGGAGCATCAACAGCTAACGATACTGATAACAACGGCCCATCTCGCTGCCAGGCTCCCCGAGAAATTATGATTAGTTTGCTTTGCTTCGACCCTCTGCCCCTTAGCCAAGCTCTGCTCAAATGCAATTACGATCGATTTACCACACTGCTGAGCGTTGGAACGTCATCATCGGAAAACGCTTCTACGCTCGATAAGAGTAACCTTCTAGGGGACAGCTTGGTTAAGAAGGTATACGCCGAGGCGGCGTCGCAAACCCTAGTAGAACGACTGGATTGCAATTCTAACATTCTTCACACCCTGGTCGACTTGGCTGCCCCCTTCAATGCCAAAGAAGAAGGTCGATACTTGGTTGAGAATTGAGACTGTTAATTCCATTTTGTATTGCGCTAAAATGAAGCGTGGGGATTAATGTAGTTGTATGATTGTTTTAGGGTGTATTTTTGAGGGTTTTTGCAGAGACCTAAGAGCCTTTATGCATATGTGGTCATTCTATTTATACTACGTATTTGCCTGAAATTGATGTGATGCGATGACCTTTTTAATTTATATGATAGTTCATATCGGTAATTGATAGAGTAGTAGTAGAAAATTTTCTTGGTATGCCATTCGGTAATTTTAAAGTTTTCTCTCGGTGTTTTGCTTAAGTCACGTTTGACGTTTATACCATAAGCAATATTTTTAGGATCCATTTTGCGGCATTAACTATTTGGTGGGAATGTGGATCAAATTAAATTTTAAAGTTTCTCTCCCACTTTTATATAGATTCGGAAGGTAATGGTTCAGGAATATCCAATCGCCTTTCACACTCCTTAGAACGTTTGACTAGGATGGGCGATGCCATGGATTCTCTCCTCGATGCCATGTCCGTTACTACGGGCACCTCTCAATCTAATACCCTCATTTCGAGGAAGTAATTTGAATAAATTATTTCAAACTCATTTTTAGGAAATTTATAGAATTGTGGGTGGGCAGTATGATTTTTTGCTGTTTGGTGTATTTAGAACATATTAAGTTTAGACAGCATAAACTCAACCTTTTTAATTTGTTTTAAAAATTTTAGCGAGCTTATTGATTTTTTCCCGTTATAATTACTAACAATTTTTTAAAACATAATTAAACTCAATTATTTTATTTATTTATGTTATAATCCCATATTATTATTGAAAAAACAATTCAAAAATTTGTTGGCCAGTTGATATATAGTAAAGCTCTACTCCGGTTGTGTAGGTGGTAGATAAAAATCTTTAAAATGTCGGTCGTTTAGTTTTTTAATGACTTCTTTTGTTTATATATCGTAACTTTTCTTAATTAAAAATTGTAATAAAATTAGGTTGATTGCGTCTTTGTATGGTAAAAAATGCCTTAAGAATTTTGTGTTAAAATTCGGAAATGTGTTGCTATAAAACCCAGATTTTATTGGGCTATGCTAATACATTTTACATATTTGAAGTTCAATGATTTTGCTAATAATGAATGTCGCATAACGTTCATTTCGAAGGAACATCAGGGATCTCATGCGTAAAGCCACCAACCTAGCTCGTCAGCTGCGAGAAACGCCTCCCATGAGCACGGCCCAGCCCAATGGTCCCAACCTCGCGCCGATCGAGATGGCCGATGAGCAGGCTCAACCTGGTCTGGGTGATAATGATGATACAACTCAACCTGCCAACGATAATAATAACGACGAATCGTTAAACCGTAGTGACACCACAATCGCTGGGGGCGCTGTAGCTGCTCTAGAAACTGTCGAGTTAACCGATTATGGAAACGAAGCCGTACAGCATATGGACGTAGATATCCCTGTAGAAACGTGGCCACCCGAGGACCAAGCTTTTAATAATGCTCTCAAAGGTTAATAGAGACGTTGCTTTTAAATTTCCTTTTAGTGCTGAACAATTTCATTTTATAAATATTATTTTTTTTCCTGATGATGGGCCATATTTGCCTTAAATATCGCGTGACACTTTCCTCTACTCATGTTATCATTCCAACCCCACCGTTTTAATTGCTATGCAATTTATGGGCTTGCTTTTTGTTGTCCGTCCGTCCAACGTTCTAGATTGCTGGTTCAATACCCGGAGAGGGCAAATTTTTTTTTAAATGAAATTAATATATTGTTCTTGTTAATAACATTGAGAATATGACTTTTTGACCGTGTCCTGGCTACTGACCAATGAAAAAAATGACCATTGGCCAAATTGTGAATCAAATTTTTTTTTTCGTTTTTGAATTGGTATATTAGGTTAACATTGATAAACCCTATGCCCTCCCCTAGAAGGGCCTATGCCTCTAATGATATGGGTCCCTGTGCCCGCCCCCCTACAAAAGCCTATGCCTCGATGTGGGTTCGAAATCGAATCCCGGCGAGGGCAATTTCTTAATTGCTGGTTCTATACTCGGAGAGGGCAATTTTTTGTTTTAATTTAATTTATATATTGTTCTTGTTAATACCATTGGTAATATGATTTTTTGACCGTGGCCTGGCTACTGACCAATGAAAAAAATAACCATTGGCCTAATTGTGATTCGAATTTTTTTCTTCTCATTTTTGAATTGGTAAGTGATAATTACCCTATGCCCTCCCGTAGAAGGGCCTATGCCTCTACTGATGTGGGTTCGAATCCCGGCCAGGGCAAAATCTTAATTGCTGGTTCGAATCCCGGAGAGGGCAAATTTTTTTAATTTTTTTTATTAATATATTGTTCTAGTTAATACCATTGGTAATATGACTTTCTGACCGTGTCCTGGCTACTGACCAATGAAAAAAATGACCATTGGCCAATGAATAAAATCGAAATATTTTTTTTTTCTTCGTCTCTTATGTATTTATATTTTTTTGATGGTGTCCTGGGCGAAAAAAATGACTATTGGCCAAAGTATAAATCGAATTTTTTTTCGTTTTTTCCCTTATGTATTTATTTATATCCTTTTTGACCGTGTCCTGGCTACTGACCAATGAAAAAATGACCATTGGCCAAAGTATAAATCGAAATTTTTGTTTTCGTCTCTTATGTATTTATATCCTTTTTGACCATTGGCCAAAGTGCAGCAAATTTTTTTTTCTATATTTTAAATATAGGCTATTTGGCAGTCTGCTAGTTACTGACCAATGGTAAAAATGACCACTGGCCAAAGTGAGATTAACATCGATTTTTTTTCTAGATCATAATAATAAGCTAGTTATTTGGCTGTCTACTAACCATTAGAAAAAATGACCACTGGCCAAAGTGATGGAAAAAATGACGAATGGCCAAAGTCTGATTGACATTTTTTTTGTTTTTTTAATATCTTGTTTATACCATACATATGCGCATGATTTGAATAGAGTCGATAATCCTATTCAAATCATGGGTCGCCTACACCAAATTCTTTAAATTTATACAGTTTAAAAAAAAACTCTCCCCCATAAATTGCATAGCAAATATGCTACGTTTATACGGAGTATATGAGTCGTTCCCCCTTCCCTCCTGCACTTCCCTCCCCCCTTCTCCCCTTCCCCTCCTCCCCTTCCCACGAGGGCCGAAGGCCCGAGTTTATATACAACGAATTATATTTCAAAGGATTGACAGTTTATATCATTATATAAAGGATTTAATTAGGTTTTATTATGGAAACATGTTTAGTGGTTTATACAAATTTTTAGACGTCTATTTGCAGAATACAACTTAAATTATATGCCAATTTCACCATTTATCGAAAGCAGGTGTTGTTATAAAATGAATTAGATTGTTTTATGCTGAATCTTAACCAATTTTAATTTCCTAAATGCTTTGACTATAATCGTTTTATACGCATTTTCATGCACGTTTTTACCAATTATCACAAAAATACATGCTAAAATATATTGAATTTTAGCCTGCATAGGACCATTTATTAGAACCAATAAATATTTTAATATAGAAATGAGCGAATCAACTTTGACTGCAAACGATGGTGGCAATAACGACAATAACGAAGGCAATGATTTCGAATCCACTTACAGGCTCAATTCATACGAGAGAGAGGCGGAAGCATTGCGCATATTAACCTTTTTGTGCGACAAATGTGACATCATGCTACCCTTTCTTCACGACCTATTAAAGGAAAAGTAAGCTATTTCTTGTTAGCATATTAAACCTTTTTCAAAATGTTTTTGTTTTACTAATCTACGATTGTCGTATAATGATTTCCCTCCATCGATAGCTGATTTGCGTTGATTTTATTAAACCGACCGTTTAAGCACTTAAGTCATGGAGGAATCTTTATATAAAACCATGTATAATTTCAATCGTTATAACAAAAAATAAGTTAACACGTGATGTTTTTTGTTAACTTAGAGATTTGCTGGGATGTACGCCCTTCATGCGGGCCATCAAGTGTAGAGCCTACTCGGCCGCCCTCACCCTTTTCAACTGCGTCAAAAAGATCGCTAAAGCCGAAACGACCCAAAATAACGCGCTGGATTATGACGCTATCCTGATGGAGATGATATTCCCACCCGACTCGGGCCTCGATAAGTCTCCCCTCTACATGTTGTGCCGCAACGACACATGCAGTTTCACTTGGACCGGCAAACAACACATTAACCAGGTATGTAGTTCAGATTTCTCCACGGGTCATCCAGTATCCAATCTGGGTAGGATCGGTTTAAGTTTGATCATTACTTGTTCGGGTAATAAAGTCTTACTAAATTAATTTGGTAATGATGCTTAGTTTAATATGAGGGAGGGGGCAGGGAGGGTATGGATGAATGTTGTGTTCGATTTGGGTGAGGGATTAGTTGAATGAATAATTTATTTAATTTTTATGGTGTGATGTAGCTGTTGTGTCCTTGAATCTGATACTTTCCTTGCGTCTCTCATTGTTTTATCACTTCTAATCGTGTTGTAACCACGTACTAAACTTCACCAAGGCTTGCATACCGTTTTGCCCGTTAAAATTTAGGAAGCTTGATATAGGTTAGTTTCTTTTCTTTCTTTTTGCAATCCGGTTAAAATGTGTGGTGTGAATAAACGCGATTTCGATATGTGGGCATACATGAATGTAGTAAGTTGTTTATAAGCGATATTGGGTTTTAATCATGGAGACTTAATCATTGCGCAAGCATTGATTACAAAAGTTTTGTGAGAGTTTACTACGCTGGGAAGATTTTTGTCGCGTTAAGTTTAATTGTTTAAAATCGGCGTCTGTGTCTATAGCTAATCTCGATGACACATTTAATCATCCATATTTTTTTATAAAATCTGATTCGCTGAATAGGGTTTATAAAAAAACAAAAAAACACTAAGTTTTAAAACAAAAAATAAAATATTCTCGATTTTAGAATTGTTGGCAAATTACGTTCCCGAATTTTCACTAACGATTGCTAAAAGTACGATCTCGCAAAAAGATTAGGATTGAGATAAAGTTCCTCATAAATTTTTTAATTTCCCCCAACCCATTTTTGAGCTATGCGTATATAATATAAGTTTTTCACTTCCCTGCCTCAACTTTACTCTACGAAATGAATGAATGTTAACGCAGGATATATTCGAATGCAAAACGTGTGGTCTCACCGGTTCCCTGTGCTGTTGCACGGAATGCGCCCAAGTTTGCCATCGCGGACACGTGGTTAAATTCAAGCGCTCCTCGCCGACCGCCTATTGCGATTGTTGGGAGAAGTGCAAATGCAAGGCCCTCATCCCCGGATCCCAATATCACCGCTTCGACATGCTTAACAAGCTACTCTCGGACGCCCCTCAACTCGTGCACTCCCCCAACTCCAAGTAAGTTCACTTTCACTCCCTCCTCTCCATTGCAAAGTGTAGAGTCGTTAAAATGCTAACTTGCTTCAAACTCCAGACGCGAGCACGCACACTGAGTTGCTTAATAAGCGCGTTGCACAATATGTGCTCGCTGTTTTGTGCACTAGGCAGAACAGTGGCATATAAAAATGCTCGAGGGCCGAGCAGAAACTCGAGCAGATGGTAGCTGGAGTTGAAGGAAGTTAGCAATTTAACAACTCTAGCTAAGTGGGTTAAATTGCTCTTGGTTCTATAGCCAGCGGGGGTGGGTTGTTGTTATAATTAAAAAAGGCCACTTAATAGGAATGACAAATCGGGATTAGCATGAAAGCGAGGTGTTTTATTTAGAAAATATTAGTTAAATATTATCATGGGCGTAGCCATTATTGGTATTAGAGAGTGGCAATAATGATTTAGGGAGGAGCAAATTGATCGTTTTTTGAAATTTTACCCATAATTTTAATTAACTTCAGCAAATTTTTGAATTTAGAGGGGGGCAGCGGCCCCTCCCTGCCCCCCCCCCTGGCTACGCCCATGGTATTACTGGGATTAGTAAAAACCGATATAACGAAAACTGATGTATGTTTATGGCCAAATCTTGTAAACTTTTTTTTTGATTATTGCTCTACACTGCGCCATAATTTTGGGGTAGCTTATTTACTTATGACGCCTCTCACGACCACAGTTATATTTAATTGTATGGTTATGTATTCTTTGAGACTACGTCTTTAGATTACCCAAAGCCTAATGGAATGTTGTTCTTCTTGACCCTCGTCCCCATTTTCATATTTTATCGTACGTAGGGGCGAAAACGTGCTTCTCTTTTTGGCTCAGACCGTGGGACGTCAGGTGGTAGAACAACGCCAGTACCGACCCTCCCTGGCAACCACAAGCAAGGCCTTAAGCTCATCTCGCCCACACCCCGCCACTGCCTCCCTCTACGACGAAGATTACTATTATCCTCAACAACAATCGCCGGCCCCTTCTCAAACCACTCTCATCTTAGGGCCAGGTTAGTTTCTTGTCTCTTTCATTCTATAACTTATTGGATGAAATTAATAATATTAAAAAGTTATAATTATAGTTTTTTTATATGGCTCTTCATAGCTCGGTGGTGATTCTTATAAGACAAAACTGTTCATTTTTAGAGGGAAAAACTTGTTAGTCTTTACCAAAATGTCTTAGTCGGTCAGGTTTTAAAACGCCTCTTAACATTACAGCATATTCCCATCTTTGACGTAACATTGTAGCGGTGTGCCAGTTGCCATAATATAAATTCAAGCCTATTTTGGACTTTAAAACTAAAAATTTTCAACCATTTGAGTTATAAAATTTTTTTTCATTATTTATAAAATTTTTAAAAGGGTCGGGAAATCTAATTTGTTAGACGGGAATGCCGTATATGGCAATATGAAACTAGAATTAAGATGAGATCTTAGTGGGGATAGTGGAATCCAAGTGTTATAAGATAAGCTTAAAACTTAATTTTCAAGAAACATCAAAATAATTATCATGTTATAGGGGGTGGCGAAGGTGGGAACGAAGGCGGTAACGCTAAGATGCCAGTTCACGATTTGGAACCGCCTCGCTTCAGTCGCAAAGCCCTCGAGCGAATGCTTTCCGATTGGGAGAGCGTGGAAGCGGCCATAATGTCATCATCAAGTTCATCCTGCACGGATTCATGGCCTCGGGGGAGCCAGGCGATGCCTAAGCTGGACGAATCGGCGACCCATTACTTAGCCACGCAGGTAGGCTCCTCCCGCCTCGACAAATTCGTGCATTGTCTCGTCGTGAAGTGTAACGTCGAAGTGAGTATTAGTCCATTATTGCGAATATTATGATGATTTAATTTGTTATAGATAGAGTAGCTTCTAAAACTATATTGTCATACACTACATAATGTTTAAAGGCCATTCCATTTCGAATCGTCAACAGGAGTTTGAGTTTTTTGTCATAATGATAGAGATTTTTTAGGAAAAAAAATACACCAAAATTTAGTTGGATGGTGTCGATACTTTCAAAAATATGACAAAAATAGTAAAATCACTAAACTGCGCCCGAACCTGATTTTAGCCCTTTAAGCGTCCCTAACTTAAAATGATTAGCCAACATTTTTAAAATATATTATAATTTATCTGGCCTACACCCTCACCAAAAATTATCTAAATCTGAGATCATCGGTCAAGAACTTTTTAATTTGCATGGAATGAGTCTTAAACAATATTTAGGTCAATGAAATATGCCAAGCTTATATCAAGTTCATCTTAGGGAATTTATACATTTCTGCCCCCCCCCCTCATGCTTCTCAGATGTTAGAAACGCTCTTAACTACTCTGATCCGAGAAATGCAGAACGACACGGTGCCCGGGCGCAGGAAAGAAGCCACGGCGGTGGCGCGTAGATTTATTCGCGCGGTTATCAGGATATTTGTGGTTTTAAACGTGGAATTAGCGCCGGGCAAGGCTAAAAAGCGAGTCTTCTCAGCCCTAGGCTACTCCCTGCCCCTCACTAAATGCAAACGAGCCTTCCTAGCTCTGATTAGCGTGGCCTTGGAAGAATTGGCCAAGACTGCCGACTGCCTGATATGTCCTGTCCGGATGGGCATTACCAAACCAACGGTACCCTTTGCCCTCGTAACTTCTAACGTGGAAGCCGTACAAGTGCGTTCATCACATTATATTCCTTACTAGTGTTACAAAAACGGCTGGGTTTTGTTTGGTCGACATTTGGTTACAAGGTTTGACAAAAATTTTTGGTCTGTCTATGTTTCGTCGATTAAAACTCAAGGTCGACCAAACAAAACCCAGCCGTTTTTGTGACACTATTCCTTACTATTGTGTTGATGTTTAGTTTTTTTTTTAGATAAATCTAATTTTATTTATAAAAACCCATTTGATTATGATGATAATAACATTTATGATTTCGCATTTTTGAATACATTTCGGAATATATTGATGAGATAGTCACGTATTCACCTTCGTAGGAAGCTATAAATTGTTCTAAATTTAAACTTTAAAATCATCTTATCAAGTGACATAGTTTTTTAGCACACAATTATGCACCTCGCATATAAAACATGACGCGAATAACACCTAACATATATAATTGATCATATTAACCTTATTTTTCTCACTAGGGTTGCGACGAACTTTTTAACACGGATCCCTTGTCGGCCGCCTACGCCCTACCCGAAGCCGTAAGCCAAGAAACTTCGGGCGAAGAAAACGCCGACCGGCCCGATCGTAGGAGATCTGCCGTATACGTCGCTTCTACCCGAAGCCGGCCCGGCCAAGGTCGAAGAAATAACCGGCCCGTTAATCAGGGTGTTGGTGGTTCAACCACGATAACTAGCCAACGCGAGGATTATGGTAGCGCTTTCGGGCCCACCACCGGCGAAATGGAAGACGGGCTGCGGAGTATCGGTAGAAATTACAATGACGAAGGCCTCGCTTCCAGAATAAACGCCGCCTCTCAAACGGGTAGCTAGCTCCCTCTTTTAACAATGAATGTTTGCTTTAAGATTAGATAGGGTTGGGTTGAGTAAACCCCGTTCTTGACTTTTACCCATTTCCACATGTGACATCAATACTAGCTTAGCATCGGGCACTATAATCATGTATCACTCCTCTAGGACAGGATTTGTCAATAATAGATACCCTGTGGGGTGTATATTTCAATAAGCTTTACTCCCGGTGGCAAAGTTAAATCGATTTTATAAGCCAATTTTGAGTGTGCTCATTGATTTTTGTTATATCAATGTATAGTGCGATTTTATCAATGTAGAGCATGAATCCCTTTTTATAGCCAAACGTTAAACAGCGGTTTGCGGCACCTAATGGTCATCTTATTTTTATTTTCACTCCTTATTTATATAAAAAGTATTTATAACATGCCTAAATTTTACAATCATCTCTACGATTTCTCTAAATTAGCCTTAGTTGCCATTATTAGCGCTCATGACACGTTAGTCAGGTGGGGGAAAACCTTAGGAAGCATTTTAAATATAGTTTTAATTATTAATATGAACGACAAAGAAATCTAATAACAAAATTAATCGACAATTTACGAGCTTATAATATATGAAAAGTTAATCTCTAATATAATAGCAAAAACTTTATAAATTCTAGTGTCCTCTGAAGCCCGTCCTTTATTTTTAACGGGAGTGTTAAATAAGGCACTTTTTATTTTGCAGGCGGCGGGGCCCATTACGATCGTTCTTACGTCGCTTATCGGAGGCGTCGTTCTAGAACCACAGCTGATCCCAATGATCGTCCGGAAGAAGACGATGCTGACGACGACGATGATCCGGAAAATACGGAATACCACGTAAACAACAACAACGTCACCGATGACGTCATTCACCACGGCGGCGGCGAGAATGAGGACGACGAGGGCGACGTTGTAGTTGACGAGGATGACGACGACGAAGAATATCTCGACTACGACGAGGATGACGACGACGAAGACGTCGAAGATGATGACGAAGACGATGAAGGGGAGGAGGAGGGAGAGGGCGATGAGGGGGCGAGTTACGACGAGGTTGAGGGGGGTCAAGGTACGACCACCGGGGGTGGGGCTACCATCTTCGACCCGCCCGTCGCCGGGGGTCCCGACGGCATCACGGAAGATGGTTAGTCGGTCTATTTTTTGTTGTTGACATAATATACTTATTAGGTAATAGTGAGTGATACATGAGATATACGATAAACGAGTATAAAAGAGTTTATATAAATAAATAAATCTTATTTAGATTTGTGAATAGCCAACAAGGGCCATCATGTGTCAGATAAAGATTTATAATTGTATTTCGCTATTAAAATACCAGTTTTTAACGTAAAATAAAGCTGGGTGAGAATATTTGGCTTCGAGACTTTTTTTTCTGCTAACCCGAATAAATTCATTTTTTATATTAGGCCCTACCCGAACTTGGGCCGATTTTGTAAATTGAATACTAGAATTTAAGCAACATCTCGAGGCTTGCGTAGTTGTTTAAATTTTGTCTGAGCCCGGCCCGAAATTCTCTCGAACACGGGTCGGGGCGGCCTCTACAGGGCTTTATTTTTTATCCTAGCGTAATAAGCTGAGACCAGAAAAGCCCGTCCCGCTACCCGAACCTGCATTCCCGGCCCGGGCCGACAGCTGTCCTAAATATACATTTTCGGGCGGGCACCATAACAGAATGGGCAATTTGAACTCAATGATATTATTTTTTAAAAATATATTTTTTTTTCGTATATTGTTTTGGCTCTTTTTTATTTGATTGATTTGTTAATCCTTGTTCTTATCCAAAAATAATCGGAAATTAAAATAAAAGCTGTTGGAAAATATAGCAATAACACTGCTAAAAATTTTCAACGCATCATTTGGACCGGGCAGTTTGAGTAGCTCTAGTAATTTAGGCATGACCGGACTGATACTTAGAAGAGTTCGGGTGGGCAGATTAGTTATAAAATCGAACCGACTCGAATTTTAACAAATGACCTCTGTTAATAAGAATATTCTCTAATTAGCGCAGTATTTAGAGCATATAATTTTTTTATCGTTTTGTTAAAATCTAATTCCTCGAACCACAAATAATAATCTAATGGGGTCTGATTTGGGATAATTATACTAGGAAATTTGGCGATATTTTTGTTATGTAATATGCCTTTCTTTGTTCTACCCTCTAAGTCACTTTATTGCTTGGAAAATTTGCCAGAACATTGCTTTCGCATTCCAGATGCTTTAAATATACTTTTTATTCACACGTGTCACCTTTAACCATGTTTTTTTTCACAAGTCACAACCATCTAGCTGGCGCAAAAAATTTTTTGCCAATAATTTTGTTATCATGCTACTCATTGCCCCCGAAAGAAGTAAAAATATAGTTCCAGTTTGACAACTAATGTAATCGATGTTTTTGCAATTTTGTTACATGGGCGTGGTTAGGTTATTACTTCTACTTCGACGACGAGGTGGGAAGAAACAACGCGGCTGCTACTACAACTACGCAGAGGTTCGAAGAGGAAGATACAAATTTTTTGGGTGGTATCCTACCTAACAATCACATCTCCGATGAGCAACACACCCTCGACCTCATCGCCACCTCCTCTGCCATTACCGACGATATTGCCCGGTATATTACATACATTAGCAATTATTTCTTAGATTTTGGTTTTTGACTCGATGTTTTGATCTTAGAATGGTTTATTTTTTAAAATATCCTGCATTTATCATTACAGGGGTGGGGGAGAAAGTAGAAACAATACGTATAAATGAAAACTTTACTAAAGAACTCAGAATCTTAAGACTTTGTGCCATAATATTTGAAAAATATTTACAGTGTTTATAATTATTACGTCAGAAAGGCCATTAAAAGAATTTATAAAATTGGCGCAAAAGAAAAAAAGACCAAAACCACTGTAAGAACCAATTGGGTGGGATATTAACATATAAGTTTGTTTGGATGGAATAGCAGAAATAATTTTTTGCCCAAAAATTGATTGGCGAAAAAACACCTTCCCTACTAAAGTGCGAATCTAGATTTTTCTGACATCAGCACAATGGGTGTTTATTAAATGCGTAAATTTTTAGTTTTTTTTAAATAAATTATTTCATAAAAAAAATCAATCGATTTTAATAAAAGATAAGGAAGAACAAGAATTTTCATGTTTAAAATATTTGAAGGATTTATTGTTTACATTTACACATTGAAAATTAATCGGATCTCATGTCTCCACCCTTCTGCCTTAAGAATTTTTAAGAGGCAGCTTTCACCAATCTTGTATAAAACTAGGGATTGCAAAACGACAAAAGCACCCAATAAATCTAGCTTGACTGGAGGTAGCGACCTGCACTCAATGTTTTTCATCTATTTTTTTTTGGCCCGGCCCACATTTTAAGCGTAATTTAGGCAAATTTTACACAGAAAATTTATTTTTAGCCCTAAGTATTTTTAAAAATGGATGTTTAGAAATAGGTAGTTTAAAATAAGGATGAGTATTATAAAAAGGGATGAGAATTTAGGATGTCATGTTCTAACTTTACCATTATAAATTTGTATTTAACGTTCCAAAATAATAAACCCATAAATTAAGTATATAACTTTTCAAAGTTTTATACACCATATATATATTGGCATATCATGAAAGACTCTAAAACAAACTTTTAGGATTTAGAACAAAAAAATGTTTTTTCTGACTGATACCCAAGTTATAAGAAACTGATATACGGAATGTTGACAACACAACCTCTCCGTTCATAAGCATAGCCCCGTAGCCGTCTACCCTCCTTACTATATAAAACGATAATTCTCATACCACAACTGTGTTTTATGAAATTCGGCAAATTTATTAATTTTCCTTCCTAGCTCGCTGCGACCTAGTGCTAGCACCACGGCTACCCCTGCTGCCCCGGCCCCAGTGACGTCTAGCACCACCTTCAGGGAATACTTGATGAACCGGGTGGATTCTCTCGTAGTTGACGAGAGCATGCCCGACCTCAACGAAATCCCGGTTAATCGAAGGGCTTCCCACCCAACTCCCTCGAGCACAACCGCTATCGTGTCCGCTAATGCTACCAACGACTCACAACCCCAGCGTAGGAGTGCCCATCGCAGGTACATTAGAAAAATTGTTTTTGCAAATTTTTATATAAAGGGTTGGGTGAAATGAATTTCAGCGGCTTATTAGCTAAGTTCGAATCTCGATTAGAATGTTTAAAACGCCATGAGGCTTAATATTAGCCAAAACAACCTTTTTAAAATCTTGTTAGATTTATTTTTCGATTTTGTAAGAAAAGGAACGGCTTACTGGTGTAACTGTTTATAATAAAACTATTTTAAACAACAGTTCGTTATCTTAAATCGTAGTTGGAGAAAATATTTAAAAAGAGAAATAAGTTTTTTCTATTGCCCCTAACTATTAATAATTAACTTACGAAGCTGACCCTATAAAGAATGTTGCTGTAGCCATCTTTTAGCCTTTCAAAATATTATGTTAAATTTTATAATTTAGGTGATCGCTCTGTTATATCTCTTCTTTAAATGATATATAGTTTGAACATTAATAGCCAAAAATTTTACTATAATAAACCTAAATCCCATCAGTATTCTTTATTCCCTCGTTTATACCTAATTTGTTAAACCAGTGCATAGTTAACTCCATTAGGGTGCGTCTTAATACGCGATTTTAAATCTTGATTCAAAAAGCGAATGCATTTAAAACATAGCCGCGTCTTAATACGAGCGTCACTTTTTGTTTTTGTGTTTTTGCTCGTAAAACAAATATTTATCCGTTAATTACGCTTATTAATGCATATTCATATGGTAACTAAACTAAAATTGTTGATTCCACGACATGTATATCGCATATTTAGACAAACAAAAATATGGCGCCATGAAGTTGAATCGTATATTAAGACGGGCCCTTATATATACGCGCTTAACGGCATAGGGTAATTTTTGAAGGGTAAATTATTCTTTTTCAATCTTTATAGGCATTTTGAACATCAACATACTTCATCTGGCGGTGTCGGACTCCGCAGTACAACCTTGAATGGTCATCTCGACAGCGCCTTAGCTCTCTTCAGCCAACCCGGTTTTCCTTCATCTCACGCCCAACGGTAAACAAGCTTTAATAAAACTATGAGTTATGTCTTGCGCCGTTTTAGCTTTCTAATGCAGGACGTTTTACACCAAAAATTAAATAGGGTTTACAACTTTTTTTTTACCTTTACGGGGGCAATTTTTTTTTTTAAATATGACGTTTTAAAAAATAAAAAATACTTTGTAAATCAGAGAGAAAAGTTATTATTATAAATGATTAAGCCCTTTGAATGATTAACTTCAAAGCTTTGTAGCGAATATCAATTCCTCTTTATAAAATTTTTTGAATGCTTCCTCATGGTTTACCAAATTTTTTGACTAATTATTAAATCTGCAGCATTTTACAAACGCCGTCGACCATGCAATGGGCCCTTAGGAGGTATCAAGGTGCCCCATCTAATCGCAACCTACCACCCAACGCATCAGGTAATGTTAACCTCATCGTTTTGAACAACTTTGGTGTTGATTTTCTCAAATAGAACTCTATTGATTATGTCTCATATATATTAAGAATTACGCACCCGATTATTTATATACATAAACAATTAATAATTTTAAACAAACAAAACCAGCCTATCCGGCATATAATCATATCGGGTGACATTGATGAATTTCTGTCTAGAAATATCTCTTCATTTTTACTGTCATAACTTAAATTTGCCTTTTTTCCATTTTTACAGTTTTAGGTCGTTCCTATTAAGTATTACCGGTTTATAAATGATTTGAAAGATGTTACAATACGAAAACTATCTTAGCAGTGCACGTTAATGGCTTTTGGCGTTGTTATTTATATAACTTTTATTTAGTTACAAGCACGGGAATGGTTTACATGGATTCTATCAACGCTAGGAGAAGTAACGCTCTAAACGCATCCCACAACCAAAACCAGCACCAAAACCCAAGTACCCTGACTAATACGATTCAAAGCCTGGCTCGGGCTTACGGTATTGTGACGCGGCAAATTGGTGAACTACTTTTTGCCCTGGAGGATTACAGCGAAAAAGCGCCCGGGCTGCCTCGTATCTTGGCCTTCACTAAGTCTGACAAGCGCGACATCAAGGTAATTTGTGTTGAGCGTTTTTGGTTTACAAAACGATCGAGATGTTTTATTTTTAAAAATTTATAATGTCACTTAGGATTAATTAACGAGCATGGGCTTAGCCAGCATTGGAATTAGAGGGAGGCAATAATGATTTAGACGGGGGGCAAAATGATTATAGTTTAAATTTTAGCCATAATTTTAATAAATTTCTGGATTTAGAGGGGGGCAGCCGCTCCTCCCTGCCCCCCCCCCAGGCTACGCCTATGTTAATGAGTATTACTTTAAGATTTTAAGTTTGCTTATAAATGTGCAAATAGCTTCTGACTATTAAGGACTGCACGTTTTCAAAATGTTGATTTTATCATGAATTTTGTATAAACCTGCGCAACTTCTGTTGTTTCCAATAAATAAATTCTTAAATGACATTTGTGATCAATTAAACTATCTAACGAGTCTAAATATTTCATAATAAACACTATTATAGCGAGGCTTTTATATCGATAATTGTCTCTCTATAGAAATATTGGTCATTCGTTTATTGACAGAAATTTGTGGACGACTGCTTGGGCCCGACTTGGCAATGGGTATTTCGCGTGATGGATTCTCTCGAATGGCAACTTCAATTCGGGACGGCCCTCAACACGGCAGCCCTCTCTAGCACCTACGCCAACCCAGGCCAAATTTTGGATCATTCCGGCCCGAACTCACCCACTTTAAGCGCTCCTGCACAATTGCAACATGGCAATCAGCATATCTCTGGCGCCGATACGAGAAGGGCCCTAGGAGGAATTAGTCGAATGGGATGGACACCTCCCCTGAGAAATGTGACCGGGTACTCACATTCTGAACAACAGACTGCTTCCGATGAGCTAAGGGATCCCCGTAATCAAGCTTTAGTTACGAACCGCGGAGGTGGTAACGCTCATTTGACCGCTTCAGTTGCGGCTAACGGTCAGTTTTGGCTTATTTTGGAACTTCATACATAGATGGTTATCATAGTTATTATTAATTAGTTTGAATCAATCTTCTTAAATTTCGATTTTTAATTTTCCCTTAAACTTCTGTATCTGTTGAGTCGGCCATGAGGCTTGAGTTTAGGAAAAATATAGGGGTTTGGCGTAGCCAGCAGTGGAATTAGTGGGGGACAATAATTATTTAGGGAGGGGTAAAATAAGTATTTTTTCAAATTTTAGCCATAAGTTTAATACTCTTTTGGATTTAGAGGACGCCCATGGGTTTGAATTTTTATTTAATACTTGTTTTTGTTGCTCGCCTTTTTATAAAACAATTGGACGCAATTCAAGTCCCAGTTATATAGTTTTTATATGAATGTTTCACTAAACTGGATGAAATATTTGTGATTTTGCGTAGAAATGGCTCGCATGGATTTTCTAACATACGCCTTATCCCTCATGCGTTCATACGGAAACGAGCACCTCGATTCCCTTCCCAATCTCGATATTTCGTCTTACAAACACGTCGCTTACGTTTTCGACGCCCTCATACATTTCCTCAGGACCCCTGTGTGGCTCCCTAACGCCTCCAAGAAGTTTGGCCTCAAGAGAGACACTGCCGATAACGCAGATCTAGGTGCGAAATTAATCGTCGTTTTTAGTACATAAACTGATGGAATATTTAGCGGCGCGAGTGCCATTATTTGATTCTATGTTTTAAGATTAACTCTTAATACGGAGTGTGGCTGCAGTAAATCAATTGGCCTAAATTTTTTGTCTTAGTAAATAAATTAAGCATGTAATGAATGAAAATGATTATAGTTGCTTCCTCCCTAACCTTTCGTGTTTTATAATACTGATTATACACTGCCTGGCTTAGGTTGGGTTTTTAAAAATGGTGTGGTTGATAAGTTCCATTAATTTTCTTAAATAACTTGGGCTTAATTCAAAATTATTTAGGATTTGGTATGCACTTTATTGTTGAAATCAGATATTAATTGGATTCATAACAATGAGGTTGAAGAATTAGTATGGTTAGGAAGCTCACTCATGGGCTGAGAATATATGACGCGCGCTATTTCTAAGTTTGATGAACTCTCTACATTTCGCGCCATCTCTTAGCTTATCCGTTCAAACGCCCCGTAGTGTCCGTTAATAAAAATAAACGTTTATTTTACACTAGTTGGCCTCTCAAATTTCTGGCCCGACGGGGATTACACCAACGACCCAGCGGACGCTCACGGGGGCGAAGATCGTCAAATAGTGGAATACGACGACGATGAAGAGGACGAAAATGATCATGGCGACGCCAGGGACAAAAAAACTGATGCCACTGGCAACAGTGCTAAGGGCAAGAGGCACGGGAAAAGGCGGAGACAGAGGGAAAAGAAAAAACGCGTCAAGAAAACAACTACCAACGATAGCCATAATAATGAAGGTATGTATGTATATAATCTAGAATTGTCAATCCGTTTATATGAATATTGTTGTATAAAAACGTTGGGTTTGGATTGAGTAAGTAGAGGGCAATGGAACACAATATTTCGGGCATTTGCCCATCTTCAGGAAGAAAAATAAATAAATAAATAATAAATTGCATAGCAATTAAAAGGAGAAGAAGTCTCAAATGGGCAAATGCCCGAAATATTGTCTTCCATTTCCCTCTACTTACGTTATCAATCCAAACCCACCGTTTTTATACAACAATATTCACGTATGTATGTATTTGCATCGATGACATTCAAGAGCTTAGCTAAATCGGCAAGCTAAGATTGAACCCCATCTGACGCCTACAAGGTGCATCTAGGGCCACGATAACCATAGGTTACGTGTTGTGCATTTGTTAATAAGTAGGTTAGTGTGTTGGTCTATGTATAAATAAAAAGGGTTTAGTACGTTAGTTATATATATATTTATTAAAATACGATATTCCCTTTGACACATAATGATGAAGGGGGAACGCAACTTATTGGAGAAGGGGAAAGAAGTGTTGGTTCTTTGGTGGAGAGAGGCGAAGAGCGAGAGGCGGGGGTAGAGAGGGAGATTGCCGGCCTTGGTACTGGAGTTTTGGAAGAAGATGGTCATGGAGGCGATAGCTCATCCGATAGCGATTGGACCGAAGATTCTTGTAAGTGGTTATCCGGGTTTTTTATGATTTTCTTTGGGTTGTTACTGTTTCTTTTGAAACCTAGAAAATAGTGTTGTAAAATTTGGTTTTAGTCGACTAAATATCAACAAACCAAGGATTTTAGTCAATTTTTCTTAGTCGCATAAATAGAACAAAGGTTTGATTATAAAACGTTTGGTCTATGTTAAGTCGACTAAAACCAAAGGCGACTAAACAAAACCCAGCCCTTTTACAACACTACTAGAACCTCTCTTGCATGACTGAATTTCAAAAAGGTTTAAGGGATTCATGCTTTAAAAACTTTGCCCGCATTAAGAGGAGACCCAAACGCGCTATGTATACACTTATGTTCAAACGTCTAACTTGTGTGATGGTCGATCAAAGGAGTTGCCTTCTTTAGTTTTCGTCACCCAAAATAATTTTGGAAGCTCAAATAATTAAAAAATTTTATTTGGCTTTGCCGCCTCTATTTCGCTAGTTATCCTAATCCAATAAAAAAACGTTTTATAAGGATAAAATGTTTAACACATAATGTAAATATAAACCATATTTTCCTTGGTTTAAGAGCTATCTAAAGACAAGCTTAATAATGGTTGAATCTAATTTAATTTGCACAAAATAAAATCAAACAATTAATTTATTGGCATGGATGTGCAGGCCAATTTATAGAATTTGATCCATGAGGAGGAGGCCGCATGAGTCCTGCAAGGCTTTAAAGGATCTTAAATCGCCTCGAACAATAATTTATATATTAATCGACCTCAAACAAACTTTCACAATTAGCCATTAGAATGTTTTTTTATTAATAATATTAGATGTTTAAAAATGTTGTGAGTAAAGGATTGAAAAAGTAAAATCTTAATTTATTAAATAATTGTATCAAAGGATGGATTCTTTTTCATCATGCTTATTATATTTATAAATAATCATCTAATGCCATTTAGTTTCATATATGAAATTAAATCAAATATAATATTTGACTGAGAGTTAAGATAAATAAAACTATATCGGTCAAAATAAAACCTTTAGGCCGGTAAAATTTTATTTTGCATGGCTCTATTTCTGAGCTAATATCCTTGTAAGTTACAGACTTATCACTCAAAAATAAGTATTTAACACATAATGATGTTAAGGGTCCCTAAAGCTTATTAATCAAGGTACAATTGTAACGCTTTGAATATTTGTTATAGCCGAAGAAGGCGACGAGAACGTGGTGTTGTCCGATGATGGCGAAGAACAAGCAGGGGGTGTACGCGTTTTCGCTGGCTCGCCCACTCTAAACCACCTTAAATCGGAGGTTAACATGAGCGGTACGACGGATTCTTGCGATACAGATTCCAGCACAACCACCACCGAACGAAGCACTTCTTCATCTAGCTCCTCTTCTTCTGCCGCAGAAGAGCCAGGACCCCCAACCCAGGATGAGCATGGAGTTGGCAAAGTGGGTAAAAAGCGGAGAAAAACTAGGGCGTCCGCTGCCTCAGTTGCCGCCTCTAAAAAGAGGCTCAAAATGGGGGAGGAAGTGGGCTGCGAACCTCAGACCTCTCGTTCCGCTCATTCTAAACTAGATTGCTCCAAGGATGCAAAGAAGTCGAAGCGAAAGGAAAAAGGTATTATAACACACGCAGGATCTAATCTTGTTAACCGTTATTTTAGGTGAAGGTTTTAATTAGTTCACCTTTACCATTTTTAAACTCGGAATAATTTTTTACATATAAATAAGCCCATCACTTGGTCTTTAGGTTTTACCGTGTGAATCAATTATAACTATGTATATAAATCCATTTTATGCACATCACTATTTTTCGACGGTCAAAATAATAATTTTTTAAAACTACAATAAGATCCTAAAGAATTGGACAAACTTACATACTTTCGATTTTAACTTATTTCCCTTATTACTTAAGGTTTGCACCAAAAGCTGGAACCCAGTTCCAAAGTAAACTTGGCCACGACGCCTACCGTAGTGGTAAACCCCTTTTTCAAGCGATCCGATTCGACCCTATTTTTGGGCTACCCGGCCCCGGACCCTTTCCTAACACCCCTGGCCGAAGCTCTGCCCTTGGCCGAATGCCCGCATTTGCTTAAGCCCAACGCCAGGCGCGAAGACATGTTTAAAATATCTCGAGCCGAATTACTCACGGTCCATAATACTCGGGATGGGCCCAATGAAAAAGATGTTTCTCGTTCTGGATCAGGCGTGGCAGGCCAAACAAGTATAGTATTTGAGGATGGTCATAGTGTGAGAATGGGCCTATCATCATACCCGTTTGATAAACATAACGCTGACGCTGTGCATGGAGGAGCCGGGCAGGTATTGACCTTATTTCGTGCAATTTCAAATAAAAACTTTGATTTATGAAATTATTTTGGCGACGTATTATAAAGGTCATCAATATTTGGTAATTTAATTATAGGTCTAAATTCAACTCATTATTAATCCAAGAATATAACTTTATTTCACTAATTTGAATATGGCAAATAGTTTTGAGATTTTGTTCATCAGCTACATTTATACCTCCGAAAATAGGTTATAATAATAATAATAATAATTTGGCTTGATTACTTGTTCGATCCTATTCTAATATATAATCTAATGCGCAATAAAAACCCAATTTTAATCCAAAATTCTACACCATTACTTCGATTTAGGAGGGATTATGCGTCAAGGGCGAGAGTAAAGATGTGAATGCGAAAAAGAAAGAAACAACTACATACCTAGGCTCCACCCTAACCCCAGATTCTCTGTTGCGGCGCTGGAACATGTCCTTAGATCTATTCAGTAGAATGTTCATAGAAGACGTCGGCGCTGAACCCGGTTCCATTCTTATCGAATTGGGCGGCTTCCCCGTTAAGGAACTCAAATTTAGGAACGAAATGGAAAAGTTGCGCAATAGTCAATCCAAAGACCTTACCTTCGAAGTACGTGGACATCATTTAGCATGTGTCTTGTATTGAAGTTCATATTATACATATTTCATTCGACAATCATAATCTATCCCATATTTTCATTTAAAACCCTAAAAGAGTTTATACCATATTATTTTACAGTTTGTAATTTCACCATATATCTATGGGTGTAGCCAGCGTTGGGATTGGACGGGGGCACTAATAAATTAGGGAGGGGCAAAATGATCATTATTTGAAATTTTAACAAATTTTTGAATTTAGAAGGGCAGTCGCCCCTCCTTGCCACCCCCCCCCCTAGCTACGCTCATGCATATATCGGTTGTCTTGTTAATATAGGTGGAACGGGAGCGGGATCTTTTGCTGCAACAAACGATAAAGCAGTTGAATAACTTTTATTCGCGACGTAGCAATTTGTCGGGCCCAGCTTTGGCTGTCCAAAAGGTAAAAGTGACGTTCAAAGATGAACCCGGTGAAGGGAGCGGAGTTGCTCGCAGTTTTTATTCCGCCCTAGCTATGGTAAGTCTAAAGAGAGGGCTCGTAAAGATTATTAAGCACTTGTTTGATTTACCAAATTATGTCAAAAAAACATAACACTTTTGTGATGCTATTATGGACGTAAAATGTAGCGCTTTATCAAACGGGATCATTTTGTACGAACACTATAATTAACTGACTAATAGTTATGTAAACTGAATAATTATATCATTAAAGCATCTAGGGTTCTTCAGTGTAAAGAACTTGGCTATCAAAAAACTTTGTCGTTTTTGATTTTTCATCAAATCAAGCTTTTTATATCACTAAATGTAAATTTTGTATTCATTTTATCTCCTAAAGTTTATACTTATTCGCTCAAAATTCGCTTACATTTTTTAATTATATCGGTATATTTTGTTAGGCGTTCGCTTCAACGGAAAATTTGCCCAACCTAGACGGCTGTTTGCCAGGAACGTTGAAAACGCTGCAATTTAGTAAAATAACTCACCATTAAAAAGTTGTCCATTTTTTAATCAACTCTTAAAATTTCTTCTTTTACCCGTGTTACATTATCCCAGATCTTTGGAATCGTATTAAATCCCGCGAAAGAATGAGAGGTGCTGGGAATGAAGCCCAACAACAACCAGATAAAATTTCTTTGATAGCTGGCCAAGGGCCCTCCTCGTCGGCACTCCCGACCCACACTTTCAAAACTTCTCTGTCCGTGCACGCGCCTCCTTTTCACCCCAAAACCGACATTAATCAAGGAGGGAGGGGAGGGACTTCCTCCTCCGCTCTTTTCCCTTCTAACAACGATCAATTAACCCTCAATCAAAATATGCTCGGCGAACGACTTTTCCCAAAAGTTAACGCCTTAAAACCGGTAAATGTATATGTTTTTGATCAAAAGTAGAAAATGTTAAATATCCTAGATATAAATTTAAATTTTTTTCTCGTCAAGAATACTTTTAAGAGATTTATTAACAGGAGCATTAGAGGGAGTTAAAAAATAAATATAATTATTGTAATAAGATTTCGTCCTATTCAAGGACATTTATAAATATGCAGTTTTTATATTTTGTCACTAAGAAGTCGCTCATTTTTTGCACCTTTATTGAGTTAAATTAGTTCCCAAAAAGTAAACTTGATGGTTATTTTTGTAATGAGATATGCTAGTTATTCGTTCGTCATTGATTATTCTCAGGAACATTCTCGTAAAATAACGGGCATGATTTTGGAGCTAGCACCGGCCGTGATATTATTCATGCTGGCATCGGAGGAAAGCCTTCAATCGCGAGTTAACGAAGCATTCAACCTCATCCAGAACAACGGCCAAAGGTATGTTTTGGTTATAAAATAGTATTTGCAGTATATAAATGTTTTTTACATAGGATTGTTTTGGTTTTTTACCTTGCAAATTATTCTCAACTGAAAATATTATTAACAAGCTTAATTTGCGAGTCATTAAAGTTATTTTTTACTTAATGTGCCTATCTATATATTTTAGCGCGTCCAACGAAGAAACCGGCCAACAACCTTCGACCTCTTCGAAATTAGTAGCCTCTCAACAGGGCAGCACTTCGGGCGGCCCTAAAGGTAACGGAGGCGAAGGAACTAAATTAAACGCTGGTCGTTCCAGTTTTTTGACTCAACTCTTTCATCAACCCGGAAAAATTGGTTTTTATTCTCCCATGCCCGTTAAACATTCTCCAGAAAGGTGGTCCGCTTTTCGCAACGTTGGAAGGTATTTCTTAGATTTTTTAAATCAATTATCAATCAGTTTTAAGAATTTTGTATGCTTAATTATCAAATAATAGGGTAAGTAAAGTTACGACGAAATTGATAAACATGCTAATATGCTATAGTATATAAAATAACTAGTATTACTATTTGTTTTTGTATTTTTTGCTAAATTTTAACCGATTCATTTCAGAAACTGCATCCTGAAAAGATGGCAATTAATAATTATTTCTACATCTAACTTTGTTAAACATCATAATTTTTGCCTTTGAATACTAAACTAAATGTATTTTTAAGCTTAAATTAAATCTTGATTAATGAAAATTTTGGAAGAAATAAAGTCTCCTAGCTAGCTTTTCGATTGCCCCGCGTTTTTCGCAATTATCAACCACACCGTTTTTATTTAATACCCTCCTCAGAATCATGGGACTGTGCCTGTTGCAAAACGAAGTCTTCAACATGCAATTTAACCGTCACGTCCTGAAGTACGTGATGGGTAAGCCTTTGGGCTGGCACGATTTAGCATTCTACGACCCGGTGATGTACGAAAGCTTGCGCAGCTTGTTGCAGAGTGCGGCCCAAGCCGGCCCTCAGGCCGCTGACGATTGCTTCAAGCAAATTGACCTTAATTTCACCATCGAAGTTGCGAGCGAACTAGAAGATGGTGACATCGCTTCGGGTACCGTTAATAAGGAACTCGTCCCGGGTGGAGCGAGTATAAGTGTAACCGCGCAAAACGTGCAAGAATACATCGAGGCATACGCTAGGTACAAGATGGAAGGCTGTGTGGATAAAGCTCTCGAGGTTCGTTGCCACCTAATGCGTTAAATTGTGGTCTAATTTTTTAACACACGGTTTGACTAAATATTATTAACGTTATTTGGTCATTTTGATTCCATCGTTTTTATTTTTTTTAAATTCTTCAAGTATAACAATCAATAATTTTTCGTTGGATCTCTAATAAATTTTGTATTTTAAAATAATTTTTAATCGTTTGGGTGGCATCAGCAAAACATGCTTAAAATTTGTATAATTTTTCTTGAATTTCAAATTGCACGCACAGAATATGAAGTTGGGCGTGTTTGACGTGTTGCCGAAAAATGCTTTCGACGGCCTGACCCCTGAAGATCTCAGGCTACTATTGAACGGGATCGGGGAGATTAGCGTTCAAACCCTCATGAGCTACACCTCCTTCAACGACGAGTGCAGTAAGTTTTGTCGCCCTTATTGTATAGACTCTTATACAGGGTACTTTTTGACTATATTTAAGTTTGTACCCAATAATGCATTCTCTATCTACAAAACTCTCAGGGGCAGATTTCTAAAGTATGCCAAACAGTATTATTTTTAAACACTTGGCAAGGGGTCTAAACATTTCGCAAATTAGCCTTGATTCAACCGTAACACGCTCGCATGCGCGGTCGTACATTAATATATTACCACGCAACAACATCGTTATATAATAAGTTTAAGCGTTTTTACAGTCAAAGACATAAAGCTGGTCCTTGGATTTGAGTCCTAAGCCTCTTATTAAGCAGTATCGACCGTAGAATTGAAACTAAAATGGTTCCATATTTTATTAAACTTTCAGATGCTTCGGCCGAAAAAATAGCTCAGTTCAAGAAATGGTTTTGGTCGATCATCGATAAAATGACGCAAGCTGAAAAGCAGGATTTATTATACTTTTGGATGTCGAGCTCTTCTTTGCCCGCTAGCAAAGATGGATTTCAACCTACCCCATCCGTCACCATTAGACCTGCCGATGATCAGCATCTCCCTACAGCCAATACCTGTATTTCACGTTTATACATACCACTTTACTCCAACAAATTCACCTTTAAAAACAAGTTATTGTTGGCTATAAAAACGAAAACTTTCGGCTTCGTTTAGCTTTCTATCCCCCCCCCCCCATCACTCACTATTTCACGGCACATTATCATATTCCGCGTTGCATTATATTTTTTTATGATATTTTGAATTGTCCCCTGAACACTTAACTTTCTTAGCTTATGTTTTTTCCTCTAAAGTTTGAATATTATGTTTGATAACTTACGTAATTTATCTCAAATCGTTCTTTTTACTCCTCAAGTACATCAATAAATGTTTAATTAAAGTTGGTTTGAGATCGGAAGTCAAATTTTCTTCTAATAAAATTGATTAACCGAATACTTCTAATGGTCCGTCCGGCCATGCTTAAATTTAGAGCTGCCCGCCGTGAAATATTTTATTTGTTCGTTAGGCCCTCATCATAGGTAATGGTTGCGGTAGAGTTGTGTACAAGTTTTAGTTTTTATTCAAAAGGGCAAGGAGCCCTAAAAATCCAAAAATTTTGTTGGGATTTATTAAAATATGACTTAAATTTCACAAAATGGATCATTTTGCCCCTCCCTAACAACGGGCCTTTTTAAATCAGCCCGCCCGTTACAAATATGTAAATTCTTAGCCGGGTCCGGGCCCATTAAAATAATAATGGGCGTAGCCAAGGGGCTCATGGAGGGGCAGCTGCCCCCTCTAAAGCCTAAACACTCTTAACAATAATTTTTGGACAGACGAGTTCTTCTATCTTCAAAGAGGCGATCTACAGGGAGGAAATTTGCACTAGTAGTCGGGATACATGATAGAGACCAGAAATGTCCCGCCCGGCCCACCGGCCGGCAACTGTCGTAAATTTTGACTTTCGGACGGGCACCATAACAAGATTCGGGCAATTCGGGCTCAATGTTGTTTTTAAAATATTGATATTGTTTTTAACTAATATTTCTTTAAAAAACTATTAAGAATGATTAGGCATATCATATACAAAGCTCATAAAATGTATTATATAAAATTTTGAGCAATGGCCAGTGCAGGGCTTTAGATGGGGCTTAATAAATAATTTAAAAGCACACAATTTAGCTTGACAAAATTTGATAGCGGCTCAATAAATGTAACTCCGTTTTCTTTGTCCTCTAATAACTCCTAAAGTTCTTGACCGATTGCTACTAATTTGGACAAATCTTACCTTAGCATCCTAGAAGGCGTCAAAATAGTTCGGCCAAATATATAAAAATAAGGCCCACGTTGATGGCAAGTTAATTAAAGTAAGACTAGCAATATTGTATCTTTCGTAATAATGTTAATGGGGCTATATATAGTAACGAAACAAAGAATGTGAGGGAGAAATGGACTTTGAAATTGGTTGAGGTTTTTCTCGAGGTTTCAATAAATAAAAGTTTGCTTTGTCTTATTTAGTCATCTCTCGTCATTTTCTAACTATAAATAAATTATATAGTAAACACTATTATCGATCCATTTAAGAAACCAATTTTAATTTTTTTTTCTATTTAATAAGAGTTACGAAACAGGGGGGAGACGGGACCAAGAATTTTCTCCGATTTTCTGCATCCATAAAGATTACTGGAAAAGGCTTAATTGCCATTCCAGCTCTATTGCTAAAACTGCTGTAGCTCGCCTTTTCCCATACTCAAATTAAGCCTTTTCCCATACTCAAATTAAGCCTTTTCCCATACTCAAATGAACTCATTAGTGCTTTTCCTTTTTAGTTAATACTCCCACACTCTCACCCATTAGTTATAATATCATTAGTTACTTTCCCACACTCTCACCATGATTTGAGTTCGCATTCATTATTGTAATTAAGTACATTATTATTCCCACGCTTTTTCCTATATATTACCAAATTATCGCATAAATGGATTCTTGGATTTTTTCCCTTTCTTACGCATTTTATTACGCTATAAAATATGGCGCGGTCGAATTCCAATATACAATTCCATCAATATAATCCTACCGATAGTTTTGACTTATACTTGTCACAATTCAACCATTTTCACAATGTTATCGGTTGCGATAAAAAATCCTTATTTCTATCCGTTATAGGTACCGAAAATTTCGAATTACTTACAAACCTTATTGCCCCCCAGGACCCTGCAAACCTTCCTTTTGAAGAATTATGTTTAGCCCTAAAAAACTTTTATTCTCCCAAATTAAACCCAATCGTACAACGCTACAAATTTAATAAGTTGTCCCAAATGGATGATGAAACCATCGATGCATTTACAGCAAGATTAAAGGGGGTGGCAATCCATTGCGAATTCGGATCGAACCTTGAAAGTAGCCTCCGTGATAGGTTTGTAGCTGGATTAAAGAAAACAAAGATTGTTGAACGCCTTTTAGGCATAGAAAATTTGACATGGCAAATTGCGCTGGACACCTCTCGCGCCATGGAAAGGGCAGAACTACAATCGCAATTATTGAATCATTCGGAAACAATTCATTTGGTAAAACCCAGGTCCTTAAATTATTGTTATTCATGCGGGGGGAATCATAATCGGGCCATGTGTAAATTTCGAACTGCAGTTTGTTTTAAATGTCAAAAAAAGGGACACATTGGAAAAATATGCAAGAGCGAATGCAGTGTTACGCATCATCAAGTGAATTATTTGAAGGGATATTCGTCATTTCCCACTTATACATTAAAGGTAAATGATCTAGATGTTAATTTTGAAATTGATACAGGGTCATCAGTGACAATGGTGAATGGAGGAAACATTGTAGTACGGAACGTTTCTCCACTCAAAACTATCTTAAAGAGCTATAATGGTACAACCATACCAACGAAAGGGAAAACCGAGGTGACAGTATCTGAAAATGGCAAACGATTTAAATTGCCGTTAATCGTATCAGAAGGCCATGGCCACAACATATTAGGACGCGATTGGTTGCAACATTTTCCCCATATCCTAATTCAACTGGCACATAAATGGATTAAAGATGATACCACTCCCTCTTCAATCAATATGGTTAATTGTTACAATAATTTGAATGATATTACTAACAAATATTCTTCGTTATTTGATAATAAATCCACCGGAGTTATTGATTTTTATACAACACTTAAACTTAAACCCGAATCCTCTCCTAAATTTTTTCGGCCCAGACCAATCCCTTATTTTATTAAAGAAAAAGTGGATAAGGAGTTAGACCGACTAGTTAATGAAGGGGTTTTGAAATCTGTAAAATATGCCGACTATGCAGCGCCCATTGTTACTGTTCTTAAAAAAAATGGGGGATTACGAATTTGTGGAGATTTCCGAAATTTGAATAATAATCTAGTTGTTGAAAAATACCCTCTTCCCCGAATCCAAGACTTGTTTTCTAAATTAGCAGGTTTTAGATATTTCTCCATATTAGACCTAAAGGAAGCTTATTATCAAATTAAAATTACTGAAAAATCACAAAATATTTTAACAATTAATACCCACAGAGGACTTTTTCAATATACTCGACTTCCATTCGGAATTGCTTCTGCCCCAGCGATATTTCAGCGCTTCATAGACTCATTATTTAGGAACATTAATGGTGTAGTATGTTATTTAGACGACATTATCGTGTCTGGGAAAACAATTGAGGATCACAATAAAAATCTCGAAATAGTGTTTAAAATATTGGATGAGGCTAATATAAAATTAAAACGAGAAAAATGTAATTTTTTACAAAAATCAATTGAATATCTTGGACATATAATAAACGAGGAAGGAATTCACACAACTAACAAAAATACTAAGGCAATTATAAATGCTCCTGACCCTACATCAATTAAAGAATTACAATCTTTCTTAGGCATGGCTACCTATTATGCTAAGTTTATACAAAATTTTTCGACTCTAGCACAACCGTTGTATAAATTATTAAGAAAATCAGTGAAATGGAATTGGACACAAGATTGTATAAATGCCATTAATAAAATAAAGAAAAAAATAATTAATGCTCCTGTTTTAGTTCATTTTAATCCTCAATTACCATTGCTACTCTCCACCGATGCTTCAGCGGAAGGTATCGGCGCCGTTTTATCACATGAAATTAAGGGGTACGAGCATCCCATTTCTTTTGCCTCGCGCACACTCAACGCTGCGGAGAGAAATTACAGCCAAATTGAAAAAGAAGCGTTAGCCATTATATTTGCATTTCAAAAATTTCGAGAATACATTTATGGCCAACCCTTCACTCTAGTAACAGACCACAAACCACTATTATCAATATTTAATCAAACCAAAAACGTACCTCAAGCTGTATCGGCGCGACTTCAACGATGGGCTTTATTTACAACACCGTACCAATTTAATATTAGATATAAGAATACCAAAGAAAACGCTCGTGCAGATATGCTCTCAAGGTTAGCTGTTCCGGACGAAACAATATCTCAAGAGGGAGATATTTGTGCTATTTACGAAGAAACATTTAAGCAATTACCAATTACATCGGCAGATGTGGCCAGACATACCCGTCAAGATCCTGTTCTAGGACAAGTATATAATTACGTACTTCACGGTTGGCCCAAAAAAGTGGAATCGGAACTAGTCGTGTACCATCAACGCCAAAAAGAATTAACAACGCTAAAAGGATGCCTTTTCTGGGGATATAGGGTGGTCATTCCACAAAAATTAAGAAAAGATATTTTATATATGCTCCATTTAGGCCATCCTGGTATGACCCGCTCTAGGATTCTAGCCCGTCAACATTTATGGTATCCAGGTATCGATAAGGACATCCAAAATTACGTTAATAATTGTAAAAATTGCCAAGAGTGGTTTTCTGGAACACCAGAATTAGCTCCCCAAAAATGGACAAACCCTGGTAAACCTTGGTCTAGGCTACATTTAGATTTTTGTGGTTCTATTCACGGTTATTATTATCTAATTTTGGTCGATGCATATACCAAATGGCCAGAGATATTCCCTATGACCAGCATTAGTGCATCGTGCACTATCAATGCCCTCGAATCGATATTTGCTCGTTTCGGACTACCTAATTCCATTGTTTCAGATAATGGTCCACAATTTACAAGTGCTGAATTCAAGGGATATTGCAAAAAAAATAATATTCGAAACATTTATTCAAGTCCTTACCACCCTCGTTCTAATGGAGAAGCCGAACGTTTTATTCGAACCTTTAAAAATTTCCTATATAAGTCGCAAAATTTTAAAAATGATAAATTATTTAATTTCTTGTTTTCTTACAGGAATACTATCCATCCTACAACTGGTTTTACCCCAGCAGATTTGTTAATCAAAATTCACCCCTTAAGTTTGTTTAGTTTTTTAAAACCACACATGATGGTAGGGGAACTTGAAGAAGATAATTTTATTAGAAGAAAATTTTTAATCGGTGACAAAGTCTGGGTGAGAGATTTTACAAGTAGTGACAAATTGTGGTGCAAAGGAGTCGTTCGTAAAATACTTGGTCCCGTTTCTTACGTAATCGAAACAGAAGAAGGTATGATGTGGAAAAGACATGGCGACCACATAAGGAAACGATCGGATACAATCATGGAAGAAGACTTGCCTACACAGGTGACAACGCCCTGCCCCTCTCCTTCTACAGACTTGGCAAATGATTCACCATTTGACGATTACAGCACGGAGCAAGCTAGTTTTTCACGTACACCACCTATGACGCCCTCCATTAATACTCTTCCATCTACGACCCTTCCTTTTAACTCGCCACCATCCACATCTTCGACGATACCACTTACGTCCCCGCCCCGTTTGCCGATCGATCCTGACGTAGTTGGACTACCTTCACCTACACTACCACGACGGTCGACCCGAATTAAATACCCGATGCAAAGATACGGAATCGATTAAGGGGAAAGAAATGCTGTAGCTCGCCTTTTCCCATACTCAAATTAAGCCTTTTCCCATACTCAAATTAAGCCTTTTCCCATACTCAAATTAACTCATTAGTGCTTTTCCTTTTTAGTTAATACTCCCACACTCTCACCCATTAGTTATAATATCATTAGTTACTTTCCCACACTCTCACCATGATTTGAGTTCGCATTCATTATTGTAATTAAGTACATTATTATTCCCACGCTTTTTCCTATATATTACCAAATTATCGCATAAATGGATTCTTGGATTTTTTCCCTTTCTTACGCATTTTATTACGCTATAAAAAAAACCAAAAAAAAATAGTACTAGAAGTTGATTTATATTTCCCATTGTTTAGGAAAAACGGGTCTAGGTAGCCTACGACCCTCTAAATTAAGTTTATTTGTACAACAGTTTTTATTAGTAAATTTGTATATGCATGATTGACTAAAAATTAAAAGAAATCGGGTACAATTAATCAAGGAGTAAATAAAACGAATGGCGTGGGGTGTTACTTAAAAGACTAGTCTTAGAAATATTTAACCATAAAGAATCCTAATCAATTCATTTTACTTTTAATATTAATATAACACTTCAATAAACTCGTTTCGATACAACGCGCGACAAGTCATGTGTCATTATTATTGACTTCAAATATGTCAGGATTATTATCCCAAAATTCGTCCCCGATCAAATCCATATGCAAACCGATAAAAGGCGAATTAGGAGCAAAAGTGGAATTCGCATCTCCGTTCCGACAAGGCGTTTTTAAGGGATTCAAATTCGCATCGAGATCACCATTTAAATCCTCATTCTCAGAAAGGGTGGTAAAAAAATTGTGATAAAAATCAAACTTTTTCCCCTTCCCACTACCTCTGGCCTTGTTATCGGGCTTAAGGAGGTAGGCTAAGTATTTAGGGTTTAAGGCAGAGCGCTTTAGTAAAAGGGTCCCTTTCCTGTAAACTTGCGGTTGTTCGTTGTAATTGATTCCGAATTGGGAGAAGAGAATCTCATTTTTGTCACCCGAAACCGTACCTTCTAAGCGTTGTTGAGCTTGGACCGTGGTCAACCCGCTGGTCAGTACCAGAGACCAAAATGTCGTGTTGTAGAGATTATTAACGTGACAATCCACCTGCCTCCAACTTAAATAATCGCGAAGGCACTTATAGTTGGGATATACTATAGTTCTGCCGTCGAAGTTTGGAAGTTCTTTCAAGGTCTCCGAATGCAATTCTAAAGTATTTGCTGCTGCTGTTGTTGTAGGGAAGAAAGTGGGAAAAGCTTTGGCAAAATTAAAGACGCCACTATCGCTGGGTCGACCAAAAAAGCGGGGCCAATAGTAGGTGTAAGCGGACGAGAAAGTACTAACTACGTGAGATACAATTTTGGAAGAGCGACGAGATACGTATTTCGTATTGAGGTTAAACACGAAACTGTATTCGTCACTTTGACCATAAGCCATTACGATGTCTTTGATTGACAGCACAACACTGACTGCCGCTTGATTCATTAGCGCTAAGGCTCGGATGTCGTTGGGTTTTTGGAAATTATGCAGGGCCGAAAATCTGTGAAAATTTTTACCATCTATACGGCATACGATGTAGCATTGCGGCATGAGCTTATCGTCGGTCTCGAACGATCGAACGTAATCATATTTTTTATTTGCAAAAGTTGGATTTTTGATGCTGGAAGATGACATTGAGACTTTAATTATATTAAGAAAGTTTAATGATTTAGTGTAAATTGTGAGTGAAAAGATGCACAAATCATTTATCATTGATTTTGTTTCTTAATATCATCATATTTGTCATCTAAGAAATGGGATATGTCTTTGATATCACTTTCAATTGTTTTGGTCCAGTTTTCTATATCACCAATTTCCTTTAAAATATAAGTGACGGTAGTTCGTTATTCATTAAATGTGCAGTATATTAAACCTTTGAAAAATCTTAAAAACCTTTGACAATCGTGCACAGATAAATATTATCTTATTGAGGGCCAAATTGATAATTTTTGGTACTTTAAACATGAATTTAATATAAAAAAACCTGACCCTTAAGCATCCCCGTGGCTAAGCCCTTCAAATTGCTTACACTGTTTTTTAATTGAAACTATAATCTTAAGTGGCACAAGGTTCATTAAGATATTGAAATGTACTTAAATCTTTAAAAATACAAAATTAAAGCATGGGCATACTTAGAATTTAAGGTAGGCGAAAAAGATTTAAAAAGGATCCATTTTTGAAAACATCCACAAATTATACATATTGCTGACATAATAATAAGGCAAAAAATGTATATTTACCTTTAAAGAAGTGTGAAAATTTTCGATTAGTGATAACCATTGCCCACTATTTTTGATAAAATTATTAACTTGTTGCTGAAGTTGCTTGGATGCTATATCAATGTTTTTTTGATTCAAATATGCTTTTGACGCTCTAAATAAATGTAAAAAATTTATATGTGCCATTTACCTTTCATTAACATTATCAACAATTTCAGAGACTAATGTTTTTGATACTTTTATAGCCTCTTGTCTTTGAGCACCTAGATTAAATTTAATGATTTTCACGTATATAATATTATATACGACAATCTTCTCTGCATTTCTGAGTTTTTATTTGATGCTCCTTTAACAAATTTGATAGCATTTTAACAATCAAAATCTATGTACTGCATCATGTCCCAATCGCACCTATTAACTCGTCAGAAACATAATTCGTAGCAATATTCATAATTTAATTCAATATAGACCCAATTAACGACCTTATGCCTCATTAAAATTCGATTATAATTTTAACCCTTAATTTATAAACATAACTTTGTGTTTTTATATATGATCCAAAATTAACTTTACTTTTTATAATAAATATTTGATCTCTATGAATGTAAAGAAATCTCATTTTATTAAAAAATATTTTAATTTTATAGCTTGTATTTAAGATTTTCTAATCTTAATTATAATTTTTGTTGCACTCATAATTCATAAATCTAGACACTTTTTTCCACCTTGTCAACATCACGCTAGCGCCCTTGTATTTAACTATTTGCTGGAGTTAACTTTTCGTTAGCAATTGCAATGATTTTCCGACACTGTTCCATAATTTCTTTTTATTCTCCTATTAATAGTATACCTAGAACTCCCATTGAATTTTTATACATTATTAAGAATCTAGAATTATCAAAGTCCTAGAGAATAATACTATCTTTTAGACTTTGACCTATGGCTTTTCACTTTGCTGTAGATTTAGAAACGCCGCCTTATCAGTATTTTCATCGTTGACCTAGAAACCTCATTTAAACACTCACCCTGAGCCTAAAAGTAAATTTTGCCCTAGATAAATCTTTTATATTGTAAGCGAAATTTGATTGAGTTAGGTAAGAACGACATTCAAGTTAAAATTAGATAGAAAACCAAAATTTGCTATGACTAAGGATATTGACAAAACCCTTTTGTTTTTCGTGGAAATTAATTCTCTTTTTTATTTAATAAGTTTAGCTTTTAACATGTAAGAGAATATTTTGGATTGGATTATTTTCTATGCCCATGGTCGAGAACTGTAGTAATAAAACTTTTCAACGTCTAATATGGCTGATAATTCATCACATATATTTGGAATAAACATTGCTGCACGATTCGTTGAATAAAATCTTTCGTTTTTTGGGTGAAACGATACGAAACCGTTTTTTCTCTATAAAACGATCATAATTTCGCCCGGCTAAATTATACCAGTCTTTTGACTCATACGACGTATATTGTTTTTCTCACAACGAATACTATTTGCCATATATTTATTTATAGCTCTTCACGTCATCATCATATTAAAGTTGTCTCATGCAGGTGTCTTACAAATTTTTAGATCATTCAATAATGCAAAAGAAATTAAAAAATAAGGCAATGACGCCACTAATTGAGAACACGACTCTATAAATATATGAGATAACCATAAAAGTTAAAATATAAAAAATGTAAAATACACAAAAAATTTATGAATACAGATATAGCCATATCCTGCATTATGCTATAGGAAATATGTGTTTAATATATTTCATGATTAGAAGGACAATTAGTAAAGGTATAATAAGCAATTCAATGTGTTAATGATCCTTTTTTGACAATGAAATTATTCCAATTTATTTTTTATTTTTTAAACCACCAATTTGATTGGTATTTATTAAAAGTTATGGAATATTCAGGCTTTAAAACTGCATATAAAAAATAAAAAACAAGTATCTATGACTCAAATGATATGAAGCAGGCGTGATAATAGTAGGGTATAAAATATAATAAATAACATATTACAACAATTTATATTAAAGGCAGATTTTGTTCTCCAAAATCAATTCTTGAGCAATGTTGACATCGAGAGGATCGAACATTCGTTCTATATCTTGGTCCCTCACCCCATCCAAAGTTGAAGGATTCCATTTTGGCTTACGATCTTTGTCAATCAAAGCTTATACAATACAAAAAGCTATATACAATTACGCCTTGCTTCAAGTTAATAAAATTTTAAAAAATATATAGTGTACAGCTGACCTTTTAAAGTAACGTTCCATTTATAAAAAGATGTTGATCCATTATAAGATAAATCGAGGCATATAAAGTTTATTAAAAAATTGTGAAATAAAATTCAAAATAACTTAAAAAATTCTAATACAAACAGTAAAAAAAATTTTAATGAGAAATATATAATTAAAAACTAAGCTTATCCGTGTAGTAGCATAAAATGCATAATTCTGCAAAATGCCTCGGTTAAAAAACCTAAAACTATGTTCAATGAATACAGGTTTTCCGAGCGATCATTCAAAGCTGCCATTATCCCCAAAACAACTTTGGCTAGAGTAACGTTTATTTACTCACAATTCAACCCTATCATATTTTATAAATCGCCTCCACTTACTATTTATTTATTAAAAATAGATTATAAAAGTGTAGCAATATATATTAAGTGGTTATTCAAAGGAAAATGGCAATCAATTATGAGAGATATATTTTATTTTTATACACAATCACCCATGCCCCGAAATTCTTTTCGAACCGCTACCCCACAGTTGGTGTAGATGCACCCGTATCAATTAGGATAAGCTAAGGGCCATTTTAAAAATCACAATGTGGTTAAATTGCAATTAGAAAGTGGGAAGGGGGGGGGGCGGAAAACTTTAATTAACTTTAAATATCGTCATATTTTCAATCTAATCACATTAATAAAATCAAATTAATAGAAGAAAGCTTAAATCACCGTTGGCCCTTAGTGTATAAAAATCAGGGTCCAACAAAGTTGATTAAGTCTAATATGACACGATTGGATAATATCATAAATTATGAAACTTAATCCAAAACTCTCCTTCCTGAAATAACTAGGTTTTCAGCCCTGTTTTCTATAAATATAAACTAATTTAGTAAACTTAGTTTTTGAGCAATAATACAAAATCTGAAAAAATCGGTGCCGAATTCTTGCAAAGCTATTTTTAACCCGACCCAACAATTTTCAATGATGTGCACGACTCCGAATATGTACATACATAAATTAGGTTTTAAAATAACCTAAAAATGTCAAATTCCATACCGGCTCTGACGCCTTCAACGAAATCTGGGTGCCTCAGCAGTCTGCAAACCAGTCGATATTCGTGCGTAAGGGCAGTAGCCAAATTCCACCCTTGCGTAACGCTAAGTTGCTGGGCGCGAAACGTAAGCTTGAGCGAGGTGGGGGACATACGGCCCAGGATGGCCGGAATTTTTTGCAAGAGATCGTCTTTGGATTCGCGACAGCTAGCATTTAATCGCGTCATCAGGTGGTTTATGGTTGGAGTCGAGTCGAGACTAAACGTTTTATCGATAAACTTCAATCGCTCTTCGGTTAAAATATGGCCGGGCAAATTATTGGCTTCCTGAAAATTAAATTGTCGATATTTATTATGTAAGAATTCGTTTTTTTGTGAGAGCTAAATAAGGTTTATGTTTCGAAGATTAATTTGATATTCCCGCTATTACTTCATTGAATAAATATCATTGTAAACGCATCATTAACGTTCTAAACGATTCAATATATCTTTTGTAAATGATAAAACACCTATTGTAGGGCAAACTGTGAAAATTTTCAAACAAGTTTCAAACTCTGAGAAACCCTTTGAGATTTCAAAGATTCACTCAAAGTTATAGAAAAGCATTTGTAGACAACAACATTGTTTAAGAGTGTAAAAATATTCCAAAACTAAGGTAAAGTTAAGCGTTAGTTAATGAACCTTTCTGAAGTAAAAATTGATTAAAAATAGACTTGTATTAGCACCAGAAAACATTTAGATTTTCGACAAATATTAATGACATTATATTTTGGCCTTATTAATTGAACTTTGTAGAAATTCAGTTAATAATAGTTTGTTGCAATCTAATCTTAAACGGAGCAACTAAGTGTGCGATGAATTATAGCCATAGAGTAAAAACAGAATTTCAGTATATGTTAAAATCTCCAAGCCTCAAATGAAGTGATAAACAACTTATTTAAATCCTTTTGTAAAGAAATTAATAACAAAATAAGATGTTAAATTTATCCAATTTTGGTCGTTTCAAAGACTATAGACTCTTTCTTAGATTGAATAATCGAGCATCTCTGTACTTTGACTTGGTATGTTTTCAGGATTTTATCCAGCCCCGTCGATGTCAGATCTTTCAAGGAATACAATTTGTCTTGAAACGCTTGTACCTTTTAAAATTTAAGAAAATTTAAACAAACCACAATGCATGACTAATCTATAGGGCTTAGGTATTAAATAACGATGAAATTTAAATACAAAATTCTTTCAAATAATAAAAAATCAATAGAAAGTTTCCAAGTTATTTTCTCAACAAGAATATTCTCATGTAAACTAGAGGTGTGGTATTATGAGCTTCCATGCGATAAAATTTTAGGAACAAAAACCTTCCTAAAAATCAAAATATTTACAAATGTTTTAAATAAGCTAAACCTATTTTCCAATCGGTTAAAAAATAACAATCCTAGACTCATTATTCCTAGCAAAACAAAATCCGACGGCCTACATAATTTAAGTCCTTATCTCTGAAAGACAGTAAATCGATATTACATGTTTTACTTATAGATTCGATAAGTTAGTAAATTTATGCGAGTGATCAAGATTTATCATAGAAAAACGATTGAAATCGATTGTGTACCCACATTTTGATGTGGGATGTAGTGGGTTGCTATGCCAGCCCTATAAACGTCGTAGCCTTTAAGCCTTTGTCCAGTCAGGCCAAGGTAAAGTCCGAGGCTATGGGGCAGCTTTGGTAAAAAATAAGAGCCACCTACGTCCGGGAATAGGCCTGCAAAGTGAGGTGAAATTAAGTAAGTTGCAACATAAATATATTTTAATTTTACACAACTCAACCTAAACAGGATGTCATACATATGATATAGCTAACGGTTGATTAATATTATAATTTTTTAAGCTATGTTTTAAAGGCTTTTCGATTAATATATTAGTTTGAAGATTGTTTTTGTAAGATATGGCGAAGATTTTCAGCAAAAACCAACTCTTCCTATGCAAATGAAAAACGTTTTTTTAAGATCTGTTTCTCTTTTTTTTTAAATTATGAGTTTGGTGGTAAAAAGGGCTTACCTATAGCGGTTTCGGGCATAGCGAAATCAGTTTTTTCCGTAGCTATTCTATATTTTCCATGAACAGATATCCCGACTCCCCCACCCATAGTTATGCCGTTTATCAGGGCCATATACGGTTTTTTCATACTTCCTGTTTGATGGGAAATAATATATAACAATGGTCCTAAAATAAATTTTTTCTTAAATTTGATTTTAAAACTATCATGATCATGGGCGTAGCCAACATTGGAATTAGAGGGGGGCAATAATGATTTAGGGAGGGTCAGAATGACAATTTTTTGAAATTTTTGCCATAACTTTTCATAAAGTTCAAATTGAGGGGGGCAGCCGCCCCTCTCTGCCCCCTGGCTACGCCCATGTTCATGATCTCTTTAGTTCATGGGTTGACTAAAGCCTTGCAAAATTGCTTTAAATCAGTCCAAACTTGATACCTTTAGCCCGAAATTGTTTTATTTATTAGAACTACCCGAGTCCGAATCCGCACCCATTACTGCGGATATATAAAGAAAATAGGAATCTGATTTATATGCGAATTGTCATTAAGGAGTTAACGTCTTTTATATAAATAATCGGGTGGGGGAGATTGGTTTAAATATTGTACTTTCAATAGCTGATTAGGAATTTCCCTTTTTAACAAACTTTAAATCACTATTTATGAAATTTACTAAAATTCTATGCACAAAAACTGGCTCAGTTACCATTACATCATAACTAAAGTCTATATGGTAATGTAGAGATGGCGAAATTTCCCTCATAGTTAATTACACGTGATCATATATTATGTTTTTAAAATGTTAATCGACAATTTATAATTTAATTAATATTGGCGCTTAAAACAACGGATTCCTTTTTAATTAAGATATTTAATTAAGTAATTATATTTTCATATAATGTTCAATATTGCATCATTTTTTAGTGGGAAAAATATTTAAGCTACTAAGGCCTTCTTAAAAATATTTATGAAGAATTATGTTTTGTAATACTTTATTAAATTACCATAATGAAAATGTTAAGGATCTTGTTACAATGAAGTTAAATCAATGCGCAAATATGACATTAAAAACTGATGGATGGGATGGACTAATTTGCATGGAGTAAAGACAATCAATTTCATAGTCATAATCATAACTCTGACCCCTATATTCTAAGGAATACAGGTTTTAACGAATCGGGGTCAAAGTAAGTAACATAATGATGAAAAAGTAGCAGAAAAATATTTTTTTAGATTATCAATAAATTAGAATTAAATTTCAAATAGGGAGGGAATTTGATGTGCAAATAACCCTAACCTAAAACACTAACCCTAACCCTCCTGAATATGTAAAGTCCTGACCAATCTTGATCAGTTCTGACCAATTTGGCTGCTACTTTGACCGGGTGCCGTTTAAACCATCATAAAGAATATATTTGTGAAGAAATATGTAAAATACAAGAAATTTAAAGAAAATTTTGCTGTTGTTGTAACAAATAATGCAGCCAACATTAAAATTGGGAGCCTTTGAAAGTTAATTTAACCATATGTTTTTTAAAAATGAAACTGCCATACCAGGGACGCTAAGTATAATTTTTCACCGATTTATTTTTAGTTACATTATTACTCATTGTCGTGAAATTTTTCCCCTATTGTTCTGCCATTTGTGCCTCGATTTTTCAATCACTTAATCACAATTTTTGCTATTATATTAGTATGGGCACATAGTAGCCGGTAGGTGAGGCAATCTTAATCCAAAAATTTGTTAAAATTTAAATTAGGGCTAAAATTTCAAAAAATGATCGTTTTGCCCCTCCCAAAATCATTATAGCCCCCCCTCTAATTTCAATGCTGGCTACGCCCATAATGGGACAAATAAAAAGTCTTAATTTGAAAGCCATCACCATTTTGTTATTACAAAAACACGTTCGCTCTCAAAAACTTTCTCCCGTTTCAAGCTTTTTTCAAGCACGGATCTGTCTATACCACATGGTCATACGCAGGGGAAGAAAGGGGGAGGGCTTTGGAAATTTATTGATCAATAAGCCCTTTTGCTATTATCAGTACCTTAAATACCATTTATATTTATTTACATTATGTAGCATCATAATTTTTTTATTATCATAATGTCTTTCACATATGATCTCTATTTTATCGCAAATATCAAACTTAAGGTTTGCAAGAGCCAGGCCAGCCAGGCCTAAAATAGGACTATTTAAAAAAATGCGGGCCGGGTTTGGGCCTATATAAAACAGTTAGAATTCAATTTTTCTCACTTTTAAATGATGAATATAACAATTAAGATATGCTTGTAGTACTTTAAGGAAAATAAAGTTAGGTCAAAGATTTTATATTATAATAAAGTAAGTAATTTATAGAGAATTATGATTTAATAAGATAAGTCGTCTCATAAAAGAGAAAAGAACCAAATTAAAACCCTGTGTGTGCCGTACATTAGTAAATACAAATAGAAATTTTTAAATCAAAGTGGGCTTGTTCTTAATTAATACGGGCCCATGTGCCGCGCAATTTCATGGTTAAATCTGCGGTTGAGGGTAAAAATATATGACTCAATATTTCGGCCTGTGCAGATTTTTATTGGTAACATTAAATAAAAATTATTGATACATTCACACACCCATTGCAGTAAAACACACAATTTATAACAATTCATAGTGTCACACAATGTTTTTTAATGATTCAAATAAGAATTTATACCAATGTTTCGACAATGTAAATAGAAGTAATGTGTGCCAACTAAACTGAATCATGACATAAGCTAGTGTAGATTAATATTAAAAATAATATTAAAATATGAACCCAAAATAAAATGTATGCTTATTATAAAAAATTTTAATCTCTTGATTAATCATTTAAATTAATTTCTAATATCTTGAATTTTTAAATATTAAACATCTAGTGAAAGAATGCAAAATTAATAGCACAACTATATATTCAAATTTGAAATACATAAGCATAATAAATGTCATTAAATTTAATCACCTATAGTGTAATTCATCAAGTACTCAGATTTGAAAAATCTTTCACCCAATGAATAATCCTGTTGTGTGGCCTTTTCAGTAATTACTAATGAGCCCATTAAAAATCTAAATTTATGTTCTACTTTTTACATCTCCACCAGCACAGAATGCCTTATCTCCCTCACCTTTAATAAACACCATTTTAACTACCGGATCTTGATCCCAGGTCTAGTAGACAAAAAATATAAATTTAATATTCTACATGTTTAAATAATATATTTATCCTAATGAACACAATTATTTAATTTATAGTTTGCATATTTAATTATGTTCAATAGTAAACAAGCACACAATATGCTACTGTAAATTTGAATACTTTAGCGCAAAAAGATATACAGATATTTAACTAATGAATTTGAGATAAACATTCATACATATCAATGAGCTACTTTTAGTAAAGGAAAGATGTATTCAACCATGTCAAGATTAAGAGCATTCAGAGACTGGGGACGACTCAAAATTATTTCCCCAATTCCATCTTTCACGCAAGATTTTACCGAGGCATTTGAACACAAAAAAGACTATATAAATTTATTTATAATAATATAAACTCAAATAACTTACAAAAAAACGCATGTTGTACGAATCAGCTGTTTTTATTAAAAAGGTAATATTGATTACATGTAGTTATTCCTAATCTCTCTTCTACAAAGATTAGTAAAACCATAGACTCGACATCTTATGCCTACAATAGACGCGGATTCCTCATTCTAGAATTGTCAACAGCTCCGATTACACCCTTTACCACGCGGGTTTTACAGAGAATTCAGCTACGGGTGTTTCAACATTTATAAATAAACGTCTTTCGTTCTGAGTATCGACTGGGTAAACCAAAGAATTCTTATAATTAATCTAACAATAGGGGTACGTGTGGCGTCGGTGATAAACGTTTTTGTCCCTACATTTTCCTACAAAATTAAGGTTATTAACAAATTTTTCAGTCTTCTCTCCGATAAAATCAAAACATTAAGTCGCAGGTTGGTGCCAATTATAATTGGTGACTTGAATTCGTTCGTCGGGCGCACTGACCATGACAATCCGAATTTAATAGCCCCTAACACCCCAGGCTCCAAAAACAGAACGGTATCATCCTAAAAAATGGTGCCGTACGGGAAATTGACTAATTGCTTCAATATTCTCAGATCTTCTCTTTAATCGCCTGGCCACCTTCCGGGAAAAAACAACTTGCAATCAAGCCAAATAGACCATCTGATCTGTAGCCCACGATCGTCAAAAACTTTCGTGTAATTTTGGACATCCTTACTGATGACGCTGATCATTGTGCCATAGCCGCTGAACTAGTGTTAAAAGCAGCTACCCTACGGTTCCCTTCGACTCGCAATCCCCGAAAAAGGCCCCAAGGTCTGTCCCAAATCACTGAGTTTAGGAACCGTCTACACCTAAAAATACAAAACAACAACCTTATCTGTCGATAACGACCACAGCATAAAAATATCAGAAATTTTTACAATTCCCTTGAAGGACCAGAGTCGAATTATAACAAAAACATGGTTTTCAGAAAAAACACTTGGGCTTCTCAAGACAAAACCTAACATCTACTTTGATATAAAAAGTTTCTTTTCAAAGACGCATGCTTATCCGCTCTCAGCAAGCGTATTAAATCCAGCATCAGACAGGATAAAATTGCGTTTATTAACGCAAAAACCACAGAGGCTGAAGCGGCAGCACACTCTAATAACAATCACCAGCTATTTACCATACTTGACAGCCCTATAACACATTCTCCAAACGAGCCTACAATAGCATAAACACAGTTAACGGCTTTAACGACTCTTTGGCTCAAACCAAAGCTTGGGAAGACCGTTTTTGATCAATTTTGTCGCCCCAGCCCTTAGTTCCCTTAGTGGATATATACAGAGGATTTATCGTTAACTTCAAAGGTCCACCACCTCTCTACATCGATACGGACCCCCCCCCCCTCTTTATCCAAAATTGACAGAGCTATCAAGTCACTCAAATCCCACAAAGCGGCCGACCCGTCAGGTCTAACCACAGAAGCACTCAAGGCTGGCTCCTATATCTCAAGCTCTCTTTTGCATCACTTGTTTCGGAAAGTTTGGACGAAAGAGGTTATACCGGACTCCTGGACAATAGGTCACTTGATCAAACTTTTCAAAAAAGGAGATCCATCCAATCCCAACAACTACCGGGGCCTTGAATCAAAAATATTCATCAAGGTTATATACAATCGAATTTACAGCGAGGTGGATGAAATAATTAAAAACAATCAAACAGGGTTTAGGAAGTGCCGTACCACAACAGAGCACATAATCACATTGAGGAACATAATGGATGTCTCAAGGACAGGTGGTGTCCCCCTGATTCTTGTTTTTTTAGACATCTCTAAAGCATTTGACTCGCTGTGTCATCTATACATTTGGGAAGCGCTATGCCTATTAAGCCTGCCTAAGAAAATTCTCATGATCTTTCTACTCTACGAAAACATGAAACTAATTTTTTCCCACCTCCATTATAAATCGGAGCTCATACCAGTAACATCGGGTGTCAGGCAAGGTTGTCCGCTGTCCCCTCTTCTCTTTATAATTGCGATGGATCTAATAATGAAGAGATCCACATTTTTGACTAGTGATATAGCATTATTAAAGCTAGATATCTTTATTAATAGTATACAAAAAATTACATACACGACTAAAAAATTATACGCTCTATAACTAAACGGATGGCATTGATCCGTGTATGGAAATCGTGTTGGATTTAACGATTTCCAATGTGATCTTTGCCTGATAAAAAAGTAATTTTCAAATCTAAAGAGACGCTAACATTACTAGTGTTTCGATCTCGTCTCGGTCTCGAAAACGAAATCTCGTCTCGTCTCGGGAGCAATAAAAATCTCGATCTCGTCTTGTCTCGGTCTAAAAAAATCTCAGTCTCGTCTCGACGAGAATAATTTACGGAACAAAAATTTCTCCTGTTTTATTAAAATTATTAAATAAGTGTTAAAAATTCCAAATGGAAATTTTTTTAAAAGACTTTAATACACAAATTTTTTAAAGATTTAGCGAGACAGGATAGCTCATTGACAATGTGACGATAATTCATAAAGATAACATTTTCTATGGAATGTATATACTAAAAAAACTATAAATAAATTTGAAGTATAAAAAATTAAATTTTATTGTTCTAGCACATTATAATATCTGTATTAAATTCACGGTGTCTGTCAACTATAAATAGATTTGGAAACGTATAAGTTCGCTTATAGTTCACTTAGTTGCATAATTGAGTAAATTGAGACGGCCCCCCTCTAGCTACGCCACTGATTAAAACGTTATAAAAATAACAATAAAAGCAGCAATATTATAGGATTAAGGTGGACGTATTTTAATTTATGTATTTCAAATAATTACCTCCCAATTCTAAAACTTTGTCAATAAATAGTTATCGAATACAATATAGGTTCGTGTATTAAGTTTATATTGCACAATTATAGAAATTTTAGTAAACTTGAATGCACCTGCCAACCCAGCTTATATTATGAAAAATAATGCATATGACAAAACTATGTATTCACATATTGCCTTATTAAGGTTCAAAAATTTGGGAGGTATACTATTAGTTGAAGCATAAAAACTTCTAGAAAATTCATGCATGATTTAAGACTTAATCTATTACGGTGTCATTAAAAACTCTACTGTACTTTTAAAATCGTTAGGCTGTGCTCAAAAAACTCCAGCCAGCTTGGCTTCAAAAATCTCAGGCCACCTTCACTTAACTTGTTTATTTATTCAAACTGATTGACCACCAATTTATAATTACCGCATCATGCAGGATGAGTAAATGGGAAATTGAAATATGCTTTGGTAATGTTTACTATTCCATCGGAACTCATTCTAAGCCTTAAAGTTTGTAGTATTTAATAAAGCTATGGATACAAATATGTGATAAATATATTATAAAATTATTCACATACCCTAAGGGTCAACCATATTTAAGTAAATGATTGCCAAATTTTAAATTTTTAGCAAAAATATATAATATTTACTACACTTAAAAATTTTTTTAATATCAAATATATTCCATACATATTGATTTACACTTAGAACCTTAAATGTAAATAATTCAAATTAAAATACACAATAATTTACTAAGATCTAACGATCAATAAAAAGTCGAGATCTCGCCGAAAAAATCTCGTATCTCTCGTCTCGACATCAAAATTCTCGTCTCGATCTCGACTCCATTTTTCAAATTCTCGTCTCGTCTCGAGACCAAGATTTTTCTTGGTTTTTCCGCATCACTAAACATTACAAATTTTAGGCGTAGAATGAGTTCTGATGTAATAGTAAATATTACTGAAGCAAATTTGAACTTCGCAGTTACTCATCCTGCATGATGCGGTAATTATAAATTGGTGGTCAATCAGTTTGAATAAATAAACAAGTTAAGTGAAGGTGGCCTGAGATTTTTGAGCACCCGCCTAATGATTTCAAAATTACCATGTATATTTAATGACACCGTAATAGATTAAATTTCAAATCATGAGTTTTGTAGAAGTTTTTATGCTTAAACTAATAGTACACCTTCCAAATTTTTGAACCTTAATAAGACATTATGTGAATACATAGTCTTGTTATATGCATTAGTTCATTAGAAGCTGGGTTGGCGGGTGCTTTCAAATTTACTATAATTTCTACAATTGTGCAATATAAAATAAATACACGAATCTATACTGTATTCGATAAATAACTATTTAATGGCCAAGTTAGTTAGAATTGGAAGGTAATTAGTTGGAATATAAATTTGATTATAATGATTTTTGTCATAAATTTAAATGCGCGCGCGTTAATTAAAAGTTTAAAACCTTATGTTCTTAATCCTATATAATGTTGATTTTAGTTGTTTTTACAACGTTTTGAAATTTGCAACAAGTTATCAATTCTTTAAATAAATAATATTATTAAAAGTCACTCTCACTTTGTGGTTTATAACGCTATGGTAAACATGCAATGAACACTATGGGTTATAATTGATGATGGTAATATCAATTGACTTTAACGTTTGCCTTAAATATGCTAAGGTTTACTTTAAAGCTTTAGCCAGAGTTAATAAAGGGTCTCAATTTGCTCATTTGTGCAACTAAGGTAGCTATAAGCGAACTTTTAACTTACTCAGTCTATTTAGAGTTGACAAACACAGAGAATTTGATAAAAATGTTATAATTTGCTAGAACATTAAAATTTAATTTTCTATACTTCAAATTTATTTATAGTTTTTTTGGATCTGCACTTTCCATAGGAAATGTTATCTTTATGGATTAATTTATATCTTTATGTTGCCAATGAGATGTAATCTTTAAAAAGTTTGTGTATTAAAGTTTTTCAAAAAAATGTCAAAGTTTGCCATTTGGATTTTTTAACACTTAGGGCCGGGTCCGATTTTATAAACCCAATGATTACAAACAGGAGAAATTTTTATTCCATATATATTTTTTTTTAAAAGTCGAGACGAGATGAGATCGAAATTTTTCTAGACCGAAACGAGATCGAGATTTTTATAATAGCTCCCGAGACGAGACGAGATTTCGTTTTCGAGATCGAGACGAGACGAGATCGGAAAACTATTTTTGACCGATGGTATTAAACTAAACAACACTAATCTATCATCCCTGCTGTTGGCAGACGACATATGTCTAGTGGCCCCTTCTATTTCCAAAGCACAACTTATGACAGATAGGTTCAGCATTCAAGCCAAGCAAGCAGGACTTTTTATAAACCCCGACAAATGCTCAATGATTCGTATAAACAATTCTTCGAACTCTACTCTGGTAATTAACAACAACGTAATAAATGCATCTCAAAAAGTCCGTTATTTGGGAGTGGACCTTACTCCAGATACCTACGCCAAAGCGGATGCCGAATCAAAGCTCCGTCGGACCATGGTCAAATTCTATTCATGCTCGGCGATTTGGCGCTCACGTCAACTGACGCTCCTTACGCGTCTGAGGATTTTCAAAGTCACGATCCTACCAATTCTCCTATACGGTTGCGAATATTGGTCGCTGAAGGCTCCCAGCTTAAAGAAACTGCAAGTCAGTCTTTATAAAATGCTACGTATCGTTTGCAAGATATTTTGTCCGACGAGAATAACCAACGAGGATATATGGGTGCGCTGCAAAATCGCTCCAATTAAAAACATTCTACTCGCGAGGAAATGGGGTTTTTTGGCTGATAAAGTACGAAGGAAGGGAACCAAACCAACTACTGTCTATCTTCCCTATTCTGGTGTCCACCCCAGCTAAAAGGTGGCAAATGCAATGGCAGCTGGCTCTACAAGGTGTTTCGCGATGTCCAAACACTAGGTCATGATTGGTATTCATTGCTGACCATCATGCAAGACAGGATACGTTGGAAAGACTTCTTAAAGAACCAATTATTGCGGCTCTCTCATTAAGGATCTTCACATGCATTATTCATTTACGACCTTATTATTAAAGGCTTTACATTACTTTCAAGGTATTACATATTTACATGTCATAATTACATTGCATTTTAACCATTTTTGTTACAGCATATTTACACACGTTATCACTAACGTGGCCTGATGCGCCATTTGGCGTTAGAAGGGGCTCAACCTTAGAGTGCACTAACTAAGCTCTTGGGCGTCCTCGCGGCAAACATACATACATAGACTGCCGAACCGGTTTTTTTCATTGAAATTTATATAGCAACTAAGGCCATTACTAACGAACCACCAACATGCGTATTTGTGCAATATAATATTGCACAAGTAATTATAAAAAAAATGATTCCGACATTTTTTGCATGCTTAAGTTTAAACTAATTTTTTTTATATTTTCCTATGGCTTCCCTAGAAAAATCCTCATAATTGTCCGATATACTTGAACTACCACTTTCTCTAGTGAACCCTTATACATTTTTATAATGGAAATATATTTATTTTCGCATTAGATTGTGGAATCGTACAGAATGTATATGAATAAATAAACTCGGGTACAATGGCGTAGGCAAGATTGGCTAAAGAGAGGGGAGGGGTATTTTGTTTGTACTTAGAAGAAGCAGTAACAGTTAATTTTTTAAGGTAACGTCACACCGATGGCTAACGATTGACCGTTTCAATTCAAAAGGTAAAGTTTCAAAATATAAACTTCACCAATTGCCACCAAACCTTCACCATTTCAAATTTGTCCGTTTTAATGCGCATGCGTATGCATTTAACAGACCAATCAGATAGCTGCGCATTTTAATAATGCGCATGCGTGTGCATTTAACAATTATTGCTGCACTCTAAAACTTTAAGGGACAGGATTAAGGTTCAGTAGTGTTTTAGGTCAGCGTTTTAGGTTAGGGTTAGGATTAGATGCACATCAAATTCCCTCCCCATTTGAAATTTAATTTTCGGCATTTTGGACTGTGGCATTTTGAACCCAATTCGTTTATCTTTTGCAACTTTATCTTATGTACCGGAATCACGATTGACACGTATATCTGGGCGTCGTTGGGTTCATTATATTCTACCCAATGCTATAATCAACGATAACGAAGTATAATTTATCTAGGTCCACATACATAGATTAGACCTAAAAAAAACAAAAATAATCTCCCATCCTAAGCAGTAACGATGTGTTCGTTGGCATAAAAAAATTTAAAACATTACAAATCTAATCATAAATCAACATCTGAATTGTGGGATAAAACCATCGAATTAAAATGTTAATATAAATTGTTTCAAAATATTTATGGTCTTTACAAATTAATTTTGCTCTATATTTAGATCTAGGTAATCATTTTGTTAACGGCCCCATATATGGTTTCTTAATATTCAATCATAGTTGCATAAATATGTAAAACCCTCAATTATGTATATGCGTAGTCCCAAGCTAAGCATAGCCCTTTTGCCCATGGGATGAGGGTCTGTCCATCAGGTCTCTTCTTGTTGTCGCTAAGGCAAAGACCATTAGGCTCCAATTGGGAGGTAAAGCCCGCCTTTTTGAATGTCATCTGTAGAAGAGTAACAGATGTGTGCCGTAGAAATCTGGCCTTATTAAATTTGCAATGCAGGCCGTGGTGACCTTTTGTACCAACGGATGAGCCACATAAGTTGCATTGATGAGAGGCAACTATATCACATCCTAGGCGGAGTCCTGTTGCAATCCTGAACTCGTTGTTGGAGAGTTGAAGGTCATGAGTCCGACTTGGGATGGCCTCTAACCACTCGTGGCCGGACCTTGATGCAAAACTTCTTAAAGCTGGTAACTCCTCCAACGATGCGCCCGATATAAGAGTTTTAAGGGCATGGTCGTAGAGAGGAGTGTCCCAACTTTTTTGAGAGTTTATGGTAGGGAATGGAGTGTTAGAGTCGGACAGAGAACTCCACATGGAGCGATTTGGGTGGAGGGATCTGGTTGATCGATTATTTTGTCGATGATTGGTTTGGCTGAAAGTCGACTCGAGATGAAGGCCGATAAAGCAACTAGAGAGGGTGATCTCAGGCCCAAACCGCCATATTTTGTGGGGAGACACGCTTGTTTCCATTGGGACCCAGTAAAAGAAAGGTTTGTGATTTCCTCGACAACATCTTTGAGTTTTTGGTCGAATAAAGATAGAGCACTGGGATTTAAAAATGAGGTGGATGACCTTAAGATATGATTTATCTTAGGTAAAGAATAGCAGTTTTTAATTAAAAAGAAAGTGGGCTGGTAAGTAAAAGGAGGGGTTTGATTTCTACTAGTTTTTGTATTGTCTCTGTTAATAACTTGTTACAAGGGTGTGAGCCTCCTATGGGAGATCCTAAGTGCGTTAGTTTGTTAGGGTGAATATGTTTGAAAGCGTCAAAGTATGGGTCTAGGCTTAAAGGGTCAGTATTGTTTTTGCAAACCTCGGTCTTGATATGATTTAGATGGAGACCAATTTTTGAGGCTTCGACTTCGAGATATGAAAGGGCTTCTTTGACGTCTTCGGCATTTCCTTTGATGGTACCATCGTCTAGGTACCACAAGTTGAGTGATAGGTTATATTTCGAGGCTAGGTCTTCGGTCAGGGATTTTATACCTAGGCAGAATAGTAGGGGGCCTAGCGGGTCTCCTTGTTGAATGCCGTCACTCGATGAAATTATTTTGGAATTAAAGTTGAGCGTGGAAGTAGGAGCGTAGCATGCGTTAAGAAAAATGGAGTACTCGGGGAGGGATTTGTAAGCCATGCTTAGCTTGGGACTACACGTGTCCGGACGCTTTTGCTCCATCGAACCAAAACAAAGACCCCCTTGTTGATTCTGAAAGATTAAAGTCCGCTAAATACGCAGAACTTAATTCCACACTGCTTTTCTCCCCTATAGTGACCACTACCCTTACAACAATAGGTCCTAAAACCCAAGCCCTTTTGAAAGAATTGGGACGCCGTATAGCTGGCAATACCCTTGACAATAGGGAAACTTTTTTCATTAAACAGAAAATCGGAATCATTATTTGCCACTTCAATGCTATCGCAATTTTCGAATGTTTACCTTGCATATGATTTTTATAGTTTCATTTAATAAAAAATGTCCCTTAAAAAAATTATGTATATTAGAATAAATTGATAATGTTTTGCAATCACTAAATTATCCCACTTAATAATGACCAATACACTCTTTTTTATTAATCCTTCGAGACGAGTATTTTAATATAAGCCTATTTTAACGAAAAGCCCCTGATTCGGCTTAGATCAAAGCCACATGTTTGCATGCTCAAACAAAGTTAGTTATTGTATTTATACATAAAATACCTGTGATACCCCCTGTTTCTCTTTTTTGGCTCTTATTATTTAGCTATTTATTTTTCACCTTTTTCCTAACTCCATGTGTACCTATTATATTGTTATAAAAAACATCCAGCCCTACAATCGCTATTGTTAATTTCTCGCTATAACCAGTTTTGTAATTTCTATTAATTGCTATGCAATTTATGGGCTCGTTTTTTGTTGTCCGTCCGTCCATCCCTATCTATTTGCATTGGGTATATTAGGTTATCGATTTTTAAATTAATGCATGAGAAAGAGGTGCCCCACCCCTCATCTCTATCTCCCTCGCTGTGTTATTTTTTAAATTAATGCATAAGAGGTGCCCCACCCCTCATCTCTATCTCTCTCGCTTTCGGGGGGGGGGGGGGGGAGGGGTCGGGTTTTAATTGCTATGTTAAATTAATGCATAAGTATATCTATTCGTTTTTGAATTGGGTAACATTGATATTAATTGCTATAATTACCTTATGCCCTCCACTACAAGGGCCTATGCCTCTACTGATATGGGTCCCTGTGCCCCTACAAAAGCCTATGCCTCTATTAATGTCGAACCCCGGCGAACGTTCTGAATTGCTGGTTCGATTCCCGGAGAGGGCAAATTTTATTTTTATTTTTTAAATTAAATTAATATATTTTTCCTGTTACTACCATTGATAATATGACTTTTTGGCCGTCCGCTTGTTCTATTAGTGTTTCATTTTATTATATAATAAACATAAATAAAAGTTGTTTACTTTTAATTGCTATGCAATTCAACTAGTTTTTGGGTTAGAATCCCGGAGTTTTTTTTTGACTCTTATGATTGTTCTTGTTACTATCATTGATAATAAGACTTTTTGGCCGTCCGCTGGCTGCTGACCAATGAAAAAAATGACCATTGGCCAAAATGTGAATCCGAGTTTATTTTTTCGTTTTTTTTTGACTATTATGATTGTTCCTGTTACTACCATTGCTATTATGACTTTTTGGCCGTCCGCTGGCTCCTGACCGATGGAAAAAATGACCATTGGCCAAAATGTGAATCGAAATTATTTTTTTCGTTTTTTTTGACTATTATGATTGTTCCTGTTCCTACCATTGCTATTATGACTTTTTGGCCGTCCGCTGGCTGCTGACCAATGGAATAAAATGACCATTGGCCAAAATGTGATTCGAAATTTTTTTTTCGTTTTTTTTGACTATTATGAATTTATATCCACTTTTACCGTGTCCTGGCTGCTGACCAATAGAAAAAAATGACCATTGGCCAAAATGTGATTCGAATTTTTTTTTCTCGTTTTTTTACTCTTATGAATTTATATCCTTTTTTACCGTGTGCTGGCTGCTGACCAATGGAAAAAAATGACCATTGGCCAAAGTGAGCATCAAATTTTTTTTCCGTTTTTTTGGCTATCATTGACTTATGGAGTATCTGTTGGTACTGACCAATGGAGAAAAAATGACCATTCACCAAATTTATTTTTTTAATTAAAAATTGTTCAAATTCAACAAAAATTTCTCCCAACAATTCTGCAAATTCTTAACATTGTGATGTTTTATAATATAATGTTTGTTAGACCCATAATCACTAAAGGCCGTAAAAACTAATGTAATACGCAACTAGATGCAAACACTAAATCTAACCCTAACCCTTGCCTATATTACATTTTGCCTATATTACATTTTGCAAAATTTGTATAAATAATTAATTAATCATTAGGCATTTAATACCCCCCTATAGACATTCTCGCCCCTTCCCACCTTTCTCGCCCATAAATTGCATAGCAAATATGATACATTTATACGAAGTAAAAATGAGTCGTCCCCCCTTCCCTTCCCCCCTTCCCTTCTCCCCTCCCCCTTCCCACGAGGGCCGAAGGCCCGAGTTGTTTTTTTTGTATCTATATCTCTGTATTTACTCACTTTACTTCATTTATTATTTTTCGAGCCTTCATCTACCTTTTTTATTTTTATTACTTTTTCCCCTGACGATGGGCTTTTATAACCAGAAATGTTCCATTTCCCTCTACCTACGCTATCAATCCAAATACACCGACTTTAAACAATGACTTTTAATTTCTAAAATTAAACTTAAATTAAAGACGCTTTTAAATAATATTATAACTACTCACATATATAGATCTATTTTTAATAATCATTTAAAACATTGCATATTCAAACAAAATTATATACAAATTTGAATATTTAAGGAGAAAACAGAGTAAAATTTAAGATAATTCGCCACAATCAACGATCGTCACTTTATCTTTCGGTTTTCCAGATTTCGTGCCAACGGACTGAAATAAACATAATTTTATTGATAAATAAATATTGATTATGTTAGATAAATGTAAACAAACAGAGTAACTCACATCCATTTGGCGTAACACATCAAACCCCTCTTGAACCTGGCCAAAAACTACGTGTTTCCCATCAAGCCTAACGAAGAAGAATAAATCACTCATTTAATAAATGTATAACAAACATTATTACAATAAAAAATATATTGTTACAGTAGAATTTGTATTCACAAGAGGTATATATAAAATGGAGATAAAACCATTTAGAACAAGCTACGACATCAACATAGCCATTTTCAAAAATAGTATATTCTGATAAAAAACAAATTTTTAAATTAAAGGGTAGCAGCTTGTTGCTAAAAAAAATTAAATTTGAAGCTTAATTTATTTTAAAATATGAAGTTTGTAATAAATGATTTCCCTTCAATTTTTATTTAATAATTTTCAAAAAGTTATAGTTGCCTTTTTTCATAAAACTTTCGTATTGCTTAATCGTGTAGACAGCGTGATAAAATAAAATTATCAACTAACCAATCCGTCTTGGCTGTGCATATGAAAAATTGAGAACCATTGGTATTGGGACCGGAGTTTGCCATTGATAATATACCTTTTCACCCAAAATTAAACGTGTTGTAAAAGCACTCAAAATTCAATGACAAATCTCATGAAAATCGCATTGTGTAATTATTTATCAATTATCGGCAATCTTCTAACCTGATCCCGTGTGTTTGAGGACAAAATTTTCGTCTTTAAATTTTTTGCCGTATATGGATTTACCACCTGTCCCGTCGTAATTCGTAAAATCGCCACCTTGAACCATCTGTGGAATGCGATGAAAAAATGAATCAAACTATCTTTAACGATGATTAATGTTTTATTTTTTTAGTATAAAACCTCCACAATATTCCATATTTTGACAATTCTAATCTTGCCAACCTCGTCCTTTATATGGACATTTAACTAGAGACATGCACGGGTTCCAGTAAAAAATTTAAAAATGTCTTAGGGTCGAGTTCAGGTTAACCAGGCTTTGGAAGCTTCTACACTCAAGCATAACAGATAAAATTATTCGAAATGGGGACCTAAAAAAAGTGTCGGCAGGGGAGTCAAAAATTATGATCCAAGGGTGAAAATGAGCCCTTTACAAATTTAAGGTTCGCTCTTGTAACATATTGAGGCAATTTCCTTTAACAAAACTTGCAAAATTCGAATAACTTTCGAATTAGACAATTTAAAATGTGAAGCATGTATTATTAGAGAATATAAAAAGCAAAGAAATTAGTGGAATGGGTTAGCTTCACGTTAAGCGCCTTTACAAGCATTGTTAATAGTGAAATGCATATAGGATATCGAATTAAGGCAAAGCGAAAGGTCCGATCCGAAACCGGATGATATGTCGAATTGAACCAAATTTTAAGCTTGGGAAATATCACCCATAAATTACACGAACGACCCAAATACAAATTAATGCTTTTTTGCTTATAACCTGGTTAATACTTTTTAGGTGTGGATATAAGGCGGATATTCATTTACAACAAAGGCCCCATTTGAGGTATTAAAATTATCGCAAGTTATAAAGGGGAATTATGTAATTTCCAACGCATTTTTTATTGCCTCTTTAAGGGTAATTTATAAAATTTCGCCATTTCTTGGCGATCCGTAAGTAAAAAAGACTTTAATTTAAATTTTTGTGGGCAAATGGCGATTCATGAAAACATTTAAATTACGAATTCCGGAATGATTCTATGGAAGGTGGATCCGCGGTACCCAAAACCTCGTTCGTGCTTACACAGGCTGAGAAAGTTATCTACCGTCATAGGCACCACATCTCGTCGCAACAGAATGGTTAATCGGCCAGCCTTCCTATTCCCTATCCTATTATTATATTACATCGTGATAAAAATTTAATTTCGTTTTAGTCTCAATCAACAAATCAAGGTTATTAATTCCTATGCAATTTGAGGGTTCATGTCCTTCTAATCTATCTGTCTTGTCCAACTTGTTGGTTCATACTACAAACCTACAACTCTAGTACCATTATTATCCACCTACAAATAGATTGATGACCTAACAATAAAAAAAATTTAGACTGCAATCACTATTTATTAGGCTAAAAGTAGGTTTGCCCTTATTTTATTGGATTATATATTGGGACCTAGTAGGACCAAGCCGGGCACGCGAACCTTTCGTTTGAATTAACTCAAGACTCACTTCCAATTACATACCTACAGGAACTAGTTGCATTTAAGGTTAATTAGCAAAAAATTTCCGCCAATTAATAAAACAATATTTAGAATGACATATTTGCATCTAGATCGAAACCGAAAAACGTTTTTATTTTTGGTACAAATAAATATCAGTTTATTTTGGTATTAAGTATAAGTTTTTATCACAAATCCAGGTAATTTTGTTGTTTTAATCGACAAAGTTAAAAATTTAGATTTGCACGATATTTATTTACACTACCAATGCATTCTATTTTAATGTGTATTTTTAATGGTCTTTCTTAATATTTTTGATCATTTTCTCCTATTTGGCGCTCGCAACCACAAAATACACGCTAAATCTTATTTATTGTATAAACCTGCAGACTAATAGACTGCTCGTGTAAATAGACTTTTCGCAGACTGGTTAATACATAACTCTCTATAAAATATGCATATATTTTTTTGTGAGCAAGATTAAAACTTGTTTTTAAATTAAAAATTAACGTAGCTTTAAAAAGCTCGATAGATTTAATCCTTTCTGGATGTTCAAAATAGCACAAAAAAATTGACAACTTTCAGGCAAAACCTTTAAGCAGCAATTGTATAATCTTAGGGCACGAATAAGAATGTAACTACCTGATATCCATGTAAACGCGAGGATTGGATAGCATTTTAGGTGCTTTGCTAGGGTCTTCATCCGCATTAGTAGCTCCATCAGCTGGTGTTTGGCCTTCCGCATTCTCATCTCCTTTACTTTCGGCCGCCCCCTCGCCTTCAGCAGTGGCGTCACTGGTTATGGTCGTTTCTGAGGTATATTAAAATAACGTTGGGTAGAAGTAGTTAAAAAATAACTAATGAATGAGAAAAAATGTTAAAGGGTATTCACGGGGTCATTTTGACCCCAGTGCAAATAAAAAAATAGGATGGGTTATAATTTTTAAGAAACATAAATCCCAACTAAATCAATTATTCTCGAGCGTTATCAGGACTTTGGCCCCATACCTATCTTATATTTAAGCCATGCAAAAGGTGTAGGTATCACGGGCGCAGCCAGTATTAAAATTAGAGAGGGTTTTAATGAATTTCAACAAATTTTTGGATTTAAAGGGGGGAAGCCGCCCCTACCTGCCCCCCTTTGGCTACGTCCATGCCATGTTAAGACATATTAATCAATAAATTTTTAGGGTGTTTTTAAACTACAAATAGTTGTTTTTTAAAATTACGAAATTCAAGGTTTTAATTGGTTATAGGCAATGCCCATTTTATTTTAAGGTTGTGCCGTTTTATAAGATCTTATAATATTATTGCAATTTTGTCTACTTGATGCAGAAATTCTATAGGTTTGAAGGCGAATATTCACAGATTTATAATTAAGTTGCCAAATAATATATATATATGATTTTAACAAAGTTGGTGTCTTTTATTAAAAGTTTGTCCAAATCACACCATTATAAAATGCAAATGTTGTTTTAAGATAAATAAAAGTAAGACAGGGCATGACAATTTCATTTAAGACTTTATTAAATAAAAAAATATTCTGCTTTGTATTAGGGGTTGTAAGAGACAAATGATTTAGTATCCAAAAAATAAAAGGGATATGGAAATTACTTAATTAAGACTCAAATAAATTTATACCTTTATGTGATTTAAAATAAGAATATAAATGAATTTAAAGTTAAAAAAATTTATTAACAATGTTTTTTTCATGTTGTTAAGTTATATGAATGTAGATACTGAAATAAATATACCTTCTACAAGTTGCCTCTCCCTTAGCCAATCTTCATTAGTCCAAATAGCACGATTGCGATTTGTTTTTACAGGTTTTGCTATATGTACCCTTATGGTTCTTCCCATAACCTCTGATTCATTCTGCATCAAGTAACAAATGATAATATAATAGAAAAAACATCCCTTAAATTTAATAGAAGTATGTCACTTAAAAATAAGATGTAATGTTCTCCCTTTTTAAATAAATATTTTCAAGATAAAAACATTATTTAGAATTAGGTGGCAAACACTTAAAGCTATGAGCTTTTCTCTTATGACAGTTATTAAATAGGATATGGGCTCCATAATGCATTAAATAAAATTTCAAAAGAAAGGTATTTTTAAAGTGATGATGGTGCTTTTAAGGAATACAAGATCAAAAACTTTTATGATAATTACAACATTATGCACAAAAATGTAATAAGCAAGTAATATAGTATTAAATACATAAAAAATTTGTAACTTACCATGTTATCAATAGCTGCTGCAGCATCCTAAACACAGATTAAAATACATAAGCTGCAAACTTTATTATACCTCTGCAAGTTCATATTCTACAAAGGCAAAGCCCCGATGCTTCTCTATAAGTAAATAAATATAACCATTTTATATTGAAGCTATTTATGCAGTAATCAAAAAATGATTTAATTAGTAAAGGTTAAACTTATTTATAAATTATACTTAAGAGATTAAAATGCATGAATGCAGTCTCTAAAAAAGCTAAGTGTAAAAAATTTTATTAATATCACAAATGTACGTGTCTGATAATCCATGGGCACATTAATATCAATTATATCTCCAAATGGTAAAAATGCTGCGTATAGCATTTTTCTATCAACTTCCTCACAAATTCCTCCTATTTATTTATATTAATGAACATAAAAGTTGTATATTACCTACATAGAGCGTCTTTTTATTTTGAGCCATGTTGCTATTTTAAATTCAGGTCATCACATCAGAATTTATAAAATGTCGAAATTTAAAGTATTCGCTGCCCTATCAACTCGCCGAAAACAATCTTGCCGAATTTACTCAGGAACATTAACGATTATTTACCCATTATCATAAAGAACCCTAAATTGAGTACCTTTTATAATAATCGTCAATTTTATTATTAAAAATACCTAAATTTTAGCTTTATTCCGAAATTGAATCATTAATATGCTTATTTGTTGAGGGACATTTTTTAATTGGGGGACATTTTTTAACATTGGGACATTGAATTCAGCGAGATGGTTTTCTGCAAGTGAAGGGTTACCAAAGTATTTGTATTCTCTGATGCCCTATCAACTTGCCTTGCCCATCTTGCCGAATTCACCCTGGGACATTAACGAACATCTCTCCATTATCATAAAGAAGGCCATAAATTGAGTACCCTCAATAGTAATTATCAATTCAATTATAAATAATACTTAAATTTTAACTTTAATCCGAAATTGAATGATTAATATGCTTATTTGTTGGGGGACATTTTCTAATTGAGGGACATTTTTGTACCATTTTAAATTTGGCAAGATGGTTTTCGGCAAGCATGGGCCACAGTATTCTCTAATACTATATTTGTAAAAAAATTAAAAAAAAGTGTATTAATGAGCAACTTTAATTCTTTTTTGAGCTTATACTTGAGTTTTAGTTTAAGGTGAGTGTCGTGGTGGATAACTTAAGTTTGATAGTCAGAAAGTGAAAAGAAATGACCATGATTCAAAACAAATCATGATAGAATGTAGTACACACAATAGCGCAGCTAGGGGAAAGCCAATGTCGCTCAAAAAAAAAAAGTAGTTGTGGCCCCTTCGCCTCCCCACCAACGGAAAAATCCTGGCCCCTGGTCCCCTAAAAATTATTTGTTATATCTTAATTAATTAAGATTAATTATTTATTAGTTTTTAAATATGTACATCTTTTAATTGATCTAAGTGATTTATTTATTTTAAATTTCTGCTATATTATATAAAGCAATAAAAAAAGGCAGACAATTAAAATCTATCTTATTTTAAAAGCCCTTAGCGCCAAACTAGTTTAGTTTGAATACTTTGGTAATGTGGCAATACCAAATTATAAAAAAGACCGTCTTTATATAGTTATACAAGTCATGGGGGAGCGCGGGGCTACTTGTATTTTAATTATTTTTATATATACTTATAATAAATATTAAATTTTAACCATGTGTGTATTTTGTCATAAGCTTTATGTAAATTTTGTTAAATCAAATTAAAACCTCCATAGGGGTTTGGGGCTATTAGTTGCCTTGACATAATTTTGTATTTTTTGCATAAAATTTTTTGGTGATTTATTTTAAACTAACTAAGCTTTATCTTATAATTGGATATTTTTTTAAAAACCGTCCGATTTAGATTTTTATTTGCAATATAACATATTAAATTGTTATTTAAACAAAAGAAAAAGTAACGATTGAGGGTAGTTGTAAAGCGGCTAGTGCTAGCCATTTCTCATGTATCTTACCCATTATAAACAAATGACAAGATTAACAAAAATTTCGTTTAATATTTTTACTTATAATAATTTGGAAGAGGAATAGACTTTAATTTAATTTTACATTACTCTACTATCATTTTCCAATGTAAAGCCCGTCTTTTATGGCTACATGTTGTAGTCGCTGACTACATTATGAGTAGAAAGCACAGCTGCGCTTGCAAGAGAGTACGGGAAATGTATGCTCTTTGTGGAGAATGTTGTATCATGGCACACTCACACAAAACCCCCCCCTCTCATCTTAGTTTGCATATTTAGTAAAGTCTGTATACGCGTAGTCCCTCTCCCCCTCCCCATTGCTCTTACGCATTTTAACTCGGATCTATATACAGACGCGTAGATATACATGTAAATATCCATACGCGCGTTATTATTGGGATTAATTATTATTTTTTGTTCACAACATAACATATGATGTGGTTTTTTTCTCGTTATAACATATAATATTCCTCGCCGATTCTTATTGGGAAAATAAATTATTCTATGAAATAAATTATGAGTAAAGTAATTGTAAGGTAAGAAACAGACATTGTCTTTACAATAGTTGTAGTCGCTGACTAAATTATGAGTAGAAAGCACAGCTGCGCTTGCAAGAGAGTACGGGAAATGTATGCTCTTTGTGGAGAATGTTGTATCATGGCACACTCACACAAAAACCCCCCCCCCTCATCTTAGTTTGCATATTTATTAAAGTCTGTATACGCGTAGTCCCTCTCCCCCTCCCCATTGCTCTTACGCATTTTAACTCGGATCTATATACAGACGCGTAGATATACATGTAAATATCCATACGCGCGTTATTATTTGTTAATTATTGTCTTTGTTCGTATAGAACAGATGTAGTTTTTTCCTTTTCATTTAGATATAAATAATTTCGCTTCACTAATTCGCGCGGTTACTTGGGATTAATTATTATTGAAATAAATTCATAAAACATAAATTAAAGTTAAGGTAAGTAAAATATCCAATAACATGATAACTTAAATCTTATTCATGATAATTGTTAAAACTTAATTCTTTTACCTTTTCTATCATTAATAATTAATTTAAAGAGATACTTTTTTTATTCTTTTATCACTTTCTTACAATGGCGTAACCTCGCATGTACGAAGGGAAGTTAATACCATCGTTGTCAGGTCCAAGGTTACCGTTATGGAGTTCATAGCTCCCAGGTGATTATGGTAGGCGGAGTTGCATTTATGCGAGCTACGCCTGATGACAGTTTTTTTACACTTAGTGATGTCGCTGGTGCCTATGTCGGCGCCGATAGCTGATATGTGGTATAGCGACGTCACCTATAATTTACCGGAGATATCGTACGCTTTGGTCGAGAGGCTAGCGGCTCTTATAGAGGAGCGGCCTGGACGACTTAGAGTGACGAAGATGTTTCTGTCTTGCTCGTATGGGGGAAAATCAAAGAAACAATTGGGGTGAAGTATCCTATCCCGAACCCAACGACGCTCAGATGCTCTGGCCAAAACGCTCTCCCCCTAGCAAGCTTGAAGGGTATGGTGCGTTTGCGTTTCAATTTTTACGGTCAACGGTTTGCGTTTCAATTTTTACGGTCAACGACGAAATTAAATCGAGAAGACCAATCAAGACCGAACAGGAAAACGAGCCTGGTAATGTTCAATACAAATCGAGGTCAACAACTCAAATTCGACGACAGGGCTTAGAAGTTAACGATCAGGTCGGTGGAGGTTATCGTGAAGGGTATGGTGTTGTAGTCGCTGACTACATTATGAGTAGAAAGCACAGCTGCGCTTGCAAGAGAGTACGGGAAATGTATGCTCTTTGTGGAGAATGTTGTATCATGGCACACTCACACAAAACCCCCCCTCTCATCTTAGTTTGCATATTTAGTAAAGTCTGTATACGCGTAGTCCCTCTCCCCCTCCCCATTGCTCTTACGCATTTTAACTCGGATCTATATACAGACGCGTAGATATACATGTAAATATCCATACGCGCGTTATTATTGGTTAATTATTGTCTTTGTTCGTATAGAACAGATGTAGTTTTTTTCCCTTTTCCTTTTAGATATAAATAATTTCGCTTCGCTAATTCGCGCGGTTACTTGGGATTAATTATTATTGAAATAAATTCATAAAACATAAATTAAAGTTAAGGTAAGTAAAATATCCAATAACATGATAACTTAAATCTTAATCATGATAAATGTTAAAACTTAATTCTTTTACCTTTTCTAACATTAATAATTAATTTAAAGAGATACTTTTCTTATTCTTTTTATCACTTTCTTACAGGGAGAATAAATTCTTTTTATCACATAATAATAAATAAAAGTTAAGGTAAGAAAATATATACAAGAGTTAATAAACATAAATCATAATAAACTTTTATCATAATTAATCCAGATTGATATAATCATGTTTTTTGGTTATTACACTACAATAACATTAAAGCTATTCTATCATCTGAACAAGGCTTTGATTTGCCCCGGGCACTTTTGGATTTTTATTTTTAAATTAAATTTGTGACAAAACTAAAACTATAGTAAAAAGCTATCTCAAAAATAAGGTCTATCAGAAAATTTAAAAAAATAAATTTTGATATTTTTTTAAACATGATTAAATATTTTAATGGCCATTCTAGCCCTGGTCTCCCATATCCTTTTTTTACAAATTGAAACAAATCAATATACCAGTTCCATTTTGAACTTTTAAAATTGATTTGATCAAACTCACTCCACCATATAATTTTATATAGCCTTAATAGTCTTTTTAATTACTTTATTATTTAACTATTGAACTAATATATTTTCAACTGCTAGGATGTTAGATTTTAGATGGCGCTGTATAAAAATTTAGCCCCCAACACCCAGCGCCTCTGGTAAATTTTTAATATAATTTTTTAATTTAAATTTGTATTCAAATTCATAATATAAGTTTACTATATTGCCAATACCAAAACAATCAAAAGTTTATCCTCGACATTTGCTACACTTACAAACTCGCACGACTAGCACTATGACCAAGGACGTGACTAAAAAAATTGGATCGAATCCAGCTTATGAATATAAGTGGTTTAAAATTTACCCATTTTAACTTTAAGCCCGATCTATTGCACTGACTTATCTTCCGGTGTTAAATGACTTATTATTTTAAACGTTAAAAGGCACGCACGATATTCTTTGGCCTTTTGTTTATTTCGAGCGGGCCGGGAAATCCATAAGATGAGCTTTTTGGCGGGTCGGCACTCAATATGTAAGCAAAACAGTCATATTTTTCCCTATTTTTCTTTTAAAAAGGCTAGGTCAGGTTAAAAATATGAATCATTTTGAGCCGAACCATAATCAACTTTACCTCTGTCTTACAGATGACTAATGGTACAAAGTAAAAACAACTATTAAGCATCCGACTATAATTTCATGACACATTAAAAATCACGTAATTACAAATACGACATATTCATTTGTGTTCACACTTAATCGAGCGATACTTATCATTCAAATTATAACTACAACATAATTTCAATTTCAGTATCGATATTTCGTGGAATAATCTTTTGGAGCAACGACTAAACCTCGCCCTTTACGCGCTCCCCTGTATATAGTTTCAACGATGTCGATCATTTCACCTTTGTCACTCAGGGCCCAATTAATTTTATTGTTGTTCCCGGTTCCCAAATCGATCATCATATGTTTGTTGCGATAAAAAAACATGGTAGTACAAGGGTCGTATAACTCGTACATTTTATTGAAGTCCGGTACTTTGGAGATATCTACCAAGTAGATGACGGCAAAATTTTTCACTTTCTCGGCGATGCCATACAAAATTTCATCCATCTTCATGCAAGTTGGGTCCCAGTCGTGTCCAAAACGGATGACTACTACTCTATCTTCTTCAGTTAGTATAGCCTGGTCCACTTGCCACCCATTTTCCAAGTGGGTTAACATGTACGACATGGTGGCTTAGCTAGTTAAGCTAGTAATACGTGAACAAATAAATTAAATGTTAATATTGAGAAATTTATCGTATTCGTGCGAAAAGGAATACGATTTAAATAAGAAGGTCCAGAAGGGAAGAGTTATTAGGAATTAATTGGGGGAACTTAAAGGAAAATTGGGCCGTAAAACGATAAATTATTGGGGGATGGCCGGGCCGCGAACAGGCTCACGCGCGTACGCAGAAATATTTCTCAACTGTCTTTATTACATGGCATTAATATAATCACAACCAAGAAAATATATATAATAATTAAAAGATCGCAATGTCAAAATCGCATACGATAAGATGCGTATATCGAAAATCACTCACGCGTAAGAAAAATAACAAATACGTATCAGCGCGTCGGGGGGGGGGGGTATACGCGTACTAGAAATTAAATGTAAAAGAATAATGGTCTACGCTATGAGTGTACAACGTGTAAGATCAAAAGATTGTACCGCGTGTTGAACTCTTAACTTTAATTTTTGAATAAGATGAGATGAGGGGGGGGGGTGTGTGGGAAGACATCTTCATCATCGTATCTCTGGATACGCTAATTTCATTCTTCGTGTATGGGTACACGACATCTTTTCCTTTTAAAAGTCGAAGACTTAATGTATTTTCGATAGAGTTCTAAGAGCTCAGTGCAACTATCAAGGCGGCGTTATTAACATTATAAATTTCAAACATCTGGCATCGAATACCAACTCTGGCCTTTGCTCACACGACGACTGATATATGTAAAAATCAGAGATAAAAAGGCAACGTCATGACTAACGGATTTTTCTTCCAGCTCTGTGACTCACCTAGCAACAGCCTTGACAAAACTTATAATTAATATAGATTGTAAACTGCTATCTTGAAAATTATCCTTTCTTGCCCACGAGCAGACTGTCAAATACTAGTCAAAGAAACTGCGGGGGGGGGAATTTTAATATTGGTTAACAATATAATTTTCATATAATAAATATATGTAAATAAATCAAGTGTATAATTCTGTCTTACAATAATATTTTAGCGGATTAAGAATTTAGGCCTTGAGAATTAGTTAGGGATGATTCTGCATAATTGATATTTTGAATAAAATCAGTTTCGGGATCTTCATTCGTTCGAAGAATTCCGCCATATGTTCTCAGACATATTGGAATTTCCACTGAATTATGTTTGCGGTTTAAATTTGGTAGCCAATTGTTCGAAGGAATTGTTTTCTTCCTCCGTCTCCCAATATTTCCGAATCATGGATTGGTTCGATTGTTTTAGTAGAATAATCTTATCCGATATCCCTGCGCTGTGACGGTTGTTCATGGCAAACGGGATTGGAATAATTTTATTCAATATCCCTGCACTGTGACGATTTTTCATGGCAAACGGGATGTTCCTGGAATAATTTTATCCGAATAATTTTATCCATTCCATTCAGAAGAAGGGGGGGGGGCGGCAATTTGAATTCCAAATTAATTTTTCTGTATAAATTATTTCCTTTTTCGTTTTGTAGAATAATTCCTGGTTTCCTCCATCGGGCGTGAGTAGAATATCTGACACCAAATATCGTATTCGTGCGAAAAGGAATACGATTTAAATAAGAAGGTCCAGAAGGGAAGAGTTATTAGGAATTAATTGGGGGAACTTAAAGGAAAATTGGGCCGTAAAACGATAAATTATTGGGGGATGGCCGGGCCGCGAACAGGCTCACGCGCGTACGCAGAAATATTTCTCAACTGTCTTTATTACATGGCATTAATATAATCACAACCAAGAAAATATATATAATAATTAAAAGATCGCAATGTCAAAATCGCATACGATAAGATGCGTATATCGAAAATCACTCACGCGTAAGAAAAATAACAAATACGTATCAGCGCGTCGGGGGGGGGGGGGTATACGCGTACTAGAAATTAAATGTAAAAGAATAATGGTCTACGCTATGAGTGTACAACGTGTAAGATCAAAAGATTGTACCGCGTGTTGAACTCTTAACTTTAATTTTTGAATAAGATGAGATGAGGGGGGGGGGGGTGTGTGGGAAGACATCTTCATCATCGTATCTCTGGATACGCTAATTTCATTCTTCGTGTATGGGTACACGACAAAATTGGACATACAAGATTGGTGAGAAGTTTAAATTTAATATTTATTCTACAAATCAAAAAACTAATAAATATAAAATTAAAAAAAATAGTAAATTCGTTAATTTCAATATTTAACCAAGCATTTTGTGGAAATTTTTAAATAAGCTTGTGGTATCCATAAAGTACATAATTAAACAAACAGATTACATCACAAGTACACTATTTTATAAAAAAAAAATTATATATGCTCCACTAATGTAGCCAAGAGAGTGGAGATGTGAGGAGCATTGTCAAATAAAGTTATTATTTAAAAACTATGAATTAGCCCACCAAAATAGATTTCCACATTTTAATATCCCCTTTCAATAATGGAATTACTTTAAAGGTATTTGTGTGCTTTATAAATAAAAGTATTCTTTATATACAATTAACAATTTATTGATATTTAAGGGCTTCAAATGCAAATATGTTCGAATGTTAGGAGAGACATTAAAACAAATCTGGCTAATCTTTAGGTAGTGGAAGTTAGGGGAAAAATTTTACTAAGTAGATCTGCTTATTTGTTTTTTAAAATATATTAAAAAATTTTAAAAACTAACACTTCCTATTTAAATGATAAAATTTAATTTATCTAATTTTTGGACAACATTTACAGCATTCTAAATATAAAGGATATTTTAAACCAAAGTTAGTTGAGTTACTAAATCTAATTCCATATTAAATACAGGTTTATAATAAAATCTATATAACATAATGAAAATCAGTTTAAGTTTCCTAAAAAGAAAATAAGAACCTATTTTGCTATAGATGCAAAAGAAAAAAATGAGTCGATTTATAGTTAAAACTTTATCTGAAATTAAAAATTGTCCCTTATAAAATTAGATCACCAAACATTTCTAGTTTAGTTACCTTTTTAAAGAATATCGAAAAATAAAATACTTCTAGAATAGCAGCAAACTGGTACAAACATTATTTTTTAAAACATCATCTACACATAGACCGCTCATGCTCATCTCGCTGAAATGCTCATCTCGCTGAAAACGCAGCTAAACGTATTATAATTGGGTTAGGGTCAGGGTTAGGATATATTTAATATCTATATATGTTATATAACTTAATATATGTATATATGTTATATAAAGATATATATAATGAAATAATATTAGCAGTTACTGAATCTGAACATTCATTCATACTTTAAGATTGGTGCCTTAAGTGAGCTGAGTTTTCATTGAGTTGAGTACAATTCCACATATACTAATAAAGCTATAGACTGCCGAACAGCTGGTTTTACTATTAAAATCATTCAGACACCAAAATAGCTGCCATAATGTAGGAAAAATTTAACAACAGGTATATTTATACTTCTCCACGATAAAATTTAGAAGAAAATATATAAGACTAATAGTAAGTTAGAACAATAAATTTTTCTGAATTCTATTGTTTGGTTGCAATTTCCTACAAAATGGCGCTTGCTATATTTGCTGGAAAATTATCAGCTGTTCGGCAGTCTATGGTTTTATTAGTCTATGCATCTACATTAGTGTTGTTAATATGCCAAAATGCTAAAACCATAACCTATGGTAGTAGCATACATCTCGCCCATTACCATCATTATAACTAGCACCATGCTGCTTAATAACCGGATTGCTATCACTGGCAGCCATGGTTGCTTGGTTGAGAGAGATGTAACTAACCGGGCATTTGGCAGATTGAATTGATATAAACCGTGGTATCGAGCTGGGTTGTTTTAAACTAAACATGGTTTTTAGCAAATTTAATCTTAGCTTACTTTTAGAGCTGGCAGCTGACATATAATGCTAATCAATATTTTTCAATCATATAATTAATCCAAAAATGGTGATAAAAAAATTAAAATATATTATAAAGAACTTTGCCCCCCCCCCCTTTTTTTACCCTTTTCACCAGGGGGGAGGGGGGTCTTTTGTCCCCTCTTAATTTTTACCCTCTTTCTCACCAGGGGGGAGGGGGGGGGGGTTTGCCCCTCCCCCTATTTTTTACCCTCTTTCTCACTAGTGGGGCACTATGCATTTATGAATCAACATCTGCCATACATTTGATTAAAATAAAATTGTAGTCAATGATTTAAGATTACCACTTTTGAAATATCAAAATAAAGTTTTAGCCTAAGTGGTGGAAAATATTTAAAGGGGTGGCCACTGAGGGACAAGGAGAGACAGTTGCTTCTATATGATAAAATTATTTTTGAATTATTTTTAGCATTAATTGCAAAGCTTCAGCCATAAATTCCTGTCATTTTTAAAACCATTATAACGAGCATTTTTTTAAATATAAATTTTAAAATCCTTCCCCCCCCCCGGTGAGAAAGAGGGTAAAAAACAAGGGAGGGGCAAAACACACCCCCCCCCCCCCCCCTTTCCCTGGTGAAAAAGAGGGTAAAAAAGGAGGGGGCAAAACCCCCCCCTACCCCCCCGGTGAGAAAGAGGGTAAAAAATGGGGGGGGGGGAGGCAAAACACCCCTAGCAATTAGTATGGTTGACTTGCACGTCTTATCAGATTTACGGGTATAAACGAGCTTAGAACCATCACTATCAAAAGTGTTTATCGTGAAAAGCGGGTCCCTTATGTAAGGTCCCGTTTTTTAATGATTTCGTCCCCCATGGTTTTTAATCTTAGAAAAATATCTATCAGGCGAGCGTTATTGATATAACACCGCCACATGTGCCGTTTTTTTAGCTACACGTAACCTAACCAATCTCCGCTAGCACACGGTTTTTAATTATACATGTTGACAATATCAACATCTAAACGCCCCTTAAGCATATATATAATGGCACATTCAAGTCTCCATGACAAAACCATATACTAGTGGCCGGTGTGCAGCACACCCACATATTCCTCAAAGGAAAAGGAGACTAGCACATTTAATATGCCTAATTTCTGCACACCCTTATCAAAGCAGACCCCTTGGCGAGACAGTCACTTTACTAATAGCAACTAAGTAATATGCCATAATTTAAAATTTTAACTTATATCTATCATGATAAATATTAAATTGAAGAATATTTTGATTTGGCCTAATATAATACTTATCAAAACTAAAATTCTAATTTATATTTTTTATCAAACAATAAATGACTACGGAACCACGATTTTATAAAGAAATTAAAGTAGGCAGAATTAATTTTAATCAGCAAAATCACTGATCAAATTAAGTCAAGGCTAGAACTATAATTAGATGATCATGGGGGTAGCCAGGCTTTGGATTGGGGAAGGGGGGCAAAAAAAATTGTGAGCAAAAGTAAAAAAGATTACGGAATTTGTTTGCTTAACAATTCAGAAATTTGCCCTCAACCCGTAAACCCTAAATCAAGTTATAAAGACATGGGCATAGCCAGGATGTGGAAGTGGGAGCAAAAAATGTTTGAGTGTAAAAAATAAAAGAGATTATTCATAAAAGATTTTTTGCTCTTCAATTAATGCTCTGGCCTCAACACACATAAAAACTTATTATTTTTTATTACAAAATTATAAACATTAAATTATGTATTTGTTTCCATTGGCGTATATAATAGCGATGCTTTATGAGAGAATAAGTACCGCATTGCCCGGTAGTGTTATAATCAAAAAAACGATTGTAAGATTTACATACATAATATTCTGGCTATTGAGCGAAACATATATAGGATATATGGAGCCTTACATTATACTCTTTAGGTGCGGCTAAAATCATTTTATTAAGTTAATACTATAAATTATTTATACGATTATAAGCATAATCTGTCGGTGCCTAAACCAGCCAGGTGGCTGTTGTTATCGTTTTGTATATGAAAGTCATAAACAATTAGATTTTGCCCTTACTTGAAAAAATGCAAGCTCAAATTAATAATTGGAATGATGGCAAATTAGTCACATATTTAGATCCAACCAAATTTTTACCATTTGATGCTGTGACAATTGACTGAGTGGGTGGTTGGGTTTAAAAGAATACATTTTAAGATTGTAAATGAATAAAGAGGTCTATGATCAGCCAATGATTATGTTTTACATCAAAGTAGCCATAAAACAATTTCCTTAATGCAGATTTATAAAGAATTCAAAAATTATTGATTAAAACGGGTAAAATAATTAGTTGTTAATGGACACGTAATTAATAATGTACCCTCATAGATTTGCCTCAACGGAAAGAACTGACTGATTCTCAAAGACATTTAGTCTTATTTAAGTATCATTTGTGATAGTAATATTCTTATTGACTCAAACAATCCCCATTAATCAGGTGGCTTCAACGATATAACCATCCGTAAGTTAAATTAAACCACATTTTTTATTCCACAGTATATAGTAAAACAATATAACTTTAAGTTAAGGCACCTTGCAAAATGTATTTGATAGTGATTCATTTTAGTTATTTCCTCTTCCAGCCCTGTCGACAATATTTTTTAGCGTTCTGCTTTTTCTTCTCATACTTCGGCGTTTTATTCTTCCTCTGTTCCCTCTTAGCTTCTTTTACAGCCGTCTTTCGCTCCTTAAGGTTAAAAAGTTTTTTTTATCCAAAATCAAGAATTATGATACATTACTTTCTTAGTGTTGGGAGACTCGTCTCGCGTTCGTACAAAATTTTTGCGGGCACCTTCACCATTGGCACCTTCATTTTCACACAAAACTTCATTGTCAGACTCTCCACTACTTGATTCATCGGAGTTAGTCGAGTCGTTGGAAGAGAGGGTTTGCGAACTCGAAAGGGAAATAAGATCATCTCGCTTAAGATCTACAAACTCATTTTGGCCAGGCTCATCACTTACTGCTTCCGGCATAACAAAATTTTTACGCTCGACGCTCGCCATTGCATTTGAATCTTCAGGAAGATTTGTTTGGGCTTCGGGAAGTGGATCTGAAATGAGAGAGGTGTTGTCGTGAGAGGTATCGCTAATCTGGGATACTAAAGAAGATGCTTCGCTGAGTGTGTGCGTTCGGCTGTCCTTTTGACCAAAACTTTTTCCTTCCAGCTTTTAAATTAAAAAATATATAAACAACACGTCCTAATTTCTTGGGAATTAACAGGAACAAAAAAATGAAGTGTTAAATTGAAGTAGTGTATGGTACAAACAGATTTATATCACAAAATCGGTCAGGAGTGTATTAAAAAATATAGAGGGGCTGACACAATTTTCATTAAAGTTTGCAAGGTAAAAGTTCACAATTAGATATTTTTCGCTAAATCCGGGGAATGGGTATTTTTACCAACCACACTCTGAATCAAACCCTGGGTACAAGCATTACATGATTCGTATTAATATAGCTTTAACGATGTCTTGAATTAAGGCGGTCGCATATTTATAAGTTAAATTCACTCAAAAACTTTTGTAAAGCAAAAAATGTATGAAAGAAAACAACGGATTAGAGGGAAACTTACGTGGCGAACGGATGCTCCCAAGCCACTGAGCCGGCAATAGTAAAGCTATAATGCAATCATAATATTAGATTTACAATTTCTTAATCTATATTAAATTATGAATACCTCTTTGGTGAGGCCCAAATTAAGGGAATCTATATCTTTCTCATAATCCACCACTTCAACCAATCTGCGGGGAATGTAGGCATGTTTGAATACCTGCAGCATATTAACGCAACATTTAAAAAAGAGAGGGAATAAACAGTATAAAGATTTTTAAAACATTTAAATATTAACAAAATAACATTAGTTGATTCTTATTATTAATTATTTAATTACCTATATTTAATAATCATAACTAGAAACCAGCAACTCGCCTTATCGACTTATTTGGCCAGCCCTTTCAAAAAATTCAGAAGGCCGGGCCAAGCCCAAGTTGCCTTTCACATAGACATTTAATCAGAATATCTAAATAATCATTGCTAGAATTGTTCATTATTAATTATTCCCATCTCAAACAGGTACTTCTTTTTGACAGTGGCGACCAGTCATTAATATTTCCCTAGTGCCACTTGTAGCCGGACGTATATAAAATATTAAATATAAAAATCCTAAAAATTTAATAAGCTTCGCTCTTCAACTACTTTGAATTTAAAGATTTATGGATCCACTAATTTCGCAGATAATTAAAAAATAAGGAGTAAAAGACAATATTGATTAATTTTTAATGTGAACAATTAATGATTAGATTCTATAAAACATAAAACATCCTAATCTGAATAATTTTAAACTTGAGCCGTCATGTCTATGCCTGGCCCAAGCCCGCATGTTCTCTTACTACCCGTCCAAACCCTTGATATATCAAAAAACCCATCCAGGTCAAGCCCTTGAGCAGGGCTTTTAGGCGGTCTGCGGACAAGTAGTCTCTATCAAAAAACACTTTAATTTTAAGTAAAATCACAATGATTTTTAACCACAGACATTCTCAAATCTCTTTAATTATCATTATATTAAAAACCTCGTCGTCCATTCCTTCTTGTTTAGCGTTAGTATCGGTATGAGAGGTGCAATGGTGCGAGTCTGTGGGTAATTTGGATGATCTGTGCAAAACGGATTGCTCTATTCGATCCAGATAATCATCCCTATTGTCTACATTTATTTGTGGATCCGTAATAAAATCAAATAATTCACGCACCGTCATGACATCCACCCCGTTTTTCTTGAAAAATTCTGAACAACACGTACAATTGCAAACATTAATATCAAAAAAATAAACGATAAAATGTTGAAATTAAAGGTGTTTTCAAATTAAGCCCCAGCTTTTAATTAGCAGTGCAAAATGAAGAGAAAATAATATGTACAACCCTTAATAGCAAAAGTTTGAGGTTTTTTGTTAAATTATTTCGCTAGAGAATTTTTTAGGAACAAAATGCACCAAAAATTAAGTGAATAGCGCCATTAATTTCAAAAATATGACAAAGATAGTAAAATCTATACAACGCGCTTGAGCGTGATTTTGGCCCTTTTAAGTCCATAACTTAAAAAATATAGGTCCTAAATCGCTAAAATTCTCAGAAATTACTATAATACATGAGGCCTGCACCCTCACCAAAATTTATCTATACCTAAGATACTCGGTCGAAAATCGTCTTTTTTTTGACGATTCGACTTTGTACCGAAATTACAAAAATACAGATTATAACAAACAAAAGGCATAGAGTAAAAAAAACAATGTTAAAAAACCCGTTATATTAGTAATGTCCTTGCGCAAAAAATCGAAAGCCCGCGGGTGATCCCATTCCACCGATTGAGAAACGTCTATCACGTATAAATCATCGTTGTGATATAGTAAGTTAAATTCGCTCAAATCTGCGTGCACCAACTTGCAGGATCTGTAAAGGTCCCATAGCAGAACCACGCTCTTTAAGTACATGCGACAGTATTCCGAAACTAAAAATAGTGTTATCCAATTCAAATATTTTTTTGTGAGGAAACAAAGTTTATTAGTTTTATCAGGGGCATAAAGCATAGACAGACCTATTAAACATATAAACCCGTTCTTTGATGCAGTTAAGAGTTGAATTTCCATTAAAAAATCTCCCTTAACCTTTAAAGCAAGTAGTTCATACATTTTTAATAAGGTTTAGGTTAAAACAAAATTCACATAATAAATTATTATCAAGGAAATAACTAAAAAGGGTATACACAAAGCTTTAAAACGTTTTAAGAAGTCTTCTCGAAGCCAATTTACGCCAAGATAAATATTGCCGTTGAAAAAAAATTAATTATAAAAATACCGTTTTCTCATAAAATATATGCTTACATTTCAATCACTAGTAAGTTATTACATTTTGATGTGATCTATAAACATGGTTTAAAATTTTATGGCGACTCATATTGTTAGATAAGTAATGTAAAGAGTTAAAAATGCGTAATTTGACAATAGTAAAACATATTTAATCTTAGAAAAAACGACTCTAATAGGTTACGTACTAAGACATAAACGCAAAATAAGATAAATGAATTTATACAAGGACAGTAAAAATTTTAGCGGAAACATCGAACTAAAGTTGCTAATATTATTACCCGTCAAGGAGGCATCTTTCAAAAGGGGAGAAGGCCATCCATCCTTCCCCAAAAATTCCATCAGGAGAACGTGTCCTTTGAGTAACAACGGTTGGGGGCATTTGATGCCAGCTTTGTACATTCTAATTTTTAAATCAAACACAAGTAGTAAAATCAATCGGGCACAAAAACAATAATTGGATTGAGATCGAAAAAAAGTAAAGCCAATCAGCGGTCATTAGCTAGTGTATTTTTAACATAAGCATAAGTCCACAGCCATTAAAAACCCGTATAAATTTCCACGGCAATTATTGAAAAATTAAAAGTTGGACGGACAGGACAAGCAAAAGCGAACTCATAAATGCATAGCAATTAATACAAGATAAAAACAAGCTTCCAGATTATTTAAAGCTATTTCTAAGTAACAACTAAGTTGAAGCATAAGCGTAATCGAGATTTGGATTCCAAAATTTCGATAATGATTTTTTTCAGTCAACGAGATTATGGTTGAAGATAAATTTAATTTAAAATGAAAAACAATCATTTCTTCATCTACGAAAGATTGTAATATTTTTTATAATGATGTCGAGCTAATAAATCAAATATATCACTAATCTGAAGAACTCGCTAACAGAGTCTGTGGGAAACTATTATTACTATCATATCTTAAACTTTACGTATGAACTAGTTATAGCGCTAGGTCTATAATAAACTTAATAGAATCAATTTAAATTAAAAAAAAAAGTTGTGTACCCAATTAAAATATTTTTTATGGGGGGGTGTTTGAAAGATCATGATTTTATAAAAAAAAGGCCAGTACTCACTGAAAAAATTTGTTTCAAAACAATCCTTAATACAAAGAGTGGGATTCCAAAGGATTCTACACGTAACCATCACTTGCAAATACCACATATCAGTTTTTGAGGTTTTTGTTGTCGGGTTAAGGTATAATTAACACGGATGGGGTCCTTGAGACTCCAAGCGTTTTCAATCTTTTAGCATACAATTTTGGCCACGCCCTCAAATAACGTTATTGTATATCAACTTAGGTGTGAAAGTTAAAGGGCTAAGTCTGCAAAGTTAAATTATTTTTTTTTGATTATTTCCAAGTTATAGCTATTTAAAGGCCTTAACACCCCCTTACCATCCATGGTACTATATTAAACCGGACCAACGGAGTGTTAAACCCCGACACTAGACTATAATACTACAACGTTTAGTGGCTAGTAATTATTGATAGCAGAACTAAGTGTATTATAATCAGATAAATATATCAAAAATATGATTTAAATAAAAAACAAATTAAAATAGATTGTTATACAAGTGATTAACCTAGTCAAATTTCTCATCTCCTTTTCGGCCCAGGTGCGAACCATTTTGCGTGGGTTGTGGCGACAGTAACCTTGCCTAAACCTAAATTCCCCGGCAACGTAACGATCGCGATCTTTGAAAATCAGGATTGACGTCTTGTATATCTGTAGCAATATAAAAATTAATTTCGAAATATCGAAAGAAATCATTTCATTTGCTATGCAATTTATACACTCACTTTCGGTTATACTGTCCTGTCCAACTTGGATTTATTGATATATTTCCGATTAAATTATAAAATAAAAAGTGTTAATGGTAAGGAGCAGCAATGCTTAATCCCATTTTAAATAAGCTTTAATTCTTAATGGGTGTAAGTAACAATTAATTTAGTTCTCGGTTTGTAAAAATGGTTTAACTCATGTTTTGCTTTTAATTTTTAGTTCACTAAAGCGGTCATGATTAAATTGTATTGATTGGGCCATCAAGTCATACCAGCAAAACAAGAATGAAAATCTTTTGTCAGGCTGTGTATTAATTTTTAAGATTTAAGATGAGAGTTTAGGCCTCGCTAAGGCATAACTAGGGGAAAAATCTTTTCTCGCTAGTCAAAGTTATCTTAATTTAACCAACTTACAGTTTGATTAGCATGTCATGCTTATACAATGGTCAAAGGGAATGTTAACACTTATATCTGGGCTAAGCCCAGGGGAGACCATTTAATTGGAGTTATGCCTGATATTTTGAAAACTTTGGAAATTTAATATATATAATATTGTATTTTAAGCGTATAACTACAGTTCAGGGCATCATGCATTAGGATATGTGCAGCTAAAAGTGCAAGTGTTCTAGTGCTATTTAATTTTGAAAGATGAAAAATTTAAACAGTTGCATAAACGTGCCTAATTAACTAACCCATTTCTAATAAGTACAAGAAATTGGTAGAAGGATTGAACCAGGGGAATATTACCCACAATTTTGCCTTTGAACATTACCCTAAAGCATTAAAAAACTTTTTGTTGTCTTTTAATCCATGATTTAATAGTAATGTAATAATATAATTTGAAAGGGAATTAACACTTTCTGCTAGGCCTTTAATCATAATCATAAAGCAGACTTTTAAGCTGACTAAATATAATTCACTTAAATATGCGCCATTAATTTAGGGAGTTACAATTCAGTGTAGAGTGAACAAAGGCTCTCTATAAATGGCAAATTTGTAAAGCAGCAGAATTAATATTAAAAAGAGGCTAAATGGGCATGTCAGACATGGTTTCTAAGATAAACCAAGCACTAAGTTTGATCCTATATTAAGGTTATTTGTACCTTTAATGTGGATATTAAAAGTGGTAAACAAAGTAATATACTAGTAAAAAAATGAAATAAAAAATTTGGATATAGAAAATGTGAAAAGGAAAAAAATATTAAAATAATTTTACTGTCAAAAAGTTATTAATTTTTAATAAGTTTAAAAACAAATTCAAGTTTGGTAAATTTCAGAGGCATATTAATATATTTAATCTAATTATTGAAGCATATCTTTTATATATAATAATATTTTATATAAATTCTTGTTTTTAACCTTTATAGCAGCTTGTAATTCATTATTCCTCGAAGCGTGATATACATTTGCTTCTTTACCAGTGCTTATACATCCATCAATAGTACTGATAAATCCTGAGTTTAAAAGTTTAAACAAAATCATTCTTGTCCTAGGATCCATAACTTGTTCAATTGTTGCCCTATCTTTTTTATCTTTAATTTTTATTCTATTAAATAAAATTTAACATATAACCATTTTATAAAATTTAAATTCTGTCATTTTTATAATTACAATCATGTTAAAATCAAAAAAAGTAACAATAAGAAAATGTCTTACCTTTGATTTTCAATTTTCTTATTTTTTTCATTAAGATAGTTCATAACATGATTTTTTAATTCATGTTTATCAGTATAAGGGCATATATTTATATGGCTAGAATATCTTTTATATTTTTCCATGTGAGACATAGCATATTGTGAAGTATTACAATCAAGCATTTTACTATCCATGTTAAATTTTTTGAAGTTTTCAAATAAGTGTAACTCTTATAAGGCATATAATAAATATAATGAAACTTTACCATCATATTCATCATCTTCCGAATCTTCTTCCATTAACACGTTTCTTAAATTCTGAGTTTTTTGACTCATCTTTAATGATAGTTAAGTGGCCTTTGCTATGTATCCTCGGTTTCAAGTGATAAATAACGAATCGAAAAACGCATTTCCAACATTATATTGTCGAGCGCACACATTACGTTCGTTAATTTGTGGGTCTAAAATTAGGAGTGTTGTTATTTGTAAACAGTTACAACAAGTTAAGAGCGCGATTGTGCGCTCGGGAATAGAACGTTTGAGAAAGGCCTTATAAAATTAGTTAAATTTGTAATCGAGAATATATAGCCTGTGCATTTAAAGATAATACATTTGTCAACTAGTTGAAAACCTATGATACCGTGACTCATATCTTACTAGAAGATTTTTCTCAATTTTTTACCATTACCAGAGACATTCCCGGGCGGGGGGGGGGGTGTTTTGCGCCTGTCAATTTACAAAACAAACAGCCATTCTCCTATATTAGTTTTAAAATAGGTGTAAAACGGGTTATAAATTGGTTAAGGCATTTCCCAAGTGCACTTTTAGGCTATATGTTTTGTGTTAGCACCATTGTCCTTTTGTGGCAACTTTTGATCAATAAGCCTTAAGAATGATCAATAATAGGCAAACATATCTCTTTGTGATCCCATCAGGAGACCTTTTTTAAGGGCAAGTAAATATTTAGCTGAATTAAACTAAAATTAAAACTGCCCCTAGATGGCAGTAATTAGAATACCCTTATCATCTAAATTGCGGCACTCGTACATCGGGGTATTATTTAATCTGTACTATATTTCCTGTTTTACTTGCTATATAGTATTAAGCTCTGATATTATAATATTAATTATGTTTGAAAACGAAAGTTAAATTTTAGTTCTTTTTATCTAAATTTTCGCATATTTAGATCATGGTCATGGGATTATCATAAGTTTTTAACACTGTGGCGCATACAATAAATTTATACGATGTCGATAAAAACATAATTAATAATTTTTGCCCCTTCAAAACATGTCCCATTGGTTTTTTCCCTTCTTCAGTTTGATACACAGGTGTTGCTAGTGTTGTTATGCGGCGCGCCATTTTACACCCACGCCTTAAAAGAAAAAAAAAACTAAGAAGCCGCACCCTTATAAAGGTCCCTCGTAAGACGCGCTTGCCTAGTGTAAGGTCCTTTTTTTACTAATCCCCTCCCCCATGGTCCTAAATTGTAGAAAATAGAACCGCCACATGTGCCATTACATTAGTCACATTAACCATCACACTGATTAAACAAATAAGGCATGAGGGTTGTACTATTTACTTTTTTTAACATAAAATAGCAACACTGTGGATAAATCAGTGGAGTAGTCTTTAATTTATTATTAGTTTACTTACACTTTATAGATAGGATAGCTTAGATTAACAAATTTGAACACACACACTGCACGCACAACAGCATATGTCGTGTTGATGATGATGACAATAACAACTATCTAATAACACCCCCTTAGCATATATCTAAGGGTCTATCGGGTCTCTACGAAAAAATAATAGACTACTAATGGTCGGTATTCAACACACCCACACTCAATGTCTTCACCAGAAAAGGAGACTAACAGTGTGGGTGTGGCTCTTTTTCATAAGACTACAATACCCCCTCAGCACACCCTAGGGCGCGCTATCTAGCGCGCCCGTCACAACACTAGGTGTTGCCTATACATATACACACGAAGTTTTTGTGTACATATAGTTGTTAAGTTGCTAATATGCTCCGACTTGGACTTAAACACATATATTGCAGATGTGCTTCGACACGTAAGCTACTAGATCAATCGGGGTAAAATGCGTGAGAGGCCAAGTTGTAACATTAAATAAAAGCTCAAGCAGTAAGGAATGTTAGCCTTACCACTTTAAATAAATAGCAGTTTTGTACAAGCAATTGCTGACAGCAAGTTGCTTATTTAAGCTCAGCGAATGTGTTCAGTAGCGTAGGGAAGGGAGGGGGGTTTTCGGATTAGGACCCCCCCCCCCCATGGGCAAATTTTTTTGAATCTTTTTCAAAATATACCGAAAAATTCAATGATATTAATAGGAATCTTGTTTGCGCATATAGAAATAATAGGTTATCATAATTAATTTGAAATTTAATTTTAGATAAAATATACTAATTACACTATTTTTACAACAATTTTTTGTCTTGAATGCGTGTTTTGTAATAAGAAGAATTTTAATTCTTAATTATTTCTCTAAAATACTATCTAAATCTCTAAAATAAACGAGGAAGATGCTGATCCAAACCAAATTTTAGCTATAGAGGTAATTAATTATTCTATTTTATAAGTATTTAATATGGTTAATTAAACTTATTAGTTCCTTGTTTATTGAATTTTTGATATATTGCTGTAGTTATGGTTTAATTTGGTTAGATGCGCTTATGCAAATAAGGTGGCGTGTTGTATCTTGCCAACAAATGGTGGGAATAATGTTTAAAGTAATGGGTGTGTGAATAAAATATAATGTAATGAGTTATGTGAATATGGGCACTAATTAGAAGCAGGCGAATATGTAAAAGCACGTCTCATATTAGTGGAGATGTGCAGTACATCGAACGTTCGGCATCCCTCATGCAATTTGAGAAGTGCATCGACAAGGTTTAAATAGCGAGAATTCAACCATGGAAGAATCAGATATTTATTTTGTTCGTTAGAACACGTTAGTCCTGCGGGAGTAGATATTTATTTTTCTATTCAGGACACGTCAGTCCTGCGGGGGGATATGTTACTTTTATCTTTTTGGTCCAGCGGTAGCGTGAACGAAGAAACAAACGTCCCAAACCCAATACGTTCACTGATCCTTATACATCACCCGACCTAGCCTTATTTGTTGCACGACTATTTCACCCCCCCCCCCCCCGGCCATCTTTCTGCTTCGACCTTTAATATTTCAGAAGAGCATTATCCGATCGATATCATATTTATGTTATAATCCAAGTGTACATATAGGTTATTTACTTGATAAAAAGGAGTGCGGACTATTATATATATATAACAAGAGACGAGTATAACAATAAAATACAAATAATTAATATTAATGTAAATGATAATTTTACCAAGCGTTTTGGACATTTCGTTCATGCATGCTTCATTTTTAAACATACTTTAAAAAATAATTTCTTTAGAAATTGTGCGTGCTGATTCTAGAGTAAAATCGTGCGTGCTAATTCAACTAAAACTTAATATTCCTTATGGTTTAGTAATAAGTTTACTTTTTAATCATAATGATATAGCGAACTTTATTATAGCAAATACAGCTGGCACCCCCAAAGCCGGGCATGGGCTTTTGTTAAAAATTGCGGGTCTGGCTTGGACGAGCGTTATGGTAATAAAACGGGCTCGGGACAGTCCTGGCTATTAGTAGGTCAAAACCTTTTTGTTTTAATATATGAAAATGGTGATTTTATGATGTTTATCAAATTTTATTATTGTTTGACTTTACAATATAAACAAATCCTTATCAATTTTTGCTTGCTATTTATTCATAGAACTTGTGATTCTTAAAGAAATGGATCCCAATGTTTTTATTTTTTAAAAAGAGGATCGTGAAACACTAAAAATATGTATAATTAGTATAAAATTAACCTGGCATAAAGTTTCAATTATCACCAATGGTTTTATGCAACTTCAAGTGCTACTAATGAAAATTTAACTTGTTGGAAGAAACAAAAGCCTGTTTGAGACTGATGTATTTAACATGATTAATATTGAACATTTTCAACATATAAATAAATAATTGTTTTGGTATTGACAAAAACGTTTAAAAAGCCGCAGAATATATAAGATTGTTGAGAAGGTGTAGGCTAAAAATCAGCAGGGCGAACTCGGGCTTATAATCTTAATTAACGGTCCCGGGGCGGGATACTTTTTGGTACTGGCGGTAAAATTAAGCCTAAAAGACCCATGCAAGTGTTTAGTTCAACAATTGGCCTAATTAGCGCAAACAGAAAAATTGGAGGGCTCTTTGCAATTCGGCATTTTTCACTAAAAACCCATAGATATTGATTTATATAATTTTAATTAGTTTTTGTTAACTAAATTCTTTGATTCTACTTAGATAATCCTCCCTCCGCCACTACTGTATATAAGCTTAAAAATTGTTTAATAGTATTATTTATCAGATATTTTTGAACCCCCCCCCCCCCCCATGAGGCAATCCTGGTTACGCCTATGAATGTGTTAATTACTTATGTGACATATCGTGTATCCCCTTTTACCTATCTCTTATAGTAGTGTTGTAAAAAACCAAGGGTTTCTATTGGTCGCCTGCAAGCGTTGACGTTTATTTTCACCCAGCCTTATCAGTGTTAGGTGAATTTTCTTGGGAGAGCTTTGGCGTTTGGCGCTTTTGTAAAAAAGACCTAAAGCGTTCTGGGTGAATGTTTCGGGGTGACCTTCGGCGTTTAGGTTTGGGTGTATTAAACACCTAAAGGGTGTGGGTGGATAATATTATTAACCTTTTGGTTTGGTTTTGGTCGTTTGGGGTGGGGCAAGCAAATATATCAATTTTAGGTAATAAACTTTTAATTTAAGAAAATAAAAATAGTTATATCATGACGTCACTGAGTTAAAACTTTTCTCAATGTGACGTCATAATGAAAAGTATTATAATTTATAATCTAATCTCTAGTAAATTACAGTTAATTATTATGCTTTGCTTATGCTGCATTATAGAAGTTATGATTTATTTATGAAAAAAAGATGGCTAAAATCTGTTTAATGATTTCAAAAATTATTTTTTAGACATGCCAAAAATTTTATAAATATCTATAAAAGGTGGGAAATTTCGCTTTATAGAATATTCTATAAAGATGGCTAAAATCTGTTTAATGATTTCAAAATTTATTTTTTAGACATGCCAAAAATTTTATAAAAATTTATAAAAGGTGGGAAATTTCGCTTTGTAGAATCTTCTATAAAGATGGCTAAAATCTGTTTAATGATTTCAAAATTTATTTTTTAGACATGCCAAAAATTTTATAAAAATTTATAAAAGGTGGGAAATTTCGCTTTATAGAATATTCTATAAAGATGGCTAAAATCTGTTTAATGATTTCAAAATTTATCATGCCAAAAATTTTATAAAAATTTATAAAAGGTGGGAAATTTCGCTTTATAGAATATTCTATAAAGATGGCTAAAATCTGTTTAATGATTTCAAAATTTATTTTTTAGACATGCCAAAAATTTTATAAAAATTTATAAAAGGTGGGAAATTTCGCTTTGTAGAATCTTCTATATAGATGGCTAAAATCTGTTTAATGATTTCAAAATTTATTTTTTAGAGACGCCAAAAATTTTATAAAAATTTATAAAAGGTGGGAAATTTCGCTTTGTAGAATCTTCTATATAGATGGCTAAAATCTGTTTAATGATTTCAAAATTTATTTTTTAGACATGCCAAAAATTTTATGAAAATTTATTTAAATATATATTTTTGAATTTTCTGCCTCAGCCAGGTGGTAACAATTTTTTTGAACATTTTAATATGGTTTAACTTTATAATTTACACATTTGCTAAGAAGATTAATTGCGATTAATCACAAAATTTAATTTCAAATATATTTTGAATTCCTCGGCTCTTGTAAAAGATAAAGACTTATTATTTATATAATGTCCCTTTTATTTTATATTTGTAGTAGTGTTGTAAAAACGGCTGGCTGGTTTTTCCCAGCGTATTGCTAAGCTTAGTTGTAAACAAGCTAATTAATATTCCTTAATCTCAGCATTTTACCCCTCTTTATGACAGAGCTTATGCGTCCGAGCAATATGGTAGCTATATATTTTTTATGATCCTTATAAGCATTGTAAACGCGAGGCCTAAGTCAACAGAATAGCATGATATGCTTTTTGGAAATGCCTTGTTTATTTTCTAAACACTTGAGAGGTTGGGTCAAAAATGCTAACACGGATGGTATTTGGGGTAATAATTAGAATTACCCCAAACTTTAAATAGCTATGACTTAGATATTTTATAATATAAATTTGTCAAAATTTGCAAGGATAATATTTCAACTCTTATACGTTCATTAATATATTAATTTGCCTATTTGATCAAGTGGTTTAAATATTATGCCTATAATTAGAGCAAACCTGAGGCAGAAAATTCAAAAATATATATTTAAATAAATTTTCATAAAATTTTTGGCATGTCTAAAAAATAAATTTTGAAATCATTAAACAGATTTTAGCCATCTATATAGAAGATTCTACAAAGCGAAATTTCCCACCTTTTATAAATTTTTATAAAATTTTTGGCATGTCTAAAAAATAAATTTTGAAATCATTAAACAGATTTTAGCCATCTTTATAGAATATTCTATAAAGCGAAATTTCCCACCTTTTATAAATTTTTATAAAATTTTTGGCATGATAAATTTTGAAATCATTAAACAGATTTTAGCCATCTTTATAGAATATTCTATAAAGCGAAATTTCCCACCTTTTATAAATTTTTATAAAATTTTTGGCATGTCTAAAAAATAAATTTTGAAATCATTAAACAGATTTTAGCCATCTTTATAGAAGATTCTACAAAGCGAAATTTCCCACCTTTTATAAATTTTTATAAAATTTTTGGCATGTCTAAAAAATAAATTTTGAAATCATTAAACAGATTTTAGCCATCTTTATAGAATATTCTATAAAGCGAAATTTCCCACCTTTTATAGATATTTATAAAATTTTTGGCATGTCTAAAAAATAATTTTTGAAATCATTAAACAGATTTTAGCCATTTTTTTCATAAATAAAATATTACTTCTATAATGCACATAAGCAAAGCATAATAATTAACTGTAATTTACTAGAGATTAGATTATAAATTATAATACTTTTCAATATGACGTCACAATGGGAAAAGTTTAAACTCAGTGACGTCATGATATAACTATTTTTATTTTCTTAAATTAAAAGTTTATTACCTAAAATTGATATATTTGCTTGCCCCACCCCAAACGACCAAAACCAAACCAAAAGGTTAATAATATTATCCACCCACACCCTTTAGGTGTTTAATACACCCAAACCTAAACGCCAAAGGTCACCCCGAAACATTCATCCAGAACGCTTTAGGTCTTTTTTACAAAAGCGCCAAACGCCAAAGCTCTCCCAAGGAAATTCACCTAACACTGATAAGGCTGGGTGAAAATAAACGTCAACAACTAAGCTTAGCAATACGCTGGGAAAAACCAGCCAGCCGTTTTTACAACACTATCTTATAGCATGAAACTTTGTTATTCTATATTTTAAAATTCGTATATGCTCATGGGCGTAGCCAGCATTGGAATTAAAGGGGGGCAATAATAATATAAGGAGCGGCAAAAAGATTATTTTTTAAAATATTAGCCCTAATTTGAATAAATATTACCAATTTTTTGGTCTAAAAAAGGGACGCCCCTCCCTGCCTACCCCTTTGACTAATATGCTTTTTTAAATTTCAGCAAAAAAAATAAAATAAAATAAATGCCCAAAATTTGTAGAGCAGAGCAACATATATAAAATTATATAATTCTTGGGTGACAAAAATATTTGAAAATTTATGTTAAATATAATAAAACATATTTTTGCCATATTAAAATAATTATAAATCATTTTAGTAGAAAATCGCGAAAAAATAAATTCACACCTTTAATAAAACTATCATTGTAACCATAAAATATAAAGTTAAAATAAAAACACATTGTCCAAAAATTTATACCTGGGTGAGACAGAATATTCCAAATTTTAAATTTAAAACAATGAAACCTATTTTTAGCATGTATAAAAACATGATTTTTAAAATCATTAAACAGGTTTTTGCCATCCAATACCTGAGAAAATTTCGCATCTTTTATAAAACTTTGCATTGTGACCCAATCTAAAAATATTATAAAATATAAAATACATAAAGCCGCATTAAAAATGAAAAAAATAGGTGAAAGTATATTTTAAAAACAATAAAACAACTCGGGCCTTCGGCCCTCGTGGGAAGGGGGAGGAGGAAAGGGGAGGAGGGGAAGAGAAGGGGGGAAGGGAAGTGGGGAGGGAGGGGCAGGAGCGAAGGGGGAACGACTCATCTATACTCCGTATAAAAGTAGCATATTTGCTATGCAATTTATGGACGAGAAAGGTGGGAAGAGGCGAGATTGCTTATAGGGGGGTAGTAAATGCAAAATGATTAATTAATTATTAATACAAATTTTCCATTTAATTAAAAAAAAATTGGCCTCCCGGGTATCGAACCCACTTCCAAGCGGTTTCAGTGCTAAACATGACGAAAAACGTGACAAGACATTCGGTGCAAGACATTCGGTGCGTGACAAGACATCGGAAAATGGGAAATTAATTGTAATAGGTCCTCAGAAGGTTTAATGGGTGTAGCCAGCATTTGAATTAGTATATTGTATAATTAAAATCAGCATTCAAAAATATCATAAATTTTATTATTATACTAGCTGACCCGGCAAACGTTGTTTTGCCATATTAAAAAAAATTTTAAAAAAATTAAAAAATTTAAATAAGAAAATTTAAAACTACCAAAAAATTTTTTTAAAAACTCAACTATACGAAAAATAACATTAATTATTATTTTTAGGTGGTTAAAAACACAAAATTTTACCTCAATAATGTTCGAATTTAAATTTTCACGAAGCAAATTTTTTTAAGTCAAATTTACCTATAATCAAAAAAAAATATCGCCCCTGGCCTTTATGATAAAATATAAACAAAAGGAGAATACGGATACGCATATAGTTTATTTAACGAAAAATAACAAATAATTGATATTTTTAAGGGTGGTTAAAAACACAAAATTTTACCTCAATATTGTTCGAATTTAAATTTTCATGAAGCAAATTTTTTTAAGTCATATTTACCTATAACCAAAAAAAAAAAATATTGCGCCTGGTCTTTATGATAAAATATAAACAAAAGGCGGATAAGGATACGCATATAGTTTATTTAACGAAAAATCAAACGTTGTTTTGCCATTTGCCCGGATGTATTAGCAGAATATATATCATGGGCGTACCCAGGTTTTGAATTAGGTGGGGGGGGGGACAGATTATTAAAAAATTTTGCTTGACTATCCAAAAATTTTCCTGCGACCTTAATTTAAATTAGGGGGGGGGGCAAAATATAATTTTTTTTTTAATTTTTAAGGGTATTTGTATTGAAATTTGATCCTTTTTTTAATTAGGGAGGGGGGCAGCCGCGCCCTCTGCCCCCTGGCTAATTAGGGGGGGGGGCATATAGATAAATTTCAATAGATTAGGAATATATTGAATATAATTGGTAAGTGTTTATTATGCAAAAAATTTTAAACAAATAGTTAAAGAGGGTCCAAGGCCCAGGCCCACCCAAGAGAGAAAACCTAGCTCCATGGCCCCCCCCAAGGAAAAAATCTTTGGCCCCCTGGCCCTTCAAGCAATTTTTTTTATTTTTATGTAATTAAGAAACAATATCATAATCATGGGCGTAGCCAGGGGGGAGGCTGCCCCCCCCCCTAATTAGCCAGGGGGAAGCAAGGGGCGCGGCTGCCCCCTTCCTAATTTAAAAAAAGAAGGATTTCAATACAAAAACTCTTAAAAATTAAAAAAATTATGTTTTACCCCCCTCCCCCACCCCCTTAATTAGCCAGGCGGGGGCGGGGGGCGCGGCTACCCCCCCCCCCCCTATTTGAACTTAACTCAAAATAATACAGATGCGTATTAGCGAATTTACACATAAATATAAATTATTTTGGTAAAATGAAATTTAAATTACGGTCGCAGGAAAAATTTTGGATAGTAGAGACCTTTTTTTTATTTTTTTTTTGCTCTCAGGAAAATTTTTGGGTAGTCAAGACCTTTTTTTTTAATCTGCCCCCCTCCCCTAATTCAAAACCTGGGTACGCCCATGGATATATCAACATATATTGGCACTTTGTTAAAAGTATTTTCATTTTTCTTCTTATTTAACGTGCAAAAAATTACAAAATTAGATTTTTAAATTTATTTAGCCACGCAGGAGGGGGGGGGCACGACCGTCCTATAATAATAAACTCGGGCCTTCGGCCCTCGTGGGAAGGGGGAGAAGGGAAGGGAAGAGGGGAAAAGGGGGGACGACTCATCTGTCAGAGGTCAGAAATGCCCGGCCCGGCCCGCTGCCCGGCCCGCCCGGCCCGGCCCACGGGCCGGGCCGGGCCGGGCAACTGTCTTAAGTTTTACTTTTCGGACGTGCCCGGGCGGGCACGCTGATAAGATTCGGGCAATTCGGGCATGCCAAAAATTTTATCAAATTGATTTTCCTCGAAAAAAGAAAAATTCGCTATGGGCTGATGATGAAGATGATACAGCATTAGATGAGTTCAATTCATACTTGAATGATGTTTTAGACAAGGACGTGGATGAAAAATTTTCCCTTTTAATATGGTGGAAAAATAAAGAAAACAAGTCACATTAAAGTTATCTAAAATTATAACTATTTTAGGTATCCTAAATTAGCAAGATTAACAAAAATACTCTTTGCCATCCCGGCGACGAGTGCTGCAAGTGAAAGAAGTTTCTCTATCGCAGGAAGATTAATAGAGGAAAGACGCACAAGATTATCCCCGGAAATTGTCGACGATTTGTTATTTTTACATAATAATTATGAATAATAAAATATTGTCATCTTTGTTCTGAACAATATGCCATTATTTAATGCTTATTTTGTAATAGTGGTTAAAAGATTTTGGGATTGGATAGTTTCTAGTCTAACGGGCAAATTTTATTAATAAGGCCGGGCAGCTCTAATGGTTTGGGCATGGCTGAGCGGACACTTAGAAGGGTTCAGGCGGGGAATTTAGTTAAAAATTTAGACCTGGCCGGGTTTGGGCAGAAAAATTTTAACAAATCCGACCTCTGTTTGCGACCTCACAAATTCGGGACTAACGGGCAAATTTAATATTTCGGGCCGGGCAATTCGGGCAGCTTTAACGATTCGGGCGGGCCCGGGCGGACACTTAGATGGGTTCGGGCGGGCTCGGGCGGGCAGATTAATTATAAAATCGGGCCGGGCCGGGTTCGGGCTGAAAAATTCTAACAAATCTGACCTCTGATCTGTACTTCGTATAAATGTATCATATTTGCTATGCAATTTATGGGCGAGAAAGGTGGGAAGGGGCGAGAATGCCTATAGGGGGGTATTAAATGCCTAATGATTAATTAATTATTTATACAAATTTTCCATTATAAACATAATGTAATAAAGGCAAAATGTAATATAGGCAAGGGTTAGGGTTAGATTTAGTGTTTGCATCTAGTTGCGTATTACATTAGTTTTTATGGCGTTTAGTGATTATGGGTCTAACAAACATTATATTATATAACAACACAATGTTAAGAATTTGCAGAATTGTTGGGAGAAATTTTTTGTTGAATTTGACAATTTTTAATTAAAAAAATCAAAAATTTGGCCAATGGTCACTTTTTCTCTATTGGTCAGTACCAACAGATACTCTATAAGTCAATGATAGCCAAAAAAACGGAAAAAAAATTTTGATGCTCACTTTGGCCAATGGTCATTTTTTCCATTGGTCAGCAGCCAGCACCCGGTAAAAGTGGATATAAATTCATAAGAGTAAAAAAAATGGAAAAAAAATTTTCGAATCACATTTTGGCCAATGGTCATTTTTTTCCATTGGTCAGCAGCCAGGACACGGTAAAAGTGGATATAAATTCATAATAGTCAAAAAAAAACGAAACAAAAAGTTTTCGAATCACATTTTGGCCAATGGTCATTTTATTCCATTGGTCACCAGCCAGCGGACGGCCAAAAAGTCATAATAGCAATGGTAGGAACAGGAACAATCATAATAGTCAAAAAAAAAACGAAAAAAATAATTTCGATTCACATTTTGGCCAATGGTCATTTTTTCAATCGGTCAGGAGCCAGCGGACGGCCAAAAAGTCATAATAGCAATGGTAGTAACAGGAACAATCATAATAGTCAAAAAAAAACGAAAAAATAAACTCGGATTCACATTTTGGCCAATAGTCATTTTTTTTCATTGGTCAGCAGCCAACGGACGGCCAAAAAGTCTTATTATCAATGATAGTTACAAGAACAATCATAAGAGTCAAAAAAACTCCGGGATTCTAACCCAAAAACTAGTTAAATTGCATAGCAATTAAAAGTAAACAACTTTTATTTATGTTTATTATGTAACATTGGTCAGCAGCCAGCGGACGGCCAAAAATAGTGTTTCGATCTCGTCTCGTCTCGGTCTCGAAAACAAAATCTCGTCTCGTCTCGGGAGCGATTATGAAAATCTCGATCTCGTCTCGGTCTAGAAAAATCTCGTTCTCGTCTCGTCTCGACGAGAATTCTCGTCTCGTCTCGACTTTTTAAAAAATATACACGAAATAAATTTTTTTCTCTCATTTTATAAAGAATATTAAATAAGTGTTAAAAAATCCAAATGGCAAACTTTTTTATTTTTTGAAAAACTTCAACACACACTTTTTAAAGACTTAGCGAGACACGATATCTCATTGACAATATAAAGATATGAAATAATTCATAAAGGTAACATTTTCTATGAAAAGTGCAGATTGAAAAAACTATAAATAAATTTGAAGTATAAAAAATTAAATTTTACTGTTCTAGCAAATTATAACATTTGTATCAAATTCACTGTGTTTGTCAACTCTAAATAGACTGATAAAATTATAATTTCGCTTATAGTTACTTAGTTGCACAATTGAGCAAACTGAGACCCTTTATTAACCCTGGCTAAAGCTTCAAAGTAAACTTTATCATAAGGCAAACGTTTAAGTCCATTGATATTACCATCACTAATTATAGCCTATAGTGTTTATTGCATGTTTACTGTGGTGTTCAACCTAAACCCCCCCCACACATACTTACACTTCGGGTTGAAGTTTTTAAAATGCTTTCGGGTCGGGTTCGGGTAGAAAATTTGAAATGGATTTCGGGTCGAGTCGGGTCCGGGTGGAAAATTTGAGAATGATTTCGGGTCGGGTCCGGGTAGATTTGAAAATGATTTCGGGACGGGTCGGGTTGAAAAAAAGTGACTTTGCAGTTCTCTAATGATTTGCGTTGAAACCGAGCTTGGGTTATAATTTTTACCAAAATTAGATTATATATAATTATTTTAAGCTTAAAAATTAATGAATATCAACCTAAAGTCAAGAACATGTATTGGTTACAAAAAATTTGGTGAAAAAATTCGCTTAGGAAAGAAACTTTTCCAAAATCATTTTATATACATAGACTTATAAAGCTAAAGTAAAGAACATATTTCTCTAACGACTAGATAGACTGCTTATCAACGCACAAAATGTGTACCCTTTTTTCCGCCATCTTGATGAGTACATGGTAAAGTGGTGATTATATAGATATTAGTAATTTTTGTAAATTAAATAATCTTAAAAAAGGTAAATAAAAAATTGAATTGGGGAGATATCAAAGACATCTAAAATAAATATCATGTTTGTTTTATAAATATAGCGCCATCTATTTTATGTATAATATTAATTTATCGACCTTCGTTCAAATTTATTGTAAACTAGTGAGAAAGGTAAATTAACTATTATTGGCCTAAAAATAAAACATTTTTATTCAATTTATTTCTTATATTATTTCTTAATTTATATTACGGGAATGATTATGAAAAAGAATTTTAAGATTTTTCAAAACTATTTAATTAATTAAATTTTTTAAATGTGTGTATTACAAATTATTAGAATCAATACTTTTGGAGATACAAGCGTTTGGGGTCTCTATACCCCATAAGGTCAATTAAGAAAATTTTTGTCAAAAATTTTTTTACTTAAAAATAGTAAATTTAGCATGTGTATAACATAATTAATATCTATAATTACATTTGTTTATTTTTATAGTTATTGATATTCCTGTGAAGCTATTTATGGTAACTTTTGTTATCAGCTGTTATGAGTAGTTTAATTTATGATTTTTATAATCCTCAAGTTCAGATTCTGATGGTAAAAATAAGATTGCATTGCCATAATTAGTTAGATAACTTTGTGTTTACATCAAGATGATCTAATTGAGAGTGAAAAGAAAGTGATTCAGTTGTGGATATAGAAGAGCTAGGACAGACTTTGCCAAAACAAAATATTTATATGGTATAGAAAATCAAGAATATTTTATATCCTAAAATTAATGAGAAATCGTGTACAAACTATTTTGTGGATAATCATTGGCTTTATGTGTGCATGTGGTACATAAAATGCAAGATATGTTAAACAATAAGCATGTTAGATAAACATTAAAATTGGATCCAAGATGGAATTTTCGTAAATTTATTATATTTTGATTTGATATACTATAAAAGTGTTAAATTTTGTTTGAAACAAGTTTAAAAGTCCAGATAATTTTTAATTAAATATTAAAATTAGTTTTAGTAATTCATTAGGCCTTTTACTCGATTCTTAATTAAGATAATAAAAAAATGGCTTAAGAGGCTCAAGATTTTTCCCATGGGGGGCCATGGGGCCCGGTTTTTTCTCTTGGGGGGGGGCCGGGCTCCCACGGCCCCCCTAACTACGTATTGTCTATAACCCCAGACAACCTGCTATGACAAAATTTTACTAATTCCTTTGAAACAATATTTGTAAAAATTAGGTCATAAAATAACAAAAAATAATAAAGGATAACATATAAAAATTATTGTGATATCTAAAGCTAATATTTATTTGCGAAAATTTTTGTTTTATATTTTGCATTTTATACATCTCTGTATGTGTAAAGCTATGGAATTGACCAATAGTTATCCAAAGTTCAAACCATCGCACCTAAACGGTTTCAACTCTTCGTGGATTATCTTCCTTGTGTTTAAAAGAATTATCACACCTATCATATGTTTTTTGAATTAAATGTTTGAAAGAATTGTGAGCTTAATTCTTAACAAATTTCTTAGCAAATATATATACAATTTGGAGAAAGAAAATGTTAAGATTGGAATTCTAGAAAGTATGACTGCATATAAAAATTTTAAATAACTTATATTATTTAGTACAATTTTATTATTGGGTTTTAAAATAATTTGCCTATTATGATTTAAAATATTGCTATAAACCAAGGGCTTTCTTCATATTTTTATATAGAAGCAATTTATTAGATTTAAGGTTTGATAGTTTTGGGAATTTAGATATAATTGAAAGTTTAAACATATATTTAATCCTTTTATAATAAACTAGTTTACTTGTTGTGTCATCTATTAGATTGTGTTCATGAGTATCATACACTGCTATGCTAATGCAAAACTAATTTAGCATATATTATTAGGTAAAACTCGTTGATAATGAACTTTACCCATTAAGACCTGACACTATTTTATGAAAAGTCCCTTCTTTTACAAAAAAAGGAAGTTAAATTAGCAAACACAATAAAATTAGTTCATAATGTAAATCACATCTTAAATTTTAATAAAAACTAAGTTAGATAATATCAAAAGGTCTTTAAGTATGCAATTATTTATACTAAATACGGTATTTTTGCTTATGATATATTCGACCGTCGGCTTTAATGGGTTAAACATCTACAATTTAATTTTTAAACGAAGATAACTTTTAAAAAACCAAAAAACATTTTATTTATTTTATAACATTGTGACTAATTTTTTATACTAATTCTTTCACAAATTATTTTTTTTACTTTATAGCTTAACTATGATTTTTCTATTTAATAGGTGACATCAAGTTACACAACCTTGAAATCAAATCGGATGCATTAGTAAGTAAAGTAGTAAATAATATTAACTATTAACCTTCATAAGTACATTTAATTTTTTCATAAATACTATAACTACCATACATTTGTCATTATTGAGCCATGAAATAAATAATAGCCCCTTTGACCTCGACATTTATTTTAATCTATGCAAATCCATTAAAAGTACCAAAATATGAGGCTAAAACTTTGAACTATTTTTATATTAACAATCCTTTTGGACCTAGCCAAATCTTAAATTAAAAAGCGACGAAAGAGGAAGGCGTTAATTTTTTTGAAATTATATTAATAATTTTATTAAAAAAAATAAATTTTGGGGGTTGGGAGGCTTGTTTCCCATAGCGTCCATACCTATTTAATAAACCCGATCTCATCCCACTTACACTTTTATTATTCCAATCGTTCATACTAGCTTATTGCCCTAAATTTTTTTGGATTCAAAAATATGCTTTACAAAACTAAAAATTTTTTTAAAATATATAACATGTCACCTTTTTTAAAAAAGGGCTTGCTTTAAATGAATATATTTCGAGCGATCCAAGAATTATCCAATAGATTTGTTATAAAATTTGTGGAAAAGATAAATCTTTGTTAGTAAGTTTGCCCCATGAAATTATAATTAAATTTGTTATTTCAAAAATTTTGTGCTAGGTTAAATTGATGCGCTCACTAAATGGCCAGGTAATTTCAACGGCTTTAGAAGCCTTGTCTCGAGCTAATGGTCGTCTCAAACTTGATTAGAAATAAGAAACTTTTCGGTGTTTTTTTAATTTAAATGCTTAGTTCAGTGGCGTAAATAAGGGGTTTTTATTAATAACTAAATTAAATCGGTTATAAAATATTATAGTTTAGTTACATCAAGACTTTAAGACACTTATAAAAACCAAGAAACATAATTTATACATCTAATTTAATTTTTGACAAAATGCGATGTAAAATTTTTTTTTGCCAGATTCCCCCCCCCCCCCCTTGTGAAAATCCTGGCTGGGTTGAATTAATATTATGAATTATTGCCTTTTTGAGCATCCTAGCGACTTTATTTTCAAATTTTCATTGCAAAGTCTAAAATTGCCCTTTTTAATAAATAGTTAACATTTACATTTTTATAGAAAAGCCATACATATGCTTGTGCGTCTTCTTTTGCTTTTTTTTGTAAAAATATCAAATAATATTTATTTTAGTAAATCCTCGATTTCTTCCTAAGGCAAAGGTGGTACTAAATGATTTCGTAACCCATTAGGTTGAAGTGTATGGAAGAAAGGCCTCCCCCCCACTTCTTTTTGGGAGGTAGGAGGGCCACGCATATTTTTTCTCCTACAAAAAGTTCCCTTTCCATTTCACGATGAGATTCGTTAATGTTTTCCCAACACTTGAGGCCTGACTGAAATATAACTATGGGCGAAAAATGGATTCTTATTCAAACTAAACGCTGATCATTTCAAAAGCCAAGCAAATCTAATTGAGAACCCTAACCCTTGCCCTAACAACCCTGACCCCACAAGACATCAAGCATTTTATATTAGCTTATGAAATGAACAGCTTTTAGTTTGAACAGAAACGGAAAAATGTTAAAGAAACAACCATTGGCCTCCTAGCCAGCATTGGAATTGGAGGGGGGGGCAATAATGATTTAGGGAGGGGCAAAATGAACATTTTTTAAAATTTTAGCCATAATTTTAATAAATTTCAACAAATTTTTAAATTTAGAGGGGGGGGCCGGTCCCCTTGGCAACGCTCATGGAAACAAACCATTATGAATATAGCCCATTTCACAACCTTTTACTTAGAGTTGTAAAAACGACTGGGTTTTTCTTAGTCGACTTCTAGGCTTAATCGAAATTTAAAAAACTGACCGGAGACGACCGTTAGTTTGAGTTGAACCAAAATCGACCAAACAAAACCCAGCCGTTTTTACAACACGTACGATCAAGCTTTTGATTCAAAATTAATAAAAATTCTTTTTTGGTCTACTTAAGTTTGGAGACCGATTATTATTTCAAGTTGCTGGCAAATATTCTTGATCTTTAGATTGGTCGCTCATCTGCATTGCAATTACGTTTTATTTTTTTGCACGCCCGAGTTAACACAGGCGTTTGCTTCGTCAATTTATGACCTTATTTCAGCTTATTTAACATCCAAAACTGATGTGTTCTTTAGATAGTGCAATCTAGGAATTTTTTATTTTGCACTTCACATTTAAAAACAACAATTTCTCTAGAATTTTCGACTCGTAAATTAGCGATCTTTATATCTTTAGTTTACATGGGTTAAGTAGTAACTATTTGATTTTTATATTAAAATACGGTTATAATTTTTGACACAACATTTTGCTCCCCCCCCCCCCATATCCTTCGACGTCCCGCCACCGTAAATTTTAAGAACCTAATAACATAAAATCTATGTTGTCCGTAGTTATAATATAGACAAAACAAATGAGAAGGTCTTAGCTTGCTAACATTAATATCCATGGGCGTAGCAAGGTTTTGGATTAAAGGGGGGGGGGCAAACATAATTTTTTTTAATTTTTAAGGGTTTTTGTATTGAAAAAATTTGCCCCCCCCCCCTGGCTACGCCCATGTTAACATCTAAAGAAATACTTGAAAATCCTATATTACCTCGTCGTTCTTCCCTTCGAGGAGGTTTATTTAGCCCAAGGCACAGCAGAGACATAACGTGTACGTTATAATACCCTAATTCTTAATCTCATCATCCCTTCTATTTCTAAATTCATCATAATCCTATGCATATCTCATTCCTTGATGATGTGATTGATGCTCGGGAAAATTTATTGCGGCTTAAATGTAACTTGTTTTCGCTACGTTGCTATTGATTAATTCGTAATAAATCAATTATATAAAATTGTATCGAGGGCCCGCCTAGGATGGTGTTAAAGTTTTGAGTTAGATAAAATGATGGTTTACCAAGAAAATATGTAAAGATTCTGAAAAAGAGCGAGCTTTATCATGAAAATTTTTAAACACATGTATTTCAATTGAATATATACTTCCCTATATAGTCAATAATTTTCAATCCGTTTATATAAATTTCATTGTATAAATACGGTGGATTTGGATTGATAGCGTAGGTAGAGGGAAATGGAACGCAATATTTCGGACACTTATGGTCCATCTTCAGGAAAAAAAAAAGGAGAAGATGAAGTCTCAAAAAATAAAAATGAAGTAAAGTGATTACTTTTTTCGCACCTTTTCCTATCTTCATATGTATCTACTCTATTCTTATAAAAAACATCCATCCCTACAATCGCTATTGTTAATTTCTCGCTATAACCAGTTTTTGTAATTTTTTTTTGTATCTATATCATCGTTGTTATAATCACTTTACTTCATTTTTTTTTTTTTGAGATTTCATCTTCTCCTTTTTTTTTCCTGAAGATGGACCATAAGTGTCCGAAATATTGCGTTCCATTTCCCTCTACCTACGCTTAGAGCCCTGCAAAATGAAATTTCTTCGGCCCGAGCCCGACTTCTCAATTTTTATTTTGCCCGAGCCCGAAATACTTTTTTATTTTAGGCCCGAGCCCGAGCCCGACCCGATTTTCTAAATAAAATTTTTTAAAAAATATATTACCGAAATTTTTTTCACCATCTAGATATAAAATGCATTACATTGTTATTACTCCTAATTTACAACTAGAATGAATTTGAAATAAAAAATCCGTTTCCACTCGTTAGAGTTTATTCAGCTAATCATTTAAAGCTAAAAATTTAACTTTATAAAATAAATTTTTAACAGTTTCAAATAAAAAACTTTTTGAAATAGTTACTTTTCTTATTTCTAAAGTTGTAACAGCTACTATGATTCTATAAAATATAATAAGATTTGCAATTCAGGTCAGTTATATTATATTAGACAAGGGAAATAAGCTGAAGTTTAGAAGCTATATAATGTAGGCTGCGCGAAGATAATTATTAATATTGAGTTGAGTTGATTTAAATCCTATTTTATAAAAGATTAATTTGCTTTAATTCAATTCGGGCCGGGCTCGGGCCTCAGGTCGGGCCGCCGCATCAGGCCCGACCCGAGCCCGAGGCCCGATTGTTTTATACAATTCCGCCCGAGTTCGGCCCGAAAGCCCGTCGGGCCGGGCCGAACTCGGGCCGGGCCTCGGACGGCCCGTGCAGGGCTCTACCTACGCTATCAATCCAAATCCACCGTATTTATACAATGAAATTTATATACTTCCCTAACGTTCTGCATGTTTAAGCTTGAGTAAATCTTATGAATCATCAACATCAAGTTGCGAAATTTTACATTTGCCCCTTTGGTATGGATGGACCAGCTAAGGTCATCCATCCACTAGTGTTGGTTTTGTTTGGTCGACCTTTGATTTTAAATGACTAATCGTAAACAGACTCAAAAATTTTTGGTCTCTTTTTCTCAATCGACCTCGAAGCTTAGTCGAAAAGTGAGAACAGACCCAGTCCCCCGTTAGTCTTTGTAACCAAAGATTGACCAAACCAAACTTTGCCGTTTTTACATTACAACGCTACGTCACACCATACAAATACGAAATTTTTGCTTACTCTGTCTGCAAATGTGAAGTTAAATTCTAATCTCAAATTTCAAAAATAGATTTAGTTTCCTAATTTATTTTTATATTTTTTTACATAAAAGTTTCGTTTTAACCCATTTTATCACGAACTCAATGTTGAATTTTATAATATATACCTTCCAGGAGTGAATAAATAATTTAATTTTTAAAAAACTAATATATAAATACTGTGTTTTTATCGATAGTACAATTTTGGGATCCCCATAACGATCAAAGCCGGTTACATTGGTAAGTGGAAATAAAATTTAATATTTTGCGCAAATTATGATCAAAACACCCTTACTCCCCATCGTAGTCATTAATTTCGGTAATTGGCTCTTTTAAGGCATTGTGTTATTCCAAAAAACATTTATTTGACAAATCATCCGATTAACTGGTTTGATCATTAATTTTTTGATCGATTAAATTGGAAATGGTCAATTTTAGCCCTCTTTTTGAAAATTGTTTTTTTTTAATTGAGGCCAAGCTGAAATTATAAGTCATAAATATAATATTAAAAATGAGGGCCTATCTAATTTTTATTTTTTCATATTTTTGGCCATAATCCCAATGCAAATTTTTATTTTCAAGTGGCTACGTGGCAATGTAAGGGGAAAAATTAAAGAAGATTTGTCCTTTTATATAATGAGGTGTTTTTTTTGCCACATATACAACAAAGGTACGATTGTTTGCGACTTGAAATGGAGTAAGTCGGAGTCGTTGGTTATCCTGGTAGAAGATGTCTTCATAATAGCTGAACCCCTAACCCAAGGCCCGTTCGATTTGGGGAAAGAACAAAAATTTTTGAGAGCCCTCAAACGCAAAATATTATCGGAAGTTTCTGCCCGTTTTACCCCACTCATAGATGGTATGTGTAGCGTTTAATATTTTAGTTTTATTTTTAACGGCTTTAAGTTAAGGGTGGCTAAATGTATTTATACAGGAAAGTACCTATTTTTAAAGATAAAATTCCGGGGCGTATCCAGGGGGGGGAGGGAGGGGCGACTGCCCCCTTTAAATCCAAAAATTTGTTGAAATATACAAAAAAAAATTATAGCTAAAATTTCAAAAAAATCCTTTTGCCTCTTCCCTAAATCATAAGTGCCCCCCCCTAGTCCCAATGCTGGCTACGCCCATGTAAAATTCTTTTTTTGGGTTAGAATTTGGGGAGACGGGGTATGCTTTTTAAAATTACTATTTACTAGGAACTAAAGTTTGATGGGCTCTTGATAAACGTTTAAGGAATGATAAATAAGATATTTTCGAAAGAGAGCAGAGTTTGGTCTCTACTCTAATAATTTTTAACATTTTGCTTCAATTTCGAACCAACCCTAAGAGTATTTATATTTTACTCGGAAATAATATCGAATATTATTAGAAATTAGGCCGAGACAAAAAAATTTAAATCTGCAGTTTAATGCTGCACAACATCCTTAAATGGATTAATTATATAAACCATTCGATTGATTACATTTTGAGTATTGAATTAATATCACTCCCTGGCTTCACTTTATAAAAATGTTATTTTTAACAAATATTGTTAAGTTACTGTTTATAGAGTAAAAAAGAGGAAGCAAATGGGCAAATAGCTTAAAAGAGCTTAAAATAACGATTTAGATTTTGTTATTGAATAATAAAGTGTTAAAAGTACGTCGCCCTTTTCTGTCTAGCCCCAGATACGCCCTTCCACAATATAGTATTTTAATCTTTTCACTCTGGCATATCTTTATTAGAAGCAATATTTTGGGGGATAAGCATCTGGATAAATTTTAGCCAGCTCCATTATGCATATAAATATGAGAATTTAATAAATTTGTCAATTTTATGACTATCGATTAAGTTCAAACTTCCAATATGCGATGTAAGATATCAAGATTTCTTTCCTTAAACCAATTACAATAATGGATATTGCATTAATTTTTTTTTAATAATTGCATCAGAGAAGTCATGGGCGTAGCCGGGGGGGCGGCCCTCCCCCCTAAATGGGGGGAAAAAAATTTCCCAATGCAAAAACCTTTAAAAAGTTTACGTTTTGCCCCCCCCCCCCCCTTAATCCAAAACCTGGCTACGCCCATGAGAGAAGTAAATATACTGATTGTTTGCTATTAATGGGTATTATATTTATATAGGCTACCACCCAATCATGTTTATTTAACACCACTTACGCTCATTATACATTTTTGATAGAGTTAGAGAGTTTAGGAATCGCATAGTATTCTATTAGTTAAATTAAGCGTATTTTAATAATTTAGAGCTTGTTAAATTTTTTTTAAATCTCGACTTTGTAGATTAGCGATCCTAGTTAAACTGTCCGAATATTTAGCGATAAATAGCAAATTTTGTCATTATTAAGCTATTCTCTAACCTGGTAACGAGGTTATATGTATACAAGCTCGATTAAGTTAGCCCCATAATCTTTTTAACATTTCCCCTTGATATTGAATTTTTGATTCCATCGCTTTTAATACACATTCTTCGATCTATACTGTTCGTGTAAAACAAAAAAAATTAGCCAAAAAATAACTAAGAATTTGTAGGTTAGCTCTTTAACAAAAGAATCTTAGGAATATAGCCTAAAATGCTTCATCAACTCTAATTTTAGTCTATAAAACAATTTTAACATTTTCAAATTTTTATTAATGAATCCTACGTTTCAAATTTGTCAGTGAGTATATAAGGTTTCTCCGTATTGCCTTTGCTAAAATTTGCTAAACCGCGCGCTGTATAGACCGCTACATTTTACAGTATTTCGAATTGAAGTTTTACTATTTTTTCCAACTAACCGTCAGCTGCCGACAATGAAAAGGAGGAACAAATGGCTTTCGAAACGAACAATTACTTCGATCGCTTTCTCATCAAATTGCTCAAAAAGATCAAAGTAAATTACGCACATATATTATTATTATTATTAGACGAGTCCCTGTGGTTTTTATCGCGCGAAATAAGATTCAATTAGTAAATCGGGGGGGGGGGGGGTGAAATAATGGATAATATTTATATGCCAATTCATGGCCACTTACGTGAAGTCTATAGATGATACACTAGTTTATGAGTTTATATGGAAACTTTAAATAAGTTTTCATGAGTTGGCGCGACTAAGGTGAGATTGGGTGACAAATTTTGGATTTGGACCCGAAGACAGTTTCAAGCCACGTATATATACATATAATTGTTTCTTTGGCGTGAAAATTTAATCGACTTGAGCTGTTTATTTGTGGTTGATTTAGGACTATGATTTTATCGATTTTTGTCTAATCCCTGTTTCGTCTGTCAAACATTTACTCAACATTCTGACTCCTTCTTTCAACTGCTTAAAAATTATCTTATAAGATGAATATGCCCAACGAATTTTAGGGGTTATGACCAAAAACTTCCTTATTTTAAATTTGCTTTTTAAGACTTGCCCTTCATAAATTGTTATATTCAATATGATCATTAATTGGAAAAGTTACATGGCTCGCTAAACCTTATCCATACTTTTATAAGATTCAAAGTACTCGTCACAAGCTATATAAGTATTATGTACCTTCATTGGCGTAGCCAGGATTGGAATCAGAGGGTAGCAATAATGATTTAGGGAGAGGCAAAATGACTTTTAAAATTTTAAAGATTTTTTGGATTTAGAGGGGGGGGGGCGTCGCCTCTTCCTGGCTCCGCCCATATATACCTTAATTTTAATTTGGGATTCATTTAAATTTAATTTTGTACACGCGTCCATGAATTAGATTGACGTGAAAAACGTTCACATCAAATACGAAGATAGCATATCCAAACCGGGCCACGTCATAACTATCGGGCTTATCATGGATTATTTCTCCTTGGAAGAATCAACCGCCACTTGGTATACCGACAATCGGGTGAAAGAAAGCAAAGATTTCACCAAATATAAGGTTACTAATTCCTTTAAATTAAAAATGATTTTTTTCAACAAAAATAGCGTTAAATGGAGTCTACGTCTTTTCTAAATTATATTTATTGTCTAATTGGTGTATCTCAAGTTAAGCTGACCATTGTGTGTAGTATTGTAAAAACGGCTGGGTTTCGTTTAGTCGACTTTTGGTTCAACTAAGGAAAACGGTCGATTCTGGTCTGTTTTTCAAATTTCGCCTCAACCTAGAGGTCGACTAAGAGAAACAGACCAAAACCCTCGGCCTGTTTTTGTTTAGTCGACTAAAACCAAAGCTTGACCAAACAAAACTCAACCGTTTTAGAACATTACCATTATGCCAATTTTAAAATTGATATTTTGATAAGGTGAGGGAGGGATTGGCTGAGGAAAGAAGCTATGTTTAACATTTTTAAATGCAGACCTTGCCTTTTTAATAATAAATTTTTTAAATAAGTGATAGTCCAAGTCATTTGCACCCCTAAAAGTTTTCACCGACTTTAAGAATAAAATTTCGTCATCCCTGATAGTTAGGAAATTATTTTAATATTATCGTCTTTTTGAACGACGTTATTGATATATAAGCCGATGTATAGGATACAAAGCTTTGAAAATATTTAATCACGTATACATTTTAAAAAATGCATTGAGCTACGCAACTTTAACTTAATATGCATTTTAAACCTATGCCGCCTTGTATTTTAAAACTAAAATAAATTTATACAATCTACTATCCCAACCAATATTTAGGTGAAATAACCTTCAATATTTTTAGGAAGGGCGTTTTAATTTTAGAGTCAAAGTTTGCTAATAAATTTTGAAAGAATCTTATTAAACAACTTTTAATCTACACCTAGGTGGGGAAGGTGAGATCCGTTTTCCTGTATTGGAACGTGAAAAAGAAAGGGCAATCTCGCGGCTCCATCTTTAAACAAATCGGTCAGGTCCTATCTTGGCGCAATTGGATGAAAGAATTCATCGGGCACGCTATGGCCCTACCAACCATCGGAGCAGCTAGGGGACACACGGACTCGGGCTTTAAAGTTTACGACAAGCAGAATCCTCATAACAATTGCGATTACGTGCTCAAACATTTCAACGTTAGAATAATGTTATCCCTTTCGAAACGGGATTCTCATCCCTCTTCTGCCCAGCCCGGCGATGTCTTAACTTACGTTTCCTCAGCAGCTGGGGATATGACCGGGTCTGATAAACCTAAAATAGGGATCGATATCGAGTTCGATCCCCTCCACTTGACTATTACCAAACAACAAGTTAGTGGTTTTAAATGAGTTTTTGTTTCTTTTAGTCAAATAGGATAACACTGTTTCATCCACAGACAGACTTTTTAAAGAGTGTTCCAAATTTTGAAACAATTTCTAATTGTCAATTTTAGAGCAAATAGGGTGTGATAAAATTGGTTCAAATATAAAAAAATAAATTTGTCAACTTGTTTTGGTGCCAATTATCAATTGTCGGTATGGAGCTAAATGAATATAACGAAATTTGGTCGGTTGTGAGCTATCTTAATATGGTTTGTCCGGTTTGCTTATTAATTGTATGCAATTTATGGGTTTTTATATTATGGTTAATCATAAAATTTTAATTATTTCTTCACCCACTAAATAATTTTAAATTATATCCTACATTACAAAACTGCACATAATGAGCTAAAATGTTTTGTGTTTATAAGATCAAAGAGGTAATTTTTATACAGGCGCATGTTTGTAAATTTAAGCATAAATATTATTATACTTATATTTGCACTAAATCAATAGCTCTCAAATGCTGAACATATACATTTTTTTTATTTAATTTTTTTTGTTAAATTAATTGAAAAATACAATTTATCAAAAAAATTTGGGGGCAGTAGTGGATTAAGATCACTCATTTGAATAATCTATAGCCAACCCAAATTTGCAAGGCTTTCTCTTTGCTTCAAACTTTTCCAACTAATTAATAAATCGTTTTTAACTCATTCATTATCATAGTTTGTGTTTTATAGCTTTAAAGTAGTAGATGTATTTATTTTCAGTCATAATAGATATTTTTATTAAAGATTATCCCAATCGCGTACACATAACGCTTCCTTAACAGAACAAGATGGAATTTGATTTCTTTTTTTAGTAATAATATCAGACGCTGCTGAAAAAAGTCTTTCAGCCGGAATAGAGGTCCCTTGTAATGCCAAATTTTTTCGTGCTAGAAATCCTAGATTAGGAAATGTTTTTTAAGTCATTCGCCCCAATCTAAAATGTTTTTTTTGATCGCCTAAATTATGTTATTACAAAGGCAATTAATAAATTTCACCATCTAATAATGTGTGCCTAAGGTATCTTTTTAACTTTTTTCATTTGATTGGGTGTTCCTATTATGATATAAGATAATTGGGTAGTTATTAACTGATTTATCAATTCAAAAGCCTTCATTGTTGAAGATTTTGGTCCCTGTCGGGTGAGAAATAGCACTATTGAATATAATGATTCAAAGTTATTTTCGTATTCTTGAATAAGCCATTCTTCTGGCATATTCTCCTTTTTTAGTCGAGGATCAAGGATGACCCCAACATAATATTTAAACTGGTCAAAAAGACCCTTATAGTCTTGCACTTTTATCATCATGTATTCTGCAGCTCGTATTGTTTTAGGGTTGGAATCATGATATTCCATCAAATATTTTTTCATCTTATATAAATATATTACGCATAACCCTATTGATGGATGGGTCTGAGTTGACATACTGTCTGTCATAACGTTAAATAACATTTAAAAGGAATTTTCAATTTCTTTTAAATTAATAATTAAATTTTCCATTGCATAGAGGCCCATCTGATACCAACCATCGCCAATTTTTAAGTTTTTTATAGTAGTTATATGCTAGGAAAAATATATAATTATAAATAAATTAATATACTTCATTAAACACTTTTAGCATCTTGAATGTGCTGTTCCATCGTGTAACTGTATCTAAGGGAATTTTTATATCTGCAACATCTTTAAATCGTTGCATTAATTTAGGTGATGTATGTAACTTTCGAACCCAGCGAGAAACTTTTGCAATATCCTAGATTTATAAAATGTCCGAAACATCTGATATGGAATATCTTTAAAATTTTTGGTTGATATTTTATATTCTTGGTAGCGATAATATTTGCTGCATTGTTAGTGAGAGATAAAACTTTGTCCTCCAAGTTATATTATCTCATAATGTGTGGCCTATAATTTGTCCCGTTTCTGGGTAAAAATAATTAAAAATTGCTAAAATGTAACTTAATAGTTCACATTTTTCGTTTATAAAATGCTCAGGCCAATGCAAGATAAACATTGAATTATGATGTTTCGCACATATTATTAGTATATATTTGTTAAGGATTTAAGTTTTTAAAAGAAGACATTTCAAAAGTTTCTCAGTGGGTGAGAGAATAGCATACCTCACCCATATACATGCAACGATTTAAATATATTACAGATGTTTATGCTGGATGTAATTACCAGGTAAAACTCATGCAAGACATTGAAAGTTTTTGATGCAATGGTATAATTTTTTTCCAGCATATAATTATAAAAAATAAGTTAAAAATTGAAGAAAATGGTTTTCAGATAGTCCTCTATGTAGCAAGAATTAAATTTTCATTTGGGGGAAATGAAATTTTTTTGTAACTATATGACAGAATCAATGTCCACACAGACACAACCTTTATAGGATAATGTCTTACACATTTATATTGAATGAAGATATACTTGAGCTAGTATTATAACTTTAATCCCCAAATTAAACGGGCAGCACAACGCATGTTAAATAAGTTAGATGCTTACAAGGAAGGGCCTGTTCAGCCAATTTGAATATTACGTTGAGGTCAGTCTTAGTTCTCGGTTAAAAATGGAAAAATGCCGGAAGAATCTTATTCAAGATAACGAGAGCAACTTTAAACGAATTGGGCCATAAACAAAAATCCTCTTACATGATAGCTTTTGATTTACTTAATCAATTAATAACTCCTATTATCTTCTATTAATAGGAAGAGAAACTCTCAGCCATGAAGAAAAAGTGTTACATACCTACATCAGTCTCCATTCGATGTTATAATCAATTTATATGTTTTTGTAACACATACAGATGCACTAGTTTTTATGGCCAATATTTAAGATTGGTGGCGGTGTCAGGTTATATTGCTGATTCGTAAAAAAGTTAAACAGGTCAATCAAAATTTGATTGACCTATGTCTAAATTGACTAGTATTTTGAAATTTGTAAACAAACTTTAAATTGACTGTTATATATATATAGTTATATTTAAAACTTTTGACATTTATATATAATAAGCTATTTTGCAAACCATTTCTATGATTACTCCAAAATTTTATTATTAATATAAATATAACCAATCTAATGTAAATAAAAACAAACATAGAAACACATATCTGAAAATTTTGTTTGCATTTACTTATACTTTATAATATATTTTTTTGTTAGTTTTTGGCTTCCATATTAATTTTGAGTGACAATTTAAGAGTAACATATGATTAAAAGCTATTCTACAAACCATTTCTATGATTACTCCAAATCCAAAATATTATAAACAAACTTTAAATGGATAATCTTGTGATTGACAGTTATTCTTATGTAGTTATATTTAAAACTTTTGACATTTATATATAATAAGCTATTTTGCAAACCATTTCTATGATTACTCCAAAATTTTATTATTAATATATATATAACATATATAATGTATATAAAAACAAACATAGAAAACACAGATCTGAAAAATTTGTTTGCATGTACTCAGTGGCGTAGCTAGCCTTTTTGCCTTGGGGGGGCTGAGCTAGTCAAGCCATGGGGGGGGGGACAAAAAATTTTTTAACTACTAAAACCTTTAAAAATTAACAAAATTATGTTTTGCCCCCCCCCCCCTAATCCAAAACCTGGATACAACCATGGGTCAAACGCAAATGAAAAATTTTTCCCTCATAAACGTTGGACAAACTTAAAATTCCGCTACTACTTTGTGTATTTTTTCTAATAACATCACACTGGTATGTCTGAGACCTCATGTTTATAGGTATAAAATAAATAAAATTTATTCATTAATAAAGCAAAATAATGTAGTTGAAACAATATAGAAAATTTCACTTGGTATAATAAGTTTTGTATAAATGAATTGTAAGGGCACAAAGTGGAACTGGGATATTGACAAGCAATCTTTGACATTTTAAAAAATAATACAAATAGTGAAAAAAATATACAACAAAGTTTTTATAAAAACATTTTATTGCCACAACCTCAAAAAGTCTTGGCCATATATATAACAAATTTTATTTTACATATGCAATATTGGCAGCATTTTCAGGCAGCATTTATATCAGGAAAACAATGAGAACATTAAGAGCCTTTTTTAAGGCTAGATCCTCAAAAAGCGTAATTATAACATAAAATATAAAAAAAATTAATTATGAAATAAAATTCGTTTGTGAATGATGATATTATAGATATATTTGCATAACCCCCCCCCCCCCCCCTTTACACCGTATAAAAATTAAAATGAACTAAGAAATTTAACGGCTAAATGAACCTTCTGTCATGATTAAATGAATCAAAATTTTACTTAATAATTTTAGATGAAATTAGAGATGTGAGATGCACAGTACAACTTAGAATTTGTGTACATTTTGTTGAATCCAATGGCACACCAAACGGATTTTTTTGGGAATTTTATCCTTTGAAAGTTTTGATGCGTTATTGTCTACAAAATTCAGGAATTTGTTATTAATATTAATTTATCAAACTTTTGATGGATCACTAATAAAGGGGAAAAAATGGTGTCCAAACTATTTTTTGGAAAATCACTGGCTTTATTATGTGCGTGTGGTACATAAAAATACGCAAGTTAAACAAATAGCATGTGAGATGGACAATTAAATTGAAACCAGGATGGAATTTTCGTAAATTTAATAATTTTTAATATATTTTGAAATTGTTAACAAGTTTAAAGCAAGTTTAAAAGCCCAGATAATTTTTCATTAAATATTAAAATTAGACTTTTAATAGTAGTTCATTACGCCTTTTAATCGATGTTGCAAACGAATTTATAATATCATCCGGGGGAATAACATTTATAAAGTCATGTTCTAAGCTCAATAGAGCTAAGGAAGATTATTTATCTTGTCCAATTGTGATGAAGATATTTTTAATCCATTTTAACAATGAGACGATCCTTCGCATGAGCATGAAGTTATTGGGATAGTTAAAATTATTCTATTGAGGGCAAAATTTTAGTAAGTGAAAAAATATCATTGCATTTTATTTACATAATTTTTTGCCATTATTATTTCGGCATCTTGCAGTTTTAATTCATAATGGTTAATTACTCTGATAAAAAAGCCTTATCGCAAAAAAGGGGATGAAGGGTTTAAACCTTCCATGGGCCTAGCCAAGGAGGGGGGGGGCAGAGGGGCGGCCGCCCCCCTCTAAATTTAAAATTTTGTTGAAGGCTGAAATTTGAAAAAATAATCATTTTGCCCCCTCCTAAATCATTATTGCCCCCCTCTAATTCAAATTCTGGCTATGCCCATGAAACCTTCTAAGGACCTATATAGATTACAAATTATTTCCGAAAATCTTAGGTTTAATTCTGCTATTATTCTAGATGATAGGATAATATAAATCAATTTCGAAATCCATTAATGAATTGGTAGATTTAAAAGAGTATAAAGTGTCATAATTTTTTGATTTTTTAATACGTTTATAAGGTACTTAATCAAAAATTGAAGCTAAATCTCTCGCCTTTATAAAGAATTTGATAGTGATCCTCATTTCTAATATCATTTAAAGTTAATATAAGGTTATTAACCGTTGAAATTGCATTTATTAAACAAATATTTAGGCTTTATATTATAATTAAAAGTTATATTCAAAGATAATTATAATCTTCATATTTTTTCTTAATTGAGATAAAATAAAAAAAAATGGCTTACGGGGCCCAGGGGCCCAAGATTTTTCCCTTGGGGGGGCCCATGGGGCCCGGTTTTAGCTCTTGGGTGGGCCCGGCCCCCCCCCCCTAGCTACGCCACTGCATGTACTTATACTTTGTAATATATTTTTTTGTTAGTTTTTTGACTTTCATATTAATTTTGAGTGACAATTTAAGAGTAACATTTGATTATAAGCTATTCTGCAAACCATTTCTATAATTACTCCAAAATTTTATAAAATGGATAATCTTGTGATTGACAGTTATTCTTATATAGTTATATTTAAAACTTTTGACATTTATATATAATAAGCTATTTTGCAAATCATTTCTATGATTATTCCAAAAATTTATTATTAATATATATATATAACAAATATAATGTAATGTAAATAAAAACAAACATAGATAACACATATCTGAAAAATTTGTTTGCATGTACTTATACTTTATAATATATTTTTTGTTAGTTTTTGACTTCCATAATGTTGAGTGACAATTTAAGAATAACATATGATTATAAGCTATTTTGCAAACCATTTCTTTAACTACTCCTAAATTTTATTATTAATATATATATATATAAAAATATAATGTAAATAAAAACAAACATAGAAAACACATATCTGAAATGGTGTAACATAAATTCTGCATATATTCTGATATTTAATACAAATATCCACCTATGTAAAGATTTTAGATAATTATATATATTACGTATGGAGATTGGAATGTATGGAGAATGGAATAATATCCAAATCCTATGTTGAGATTTATGATGGCCTTATTTACACACAAATATCACGCGTTTTTTTACGCTTTAAATTTGGCGTTAAAACACTTTAAACCAATGGCTATCTGGCGAAAATCACGTGATCTTGTTTACTTTTACATTTGTAGCCAATTCGTGCGCTTTATTGCTATGTTGAATTTTATTATTGTTGAATTATATAACCTTACAGCGGGTGAATGGAAATATATTTCCGAATTTAGTGTTCCTTGCGAGAAAACACTTGGCATAGCAAGGCCAGCTATGCCACCCGAAAAACTGTTCAGCAGCAACTTGATTATTTACTAAAAAAGAAATTAAATCTCGTCACCTGTTATTCATGCTAAATGGTTTACGCGACTGGGCTCATACCCGAATAAAAATTTAAATGAATATGCCTCAAAATATTTGCAAACATATAAAATATGAGTTAAAAACGACATATTTAAAATTAGATAATAGTGTTTGAAGTGAAGAAAGAAAGTATTAGTCGTATTAATGATTGCGACCATGGGTTTAGCCAGGTTTTCGATAAGGGGGGAGGGCGAATTAAAAGTTTAATTAGAGGGGGAGGGGGGCAAAACATATTTTTATCTTCATTTTTATAAGTTTTTGCATTGAAAACTTTTTTTTATTTAGGGCCCCCCCCCTGGCTACGCCCATGATTGCGACTCGCTATCACAAAAACAAGCGTAGGGTGTACAGGTATAAATGCGACTCGAAAAATTTGGTATATTAGGTATAATAGAGAAACTCGATATAGGGTTTCGCGACTTAGCAAAACTTCTAAAGGGGCGTAGAAACCTTATATAGGAGCTTCGTTCTGTTACTTCTTCGTTACTACTTTCGTTGGGTAGCCAAGAATTCCAGTCGAAGAGTTCTTCCTCGCAGTCGCAACTGTACGTTTCTCTGCGCACCTATATACGCGCCAACTCTACGCGCCTTGTTAATTTTGTCAAGTCGCAAAACCCTCTATTAAGTTTTAGGGCATTGTCATAGCTAAAATATTAATTTACAATATTTAAACCAATAAAATTGCACAAGATTCTTGTATTAATTACCTCTTGCTTCTTATAAATATCTCTGAAACCTCCGGCGCTTTAATACAGACACATTTTACTAATCATATATCACTTTTGTAAAAATGCAGGAAAAAGTTTGACAATCATTTAGAGGATGTGGGAAAAAGTATTATTTTTTGAGAAATTTTAACCATTTGTTAAAACCGCACAAACTGATCAATCAAAACGTTTTGGTTGATATTTTCTATTTAACTTGGAAGGGGTTTATTAAAAGATGATAATAATTTTTTGCAATTTAAATATTTATGGCAGCTATATCTACCAATCTTTGTTAAAAATATATTAGCGATTTAAATGTCAATTGTCACCAAGTTAAGTTGACAAATCTTAAAATTTTAAAAACCTTATGACTAATTAAACCCCTAATTTTCTTTAAAAAAGTTTATTTCGCTCTATAAAGACAACTATGACAATTGGAACCAATATCATTTGACAAAGTTATGAAATATTAAAGTTAGGTGTAATAAAAAATCCCACCATGGGCTTAACCAGCATTAGAAGAGGGGGGGGGCAATAGGAGGGGCAAAACAATCATTTTTTGAAATTTTAGCCATAATTTTATAAATGAGCAAATTTTTAAATTTAGAGGGGGGCAGCCGCCCCTCCCTGCCCCCCCCCCCCCGGCTACGTCCATAAATCGTACTCAACAGCAATAAAATTAACATAATATAAAATGCCTCCTGCATCTAGCCACTTCTTTTCGAATTCTTAAGTCACTAAAGGATTATCAAAGTTTTTATCAAAAATCACCTTTTTATACCCCAAGGTCGACAAAATAAGACCAAAAGCCTTAGGTATTTTTTACAAATTTCGACTAAGACTTAAGTTTGACTAAACCAAACTCAGCACGCAGTTTCACTACTCATAAATACCATAAAGACTTTATATTGTAAATCAAAATTGATGTAATTATATATCAGACGTATTGTAATTTGGATTATTCATATTGACAAGATGGATTGTAATAAATAAAGTGGAACAGAGATCTCACTGTTTAAATTAAATCTAAATAAATTCAAAATCTCCTAGCTAACCTTTTGCATTTTCCTAATAAGACAAATATGCTTTTTTATTGAACTTGAATTAATAACAAAAAGATGCTTGATGTTTATCTCCTTTATTTTCATGGGTAAAAGTATGCTTCCCTGTTTGATTTGCTTTCCTCCTACTCGCGCATGTTAGCCAACCTACCCTTTCACATCTATTACCCCATCGACGGAGAAATCAAGGGAGCGGCCATGGCTTGGAAATGCTTCATTAAAATCATCATCAACAAATGCGTTAAGCCTTACCAATGGAACACCATACTCACTTATAGGTTGTTATCACATCAAGTTATGAATAGTTTAAACATTGCCTTGAATTTCAATTAGTATTCCAAACTTATTCCAAGTGGGCGAAAGCTGGAAATTTTTTTTTTTTAAAACATTGTTAATTAATAAGTTAATTTTAATTATAAGAGATATGAGATTGAACAAAAGCAGTTTTATCGTCTGCTTTGTTAAGGTGGACAATATGTTTACAATAACTTTAAAATGTTTGCTTAAAAAATGGGACTTTTCTTGGTAAGTAATACAATTGATAACTTGTTTTTGGATCCTTTTCTGATTGAGTAATAATTTAAGTAGTGCTAAACTCGTTGGATGAATAAAGGTTTTATTATCTACACCGTTTCTGCTTCAGAATCATGTTATAATATGTTTTATTTGTCATCTAGGAAGAATTATAAGAAGTATAAAAACCTCATATTTCGAATGTATACCATTGGCTTAAGTACGTGGGAAATTTCGGACATGGAGGAGCTCGAGGACATATTAAATTTAACAACGATCATCGTTGCGAGAGAGGATGCCAAATTAGAGGTTGTTTAAATAATTATTAAGTAGCTTTTATATACTAGCCCATTTATAAATCTGAAACGGTATGTATAATTAATGGTGTTTGGTTTATAATTGTAATATACACTTATAATATATTCAAATATTATAATGTTTTAAATAACAATTCTCTTGTGTATAAAACCGTTTGTAACATTTAACTAAACCCTAATTTCGGGTTTATGTGAACATGTAATTAAAAAATTGTCGTAAGGACTTTTAAGACAAAGTACATGGGAATGATCTGAGAGGCATTTCTCAATAACATCAAAAATGAATAGCAACCGTTGAATAAAGTCTTTATTGATAATTATTATGATTTCTTTTATTTTAGTACATGAAAAAGTGTCCTAGTAGTGAAAAGATCAAAGATGTCAAATTAGTTAATTCCTGGTGGATGCAATATCCCATCAATTTTATCCTTCCGCCAAACCTAGTTCCCACGATATCTCGAGCCTCCAACGCAGACGATTATTACGGGCAACCTTTTGATGTGCTGAAATCGATTCGCGCAACTCAGCAAATTAAAGATATTCAAGGCAATAATATCCATTACAGCGAAGAAGGTTGTTGTTCATTGTTTGGAAGTTTGAACAAAGACGACTTAGCTGACATTTATAAATTTGTACTGGGTGGTAGTAGTACTAGTCGTAGTTTGAGGAGTCGTTCTTCAAAACGTAAACACTTGAAAAGTAGTAAATTTCACACTGAAGCCTTTGGTGAACCTAATGCCTATCAGAATCAATCATCAAATGCCCCTACGAAGGCTCAGGTAGTTAAAATATACATATAAATATTTCGAGTGCCACCAATATCTGTCGCAATTTTAATTTGCATGATGTTTTCTCTATTTTGTCTAGCCTATCGATCACCAAGTTTCACTCAAAATTCCTATAATCGAGATAAACATCTTTCCCGAATACCTCAATCGCGAATATACAATTTCGGTCGTTAAAATTGATATGTCTTTGAAGCACAGGTGGGAACATCAGGGACTTGATCTCCAAATGACCCTGAAGTATTTTAAAGTTATCTCTTCCGGCCACGAAAATCGAGAGCCTTCCATTATAGTGTAAATAAGGCCTTTATTATTATATACAATGATTGCCTATTAAATATAGGAATTCGGTCTGCGACTCTTTATTAGATTATTCGGAACTGTTAAAACTTAGATTGGAGACATTTCCCGTCTACGATAAACGTTTACAGTTTTCCCTTTACCTTGGTCTTCAAAAACTTCGTATAGTATTGAACCACGACATTTTGGAAGAGCTTATAAACTTTTCTAAAGTACCAGGGTCTGACGTCGAGTATTTACTTATTCAATTGTTTCAACCGATTGTCAAGGCTACTCGTAAATTTAATTTCATATAAATTTACATAATATTTAACAGGTTTATGTTACTCATCATTGTCGGAAACTTTCCGTTCGCGCCCCTTGTTTTATTTGAAGGGCGACATAACGCTCCCCGAATTTATCATAAATTGCAAAACAGTCAGTTCGCTCAACAGTGTAATGTCAATTAACTTAGATTTGGGCATTTTTAACGTGGCCACCAATCTTCCAAAAATATCTGATAACCTCGATCTAACACACGTTAGAAATTCTATCAAATTGTATACTACAAAATCCCAAGTTGCAGCACCCATCACAGAATCTCTCTTTCAAGAGCTAGTTTGCTGTTACAAAAACTTAAAGGTAATTTTAATGAAAAACTTATTTTGACTTGTATTTTTAGATAAGTTACGATATACATGAAGGCGAACGAACTCAAAGCTTTGATGTTACTCCATTACCGTTGAAGGTTATGGGCTCATTTAATCACGTCCTAGAGCATGAGTTAATTAAATCAAGGTATTTTAGCCTTTAGATAAATTAAGTATTTTTAAAACAGCTTGTATATCGACATAAAGATTGACCCATACGAAATTAATGTTAATACTACATATCTTGATTATGTAACGACATACATGGATTTGAAGAGAGACTTGTCTAGTTTAGTTTCCACCTGCCTCGTTCTCTTCGAACCTATAAATTTACCATCGCAGGTTTTATAAATAATTTACCTTATTCCATATAAATATAGCTGTTGTTCAATAATCGGCAAAGTCCTTGGCTTCTTACAGTCGAAAGATGTTCTTGCTACCACAAACCTAACCCTGCCACAATATTTAATAGAAGTTTCTCACATATATTTAGTAATGTAATAACCTCAATATTTATTCAGGCAACTACGATTTTCACAATCGATCGCGCTTCAAAAAATATCAGAACGTTACCACGCGCAACGTTGAAGACATGTTGAGATACCAAAGATTAATGGCGGACGAAATTAAGGATATAAAATACTTTTATGCCGTGGAAGTCAAAGTCACCAAATTAACCCTCAAAATATATTGCACCCAAAGTCAGCTCGACTTTGATGTTAATAAATTCAATTTGCCAAGCGCCGTACCTCAGGATACCTTTCTTTTAGCCTATTTTTTCACGCTCGAAAAATCGGGGTTTTTGGGTAAAATATCTCCCGTCGCCGGCAAGTTAAAAACGTTTTGCCAATTTTACCTCGGAAATATTAATTTGGAAGACCACCTTTCTATGGATGCCGCTTCGTTGCACAGAAAAAGTTGTAGCCAAGTTGTGGTGGATCCGAATGTTTGTTTTCAACGCCAAGGCGACTTATATGTGCCCCTTATAAATACTCCTTCGAAATACCGATTTTTATCCATCTTCCTCATTTACAACGGTCCCGATTTTCGATCCTTAAACCTTACATTGCCCAGTTACGAGCCTAGCCTTATTCATAAACATAGCAATTGTAGATATCGCATATATTCATGGGACAACACCATCATGTTGCTGATAAATCCAATTTACATCCGTCTCGACCAAGCCTCAATCACGAACGTCCATCGTTTGATAGCTCGGTCTAATATCTATAAAATTTCCTCAACTTCTCCCAACCTCGATAGAGATTCAATACTTTATGACGCGAAGTGGGAACGGAGAAAGTCATTTATGCAAGCTTTAGCCGTCGAAAAATTGTTTGGTGCTAGCCTCGATATATTTATGCAATTTCGCTTGGCCGTTCATTGTAGTAGTATTAAAATCGACCTTTTGTGCTACGGTCAAACTAAGAGTGCCGAGCATTTAACCGAAAATTATTGTTACGTTTTTGACGTTCAAGACTTAACCAGCTACGCACATTACATAAGCGTGTCTACTGCATCTGATAACAAAGTGTTAAGGGTGAATCGATCTGGTTTTACACGCAGGTGTAAGAGTCATATCGATTTGTCACAAACATTTTCCTGTACCGACTTGGCAAACAAATCACATTGCGGCAATTTATTAAATTTTAGATTTATTTTTGCCGTAAGGTCTTTTCACCTTTCCCTAAAATCGCTTTGGAACACAAAAATATTATCGCCTTACCATTATGAAGTGGCACCCAAGGTGATTATACTATCAGGGGGTTTCACAGAACTTCCATTATTTGAATTTTCCTATTCATTAGTTCAAGACCCTACGACATACTTAAATGATTGCATCAATACACTATGCATTGAGTTTGGAAATTTTCAATTTGCTATAAGTCCCATGGTTTTGGAACCTTTGATTTCGTTCTGCAAAACGAATTACCTTATATTAGTAGTATTATTCGTCTTGGGCGTATTCGGGAATGTTACTAAACTTATATACAATACTATGCTATTCGAATGTCCATCTCACAGAAAATTGAAATTTACTTTGGCAAAGAGTAAAGTATCCTATAGCGAAGACATAAGTTATGTGTATCAAGATGATAATGATGGGAATCAACCTAACTCGGGTTTGGAAATTTTTTGGGATGACATTGATATCCGCGATAATTTAGTGGATCGACAAGGCGAAAGCACAAAATATCAGCAATTTATACAAATTTTGTCAAATCACGAGAGGAATATCAAAATTGAGGCATTGTGCATTGCTCACTACGCTAAATCGGAGGAAGAAGTTATACATAAATTCTTAGTCGAATCTATTTCTATGGAAACCGCATTTTCATACTTTATTACTGAAAATTCCGATAAAAATAAATCTAAGATAAGCTGCACCGTCATCGGTCGTTTGCCATTCACTTCCATTAGAATTAATATAGGGAAAGAAGAATTCAATTTAGTTACATCTGTCATTTGTTACATTAGCCGTCTTATTAATCTATACGATAGTGATAGAATCTCGTTTCAAAATTACTACAAAGATATTTTTATAGATAGTGTAAAAGATATCGTTTCTAAAAAATGTAAATTACAATCGCCCGTTGATTGTCAAACGTTTATAAAATTACATATAAGTATCCAAGCTTTGCAATTTAACATTCTACTTCACAAAGTACTGTTGCGTGGTAATGAAGGCATCGAAAGAGAAAATGTCTCGGGTAAAGATTGGTTTAAGAATGAATTTGATGCTATCAAAATGGATGTTTGTAAGGTAATCATCACACTCGATTATTCCCAACTTCTCTTACAACTTCCAAATAAGTTCCAAATTTGCCCTAAATTTCAGGCTGCGTTTAAATTTTACGAATCTTCTATAATGTTAAAGCAACCACCTCGAAGTATTTTGAATTTGCATAGTAATCTTTCTTCAGTTTATTCAATTGATGACGAATGGATTATCTTATCAATGACAAAATCTATTGCTGATAAATCATGTGACGCTCGCCTAACTATCCTGTTAAGTTACACACACTACTCCGAATGGAATATTAATGTAACATCTCATCCTTCAATTTGTATAAACTTTACACCATACTCGTTCTCCATATGTCTTTTGTATATTTCTCTTTTGAACGAAAATATTTTAAATTGTCATGCTTTGTTAAACTTAGGAAACTTAAATGAAATGTTTAAAACGTTACGAACCATAATTAATATTCCCCAAAATCTGACAATTACATCCGACTTTCCTGCAATCCAAACAGTCTTTGATTTTGATAACGCTACTAAAAATGTATTGCTTAAATTGAATGTACATTGTTCCATAAATTATAAGCGAGTAAATTCAGAATTTGACGCGTCTGTTACATACGATAATGTGACCTGCCTATATAATAATATTGTCCATCCGTCTAATTGCATTTCATACATACTAATCCACCCCTTCACTTGTTATCTTACCTACGCTTTTTTAACAAATTTATATATAGGCCATGAATTAAAATCTGTGATAAAATTGAATATACACAAAATATGTACCCACATCTCACCCGGTGTTGCACAAATAATTATTTTATTTTTCTCTGAGTATTATTCTCCTATTTCTTGTAAAGATTATGCAAAGTTTTTGAATGCTTTAGAATATCATAACACTTTGAATCCTATCAGTACCATACCTAAAACCACAATCGACATAGTTCAGCAATTTTGTGGTGCCGATGAAACCGGCGAAACATTAATCAGTAATTTTTATAATCGCGTGCAAGCATTGATAAGTTATTTTGCGCCCAAGCCACGCGTTTTGTTACAAATTCAAGTACGCGATGCCTGCATATTTATCGAAGACATTAGTTCTTTTCCCCTTCCCATAATATGCTTGAAGTTAGGGTTTAAAGCGGCGGCTTTTATCAAACCCTACGAATTACTTGCATACTTCGGAGTCGATTTGGAAGCTTACATGCTTAACACGAAACAAGCTTCGTGGCAAACCTTGATTGAATGTAATTTGTATACTATTAATGATGAGGAATCACGGCAACCCTGGGGTTTAACCGGGATCCTATCTGCTAATAATAATTCAGTTGAGATTAACAACGAAACCCATCCGTCCCTAGACCTGTTACCATTACTATTTGATTTGTTTGATGTTTCTGCGAAAAATTTAGATATCCACCTTAAAAGCCACGTTAATATGAAAAGTACTCAAGTTTGCGAAATTCAAATGCACACATTAAATAAAATGGTAAAAAAACACAATTATGTAGCCATGCTAACATCTAAACGTCCGCTAGATATTAACATAACACCCGATACGCTATTTATAATAACACAATTTATCAGAGACTTGTACACTCATTGTTCGCCTTCGTTTCATATAACTCTCAACAACAGATTGGGCGTTGAAATTAGTCAAATACAGCCTTCTCCCATATTAAAATGCCGAATTCACAAAGAACCCCCCTACACGACATATACTTTAAACGTATCGAGATTTTACGACTCCTTTTACAACCACACATCGGAGAGCAAAGACTCCTCGTGTTCTTACCCTTTAAACTGTTCCCTGTTAAGTTGTAAAATAGATATAAATTCATCTTTTCCTGGCAAGATATCCGAGACGGGGTTTTATCCCGGGCGCAGTTTAACCATAAAGGTGAATCACTTTGAAGATTCCATCGTTATCGACCTGTATAAAATCAATGCTTCCAAGAGTCACCGTATTAGAAACGGCAATAATATTTTTACTATTTATTCTTACGTTAAAATTACTCGTAACGAATACACAATCACGTTATTTTCGGGTTACAGGTTGTATAATAATTGCGGTCTGAGCTTCAAAATACTCATTTTGCCCAAACGTACTATAGCTGCTGAAACAGGCGCTTTGAAATTTTTCATTCTCTTACCTCATAAATATTACGATATTCCCCTCGCGGTTCTTACATCATCGGAACGTTTGTACTTGAAACCTATCCCAACGGATTCCAATTATTTTTATACCCGAATTGACCGACTGATATTGAACCAAATTATTCCCTATAAATATATTTCTTTTAAGTCTAAAAATGCAATGTCTCAGAATATCTATGCCAAATTAAATTGCGAGCCAATAAGCGAACATAATGTACGGAGAAGAAGGACAAGTTATACCGACGAAATCTTCCAAATGCATAATGTAAAATATTTTATCTTAGAACCATCCATTAGCTTGCACAATCATTTACCTTGCACGCTTAGCTTGGCAATCGCTAACGTAAACAAGGCCGAGCCATCCCATGAAATTATTTGTGAGATGAATGCCCTTTCATCCATATATCACTTAAATCCCACGATCGACGAGTTTTATTGGCGATTTAAGCTTAAGCATTATCTATCCCATAATTGGGAAACGTCAAGTTTTATTACGACTTTTAAGAGTTTTAACTTGCCTTCTATAATAGAATTCAAATCTTCTAATTTAAATCATAGCTTTACAACCAAACTTAGGAAAATTCAAAACTCCGTCATCGGATTCACTCTCCATGTTTACGCCCCAAATTATTTAATTAATCAATGCGGGTCATCGATTTCTTTTCAAGTGACCACAGCGCAGTCAACCTTGGCACATCATATGATTTTCGATCAATTTTATATACTTCCACACCATAAAAAATCGGATAGATATATTCTATCCGCTTATTCGACTGGCACGTCCCAAGATTCAACACAAATCGCATATCAATCTAGCGTGCCTTTCCAGTTGCTTTCTCAAAACAATAAACATACAGTTTGCTGTAACCTAATATCTTATGAAGCAACATTTTTTGATGAAAATCCCAAAAATCTCACTTTCAATGTAATTGTAGAGCGTTCTCTCTCATATCCATCCTTTAACATTATTAGAATATATCCAGAATATTTAATAAAAAATTTCACAAATTTAACACTTGGATTTGGTTCTTTACCGTATGACTCTAACTTATCATCACAAAACTGCAGCTTAGATCTTCTAATTCCACCTTACTCGACCAAGCCTTATTGGCCTGTTCACAGACTTGATAATACTATGTTGTTGTTATCCGAAATCGACAATCAAAAATCTAAATTAGATGTCAAAATTCCCATCAAAGAACCCTTGCTCACAACAATTAATTTTAAAACCACTCATAAACATTTTCATTTTACGCTTGAAATAACTTGTTTGCCGTCGAATATCACCGTCAATTTCAAAAAGTAATTTCTATATATCATAATCTGTATTTTAGCAATCACAGGTCTACAAAAAACATCCCGCAATCATCTAATATTTTTGATAGAAAATTTTACACTGAAAAATAATATGTTTTTAGTTTTTTCCAAGTCGTTCATATTCATGGTATATAAGGTTAAAGGTGCAAAAAATGGTCTTTCGCCCCTTTTCTGTGCTTGGTTAGATATCGGCTCGGGAGTGGAAGAGAAGGAGCAAGGGAGGGGAGAAAGAAATGAGAATAAATGAAGGGAGATTGTGTTAATTAACATCGCATAAATATTAAGTAATTTGCTTTAATCCATTTTTCCAGACATGATGGGACGAATTTTGTCTAGCTAAAAGGTTCGCTTTAACATGGATAATAATAAAAATAGAGTTGAAACAAAAAAATATAGCCCTGTAAATTTATCAATGGTCTATAAAATTATATAAATGTTATTAAATATAAAATGGCGTGAGAATATAGCCTCTAAAAACGTTTAAAAGGCCATTTTTGCGCAACCTTATTTATCTCAAAATTCCAAGATTTAGGACTATAAACATGTTATTGTTTGACGTTAAACTCTACCAGAATTATTTGTCAGATAACGGGATGGAATCAGAAAGTTATTATTTATAGATTTTTGTAATTAGTCAAACATGAGACATTTTTTAGTATTTAGGTGCTTATCTAAATTATAAATCTTTTAAATACTATTTCCTCATAGGTATCATATTTCGGATTCTCCCGTAATGGCTTACAATTTTTGTGCGGAACATTCCATACATTTAAAACAATATGGATTGTCGACCAATTGCAATCCCTTGGTATTAAAACCATTGCATGTTGGATCTTATGCATGGGAAGATTTGACGATGGAAAAAGCTTTATCGTGGGAAATGTATGACATATGGTAAATATAACCTTAATCTTAAACTTCACACGTGATAAAAGGATATTTTTTAAGTATTATCGGATAACATAAAAACGCCTAACCTGTTAAATTATTCAAATCATATATTAGAAAAGGGTTAGATTAGATACATGATCCAAACTAACCCTACGCAGCCACATGTACCTAAAACGATAATTTTAATTAGCGCCTTTATAAAAAGTAAAGTAGCATTTTCTAAGGGTTACGTTGTTAGATTAGTGTGAACATTAAGAGTGAAAAGGTTTAGACAGTATTTATAATAAAATAAGTAGTTTTAACCTGCCGAAAAATTTTTGCATAGCCAGACTGAAAAACATAGGTGTTCCGACCCGGCGCCAGACATGCTACCAATCAAAAAAGCCACGGGATGAGGGGGCAGCTGCTTCTTCCTTAAATTAAAAAGTGTTATTTAATCCTTAATAAATTATTATTTTGTCGCGCATTAATTGTTCCCAACATTTTTGCCCAACACCCCCTACCCGCTCCTTCAATTAAAAACTGGCTACTTGACCCAAAAATTGTAAAATCTTACAAAATTGTAGGACCGGGGCTAGTCGTATCCCCGGATTACTATTATCTTTGTAATTATTTTTAAAAATAAATATGGTATATAATTAAAATTTAACCATATATGTATTCTTTTATAAGCTATAAGTAAAAAAAACTTTGTTTAGAAAAAATAAATTTTGAAATTTTTATAGGAGAAAAACGATTTTTCGGGGCTATTAGGAGCCTTGGCAAAATTTTATATTTTTTGGCTTTATATTGGACTAATTTAAGTTTTATCTTATAAAGGGGTATTTTTTATATAAAAACCGCCTAATGATTAAATTTTTATTCGCATTATAACATGTTGAATTATTAATTGTTCATAAAAATAGGGGTAGGGGCTAGTCGGAGAGAGGCTAGTTATAGCCATTTTTCTTTGGGCCATAAAAATGACAAAATTTAAAAAACAAAAATCCTGTTTATAATTCAACTTAGTGTAATTTAGAATAGAAATAGACTATAATTATATTTTTAAAAACGACTAAAAGTTTTTTTAAATTGCAAAATCTGTCTTTAAGTATACTTGAGTCAATTTTCTATGTTTTTTATAATGAAACAATTTTTTTTATTGATTCGAGTTAGCATGCACTAATAAGAAGTGAAAACGTCAGGGATAATCTATCCCCTGAATAGGGCTAAGTCCCGGGCACTTTTAAAATTTCTAGGATTTTTGATTTTAACTCCATTTATGAAAAAACTATAAGCACTTTTCTCTCATTTTTTTCGTATAGTAGAAATAGACTATAAAAATGTATTCCAATAAAAAGATTATAAAAAACTTTATTAGTTTTTTTAAAACGTGATTTAATTTTTTATGGCCATTTAGTTCCCGGTCTCCCCTATTTGGGAATAACTTACAAATCAAGGATTTGGTAGAATTTAATATCTTTATAAATTATTCACAAAAGATTAGGCTTAATATCTATGATTATAGGGGATATATTTAAGCAAGTTTGATTAATTATTCATAGCCAAAATTCTGAAAAGTTTTCATTGTTCTCTACCTTTATTATTAAGACTATGTTTTGAATGGACATTTAATTTGTACTACTCGGTGATATATTAAGCACAATTAAATCAATCACTTAATTTTATCATAGTTGTGACACCGAAGATTATAAAGATGCCACCGTTATACGTACGAACAAAGAAAAAGCCTTTGGCAGTTGTTTTATATTTCATAACGAAAAAACAACTTCGAATTCACCTAGCCACGAATCTGATGGCGAAACTATGATTGCCACCTTATCTATGTCATCATCTCAACCAAAATATTCCGAAATATCGAGGCAAGAATTTAATAACAACGACTCGTCTAAAAAGATATCTCAAAAAACTTATTTGTCGCCGAGCATTTATGCGAAATTACTGTATGATGCCCAAATAACTTCTTCGATTTCAGATGATCCCCTAAAGGCTTCTTCGGAAAACAACTTCTCTCGGGCCGTACAACTAACTATTTATTGGGCTTCATTCTTAAACAAGAATTTACAAGTAGGCCATAATTCTATAAAACTTTTAAGTTATATTGCTATTTTATTAATATATATATAACTTATAGCGGACAATAGTATTTACTAAAGAGAGAAAGTTGGCTGAATATTTAGGGATGCCACAGTCAGAGCGCAACGTAAATATCAACTCTTATGGGATTAGTTACGTTCACAAAAATAACATAGGAATCTCGGTGATAGGTCCTACATTTCAGGAATTAATCTATATATCATTATCGAATGCACCATCCGAATACATGGTATTTAATATTATTTTAAATTCTTACATTGATAAAAATTGAAGTTATAAACTATTTGTAATCACACTTTTAAATAAAACAGTTACCAAAAAATTGCATAATATTTATATACGATTTAGTTACACAGTATGAACCTAAGAAAGCTCAGCCACCTCGAGCACGATAGTTCTTTGGAAATTAGTTATAAATGCAAAAACGAAGCGCATAAGGTGAAATTTCTCGTTCAAAGGTTACAAGTAATACCAAAATTTGAAAATACATAAGTGCTGAATATTTTAAGGTGGATAATCAAATACTAAATGCTGTATATCCTTGCGTCTTATATCCATCACCACATTCTAGGAATGTTATATGTCTTCCAAATGCAAATCCTATGCTAAAAGTAACTCTAAAATTTCAGTTGCAAGAGGGAACTTTCCATCTGAATTTGTTAAAGTAAAATAGTAATACACGTTTTATCTATCTCCATTAATAATGTTAGAAACGTAGCCGTTCAAATCTTGCCTTTCGACGTTAACATCGACCGAGGCTTTTTATTATCATTGTGGTCTTATTATAGTCATATCAAGTCAAATCATACGAAAGTAATTATTTACAAATGATTGTATCATATATATCTGCATTAACTAGCTTACCAAGGCGAATCATCAGCTAAAAGTAATAATATATTGAATTGTCGGTTATATATATGTTCACAAAGGAATTCTTGCAAGGAGAAAAAATTATAATTGAAAATATTTGCGTGTCCGAAATACAAGTAATTGACTTATCAAAAAAATATTCAAAATTTAATGAGTTCTCAATAACAAAGGTCTAAAAAAAATAAAATGGAAAACAGTTAACATACGTTTATAGAGTTTTTTGTGATAAACACGAATATGTTTTACGTTTTCTTCCTGTACGTCAAATTTTTGAAATAATTGAGTTCAAAGTTGCGAAAATGAGCGTTTTTGCCCCTTTTTGGAGGTGTATACCGAGAAAACTAATCGACAAAAATTTGAAAAAATAATACTCGGTGGTAAATAAATGTAGAGAAAAATCGTACAAAAACAATTTTTCACGCAGGTTAATCAGTTTTTAATTTATCTTAAAATTCCACTTACTCCCTATATATTTAATATCCCAAACCCCAGACTTAGGGTCTCCCTCCTTTCTAAAGAACTACAATGTCACTTTTTTTAAACCCGACTCGAAAGCATTTTAAATTAAATAGTGATTAAAATACTGATATAAATTATGCCGTTTTCCTGTTTAAACATAACTTTTGTTGATCACTCGCTAACTCAAAGGTCAACATATGTTTTACTATTCGCGGTGGGTACGACATACCAGAAGATGACCTATCGGCTAACGAATTCATCAATTTTTGCCTTGATTTTTTCGGAAGTTCCGTTGCCGACGTTTCTAACGTCGATTTGAAGTATTTCTATTAATTCATTTACTACCACGTCCATTTTATTTGTAGCCTAGTGCCTTACGAAAAAAAAGATCTATGTCAAAGCGTGTGGGATTTGTTGGCGGATTTAGTGTCACATTACATATATCGTGGGGTGTGGCAATCTTACGTGTTCGTGTTAGGATTGGATATTATAGGAAACCCTTACAATTTTATACGAGACCTCACAGTGGGATTTAAGCATTTAATAACATGCTCGAAAGATGTTAACGTTTCGAGTATCATAATATTTGTTTGGCATTTTATAATTCATGCTTTTTAAGTTTACGGGAAGCATCGAATGAGGTTGCACATCGATAGCCCAGCACCGACTGAACCTGTATACAGTTATCTTAGTCTATCTTTCTGCATAAAATTGATCACTTTCATCATCAAAACTTGTGGTAAGGTTAAATTATTCTTCACAATTTAATTTTTTTAAAGGAATTGTTCTAGGGCCATTTTTGGCTATAAGTGAAAACTTGTCGGAAACTTTGTCGATTCTAACCTTCGACCGTTTGTATCAAAGGGAAAGAAAATGTCTCCTGTACTCACCGACAAAAACGTTGTCACAGCAAATAACTAAAACTATTAGGTGCGTCTCACTTGGTTTGGTGTCGGGTCTTTGCGACTTCATCTACTTACCAATAATCAGTATGTTTAATTTGTCGTGGGAAATATGTAAATTTAATTCCCAGTGTACAATGTTTTCACCCACGAAAATTATGGTCATTACCAATTGAGGGAAAAGAACGAGAGTGCAGCTAGGGGCGAAGAAGAGTTAATTTTCGAAGATTCTCTAGATCATTGGACAGAAGAAAGTATCGAAAATCCAAACTCTACTATTGCACCAATTGTGATGGATAACGAGCCCGATTATGTTCCATATAGCTTCAACCACATCGAGGTGCAAATGGAATCACCACGAGGTGGGAAATCGTTAAATATGATGCTTGAACTTTTCAAAACGATCCTGGTGAGCGCCATGCTAAAACCCCTGATTAGTGTGCTGGACGGATTGTCGTGCCTATTAGATATAGGTCGGGACATAACGGGCGTGGGGGAGCCCGTTATGCAGAGGGTTAGACCACCTCGGGCCTGCAATCCTGTCATAGGGCTACCTCATTTTACCCTCGATCAAGCGTTGTGCAATATAGCTTACGATGAGAGTTGCATTAGCAAAGGCTCCTCCAATTCAAACAATGAAAATTTTGACTTAGCATCAGATGATTGTACGGTACATCATTCGGGTTCCTCTTCCGATGAGCATAATTTAAGAAATATGGTTGACCGCGGCCCAAAAAATGATATATTTTCAAGCGATTTGCCGGAACATTTCATATTCATATACGCAGCGCCGGCGTGTGATATCATTATGCAAGATTATTTTGATTCGGACAAAGACATTCCAACCACTTCCACCACGATTCAACGTTATGAACCACACCACACGTTAATAATTTTAACTAATAAGTAAGAAAAATCCACGGTATCTATTACATATCTATATAGCATGACATTATTCGATTTCATATTGCCTTTATTAATTTAATTTTGAAAAATATTACAGGAGCATTTGTTATTTGGCCAAAAGCTTTTTTTGGGGCACTTGGAAAGTTATGTGGGCCGACAAGATTACTCATATTAAAAATCTTAAAAAGGACATCACTAAAATGCAGCTTTCGTATTTTGTAAGTCATGTTATGAAAGTAACTCATTTTATTCTTTAATTTTAATTTATATTATCATTTTAAACAACACTAAGATTTAAGGGTAAAAATTAATTAACATAAGAAAGTAATTAAATTTAATAAATATTAGTCTATTTTGTTGTTAGTACGCGAACGACGATTCCTCTCAGAGATTGTTGAGATTCACGAGCGCCCACTCTTTGCATGAAATGCACACCAACATCTCTTCCCTACTGCTAGAGCAATAAATTGGGGAAGTTGATTATACCAATCACCCGCGTCTACTCTTCTATTTAATATATCACAGATATATATTATACATACACACGCGCGCGTACACTAATTTATATTGTAAAAATGCCGAAATATATTTATTCACATAAAGCGTCAAAGGCTCTCCCGCTTATTTACGTATTTGCTAAGGTCTATGGGTTGATCATATTTCATTAGTTTTAAGTAAACGGATCTATCAGAAAAATTTTCCGGAGCCAAAAATAGTGGACGCCCCTTAACCTTGATAGTGGTGAAGATGGACGGTACACCGCCCGGTATTTCAACTTGACCCAACTCGAAACTGTGCTTAGCCGTAAAAGGCGGCACGAATTTGAAAGTGGTATAATTGAAGACCCCACTAGTCGGGTCGTGGGTTAAGGTTAACACGTATCGCTTGGATAAGAGGTGTATGAGAAAGGGATTTAACGTGAAGGCCGACAATACTAAACCCATCAAGACGTTAGCGGCTAAGGGTAGGGATTCGGCAACTTTTAGCAAATGTGGCGAGAATAGCAACGTTAGGGCCGATGTGTTTAATGACATAAACTTCAGGCTCATCAATAATTTTCTCATACTACCTTCATAAACGAGAACCTCCGAGGGTTGGGCAGACTTGAAATGTTGGTGTAAAAAGGCTGGTTTGTTTAATGTTGCACAAAAAATATTATAAAAGTAAGGTACAAATGTCTCGCCGAAAATGGGTGCAGCTTTGGGCACTCTTCTACACAACTTCATTGATGAGGACAACATTCTCACTTTAAAAATAAAAATATTTAGTTAATAAATTCAAAATATAAGGGAGATTTAAAAATGTAAGTATAAAAGAGGTGTTGGCAAACAGATAAAACTTTTATACTTCCTATAATTATCTTTTTAACATTTTATGATTATACTTTTTATTTGATAATTTTTATATAAGAGATGGTTGAATTACACAAATTAGCTTGACATCAAATTTTGTTATTGCCTATTGACAATGTTAGATTTAATAATGTTATCAATAAGATAATATAAAAAATAAAGAGAATTAATGTTTTACATATAACCTTAAGAAATATATTATAAAAATGTATCTAATAGATAAGAATTATTTTTGTTAATCATCTGTCATCTTTAAAAATTAGTTTATAGTCTATTAAAATAAGGATAGTTGTAAAATACTTAGATGCAATGTGTTTTAAGTCAGAAACAAAATTAATCACGTAAATAGAAACCAATATAATTAATAATTATTTGGTAACGTGGAACAAAAAGTAATAGTTCACAATATCATTAAAAATATTCTCAACAAAGTATATTATTCTTCAAGTCAGGTTATTAAATAACAATTTGCCATTTGCACAAAAAATGTCTATAGAATGTTAAATGTGATATAAATAGTGACGTTAAGTTACTTTAAAAAACATATAAGAGAACTCAATAAAGCACTAAAAAAATTTTTTTAATAAACTTTACCTAAAATACTACGCTCCTGCTCATCTCGCTGAAAAACTCAGCTCAATGAATCGTGTTATAATTGGGTCAGGGTTAGGGTTAGAATATATTTAATATCTATATATGTTATATAAAGATATATATAATGAAATAATATTAGCAGTTACTGAATCTGAACATTCATTCATACTTTAAGATTAGTGTCTTAAGTGAGCTGAGTTTTCATTGAGTTGAGTACAATTCAAATACTATCTTAACAGATATGTATGTACGACATTTTAAATTTTTAGGTTTACTGCAATCCGTGTAACTGCACTATGATACAAATGGACTTTACAACACAGACTAATTATAACCATAGACTAATAAAACCATAGACTGCCGAACAGCTGATAATTTTACAGCAAATATAGCAACCGCTATATTGTGGGAAATTGTAACCAAACAATAGAATTCAGCAAATTTTATTGTTCAAATCTACTTATTTTGATTTATAAATTAAGTTATTAGTCTTATTTATTTTCTTCAATATTTTATTGTGGAGAAGTATAAATATACCTGCTGTTGAATTTTTCCTATATGGCAGCTATTTTGGTGTCTGAATGATTTTAATAGTAAAAATAAGCTGTTCGGCAGTCTATAGTTTTATTAGTCTATGATTATAACCTTAGACTATAGAGCTCATGCCATATGTTAAATATATGCGTAATTGTGTGTCTAATTTTACTCCATTTTGAAGAGTGTATTTGGTGTATTTTAACCTGTAATTTTGCTCTATAACAGTTAATTTACCTTCCTCACTAGTTTATAAATTAAAAAAACGTCAATAAATTAATATTATACAAAATATTGATGGCACTATATTATTAAACAAACTTTAATCGCAAGTTTTACATTTTTAATTTTTATGTATTTTTTAAATGATATTTATTTTAAAATGCTGTTTTTGATATCTACCCACTTTAATATTTTTTTATTTACCTTTTTAAAATTATTTAATTTGCGAAAATTACTAATTTCTATATGCTCACTATTCTGTACCGAAGAAAGTATTGGTATAGAATTTTGCTTGTGTTTATTGAATAATCTAGTTTTCGAATAATTTAATTATCGAGTTTGCTGCCGCAACTCTTATTTCCATCTCCACTAATTTATTTAGAATTCCAATTAATATATTCCATATGGACGTATTATAATTCTAAGAAATATATCCGCGCGCGAAAATCCTCAAAAGGATTTTTTTGAATTTGCTTTCGCCTTTTATATTACATCTTTTTTCAATTTATTTATTTGGTTACAACGAGAGAAAAAAAGATTATAATGAATTAATTAATAATCAACGTAGTTAGGTAATCTAAAATATATTTTCTAAATCATGGTGATAATAATATCTATATGCGATCGCGATGGAAATAAAAAGCGAAGTGGTATAAACAATCTATTTTTAGCGCAGTGGCAACACTGATGACTACGTGTAAAGTAAATCTGACGCAATTAAGATCGAGCGTAGGGTAAAATAAAAATGCATATAATTTAAATCGTAGCATGCATGGGGGGGGGGGGGGAAGAATTAGAATATGGGTGAACACCACACCTCCCCCTTTAATGAGAAGTCAAAGACTTAAAGTCCTAACGTTCCGATAAAGGTACAGGGGTAACAATTCTTTTGGTTAGAGGTCGAGGCGGATTTAGCTAAGGGTCGAGATGGCGATTTACCTTATCTATTTTATACAAAATACCGTAGGTATAACACACAATATATTTTTCAAACATTTTCTGAAATTTAGCCCAAAATTAATATAATTTCTGCTGGCCATGTTGTGACAAGTTCTGCCTTTGCCCTCGGAACTGATTCATGGACAACTGATTTCAATGAAATCCTGCCCTCTGAATTAGTTATAAAATGGGGTGCTTCACGGCTACAAGACTCAGCGTCCCCGCTCTCTAAAACACCACTGGGCAATCGCGATGCCACTATGACTCAGCTTTAAAACTACAAATTTTATCTAAATTAACCCACAGACTGTACCGTTTTACCTTAATTTTATACCTGCACTGTCAATCGTCATTTTATACATTATAATCGCCACTCCTTTCTAATTTAATATAAGCAAACTTCACAGACCGCCAAATAATAATCAAAGAAAACGCGGGGGGGTTTAACATCAACCATATCATCGTTATATAATAATATGTGAGAGAGAAAAAAAAAACATGTGTATATTTTGTCTTACAACAATTTTTAAGCATCGAATAATTTGTGTGAATATATTTTCATACTGTTGTAATTCAGTTTGGGTTTTCTCTCGAATCGCTCTATTTTTACTTTGTTGCTAGAATAATCGGTGCGAAAATTGAAGAATATTTCTTGCAATGAATTAAAGAATTATGTCTGCCTTGGTTGCGGTTTAAATTTGTTAACCAATTGTTCGAATGAATTCCATAAATATGGGTTCGGGATTACTGATACGATGTTGTTTAAATTCCTGAGGGTTTTAGGTGAGTATGTTCTGAGGGTATGGGAACATCCTTCTGACACCATTTATTCTGTACCGAAGAAAGTATTGGTATAAAATTTTGCTTGTGTTTATTGAATAATCTAGTTTTCGAATAATTTAATTATCGAGTTTGTTGCCGCAACTCTTATTTCCATCTCCACTAATTTATTTAGAATTCCAATTAATATATTCCATATGGACGTATTATAATTCTAAGAAATATATCCGCGCGCGAAAATCCTCAAAAGGATTTTTTTGAATTTGCTTTCGCCTTTAATATTACATCTTTTTTCAATTTATTTATTTGGTTACAACGAGAGAAAAAAAGATTATAATGAATTAATTAATAATCAACGTAGTTAGGTAATCTAAAATATATTTTCTAAATCATGGTGATAATAATATCTATGTGCGATCGCGATAGAAATAAAAAGCGAAGTGGTATAAACAATCTATTTTTAGCGCAGTGGCAACACTGATGACTACGTGTAAAGTAAATCTGACGCAATTAAGATCGAGCGTAGGGTAAAATAAAAATGCATATAATTTAAATCGTAGCATGCATGGGGGGGGGGGAAGAATTAGAAATATGGGTGAACACCACACTCACAATGTTACAATGCTCGTTTCAAAATGGTGGAAAAAAGGGTACACATTTTGTGCGTTGATGAGCAGTCTATCTAGTCTATGATTATAACATAGACTGGTTCAAACGTTATAAAGTCAAATGTTTCATAGTACCGCATTTTGGTACATATTTAAAATATAAAAATAAAGATATAAAGATAAAATAATAAACAATGGTTTAGTATAAAAGTTACTATATAAAAAAAGGGTGCAAGGATATTATAATATAAATCTTTGGCATAAAAAATTAATTTAATTATAATTGCCTAACTCTAATTGTATTAGTTTATTAAAATTAATTAAGTTTATTATATAATAAAAAATTTATATTGGCTTAGATATAATTTTTGATTGAATTGGACATGTAGTTAAGGTTAAGAAATGTAAATATTTAGTCTGTTAAAGTTTTATTAAAAATATAGAGAAAAGTGGAAATTCAAAAAGATACCTCTTTTCAAACTAAAAAACCTATAAATAGAAGCAAAAGAATACCAATAACCAACTTTTCTTATTACGGGGTATATAAATTTTATTTTGAGCTTTTATTGTTTATGTTTGTAAAAAAACATTATCAAATGATCTTTTAGTTTTATTTCAAGGACTAATCATTATAAGCAAGCGACATTTATTATACAGAAAATTATTTTATTAATTTCTTTTATAGGTAGATTTGTTGCATCATTTAAGTAAGATTATTGTATAGATCCACTGTCTATAGAAATTATGATATAAGTTTTTCAATTAAATTACACAAATGGGATATAGGTAGATTTGTTGCATCATTTAAGTAAGATGATTGTATAGATCCACTGTCTATAGAAATTATGATATAAGTTTTTAAATTGAATTACTCAAATGGGATATAGGTAGATCTGAAGGTATCAGTTCATAATTAGGGTACCCTATAATATAATAAGTAAAAATAACTATAAAAATTACTTTTATGTGGGAGATTGTCATGCTCACGTGTCATTGTAAACCTTGCATCTGAATAGAAACCCACTTACTCTACATTTGTAGTAAGATTTTGAATCTTTCCCATTATTGACTTTTATTTTATATAATGATAATTTTGATAAACTAAAATTGGTTTTCTTTTTTGGGATAGAATAAAATGAACGTGATTCATATTACAATAGGTGTTTTTAGGGTTTTTAGGTGGTTTAGGTATTTTTAGGTATTTTTATAGTTATTTTTAGGTGTTTTATAATAAGTGTCTTTATAACGTTTGAATTGGTACGGACTGCCGAACAGCTGATATCAAACCCGCAATTTATTAATTAATTTGAAATATAATATAACAAAATAATTATTGTCCACCATAATTATGAGGGTTATTCATTCACCACCATAAGAATGGGTTGAATCTAAATTGAGCATAATATATACCAATCTCGCTTTGAATGTGACTCGAAAATTAACTATGGCATACTGATGAGCTCTAATAAGAGCGAAAACGTTATATGTCTGTTATCATTTTCGAGTCACATGCTAAAAAAGAAAAGGATATATATAGTTCAAATTAGTCTCTAATTAAAATTGCCGATAGATGGCGCTAATTAGTTACTTTTAATTTAATTGCGGCATTTCTGAAAGGGGTTATTATTATCTTCATCTGATTATCAAACCTTAAATTTATTAATTAATTTCAAATATAATTTAGAAGTAATTATATAAACCGCCATGTTGGTGGAAAAAATATTTTTATTTTATGGTTTAATCAATAAGTTTATATAAAAGATGGTTGAAACTATAAATGTGGAAATTTGTTAAAAAATAACCTAAACAAAGAAAATAGAGATGTTTAAACTTAGGCAATTTTTGGCCTTTAATTTTTTAGACAAATTAAAACGAACTTAAATCAATATAAGCTGACTTCTAATTTTGGTTACATAAAAACATCTCCGAAAAACTTAACATGACATCAATAATTTCTATAAAAATTTAAAAATACTTAGCGCTATTAAAGAAGTTTTAAGCTGCGAAAACTATCATTTTGACAAAAGACAACATTTTATTGTTGCGATTAGTTTGTTGTATCCCAACGTGAGTACTTAATTTTCGAAACATGCTCTTTGCGATCATGATTTCAAAGTAATAGTTTTTTGATTCTGATAAATTTTTATTTTTTATCCTGGAAATCGTGTCTGAAAACGACCTTTCATCGGATGAATACGGTTGATAAAAGGCGTCATTTATTAGAGTAATTTCTAAAAAAAAATTAGCCGTTTTGGGCCAATACTTTTTAAGTTATGGACGTTTAAAGGGCCAAAATCACGTTCGAGAGGGTTGTATGGATTTTACTATTTTTGTCATAGTTTTGAAAGTAATTGGGTTATTCACTCAAATTTTGGTGCATTTTGTTCCTAAAAAAAGTCTCTATAATTTAACCAAAAACCTCAAGATTTTGCGGTTTTTGTGGTCAAATTAGTGAAAAATCATAAAAACATATTTACCCGGTATATGAAATCACCAATTTCATAATGTGCACTCCTTTGTGATTTCAAAGTAATAATTTTCTGATTCTGATAAATTTTAACTTTTTACGAATTCACATGTGAAATCGAAAATTATCGTCGGGGGAATATGGTTGAAAGAAAATTTTTTAAAAAATTGTGAGGTAAAAAAAATTGCTTTTTTTTATTTTATGTGAAAGAGCTAGAAAAAACAATTTGAGAATACGTGATGTATTTCGTTCTATTTTACTACATTTTTTTTAAATTTATAAATTAAGTTAAAATCATAAAAACCATTTAGTAAAAAAAAAATATATATTAAGGAAAGAGAATATACGATTGTTTTTGAATTTAAAAAATCTTTAAAAGAAATGAATATTTAACGATTTTGAATGATAAAGAGAAATATATATATAGCGCCATCTATAATATATTTTATTTAAAATATCTAAAACGATACAGGGCATCATGCAAGATTTCACAGCTAAAAATATATTAATAAATTAACTAATTGTCATCAAAAAAGTTGTCTCTTAAAAATAATGGTAAAAATAATGGTTTTATTAATTTTTTTGTCTAATGTTAGTTTTATCTTCTTGGTTTAAAATATTGCAAAAATTATGAAGTAAAATTTTGCTATACATATTAATTATTAATTTAACCAATAATTGTAAATGATTTAATTTACAATGCTTAGATATCACTGATATCTGCGCGATATTTTAAGTTTGTCGACTGATTATAGTTTTATAGTAATATTAAACTAACCTACAAAATTTGTGTGCTTAATTATACAATGGAGAACCTAAGTGTGGCAATGCTATATAACATGCAAGAGATAATTGCAAAACAAAATTAATTCCTTACAGAAAATAATCAGAATTTCGTGATAATATTATATGTTGCTTAAATTTAGAATATTCATAGGCGTACAGAAGGGGGAGGAAAACGGGAAATTCTACCCCCTTGGCAAAAATACTAAATTTTTTTATTAAAAAATAACTTCTTTTGAAAAGTTTTATTCTATAGCTGTGTAACTGACTCAAAATGACATTTATAAATAAATACCGATATATACTTTTTTATTTTTGAATTAAATTTTGACAAAAAGCCAATTAACCATTTTACTAAAGATCTTGTCAAAAATGGACATTGGACAATAAACCGGTAATGGAAAAATTAAAACAAGTGTGTGTGACCTGTTGGTCATCACGGCACGAAGCTGTCGCAACGCATATAAAACTTCAAGATGCAATTTATCCAGCTTTAGAAAAAATTTCTACCAGGTATAATCGCGATGCCGCAACAAAGGCTGCAACTTTGCTGTCTCCTTTGCGGCAATCAGACTATATCATATCCCTTTTATATTTCCATACACTTTTTAGTTATACATCAATTCTTTGCAGGTAATTGCAAAAAAAATTTAGACAGGTCATCAAGTTGGCCCAAAACATTGTTCATCAGATAAAATTGTTGAGAAATAATGTTGATGAAGAATTCCATCGAATTTTTTTAGTGGCCGAAGCTAAGGCAAACTTATACCAGTTTGATCTTGAAAAACCCAGATGGGCTAGAAAACAAACTTTCCGAAGTAATAATTATAAAATCACTATATTTATACCATTGCTTGATTCTTTTATTGTTCAACTCAATGAAAGGTTTTTAGACAAAAGAAATTATTGCAAATTTTCAAGTTTTGTTTCCTCAAGATTCAGAAGTTTCGTCTGCAGCTCAGATAAAAATGAATCACTTAATGGAGTTTGAATGGTACAAATGTTGACGTTAAAACAGAATTTGATATTTGGTATATGTCGTTGTCTCAGATGCCAGAAGAATTGCGTCACAAGAATGCTTTGGATGCTTTGCTAAATCACAAAACCAAATTAGAATGCTTACTTAACCATACAACTTTATTTTATTTAATAGCTTGTCTTCCCATTACTATATGCACAAATGAGAGTAGTTTCTCAGCTTTGAGAAGACTTAAGACCTACTTACGGAATTTCATGTCAAACAATCGATTAAATGGTTTGGCGCTTTTAACGATTCATAGGGAGTTAGTTAGCCCCAACTCCTGATGAAATTCATGTTGTCTTATCCTTTGGCAAAAGAAAATTAAAAATTGTTTTATAGCGAGTATTTTTATACACCTCTTTTGTATTTATAATATTCAAATAAAAATGTTTTTAAGCAAATTGGAAATTTTCTACTCCCTTGAGAAAATACAGGCTACGCGCCTGAGATTATTTGTTGCCTAATATTAGTAAATTCGCCACATGTCCATTTCACCAGATGGCCAGGAGCGGCATGTTCTGATATTGATAAATGAATGAAAATAGGGAAATGTTATAATATTATTTTCATTATTAATTTCAAAAAAAATTACCAAAAAACACACCTTTCTTTATACTTTATACTACGTAAATAAATCTAAACGATTTTATGATGGAATTCCTGCGGCTCTACTTGTATTTTTATGCGGTTACGACCCGTCCTCGGAAGTTGTTTTTTAAAGCAAAAGTCCGGCCCCCCGGGTTGAGTTTTTGAAGTAAACAGGACTCGGCCGTGCATGTCTCTAAGCGAAATTACTCGCTATAAATCAAAATTTTATTTAGGGCTGCACCGATATCAAATTTTTAACCGATACCGATACTACTGATATTTAAATAAATATACGATACCGATATTTAACATCTTATAAAAATTAGACTTGTTAATATTTATAATGCTTTGTTGATAAATATTATATATATTAAAAATCGTATATACAATATATAATATAAAAATAAAAACATTTTATTATAAATTGTAAATACGAATAACTTACATAATAATATAAATAAGTGGCGGTAGAAATTTGAATGAATGTATCAATGAAAAAATAAATTAGATTTAAGAGCAATTAAGTAAAATTTAATTTAAAAAGTATATAGATATACAGCTCTAACAAATATAATATTTGTAAAAAAAGTTTCAAGTTTCGGTATCGGTACGTTAATATCGGTATCGGTACCGATACCGATATCGTTAAAAATCGTGATATCGGTACCGATACCGATACCAATATCGGTGCAGCCCTAATAATAATGTATAAGTAAACATTGAAATTTTTGAAAGGATTATATAAGGCAACATGAAATTATATGGCGTATAGTGCGTTTGTACAAATAAATTAAAGCAGTATAACGAATACATTGACAAGAAAAATTCTAATTGTAAAATACCAATGGCATTGCCCCAATCCCAACAAATATACCATATTATTTGATTAAAGCTGTTATTTAGAGCTAAGGACTCTAAAAATACGTTAGGCTTTTATTGTCTGTGTTTTCATTGCGTGTTAATAAATACAAAAGAGAAATTTAATATAAATAAGTCACTTAGCTCAATTCAGATTTACTTATTAAAAAATTAATAAATATAATTATTATTTTTAAGTTAAGATGTATTAATTAATTGCATGAGAGGGACCAAAGGGGGCCAAGATTTTTACCTTAGTGGGGGGGGGGCGAAAGGGGCCATAATTTTGCTCTTGGTCAGCTTTCCCCCCTTGCTCCCCCCCCCCTAGCTAGGCCACTGAGGGATATTTTGGATATCTATTCATCTTGAATGTGATCATATACTTTCGTACATTTTAAATATTTATGTCTTCAACAAATTCAAAAGTTTCTTAATCGAATTTGCGAAGATGTTAAATTCTTGAAATAAATCATAAAACTTATTAACAATCACAAAATGTTATATAAAAATTCAAATTTTATTATGCTCTCACCCTTTTACCTAAAAACCAACAATAAAAATGCAAGATTTCTGGTATAGGTGTCATATACGTTGATACTCGTATATTTAAATTCCCCCCATGTCCCCTCATGCAAAAGTTAAGGATTTCCCCCAACCCCCTTGTAATACTATGTATCTTATAAGACTTATTTGATTAATTGTAATTTCGCTGTATTTCCTGTACTGATTTTAATATATACATAGTACTGAACCCTACCACTTCATATGTGGTACTTTTCCTTTCCATTTTATTTCCAGTACGTGTGTGTTACTTTACCCCCCTCCCCCCCCCCCCGCGCTTGTACGTGTTTGTTATTTCCATCAACACGCATCATTGAATCTTTATATATACGCAGACTATTAATTTATTCTGTGATTTTTCTTAATAAAATATATATACAGTATGTAGTGAAAGAATTAAAACTTGGGGGGAGGAGTCTCCCAAAATATTCCTGATTCCCCTTCCTTCAAACCTATTTTGAATCGTGTTCCCGCGGCCTCTTTTCTAAATCGTTATTCCGCCGCGCGGAACATGAAAATAGGCCTATTTAATTTAGCGATTTTTATTATAGAACAGTTATAAGCATCAAATTTTATAAAAATATTGGCAGGCGCACTCGAAAAATTTGCAGCATTAGGGTGTAGAAAATCCTGTATATTAATATGTATCTTTTAAAATCTAGGCGATGTACATAGAGTAAATTTGGCTTCTCTGCCCACGTTTTATTATAGGGATTATCATCATTTATTAGGTGTACTAAATCACCTTTATTAAAATTTAAACCAAAATAGTGTTATGGTTGCATGTAAGAATACAATCAAAAATAATGAGTAATCATATGATCTTTTTTCATGGATAGCGTCCCTATCAACTGGAAACCCCCAAAATTTACTAAAGAAGATAATCCGCATGGTCTTATAGCGGAAAGTTCTTTTTCAATTTTGTTTCCAAAATATCGAGAACCGTATATTAAAGATTGTTGGCAGCAATTAAAACAAAAATTTGCTGAATACGTATGTTTCAAAAATTTTATTGTTTAATGAAAATGTAGGATTTGAAGGCTGATTTTGATGCCATTGAAGGAACATTGACAGTTTGTACGACCCGAAAAACTTGGGATCCTTATATAATTATAAAGGCTCGAGATGTATTGAAATTAATTGCAAGAAGTGTTCCAATTGATCAGGTTCAAAATAAAATTGTTTAATTATTAAAAATTATAAATTTTTGAGTATTTTTGCATTGGCTATCTCTTTTAGCCTCTTTAATTCTCTTCTATCTTTAACTTCTAATAATTTGGATTTTTATTTAATGCTTTATAGTTAAATAACTTTATTATTTATGTTATTTGTGATAAATCCTTGTTAATAAATTTTTTTATGGGCACCTGATATTTAAAATTTCTCTGATTTATTCCAAAGGTTAATATATATAAATAAATAATGATTTATTAACATGTTAATAATTGATTGCAATTGTATTTATAAAAACTTGATTTCTAACTTAACAATATATTTCATTTAAAATATTCCTTATAGTTATTTTTTAGAATTATTAAAAGAAGGCAATTAATTTTAACCAGACACATGTACTTACTTTCATATTCATTTTATTGTTCATTGATAAAAGTTTGTGTTCAGAATCAGTCTGTAGTGTGTATTAAAATATTTTAATTTAATAGTTTATATAAACTATTAATATACAATCCTTAAGATAAATAAACCTAAGTTTAGAAGTTAGATACTTTTGTAACCATTGACCATGAAAGCTAGGTTGTATTATATTAATCAAATTACTAAGTGAATGCTTTATATAAAATTATGATTATTTTAATGTTGGATAGTTATTATCAATTTGTGTTACAAATATATTGCCCATAATTTATTTTGTCTTTTTTCTCTCTTTATTTAAGCTGCCTGACAAATGTAGCAAAAGTATTTAAGTACAATCACTATGGAGTCCTCGCGCTTTGACTTTTAAAGATATCACATTCTTACCCTTGTTTTTAATGCTTTAAAATATATAAAAATGATTACTTAGCTCCTTCCCCTTTGATATTGTCTAAATATTACCCTTCCTTACTTAATTCTGGATGCACCCATTTCAGAGAAAACAATTAAATTTGTTATCAGCAAATTTCATAAATAAACTTATATTTTTTTAAAGGTGTTTATGCTTCAACTTCCCTACTAAAGTGTATATAAGATTTAGCTACATGTATTTGACAAAACTTTGTTTGCTAACATAAGTACTTATATAAATATAGTTACAATTTGCCATTTAAAGATGTGCATACAAGGTTTTTCATTTTAGGAGAATTAAAAATACAAACATTTAATTTATACTATTTACAATAAATTTGAAGGCACTACGTGTGTTGGAAGATGAAGTAGTGTGTGATATTATTAAAGTTGGTTCCATGGTTCGTAATAAAGAACGTTTCGTTAAACGAAGGCAGCGGCTCATAGGCCCCAACGGATCTACTTTAAAAGCAAACATTTATTTCTATGCAATTTTTCATGTCATATTTTTTACATAGCTAACTTTAGATGCACAGTTTAACCAAAGAAATACTTATTGTATTGCTCTTAAATAAATATTGCCTTTTTACATTTATATAACTAGGTAAATCTTGTTTATACCTATTTTTGTAAAAGTTTTTAATGTAATTGTAGCTTTTTATATTTTTAATGCTGTTTGTCAAAAAAACCAAGGCTTTACCAGCTGTTCTTTTTATAGAGCTCATGCTCAAAAAGATATAAAGAGAGATTGATTGGCAATTTTCTAGTAATTTATGAAAATTCTCACATAAATTAGTTTTAGCTTTGATTTTTTGAATCCATTGGTACATCTTTGCCAAATTTGTAAGGTTATTATATGACAGATATAACCTTTATCTTGGTATGTATAGGCGCTCGAGTTACTGACCAATTGCTACATATTAATTCACGGGAACACTGTATCAGTAATTGGTTCGTACGCCGGAATTAAAGAGGTAAGCTACAGCAATAACCACTTCTTTATCCTTCACCTCTCCCAATTAGATTTAAATGTATCTTGGGCCTATAGCTTGTGGTTTTTCATTAAAATCCCAACTTGTTTTAAGTAATTATTTTTAAGAAATATTTAGAACAAGCTAGATTTTTGCAAGCCTTTTTAGCACTACGCATTACACCACCCACACCTATTTGATTTATTTTAAGAAATTAAAATGCCAACATTTTATATATTATTTTCCGTTTAGGTTAGAAAGATTGTCGAAGATGCGCTAAACAACGTCCACCCCATCTATAGTATCAAGGTAAGAGTCAAAAGGATTATTCATTGTTTCATTTTAGTAGACATTTAAAAACCTATATGGCTCAAAACCAGAAATTTGATTGAATTAATATATTTTACAATGGGTACTAATAGGAGTCATGCATCCTCAATTTATAATTACCCATTGAGGATTTTTGAGAAGCTTATTATCTTCGTCGCGATATATGGCATTTTTAGAGAAATTTCGATATTATATCTTTAGCGTCTGTGCTGTTTTTTTGAAACATGCTGTATGCGATCTCTAAATTGCCTAAAATGTAGGGACTGATGATCAAGAAGGAATTGCTTAAAGACGAAAGGTTGCAAAGCGAAAATTGGGAACGATTTTTGCCAAAATTTAAGAAGAAAAATAAAATTAAGGCGGAAGCTAAGGAGCCCTCTAATACTGGCGATGTGACTGCGAAAAGGAAAGCCACTAACCCCGATGGTGGTGTCAAAAAGAAGAAGAAAAAGATCGTTCAAACCAAAAAGGAATATACACCCTTCCCACCCCCACCCGTGGAAAGCAAGGTTTAGTAATTATTGTGTAAATTTGTGGGATATTTTAACCTGATTTTTTGTTGTTTATAATTTATATGATAGTCCTATTTTTATCTGCGTATGGGCTTATCCAATTGCCCCTCCCTCTCCCCTCATTTCTATAAAGAAATTTTTTTAATATAATAGGGACATTCCATGTCAAATCGCCACGTTTTCGGCCGACCCCCTCAGAATTTTATAAAATTTGATGGAAATGTTAAAACTAGTGAAATTTTTAATTTCTGAAAATTTTAGCTCATTTGGGCCACTACTTTTTGAGTTGTGGGCGCTAAAAAGTCGAAAATCGGCCATTAAAAAAATCGGGTTGTGACGCTATATTCAATAAAATTTATAAGTTATTGGCCCCCAAATCATAGAATCTTGTTGTAGTAATAGGTAAGACCTATCTTCATAGAAAAAAAATAAAAAAAAATTTTTTTGTCGATTGGTCATCTCATAATGGTCGAAATGGCCAAAATGGCATAATTACTGTTGAACCCTCTCAAATCGTTTCAAATTTGAGACAAATGTTTTATACTACCTATTAATCAAATTAAATAAAAGAGAAAGTTGGGCGGCCATCTTGAAGAGGTCATAAATTGCTAGAAATGGTATTTTATTTATTTGGCGCCAAAATGTATCTCTAAATATGTTTTTTTGCTCATTTAGCCTTCATATAATTTTAATATATCTATGATGCAAATATTTTTGCTATATATTAACACCCCCCCCCCCCCCCACCCGCCATATTCCCTATCAATTACAATCAAAATAGCGTATGATTAATTTTCCCGGAATGCTATAAATTTAATTTTTTTTAATTAGAAACAGCTGTAAAATGGCCTAAAATAATTTACTTGAATATAGTTGTAGGTACAAGTATATATTTATTGATTTTTATTCGACATATGTAATAATAAATATTTATGGGACATTCCATGTCAAATCGATCATAAAAAGGCGTTTTTCGGCCGACCCCCTCAGAATTTTATAAAATTTGGTGGAAATGTTAAAACTAGTAAAATTATTAATTTCCGAAAATTTTAGCTCATTTGGGCCACTACCTTTCGAGTTATGGGCGCTCAAAGGTCGAAAATCGGCCATTTAAAAAATCGGGTTGTGAGGCTATATTCAATAAAATTCATAAGTTATTGGCCCCCAAATCATAGAATCTTGTTGTAGTAATAGGTAAGACCTATCTTCATAGAAAAAAAATTTAAAATTTTTTTTTTGTCGATTGGTCATCTCATAATGGTCGAAATGGCCAAAATGGCATAATTACTGTTGAACCCTCTCAAATCGTTTCAAATTTGAGACAAATGTTTTATACTACCTATTAATCAAATTAAATAAAAGAGAAAGTTGGGCGGCCATCTTGAAGTGGTCATAAATTGCTAGAAATGGTATTTTATTTATTTGGCGCCAAAATGGATCTCTAAATATGTTTTTTTGCTCATTTAGCCTTCATATAATTTTAATATATCTATGATGCAAATATTTTTGCTATATATTAACACCCCCCCCCCCACCCGCCATATTCCCTATCAATTACAATCAATATAGCGAGTGATTATTCTTCCCCGAATATGCTATAAATTAAAAAAAATTAAAAATAAACAGGTTTGTAAAATAGCCTAAAATAATTTAATTCAATATAGTTGTAGATACAAGTAGATATTTATTGATTTTTATTCGACATGTAATAATAAATATTTATAATAAAAGTATGACGGAGTGCATGTTTTCAAGAGCCTATAAAAAATTAATTTATCATTATTTAAAGTATATTTTACTTAAGGCAATAAGTTGTGTTGTCGCTTCAAGCATTTCCCTTTTAGATAAGGTATAAGTTCTTCCGGTTGTGGTTAAAGGTGATACGATTGTTAATATATCCAATTTATTGAGAGATAATTTGTGACATTTATTTGGGAAAGCAAAAGAGTTTGACGGCCCGCATGGATGAAGCAAACTAACTATTATCTTTTCATCCTCATAATTTTTATCTATAACCAGGGCTAACCACCATTTGGAATCGAATGAACAAGTAACATATCCATTTAGGCTTTTAATATCAACCTCATCAGCTATAATTTGTATTAGTTCCCATTTATTTATTATAGAATTGGAGTATTGTTTAGTAAGTATAGTGAATTTATCGATGGGAACAACACAATGTAATTTCTGTGTTCCTAAAATAGGTTTTGCTTTGTTGAATCTTGCTAACATTGATAACTCTTCGGTTTTGTACTCTTCATTTGTCATGTAACCGAACTCAATTCCGGTAATATTTGATTTGGCCCATTCATACAACTCTATCGGTTTTGTTATTTGGTCCTTGTAAGGCCTTTGAAGACTAGCTTTGGAAGCTAATCGTTTTACTGTGCCAGCTGCCCCATCACACGCACTTTTGCCATGCGAAGTGGCAAAATAATGCCATTCCGCTTGAATTCCATAATCCACTTGGTGATGACAAAGGTTGATAAAATTTTTTTTATTTTTATATTGCGCAGCCGATCCATCCGAAAAATAAATTATTTTTTGAGGGGCAAATGGGAGCTTTTGAACTAAAAATTTTATTAACATTTTTTGGAAAAAGTAGTAACTAACCGTATTATGAATTAAACATTCGGAGATCATGATAAATGTTAAACAACTTAAGGTAGCCCCTTCATTGAAATAAACTACAAATGGGTGAAGGGTGGCTTGGGCATTTGTCCAATGATAGCTTTGCGAAGCATCTTGCACAATAAAATTATAATTTTCGGAAAAATCATTTATTATAATTATTTCATGAGGTTTTAAATTCATTTTTACACTTTTAAAATAAAGAGATTGTTGGTCAGCTATAAAAGAATGGTACAAGAGTTTTTCTAATTTTTCGCTAAAAATATCCAAGAATTCCTCAGTGCGTTTGATGATTGTTTCAATAGTGGTGCGATCCACTGTTAACCATTGTTTATATGTTATATATTCTATGTCATTTAATTCAAATATTTGTAATATGCGATCTTTTATTTTTCCAGTCCCTGGACAATAATTACACTCCCCTAAGTAGCATATTGGTAAGGGAGGGTTGCATATTATTTTGGCTAAAATATCTTTATATGTTGTTAAAGGATATTTATCGCCCTTTGTAAATGATTCGAGATTAGAACCTATTATCATTAATTTAACATTTTGGTGATATTGGCAAACGCATACGTTATGTGTGCCACTAGCTCCTGCCAATATACAATATTTAGGTCGTAAGTCGGCAAATTTAGAAATTCCTATCTTTATATTGGGATTTAACTCTTTAAAGTTAATATATATTTCATTAATATTAAACAAAACTAACCGTTTTTGCATGTGAATTTTATTACCGTCAACATTCATAGATACAAAATCCTTTTTGCCACCCATTACACGCGATATTTCATCACTACAATAGAAATCTTTTACAAAATTAACGGTTCCCTCACTCAAGGTTTTCCCGAGCTTTAGGTTCGGAGTGGACAAGATTCCTTTATCCTTTTTTAGTTTTTTGGCAAGCTTAGCCACATAATAAGTTACGGAAAAATAATCTTTAATTTTTTTTGCTGTCCAACTATCTGGCAACAAGGTTAAAAGCCTGTATTTATCACTTTTATTTAGAAGAGAAAAATTTTCCTTCATACCCTTGAGAATCTCCAAGTCTTGATCAGCGATTTCACTGTCTAAAGCGACATTTAATGTGGATGCGATAGCATTTGATATATTAGCTAATTTTTTTTGGGGGTACCGTTTTTCTTGTAATCTTTTTATCTTGATCGGTGAAACTCCAATTAGTGGTATTGATTCGTTAAGGGCTTCTATCCTTGTACTATCATGTTCCATAGGAATGTTTTCCTCGGGAGAGTGAGGTTCCATAATAGATGATTGTTCAGGTTGATGGTTAGCCCGAGCTTTTAAAAGTTTGCGACAAGGAGTACATATTTTATAATCTGGGTTCAAGTTCATCCATGCACTTACTTTACGAATCCCTTTCACTTTTTTACCATGTATACCCAACGGATTACAACACCTACTTCGGTACTTTATTGCTTCCATTATTAGGGAATAAGGTTGAGATATAAATATATGCAAAATTTCGAACGTGGAGGGAAAAATTAGTTGATAGTAAAATAAGACGATAAAATAATTTTTTAAAAATAATTTGACAGCACTTTAAATTCGCGCTAAAGGATCATAAAATTTAATTCGTATACGCCCCAAAAAAATAAATCAGTGTTGACAAAGCATTTTTATAGCCTATTCGATAATCCTGACGATTTTATTAATTGCTATGCAATTTATTTAAATAATATTTTTATAGCTATTTTACGAGCCTGTTTTTCACATAAATATTTATTATTACATATGTCGAATAAAAATCAATAAATATATACTTGTACCTACAACTATATTCAAGTAAATTATTTTAGGCCATTTTACAGCTGTTTCTAATTAAAAAAAATTAAATTTATAGCCTTCCGGGAAAATTAATCATACGCTATTTTGATTGTAATTGATAGGGAATATGGCGGGTGGGGGGGGGGGGGTGTTAATATATAGCAAAAATATTTGCATCATAGATATATTAAAATTATATGAAGGCTAAATGAGCAAAAAAACATATTTAGAGATACATTTTGGCGCCAAATAAATAAAATACCATTTCTAGCAATTTATGACCTCTTCAAGATGGCCGCCCAACTTTCTCTTTTATTTAATTTGATTAATAAGTAGTATAAAACATTTGTCTCAAATTTGAAACGATTTGAGAGGGTTCAACAGTAATTATGCCATTTTGGCCATTTCGACCATTATGAGATGACCAATCGACAAAAAAAATTTTTTTTATTTTTTTTTCTATGAAGATAGGTCTTACCTATTACTACAACAAGATTCTATGATTTGGGGGCCAATAACTTATAAATTTTATTGAATATAGCGTCACAACCCGATTTTTTTAATGGCCGATTTTCGACTTTTTAGCGCCCACAACTCAAAAAGTAGTGGCCCAAATGAGCTAAAATTTTCAGAAATTAAAAATTTCACTAGTTTTAACATTTCCACCAAATTTTATAAAATTCTGAAGGGGTCGGCCGAAAACGTGGCGATTTGACATGGAATGTCTCTTATGTGAAAAACAGGCTCGTAAAATAGCTATAAAAATATTATTTAAATAAATTGCATAGCAATTAATAAAATCGTCAGGATTATCGAATAGGCTATAAAAATGCTTTGTCAACACTGATTTATTTTTTTGGGGCGTATACGAATTAAATTTTATGATCCTTTAGCGCGAATTTAAAGTGCTGTCAAATTATTTTTAAAAAATTATTTTATCGTCTTATTTTACTATCAACTAATTTTTCCCTCCACGTTCGAAATTTTGCATATATTTATATCTCAACCTTATTCCCTAATAATGGAAGCAATAAAGTACCGAAGTAGGTGTTGTAATCCGTTGGGTATACATGGTAAAAAAGTGAAAGGGATTCGTAAAGTAAGTGCATGGATGAACTTGAACCCAGATTATAAAATATGTACTCCTTGTCGCAAACTTTTAAAAGCTCGGGCTAACCATCAACCTGAACAATCATCTATTATGGAACCTCACTCTCCCGAGGAAAACATTCCTATGGAACATGATAGTACAAGGATAGAAGCCCTTAACGAATCAATACCACTAATTGGAGTTTCACCGATCAAGATAAAAAGATTACAAGAAAAACGGTACCCCCAAAAAAAATTAGCTAATATATCAAATGCTATCGCATCCACATTAAATGTCGCTTTAGACAGTGAAATCGCTGATCAAGACTTGGAGATTCTCAAGGGTATGAAGGAAAATTTTTCTCTTCTAAATAAAAGTGATAAATACAGGCTTTTAACCTTGTTGCCAGATAGTTGGACAGCAAAAAAAATTAAAGATTATTTTTCCGTAACTTATTATGTGGCTAAGCTTGCCAAAAAACTAAAAAAGGATAAAGGAATCTTGTCCACTCCGAACCTAAAGCTCGGGAAAACCTTGAGTGAGGGAACCGTTAATTTTGTAAAAGATTTCTATTGTAGTGATGAAATATCGCGTGTAATGGGTGGCAAAAAGGATTTTGTATCTATGAATGTTGACGGTAATAAAATTCACATGCAAAAACGGTTAGTTTTGTTTAATATTAATGAAATATATATTAACTTTAAAGAGTTAAATCCCAATATAAAGATAGGAATTTCTAAATTTGCCGACTTACGACCTAAATATTGTATATTGGCAGGAGCTAGTGGCACACATAACGTATGCGTTTGCCAATATCACCAAAATGTTAAATTAATGATAATAGGTTCTAATCTCGAATCATTTACAAAGGGCGATAAATATCCTTTAACAACATATAAAGATATTTTAGCCAAAATAATATGCAACCCTCCCTTACCAATATGCTACTTAGGGGAGTGTAATTATTGTCCAGGGACTGGAAAAATAAAAGATCGCATATTACAAATATTTGAATTAAATGACATAGAATATATAACATATAAACAATGGTTAACAGTGGATCGCACCACTATTGAAACAATCATCAAACGCACTGAGGAATTCTTGGATATTTTTAGCGAAAAATTAGAAAAACTCTTGTACCATTCTTTTATAGCTGACCAACAATCTCTTTATTTTAAAAGTGTAAAAATGAATTTAAAACCTCATGAAATAATTATAATAAATGATTTTTCCGAAAATTATAATTTTATTGTGCAAGATGCTTCGCAAAGCTATCATTGGACAAATGCCCAAGCCACCCTTCACCCATTTGTAGTTTATTTCAATGAAGGGGCTACCTTAAGTTGTTTAACATTTATCATGATCTCCGAATGTTTAATTCATAATACGGTTAGTTACTACTTTTTCCAAAAAATGTTAATAAAATTTTTAGTTCAAAAGCTCCCATTTGCCCCTCAAAAAATAATTTATTTTTCGGATGGATCGGCTGCGCAATATAAAAATAAAAAAAATTTTATCAACCTTTGTCATCACCAAGTGGATTATGGAATTCAAGCGGAATGGCATTATTTTGCCACTTCGCATGGCAAAAGTGCGTGTGATGGGGCAGCTGGCACAGTAAAACGATTAGCTTCCAAAGCTAGTCTTCAAAGGCCTTACAAGGACCAAATAACAAAACCGATAGAGTTGTATGAATGGGCCAAATCAAATATTACCGGAATTGAGTTCGGTTACATGACAAATGAAGAGTACAAAACCGAAGAGTTATCAATGTTAGCAAGATTCAACAAAGCAAAACCTATTTTAGGAACACAGAAATTACATTGTGTTGTTCCCATCGATAAATTCACTATACTTACTAAACAATACTCCAATTCTATAATAAATAAATGGGAACTAATACAAATTATAGCTGATGAGGTTGATATTAAAAGCCTAAATGGATATGTTACTTGTTCATTCGATTCCAAATGGTGGTTAGCCCTGGTTATAGATAAAAATTATGAGGATGAAAAGATAATAGTTAGTTTGCTTCATCCATGCGGGCCGTCAAACTCTTTTGCTTTCCCAAATAAATGTCACAAATTATCTCTCAATAAATTGGATATATTAACAATCGTATCACCTTTAACCACAACCGGAAGAACTTATACCTTATCTAAAAGGGAAATGCTTGAAGCGACAACACAACTTATTGCCTTAAGTAAAATATACTTTAAATAATGATAAATTAATTTTTTATAGGCTCTTGAAAACATGCACTCCGTCATACTCTTATTATAAATATTTATTATTACATGTCGAATAAAAATCAATAAATATCTACTTGTATCTACAACTATATTGAAGTAAATTATTTTAGGCTATTTTACAAACCTGTTTATTTTTAATTTTTTTTAATTTATAGCATATTCGGGGAAGAATAATCACTCGCTATATTGATTGTAATTGATAGGGAATATGGCGGGTGGGGGGGGGGGGTGTTAATATATAGCAAAAATATTTGCATCATAGATATATTAAAATTATATGAAGGCTAAATGAGCAAAAAAACATATTTAGAGATCCATTTTGGCGCCAAATAAATAAAATACCATTTCTAGCAATTTATGACCACTTCAAGATGGCCGCCCAACTTTCTCTTTTATTTAATTTGATTAATAGGTAGTATAAAACATTTGTCTCAAATTTGAAACGATTTGAGAGGGTTCAACAGTAATTATGCCATTTTGGCCATTTCGACCATTATGAGATGACCAATCGACAAAAAAAAATTTTTAAATTTTTTTTCTATGAAGATAGGTCTTACCTATTACTACAACAAGATTCTATGATTTGGGGGCCAATAACTTATGAATTTTATTGAATATAGCCTCACAACCCGATTTTTTAAATGGCCGATTTTTGACCTTTGAGCGCCCATAACTCGAAAGGTAGTGGCCCAAATGAGCTAAAATTTTCGGAAATTAATAATTTTACTAGTTTTAACAATTCCACCAAATTTTATAAAATTCTGAGGGGGTCGGCCGAAAAACGCCTTTTTATGATCGATTTGACATGGAATGTCCCAATAGATAAACGCGAAAGCTTTAAACTTCTTAATTCTTTCTTGCAGGTTTGGATGCTTTTGTTTCGCCCTAATCCGATACGCTAAATTATATTATTAAATAACTTGTAAACATTCAATGTACTCAACTTATCTACAAAGGCTTACACAATCTAAAACAAACATAGTTTGTTGGATTTTACACAATGAAAAACTAGAAATTTGTTCACTCTAGTCGCAAATTTCTATAATTCAAATCAATTCTTTTTTATGAAGGTTTAAAGTGTATATTGTATGATCAATACCTAATTATAGTTTGAGAGATTCAAAAATAATATTAAAACAATATGAAGTCTGGGGTACCCATAGACTAGATAGACTGCTCAAGCCATATGTTGCATATGGTTAATTGTGTGTCAAATTTTCCTCCATTTAGAAGAGGGCAACTGGGGTATTTTAACCATGTAATTTTGCCCTATAACAGTCAATTTACCTTCCTCACTAGTTTATAAATTAAAACGAACGTCAATAAATTAATATTATATAAAATAGCAATTTAATATTGATGGCGCTATATTATTAAACAAAATCGCATTTTTTAATTTTTATGTATTTTTCAAATGATTTAAAGTGCTGTTTTTGATACCTACCCAATTCAATATTTTTTATTTACCTTTTTAAGATTATTTAATTTGCGAAAATTACGAATTTTTATATGATCACCACTTTACAATGTGCCTTTCAAAATGGTGGAAAGAAGGGTACACATTTTGTGCGTTGCTGAGCAGTCTATCTAGTCTATGGATAGGCTTATTTAAGCGCATGTGGGAATAAGCTGTTATGTTATTACATGATCCATCTATGTTCTTTCGTTTTAATTATTTTAGATTGACAAAGAGATAGAAACCGGAGAATACTTTCTAAAACAATCCCTAAAAAAAACGAAGGAGCTAGTGGAAAAGAAGGTAAACAATTTTCAACATTTCCTTTAACACTTTATTAATAAAATTGTTAATTTGCTCTTTTGCAGTTAAAGATATGCTTATTCTTTATAATAATAGTTTAATTATTTATTTAATCATCCTGTATTTAAATTATATAGGCGAGGCAAGCTATGGCTGCTGAAAATAAAAGGGAAAAGAAAATGAAACATTATGAGCCGCCTGTAGAAAAGGATCCAAATCAAGCGTCTTCTTCAAAAAAGAAATCGAAAAAATGTTTGTACATCGTTTACAAGCATAACCTTTTCGAATATAAATCTCAAATATATTTTAAAACATTTTCTTATTTGCTAATTATAAATGTTATTTATTATGTTTGTAGCATCCGAATCAATTGACGTCGTTAGTCTAAAAAAGAAGCTTAAAAAGTTTATTTAATACACGATATCATATTAATGATATATTTAGAATGACAGATTGAAAGACCCTCTAAAAGAAGCAAGTCGTAGAAGTCGCCTAATAACACCTAATGATAGTCTTTAATACAACGTAAATGCGATGAATGTCGCGTTATTTGTATAATGTATATAGTAATAAAAACGATTATATTTTTGAACTTACGATGAGTTATTGAGTAAGAACGGAAACGGTTATTTATATTAATTTTTTGTTTCGAATGAATTGTACTCAACTCAATGAAAACTCAGCTCACTTAAGACACTAATCTTAAAGTATGAATGAATGTTCAGATTCAGTAACTGCTAATATTATTTCATTATATATATCTTTATATAACATATATACATATATTAAGTTATATAACATATATAGATATTAAATATATTCTAACCCTAACCCTGACCCAATTATAACACGATTCATTGAGCTGAGTTTTTCAGCGAGATGAGCAGGAGCGTTCCGAATTTGTCTGATGAATGCATCCAGCAAACCTCAATTTGTTGTAATAATGACCATCAAATGTCAAGATTATTTGTGCAAACCGTATAATTAAGGGTAGCTATTGCAGTTAATTCAAAAAAATGGTACTCATTGTTACAATGGCATTACTCTTATTAAATTATAGGTAATACAATTTTAAATCATTGAGGAGTCGTGGTCACTTTTAAATTTCATATTGGTTTTTTCAAAGATTTGACGCATTTCGTTTAATATGTTTTATGTTTTTTTCTTATATTATGGTGTGATTTCCATGACTGTTAATTAATAAACTTATGAAAAATTTAGGTGTTTTTTGGCCTAAATCCTTAATTATATCAGAACATTGTAATTTTTATGTTTATAGTATGATAGAGTGCGTTGCTCTAGCTTTATATGCTGTAAAAGTTTAGTAACCTACCGTCTAAAGTAAAATTTTTTTGTAAAAAACGCATGGAAAATAGTGCATAACCTTCCATAACTTGTCAAACAGAAAAATACATTCTAAGGTAGAGATTTATTTTTAATTATACCAGGTGAATGTATGATTTCTATATTTGTACAAACAATCATGATATTTATCACATAAATACATTTATCCCAATTTTATTTTTATAATTTAAGCTATTATCGCTATTTGTCCAACGCTGCGTCGCGAATATTTAGTTTAGCTAATTTTAAATTCCTATCCCAGTTAATTTTGAACCAATCAAAGGTTGTAATGCCTACAATAAATGTCATCCAAATTTATCAACTCAATTATTCGTTATTTTTTAAAACATTTGGAAACACTCCATTCAAAACCATGTTTGTCAAAAATTTTATACGGCTCGATATTATTATTACCTAGAACGATGTCAAGTCCTCTAAAATCTTTAATAGTAAACTTTTGACAAAATATTTCTTGTGTATGCAACTTTTAGCCCATTTGATTACCATTTACCTTTAAATGATTATTAATATGACCAAAATACACAATGAGACGGGAATTTTTTACTTATATGATTCTACCACGAGTTCCATAAGGGATGACGTTAATTTAATCTAAAAGTGTTTTTATTGCAGCATACCGCTTCTGTTCACAATGCCAATCGTCCTTAATGCCAATGCTTTAGACCGCCAATGGCTTAACCAATCAAAATTAAGGGTTAGGGTTAGTGTTAGGGCTAGGGTTAGGGAATATTATAAGTACAATTAGTACACATGGATATAATATAATCATTATAATAGAATTAACTGTATAATGAGCTATTACTTAAAAATAATACAGTCATTGGCATTGTGGATAATTGGCATTATGAATGGGATTCGCAGCATACGCCAGAAAATATAGAATACATTTGTAACACGATAATCATAACCATTTTTTCCTATTCTGAGCCTCATTAGTTCTTAATTTTTTTGTGAATTTGTCCATTTTGAAGGTGTAGGTATGTATATGTTTTCTGACCCCCTGTTTAGATTTTTAACATTCCCCCCCCCCCATCCTTACATTTAAACTGGCGGCCGCAATAAACTGCACAATCATCGTTAGGGTTCATATTAAATTGTATTGTAATTACTAGTCGAGCAATTAAAAATCTTCTTGTGTTTTTTGGCCTTTTAGAAGATAAGTTATTTTTATATAGGGCCATTTTGATGGTGCAAATATACATTTTTCTTGCGAATAATTTAGACCTGGCCTGAGCCCAAATTTCATATGAAAGCAGAATATATCATTTATTCATGTTAATTATGTAAATATAATATGCTTGACAATTTTATGGGAATAAAAACATTGTTATAATTTATATGTATACATGAAAATATACTGACTACTACTATAATAATTACACCTTTAAATTAAACAGATGGCAATGAACCTATAGATAAAAGGAAGTTGGTAGATTTTGAGAAAGGATGGGTAAAGATCATGATTAAATTTGGTGTATTAAAATAGCTAATCTAAAATTGTATACACTCAGCATCTAATTTTATTTCTTATTCATATTTATATTAACCAAAAGTATCAGATGAATTGAAAACCTAAATATTATGTTTTAAAGCAGCCATTAACCTATCAACTTAAAACTTTTCCCATATTTAACAGCTTGAACGTTAATTCAATTTAGTTAATTGGAGATAAAGATACAAGAATAATTTTTTTATAATAAAACAAATATATAAATAATTTCTACATACATTTAGTAACTAAATAGTATACACAATACACAAATTTAAAACTTATCAAAGAAAAAATTGGCCACTTTTTCATCTGCCCAGCAATTCTTGTATCATGGTTGGCTAAAAGAATGGTTAATCATAATGTAAGTTAAAAGCATATTGTACCAATCGCATATGTAAAAGTTTCTATGGTTAGTATATGTGCACTTTATATTGTCGCTTCCTAAGATTCTAGGACATTCTGAATGGTATAAAAATAAATTTAACATGTAATTTAATATAATCTAGATGGTCAGGGGAGGGGAGGAACAATTCCCCCCCCCTCTCTTACTCGGAATAACTAAATAAATTATATATACCAACATGGGCGTAGCCAGGTTTTGGATTAGGGGGGGGGGGCAAAACGTTTTAAAGTTCAATTAGAGGGGGGCAAAACATAATTTTTTTAATTTTTCAAAGTTTTTGCATTGAAATTTTTTTCTCTCTCGTAATTTAGAGAGGGGAGGGCAGCCTCCCCCCTGGCTACGCCCATGTATACTAATATATAACCCCATTTTTGAAATATAATCTGAAACATTAATATTATATTCCTTTTTTTAATTGTTACATGCTAATTTATAACAAATCCCATTTTTAGCAACTAAAACGGACAACTCTTTTAAATTCTTGTTTTTTGGCATCTTTTTATTTGTTGATTATATTTATCCTGTTTGATCGAATTTAGATATATAAATTTACCTTCTATATGGGCTCAAACTAATTTAGGCTCTTTCTAATTTCGCAAATATGAATATGTTAGCATCAACGATATTAGTAAACAAAATTTTAATATTTATACCATAATTAAAACTTAATAATACCACATTTACATTTTGGTTACAATAAAATCTGGGCTATGTGAGCATAAGTTAATTCTATGACTAATAACGCCTGAAAAGGAATGGTGAAGAGTTAGTTCTTAATTTTAGCCAAAAGAAAAAAATACCCCAGTTTCAACGGTGCAATTTATGTCAAACTAATTGGTTTTACGTTTAAAATGCTTTCTTAGATAGCATGCGATCCATGGGCGTACCCAGGGTGGGGCCGCCCCCCCCCCCGAATAAAAAAAATTTTAATACAAAAACCCTAATTAAAAAAAATTATTTTTTGCCCCCCCCCCCCTATTTGAACTTAACTCCAATTAATACAGATGCTTATTAGCAAATTTACACGTAAATATTAATTATTTTGGTAAATTTAAATTTGAGATTAGATTACTAGTTGTTGTGTTTGTGTAGTCATCATTTATTTCCTATTACTAATTTTTTTTGGTCGCAAGAAAATTTATAGTCAAGTATCTTTTTTTTTCTCCTTTTCTTGGTCGCAGGAAAATTTTTGAATAGTCGAGCAAAAAAATTTGTTAAAAATAATCTGCCCCCCCCCCTTATTCAAAACCTGGGTACGCCCTTGATGCGATCATAAAAATAAAGATATAATTTATCATATTTTGGTAATCTTTTAAGATCTGATAATTTAAGATCTAAGGATTCTTTTTCATAACAGTAACTCCACGCTATATTCTTACCATCATATCATATGTAATTTCAATTAAGGCAATAAATAATGTTTCAATACCAGCCAAACCTTCTCTTAAAATTGGTAAAGCATTATAAATTAATGGGTGAGATATTGAATTTCATTAGAAAATAATAAATTAAAAAGGAAAATACTAATTTTATTATTGGGACCCTCCTCTGCGTCCCACGAGTAATAACCAGACCGTCCATATCGACTGTTCGGGCTCCAAGCAGCGCGTCTCCCAAATCTAAAAGTCAATAAATGACGACATATTAATTTTTTATATCGATGATTATTATTTTTTATTTAGCAAATAATTCCTAAGTTAGCTATTTCGTTAATTGGTATTCACACCTTGTGCCTCAACAACTATTACTTCGATCTCTCATAATACAATTTAATTATTGCCTGATCGAACAGTAATATATATAATTGCTCTAGGATATTATGATTAAATATAAATTTAATAATGGGTGGCGATGCACTTGTCATTAGTACTTCAGAAGCTTTGGAAATATATTAAGCCAGTTAAACATGGGCGTAGCCAGCTTTGGAATTAGAGGGGGGCAATAATGATTTAGGGAGGGGCAAAATGAACATTTTTGAAATTTTAGCCATAACTATACTAAATTTCAACAAAATTTTGGATTTAGAGGGGGGCAGCCGCCCCTTCCTGCCCCCCCCCCTTGGCTACGCCTATGCAGTTAAATTTATAACACAAATCTAAGGCTTATAAATTTAGATGAAAAATGAATTATACAACCTTGTATTTGGCCTCCAAGTTATAATTGAGTCTTCCATTTCTATGGATTCAATGCAATGCGCATTTTGGTAAATTATTGTTATCCAATATATAAAGAGAAGGCGGGAAGATGGAAACATAAGTTTTTATCTACAATTAATTTGTTAAAAATTTATTAGAGTTATTGACCCACAACATGCAGATGCAATTAAATTTAGACATTTAAAAACTCGACATCTCGGGCGATAGTTTACTGACACCATGCAAAGTAGTAAAATAATAATTATTCAAGTAGAAATCTTCGTTAATATGTATTCAAATTAAATTGTTATATAAGATAGAAAACATTGCAGGAAAAAATCGAGAGGGACGGTAGAAAGTTACTTTATTATAATTCAGAAATAATTGTCCACGCTAATTTGGGTTCAATTTAACATTAAAGAGAAGTGGCAAATTTTTTTCCTCTTCTCAATACTAAAATATTAACGTCTTATGTTTCAAATATGATATTCTGTATCTAATGTTTATAACTTAAAATAAAAATAATAGCAAAAAAATGTATGTGTACAACACAATAAATATTTAGAAAAAACTATTTCGTTGCATTTTTTTATTATAAGGAAAATGCAAATGGAAGGTAAAAATATAAGTAAAATTTTATTATTGCAATAAAAATATATAATATCCCGGCTTTAAGTCCATATTAATCATTGCGATAATAGATCAACGGATTCTATAGTTTGCATATATTTGATAATTAAGAAATAGTGATGGAGCAACTTATATTTAAAATTAATCACATTAGCTACGGGGAAAGTCATTATTTATAAAAAATTGGATCTTTATAAAAAAAAATTATTAAGGATTAGTATTTAAAATTTAATGATTTCCTATTATAAATAAATCGCCATTTAAATTAAATTATAATTAAGTAAACATTTAATTTTACATAATACCTAAATTAAATTTAAGATAGTATAAAATTTTCAATGACAAGTTTATTAGTAAAAATATCGCCTTCACTTGTTCACATTCTAAATTACTAATCACGATTTCAATTATATGTTAAATTTCGATTTTAAATTTATTGAAATCAAGCCTCCAAACTCAATTTATTAATTTTCAAATATATCATAATAGCAAAAAGATTTACGGGTTAAATTATTTTAAAACCTAAAAAAAGTAATATTTTTCATTACTTGCCACCTTCGTCGAGTATGTCTGTGGTGAGGGAGCTGTTGATCAGTTGAAAGAGAATGGCAAAGCACATCAAGGATAGAAAACTTAATTTTGAATTTGTTAAACTATTCATTTTTTAGCTGGACTTTTACTTAAATGCTAAAAAAGTTAGCAAACAAATTAAAAGGTTTTATCGGGAATAGGTGTATTAAAAAGATTGAGTTGGAAATTGACTTGGAAAAACGGACGCAAGTGAGGGAATTTAGTAATTTAAAGGCAAAATTGGTTTTAATTTAATATATTGAATTGATATATAAAAACACAAAATAATTTATGTAACGACGTCAAGAATTCGGGTTATATAAATTATTGCAGTTGAAATTACGCGGAGGAAAGGGACGGAGAGGGCTAGGAGGTTGAAAATTTATAACTTTTTAATTGAATCTATCAGCCAGCGCTCGCTTTGTTCATGAATTATTTAAAAAATGCCAAAATTAATGGATGTATAAAATTAAGGTATCGTGCAATGTATAGTATACAAACTTTTTAGCTATATAAATAATTAATCGTCATACATTACATGTTGTGGGTTGGGGATGGGGATATAGGTTTTTTTGCTTAGAGATCCGATCGGATGCCCAAACCAACAATGGGAATGAGATGATGGATGTTTTTAGAAGGTGTCCTTTTAAATATTAATGCAAGGATACATGCATATAAATTAATACAATTTCCATTTAAAGGCCTCGTTTTAGGTTAGTATATGAATTATTCACCGAAAGGTGATTACTAATAATATAAGTCGAAAATATGCCAGGGTCACAAAACACTAATTTTGCAAATAATTGCATTTTAAACGAGAATAAATTATTTCAGAAATTTAGTCCTTTTATAAATAGAGAATTCATGGCCGAGACTATAGATTATGGTTGATAGGTCAATGCAAAAATGTTTTATTGATAATATATTGCTTTTAAAACATTATATGCTTCAAAATAAAACATAGATTCATAATTATATAAAAACTTATCAAAAATTTATGCTCATGGTTAGCCAAGCTAGGTTTCTTTGTTGACCTCTGATAAGCCATCTTAAGCTATTGAAAAATCATGCAAAATTGGTTTTATTGACCCGAGTTCAACTCGAGCCTAATGTATATATCTGATTGTATCCCTCGAGCCGAGTCCACAACTTCTTAAATTTTTAATCCGATTCGAGTCTAAGTTCGATTTTTGACATTTTTTTCCGAGCACAAGCCCGGCCCCATATATTTTTTGAAGATTACTTAACACGGAGGAGGGACTGGAATTTGAAGAGTCACAAAATAGACGAACGCTATAGGGCTAATATGGATAAGTGTTTAATAAAAAAATAAAATTGTTCGTTAAGATTTGTTTTGGGTGGGGCGGGATTTGTGTTTGGCTAGCCCATTTGACTCGGCCTAGCCAGGGGTCCGATTAATTTCGCCTTAACTCAGTCTAAAATCCTTTGGGCCAAATCCGGATTTGGCAGGTAGGCTCCCGAACGGCCGGTGCAAGGCCCTAAAAAAGTGTGAGCTTTTTTAAGTGTATTAGACTTTTAGAACTCTTTTCCTTCAAAAATAAGATCACTGAAAAGATCATTACATTTAAGGCTATCTTTTTATGCAAATCTAGGACAAATTGCTAAATTAAAATTAATTAGTTGCAGGCGCGTAGCCAGGATTTCTGCCGGGGGGGGGGAATCTCCAAAAAAAATTTTATAACATTTTTATTTCAACATCAAAATTATAAAATTTGGTAAAAACATAAAAAAAGTCATTATAAATCATTTCTTATTTTCTTTTTCCCAGCGTCATCTGGTGATGGCAATTTTAGAGCTCTTTTAAGGTACCGTGCTACTAAGTCCTCACTTTCAAAATGAGTTTATATCAATTTGTAATGACCTAATTGGTGTGCTCGATTTATTGACTCTTCTACATTAACAATAAAAGAAGATTTTTTACAGTTTGTGATACGACTGGAAGAGGTCTAAGCGACATAATTATAAAGAGCATATAAATTTGTTAAAAGGCCAGGGATATTATGGGGCAATTTTAATTGAAATGTTGTCAGAAATGGAAGATAAACCATATAAGGAGAAATTGAAGCAAGCTGGTATGATCACGATGTTACATCAGAAGCTGCAACTTTAAAGGACCTAGATCTTCAGCAAGTTAGACAGTTAGCAGAAACTTTGGTAATAGTAGTCGAACCTAAGGCTAAGTTGTATGATTTTGAACTTAAGAAACCTCGATGTGCAAAGAAAATGAACGGTTTTTGGACAAGAAACAAGTTTTGGCAAATTTCCAAATAATCTTTTGGACACCCTATTAGATTATAAAATATTGTAATCTTTGCCTAACATCACAACTCTTCTTTACCTATTAGCTTTTATATAAGTACTATGTAAAAAAATAGATTAAATGGATTGGCCCTTTTTTATAGCATTTTTATATCAACATTAGAATTAAATAAAGAAAGTCATTATAAAATAATTTTATATTTTCTTTTTCCCAGCGAAATTATCCCAAGAACTTTATCTGGAGTGGGAGCTAATTCCCGATGAATCGCTAAAAGGGCCAATCCATTTAATCTATTTTTCGACATGGTATTTCTTATATACGTTTTAAGCCTCCTCAACGTTGAGAATCTTCTATTGGTGCATGTAGTGATGGGAAGACAAGCTTTAGATCTAAAATAATTTTTTCTTCCATAAAAAATACCCCCCCCCCCGTATTTACGCCACTGATCAGTTGCATCTAATATATAGTTGGTGTAAAGTAAAGATCGTGGATAGTTATAGACCAGGGTCAGTAGTACCTTAATAATTATTTTAAACATAATAATCATAGAAAATTATTATTTGAATCATTTGTGTATTTTGTTATAAAATATATATATATGTAAAAAATTTCTGTTTGATAAATATTAAAGAGGGAAAAAGTTTATTGGGGGCGGCTAATAGCCTTTACAAAATTTTATAGACATACTTTTTTTGGTTGCCTATTTTCTATATACCATCTAATAAAATTAGATTATTAATTGGATTCTTATATGTATATATAATTTGTTTAAAAAAACACGGTCGGGTCCAGCCCCTCATTGTATTTTACCTGATAAAGACAAATGACAAGTTTAAAAAAACAAAATTTTTGTTTGATATTTCAACTTATTGTAATTTGGAAGAGAAATGGACTATATTTACACTTAAAAGACCTGTTAATAGATTTTTCCATTGCAGAGTCTGTCTTTTATGGGCACATAAGTCATTTTGTCACTTTAACCCATTTTCTATTTGTAATATGTAAAATATAATTATAATACATTTTCATTCTCTAGGTTTTTTAACAGATTTTTTATAAATTTGAGTTGGTACACCCTAAATAGTAGTGAAAAGGCTATTCTATTCAAAAAACTGTTAATGTATTCCCACAAATTTTTTCCTTATAATAAAAAAACACCTTAAACACATAGTCCTACAAAAAGTTGAAAATATATTTTTCATTTTTATGGCTTTCCTAACCCGAGTCCTTCTAATTAAATATGCAAATTTGAAGAAACAATTAAGTAAATAAATGATAATTTATTACAAGTAACATCGTTACTTCTAACATTCTCAGCTAAAAGTTCAACGAAAATCTCACAGCTTTGGCTACATAACCCTCTGTCCACATTAATTATTAAACTGGGCTTTAGAGGTAAACAATGAATTAATAATATGGGTACAGGTTAACCCAACCATTTATATAGCGTGACGTTTTAACATTTATCTTATCCATCTAGTCAACCTTATTTAAGATGAATAATAGATGTACCCAATCACTGAATCATCAAATCTTGGCACTAAGACAAAATAAAATAACATTCATACCCATGGGCGTAGCTCGGTTTTGGATTAGGGGGGGGGGGGGGGCAAAACGTTTAAAAGTTCAATTAGAGGGGGGCAAAACATAAATTTTTTAATTTTTCAAAGTTAGGGGGGGGGGGGGGGGTCCTGCCCACCCCCTGGCTACGCCCATGTTCATATCTCATACCTGCATTAAAAAATAAAAAGTTGTTGAATTCATTTGTATACAATTGAGTAAGTATGATTTATCCTCTGTTGGGTTTGGGAGTCCATTTGACCCATTACATTTCATGGTATCATAAAAACAAAGATACTAGGTGTAAATCTGAAATTTTTAACTGCTAAAAACTATCATAGAATATCTGTACGAGTTTTTGCGCATTTTGGAATTATTGCTTACGATATATTATTATTTTTTGTCTTAAATGTCAGAGATGGCTAATTTAAGCAAGATTTGTGAAAAAAATAATGTTTAAATTTATTAGTTGTCCAATTATAACAGTTTAATCATAAAATTAAAGTATTTTTGTAATTCCAATTTGTGTCTATATTTAACATTTCTAATAGTTTTTCGCGACGGATAAATTTTCTCATGCTTCCTTCTATAGCAGCCGCATTGTTTGATTGTAAAAAAAATTATGTTTTTATTTAATAAATACACATATATTATCAATTTGAGTATAGTTATATTAATTTTATGTTAGAAATAAATATTTTTTTATTATTTCTAAGTTATAAATGTAATTAAAAAACTAGATTTATATAGGAGTAGGGCAACTCTTAAAAAATAGGAGTATAGTCGTTGGAGTGATAAAAATTTAAATGACTAAATAGCTTTTATTAGTTATTAAACCAAAATTTAAGATAATATTGCCAGTACATATAAAATCTAACTCCGTTAAAAATGATGATTTGAGGGCTAAAATCTTAAATGTCAAATTTTGCATAATAAATAGTGCCAATATTATATTTATAAAATATTATTATTGGATGGATAAAAATGGTGATACAACTTTTAATTCGTAATAAGCTATAAAATGTAATAATATAAACTATATGACTCCGCTCAAATTAAGGGCAATGGTTAAATTAACTTATGTGCAAAATTCCAAATTTAAACTCCTTTTTAGGGTCCGAGGTGGAAAAAATAGAACTACTGAGGGTTCAGGATTATTACTTATCCATATATTATCATTGAAAATTTTGTTCAGTATAATTTAATAAAAAATAAATTCGTTTTAAGCACTTATGAAAATTTAATTATTTCAATTAAAATAAGAAATTGGCAAATATTACACTAAAATCAAGCAAAACTTAACAGCATGTAGCGTCTCGCTAAATTAGAGTTACAGTTAAATTCTCGGCATATCACGCGACCGGGACGCAAAAATTTTTAAATGATGCGAAGATCTGGTTATTAAAATAATTGAATAAAATTCTATAATCATTTACACTACGTAAAACTTGCCAAGTTAAGTTTTGGGGAAATATTCGATACTTTTTAATTGAATGGAACTTTATAGATAATTTTCGACATGCAGAAATTCGACATTGTAGAACACTGAGGTATATACCTCATCTTCGCTATTTTAAATCTTTGGTACAAATTTTTACTTTATATATACAGGCCTACATGGGCTTAGCCAGGATTTGAGTTGGGGGAGGAGCGTAAAATTTTAATATTGATTTAAAGAATCTTTAATCAAAATAAAAAAATTGTTTTTTAGAGGGGCGATCAGCTGCCTCCCCTGATGAACATTTAGTAAGCCTATTTTCTAATTTTTATTGAAAAAATTATCTCAACTTCTAAAATAGAGCAGGAGATGCAATTTAAGCAAAATTTAAGAACTAAAGGCAATAATTAATTTAATTTTTCCAAGCATTTTTAAGACTTATTTAAGCTTACTCTAGATTCCTTGTTTTTAGAAACGAGTGAATACCATTAGAAAAGATTATTATCAGTGATAAAAGTAAATGATAAGTTTACAAAGCTTTTTGCACCCTCCATTCATGCATGCCCCTTTAATTAATTTACTTTAAAATTCATGAAATCAGATATTGTCAATCCTTTGTAATAATATTCGGTGTATAAAATGGTAAGGTTGAATAGACAAAAGGATTAGAAGGAAATGGCACTCGTTGTGTGATTTCATCTCCAATTTGTTATTTCCTAAGATAGGCTTTTTCAACCCGAAATATCTAATGCCATTTCTCTCTACACATTTATCATTCCATTTCCAACCTCACCATTTTTAAACAACGAATATTATTACTGTGAAATCTCCATATTTTTGATCAAATTCATATAAGAATAAATGATCTTCGTGGTTTAGTATATTAATTTATAAAAAAGTCTACTTTTCGATTATCATGCTTGACATAGCCAACATAATTAAAGCAAAAGTAGTTGACATTGGCAAAGTTAAAATTATGAAATTCCGGCCTTATATAAGGTCGTGCTTGGACGGGCTTTAAAATGACAAGGGGCTTGAGCTGCGCCTAGCTATCAGCAGGTCCGTCTCCGGCCAACAAATTTATTTAAATAGTGTATTTTTTGTATTTTAAAAACTAAAAATTTCTTATGGCAAAATATAATCAGATAGCCTTACTCCATATATGAAAATGGAAATGGTCTTAATATGTATTTAAGCACTTAAGAAACATTCCTACCTGTCACGTTCATTCATTTTGCTTTTCGTGCTACTTTAATTCAAACAATTTGTTCATATTTTTATTTCATATATATGACTACATTTACTTTCACGTAGTTTATTAAATTGCTTCTCTATTTAATATTAATTAATATTAAGATGGTTTAAAATGCAATTCAAAGTCAATGTATAAAGGGCTAATCAGTAGGGGTTTATTGCATTTTAACTCATTTTTGCTAATTTCCAGATAAATTGCATTTAGAAGCTATCTTGATACACAAAGATCTTTAACTTTTAGCATTCATTTGAAATTTCAAATAATAACCTTCAAAAACTCTTTTTTACAACCCCATTTTTGTATAAAAAATCAGGGTATAATATTAAAAATTTGATGTTTCAAATTAGAGATCTGCACGGGCAGGCCGGGCTTGGACGGGCTTTGTATCATGAAATTTTAATGGGCCGGGCCCGGACGGGTTTAACAATTAATGGAACGGGCTCGGGCGGGCCTGAGATTTTTTTAACGGACTTAAACGGGCCAGAGATTATATAAACGGTCATGGATTTACATAGGTCCTTAAAAGTCAGACAAGTATTGAAATATATAATTTTTATTAAATATGTAGATTATTAATTGCTTACTTTTTTGAACCTCTTATTTTTGTATATCCTGTAGCATTTATTCCTATTTCAAGAGTTAAATTTGACTTTAAAACATTTTTATTCTATTTGCTAATAATTTCGTCTACATAATTCAAGATTATAGCTTCGTATATTCTTTTATAATTAAGTTCAGTTACTTAGTTACAATGCACAAAATTTTTGTGTTTAATATTATCACAAATTTTACTGGTATAATTATTATTAAGGCCATATTATTTAATAAATATTTTTGTTCTAATTTAAAACTTAGTGCATTAACTCATATAAATTAACCAAATCAATGTATATTGAAAGTTGAATATTCTCATGTAATTTTATTAAAGTATTTTAATATAATGGTAATACTGAATTCTAACTTCTAAGGGTATCACATAAAAGTAAATTGTTGAAAGTGGAATATTCTCATGTAATTTTTTAAAGTAATTTAAAACACTATTATATTGAAATTTTTTAAGTGAATAAACCGCGGCAAATAATTAATGATTTACTTATTTTACCTTTTTATGAATATATCATAAATAAAAATAATGAGAAATTTTTGAAGAATTGGGCCGGGCGCGGAGTTCGTTTAAATAAATTTGAACAGGCTTGAGCGGGCCTTACGTTTCTCTAAACGGGTACGAAAGGGCCTGAAAAATTTAAGGACTGGCTCGGACGGGCCTAAAAAATTTACGGATGGGCTCGGACGGGCCTGAAGTGTTGAAAAAAATTACGGGTCGGCTCGGACGGGCTTTGAAGTTTTTAAAGCGGGTACCGGCGGGCCCACCTTTCAAAAACGGTCCGTTGCAGATCTCTAAATCAAATCACAACACTCGGAGTTATTAATTGATAAATAATCTTAATTACATTTTTTATGGACTTAGGTGTGGATAATAATCAACCCCTTCAAAATATCCACCTATTCAATTACTCGGGATTCCTATAATATCTGTAAAATCGCAATAAATGCTGTACAAATTTTAGATTTATTAATGGGTCGGGCTAGCCAATCTTGGTAGGAGGCCGGACCTAAAGTTCACGGATAAATTACGGACGATCCCGGGGAGGAGCCTGAAAGTTCCAAACGGGTGTGGACGGGCCTGAAGGGCACAAAAAATTAATGACGGGCTCGGGCGGGCCCGAAAGTTTTTCAAACGATTACGGGCCCGCCGACCTCATATTAGCGGCCCGGTGCGGATCTTTATCAAACATTAATCCATTTATATCATTATTAATTTTTTTTTGAAATATTAATTTTTACAGAGGCGTACACAGGATTAATTGAAGGAGGAGCGGATTAATTTTTTAATTAATTGCTTTGCAATTTATGGGCTCTTTTGCATTTGTTTACTATAATGTAACGTAACATAACGCTTTTTTAATTTTATCCCGTTTTTTTTGCTTTTGCCCCTGTTAGCTGAGTCAGCGAGGGTGTTGTCGTGTTGACAACTGCAAATTTCGGCCTCCTGCTTTTTTGTTGCTCCAGTTTGTTTTTTATTTAATAATTGCCGTGTTTTTCATTTTGAACCGATTTGCCTACGTCAAATTGACGTCATATTTCGTCGTGTTTACCACTGCTACCGCTTGGAATTCGATTAATCCTGAGTACGATACCCAGTGCCCACCGATACAAGGGCATATGCGCCTCTACTGATATGAGTTCGCATCTCGGTGAGGGCAATTTTTTTTGCTTTTTTTATTAACTAACATTGATAATATATAGTTCTTGTTAATAACATTGATAATATAGGCGTTTTGGCCGTCCGCTGGCTACTGACCAAAGGAAAAAATGACCATTGGCCAAAGTGTAAATCAAAATTTTTTTTCCCGTTTTTTGAATTGCTATATTTGGCTCTTATGCATTTATACCCTTTTTGACCGTCTCCTAGCTGCTAACCGATTGAAAAAAATAACCATTGGCCAAAGTGTGAAGCGAAATTTTTTTTCTCTCGTTTTTTAGACGCCTATTTTAACACCTGTTGCATTTGCCTCATTTTAAACCTACAGTAAAATTTCTCCGCCTTCCCGGTACCCCTCCCCCCCCCCCCCTTACAATGAACTATGCCTCTACTGATATGAGTTCGAATCTCGGGAGGGCGATTTTTTGCTATTGTTTTTTATTATTAACCTAACATTGCTAATATATTGTTCTTGTTAATAACATTGATAATATTGACTTTTTGGCCCGCTGGCTACTGACCAAAGGAAAAAATGACCACTGGCCAAAGTATGAATCAAATTTTTTTTATTTTGGCTCTTATTATTTATATCCTTTTGGAACGTGTCCTGGCTGCTGACCAATAGAAAAAAATGACCATTAGCCAAAGTGTGAATCAAAACTTTTTCCTTTCTATAATTTGTCATTATATAATTATAGGTTATTTGGCCGTCTGCTGACTAATAAAAAAATGACCACTAGCCAATGTATGAATCGAAATTTTTTATATTTTTTTGTATATTTGGCTCTTATGTATTTACACTTTTTTTGCCCGTCTGCTGACTGCTGGCCAATGAAAAAATGACCACTGTCCAAAGTTTAAAGCAAATTTTTTTTATTCTTATGTATTTATACGCTTTTTGCCCGTCTACTGACTGCTGATCAATAGAAAAAAATGACCACTGGCCTGAATCAAAATTTTTTATGTTTTTCTAAGTCTCTTATGTATTTATGCTTTTTGCCCGTATGCTGTCTGCTGGTCAATGAAAAAAATGACCACTGGCCAAAGTGCGAAGCAAATTTTCTTTTGTTATTTGGCCCCTATGTGTTTATACGCTTTTTGCCGGTCTATTTACTGCTAATCAATAGAAAAAAAAGACCACTGGCCAAATTGTGAATCAAAAATTTTATTTTTTTTATATGGCTCTTATGTATTTATTTACTTTTTGCCCATTGCTGACTACTGACCAATGCGCTGTCGGTACAAGCAATAGCGGAGCTGTTGCATGTCGCTGCAATGACAAGCATGTTTAAGGTGTCATGCCCTTATATAATTTCTTTCCCACGTCTCACCGCACCCCCTCCCTTACAAGGGCCTTTGCTTCCACAAATAGGCTATTTATTAAACCAACGCGAACCTGACCCGAAGGCATTTTAATATTTTCGGCCCGATAGCGTATCACAATTCTCAAAGTGTTCTTGTTAATAACATGAATAATAATATTGGCCGTTTGCTCGCTACTGAGCAATGGAAAAATGCCCATTGGCCAAAGTGTGTTTAAAGTCAATAAATAAATAATAATATACTAACATTTATTAAGCCATGTGTACTAACTCCCTCCCCCTTGTGTAGGTCAAAGAAATTTTGTAAAATCATTTTTATAAATATTCACAATTTGTTTATATAGCCTTATTTAAACTTGAAAATCGTGCCATTAACTCTCCGAAAATACAGATAATTTATTTTATATATATTTTATAAATGGAAATATTAATCATTCTGAGATGTAAAATTGAATGGATTTTGATATTACCATAAAATTTATATAAATTAATATTGACGTCAAGTTATCAATTTTTTAATCTGTCCTTTTAAAATTTACTGTAAAAAATAAACTAGTGCATTCCCAAATTTATTTATTATAAATCAGATATTTTAGACTATAAAAGACCGTAAATAACTGACAGCTAAACGCTTCCCCTGCCCCCCCCCCTGAAAGAGAAACAATTAGCTTTTAATCTATATAACTAAATCCAACTAAGAAAAAATACAATATTCGCATTTATACCATAATTTATTTTATTTTTATCACACAATTTGTTTATAATTACATGATGGGCAGAATTGTAACATTAGAAAATAAACTTGTATCCTATCATATGATAGAAATCGGAATTATTGTGGACATAATAAACATTGGTCATGTTAATAGTGAACACAAAATTCAATAACCTTTAAATAAACTTTTTATTGAGATTGCTTGCTTTTTCCTATTGCTCTTGTTATATATTGTGAAGCGACATTAAATACATGTGTTGATTATAACTTTGTTTCATAATAGTTTTACCTTATTTAGGATAATGATATTGAAATTGTTCGCGTAAAAGTTTATTTATAATGGGCTGCATTTTTTAGCGTGTTAAAAGTATGAGAGGTATTTTAATAATAAGGACCCAAAATTTGTTTTAAGTTGAAACATTTACAAAACATAACATTTAAACAAAATCCTCGGTTTATTCTTTCCGCTTTTTTAAATTAATTAATATATATGTGAATCAATCTGAAAAACAAACTGTAATTTATTATTATGATATTGCTAGTTTTGATAATTTCTACCCTGCCAATTGGCCTTAAACATCATAAATATTAAAAAATAACCGCTAACATAATCGTTTCATATAGCAAAGAATTTATATATATATATTATATCAAATTGCTGCCATAAGGTCCAATAACATGTAAAGATTCTTTGTTTAATATTTCACGGAATCTGTTACCAAAAGTTTCATGTAAGTAGTTTAGCATATTACACTAGGTTATGAAAGCTTGAAAGCAATTTTATTCGGTGCCCTATCAACTCGCCGAAAACAATCTCGCCGAAAAATAATGTCCCCCAGCTAAAAAAAGGTCCCCAAGCTTATTAACCCTAACCCATCAACCAATCACAAATTTGGGGACATTTTGGGGGCATTTTTTAGCTGGGGGACTTTATTTTCGGCGAGATTTTTTTCGGCGAGTTGACGGGCCACCATTTTAATGTCTACATAAATAACAAGAAGATCGCGTTCATTTATTAAATCATTAATGCTAAGCGAATCCCCTTTCTCAAAGGCTTTGCTAAAATAGTAAAATCTGTATCTAAGTTTAACGTTTGAAACAATTAAAACTTGTATCTTCTGTATGGCTTGTGGTTTATATAAAAATTGCATGTTATGGTGTAACGCAATTAGGTGTGATAAAATTATTATATGAATAAATTATCTAAATGGATAATAACATTTCTTCGCGTTCCGTCCCTTTAAATTACTTATGGATGGCTAACATTAATTTTTAATTCTACTTAAATTTTAATCTAAGCATAATTCGCCGTATTTAGGTTATATAATTAAAAATCGATAGTTTTACCTTTTTAATAGTTAGCTTCATTTATTGTATCACATGCCAACAATTTTGAAACGTAACATGGATGATAGAAATAAAAATTATTTTGTTCAAAACACTGGCCACCTTTTTTTTAGCACAATTATGGGTCCCACCTCGTACAAAACATTTTTTAGTTAGGATTTTAAATGATCTTATAAAGGATAAAAAGTTATTTGTAAAGTCATAGTTTTACCATAGACTGGATAGACTGCTCTTGCCATACGTTGCATATGGATAATTGTGTGTCAAATTTTCCTCCATTTTGAGGAGAGCATTTGGTGTATTTTAATTTAACCATGTAATTTTGCCCTATAACCAATTTCCCTTTTTCACTAGTTTATAAATTAATACGAACGTAAATAAATTAATATTATACAAAATAGCAATTAAAATTGATGGCGCTATATTATTAAGCAAACTTTAATCGCATTTTTTACATTATTAATTTTTATGTATTTTTTAAATGATGTTTATTTTAAAATGCTGTTTTTGATATCTACCCAATTCAATCATTTTTTATTTACCTTTTTAAGATTATTTAATTTGCGAAAATTACGAATTTCTATATGGTCACCACTTTACAATGTGCCTTTCAAGATGGCGGAAAAAAGGGTACACATTTTGTGCGTTGATAAGCAGTCTATCTAGTCTATGAGTTTTACATCGCCTCAGACAATTCCTTTTTAGCATTAGCACCGCTTATCCATAAAACTAGGACGGCTGATGAACTATACTCTGGACATTTTAAAACAATTGTTAATTTTTTTTGCTTTTATTATTACTATAGGAATTTAGCTAATGTCTGAAGGAACTAAGTGTCATTAACCAAAGCCATTATAAAACTGATCTTAAAAGACAATGTTTCTTAACTTTTCTTTAGATATGATATTGATAACATTTTATTAAATATTTTAAATAGTTTTAGAATAAAAATGATGAGTTTTTCTTTCAGCTATTTTATCAAATCGCAAAAAGTAGGGATAATTTTTGACACAATCTTATGTCATGCAAAAACACAATACTTCATATTGCTAATAATTTAATTTGCATTTGGTAGGACTAAATATCTTTGTTAGGTTCTAGTAATTGAGTTTGCAATTGTTAGGACAAAAGTTTTCTGTTTGTTAACTATGAGGCGGGTCATAAATCATGATTAAATGTACTAATCACGGGCATAGTTAGAGTTATGCTAATTAATAAATTAAGGAGGGGAATAAGAGTAATTTTAAAACTTTAAACTGGTTGATTGAAAAAATCTTGAGAGGTAAAGGGCGGTTCCTTGTTTCCCCGTTCTTACTCTCATTTATTTTATTGACACACTCATGGGCGTAGCCAGTGGGAAGCAGGGGGGAGCGACTGCTCCCCCCTAATTAAAAAAAAAATTTTCAATAAAAAAACCCTAAAGAATTAATAAAAATTATGGTTTGCTCCCCCCTAATCTTGCTCTGCCCCCCTCTGAATAGTCGAGACCTTTTTTTTCTTTTTTTTTGCTCTCAGGAAAATTTTGGATTTGGATAGTCGAGACCTTTTTTTTTGCTCGCTCCCCCCTAATCCGAAAGCTGGCTACGCCCATGGACACACTGAACGACATTTAAATTTTAGCCAATATTTCTCCCCCCCCCCCCCATTTCTATGATTTATTACTTTGGGATAACCATAGACTAGATAGACTGCTCACAACGCACAAAACGTGTACCCTTTTTCCACCACTTTGATGTTAACATGGTTAAGTGGTGATCATATAGAAATTAGTAATTTTTTGTAAATTAAATAAGCTTAAAAAGCTAAATAAAATAAATATTGAGTGTGTTAGATATCAAAAACAATATTTTAAGATAATTATCATTTACATAATACATAAAACTTAAAAATGTAAAAACTGCGATTAAAGTTTGTTTAATAATATAGCGCCATCTAGTGTTGTTAAATTGCTAACTTTAGCAATGCTAACTATGTGCTATGCTCGAGCACAAACACTAGCTGGGTAATATGCTAACACAATGAGTGCTAAGCTAACTGTTCGGTGCAATAGTTTTAACAGTAGCACGTAAAAATGCTCGAGAGGTTAGTCGATAGCAGCCAAATCTGTTAAAAAATTTAGCAGGAGCTCGAGCAGTAAATTTGAGCAGATAGTAGATTGAATTGCTTTTGTTAAACTATTTTAGTTACTTACAATATTTGCTCATGGTATATTATAAAGTTATTATATTATAGTTTTATAAGAAATTAAGCATGTTGAGCATAAATGATGGATTGCACGATAATAAGATGAGATTGTATATTTGATTTTTTACTTGACATGTTATTATATACATTTTGAGTTTTTAGGTATAAATATTTTGTACAGGTGGTTAAATAAATATATATGGGGTAAATGTCATAATCTATGTTTATGATGCGATTTAAATTTTTTTTCAAATTGTGACTCACTAAGAACTTAAAAAATGTTTTTCACCTTTGAAATTAAGATTTTTAAAAGTTTAGCGGTCGCCCAGGTGACAAATGTCATAATCTATGTTTATGATGCGATTTAAATTTTTTTTTCAAATTGTGACTCACTAAGAACTTAAAAAATGTTTTTCACCTTTGAAATTAGGATTTTTAAAAGTTTAGCGGTCGCCCAGGTGACAAATGTCATAATCTATGTTTATTATGGGATTTAAATTTTTTTTTCAAATTGTGACTCACTAAGAGCTTAAAAAATGTTTTTCACCTTTGAAATTAAGATTTTGAAAGTTTAGCGGTCCCCCAGGTGACAAATGTCATAATCTTCATTCATGATGCGATCAAATTGTGACTCACTGAGAGCTCAAAAATGTTTTTCACCTTTAAAATTAAGATTTTAACAGTTTGCCGCAGGGGTTTGTCCCAACCCCTGAACCCGCTGGGTAAAACCCGATGTTTTACGGAACCCGAACCCATTTTAAAAATACCCTTAAAACCCGAACCCGATGAATACAAAATGTTCGCCATCTATAAGTAAAAATTTTAAATCGCACCTGAGCCACCGCTAAACTTTCAAAAATCTTAATTTCAAAGGTGAAAAACATTTTTTAAGCTCTCAGTGAGTCACAATTTGAAAAAAAAATTTAAATCCCATAATAAACATAGATTATGACATTTGCCACCTGAGCGACCGCTAAACTTTCAAAAATCTTAATTTCAAAGGTGAAAAACATTGTTTAAGCTCTTAGTGAGTCACAATTTGGAAAAAAAATTTAAATCGCATCATAAACATAGATTATGACATTTGTCACCTGGGCGACCGCTAAACTTTCAAAAATCATAATTTCAAAGGTGAAAAACATTTTTTAAGTTCTTAGTGAGTCACAATTTGAAAAAAAAATTTAAATCGCATCATAAACATAGATTATGACATTTGTCACCTGGGCGACCGCTAAACTTTTAAAAATCTTAATTTCAAAGGTGAAAAACATTTTTTAAGCTCTCAGTGAGTCATAATTTGAAAACAAATTTAAATCGCATCATAAACATAGATTATGACATTTACCCCATATATATTTATTTAACCACCTGTACAAAATTTTTATACCTAAAAACTCAAAATGTATATAATAACATGTCAAGTAAAAAATCAAATATACAATCTCATCTTAGTATCGTGCAATCCATCATTTATGCTCAACATGCTTAATTTCTTATAAAACTATAATATAATAACTTTATAATATACCATGAGCAAATATTGTAAGTAAGTAACTAAAATAGTTTAACAAAAGCAATTCAATCTACTATCTGCCCGAATTTACTGCTCGAGCTCCTGCTAAATTTTTTAACAGATTTGGCTGCTATCGACTAACCTCTCGAGCATTTTTACGTGCTACTGTTAAAACTATTGCACCGAACAGTTAGCTTAGCACTCATTGTGTTAGCATATTACCCAGCTAGTGTTCGTGCTCGAGTTTTTAGTTGAAGCTGCTTAGCAATTTAACAACTATAGCGCCATCAATATTTTGTATGATGTTAATTTATTAACGTTCGTTTTAATTTATAAACTAGTGAGGAAGGTAAATTAATTATACAGCGCAAAATTACATGGTTAAAATACACCAGTTACCTCTTCAAAATGGACGCTAATTTGACACACAATTAAGCATATGGAAAATAGGGCATGAGCAGTCTATCTAGTCTATGGGTATAACCAGGCATTTTAAATAGTTGTTTGGCCGAACGACCCGAATAAAGCAAGTATTTCTAAGCTTTATGTTTAAAGTGGCTTTTTAAACCCAATAATTAACCATGGTTCACTTAGTCTATCATTGCAGGGGTTTATTACAACTTACATATAAAGTTAAATTAAGAAGCTCGCTAATTTATGAGATTATCCAAATTCAAATTTTAAATTTCTATTTACCCCGACCTAAAGACGATTTAAGCTTTTGTTAGCTCTCAGCTACAAAAACCAAAAGAGATAAAAATATATAAAGAAGATTTTAATATGCTTAAATGCTACAACCGTAACCCATGGTAATAGGCATCATCTCGTACCATTCCCATAAGCATAACATTCACATGCTGCTTACTTATTCGATGCCAGGTTCGTTTATATCACTCATACAACCAACATAAGCCTTAAATCCACCAGTGCTTCAAGGTTCTTTGAAACGAGAGACCTGCACGGCCCGACCCGCGGACGGGCTTAAAAGCCAGCCCTGTGGGTTTGGGTTTGGACGGGCTTTTGCTTTTAAAAAAATAAACGAGCCGAACGGGCCTCAATATCACCCAGCTGGCACGGGCCGGGCCTAGAAATAAGCAAAGTCCCCCAAAAGCCATTTAAAAACAATTAGTATTTTAATGTGTGTATTTTAAGATATAAACAAAGTGTGTTTTGATAATGTTTTATAAATTTGTAATTTTTTGATATTTTTAAAATAAAAATGAAATTAAATTTCATTTTCCATTTTATTTATTCACTTATCAGTTTTTCAAGGCGTATTTCAAATTTAGTTTTAATTAGAGATTAAATATAGAAATAATTTACTCCATTCATCCGTTTGAAAAATTAGCAACATTTAAGTAAATCAATTCAATATTTAGATAAGCCTAATAAGTTTGTTTGATATTTTATTTGCACTAGTTAAAATATAAAGAAAATTAATTTTGAACGTTTATCTTTTTATCAATTTCCTTTATATAATCTCACCTAAATTTTCCTACCATATCAAGAAACTTAAATATATAAAGTAGTTGCAAGCAAAAAAGCTAAGTAACTGGTAATGCAGTATAATGGTAAATGATCGTTAAATGCGTTAGAGCGATATAATAAAACCGAATAAATGATAATGGCGTAAACACTTACGATGATAAACATTCATATCAAATTAACGATAATTTAAATACCACCCAAAGCATTACCACTAACATTCTACTGGTCGGTAATTTACGTATCACCCAAGGCACCCACTAACTCTGGCGGTTTTCGACTACGTTGCGGGTATATAGGTTCCTCTCTAGACATTCCAACGTTGTTTTGAATTTATTCCCTGGGGGCAATCGGTTGTCGTTGCCCTATCCTTTGAGGACACCCATTCTTTTGTCCCATTGGGGTCTAACTAAGGATTCTCCCTTCTCTTATTTGGTACAAGTGTCGGTGGTGCTTTCTTCAATAGGTCCACACATCGTAGGAGCAACTACCGTGCTTGACTGTTATGGTACCTTCTACCCATTTGCTTGCCCCCAAGAACATGCGCACTTAAACCTTGTCTCCTACGTCAAACATACGCAATTTTTCGGGTCTCTATCCATTGTTTTGGCACCATTTCCCTTACTACCTTACGTTCATTCGCATTCGCCTTTTAAGCATCACCTTGGCTGGGCTTTTACTAGTTGCGAAATATTTTATAGCTCTGTAGTTTTCCAAAAATCTACTAAGACACACCTCAAATTTTTTCTAATACTAGTTTCTTTGAACATATGTAAATGCCTTTCTGACAGCCCGTTGGAAGCAGAATGGTAGGGGGCTGTCCATTGCTGATTTATCCCTCTCATCTTGCAAAAATGCTGTAACTCCTTACCTTTAAATTGCGGCCCGTTATTTGATTAAGGTGGGTTCCGATCTTGCAAACGTTTCGGCAACTTTTTAAATTATGGTCGTCAATGGGGTGTCTTTTAACTTAAACACTTCAACCAATGGGCTATTGTTCAGAATAACCAGGTATTATTTAGGCCTGAGAAGGTACGTAATACCCATATATACTTGAATCCAAGGTCCGTCGCGGGGTTGCGCTCTATCAACGGTGCCTTCTTCAACGTTGCGGCAGTGTAATTTCAACTCCTGCACTTGCTAGGCTCAACAAGTCATCGTAGAGAGTAAGCCACCATATATCCTGCCGTGCCACTTCTTGCATTCGCTTAATACCCACGTGACCCAGTCTTTGAAGTATTGCTCCTCTTATCTTATCCGAATTAATATTCGTCGCTCTTTATAAGATATTATGTTTCTTGACTCGTGTAGCTTTGGCGTGTTTCGTAGTGGCGTTTCGTTAGTCGTTGTTACCCTTTCTTTGCCCTCTTGCTTTGGTCAAATATATGCACTGACGGTTTATGATATATCATAATAGTAGCGTTTCGTCTTTGTATATATTCATTACCTTTTTTAATAACCCATAGACCATCGCTAACCCTTTCCGTTCAATCGTTCCATATTGGCATTTACTTTCGTTGAAGCATGTGCTACCGCTCTCAAATTCCCCCTGACGCTCGTTGTTGTAAAATAGCCCTGTACCTGATGCGTTCACGACCAGGCCTTTCTCCCAATCTCATGCTAGAACGGGGGCCTTATAAAGCGTGGACTTAATAGCGTCAAATGCAGCTTCTTGTTCTTATTTCATAAGGTTTTGAATAGGGTGCACGATTTTGGCGTGGTATTTAATCAACTCTGTAAAATATGATGTTACCCAAAAAAACGAATTAATTTCATTTTTATTCGTCAAATTTTTCCATCGCATTACTAGTTCGGCTTTATTACTGTTAATTTGCGCCCTTTGTTGCTGATTAAGTATTCCAGAAATGTAACTTCCTTAGCCCACAAAACGCTCTTGGTTATGTTTGCCACAAACCCCCACTTTTGTAAAGTGTCTAGTATCTTGAGTAGCCGCTCATTGTGGAATTCTTCGGTTTCGCCGGCAATTGGTATATCGTGTATGTATACTACTACTCCATCCATTCCTCCTAATATCCATTGTTTTTTGAAAAATAACCGCGTTGCAATTTAAGCTAAAAGGCTTACGGTTGACTTTAAACAAACCTTTGTGCTTGGAGATCCTCAATCGTTGGCTTGTCTCTGGAGCTAACTCAAGCTGCGAGTAAGACTTGTTAAACTCCAATTTGGAGATAAACAGGCTTTATTCGGTTTATTTAACAAATCACCGATGTTGGTTAAAGGATACATCAAACCCTGTGCGTAGTTAATTATGGTAAACTGATAATAATAAATGCATAAGCTTAAAACCAGTTGCAACTTAGGAGGCGAATAACTGCAAGGCAGAATGGCGGACAATTTATAAGGTTAAGCGATAGAGTCTCACAGATAAGACTATTATCCGAAAACGACATCAAATGGGACCACTTTCGAGAGCTGGCGATAGCGGTCGAGACGATAGATGGCGGACAAAGCGCTGTGCGGGACGTGTCCGAAGAGGCGTTGAGCGTAGAGGCAAGACGAGAAGTATGGCCTGGGCAGGTTCGAATTCCCATATTAAACCATGCTTTAGATGTGTTAACCATAGATATATATATTAATAATGAGTTGTATCAATTTATCTTGGAATCGGCGCTAGGGTATCAATGATACAGGCGCAATTATGAAAGAAAGAGGTCCGACGCAACACTAAGCCCGTCCCTACAGTGTACGGATAAGGTCAAGGATAGATAATGATCGTAGCCAGAGTTCAAGTTGAGGTAGGCAGTGGGTAACACTAGGAAACATACATTGTTGTTAGCAGACGTAGCTGGACCGCCCTTTTGCAGTTGTTTTCTCGTGTTACCCATTTGTACTTCGGTTTTAACACTGGATACGATCTTTATCTCTCTGTGATCGCATCCGTTTACCTATAGGGGTGGTGTCTATGTTGCGTGGGACCTTTTTTTCTACATTTGCGCCGGTATTTTTGATACCGTAGCGCCGGTATGGAAGATAAATTGGAACAACTCATTATTAATATAAATCTATTGTTAACGGATCTAAAGCATGGTTTAACCCCAGAATCGTGACCGGCCCAGGCCATGCTTTCCGGCTCTTTACGCTCAACGCCTTTTCAAACACGTCCCGCTGCGTGCTTGATACGTTATCTATCGTCTCGATCGCTATTGCCAGCTCTCGTAAGCGGCCCCATTTGATGTCATTTTGAGATAACAATCTTGTCTGTAAGACTCCGCTTAACCCTATAATTGGCCCGCCATTCTGCTTTGCTGTATTTCGCCTCCAAAGTTACAACTGGGTATTTTACGTTTATGTATTGATTATCGGTTTACCATAATTAAATACGCACAAGGATTGATGTATCCTTTACGCAAAATGGATAATTTGTTAAAAAATTGGATAAAGCATGTTTATACTTTGCATCATCGTGTAGGCTCATTGCGCGATGCAACAGTTAAGCGCGGTATAATGGTATAATGACGGATAAATGCGGTATAGCGTAAAATCTAAAGAATGATAATGGTGTTTTTACTTGCGATGATATAGCCACTACCAATTAACGATAATTTAATTATCACCCGAGGCACTACCACTAACTGTCTGCAATTCAGTATTTTGATTATCACCCAGGCCCCAGGGCATTACCACTAACTTTCTACAGTAACATTTTTTTATATATTACAAGAATTTATTATTCGTTATTCAATATTGGATTGTATTTATCTTATTTTTCTATAGCGAAATGTAAGAGAGCGATTCAAAAAAAATGGTAATAATCGTTGTGTATATGTGGCACGCGTAAAATAATGATGGTTCTAATATATCGCGTAAAGAGCAATGGGGACTACTAAAATCTATATCGAAATTAGTACACAGATGTTATGCTAATGCGGGTAAGATCAAAAGGGGTATCCGACCTAAATAAGATACGAACTTGCAATTAATGTATCTAGATAGAAGGGGGGAGGGGGGTATGAGATACGCAAGTTTACAACTCTTGTGAATATAAGTACGGAGAGGGGGTGATCGATTATCAACGCGTGTGTTGTATAGCAGCGCAGTGGGGGGTGGGGGGATTTGTATAGGAGGTTAGTATATGATAATTTCTATAGGAAGAGATGTTTGTATATGATAATTTCTATAGGGGAGGACACAACACATTTATTTATTTTCTGCCTTAAAAAAGTTAATTATTTTATTTGGCATATATTATACATATTGTTACACAGCTGCAGGTCGCCCTAAGATAGTTCGTTTGAGTCCTAAAATTATTTATGATTTTTTACATCATCATTGTTAACATTCATACGAGATATGAAAAAAAACAAAATATATTTTTTATACGGGCCTGGGTCGGGCTTTGTAAAGTTAGCGGGTTGGGCCCCAGCTTTTCAATTTCCGAACGGACGGGCCGATTGACCCAAATAGGCCCGTTGCAAGTGTTTACCTGTAATTAACCGTGATTTTGAACATAGAATACTAATTTATCACAATTTAGTGCGATTATAATATTAATCCATAATCGCTTGTTTATAATATTTAAATCATATATCAATCGATTAAGATCCATAATAAAAAAGAAAAAAAATTTGTTTTGAGAAATATTTAGGTGACATTGAAAGTTGATAAAATAAGGTATCATTAAATTAATTTAAAAAATTTGTGGTTTTACTTTGGTGTCAATTATCATAGCTCTCATTTTAAGATAATTAATTTTAGCGAAAATTGGTTGGTTATGGTGTCATAAAATAATTAAAAAATGGTTTTGTGATTTTTTCTTGGTGTTAGTTGTCATAATTGTCATTTTATAAGCAAAACAATTCCTATTAACGAAAATTGGTTAAACAAGATGTCATAACATGATTAAAAATAGAATAATTTGTTTTGTGGCTTTTCCTTGGTGACAATTGTCTTAATTAGGATTTTATAAGCTAAATAAAATAATTAATTTTAAATGGTTGATCAAGGTGTCATAAAATTATTACAAATAAAAAATTTGTTTTGTGGTGTAGCTTGGTGAATTATTTTATAAGCAAAACAATTAATTTCAACAAAAATTGGTAAATTAAGGTGTCACAAAATTATTATAAACAGAAAAATATGTTTTATGGTTTTAACTTGGTGACAATTGTCATAATTGTGATTATAAGCCAAATAAAATATTTACTTTTAACAAAAACTGGTTGATTTAAATGTCATAAAATTATTATAAATTAAAAAATTCACAATTTTTGTTAAAAGTATTTGATCTCCTAAAATGACAGTCACCAAGGTGAAACCGCAAAACAAATTTCTTTGTTTTTAATGATTTTATGATCCCCTGATCAACCAATTTTAGTTAAGTAATTGTTTACTTCAAAAAATAAAAGTTATGACATTTGTTACCAATCTAAACTACAAAACAATTTATTTTTTAGACACCATAACCAACCTAATTTTTGTTAAAAGTCTCTGTTTAGCTTTAAAAATGACAATTATGACAATTGTCACCAAGATAAAACCACATCAAATCTTTTTATTTTTAATTATATTATAAAACATTGATCAATTGATTTATGATTTATAATAGGAATTAGCTTAAGATAAATATTGATATCGCACTCAATTATAATAAATTAACATTATAAGTCCGTCACGGTTAGTAAGTAACTCTGCTTGATGCCAGGTTCATTTATATCTTGCTCGAACACATTAGCGTAGCGGGTTATTAAGCAGCATGTACATGTTATGCTTATGAGATTGGGAATGGTGCGAGATGTATGACTATTACCATGGGCGTACATAGGGTTTGAATTAGGGGGGGGGGCAGATTATAATTTTCCTGTGACCAAAATAAAAATCCAAAAATTTTCCTGAGAGCAAAAAAAAACAGCTGCCCTAAATTAGGCCTGCCCCCCCCCCTAATTTGCCGGGGGGGGAAACATAATTTTTTTTCAATTTGTTAGGGTTTTTGTATTGAAATGTTTTTTTTCCCCTGTGACGCCCATGACTATTACCAGGGTGGGCACAGCTACAGCACAATGCAAGCGCAACCATATTGAGTGTTTTAACTTCTCTACTCTTTACTCCCTGCTGGATAAATGTTTTAAAACAATTAAACATGTCTGATGACTATCTTTAATTGATTTATTTTTGGGGATATTACAGGGGGTTAAAAATAAATTATAATAATTAATATAATACTTCGTCCTTTTAAAGGACAACATTAGGTAAATAACATAATAAAAACAAAATAATAAATAATATTCTCAAAAATTGTAAAAAATATTCTTTACGAGAGTCAAAATCTTCTAAAAATGTCGAATAACATTGTACCTAACAAGCATTCGTTTTATTTATCAAGCCTACCTTGTATAATTAAATATGCGCAAAATTTTATTAACACAATTAGTCTTAAAAAAATTCTACCTTCAAAATTATCAGCATTGTAATTAACAAATCCTATTAATTATTGCACTCATAAATAATGTTAAGCAGAATGTCGTAGAGTTAGAAAGGAAAATATCAACGTTAATATATTTTAGTAAATTATTTAGTACTAGCTGTGCGCTTTTAAAATATATTTTGGCAAACCTAGGTTCGAAATCACCATACACTGAACGAGCTGAGCAATAAAAACCTCGGCTAAAGTGTTTTTAAACTGGCAACATTAGTGATAGTTATATTTACTAAACGTCGGCACGGCATTCCATTTTAATTTATAAAGTTGTGGAATAAATGAAATATACGTATTTTGCTATTTTTTGACCCCAAACCCTGCTAACCCAAACCTAAGTTCTGAATATTGAAGCATGTGCTTCAAGTCTGGGTAGAAAGGCAAATTTCTACTTCCTTTAAAATAACTTCAGTCTCTCTGTTGTAAATTCCAATGTTAATAATTCTTAATAATATCAAATGATTATAAACCAACCTGATAATCTTTTTTATCAACTTGTGAGGAAAATAAATTGCAAAAAGTCTAGGGTACTATATTTAGGCTATAGTGGAGTCAATAGTGCGTTAATTTTGTAAAGAGGCTTTAGCAGCTCTAAAAATAACAATTATAACAAAAAATTATATAATTTTTACATAATATTGAATATCAATGAAATTTGCCTTAAGACTAAAACTCATCCCATTTAGTAAATATTATTAAAAAATAAAAACTTAACAAAGAAATTATATTTATTTGTTTTTAAAATTTAGCTGATCGACTTTTTAAAAATTTAAATTATATTCAACTCCCTACTCATTTTAATAAGCGATTCAGTTAGAAATGATTATACAATTTTACATGTTTATAAGTGTTTATAATCTAATAGGGGCTTACATCAACAGCTATAGTTTTAATGGTTATATAGTAATATACTTATCTAAATGTAAAAACCGTCCATTACTCCTTGTGTTAAAAAAATAAAAATTAAGTAAATTTATATGAGTTCATTTATTGGGGAACGAAGAGATTTTTTAAATTTTTATGTTATGCCAATCAAATATTTAGAGAGCAGTTTATAATATTACAAAAAGTCTGTTAAAGCTACATTCCATTTTAATTTTAAAACTAAATTAAAGTATAATTTCATTAATTTTATTATATAAAAAAATAACGTTTATTTAAATAGTTAAAAATTGTTTTAAAAACGTGATATTTTTCTGAGGGTGCGTCGATTCGGAAATCTGCTGTAAAACCCAACACCATAATCACGATAGTTTTAAATAATACTTCATAACAGAAAGCTTGGGCATACTCTACAAACGACGCGCACTGCTGTGTAGGGTTAATGCCTGACTCATAAAAAGGCCGACTATGGAATTTACTTGTGGATAGAAAGCAAATAACTGCTGGAATGTAAGTTAACGGGAGAGAGCATCGAAGTTACACAATTGCTAAAAAGAAGGGTACTCATCGCATTACAGATCAAGGAGGCCTCCTAACCGTCTGTGTTCTTATTTTCCCCAATTGGGTTGGAATGAGAGAAAGATATTTCAAATCATTGGAAAGATACACAGAGAATACGACATGAAGAAAAGGTTAATTATTGGGGCGGACTTCAACGCCGTAGAAAATGATTGTTTGGGGTATGAACAAAATAAGAGCGCTTATGGCATGGCCTGAAGGACATTAAAGTGCGAAAATTGTTCCAAGTATCCCAAGCATACGACATGTCCTTTGTTAACACTTAGGTTCAAAAAAGCGAAAATTATTTTGTGACTTATAGAAGTGGAAAGCATTTTAGTCAAAGTGCTTCTTTCCTTATACGGCCAAAGGACTTATGGAGGTTAAAGATTGCAAAGTAATATCAAGAGAAGAAATCGCCTAGCAACTTCGTCCACTTGATATGGATCTTGAGTAAAAGTATTTCTGGAAGAAAGAAAGGTTTATGAGCCTCAAGTTAAATAAAAATGCTATAAAATATGTCCACGAACGATAAATACCATCAGAAAGCCTCCGCACACTGGATGCCAGGAAGTTGGAACGGAACGTAGACGACGATTGGAAAACGCTACTGCGGGAAACGGCTATTCAGATTCACACCAAATGTGGCAAGGCTTTGAATAGGGAACTATGATGGTGGCATCCATCGGTTAGGGATTTCAGAAACAAAGAATTTTTTGTATAGACAGTGGCATAGAAAAAATTCTTTGGATTATTAAGAATACAGGGAGGCAAACAAAGCCCCCATCAAGGCCGTACCAACGAATTGCGTACATTCAGATGGCAAACCAACTAGATTAAAAAGGGAGCGACAGGCTTTTGTATAAACTGGCCAAAAAGAGGGATATAATGCCGCAATGTCAAAATTCTTAAAATAGTCAATAACGTGAAGGATCAAACTTTATTCAAGCAGAAGGAGGTGATGAAAAGGTGGAAAAGATCTAAGTGCAAATGACAAAGATTTCCTTCCCTATATTGAGCCAAATATAAGTATGGTCGAATTCTTTCAAGAGGATGAAGTTAGGACACAAATAAACAAGGTGCAAAAAGAAAAAAGCTAATGGCGCAGATAGAATTCTTATCTAAGCATGGGACGGATGCCGAGAAATGGAATCACGACCAGCGAATCTTTTTACAAAAACTATTGGTAGAAGAGAGAATTTCTAATCAATGGAGAGCTAGCTCGGTTATACCATTATTCAAAGGCAAAGGAGCGTCTCAGTAGAGTGACAATTACAAAGGTATCAAGCTAATTTGCCCTTGATTAAAACTCTTGGAAAAGATCTTAGTAACAAGGCTAAAAACGGGGAAGAATAGTGGCTTACTATTTTGGACTTGTGGCAGCCAAATTAACAATCCCTATCTTTGCATTAAGATGAATAATGTATATATATGGGGAAAAAAGAAGAGAGAGAGATATATATATATATATAGTCTATATCGACTTAAAGAAAGCTTATGACATAATCCCTTGAGGCCTGACGCATATATAGGGCTTATGAAAAAATTTTATGCAGCCTCAAATTCTTGCTTTAAAAAGACAGTTGGGGGGGGGGGGGGTTGGTTCTAACCTATTCCCGTTGAAATGGATTACATAAAAGATCTGCTTTAAGTTCCCTCTTATTAAATTAATTATGGACACGATTATGAGAGACATTCAAAAGCCATCAACTTGGTGTATGCCATTTGCCAATCATATAGTACATAAGAAGAGACAAAAGAGTATGTATTCGAAGAAGCCGAAAAGTGGTCAAAAGGCTTAGCTGGATATGGTTTAAAATCAACGATTGAAAAATACATGGATATGAACATTTGAGGCACCTCATCGTTGGATGACCATCTAAAGTATCAACAAGAAAACAGGCTTTAAAGCGGCTCGATGTTATACCAGGAGGTAGGTTGTGCAAAAGAAGTCGATGAACGGATTCAAAAGATGGCTCAACTAGCGAAGTACATCCGGTGTAAAGTACGACAAGAAGCATGGGTATCGAACAAAGCTTACAAACCCATTGTAAGACAAGTATTATTCTAAGAAAGTGAAACATGGGCATAAAATGCTATAATTTTTTTTTACAAGTCAAGAAGATGCAAATGGTACAGTGGAGTTTGTGATACATTAAACTCGACCATAGGACAAATGGATATTTAACTTTTGGCGGACTTGATTAACGAGATCGGCTAAGGTGGTGTGGTCATACACTAAGAGGCCAGACGAATGACGTAAATATAAAAGTATTGGATGGACGTGCTGGGGAAGATAAGAAGAGGCCGACTTTGAATTACTTGGAAATGGCAATTGGACAAAGTCATGAAAACTAAAAAGACCCGGACATGTCCCATAACGATTAATGAAAGAAACTTTTCAAAACAAACTCCATGACTGTGGGACCAAATACATGATAAAAGAGGAGAAGAAAACATTCCCAAATCTCAACGCGCAGGATTAAAAAGTGTCCGAGGTGAATGTAAAAAGTTTTAATTACAACATAGCAAATTTATTCTTACAACTTGAAAAACAAATGCAGTTTTTGTATTAAAGTTGCGTTTTTATGTCGCGATAACCGTGGGCGCTTAAGGTAACAGGTGAATTTAGTGAATTACTTAATGAGAGGTAATGATTTATGAACGTATTATTACGATATTGATTAATTTATATACAATTAATCTTCGTCGTATGTGTCTGTAACACGGTTTTATATATTCTAAAAAAAGTAACTAGTCTCTTTACTATAGCGTTGATTCAAGCGCGGATATATTAAGCTACTATTTTGGGAAGTATAGGAATTATAGTTCACAACTTAAACGTAGCATTTAAATCTCTGTTACATAGTATTAAGGTAATACAAAATATTAAAATATAAATTGTATTAAAATTATTGTTGGATGAAGAAGGACCGTCGAACGATCATGTATTATGGATAAATAAATTATGAAATTGGGGAGAAATCGAATTTTATTAATTAAATTATAAAAAAATTAAGAAGATACTATATGGGCTGACCATATTTAACTTATATAACCAATAACTTGCCCTTGAGGTGGGATCAATATAATACACATGACACAAAATAGCAAAAGGAGACGGTCTTCAGTGGATTATTTCAATTTCTTAATAAATTAGTATAGCTTATGATCTTAATCAACATACCAGTATTTTAGAAAAATAGTTGATGTTACCCGTTATTATACCCAATAAATATTAATTAGTCGATAATACAAAATTTTAATTATTCACGAGCCTGGATCAGCCAGAATTTAAGTTAAAGGGAAACATTAATGATTTAGGGAGGGGCAAAATGATAATTTTGTGGAATCTTAACTTAAATATTTATGCTTATTGGATAGTGGCCCCTCCCTGCCTCCCCCTGGCTTGCCCATCTTGATGAGCATAAGAAAAACAAGACGTACAAAATATTAATTTAATTATTATTATTCATATATTTTCCTGATGTAATCTATGTAGGTATTCTTAAATCTAAACGTATCCTATTTAAATCAAATCATAGCATCATATATAATAATGACGACCAAAACTATACTAAAATATGTTTTTAATCCATGCTCCAAAACCGGAACCAATATTATATTTTATATCAAGTCCGGACTCTGTTATAAAAATATACTTCAAATTTATTTTTATTTGTTAATTAAAGAGATTTTCTAACTTGGTATTAAACGCTTAAACGCCTTATACAGCACCTATATATATAACGTAGTCAGGATTTGAATTAGAACAGGGCATTAATGACTTGCGAGGGAAAATTAAGTATTTTTAAAAATTTAACTATTACTCAAGATTTTGAATAAATATTTGGGTATAGCGGAGCTGCCCAATCCTGGCTACCCTGAGTAATTAATATTTATCGGAACTGTGGGCTGGTTAAAAATAATATTTTAAATGAGTTGAACAAATGCAATAAGCTTACAAAACCAAAATAAAAGTTAATATATTTGCATTTTGATTTTATAATAATTAAAAAGCATAAAACGCTTTATTAGATTGGATATAAACAGTTTATGGAAAAGCGTAAGGCTCTAAAGATCGCTACATTAATTACATTGGTCAACAAATAATAGACTTGCGAAATCAACCGGCGAACTGTTTGCAGATTCTGGTAGAGTTTTCCACGGTGAACACAAATATGTCTATAATTTTTTACCTATACGTCAAGTATTTTAGATATTCGCTGTCAACGTTGCCAAAAACGCGATTTTCGCGTTTTTCAAACGTCAATAACTTGCAAATTAGTCGGTAAAAATTTTGTTTAATAGATTTAATTCGTAGATATATGGGAGAGAAATGTAATTTTTTTTATCCTAGCACTTTTACTTTTTAAATTATATACAAAATTAACTATCCCTATCTTTTACATTGACAAATTACACCAGACTTGAGGGCGCCCTCCCTTCTCTTTACTAGGAATTATGTGCGTGTTGTTGTTTTGGCAATAGTAGTAGTAGAGTAGATAAACAACAAGTAGTAGAGTAGATAAACAACAACACAAACAACAACACGCACTTAATTCCTAGTGTTGAAGAGAAAGGAGGGCGCCCTTAAGTCTGGTGTGTCAATTTAAAAGATAGGGATAATTAATTTTGTATATAATTTAAAAAGTAAGAGTGCTAGAAAAAAAAAAAATTGTAAATACATTCCTTTCCCTTATATCTACGTAACTCTATTAAATAAAATTTTTACCGACTAATTTGCAAGTTATTGACGTTTGAAAAACGCTAAAATCGCGTTTTTGGCAACTTTGACAGCAAATATTTAAAAAACTTGACGTATAGGGAAAAAACTAAAAACATATTTGTGTTCACCGTAAAAACCTCTACCAGAATCTGCAAAAAGTTTGCCGGTTGACTTTTCTTGTTGAACCGTGTTATTTTAAGCTTAACATTTTTACCGCTGCATATTTTGTTCATATTAAAAAACATCTGAGGTCCCAAGCATAATTAGTAATAGGATTAATTAAAATTTGGGTTTTTTAAATATATATAAGCTTTGATACATATTTTTCAGTTATTAGAATGCAAGTTAGAGCATAAGGACATATTTTCACTATTCGTTATACACATGTTCGTTTATTTGGAGTGAGGGAGTTTTTATATTACATCTGTCAAAGCCTGATAAAACTAGGTTTGATTTGTATGATTGACTTGCAAAAATTTTGATAAACTTTAAATTTCGTACGAATTGAACTGGTAATGTTTAGTAAGTCTAGCACTTTGAACCATTTTAATTTAACTCCCGCTATAAAGCTTCAAAAAATTTGGTCTGGACCTCCAAGAACCTTGCTAATGAGGTAGCCCCACCAGTAACGCATAGTTGTTAATAGCTACCAAAGGTATACCTTCTTGGATCACTAGAGTGAGTACACAAGCTCAACTACCTCGGCAACTACTTCTCACAAGGAGAGAAAATTGTGAAATTCTAACACAAGACAGACAGATATTACAAGGATGGTACGACTATTAAAAAGTTCTATCAAATGCAAAGGTGGCCATAGTCGAAGATTTAAGCCACGCAATTAGAAAAGGAGAATTCGACTCAGCCAACTGGATTAAAGTTGCTATGAAGTCACGAAAGGCACTTGGGCCTAGCAGCAAAACGAATGAAGATTTAAGGCGGTAAAGGATATTGGTGTATAGATCCTCATTCGACTGTTCAACAACATCTTGAAAACGGGTAAAATGACAAATGAATATAACGATCTACATGATGAATGGTGTTATATAGTATTGTAACTACTATAGAGGGATGTAACTCATGAGCCACCCTTATAACATTTGGGAGAAAGTGATACGGCTTTGGAGTTTGGGGCATGTTCGAGACAGCCAATTCGGATTTATGTTGAGGAGGTCATAGATGTATTGAATACTGAGAGATGATTAATGGATAACTTACAGAGGATTTGCACTCGAACTTGAAAAGGCATTTGCTAAAGTTCCTAGGCATTAGTTTGTAAATTCTTGGGAAAAACAAGGTGCCGGAATATTTAAGGGCCATGAAATATATTTTGAGAGGAAACAAAACGTTTGTACAACGAAAGGTTTTGGCACCAGAGTCCATCAAGGTTAGCTCTTGGTTCCTCCTGGTCATAATGAAATTGGATATTCCTACAAAGGATTTAGGCGCAGAGTGGTAAATATAAACCAGAATTGGGTAATACTTTAGATGTGTAAATGTAATAGAAGAAAGTGGTATGAGAGTAAATAGAGAGAAAACAGATTACATGAAGACATGATTCAAAATAAAAAAAATCCGCAATACCCCGCGTTCGTGATGACGCGCGAAGCGAAAAAAAGCGAAGTAAATTTTTGTGCCAATTTATCAAACTTTTCATTATTTTTTTTTAATATCTTATATTCAATGTGAATTTTATGGTATCGATGCATTCGACCAAAGTTTAACTGACAAAATGTCTATGAATGTCTATGAATATTTAACGAAAATGCTCCTTGAGAGGGGTTTACAGAGACGAAAATGTTAGGGTTAGTGTCTTAGGTCGGGGTTTTAGGTTAGGGTTAGGGTTAGAGTTAGATGCACACATTTAAATCGACAAATGCATTTTCGTAGACATTTATTTGTTTTTTGCTTTTTTGTCAATTGCAACTGAATCGAATTTTATCATATATTACGAAAATAACAATTGGAAATATGAGGTGTTGATAGTAAAACCGCAGACGATCATTTTCGCCTGCGGCAAAAAGCGAACGAAAATAAATTTTTAACCATTGCGCAAAAAGTACAAAATGATTTGTATCTTAATTTTCGTTCGCTTTTTGCCGCAGGCGAAAATGATTGTCTGCGGTTTCACTATGAACACCTCATATTTACAATTGTTATTTTCGTGATATATGATACAATTCACGATGAATATAAGATATTAAAATAAATAATGAAAAGTTTGATAAATTAGCACAAAAATTTACTTCGCTTTTTTTCGCTTCGCGCGTTATCACGATCGCGGGGATGTGCATCTCTAATTTTAAATAAATGGGAACTTAAATTGGAGTCCTTAGAATATATAGGGTCTACACTCCAAGCGGATGGTGGAATGGATGAAAAGATTCAAGCATTGATTAATGGATAACTTAAATAGAGAGCTTTAATCGGAGTTTTATGTGTACACTACCTACGACCGTCCCAAGTCCGTGTGCAAAAAGTGGAGGGTTGGCGTCAGGTCGGAAACTGGCTATAAAAACCAACTTTAAAATCATGATAGTTTTAAACTAGATTTTAAAACAAAAAGCTAGGGCGTCCTCCACAAACGACGCGCGCATACCCCGCACGTGCAATGTGAAAAATACACTAGGGTTACTGCCCAACTCACAACAAAGGCGGTTAAGGAAACTAGTTGTGGAAAGAATGCGAATAACGTGCTGGAATGTAAGAACGTTGACGGGGAAGAGCATAGAGGTCGCACAAATGCTAAAAAGAAGAAAGGTACACATCGCCTGCCTACAAGAGACGAGGTGGAACGAAACAAAAGCTCGGGAATTAGGAGAAGAATACAAGCTTTTCTACAGCTTTTCTACAGTGGGTCACCCAATCGTAGAAACGGGGTCGGTATCGTTCTAAGCGAAACAAGGTGGTGGAAGTCAAGCGTTCCCACAGGCTAATGTGTGTAAAGATTGCAGATCAAGGGGGCCTCCTAACCGTTATGTGCGCTTATGCTCCCCATATTGGGTGTATGGAATCAGAGAAAGACACATTCTTTGAATGTCATTGTATAAATACGGTGGATTTGGATTGATAGCGTAGGTAGAGGGAAATGGCACGCAATATTTCGGACACTTATGGTCCATCTTCAGGAAAAAAAAATTGTAATTTTTTTTTGTATCCATATCATCGTTGTTATAAACACTTTACTTCATTTTTATTTTTGAGACTTCATCTTCTCCTTTTTTTTTCCTGAAGATGGACATAAGTGTCCGAAATATTGCGTTCCATTTCCCTCTACCTACGCTATCAATCCAAATCCACCGTATTTATACAATGACATTTATATAAACGGATTGAAAATTATTGACTATATACACATTCTTTGATTCATTGGAAAAGGAAATACAAGAAATCCGACAGGAGGAAAGGCTAATTATGGTCTACAAATAAAGGTCTTGTGTAATCAACCGGGAAACGGTTAACATATTCTGATAGAGTTTTTTGTGGTGAACACAAATATGTTTTTCGTTGTTTTCCTATACGTCAAGTTTTTAGATATTTCGATTCAAAGTTGCAAAAATGACCGTTTTCGACCCTTTTTGACGCTCAATAGAGCGATATTGAATAGCTAAAAAAAATCTTAACCCTCTAAGTGGTAGAACCAACTTAGGGTAAAACATTGGAAAATGATTTTTTCCCTTATTGTTGTTAGTTTTTCTAATATATCAAAAATGCAATTAGACCTTATGCGAAATCGCGGCATCCTTTGAGCCTCCCTCCCTCTCTATCTAATTGGCTTATATGCTTTTATAACACTATACCCTTAATGCATGTAAGTGATTGATGAGTGTGTTGGGTGCAAGAGTAGTGGGTTAATACGAACTACCTACTACTAAGCCTGTCATCCTCCCTCTCTACTAGAGGAATAGCTCGTATTACGCCACTACTTTTACACACCCCCACCCCCACGTCATCCATCAATCACTCACATGCACCAAGAGTATAGTGTTATAAACCCAATTAGATAGAGAGGGAGGGAGGGAGGCTCAAAGGATGCCGCTTCGCATAGGGACTAATTGAAATTCGATATATTGGAAAAGTAATAACAATAGGGGAAAAAATCATTTTTCAACGTTTTACCCTAAGTTGGTTCTACCACTTAGAAGTTAAAAAAAAAATTTTAGCCATTCAATATTGCTCTATTGAGCATCAAAAAGGATCAAAAACGGTCATTTTCGCAACTTTGAATCAAAATATCTAAAAAACTTGACGAATAGGAAAAAAACGAAAAACATATTTGTGTTCACCACAAAAAACTCTATCAGAATATGTTGACCGTTTCCCGGTTGATTTTTCTTGTAGACCAGTGTTATTGGGACCGATTTCAACGCTCACGTAGGGAAAGATTGTCTCGGCTATGAACGCACTCATGGAGGATATGGGCATGGTCTGAAGAACAATAAAGGGGGAAAACTTCTCTAAGTATCTTAGGCATATGACATGGCGATTGTTAACACCTTTTCAAAAACGCAAAGATCTTATTGTTACCTATAGAAGTGGGAGCATTTTAGTCAAATTGACTATCTGCTTATACGGCGAAAGGACTTATGGAGTATCAAGGATTGCAGAGTAATACCGGGAGAAGAAAGCGCCAGGCAACCTATCCCCTTGTTATGGATCTTGACAGAAAAGTATTTCCCAAAAGAAGAAAGGTCTATGAACCTCGAATTTGATATGAAACTAAAGGAAACGTCGACAAGCGGAAAATACCATCAAAAAGCCTTGTCACTCTTGGGTGCAAGGAAGTTGCAAAAGAAAGTAGACAACGATTGGGAGACGCTATCTAATGACATAAAGAAAACAGCGATTCGTGTTCTAGGACAGCCCAAAGGAGGTAAAGCTATGAATAGGGAACTATGATGGTGAAATCAATCGGTTAGGGATTTCATCGAAAAAAAGAAAAATCTATATAGACGGTGGCATAAATCAAAAAAGTCGGAGAATTATCAAGAGTATAGGGACGCAAAGAGGGCCGCAAAAAAAGCCGTTGCAATAGCGAACGCCTGCACCGAGATGGGATACAAACTGGATCATAAAGGGGGCCTTATGTACAAATTGGCCAAGATAAGGGAGAAGAAAAGTCGCGATGTCGGAGTTCATAAATTAGTCAAAAACGAGAAAAGTCAAACCTTATTTAAGCCGAAGGAAGTGATGGAAAGGATATTTTAAGAACCTTATGAATATTGCAAACAAGGATTCCCTTTCCAAAATTGAGCCAAATATAAGTATGGTCGAATTCTTTCAGGAGGATGAAGTTAAGACACAAATGAACAAGATGCAAAAAAGAAAAGCAAATGGCCCAGATGGAATACCTATGGAAGCATTGCTAGGATGTCGTGAAGAAGGAGTCACCACCATGACGAACCTTCTTAACAAGATATTGGTAGAAGAGCGAATTCCTAATCAATGGAGAGCAAGCACGATTATACTCTTATTTAAAGGCAAAGGAGACCGGTATCAAGTTAACTTGCCACTCCTTGAAGCTTATGGAAAGGATCTTAGTAACAAGGCTTAAAAACGAAGTGGAAATATCGGATAATCAATTCGGATTTGTGGCCGGCAAATCCACAACTTCGCACTAAGACAAATGATGGATAAATATGGTGAAAAGAGGAAAGACCTACATATGGTCTTTATCAACTTGGAGAAAGCTTATGGCACGGTCCCCCGCGATTTAATATGGTGGTGCCTGAGACAACAAAATATCCCTGACGCATATATACGGCTTATGAAAAATATTTATGAAGCCTCAAACACTTGCGTTAGGACGACAGTTGGAGACTCTAAATCTTTTTAAAATTGGATTACATCAAGGATCTGCTTTAAGTCCCTTTTTATTTAATATAATTATAGACACGATAACGGGGGGACATTCAAAAGCCATCGCCATGGTGTATGCTATATGCCGATGATATAGAACTATGCGAGGAAACAAGGGAGAAAGCATTCGAAGAAGCCGAAAAGTGGTCAAAGCGTTTAGCTGGATATGGTTTAAAGGTCAGCGATCGAAAAACGGTGTACATGGAAATGAACGGTACAAGCACTCCATCACTGGATGACCATCTAAAGTACCCAAAAGTAGACAGGGTTACATACCTCGGCTCGATGCTACATCAAGAGGGAGGTTGCGCAAAGGAAGTCAATGCCCGGATCCAAAAAGGATGGCTTAAATGGCAAAGTGTATCCGGTGTAATGTGCGACAAGAAAATGCCAATATGGTTGAAAAGCAAAGCTTACAAATCCATCGTAAAACCGGTTTTACTCTATGGAAGTAAAACATGAGCATTAAACACCACGGAAGGAAAGCTATTACAAGCCACGGAGATGAGAATGATACGGTGGAGCTTGGGGTATACTAAGCTCGACCATATGACGAATGATGACAAAAATGGGTATTCAACCTATGGCGGACATCGTTAACGAAAATCGGCTAAGGTGGTATGGGCATATACTAAGGAGGGACATGAATGACGTAAATCGAAAAGTACTGGTCATGGAGGTACCGGGAAAAAAAGGAAGAGGACGACCCCGTGTCCCGTGGAAAGGGCAAGTCGATAAATTAATGAAAACAAAAGAGATTAGTCAAGATATGGCACTCACCCGGTCAAGATGGAAGAAACTAATCAAAACAAACCCCGGGACCAAATAACTGATAAAGAAGAAGAAGAGTCGGAGTTTTATGTGACAAGGGGATACTAACAAGTCGAAACCACCCTGAATCATTAATGCCCCCCCCTTTAATTCATTTCCTGGCTACGCCCATGAATAATAGCAACAGAAAACCATCAAAATAAAAATAATTTAATTTTTCATATTAAAAGGTAAATGCTATTTTGTTGTATATATAATGCAGCTTTAATTATTAAAAAAGAAAGTCGTTTTTAGTATTATTTAATAATTTATAACTATAAGGCAAACGCTTTGAATGTATAATGTATTACAACAACTTATCTATTGTATAGTTAGCTTAATACACTGAACCCTTAATCAATGCATATATTAGAAATGAGTAGAATTGTGCTAATTACGCAGGAAGTTATTGTACATTTTTAACATAAAGCGATAGATAATTTAAAAAAGTCATAACATGAGTGGTTTATGATTAAAACTATCACCTTTCCTGAGTCTCTTAATATTAGATGCTATTGGATACTTTGAAGGTTACATTATAATAAAATTACGTGTTTAAGTAATTTAATTGATATAAACCTATACTATTTCTGCGCTGTAGTATAAAATTAACTGTACAAACGATTTGGAGACATTTAAATGAATTGAATAATAAAATGAGGCTTTTAAATAATCCTTGCTGATAATAGTATTAAAGAGTTAAAAGATAGAATCTGTTGTAATTGTTAATTGTAATTAGAGATAAAATACTTACTTTACTCATATTACTAACAACTATATGGCTTTGTAATAAACAAAAAGATTTTTATGGGACATATGCGAAGCTACCGGGTTATAACAAGGTAAATTTTTGTAACATAACTTGGTAGCATTAGCTTGTAGTTGTTTAAGAAAATACCAATTTGAATGATAAAAAATTAAGCGCCATTAAAAATAATGGGTTTTGTTTGTGAAGTATGAATATGGCTCAAACACCAAAATATTATTTTATCAAAGTTTATGATACAAATTAGAGATTATTTCCTCATCATTTAAAAGGCTTCAATAATATCACTATCGCTTATGAAAATAAGTAATAGTAGCTGTCTTAAAAATCGTAGTCACTTAATCTTGTTTTACATTGTAAGCTAAGTTAAAAATATGGTTAATCTAGAAAATATTTTTTAACACACTTAAATACTGTTATGTTTTTGTTAAAATTTATTCAATGAAGGACTTAGAAAAAACACTTTTAGGGATACCGACATAGATTTAATAAATATTTTGACTAATATGTTATAATGTGATGATTACAATATTGCACTTATATAATCCCTATATACTTATTATATAAGTTAACAAAACATTAGCGGGTTTAAAGCCTAAACTAAATGTTATTATGCGACGTCTCCTCAGTAAGACCGACAAAATTTTAAATTTGGACCTTTATCAGAAAACATAAAAATTGCATTATGTGCTTTATATATTTATGTGTTTCAAAATTAATGCTAGAAAATAAACCTATAAGATTGCAAATAGTTAAATAAATATATTCCTACTAATATATGCATTTATATGGGTAATAAGGATAAAAATTGATGTCATTTAGAAACATGCCATGCAAAAATTGTCAAACATCAAGACGATATCGTTAAACTATTAATTTAAAAATGGAATAGACAATAGTTATTACCTGCTTTAAATCTTACGGTGGCAACTCGATTAAAAATTGTTCTTTCAATGAAATAACTTCTAAAGTATGATTGGGATATCCGAATCTAGTTTTAAAAATTACTAATTAAAAATTAGATGCGGAAATTTAGTTATGATACTAGACGACACAAATAAATCTTAGTCAATATAATTGCTGTCATTAATTATATGCATCTCACACCTTCTGCTTCCTCTTTCTCTTTATTGATACTGCATGTGATTCAAAAACCGAATTAATTTGGTAAGGGTCTTACGCACTACGCACACACTTTAATGCAAAGAAATATTTCGGGCTCGCTGTAATCGGTGTCGTAGCTCATCATTTATTAAAGAGAATTAAATGAAGCCCTGAATCGAACGCCTCCAATGTTATTTGCCCTTAATCCTATTATGAAGTTAACCTTAAAAAATTGGCTACCTTTCTTTGTTGATATAGTTGAGCATAAATAATTTATGTACAAACAGTTCCCTGGGTATGATTTATCAAAATTGATGCACAATTTAATTGATTAAAGAGTGATTTTGGAATTGTAGAGACGTAGGTGGCTTTGATTAAAATTCTGTTGAGGCGCCTCAACGTCGCAGCCTTAATTAGCGATTGACCATATATATGTCTTATCAATAAGTCCTATTGTGGTTGCTAAATTTAGAATTTCTTATTTTACCAAAAAATCGTAAATTTGATATTTCAATTTGTCACGGACTAGATTATCTTTATTCACCAAGCGCAATTTGCAGGTGTAGTCAGCTGAAGGCAAAAAGAGACAGGTCCCTGATCCAATAAAAATTGTTTATGCAAAAAATGCGTACATTCACCATTTCTGTTTTCTAATTTAATTCCTTCCTAATTAAAATAGGGGCAACCTTAATGCCTATATTTAATAAAACAACAAATAGTGAGCCACAAAAATATAGACCATATAAACTAGTGTTGTAAAAACGGTTTCAAATTTTGGCTAAGTCTAGAGGTCGACGATTAAGAAAAACAAACCAAAAAACCCTGTTTATGTTTAGTCGACTAAAATCAAAGATCGACCAAACAAACCCCAGCCGTTTTTACAACATTAGCATAAACAAATTAGGAGAGAGTCCTAACATATAAACTTTTTCGCAGAATCTGTAAATAATTTTAAGGTTTGACTAAAAAAGTTTTGTGACACCAGTTAAATCTGTTACATACTATATAACAGTGATTAAAACTTGATAAAATTTTAATTTATTGCACAACTTTTATAAGTTTTAAAAAAGTTCAATATTATAAAAAATAGGTGCTTCATTATTAAAATTACAAAAGTTTTGTATCCCAAAAATGTTCAGAGTTAAAATTTTGTATCAATCTTAAAAAGAGAAAAAAAAACTTTAAAAATTAATAATAAATAGATGAAATTGTAGAAGTAAACTATGGTATCAAATTTAAATATTATTAATGCTTCTAGGCAAAATACTAAAAATAGTTTAGGCTCAAAAATAGGCTTGAACTAGATGATACAAAGGCTAACATAATCATACAATTTCGATACTTTTTTTCTTAATGTGGTTACGACCACACTTCATTAACTGAACATGCCAACTGGTAAAAAGACTTATATATATTTTATTATTTATGCTGGCGTTTGGTAATATGATGAATCTTGCATATGTATAATTCTATTAATAAAATTATAGGTTAATGGTCAAGCTAGAAATTCTTAAAAAAAGCCATTATTTATTCATAAGCATCAACGACGGCAAATCTTACGGTCTGTTCCCAATCACAACTGTCAGAGAAGAATAATTTTACAAATTTTTACACCACATCGGTCCTTGTCCAAATATTAACCCCCTCCCTGTTAAGAGATCTATTAATTAATTTAATTCTTATATGTAAGGGACTAACTTTTACTTTATATTTAATATCCTTAATAATCGTTACAAATATTTGGAAGAAGCAGGCAAACTCTGAAGCAAATCTTTAAACATATTCCCCGTCCCCGAGCCTAAATTTTAATAAAAATTTGTCCGAGCCCGACCCTTACCTAGATTTTAATATTGAATTACCAAAATATTTTCTAGTCAATTTTCACTGACAACCCTAAATTAGCCCCTGATTTCTTTAATTAAAAGCGTCGATAGGAAAATATTTAGAGGCAGATGAAACCTTAAAATTGTTATAAAGTCCTTTGTCCTTAAACTCGGGTTTAAAAGATCAAAGTATCGAAAATTGGCCGTTATTTAATTATGATTAAATGTAAAATTGGGAAATTAATCTTTATTTCTCCCAGCTTTAATGGAAAAAAAAGAGTCGATTTAATTTTAATAAGGATTTTAGATTTGTTGTTGTCATAATTCGCACATAAATACTAAATTTTGATCAAATCGTGGCAGTAATTTCGGCTCCAATTGAAATGCCTCTTGTTGCACGAATATTCCTCGCGGGATTCTAAACCACTCTCAATTTGCCAGTACTTAGTCCGAGAAGATTTAAGATGACATTATATGAGTGATTAAAAAATTAATTTCATAAAGGTGCAAAGTAATCCTCCTTTCTTATCGATTTTTTATCATGAAATAGTCTATGTACGTTATTATAATCTTATATATAAAAATGAAACTATGTATATATGTGTGTATATATGCCGCCACCAATTTTGGAAAACTACCAGACCGATTTGGCTCAAAATTCATAGTTTATTCCTGACATTCCGGAGCATGTTTTAAGATTTGTTCGAGCCAAATCGGTCCAGTAGTTTTCGAGTATTCGTACGCGTTGCACTGTATACGGAAATACAACAATAGAAGTAGAACATATAGACATCAAACTTTATTTTTACGTCAATAACCGCTTTATCATCATATATGCCCTAAAATTCCAACATCCGGGTAAATGGCAAAACAACGTTTGCCGGGTTCATCTAGTTATATATAAAGTAAAGGATTTAAAATAAATAAATGGACTAAAAAAATTAATTAACTTTAGAGGAAAATATGCACTACATTACAAAGATTTTAAATATATATATAGGTCCAAAGAATCAACTATGTAGCCTAATTTTCATATGATATGAGTTATCAATGCAGGAAAAGGCTACTGCACGCAGCCAGCATTGGAATTAGAGGGGGGCAATAATGATTTAGGGAGGGGAAAAATGAATATTTAATTTTTGGATTTAGAGGGGCACCCGCCCCTTATCCCCCCCCCCCTTGACTACGCCCATGGGCTACTGGGTGTAATTTCATAGGAAATGCAAAATGATAAGTTTTTACGCTAGATTGTTTACTTTAAAATGCCAAACTTCTCTAAAAATATGTTAAACGAAGTCACTAGACTGATTCCATTAATGTAGTCATTTATCTGTTTGCGATTATCATGTATCTATGACTTTTTTCTGTAGGTTATTATAATTAATTATGGCTAAAATTTGCAATTACATCTTTGAAATTATTGACGATTAATGAACATTATTGGAACCTTTAAAAGAAAATTATGTTTAATACTGTTTATATATACGTTTTAAAATGTAAAATTTCGATAATCAAAATGCTTGGATTTTTGGATGTTGTAAATTACATTTATAATATCACACGATTTTGGTCTCTTATTGATTCTATTAGGCCCTAAATTTTAAATCGTACCTATAAATTTGTCCCTTAAATGCCTGCATATTTTTCTCCCATTGTTAGATTGGTTTCAAAGTGAGGCTTAAGCTTTATAGCTTTTCTTATCAGATGCTTTATATATGTTTTTATAAAAAAATTGCATAACACTTAATATGAAGCAATGGCAACTGACTTCTCTCCAATTTATCTAGGATTATAGGCCAAATTGGAATTGGGTTCAAAATGCCACAGTCCCAAATGCCACACTGAATATCACGAAAAATTAAATCTCAAATGGGGAGGGAATTTGATGTGCATCTAATCCTAACCCTAACCTGAAACGCTACCCTGAACCTTAACCCTGTCCCTTAAAGTTTTATAGTGCAGCAATAATTGTTAAATGCATACGCATGCGCACTATTAAAATGCGCAGCTATCTGATTGGTCTGTTAAATGCATACGCATGCGCATTATAAAAATGGAAATTATGCGCTTGCGCAATGAGTAATTTGATTTTGTGAGATTCGTAAAACGTGAGGTTCAGTGGTATTTTGAACTGTGGTATTTTGAAATGATATTGTTTTTATAAAAAAAAATTGCATAACATTTAATATGAAGCAATGGCAACTGACTTCTCTCCAATTTTATCTAGGATTATAGGGCAAATTGAAAATTTCCCTGCACATTTTATATAGAACAAAAATGAATTAAGAAATTGGTTAAGTCTTGTTAAATTGATGGTGCATAGTGATGATATTTACAAACAAAAGAGTTTGCTTGTAATATTCCTGATTATATATTTTTTATTATTTGTAACCCTTTAGTTTGCAGTTAGGTAGTTTAGAATTAAGGACAACTCTTTTGAAATGTATTTGAAATAAGTATATCAGAAAATTAATGAAACAATACAACACTAAATTAAAGTCATTACATTTAATAAAAAAGGAATTACTAAATAAAAAAAACTTAACAAACAAATTTAATATGTAGCAATTCAAACAAATAATTAGGCGCCCCAAAAAAGTTAACAAAACCAATAATTTAATTTGCAAATAATTTGCATTCAATAAATACCATTGGTGTAAATGACCGCGTTGTCGTTTATTAATTAAACAGAGAATCTTCCAATAAAGTATTTCTTGAAAAAGATAAGACAATTTAAATTAAACAAACACATTACAATTATATAAGCATAAATGGCACACATAGTAACAAAACCAGCTAGAAAGGGTTTCCTTTAAGACTTAAGTATAATATACAAAAGAACTCTGTTTACCAAAGCCGATACAATTAAGATTTACAAATTTCAGTTTTTTTATTTGTCAACGAACAATAACAGGTAAAATAGGGAATGTATAATTAACATAACATTTTAATAAGCGAATAATTCAAATGTTTGCCCTAAAATTAAGAGTATTTCGGTCGTTTAGAATGTGTAGTTGTGACGTGGCAAACTTCGCAATCAACTCCAATTTCAGATAAGTAGTTCAACCACAAAATTTGCTTGTGAGATAGGCGATCGTTAGGGCCTTTGACTTCTACGATCTACAAAAATTCCGGAATAAACATTTAAATGCAAGTGTAAGTGTCATTATATAAGGTTAATTCACAATTTAAAGAATTCTATATTTTTACATTTTTTTTGATCTTTGCATAAAAAAATTAGTTGAAACATTGAAAAATCTCTTTAAAGATCAAACCCCACTTCCCCCTTTAAATCTTCCATGTATTTTATTCGTTTCATATTTTTATTTGATATTCCTGATTTTAGTTTTATTAATTACAAACTAGTGCCTTATATACAGTCGTAGAAGTCCATAGAAAATTTTGTATAGCTCACTTTAGTTTACTATATATAAGGATTTATAAATATAATCTAAAATTGTCAATCCGTTTATATCAAATTGTTGTATAAAAACGGTGGGTTTGGATAGAGAACGTAATTAGAGGGAAATGGAACGGAATTTCGGGCACTTGCCCATCTTCAAAATAAAAAAAATAAATAAAAGGAGAAAATGAATTTGATAGAAATAAAAACAAGAAGAAATTGAATGAAAGTTATAATTTTATAGGAAACTAAAAAGATTTCATATCACTTTAATAGTGTTATCTTCCACGTTCCACATAGTTAAATCGGGAAAACCGCCCCGGGTATGTCGATGGTCCTTGATGAGGCGTTCGGCAATTTTACCAAATGCATGGGGACCCGTCGCTTTCACTAAACTGAGCGCCAACTCTTTCCCATTTTCAGCCCCAAACACATCCCAATTCAAGCCAGGAAATTGGACGGGCGCTATATTTGAAGCCAAAGAAAACAATTTGTAATTAACTGTAAGTCCGTCTAATATTTTAAATTGAACGTACTTTGCAAATATTTGGCGTTTTGTGCAACGCTCGCTTTAAGAAAGCATTAGTTTATAAAAAGAATACTGAAGATTAAAATATTTAAACTTCTTGATACAATTTTTAAACTTAACATTAATTTAATAAAAAATTAAATCCCATTAAAAGTGCTTCTTTCAAAGGCCAGGTAGGGAGAAATCTTCCCCCCCCCCGCCAGGGTGGTACGGAATTATGCACATATATAATCTAAAAATTAATGCCTTTATAATATCCCCCTCTTGATAACTTTACAGGAGAATTTCTGTCCGTTAAATATACCTTCTGCCCTGGTTCAATTTGACTCCTAATAAATAGTAAAATAAAAAAATAACAAAATAGAATTAACACCGATCAACTAGTTCCTTCTAGTTATTTTGACACAAGAATTCAGTTTTTATATCTTTTTACACAAAGACAGCATATTATCTAAACTTTACTATTTTTTATACTCGTTATATACAGTAGGGTTGTAATAAGACCTGACTTTTAATTATCTATCTTTGGAGTTAGTCGATTAAATAAAAATAGAAGAAAGGTCTTTGATCTGTTTTTTTAAAACTAAAACTCTAGGCTTAGTCTCAATTTGAAAACATACCAGAGAATTTTGGTCTATTTTTGGTATAGTCGGCCATTACTCTTAGTTGAACCGAAGGCAGGTCTTTTTACACGACTATTATACATTAATATATAGGACCGATCAACTTACATTTATGTTTGGAGGTAGAGGATGTACCACATAATTCATCCCACTTCCCATCGATAACGTCGAGCAGAATTTTCAGAGCATTTTCACCTTCCGCATCACCACACCTTTCAACTTTTTTCTCGCAAAATTCGTCAATTTCCAATTTCACCTCACTCTTTTCGATGTAATCCTGTTGGATCTCGATAATCGTATCTTTAACCTGCGTAACTTTAATTTCTCGGGCCGAGTTGTCTTTGTCTCTGCTTACCAGTAGCAGCTTCAATTTTTCATCTATGGCCCGTCGTCGCGCGCTATAAAAGTGGTCAAATTTCCAGTCCAGGGGACACGTTTGAAACATGTTTCTAAAAGTGTCCGGGATGCCAGTCGCAAATATCTCGTCCCAAAAATAAAGGATAGTCAGGGTGTTGTAGATTGAGCCCTCCCCGTGAATGCCTGGTTTAACGAGCGACAAGGATAATGCAATGCGATGTAACTTGATAATCATGAATGAAAGGTACTAAATGGAGCAAATAGGTTTTAGCGTTAAACAATGTCAAAAGTAACGGCCATATACGGTCCAATATTAAGTCGTTGTTTATACACTCAGGATTTCAAGTTCCAACGTGATTATAAATGTAGAGGAAATAATTTATAAAAAACATTTATCTCGACGCAGCCTTATGTCCGGTGGGGTGAGTGATTCAAATTCCAATACGGTCCGCCCTTTAGGTCGAATCTAAGTGAAGTTTTAACAAAATTTTGGGTCCAAAACCAGCCAACACCTTAAAATTTGATTTTGTTCAAAAGTACGAAGTTAAGCGCGCTAAGTAAACTCAATAATTTACCTATTTTAAATAAGGAAAAATAATTTTAAGCTTTTTTATAAAAAAATTGATTCAATTTTCCCCTGAGATATATAGGGTTATCAGGGGAATGGCATGAAGGGCAGGTGTCCTTAGGCTTTAGTTCAGAAAATCATTTAGTATTAAAACGATTTTGTTTTAAAATAACAAGAGATCCTTTTTTCGTTCATACCAATCACAGTTATAAATCTATTTAGATTCAAAAAACTAAAAAAAGATTGAAAGGTCTTTTTTACTTTAATTCAGAGTTCTTAATAATTGTTGTATTGCTAGCCGCGAGCTAGTATTGAATAAATTAGTTTTTAAAATTGTAGCAAGAAATATTTAAGAACCATAGGGCTCTGCCTTTAAAACGCGACGCAACAATAATAAAATCCTTAGATTTACCATGGGTGTAACCGAATTTAAGGTAATGTTCCAGGGCTAAATTTTCCACGCTACATAGAGAGACGGTCCTATTCTGGCTGACCAAATCGCTAGTGGATATCAAAGATGATTCTTCAGAAGCTAAATCTTCATCCAGAGTGGCCGAGTTGGTGGTGTTAAATCTTTGATTCCCCGTTATAAAAACGCTCTTTCCCGCCATATCTTGTTTCGGCAACAATCTACCCGTTATATAAATCTAAAGAAAAATAAATCAACTAGTTACTTTTTATAATTAATGTGCCCAATACTTATTTAAGGTGCTAGAGGATAAATTACCCAATTGTGTAATTTAAAAAAAAATCTGTAAAATCGCTGCATTATGGTATGCTTTTGATATATCAAGGCAAAATTTATGAATATTTAAAATAATGTAATCACAAATGCTCTTTAAACACTTTATTATAAGCGTATTAAGTATATGAAAATAAGTATAAGAGATCCACGCTCGCTTGGGCTTAGCCAGGAATGAAAGGTGATAATGCTTGAGGGAGGAGCGAAATGATTAATTTCTTCAAATTATAGCGATAATCTAATTACATTTTAAAATCGGAATTAATCGGGGGCAGGAGCCCCTCCCATTTTCACTTGGCTACGCCCATGCATCTTCTTATTTAACTCATTTGACTAATTAAGTAACATATAAGTTAGTTTAAAATTCATAGTAGTAATACATTATTTCAAATAAAAGTATTAATATTATACAAATATCACCTTTTTAATCGGTTCCGTTTCGAGATCAAGCATAATTTCGGTCCTGACGTTGCACTTGGGGCATAAGCTTAAGTACCTATCGTAAATGCTTAATCTAAAGCCCGTACGAACGTATTCATCTTCTAGTGCTTCTCTAACCAACGCTAACGCCTTTATTCAATATAAATCAAAATTTATATATGACAATCACTAGCGACCCCCTCCCCCATTATTACCTTATATAGTTAATTGATAAATAAGTTAACAATTAAAATATTAAAATTCAAACCCTTTTTTCATAATGGTTGATTGATCATAGTCCAGAAAAACCCAGCCCGCTGCCCCACCCGTCCGGGCACAATAACAAGATTCGGGCAATGCGGGCTTAATGAAATTTGTTATAGAGCATATTGTTTTGTCACTTTTTTAATTGATTGTGTTATATTTAATTTTATCGGAGTTTAAAAAAATCGAAAATTAAATTAAGGTTTTCTGTAGAATTTGACAAAAATGTAAAAAAATCTGACTTCTAATATTGATATACTCATGGTCGCTTTTTAAATCAATTTTTTCAATTTTAAACCTGAAATCTACAACCCGACAAGGAGATCATTCAGAATTTTTCGCCTAAATCTGATCTAAAATCCCCAAGAACTTAATGCAAAAATCAACATATGTCAATAGTCATCTCAGTGTTAAAAAAATGAGTCCAATTAGCTATGCAAAAATAAAATATCGAGAGGAAACAATTTTTTATCCAATAAAGTTCGTGGATTACGGTTTTTGGGATTTTTAAATAATTTTCGGTCACAAGAGCTAGCCTAAGGTACCAATGGCCTCTCCTGTGTGGAGCTATCCTCTTGTTTCCTATTAGATGGTGCAATACGGCAGCCGCTTGTTTATAATGCTTTATTTTTTGGTAACATTCGGCCACGATAGACTCAATTTTAAGAAATATTGCGTAGGCAGAAAATTTTCGCAAAAAAAGCTTCATATTCGATACCCTTTCCATCTCTGATACCAAAGCGGGAAGCTCTTCTAAGAATGTTAGATTTTCTTTAATACTAATTTCACTGCACAAAAGTAATTCTTTGCTCTTCATATCAGAAACTTCAGAATTTATGATAGTGGGTGATGGAGTTATAGGCTGAGAATTATACATATTTTTGAGAATTTCCAACGTTTTTTGATATAATGAAATGCAATCCATATATTTTTTCCTCTCGTAATGTTCCACCAATATATGGTATTGGTCTAAGAGTGTTTTGAAATTTACAAAGTCCTCTCTTGTTGGGAAGAGTGTGGAATTTATGTCGTTCTGAATGGTGTAAGGGGGATAACTGATTTGATTGATTTTCACTAAAAGCATTTGGTATAGTATGTTCTTCCTTTCTTCCAATTTTTCATATATGCTCATTGGTAGGGAATAAAGGAGCATCAAAGATAAAAAGACATCCATGGGGTCCTTTGACAGCATAATGTAGTTACCTAAGAGATTTTGGCACCTAACATAGTTTTATACTATCAATAAATTTATGTAAAGCAAATTAAAAAGTTAATTTGTAAATAAATGACAATTTAATATATGAATATATATAAATTTTATCCAACTTTACATATTAAAGTACTAAAATTTATTAGATATACAATATAGCTCTAAATTTTTTATAAACGGTTAATTTGTATCAAAAATAAAATAAAGCTAATTTTGATAGCATATAATTGTATTTATAATAAATTTTCAAGCAAAAAAAACATACTTTTTTATTATTGAGTTTTTTAAAGAATCTTTTTTGGCAAAAAAAGATGGTCGAGTGGTATGTAGTATAATTTTATTTAACATATCCTCCTTTTTATTAGATTTAGGATTGGAAGAAAATGTTTGTTTGTAAATTATTCGTAATTGTGGCAGGCTTAATAGTGTCAATAGTGCTTCTAAATCAGATCTATTTTCATTATTGCCTTGAAAGCCTAAACAGGATATTAAACATATTATTGTTAGTACTTTTATCCAAGAACCCAATGTCTACCAACTCTTCAATCGCTGCATCAATATTGATATCCTTTACAGTTAACGAATTAACCAAAATCCATTTGCATTTTCGGGTCAGCAAACGCACATACAACACTTGTCCATCATGAGACAAACTACTAAATTTCTGAATAAATGTATTCTCTTTTTTATTAAAAAGTAGGTTATATTCATTGCAGCTTGATATATAGCGAACAATTTCTTGGAAATTTTCAAGATAATATGGTTTTCGAACTTTTAAAAAAAGTGATTTGGGTACATCCAGTCTAATTTTTGTATGCATGAATCAAAAATTCGGATCATATGAAATATTTAATTTGTACATATAAACATATGGATATTATAACATATTTTAATTATATAGTATCAAATAAATTAGATTTAATTGTTAATAATAATAATAGTTAATACTTAATGAACATGTATTACTATCAATTAGTTTAATTTGTATATATAGCATATGAAAAGCTAAAGTAATGCTATAAAACGTTATACATTTTATATCTGTTATAATATGTATTTTATATAACATAACTAACATATAACAATAGTTAATAATATATATAAAATTACTAGATATTATCACTTGTGCTTATTCTATCTGTTGTAATATCCATGGGATTTAACATATAATAATAGTTATTCTATATAAAAATTAAATTAATATTATCACTAATGTGTTTAATATACAATATAGTATAAGTAAAATAAGCTTAATACAATAAAACATACTAATGTTAAAATAAATAGTGTGTAAAATAGTGTATGAAAGTAGTTAAAAAAGTATGGTTACACTAACCTTTCTTATTTAAATATACCTACTTGGAATTATATCGTTTCCTAGGAAAGAATTTAACCTTCTAGGTAATTTGAATAAAGCAACTCGCTCATCAGTTACCTAGGCAAAAATTTAACCTTTATTATTTGAATATATAAACTCGATCACCTATTCATACAACTTAACCTTTATTATTCGAGCATTCACAACCCTCACTATTCATATATCTTAACCTTATTATTTGACCACTAATTATAATTTAAATAACCCCGATAGTTGTGTATATAAACAAGACGTTTTAAATAAATTCATTCACTTGAATCATTTGTAGAGAACATATTTCTCTACAAAAGTTAGGATAAATTTTTAATAGTTCTTGTTAGGTTATGTTAGAATCAGCAAGAATCAACTTAGACAATTATTTGTATAAAGTTAGCTGATATAGGATTTAATTATTGATAAAAAACATAATTATGTCCTAGTCAACTTTAATAACGTCTATTGCCATATTTATCTTTAGTATCGGGAAACTTAAATGAGTATCGCTGATCTGTTAAATAATTTAAAGGTAATTAAAATTCCCTTGCGTTACTTTAATAGAGCTTTCTCATATTTAAAACGTGAATATTATATATATCTTTTAATATATGCCCAGTAGTATTAAAAGATTATTTAAAGCCGTTCCAAACAATTTATATGTTGGAGCTTGTAATATCAGCAAAAGTAATTCAAATTATCATTTTGACAGGAAACATATGGGCAAAAGATTTTTTAGAGCGTGAAATTGAAACGTTTAATAATAAAGATCATTTACTATTGGCATGTAACCAATATAGTAAAGACATTCCAAAATAATTGGTGAGATGATATAATTTTCCTTTAATATACAATTAAGTCTAATAAATAATATAAGATGGTCTATGAGTAAATATAAAACACACGCAGCGCGAAATATTAACATATTTTCAAGCTTGTATTTAAAAATTAAACAAATTTTATTTATTATTGTAAATCAATTTCATCATATAACGGGGCATCGTGACCTTGTAAGAGCATATAATTAGAGATGGCATCAACATATGGATATAGAGGCATAGGGTTAGATACATTTGTATATTGAGCTATAAGACGATTTATATTATAATATATAGAAGCGTATTTTTTATTTGTTTCATACACTCTCTTGTCCTGAGAGATGTGTAGCAAATCAACATTAGTTTTTTCTTGCAGGTCTTGCAGGAAATCAACAAACAAGTATATAATAGGGTGGGTTTGTTTAAGCCCACTTCTAAGCGCATTATGAAACCCTTGCAGGTGGTTGTTGGTACGGGGCCCCTCTGCATCGAGCCTTTGCCACATATCATAGGGGAACAAGGGGTCCCTCCTAAGCCCAATCCAGGTATTGTGGATGTACAAAAAAAAAATTCTCAATTTCTCCATCGCCGCGCACATTGGGCTGGACCATGCAAAGGGTCATGATATCACGGATGTGCCCTCTCTTCACAAATGGCAAAGCTAGAAGACGACGCACGCTGCGCCTGAAATCAGCATTTGATGAATAAAGATTCTTCAGTTTGCCAGACCCAGCGTGTCGATAGATCGCCTGGCCAAAATGAAACATGCAACCTAAAAATTATATAAACAAAACATTAAATTTTACCCTTTATAATAATATTAGGGAAACAGGCTTCCAAGGCCGATGCTTGCCCGTTAAAAATCAACCTGTGCATAGTTCGGGGCGAAAACTAGCTGCAAGCTGTTACAAATCTAAATGAGTTTCCAAAAACACTTTTTTATAGGTCTCTTCTGTTTTATCTGGCAGAAGAGTGTAAGTAAACTACAGGAATCATATGATCCCGGTAGTACGAGTGAATTGTAAAAATCTAAAAACAACGTTACGGATATATTATAAAAATGTAAATACTTGAGTAAAATGTTGAGGGCAAGTTTTAAACGTACCATCACAATAAATATTATGAGATTCGTACATAATATTTAGGAGGTCAACTGTCTCAAAGATAAACATTCTATTATCCTCATTTGATAGCAAGAAGTTTTTGCCACCATGAGTATTGAAATGATGCGGCTTAAGGGTATTTATTTTGGGATAGGCTAAATACACCATAAGAATAAATATACTTTTGTGAGGAATATCTGAGTGTTCTTGGGTTATATGGAAATCATGATTTTGGCATATGCTTGTCCTTGGCATTTCTTTGTTCGGCACTTAAAATAAAGTTGGAATTTTTTCACAACTTTAGCTTGGGTATATTCATATTCCCCTAAGACTAAAATTGGGTTTTTGTTTTGAGTTAATTTGAATTCAATGGGCATATCAAATATAACAGTGGGAATTGGAGCTGTGGTTTGTGCTATATATATAAAAATATATTAAATATTAATAAGACATAATTGTATTGTATTTAAAATGCATACTTTTAATGTAGTTAAAAATATTGTAAGTAATTTTGCCCTAAACACATCTAAAAAGAGATATTTTGATATGATAACTGAGAAATTTTGACAGATAAACTTACAGCAGTTCAATTTGAAATCTTAAGTGTATAGTAATCATAAATCAATATCCCAGAGTTTTTAAATTTGTATCATAAGCAACACAAAAATATAATAAATAAAATTAAATATTAATAAGACATAATTGTAAAATAATTAAAATGCATACTTTTAATGTAGTTAAAAATATTGTTAGTAATTTTGCCCTAAACACATTTAAAAAGAGATATTTTGATATGATACTGAGAAATTTTGACAGATAAACTTACAGCAGTTCAATTTAAAATCTTAAATGTATAGTAATCATAAATCAATATCCCAGAGTTTTTAAATTTGTATCATAAGCAACACAAAAATATAATAAATAAAATTAAATATTAATAAGACATAATTGTATAATAATTAGAATGCATACTTTTAATGTAGTTAAAAATATTGTAATTTTGCCCTAAACACATTTAAAAAGAGATAATTTGATATGATAACTGAGAAATTTTGACAGATAAACTTACAGCAGTTCAATTTGAAATCTTAAGTGTATAGTAATCATAAATCAATATCCCAGAGTTTATAATTTGTATCATAAGCAACACAAAAATATAATAAATAAAATTAAATATTAATAAGACATAATTGTAAAATAATTAAAATGCATACTTTTAATGTAGTTAAAAATATTGTAAGTAATTTTGCCCTAAACACATTTAAAAAGAGATATTTTGATTTTGATATAATAACTGAGAAATTTTAACAGATAAACTTACAGCAGTTCAATTTGAAATTTGCCGCTTCGAAAAAGTCTCACGAAAAAGTCTCACGATCGTGAGACTTTGACCCGAAGGGCATTATACCGGTTGCCCCAAAACGAAAAAAGTTCATTTTCTGTCATATGACAACAACTGATTAATACACTTCATGCAATTAACAATTATTTAAAAAGGGCCACAATCGCAATGTTTTTATTAACAAACTAATTTGCTTTTCCCCCAAATCGGCGAAAATTATTTATTTCTACAATCTTTTTAAGCATATAAGCGATTCGATCAAGATGAAAGAAACTCATCAAAACAAACCCCACGACTGTGGGACCAAATGCTTAATAAAGAAGAAGTAGAAGAGAAGTTGTTTATCATTAAGAGGAACACTCGAAAAAAGTGACAGTGAGATCCTGTGACGTTGATTGTCCTTACTTCAAAAATTCTTTCAGTTTTTTAGAATTATAAAAATATTACATTTTTCATATCAAAAATAAAATAAAACTTATTAAAAACTCATAAGGTTATGATTTAAATGATAGACGCTACACAATATAAAAAGTAGTTTACAAAAATCTAGTTCTTTTTTTTTCCCTATAAACTAATCATTTATTATTTTTATGAGATAGTTGTTTTTGTGAAGATGAATGAAAGAAATAAAAAAGTTAAGACTTATAAATATTTGGGAAACATTCCTCTATGGCTATTGAATTCTATTTAGAGAGAGTTATGACATATTTCTGTCTTATAAAGAACAAATCGCGATTATTATGGGATATTAAAGAGATTTGTTTCTCTATTTTTTGCAATGGGCAAAAATATATAAGTATTGTTAATTTCCGAGCATTTTAAAATTTTCAGAGCCTCAGCTGAAAACAGGGCACCTTTGTTGTGAATAGATAAGGCAAATACGTCCGTACGTGTATAGTCCCATTATAAAATGAATCCCTTTTCCCAAGAGCCTATAATTTAGCCATCGGGTCGTTTGTTATCTTCACAGAGGCCTGTGGGTTCAAGATAAGAAGGGATTGCAGCTTTGCTAATAGTTATGTACGAGTTTGTTAACGGCGGTATGTCGGTGGTATCGGGCTTTTTTGCGATTAGTGTTGGCTATGATGGCCATTAGATTTTAAAATAATTATTGCAAAGTGCACAAGCGTGTTTAGCAGCAATATTGCATCCTAATCTTAGGCCTACTGTGATACGCAATTCGTTCTTGGATAAGAGTAGACGAGATCAAGGCTTAGGAAAGCTTCGAGCCATGTGACATGAGCCTGAAGCTAAGCTCCTAAGCGTTTTAATTTTATCTGCCGAAACGCCATTAATTAGAGATAAGAAGCACTCGGACAGAGGGCTTTTCCATCACTTTTGAGTATTTACTTCAGGGATTTGAGTAAGGACGCTAAAAAAGTCCTTCCATTGTTGGAAGGCAACTTCGAGTAAGTTGTCAGGCTGTGGGACTAATGTTAAAAGCTTTCATTGGACCGGCGGCTTGATATAAATGCCGAGAAGGAAACGAGGCTATCGAGCCTAAGCCTAGCCCCCCCCCCAGCTTTGTTGGAAGGCAAGCTTGTTGCCAGTGTGTAAAGCCTAGGGTTGGATTGGTTATTTATACTGTTAAAGACCTAAGTTCTGCATCAAACTTTGTCAAGGCCTCGCGGTGTAATGACACTGTGGAGGACCGAAAGCCATGCATTAATTTGGGTATTAAAGAGATATTTTTTACAAGAAAAAATGTGCGGGGGAGTGTGTCTGAAGAGACTTTTAATGTTTTAGTCAACGATTTGTTTCTTCTAACAACTTTAATATGTGTATAGGGTTTCCGATTGGGGATCCAAGTAGGGTCAAAGAGAAGGGATTATAATTTGTTAAATAATAGGTCTTAATTGTCAATAAGCGGTGTATTAAGGGGACAAATTTTAATCCTATTTTTGTTGACTCGTTTTCGAGGTATCATTAAGCGTTCAACTAGAGTATTGATAACTAGGAAAAACCGAAGGAGCGCTAAAGGGTCGCCTTGTTGAATACTGTTACTAGAGTTGATGATATGTGGAATTGTAATATGGAAATATGTGAATAACAGGCATGGGAAATTCCATGTCAAATAGATCATAATCATTAAAACGCGTTTTTCGGCCGACCTCCTCAGAATTTTATAAAATTTGGTGGAAATGTAAAAAGTAGTTAATTTATTAATTTCTAAAAATTTTAGCTCATTTAGGCCATTACTTTTTAAGTTGTGGGCGCTCAAAGGTCGAAAATTGACCTTTTAAAAAATTGGTTCGTGACGTTATATTTTATAAAATTTATAAGTTTGTGGCCCCCAAATCATAAAATCTTGTCGTAGTAATAGGCAGACCTATCTCCATAGAAAAAAAATTCAAAATTTTTCTTCATCGATTGGTCATCTTATAATGGCCGAATTGGCCAAAATACCATAATTAATGTTGAACCTTCTCAAACGGTTTCTAACTTGAGATAAATGTTTTAAATACCTATTAATCAAATTAAATAAAGAGAAAGAAGGGCACCCATCTTGAAATAATTATAAATTGCTAGAAAGTGTATTTTATTTCTTTGGCGCTAAAATTACCAATCTAAAAAGGTATTTATTGGTTATTTAGCCATCAATATTAGTATATCTCTAAAACAAATATTTTTGCTATAAATTAACACCCCAACCCCCCCCCCCCCATATTTCTATATGACAATCAAATTAGCTAGTGATTTTTTTCCACAAATTATTTATATTGCAATTTGGAAACAGGCTCGTAAAATAGCTATAAATATATCATTTTAATAAAATCGTCAGGATTAACGAATATAGGCTTTAAAAAGGCCTTGTCACCACAGATTAATTTGTTTTTGGTGCTTACGAATTAATTTTTATGATAGCGCGAATTTTAAGTGATGTCAAATTCTTTTAATCAAATTTTGAATATAAATTATAATAAAAATTATGAGGATGAAAAAATAATAGTTAGTTTGCCTAACCCACCTTTCGCTTTCCCAAATAAATGGCACAAGTTATCTCTTAAATTGGATATATCAACAATTGTATCACCTTAAACCACAACGGGAGAACTTATACCTTATCTAAAAGTGAAATGCTTGATGCGACATCAAAACATATTGTCTTAAGTAAAATACACTTCAAATAATATTAAATTAATATTATATAGGCGCTTGAAGACCTGCCCTTCGCCATACTTTTTTCATAAATACTTTTTATTACATTTTAAATAGGGATCAATATATACTTGTACCTACAACTATATTAAAGTAAATTATTTAAGGTCGTTTAACAAAGCTGTTTCTATTTCAAAAAAAGAAATAAATTTATAGCCTATTTGGGGAAGAAAAATCCATTAGATAGGGAATATTTGGGGGAGAGGGGGGGGGGGGGTGGGGTGTTAATTCATAGCAAAAATATTTGTATTATATTGTACTAGTATTATAAGATGGTTAAATGAGAAATAAGACCATTTTTAGAATGGTCATTTTGGCGCCAATTAAATAAAATACACTTTCTAGCAATTTATAAGCATTTCAAGATGGTTGCCCTACTTTATCTTTTATTTAATTTGATTAATAGGTAGTATAAAACATATGTCTCAAATTTAAAACGGGTTGTGAAGGTTCAACAGTAGTTATGACATTTTGGCCATTATGAGATGACCAAACGATAAATTTTATTTTTTTATTTTTTTCTATGGAGATAGGTATTAATACAACAAGATTCTATGTTTTGAGGGCCAATAACTTATAAATTTCATGAAATATAGCGTCACGAATCGATTTTTTAAAAGACGGATTTTGAACCTTTGAGAGCTCACAACTCAAAAAGTAGCGGCCAAAATGAGCTAAAATTTTCGAAAATTAATATTATTAATAGTTTTAACATTTCCCCCAAATTTTATAAAAATCTGAGGGGTCGGCCGAAAACGTGTCGATTTGACATGAAACGATGCCGAGTATTCAGGGAAATGTTTATTAGATTCATTGAATAGTGGGATCGAAAGATGGGTTGAAGGCATTTTTGAAATCTTTATGTTAGTTGCGGAGCTTGACTTTATGCTTTTGCTTATGACGTGGTAAAATCGTTACATACATTTACAAAATAGTTCAACGGAATTTTAAAACTGTTTCTCCCCATCTAAATGGATTACCATATGTAATGATAATGGCAAATACAAACAAAAAGCTCCATCTATCACATTTAAGAAATATTAATTATGTCACGAAAATACATATAGTTCTAAATTAATACCATATATGCAAATTTTGCAATTTTATTAAACGAGATCACAAAACGAAATGATTTGACAACTCCATATGACTTTTATATAAGTCTTTTCTCCAAGATAAAGATTCCTTAATCCACCCCACCTCTTAGCGACGAAAAGTGATGTCGTGTTGAGGATAACCCGTATCGTTTTAAAAAATAGAATTTTGGGATAGATTGATAAGAGGAAATGTTTACTAAATGACCATATCAAGATGATTTTTTTAGTTTTTAATCAATTATTTTTTAAATATTTTATATAGAATTGCTAACAATAAGAGGATTATTTAATTATTTAAGGGTTTGTAAATTGTTATATAATACCTCAGCCGTAAAAGCCGTGGGAGAAATCCCCTTTAAGCTTGATAATGAAGGGGAGGAGAATAGCGTTCATGTACATCCCAGATAGCTCGCGAGTGGAGTATACACAGCAAAAGCAGTTTTATTCGCGTGCACGAATACCCTAGGCATTGTCCTATGTCATTGATTTCCCTACGCTACCTCTTTCACCTTAATTTCTCAGCAATGGTGACATTGCTGCTAAGGACATAAAAAATGAATCCGACTATGAACATATCTGACTGCCCCCTACCAGGCCACCATGCAATGGACATTTTCGCTAATTAGGTCGTGTGGTCACTTGTCCATAAAACTGCCATCAGTGCAAACACGGGCAGCGACACCACACGTTCTGAACGAAAAAAGGCAGTTAAAAGTGTTTTGCATAACCTGGCACCGCCAACAATACTCACCCTGGAGAAACAAATTCTACTCCAGGTAATCTTAAACACGCCAACGAAATATTGCTATTCATCACCAAAGTTTCACATACGTGAAAGCTACTAAATGTTTATTATGTAATTTTGCGCACGATGCAAATTTACACGCCACTGGAAAATCGATAAATATAACACCCTGGGGCGGCACGGCATGGCCCTAAAAAATAGAGTGGGATATTATAGGAGTAACCTACACATTTTAAAGACTCCCTTAAGTGAAAAGTCAAATATTCATCGTCGAACATGGGCTACCAAATATGCTAGCTAAATCTCCAAACAGGGTAGTCATGCTGGCAGTAGCATGCCATCCTCTAACAACATACTCAAGATTAATGGAACAAAGATATTAACGAAAAGTAAGAGCGAACACAAAAATAATAGTAACAAATTTTATCTATTAATGCTGATTCAGGTGCATTTCGCCGTTTAAAAGTAGGGGAAAGAGTGTAAGGTAAAGGTACTAAAATAAACTTATAAGTAAGGTTCTTTCGGAAGTACCAATGACAATCACCCAAAAAATATGGAATATATTTGGTTCTATTATGGTAATAGTGACATAGCGCGAGTCTCCAAATATTTTCTCGCTTTTTAAAATTCTATGTATATTATAAAATGATAAGAGCGAGAAAGAATTTACACAGTGACATGGTAAGCCCGATCTGCCCTTGAAGTGTTTTTGCTCAGTGAGGGCCCCAAAATTTCAAAGTGAAGGATTTTGAAGAAGAGTAGAAGGTAATTTCGACGGATTGTTAGCTAAGCTAAATTCTTGTGAACGTGTAAGTATCCAAAGTGTCAGGGGCGTAGAGAACTAAAAGAATGTTGGGAGGGAAGATTAAGAATAAAAGTGCAACTTCTTCATAAGTAAATTTAATATCCACGAAAAATAAAGGTAGGAATAGGATATGATGTAGTATTAGTCTATAATATGGAATAGACATTATGTGCCTCAATGAAACCATGGAATCGTGATCAATGTCATGTGTTGACGAGTAAAAGCACATTTCAATTGAGTTTTAATTCGTAGTAATTTGGCATTATGGTTTTGGCAGATCTTGGAAGGAAAATTACAAATGCCTTAAGAAATCTTGGTACAGCAACTATAATTAATGAGGAAGTAATAAGGTCCATATAAGCTGTATATATTAAAAGGTGTTAAATGGATTACTTAAAGAAGTGTGCACAGCCTTATTAGAATCTGATGTTAATGTCAAATTAGTTAAGAGCTTAAGAGAAAACGTGCGAGCCGCTATTGATTTTGATGAAATTGCTGCTGGTATAAATAAACGTCGTATGATTCAAACTGTGGTATTTCAGGAACTAGTAAAGGTAGTTTTAAGACTTAAATAAATGCCTTATTTATATTAGCTTATTGATCCTGGTGTCAAAACCTGGCAACCAACTAAGGGGCAAAGTAACGTTATAATGTTTGTGGGTTTACAGGGAAGTGGAAAAACAACAACCGTTACCAAAGTACAATTTTATTGCCGGAATCTATAGCATGCCTTATAGTTAGCTTATTATTATCAAAAGAAAAATTGGAAAACATGTTTAATTTGTGCAGATACATTTAGGGCAGGAGCATTTGATCAATTAAAACAAAATGCTGTCAAAGCCAGAATTCCATTTTATGGAAGGTATGTAGTTATGTAACAGCATTTATTGGTTTAGCTATACAGAAATTGATCCTGTTGTAATTGCTAAAGAGGGCGTAGAAAAATTTGAGGCTGAAAATTTTGAGATAATCATAGTTGATACAAGTGGTAGGCACAAGCAGGAGGACAGTTTATTTGAAGAAATGTTGCAATTACAAAATACCATTGTAAGAATTTTTAGTTCTTATTAAAACCTGAGTTCTAACAAAAAATAATTATTTTCAGAGCCCAGACAATATTATATTTGTTATGGATGCAAGTATTGGTCAAGCTTGTGAAGCACAAGCTAGAGCCTTTAAAGAAAAGGTTGATGTGGCATCTGTCATCATCACGAAATTGGATGGTCATGCAAAAGGTGGTGGAGCACTTAGTGCGTAAGTTGAATGTTATTTAATATGCAAATTTGACATTTCAGACTTTTCTATGATTTAATCCTTCATAGATGCTTTTGTGACTTGTTTTTATAATTGAACTCATTTATAAATCAATTTTATATTAATAATCAAATTTTTAGATATTATAAATATACCAAAAACTTTTTTAATTTTGATTTTTTATCACCGGGGCTGGCAGGCATTGTTATTTGTTATCTTGGGGGATATTCTTTTATTATATATATAATGCAACCAGTAAATAAATCTATACTGACACTATCATATATTAAAAATTATAATGCTAGTTAGTTAAATAAAAACTCCTTATATCAGCTGTGTTAAAATAGTGTATGTGAAATTTACATATCATTTATTATATACAAGAGATTCTTAAAATGTAATTAGAATACAATTTAAATTTTTATTAATGTTTAATAAAACTTTTAATTGCTATGCAATTTATGGGCTCGTTTTTGGTTGTCCGTTGTCTGTCCGTCCCTATCTATATATATTTATAGATTGAATTTGACAATTTTTTTCTATTAAATGACAATTATGGAATAATACCTTGATTGTTGTAGATGGGCTGTTTGCAATATTTTCTAGCCAATTTTCCAATTTTTTATTATACAAAGAACTATGTGTCTTTAAAAAATGGGGGCCTGTAAAAGAAGAGGTTGTATGCTTTGATTTTCTAAAATACTTAATATATTGGGAAATTTCTACAATTGAATGAATTACTTGCATAAAATAGCTTTAGTTGTATAAATGAAGTATTTGTTGGGCCAACATGGAAAAAACATTTTTCCAAATTTAGCTGTGTACATAAGCCTCAAACCTAAAATGTGATTCGAAGGGCAAAAAGCTGCCTATATATTAAGCCACTCAAAATGGAATTCAGATTATGTTGTAATAAAATTTTTTATTAATTTAGGGCCGAGCTTGGGTTTAAAATTTGGTTTGTTGGACATTTATTAACTATAACACGGTTAAACACGAAAAATAAACCGGCCAACTGTTTTCAGATTTTGGTAGAGTTGTCCGCAGTGGCACGAATATATTTTTAGTTTTTTCCTCCTACTTCAAGTTTTTGAAATATTTGCTGTCAAAGTTGCTAAAACATCGATTTTAGGGCTTTTAGACTTCAATAACTTGCAAATTAATTTATAAAATTTTACCTTATTAAATTTGATTTGTATATAATTGGAGAGAGGAGAAATCCATTTAATTTTGAAAATTTATAACACATAAATAAAAATATAATTGGTTTTGTAGCGGACCTTACGTATATCTAGACCCGGCCGAGCCCGAACCCGTTAGGTTATATTATGATGACCCTTCCACTAGTAGTAGTAGATAACTACAACACGCACTTAATTCCTAATGTTAAAAGAAGGGAGGGTGACCTTGAGTCCGGGGCAATTTATCAATGTAAAACGAGATAAATTTTGAATATATATCAAAAATTAATAAAGCTAAGGTAAAAAACTTTTGAGTGATTCCTCTCCCCTTATGTTTATAAACCAAATTTATTAAACTAAGAATTTACCGCTTAAATTGTAAGTTATTGACATTTGAAAAACGTTAAAACCGCTGTTTTTAGCAACTTTACAGTAGAGATTTCAAACTAAAAATAGATTTGTGTTCATCGTAAAAACTCTAAAGAAAATCTGCAAAAAGTTTACCGGTTGATTCTATAAGTCCATTATTTGGCCAGTGGAATTATGCTAATAAAATCCTAATATTATGAAACATTTAGGGTAGCCGCAACCAAAAGTCCCATCACGTTTATCGGCACGGGGGAACACATCACAGACTTCGAGCCATTCAAAGTTAAGCCATTCGTTCGGAAATTATTAGGCAAGTATCGTTCCTATTGCAAGGTGTGCACTCCTTAGTCAGTCAATAGGAGTGTGTTGTAAAAAGACATGGGTTATGTTTAGTCCACTATACTTATACATGCCGTGTGTTTGGTCTGTTTTTCTTGGTTGACCTCTAGGCTTAGTCGAAATTTGAAAAACAGACCAGATGATTTTGGTCTATTTTTGTTAAGTTGGTCGACCTAAGGTCGTCTAAATAAAACCTAGATCATTTTACAACACTAGTCGACTCGACAGTGCTTAGCTAATTTCGCTACCTTCATTTAGGGATGGGTGACATCGAAGGGCTCGTTGAACGGGTGCACGAATTGAAGTTAGACGACAACGAAGAATTGATCGGCAAACTCAAACAAGGTTTACTCTTTTAACCAGCCACTACTGTAAATTTGAAAGTTTTATTTAAAAGGGTTCCATTCGTTTTCACTTTAGATTGCCGTTGTTTTAAGAGGTTGTTTTGTCAGTTTCACTGCTGCAAGTTGTTTGTCCGTGAATTTAGAATTATTAAGGTTATAAGAGGCTAAAAAGAATCCCATTTGAAAAACGGCGTTCCTTTCATATAATTTCGTTATAAAAGTACACGAGGTGAAAGTTTCGCTTTTACTTGTTTTCATACGTACCCTTAAAATAAATAGGAGAATTGTATTTTTTCCGCGATACTATTTATTTACATTGGATAGAAAGGTGGTCACGGGCGTAGGCAGGATTTAGTTGAAGTTTAAGTCGTGGCTTGTAATATTCCAAGAAGTTTTTTGATTAGGATCGTGTATTTAGTAGGGCAAACTTAGTACATTACTATTTATAACGTTATGTATTTTAGGTCAATTTACGATTCGAGACATGTACGAACAATTCCAAAACATCATGAAGATGGGCCCGTTCAGTCAAATCATGACCATGATTCCCGGCTTCACCAGCGACTTCATGAGCAAGGGCAACGAACAGGAGAGCGTGGCCAAACTGAAACGCATGATGTGCGTGATGGATAGCATGAACGACCAGGAGCTAGATTATCGGGAAGGAGCCAAAATATTTGCCAAGGAATCGGGTCGAATAGCGCGCGTGGCCCGAGGCTCGGGGGTTTCGGTGAAAGAAGTGCAAGAACTGCTCGGGCAATACACTAAATTTGCCGCCATGGTCAAGAAGATGGGTGGCATAAAGGGCCTTTTCAAAGGTTAGCTTAGGCCTCGCCCCCGTTATCATATGGCTGCTATGGGATTGAACATATTGCCGTCGGGTCAGGTTTTAGTTTAAGCTTAGAGGGTACATGCACTTACATTCTGGCTGGGCCTAAACAGTTATCAATGAGGTTTTAACAATTGTTAGTTGCATTTATACCCCCTGCGCGAGTTAGAAGGAAAATTTGATATTGACTTTGAGGATTGGGCAGGAGTCTTAATTTGAGTACGATACTTAAAAATGAAATGGATGGGTATTATAGCAATACTTTATTGGTATAATTGTTTTACAAATTACAATAAACAAAATGAATTCTTTGTACCCTAATTAAGTATTGCCATTATAAAATGTGCTACATATGTTAATTGAATGCCCATATTAAAATTTTGAATATTTTAACTACTTGAAAAATTGTTGGATATTTTTTTAAAATAACTATGGTTGGCATCTTATTTGAAGGCGCGGGTACCTTGAAAACTTCCATTTTTTTGTTGACATATTATTTACAGGTTCTAGATATGTATTGAAGTGAGCTAACTATTGAACTTGCAAACAAGCTAAATATCAATTTATTTTAAAGCCTACTATATAGATTTTTATATAAATGTATCGTTAATTTATATCTCGTAAAATTTGGATTATTCTAATTATTATTTTTGCTTTCGTTACACCGTGTAGGAGGTGATATGGGGAAAAATGTAAACCCTTCGCAAATGTCGCAGTTAAGCCATCAAATGGCCCGAATAATGGACCCACGAGTATTACATCAAATGGGTATTTTTAAATTTTTATTTTTAAAATAACATCAGTTAAAAATATAATATTATCAATAATTTGATTTCGTTTATTCGCTTAAAAGCCTATAACTCTTTATTAATTAATTTTTTCGTGACGCAATGATCTCCTTAATCGTAATATATTGTTGCTTAACTCAATATATACACACATACCTGCAATTTGATATCCACATTTTTTTTAATGAAATAAGGTGGCATGGGTGGCTTGCAAAATGTTATGAGACAACTTCAAAGCGTGTCTCCTGGGAATCTAATGGGTGCTGGAAAGCACAAATAGTATGATGCCTTTTTTATAGTTCTCGTCTAAAGATTTCCCCGTTCAACGAATTAAAAAAACGTCAGCGAAGTTTTCGATTAATATTTTTTTTAAATATTCGATACTTTGTTTAAAACGTAATATTATTTATTTATTTATGTACATAAATGTTATGATTGTATACAAAGAACACGGTGTATGGTAATGAATTAGTTACATTTAATAAGAATGTTATCGGATTTTAATTAAAATCCATGGTCCATCATTAATTTACTATAATAACACAGGTCTACCAACCCGCAATCATACAAATATTTCTAAAAGAGAATTTTACCCTAAACAAATATGTTTTTAGTTTTACTCTATACGTCCAGATTTTGTGATAAATGAGCTTAAAAGTGCAAAAATGGCTTTTTTAACGTTTCCGATGCCATATTCCCACGCCATTTTAAATTTATTAACTGCTATACAATTTATGGGCTCGTTTTTGATTGTTCTGTCCAACTTGGCTTTTTACTAATCGCTATGTAAGCCTGTACGGATTTTTAACGGCTGTAGATTTTGCTTCTTTAAAAGACTTTAATTTTGCTTTCGCATATAGATTAGCTAATGACCGCTGGTTTGATTTTATCAACCTCGCCCTAGCCTCCATTATTCTTTATGGGCCCGACTGATTACACTTATTTATGAATTTATTTTTTTCAACTTGTCTAGATGGTGGCTTTATAACGGATAATTGCAAAACTGGCTCAATAATCTCCTTTAAATTAATGAAGACCCTTGCATACTTCACCTTGTCTGACCCCGCCCAGAGGCCAACTCTTTGTTAATTGCTATTTATTTTTGCTGCGTTATGAATTCTTTTGGAACTTGTCTAGGTTATGCCGAGAAGTTGCTGATACCCTCAACAAACGAGGGGTGGTTATACCAGGGAATAGATTTGTTCTTGTAAAGTGGAAAGCGTTTTTCACTGACGACTATTTCTTAAAAGATATAAAAAAAATATACGTGATTGTAAGGTTATAAGCGGTGAGGCTATTGCACCCATAGACTTTTTATGAAGAACTATGTCATTTCCAAGGCAAAAACAAAGAGACTGAATGGGAAAATCAAGTGGTTTCAGCTACCAAACTTGAAAGACTTTTAGAATTATCAAGTGCTTAAACGTTTAGAATGCAAACTATATGTGGAATAACATAGCCAATAAAATACGATAGTTAGCGAAATATCTTTTAGGGGAAACAAACTGGGCATATAGAAATATAAAGAAATGTGGTGAAACGAAGCGTACAACGCTTTATTAATTTTTACAATATTGGGTCTGGCGACATGAATTATAGTTAAAACAAATGTTCATGATTTAACGTCGAGTTAAATCGTGAAGAAGCGGTAAAAATGATATATAGTAAACATAAAAACATCAAGGAAGCCAACATTTTTACTGTACTAAATGGGAAAAAAGCTTTTTCGGACCATTGCGAAAGCAATAACTATGGATATGACCTATAGTTATAAGTAGAGCCCTGCAAAATGAAATTTCTTCTGCCCGAGCCCGACTTCTCAATCTATTTTGCCCGAGCCCGAAAGAATTTTCATTTTTGGCCCGACCCGAGCTCGACCCAATTTTTCAAATAAGATGTTTGAAAAAAATTATTTCGCCATCTAAATATAAAATGCATGAGATTGTTATTACTCGTATACAAATAGGATAAGTTTGAAATGAAAAATTTGTCGCTCGTTACAATCCATTCGGTAAATCATTTAAAGCTAAAAATTTAACTTTATAAAATATATTTTTAACAATTTAAACAAAATAAAACCTTTTGAAATATTTACTTTATTTCTAAAGCAGCTACTATAAATCTATTTAAATACTAGAATAAGATTTGCAGGTTAGGTATAGACAAGGGAAAAAAGCTGAAGTTTGGAAGCCATATAATGTACGCTGTGCGAAAAATAATTATTTAATATCCAGTTTTATTTATATCCTATTTTATAAAAGAGTAATTTGTTTTAGTTTAATTCGGGCTCAAGCCTCGGGTCGACCACCACATCAGGCCCGACCCGAGCCCGAGGCCCAATTATGTTATAAAATTCTGCCCGAGTCTGGCCCGAAACCCGATAGGGCTGGGCTTGGGCAGGATCGGGCTTCGGGCGGCCCGTGCAGGGCTCTAGTTATAAGTTACAGAAAAGTTGACCAGGTGTTAAAAAATATGAGGGGTAGGATCTGATATAATGCTAGGGATCTTAGATTTGACAGTGGAAGGAAAGCTATGGTATACCAATCTTTAAAATGAAGAAGATGTTCAAGCAAAAACTATCGCGGGATAATGTTAAGTCACGCAATGAAGGTGTGGTAAAAGGTCGGAGAAGCTATATTGGGCAAGATGATTCAATAGAAGAGCGACAATTTGGGTTCATGCTGATTGACAGTCAACATCAGATGCAATACATGGTCTGAGGCGACTTATGGAAACATACAGGGAAAACAGAAAAATCGTCTATGTACTTCATCGATATTAAATGCTATGCAATTTATGGGCTCACTTTGCATTTTTTTACTGTACGTCCTGTCACCTACAAAACACACCTCTTTTATGCATTAAAATAAAAACATTATTTACATAATTTTGATGGCCGGACCCTAGCCTACTTCTGCTAAGCCCAGGCCCAATCCGTAATTTTGTTTAAAAAGTCCATCCATGCACGAGACGTCTAGCGGCCATCGCAGGCCGGAATTTTATCATTTTAAATTTGCCGATATCAACTATATTTGCTTTAATAAAGTCTATCATTATGATCTAAAAGTAGACATTAAAAACAAATTTCCTAAACAATTAGGATTTTTAAATCTTAGATGAATTTTATCTTCTAGAATTAGCACACTTCCCAAAAAATAGCCTCTGCAGGCCTAGCTCAGGGCTCCGCCCCCAGACCTCCATTGTCGTTTAAAGAAAGACAACGGGCGGAGCAAAATCGGTCTGGTAGTTTTCCAAAATTGGCTGGGTCACAAAATTTGATAATTTTTTTAAATAAAAGTTTGGGAAATATTTTTTATACTAATTTTACTTATTGTCACCCAATATAGTTCTTATTTTATCATTGTTTGACATATCACACTTATAAAGTAGTTGTAGGGATATTATACGCATTAAAAGTAAAAGCGACGATTTATTTACGTGTTTGAGCGCTTGGCATTGGTTAACTGCAGATAGGGCAAAACAATTCTAAAAAAAATTTTAAATTTGCAGATTGAGCAAAATAAGAACCCTAATAGCAAAGCCAAATTTTTTTTACATATTTTCTAAAAAGTTTATGATAAAATATCTAAAAATATACCGAATAGCACTTTTACTTTAGATTTTTCAAAAATTGCTGATAGAGCACTCCAATTCTCAGGTAGCGAGTTGTTGAACAGTGTTATTTTACGCGTGTTACTTATATATATGGCCTATTATAACCAATTAGTTTTTCACCTAAAAATTAATTTCGGAGTGTTGCTATCATGGGCGTAGCCAGGGGGTGGAAGAAAGGGGCGGTTGCTTCCCTCTAAATTCGGAAATGAATATAAATGTAACATAATTATGGCATAAATTTCTAAAATTCTCATGGCCCTCCCTTAAGCATTTTTGCCCCCGTCTACTTGCAATCCAGGCTACGCCCATGATTGTTATTATACAAAATTGATAGAACCCTGCGAAAACAAGTTAACAAAATTATGTTAATGTCTTTATGTTTGTATTTAATGCAAAAGAGAGGTGTGTTTTATGACACATTTCAATTTTTATAATTATTTATGATTTTGCAATAATGATTTTAAAATTAATATCTCCTTTATTATTCATAGATCTTGTGATTTTTAAGAGTAGATCCGTAAAGTTATAATTTTTAAATAAATTTAATATTTACAAAACTAGGTAATTTTTGTTAAATAAAATTAATCTTGTATACAGTTTTCATTATATTTGGCATTACTGGTTTTATGGCCACAAGGTTTCTAGTGGAATTGGAACGGCGGGTCGCTTGTTGGAATAAGAACCCGTTTGAGACTAATTTTTAACATAATTATTATTGAACATTTTAAACATTTAAATAAAATATTCTTTCATTATTGACGAATAATTTGCATTTGAAAAGCAGCAAAATAAAGAGCACAGGTTTCGGAGTAGACTCCTTAACCTCGATCGTAGGAACATTGTGTGACGAAAGGTCACATTCGTCACACAAAAAACCAGCCTCGTCCAAGGCGCCTTGGTAACGCGAGGGTCGGTGTAATCGAACATTGGCTTGTAAGCAAGCATATTTTCTAACTTCTTTGCATGCTGCTCTTCTACGCCAAGTTCCTCCCCGGGGACGGCTACAGACTTGGACGGGGCGGGCATCAAGTCATCCACGTACTCAAAGTCCCCCGTAGCCGTCCCCCGCTCTTGGTATTCACTACCCGAAGAGCTCTCCTTCTCATCCGCACAACAACAACATAATAGACGTTTTAAGAGTTTTCGAAATGAGCGCATTTTAATTATGATGAAACAATTGTTGATCTTGCACGTATTATTCACAATTGATTTATTTTCATAAAAACTATCTCAACTTAGATACAAGCCAAATTGTCTTGGAAGCCATCTTATAATAAGTCTTGTTCCCCTACCTTTGTTTTATAAAGTCACAGAGGCAAAAAAGATTTTAGAGAAAGTTTTAAATTTGTGATTAAAATATTTTAAACAGTTTGATTGTACCGCTTTCAAAACATTGAATGATTTGTTAGAAGAATTGGAATTTTATATATCTTTTCAATATAAAATGCAAGCCATTTATAATATAATTTTATCCTCTTAAAATTAAATTATATAGGAAAAAAGAATTTCACATTTTTAATTAAAATAAACCTTTAAAGTGCCATCGAAAAGTTGACTTATTATTAACGTTGGTTAGGACCTAATAAAATTTAACATATTGGGATGTTACATTTATAAGTAATGATTATTGATCATTACAATATACCTTGTGTTCAAAATGGCGCTCACTAGCAACACTTCAAAAGGTTGAATATGTGCCGGTTGAAAGTCTATGGTTATAGGTCAAAGGTGGCCATGTGCGTAGCCAAATTTTGGATTGGGGGGGGGCGGAATTTTTTTAGCAAATGGTTAAAAATAAATTTACTGTATATTTTTCTTAACTATTCAAAAAATTGCCCTTAACCCGTAAAAAATTCTAAATTAGTTAATTAATAAAGACAGGACAGGGGCTAGCCAGGATTTTGGTTCCATTAATAATTTTTATGCGACCTAAGATAGAGATCTACATTTCTATAGTTCATTCTATTATGAATTTTTATAGAATTTACCCCATGATTTTAATATTAAGCAGACTTATTAAAACTTGATCCCATTTTCAGGTTTGTAGCACTAACTCCGACGTTATAAAAAGTTTAAAAAGTTCGAAAATAAAAATTTTGACTGTCGTTACACCCCTTATAATAATGGAAGTTTTATTATTTTGCTTTAGATCTTATATGCAAAAACCCATAAATTTAAAATTAGCGATCAACGAATTTGAAATTGATATCATAGTTTTTAATTGGTAACTAGTCCCAAAAATGCCAGAATCTTCAACAAAATATTATCCAATGGTATGCGTAGAAATCGGTTTCAAGACATAATAAAACTCTAAACGTCCAAACACACAAATTTTTCAAGATTTGATGTTTTCTGGCTTAAATTTACATCCGCCCAGGCCAATCGATCCATTTTATCGTTTGGTTTATTGTATGCCGTTTATATAGGCCCTATATAACGCATGCACGAAGTAGCCTAAGCATATTTCAAATTTTTTTGAACTAAACAACGAAGAACTATGTTCGGTCGTGATGTTACTTTTACCGTTGGGTCATTAATATAGCTTCTATAAGTTAATCCCTCTATCAATTATTTGTTTCCTCAGTCGTGGGGTTTGTTATGATAAATTTCGTCCCTTAATCGGGTATATGCCAGGATTTATCTTGTTAGTTTTTATAATTTTGTTGGCTTCTCTATCCACCTACCACGAGGTCATCCTCTTTCCCGCACATCCATGCCCATATTTTTCGATTTACATCATTCGTCTCCCTTCTTAGTATATGAACATACCACTTTAACGATTTTTGTTAACCAAGTTCTTTATAGGTTTCTTACCCATTTTTACCCTATGACAGCCATTTATCACATGGCCGAGCATAGTATAATCATAGACTAGATAGACTGCTCATGCGATACGTTGCATATGGTTAATTGTGTGTCAAATTTTCTCCATTTTCAGGAGGGCAATTTTCTTCCGATAAATTTAACAAACGTTTGCTCCTAACACAATAATTCTCTCTTCAAAAAGTTGCGTCCTTTGGTCTGTTCTAGAACATGAATCGTCGTTTTCTTAGATCCGCAGTTAGCTTCTCCCAATCGTTGTGTACGTCCTTTTCCAAGCACCCAAGAGCAAGAAGGCTTTTGATGGTATTCTCTCGTATCGGTATTTTTAAGTCTAATTCGAGATTCATATACCTTTCTTATATCCAGAAATACTATTCTTTAAAGCTCCATTAACAAGTGGACTATGTTTCCTGGCGATTTCTTTCTCGTTCTTTATAATTTTTATTCCCCTATCTCGTTCTTTATAATTTTTATTCCCCTATATGTTCTTTCGCCGTTAAAGCAGATAGTCAATTGCCTGAAATGCTTTCCACCTTTATAAGTCACGATATTTCGCGTTTTAAAAAACATATGTTAACGATCGCGGTGTTGTATGCTTGCAAAACTTAAAGTTTTTACCCCTCCTGTTCTTCAGGCCATGCCTATAGTCTCCATGACGCCGTTCATAAACGAAGCATTTTTTACGGGCGCTGAAGTTCACCCCAATAATTAACTTTCCTTCATGTCCTACTCCATGTATCTCTTTTTCCAATGATATTCCATACACCCAATTTAGGAAGCATAGGCGCACATACTCCTTGATTTGCAATCTCTGAAAAACGCTTGACTCCCACCTTCCTGTCCTTAAACAAATCCCTTGCAACGATACTCAATTCTTTCAACGATTAGGGGACCATTATATAATAACTTGTATCATTCTTCTCGAGCTCTAGTTCCATTCCACCTCATCATTGTGGGCAGGCGATATGCACTATTTTTCTTTTTAGCATCTGGGCGACTTCGCTCTTTCCAGGATGTTATTCACATTCTATCCACAATGGAAATATTTTTCCGCTCGCTGCGATTCAGGCTATAACTTTAGTGGGGTGCAGTGTGCATTGTTTGTGAAAGTCGTTCTGGCTTTCTCGTAAAGTTTTATTTAAAATATTAGGATTTTAGAGTGGGGTTTTACAACCTGTTTGCGATCTGACGTTAACCATTTACTTTTTGCACATGGACTTAGGACCGTCGTAGTTAGTGTTAGCTAATAACAGTTAAATATTTATATGTTTATATAGCCATAGAAAAGATGGAGTTGTTATCTTATGTTTAAATAAATATTGACATCAATAATAGAGACCATTATGGCCAAATAGAGTTGTTTGAAATTCGGTATTTAAATACATATCAAAAAGATAATATAAGCTGATCGATTTTCGGTTGCCTATAAAGTAAATTTAAAAATAAAATTTACATTTTTAAAAAGGGATAATATTCTTTGGATTAACAAGAGGTTTGATGGAAATTTATAACTTCGGTTTTTTGTAATATTTGTGTAAATATATTTAATTACTTTGTCACTAAATTTAGGTAGGTTTCTGAATATAAATATTCCGCTAATGTTATTGCACATGTATTAATACCTCCTTTATTTAGGAATTGTGATTATAGTTTCAAATATCATGCCTAACATGTATCGCTCTAGGTAAGGAACATTCGAGAATGTCCCGATTCGCCAAAGGGCATATTTTTTTATTCAAATTTATGCAGCAGCCGAAATTTTTTAAATATGTCTAATCCTACCATACTTCAGCCGTGGGACTTAGCTGCAGTTGGCTTGTACTTTATATTGGTTCTCGTCGTGGGATTTTATGTAAGTCTCAACATTTGTAGATAGGTTTTCTCTTAAATTTCTTATTTCAATGTTTATAATTTTATATTATTTTTTGCAACGTTCCTTTGAATATTAAATATATATACAATTTAAAATTTAAATAAATTTAATGTTTAGCTTTATGAAAGAATCGGTATAAATTATAAAAATTGGGTACCATTTGTATGTCAATAAAATTTTTCATAAATTTTTTAAACTATTTCATTTCTAATTGGCTTATTTTTAGTTCATAAGATTCTATTCAATTTATAAATTATGTATTTAACTCTAGTTCAAATTATTGTCATTTAATAACCATTTAGGCAATTATTTGTAATTGTTTTATATAGTGATGATTATTTATATATTAAATTGTTACAAACCTATTACTTGTTTTTATCAACTTATATTTATAATCAATTTAATCCCAAGTGTCTATTATAATTATAGAAAAACATTACACCAAAATTGTGTGCCTAGTATTTTATTTGCCCAATAAATATAATGTTGAGAATTTATATTACTTGTTATATATTTATTTATTTAATTTTCCCAGTTTTATTTTTTGCATAGTAATTTTTTAATATTCAATTTTTATTATTCTTTTAACATTTATTGCCCAGATATTTTATATGTTTTTCAGTATTTTTTCAATTTTTACAAGTTGTTTAAAATTATATAAATGAAAATAAGGATACTCTTGTTAGAACACATCTGTATTATAAAAAAAGAAATTAGGATTTTTTATAACATACCAAATATTTAAAAAACCAAAACCTTGTTATTTTTGCATTATCGTTTGACATAATTTTTAGAATTGTACCAAATTATGAGCGGAGAGCGAGAATTTCATCTTTTTAAATTTATGAATTATTTTTGCCTGCAGCAGACGTCTCAATCTCCGCCTTTATACTTTGCGAATAAATGTTTAGAGCAATAATATTAATTTAACCCTCAAACCATATTTATGTCACTTTTAAGTTTACTTTTTTTTGCCCGTAAACCTCATCATACTTTTATGTCGCGTCTGAAAGGGGAGGGAAATTTAACCTCAGACTCCTTTGTAATATATTTATGACTATGGGGTCATTCCATGACAAAATAAAAAGTTTCGACCGACCATCTCAGATTCGGATAATTTTTTTAGAGGGTGTAGGCCTCATATATTGTATTTTGGGTTCTGGACGTTCAAAGGGCCAAAATCACGATTGGGAGCGTTTTATTGATTTTATAATTTTTGTGAAATTTTTTGAAAGTGTGGGCGTAATACTCTTGAAACATAGATATTTCTTAATTTCTAACGTCTACATCGCAAAAAATAAATAATTTTTTGACTCATATTATGGGTTTAAAATTGCATTCTCTCCGATCCTTAATTGGCCATCTCGGAGCGTTAGTACCATTCTCATTATGTTTCTGCATTAAATTTGGCTGTTCCAAGATTATGGAAATTGTATTCGTATGTGATTGAAAAATTGTTTTAAGATAAATTTTTATTTCGAAATATTTCTATGAATAAGTTAATCAATATAAATTTTTTACGGAAAACCTGGATTGTTTTTATGTTTTGAAGTCGATAAAATGAAAGTTTAATTCTTTGAAACAGTAACGAATATGCCCGCGCACTATTGCTCATATTTCTAATAATGTTGGCCAGCCAAGGTCGATTAAAAACATTCAAGGCCATGGGCGTACCCAGGTTTTGAATTAGGGGGGGGGGCAAAACGTTTAAAAGTTCATTTAGAGGGGGGCAAAACATAAATTTTTTTAATTTTTCAATGTTTTTGCATTGAATTTTTTTTTGTAAATTATGGGGGGGGGGAAGCCGCCCCCCCCCCTGCGTACGCCCATGTTCAAGTCAGTTAATCGACTACGCTCATTCCGTTTAAATCCCTCGGAGGTCTTTAAAAGGATCTAATTTTGATTTTAGTTAGGACACTCAAAACAGTTTGCGTTGGGTCAGCAAAGGACCAATTCTTAAGACCATAATCTACATTAGACACTGTTAAGATTTTTTAGGAATTACATTTAACTTAGTTAAGAGGCTGAATCTTTGCTTCGATCAGAATTTCTGAATAATTAAACTTGCTAGTTTGTTTTAGAAGATTTTTACCCTCATAATTAATGTTCTTCATGGATAAATTATCGGGAATTGAGGGTGTTTTACTCTTCTGATGATGTTTTCTATGAAAACGAAATATTATAATAATTATAATTTGTTTTAACACCCTCGACAATTCCCGATAATTTATCCATGAAGAACATTGCTAGTTTGTGTTATAATAATCAAGAAGTAGAAATATTTTTTGCATTGTTAGCTATCGATTTTCGCCAATAGTTTCATTAAGTGAATCAGCATAAATATTATTCCTTGTCCTGGGAGAATATTAATTGTTACTCTTCGCGCTTTCGTGCCTAATTAGAAATTGATTATTTTGACCGTAAAGGCAGTATATACCACCTTTTTGTCTGATTCATTCATTTAAATTGAATTCCTTTTAGCTATCATTAGATGTAATTTGGAAAAAACTTTACTTGTTTCGTACATTTTGTAGATTCCTTTAAGTAATAAAATTGAATTTAACACATAGTTGGCATTTGGCAACGCTCACGTTTTATACAAAGGATGTGAAATGTTGTTTGACTGTCCTCTGTTAAATTAAATCCGCACCAAACTTTAATTATATCTGTAAATATGCGATATACATGTCGTGGAAACAACAATTTTAGTTTAATTACCATATGAATATGCATTAATAAGCGTAATTAAAGGATAAATATTTGTTTTACGAGCAAAAACAACAAAACAACACAAAAATGAAGTGACGCTCTAAGACGCGGCTATGTTTTAACATGCATTCGCTTTTTGAATCTAGATTCAAATTGAATCTAGATTCAAAATCGCGTATTAAGACGCACCCTTATTTGTGAGTGTTGCGTTATATAACTTTTTGGAGTAGTTTAGGAGGAAAATTGAGTGTTTTGTTGGTCCTTTTTTGTCACACCAAATTGCTTGCCTTTCGTTAATCTCGACTCTCATCATCTGGTCAAGGTTAGTGCGCGCTTAGGATCGTCTAATCTACTACAATATAAAATAACACGCGCATTTAGTTTTTTTTTGGTATTTAAAGGAATCACGATATGACCAGACCAGGACCTTATGAAAGACTTTTATTATTACTACTATCTTTTTTTCGCGTCCTTCTCCTCAAGGATGACACGACCATAGCTTTAAGTAAACTCTCCCCCCCCCCCCCCCCCAGTCGCCTTATGTTTTTTATTTTTTTTTCAAAATTCATGCCAAAAATTGCATTCTATGATTGATGGTCCCTTTCAATTAGTGAGGGAGGGGCAACTGCCTCCTTCCGCCTCTTTTAGATACAAAATTTGGTAATTTATTAGTTTGGTTAATTTATCTAAAAAACAACATCATTTCGCTCCTCCTAATTTGCGACCTAGCTACGCTTTTAACCAATGTTATATCGCAACATGGTGCTAATGGTGTTTTAAATTGCAATAAATAATAAAATCTGACTTGATACGGTGTATCACTAATTTATAGCGTTTGTAATTCCGCTTCGTATCCACGGATAATTTTAACCGGACTATAGACATAAGCTTAAAAATAAATGTTTTTTCAAAATTGTTATGCCCTTTTTAACTTAATTAAATTATGGACTAAAATTGGAACAAAACAGCGATTTTAAATTAAATATTCTTAAATGGTTTTACCTTATTTCCCATAATTTATATACTGTAAAGTTTATTTATAGATTAAAATATGACCCTTATAATTATTTTGATACAATTGTTAAATTATTATCTAGGATTTAGCTCTTGAATGTCACTATATTTGGTATGCTTATTTATTTATTTAAATATATAGTCGTTGTTTCGGGCCAATCGAGGAACTATAAGTGGATACTTCTTGGCGGGCCGGCTCATGACATGGCTACCGGTAAAATGTTGTTTAATATCATTTGAACATAAAATTATTTTAATGCCCAATTTCGTTTTTATTTTGAATTTTAACTTTATATAAACATAATTAATTACTCACCAAACATGTCCGGGCAAAAGTTTTTAATGGTAGGCCGTCGCCTTTAAAAGCCTAGGTTTGCTCGTTAAAGTTTGATATGTCGCTTTGAATTCGCTAAATTTGATGATAGTCCTGAGACAATATTTCACCATGTTAAGCCTGTGTTATGTCATTTAGTCACCTTAATAAATCGTAACAATGGATCGGTACCTGATTTACGGGGCGTTCGTGATGACGCGCGAAGCGAAAAAGCGAAAAAAAGCGAAGTGAATTTTTGGGCTAATTTATCAAACTCTTCACACTTTTTTAATTGCTATGCAATTTATGGGCTCGTTTTTTGGTGTCCGTCCGTTGTCCGTCCGTCCGTCCGTTGTCCGTTACCCTCCCTATCTATTTGCATTGGGTATATTAGGTTATCGCTTTTTTAAATTAATGCATGAGAAAGAGGTGCCCCACCCCTCATCTCTATCTCCCTCGGTGTGTTATATATAAGATTTGTTAAATTATCTATTATATAATAAACCTAAATAAAAGTTGTTTACCATTGCTATTATGACTTTTTGGCCGTCCGCTGGCTCCTGACCGATGGAAAAAATGACCATTGGCCAAAATGTGAATCGAAATTATTTTTTTCGTTTTTTTTTGACTATTATGATTGTTCCTGTTCCTACCATTGCTATTATGACTTTTTGGCCGTCCGCTGGCTGCTGACCAATGGAATAAAATGACCATTGGCCAAAATGTTATTCGAAAACTTTTTTTTCGTTTTTTTTTGACTATTATGAATTTATATCCACTTTTACCGTGTCCTGGCTGCTGACCAATGGAAAAAAATGACCATTGGCCAAAATGTGATTCGAAAATTTTTTTTTCGTTTTTTTTACTCTTATGAATTTATATCCACTTTTACCGTGTGCTGGCTGCTGACCAATGGAAAAAAATGACCATTGGCCAAAGTGAGCATCAAAATTTTTTTTCCGTTTTTTTGGCTATCATTGACTTATAGAGTATCTGTTGGTACTGACCAATAGAGAAAAAGTGACCATTGGCCAAATTTTTGATTTTTTTAATTAAAAATTGTTCAAATTCAACAAAAAATTTCTCCCAACAATTCTGCAAATTCTTAACATTGTGTTGTTTTATAATATAATATTCGTTAGACCCATAATCACTAATGGCCATAAGAACTAATGTAATACGCAACTAGATGCAAACACTAAATCTAACCCTAACTACATTTTGCCTATAAATGGAAAATTTGTATAAATAATTAATTAATCATTAGGCATTTAATACCCCCCCTATAGGCATTCTCGCCCCTTCCCACCTTTCTCGCCCCTTCCCACCTTTCTCGCCCATAAATTGCATAGCAAATATGATACATTTATACGAAGTACAGATGAGTCGTCCCCCCTTCCCTTCCCCTCTTCCCTTCCCTTCTCCCCCTTCCCACGAGGGCCGAAGGCCCGAGTTTCTTAATATCTTAATATTCATCGTGAAAATTATCATATATCAATGGTATTGCACGAATCTCATTGATAAGATCGTAATTATTCTATAAACATATAAAATTTTATAAAAATACATAACATACCAAATTCCATTTCTTCAACATCGCGCGAAAAGTACAAAATGATTTGTATCTTATTTTCGTTCGCTTTTTGCCGCGGGGGAAAATAATCGTCTGCGGTTTCACTATGTACGCCTCCTATTTACAATTGTTATTTTCGTGATATATGATAAATTTCACGGTGAATATAAAGATTTCCCCTTCGCACGTCATCACGAACGGCCCCGTTAGGCGGTTTTCGTGATGAGCGCGATGCGAAGCGAAAATTTTGAGCGTCAATTACAAATGTTTTGAGTTGATTAAAGGGAAATATGGTAATTTAAACTTGTTCGATTGAGTCCATTACAGAAAAGGGCCAGATATATGCACTATATCTTATACGCTTTATAAAGTAGTGTCCTAAATTTTCGCATCACTTCCGCTCATCACGAACGCCGCGTTAGTTGTAATTGAAACATATCTTCTCTAAAATTTTTATTTACTCTATCTCCTTTCCAAATTTAAAAATATCGTTCCGTTATAGGTTTTGAAATCTTAGACTCACCTACTTGGTCGTAGGCAGAGATGGGCGGCTGTCCCCTTCTAAATCCTTAAATTCTTAAAAATTACTTATAATTATTGGCAAAATACCAAAATATTGTCATCTTGTCCCCCCCCCGCTATTTCTAATCCTGGCTACGCCCATGCTCACCTGTATATAAGTTGTTATCATTATGTAATAATAATAAAATTAATCAGTGGTTGTGTGGCTATCTAAAATTTATCTCTTCACCTTACCATTCAATTGATCGGAATTATCATTTATCAATACTAGGACATTTGCACAATTCTATATTTTAATTTATGATATAAGCGATACCGCCACGTCTTTTCCGCTAATTTAATCCTAAAATAACGCAGCATTTTTTATCGGAGTTAATTTTATTATTGCAACGTGACGCAATTTTAAAATGCCGACAAGAGGATTCAATAAGACGCAACCTGCATTCGTTTTTAGTCGAGGAGTTATGAGATAAAACTTTGATAAATGCTTTTTAAGTACAACTGGAAACGGACAAGACGTTCGGTGGCTTCAAAGGACGTACCCCGTTCGTTTCCCCGTCCCCAAACTCAAAGTTTTCACATTTTTGTCCCCTTAAAAGATTTAGTCATTGGGCATGACAATGCTTTTCTAAGTTGTTTGCTTAGCAAGTAACTGGTACAATTTCAATCGCGTAATGCCTTACAATATCTATTATTGATTGCCGATCGACTAAAAAATATGTTTAGTCGACTAAACCCCAAAGCAAAGGTCAACCAAACAAAACCCACTCGTTTTTTCAACACTGCTACGCACTTGATTGCCATATTTTATCTTAAATAATCTTAAGACCACGGAAAACCTCCTATAGTCCAAATTCCTGAGTTTTGGGGGACGGGACACTTGTTTGACTTTAAAATGGCTTTTAAGTGGTATTTACGGCAACTAATTAGTGCTTTATAATTGAATCAACTGCTTAATTTTGGACACAGGGTAAAAATCATAATACCTTAATATTTATTTTATAAATTAATTTTATACTTGAACATTCAACAGGTAGGTGCATCGCTTTTCGCCAGTAACATTGGGAGCGAGCATTTTATAGGTTTAGCCGGATCCGGAGCCAGCTCTGGAATAGCCGTGGGTGCCTTTGAAATCAACGTAATCTTAATACGATTTTTTGTCAAAATTATCAATAATTTTCCTCATATTTTATAACAACCTTATTCGATAAATAAATTTTTGCAGTTTGGTCCATAGATTTGAAAGTTTGCTCAATTGACACGGCTATACACATGAGAGATCCTAACTTGTATACATAGTAGGCTCGATTGTAGAGATTGTTTATAGAGTTAAGTTTGTTTTCAAAATTAACAACACCTTTTCACAAAAAAAAATTGTTTTGTTTGTTTTTTAATTAATTTTTTAATTAAAGCTTTCCAATTTCAACACTAATTTTGCCTTGTTTAAGCGCGTTCATTATAAAGTAAAGACGTTGTTTTCTTTGTATTTTCACAGGCCTGCGTCCTGATCCAGTTGTTGGGATGGGTATTTTTACCCGTTTTTATCGCCAGCGGGGTAAGTAAATCAAACACTAAGTCCTTTAAACAACTTTATGGTTGACTTTAATCGATATTCTTAATTATTTAATTCGATACAATTTAATTCATTATATTTTAGCTTGTGCATCCATTATGATTTATATTGTAAATAGTAAATTTTATTTTATGAAACAACGTTGGACCTATATTTGGCTAGCCTTTAAATATTATACAACTAATATCAGCCCTTTAGATTATCCAACATAAATTATAACTTTTGTTTATTAATTCTTTACGCAATAAGTATATGTAAAAGAGCTATTTTTATATTAATCAGGCCAGATTAAATTACACGATCATAAGACAGCCGCTTTTATATATTTGTGTCTTAAAATTTAAAGTTATAAACATTATAAAGACTTATATAAAATATCAGTATGATTTTTTGCATTAAGGTGTGCACTTTGCCGGAATATATGAACAGACGATTCGGGGGACGAAGGATTAGAGCTTACCTCGCCAGCCTTTCTATGATACTCTACATCTTTACCAAAATTTCGGTTTGCATTTTCATATATGAGTCTAAATCAATTTCTAACTATCATTGTCCATAGATATTTTAATGCAAAATTTTAGCAATTTAATCTTAAATTACAAAGTTTTTATTTTTTTTTGACTTATGGACAGGTGAATCTGTATGCCGGTTCCCTCTTTATTCAACAAAGCTTGCAATGGAGCCTCTATCCGTCCATACTGTTTATCCTGGCGCTCACTTGTTTGTGTACCGTTACTGGTAATACATTGGAAAACCAATCTTTTTATACGCATTTTTTCCAGCCAGTAGTGTCAAACAGCTAGATTCTATTACATTTTTACAAATAAAATTTTATGTTTTAAATCTTGAACATTTACATGTGTTTGTTTATAATTTAATATTACGGTCAAGGTGATAGGGCATTAAGCGAAAAGTGTTAGATTTAAAATATTGGCTTAGCGAGTGAAATAAATTTTAAATTAAGCATAAAATCAGTAATTAGATCTCTCGAGAATTGAAACAATTATAATTACGTAGATGGCGTTAGCCGCTTTACCTCTTAGGATAGTAATTTTCAGTTTTTGTTCCTTTTTCCTTGTACAAAGGTGGACTTGCGGCTGTGATATATACGGACACCCTGCAAACCGTTATTATGCTTATTGGAAGTATCATGCTAACCGTTTTCGGTAATTTCTCTCCCATTTTATTATTATTATCTTATTACTACAATCGCGCCCGTTTTAATTAAAATTTTTATTTTCTACGACGAGATAATTATGTTAGATTAACCTTATGCAGTAACAATTTAAGTGAGCTCGACTGTTATGACCCGATATTTAATATTATAAATATGTAGAGATGTCCTGGATATCATGGTTTTTTACCTGTTAATCCGGTATTTATCTAGATTTTAATTGTGTAATTGCAGTTTTTTAACCTAAAAATAAACACCAACCACACTATAACACCCATTTTTGGCAGTATTTTGTAAGTTCTTTAAGCAACCTGAAAAATTTTTTGCCAAAGCGTTCAATAAAGTGGGAGGCTACCATGGACTCCGAGATAAATATTCTTCAGCCATTCCACTCACCTCCTTAACTTACATTCACGCTCTTCAACATAACGCGACCTCGTCGCTCTTCAATCTCGACGCAATCTATTTGTCGCGCTCCGATAACGTCACTACCGTGCTACCACAAAACATTAGAGCTAAGCTACAAGGCTGGGCCATGGCAGGGCAGGCAGAAGAAGTAAAACTGGCTGCTACATACGCGTTGTGTGGAATGCCTAAGGCTAACGCTTGGAAAATGCTCCGTGGTCCCTCGGACCCCGATATGCCTTGGGTCGGGTTCGTGCTTGGCCAAACTGCTGCCTCTATTTGGTATTGGTGCGCCGATCAGGTATGACAGTTTGTTTTGGAGGTAGTTTTTTAATTATAGGAATGGGAAGGGGGAGTTGATCCTAGGTAGTTATAACTAAACTGGTATTCGATAAGAGGCTAATTTGCTCGTTTATCGAAGCTAACCACGTGATTATAAAGTTTTTTTGAGTTTTTCTATCTGAAGCTGAACATTTGTTTTAATAGAGGATTACCTTCATATTTCGAGGGGGCTTGTCTTCCTTGGCCTAACCTAGTCTACATTAGTGATATAAGATATTGCTGTAAATTAAAATTATGACCATGAGAACGAATAAATTTTAAGCTGGTAAAAGATTATTTTTAACGTTCTGTCAAGTCGTTCCTTTTGATCTGCCTAATAAGGCCAGATTTTGTAATAAGTTTTAAGCCAAAGCATTAACCGATCTTTCATCCAATGAAAGAGATACTGGATTTTAAAAAGGCGCTATATGATTTAAAGCACAACGCAACGTTTAATAGGTATATAGAACTTTGCTTTGTCCGACCAGCTTCGATACCTATAACTATAACATATTTGCGTTTTTCAGCTTAATTATTCGAAATTTCGGTAGTAATTTGTTGGTTTCAATTTTGGGTTGTAGATGATGGTACAAAGGGCTTTGGCTGCCAAAAATCTGTCTCACGCCCAAGGAGGTACACTGTTTGCCGGTTATTTGAAGATGCTCCCACTTTTTATCATAGTAATGCCGGGGATGATTAGTAGGATCCTATTCCCAGGTAAGCGCCCAGATTGTGCTCAATATTAATCATGTGACCTATAAGATTTTTTTCCCAATCGTGTCTCGTTGTATTTTATCGTTCCACTTTTAAATGCAGATTTTTTATACAAAATCACCTTTTTTATTACTGAAACCTCTCTATTACCCTTTTTGCCTGTTAGCATTCAGATAAGTATTATTGAATCAAAATTTTAGGAAAACAAGAGTTTAATTCTTTAAATTAATTACACCTATTTCCGGGCTGTTTTAGTACAATTTAATTGGACAATTTGAAGTTATTTATATATGAGGACTCCTAATAGTACCATTTATTTACGATTTTAACGTGTTTTTTTGTGCAGATAAGATAGGATGCTCGACAGCAGATAGCTGTAGACAAGCTTGTGGTAATCCTACGGGATGTAGTAATTTGGCCTATCCTACCCTAGTGCTGGAAATATTGCCCATCGGTTCTTTAATTTGATAAATTCATTATTCACCATAAAAATCACTAATCCAGTGATTTCTATTTTAACAATTCATTTTTGCACTTTTATTCAGCCAAAGTCGTAAATATTATAAGGAAACAATAAATTTAATTTATTTTTATTTTGGAACTCGAATCTTTTATAACATTTAAAATTTCATACTAAACGCATATTCTTATTTTAAAATGTCTTTTTTACTGTATAAATGCTTAGGCGCTAGGGGTATAATGCTAGCGGTCATGCTATCTGCCTTGATGAGTGATTTAACCTCCATTTTCAACAGCGCCAGCACCCTATTTACCATGGATATTTGGAAATTGATCAGGCCTCAAGCCACTGTGAGAGAACTTCTAATAATCGGGAGGTAAAAATATTTTATAAATCATTTAAAAGGCTCGATCAAAAATTGTTTTAAACACATCTATATTTATTTTATTGGCCTTTATAAATGGTATGAGAATTTTTTAAACGTTACTTTTTTTCCTGTTTTGCAATGTAGATTTTTAGTCAAAAAAATTTCACTTGTTAATTTTTATTGGATTGTTGTTCTGTGCATAGCATTTTTATAGAAAGTCCATTTCAACCATCATGAACCTTCAATTATCCCATGTTTTTCATTATATTTCGTTTGTATTAGAATTCCCGTTTGAACCATTCTTCCATTAAACAAAGAATACCTCTAAGTCTTACAAACGGCCTTATTTTTTTAAAATAGGAATCAATAATATTCTAACACAATTTAGAAATTTCCCGAAAATATTTTAATTATATAGAAGGATGTAAGTTTGCGAGAGATGTAATATAGGTGTTTTTTCATTGTATTATTTCCCCGCCCGAATCTAGAATATTTATATTGATTATGACAATCATCGGCATCATATGGATCCCCGTGGTAGAGGCTCTGCAAGGTGGGCAACTCTATATCTACATCCAATCCGTAGCTGCCTACCTCTCCCCGCCCATCGCCTGCGTCTACCTCTTCGCAATACTTTGGCCTAGGTGCAACGAAAAGGTGGTTCCTTTTTCCAATTATAGTTATACACATGGGCGTTGCCAAAGGGGGGGGGGCAGGGAGGAGCGGCTGCCCCCCTCTCTAAATCTAAAAAAATGTTGAATTTATTAAAATTATGGCTAAGATTACGAAAAATGTCTATTTTGCGCGTCCCTAACATTATTGTCCCCCTCTAATTCCAATGCTGGCTACGCCCATGGTTATATTAGCTCCTTAGCTATGTTATTATTTTGTGTTATTATTGTCAATGTTTCTGGAAATTTTGCTATTCCCAATCCCATTGACTTATGATACGATAGATTGGCGGGCAGCTGATAATTATTAAGTAAGGATGTTGGCCACCATGTTTTAGGCATGTATTAACAAACTAAACGATATTGAGTTTGCTTAATAATATGACAAACTTACGTAAGTAAAGATATTCTTTTATTTTCTCTTTCATTTTAATTCCATAACTTTTGTAGTTTTTCATTGCACAAGTGCGCAGATCGTAAAAAATTGCAGTCAAAAAGGCAGCCTAAGCTACTTAATAAATTCAAATGCAAAAATCAGCTGTTCGCCAGTCTATTGTATAATTAGTCTATGGTCATTATTTAATTAGCGATTGCACACCCTCACCTCGTCAGGTTTCAAATGTTTAATATAGATTAGGACGACAATTTTTACTGGTTGAGATGCCCTTAAGTTTGTGAATTCATTCATAATGCCAATTTATTTCTAAGTTTTTATCGCTACTTTTTGTTATTTAAGGCAGGAATAGACTTTTAATTAGTTTTGTATTTTTTTATTAATGCTAATATTGATGCAATGTTGTCGAATATTTGATGATCCATGTTTTGAACGATTTGTGGAAACGCATAATTTTTGCAAAAAAATAAATTAACAAGAATTTATTAAAATTATGTAACCGAGAACTTTTTTGAAGATTGAAAAAGGAAATTGCACACTTCGTTTTTCTAATAAGCATATTAGGAATCTATAATTAATACGGAATATATAATCTTGTATTTTATAAATCAACACATAACAACGAGGTGCATATATTAAACGATAAAATTTACCCTTAGGTTTCATCTTATTCCGTAGTATTATTTAAAAAATTTTGCTTTGGAAATATTTTTAGAGTGTTTAGTATAATATTTATCATTAAAACATATGGTTAAACATCATTTATAAATAAAAAAAGTTGAACTATAATTTATTTCCTTTGTTTTCAAAATGTGTTTAAAACTATACTAATTTTGAGTTATGAAATTGTTAAGCACTTCTACATTAAAACAACTCGCCCATAAAGAAAGCTTGTAATTGTTTAGGGGGCATTTTGGTCCCTCATGGTTGGTATGGTGGTGGGCGTTGTTCGTATGCTTTTGGATTTCGTTTACAAAGAACCCTACTGCGGTCAGATCGATACGAGACCCTTATTGTTGAGCAAACTTCATTACATGTATTTTGCCATCCTCCTCTTCTGGTTAACCGCTGCCGTTTGCGTTGTTGTCAGTCTGCTTACTAATCCCAACCCATCAAGATATGTAGGTTCTACTGAATAAATTTATACAATATATTCCATGGGCGCAGCCAGGGGGGGGGCAGCTGCCCCCCTCTATATCCAAAAATTTGTTGAAATCTATTAAATGTATGGCTAAAATTTCACAAAATTATCATTTTGCCCTAAATCATTATTGCCCCCCCCCAATCCTGGCTACGCCCATGATTTATTCTATATATAAATTTTTAGAGGTTCCAGTTTTATTTGTATGATTATATGTCATACATTATTTGGAATTTAAGAAGAGATAGCAGATGAATTTAATTACATGAGCAGTGTATTTGTGATTTTCATTTATAACCCTAAAATTTTCCATCGCTGTTATTTCATTTATCGCTCGACGTTGTTCCCTTAAAATGCTAATCGAGCTGATTTTAGACGCTTTAATATATCGACTCAGACCGGGCACGGGCTAGGTATGGAGAATAGTTTTAATTGCTATGCAATTTATGGGATCGTTTTTTGGTGTCCGTCCGTCGTCCGTCGTCCGTCGTCCGTTACCCTATCTATTTGCATTGGGTATATTAGGTTATCGCTTTTTTAAATTAATGGATGAGAAAGAGGTGCCCCACCCCTCATCTCTATCTCCCTCGTTGTGTTATTTTTTAAATTAATGCATAAGAGGTGCCCCACCCCTCATCTCTATCTCCCTCGGTGTGTTATATATAAGATTTGTTAAATTATCTATTATATAATAAACATAGATAAAAGTTGTGCTATGCAATTTAACTAGTTATATAATAAACATAAATAAAAGTTGTTTACTTTTAATTGCTATGCAATTTAACTAGTTTTGGTTATATAATAAAAAACTCGGGCCTTCGGCCCTCGTGGGAAGGGGGAGAAGGGAAGGGGAGTAGGGGAAGGGAAGAGGGGAAGGGAAGAGGGGAAGGGGGAACTCTTCTATACTCCGTATAAACGTAGCATATTTGCTATGCAATTTATGGGCGAGAAAGGTGGGAAGGGGCGAGAATGCCTATAGGGGGTATTAGATGCAAAATAATTAGTTAATTAGTTATAGGCCCTTGTAGGGGAGGACATAGGGTAATTATCAATGTTAACCAATTCAAAAACGAAAAAAAATTTCGATTTATTTGGCCAATGGTCATTTTTTTATTGGTCAGTAGCCAGCGGGCGGTCAAAAATTCATATTATCATTGGTATTAACATGAACAAATATTAATTTAATTTAAAAAAATTAAAAAAAAAATTTGTCCCCTCACTGACTTGAACCCCACACCTCCAGTTCACAAGCCGGCGCTATAAACACTATACCATGCTGGCTTTAAAATAGTAGAAGTTATTATGTTATTTATATAGATGATGAAATAATAAAGTTGTGTTTTATGTTTAGAAAATCAATATATATCGTCGGTCAGTAGCCAGCGGACGGTCAAAAAGTCATATTATCAATGGTATTAACAAAAACAAAAAATTAATTTAATGTAAAAAAAAAATTAAAAAAAAGTTTTTTTTTAGTTTTAAAAAAGGGCTAAATTCTTAAACTACCAGCCCGATTCGCTCGAAACTTTACCCGTAGGTGCCCAGGGCGGCCGGGGGTAAAATAACCTTTTCAGATTCCTAAAATACCTTTTCATTTTAAAAATATCGGACATTTCCCTGCCACACGTGCGGTGTAATATCTATGACACGTAGAAAAATTTTACTAATTATATAAACTTACGCGCGCCATCTAATAAAGTACAATTCGTGTCTGAGTTTAATAGTAGATTCAATTTAATTAGAAATAACGGGCTATGCTTATACCTTTGAAGGAGGTTTCGAATTTTGTGTTAGTTTCTATCGATATATTTTATCGTAAATTAGAATCTAATACCTATATTATTTTTTTAAATATTACTTTTTAGGTTTTCTATGAAATCACAATCTAATTAAATGAAATATATTAACCCAATAAAAAAATATATATGCATTTATAAGGTTAAAAATATATATTACATAGTTGGCTGTCTGTTAGACCATCTATAATAAATTTTTAGGTTATATATAAAATTTGGCCAATGGTCATTTTTTTCATTGGTAAGCAGCCAGGACACGGTAAAAGTGGATATAAATTCATAAGTCAAAAAAAACGAGAAAAAAAAAATTTCGAATCACATTTTGGCCAATGGTCATTTTTTCCATCGGTCAGGAGCCAGCGGACGGCCAAAAAGTCATAATAGCAATGGTAGTAACAGGAACAATCATAATAGTCAAAAAAAAACGAAAAAATAAACTCGGATTCACATTTTGGCCAATGGTCATTTTTTTCCATTGGTCAGCAGCCAGCACACGGTAAAAGTGGATATAAATTCACAAGAGTAAAAAAAACGAAAAAAAAATTTTCGAATCACATTTTGGCCAATGGTCATTTTTTTCCATTGGTCAGCAGCCAGGACACAATAAAAGTGGATATAAATTCATAATAGTCAAAAAAAACGAAATAAAAGTTTTCGAATCACATTTTGGCCAATGGTCATTTTATTTCATTGGTCAGCAGCCAGCGGACGGCCAAAAAGTCATAATAGCAATGGTAGGAACAGGAACAATCATAATAGTCAAAAAAAAACGAAAAAAATAATTTCGATTCACATTTTGGCCAATGGTCATTTTTTCCATCGGTCAGGAGCCAGCGGACGGCCAAAAAGTCATAATAGCAATGGTAGTAACAGGAACAATCATAATAGTCAAAAAAAACGAAAAAATAAACTCGGATGCACATTTTGGCCAATGGTCATTTTTTTCATTGGTCAGCAGCCAACGGACGGCCAAAAAGTCTTATTATCAATGATAGTAACAAGAACAATCATAAAAGTCAAAAAAAACTCCGGGATTCTAACCCAAAAACTAGTTAAATTGCATAGCAATTAAAAGTAAACAACTTTTATTTATGTTTATTATATAACATTGGTCAGCAGCCAGCGGACGGCCAAAAAGTCATAATAGCAATGGTAGAAACAGGAACAATTATAGTAGTCAAAAAAAAACGAAAAAAATAATTTCGATTCACATTTTGGCCAATGGTCATTTTTTTCATTGGTCAGCAGCCAGCGGACGGCCAAAAATTCTTATTATCAATGATAGTAACAAGAACAATCATAAGAGTCAAAAAAAACTCCGGGATTCCAACCCCAAAACTAGTTAAATTGCATAGCAATTAAAAAGTAAACAACTTTTATTTATGTTTATTTATAACTAGTTAAATTGCATAGCATTAAAAGTAAACAACTTTTATATTTATTATATAACCAAAACTAGTTAAATTGCATAGCAATTAAAAGTAAACAACTTTTATTTATGTTAATTATATAACTAGTTAAATTGCATAGCACAACTTTTATCTATGTTTATTATATAATAGATCAATAATTTTCAATCCGTTTATATAAATTTCATTGTATAAATACGGTGGATTTGGATTGATAGCGTAGGTAGAGGGAAATGGAACGCAATATTTCGGACACTTGTAGTCCATCTTCAGGAAAAAAAAAAAAAAAAAGGAGAAGATGAAGTCTCAAAAAATAAAAATGAAGTAAAGTGATTATAACAACGATGATATAGATACAAAAAAAAAAAAAAAAATTACAAAAACTGGTTATAGCGAGAAATTAACAATAGCGATTGTAGGGATGGATGTTTTTTATAAGAATAGAGTAGATACATATGGAGATAGGAAAAAGGTGCGAAAAAAGTAAATAGCTAAATAATAAGAAAAAAGGGGGGAACAGAGTTATTTAATATATAAATATAATAACTGTGCTTAACAAATTATAGTTTTGAGTATTGAACGGGTAGGTAGACATAGTGAATAATATAAAAATATGTGTGGATGTATGGGCTTGTGGTAATGAAATTGGATGGTCGTTGATTTTGTTTGTTTGTTTTTTGGGCTTGACGCGGTCGATTAAAACGCTTTCTACGAAATTCCTTTGTTGTATCACGCTATGTGAATGGCAGTCGAGTTATCCAATCTGCCATGTTGAATCTTTAACGATAGTTAGGCTTAGGGTAAGGCGGAGTAGGTCGCGCATTTTTGGAGCTTTGTGTCGGTGTTCTTTTTTTTTTTTTTTTGTTGTTTTTGTCTCTCCAAGTCTAAAAATTGATGGTAATCGACACAGGAGAATATATTAATTAAAATTAGAGTATTATCTGTTATGAAATTATAAAGGTAGGTGAGGATGGGTGTGCTTGTAGCTTCGAAATTGGCCGGGTTGGTCGTTGATTTTCGGCTTGAGGCGATCGATCAGGACGCTTTCTACGAATTTCCTTTCTTGGTTGAATCGTGCTTTGAGCACGATTCAACCAAGAAAGGAAATTCGTAGAAAGCGTCCTGATCGATCGCCTCAAGCCGAAAATCAACGACCAACCCGGCCAATTTCGAAGCTACAAGCACACCCATCCTCACCTACCTTTATAATTTCATAACAGATAATACTCTAATTTTAATTAATATATTCTCCTGTGTCGATTACCATCAATTTTTAGACTTGGAGAGACAAAAACAACAAAAAAAAAAAAAAAAGAACACCGACACAAAGCTCCAAAAATGCGCGACCTACTCCGCCTTACCCTAAGCCTAACTATCGTTAAAGATTCAACATGGCAGATTGGATAACTCGACTGCCATTCACATAGCGTGATACAACAAAGGAATTTCGTAGAAAGCGTTTTAATCGACCGCGTCAAGCCCAAAAAACAAACAAACAAAATCAACGACCATCCAATTTCATTACCACAAGCCCATACATCCACACATATTTTTATATTATTCACTATGTCTACCTACCCGTTCAATACTCAAAACTATAATTTGTTAAGCACAGTTATTATATTTATATATTAAATAACTCTGTTCCCCCCTTTTTTCTTATTATTTAGCTATTTACTTTTTTCGCACCTTTTTCCTATCTCCATATGTATCTACTCTATTCTTATAAAAAACATCCATCCCTACAATCGCTATTGTTAATTTCTCGCTATAACCAGTTTTTGTAATTTTTTTTTTTTTTGTATCTATATCATCGTTGTTATAATCACTTTACTTCATTTTTATTTTTTGAGACTTCATCTTCTCCTTTTTTTTTTTTTTTTCCTGAAGATGGACTACAAGTGTCCGAAATATTGCGTTCCATTTCCCTCTACCTACGCTATCAATCCAAATCCACCGTATTTATACAATGAAATTTATATAATAGATAATTTAACAAATCTTATATATAACCATTATATAACACACCGAGGGAGATAGAGATGAGGGGTGGGGCACCTCTTATGCATAGCAATTAAAAATAACACAGCGAGGGAGATAGAGATGAGGGGTGGGGCACCTCTTTCTCATCCATTAATTTAAAAAAGCGATAACCTAATATACCCAATGCAAATAGATAGGGTAACGGACGACGGACGACGGACGACGGACGACGGACGACGGACGACGGACGACGGACGACGGACGACGGACGACGGACGGACACCAAAAAACGATCCCATAAATTGCATAGCAATTAATATAGATAAAAGTTGTTTACTTTTAATGCTATGCAATTTAACTAGTTATAAATAAACATAAATAAAAGTTGTTTACTTTTTAATTGCTATGCAATTTAACTAGTTTTGGGGTTGGAATCCCGGAGTTTTTTTTGACTCTTATGATTGTTCTTGTTACTATCATTGATAATAAGAATTTTTGGCCGTCCGCTGGCTGCTGACCAATGAAAAAAATGACCATTGGCCAAAATGTGAATCGAAATTATTTTTTTCGTTTTTTTTGACTACTATAATTGTTCCTGTTTCTACCATTGCTATTATGGTTTTTTGGCCGTCCGCTGGCTGCTGACCAATGTTATATAATAAACATAAATAAAAGTTGTTTACTTTTAATTGCTATGCAATTTAACTAGTTTTTGGGTTAGAATCCCGGAGTTTTTTTTGACTTTTATGATTGTTCTTGTTACTATCATTGATAATAAGACTTTTTGGCCGTCCGTTGGCTGCTGACCAATGAAAAAAATGACCATTGGCCAAAATGTGAATCCGAGTTTATTTTTTCGTTTTTTTTGACTATTATGATTGTTCCTGTTACTACCATTGCTATTATGACTTTTTGGCCGTCCGCTGGCTCCTGACCGATGGAAAAAATGACCATTGGCCAAAATGTGAATCGAAATTATTTTTTTTGTTTTTTTTGACTATTATGATTGTTCCTGTTCCTACCATTGCTATTATGACTTTTTGGCCGTCCGCTGGCTGCTGACCAATGGAATAAAATGACCATTGGCCAAAATGTGATTCGAAAACTTTTATTTCGTTTTTTTTGACTATTATGAATTTATATCCACTTTTATTGTGTCCTGGCTGCTGACCAATGGAAAAAAATGACCATTGGCCAAAATGTGATTCGAAAATTTTTTTTTCGTTTTTTTTACTCTTGTGAATTTATATCCACTTTTACCGTGTGCTGGCTGCTGACCAATGGAAAAAAATGACCATTGGCCAAAATGTGAATCTGAGTTTATTTTTTCGTTTTTTTTGACTATTATGATTGTTCCTGTTACTACCATTGCTATTATGACTTTTTGGCCGTCCGCTGGCTCCTGACCGATGGAAAAAATGACCATTGGCCAAAATGTGATTCGAAATTTTTTTTTTTTCGTTTTTTTTGACTTATGAATTTATATCCACTTTTACCGTGTCCTGGCTGCTTACCAATGAAAAAAATGACCATTGGCCAAATTTTATATATAACCTAAAAATTTATTATAGATGGTCTAACAGACAGCCAACTATGTAATATATATTTTTAACCTTATAAATGCATATATTATTGGGTTAATATATTTCATTTAATTAGATTGTGATTTCATAGAAAACCTAAAAAGTAATATTTAAAAAAATAATATAGGTATTAGATTCTAATTTACGATAAAATATATCGATAGAAACTAACACAAAATTCGAAACCTCCTTCAAAGGTATAAGCATAGCCCGTTATTTCTAATTAAATTGAATCTACTATTAAACTCAGACACGAATTGTACTTTATTAGATGGCGCGCGTAAGTTTATATAATTAGTAAAATTTTTCTACGTGTCATAGATATTACACCGCACGTGTGGCAGGGAAATGTCCGATATTTTTAAAATGAAAAGGTATTTTAGGAATCTGAAAAGGTTATTTTACCCCCGGCCGCCCTGGGCACCTACGGGTAAAGTTTCGAGCGAATCGGGCTGGTAGTTTAAGAATTTAGCCCTTTTTTAAAACTAAAAAAAAACTTTTTTTTTAATTTTTTTTTTACATTAAATTAATATTTTGTTTTTGTTAATACCATTGATAATATGACTTTTTGACCGTCCGCTGGCTACTGACCGACGAAATATATTGATTTTCTAAACATAAAACACAACTTTATTATTTCATCATCTATATAAATAACATAATAACTTCTACTATTTTAAAGCCAGCATGGTATAGTGGTTATAGCGCCGGCTTGTGAACTTGAGGTGTGGGGTTCAAGTCAGGGAGGGGACAAATTTTTTTTTTAATTTTTTTAAATTAAATTAATATTTGTTCATGTTAATACCAATGATAATATGAATTTTTGACCGTCCGCTGGCTACTGACCAATAAAAAAATGACCATTGGCCAAATAAATCGAAATTTTTTTTCGTTTTTGAATTTAACATTGATAATTACCCTATGTCCTCCCCTACAAGGGCCTATAACTAATTAACTAATTATTTTGCATCTAATACCCCCTATAGGCATTCTCGCCCCTTCCCACCTTTCTCGCCCATAAATTGCATAGCAAATATGCTACGTTTATACGGAGTATAGAAGAGTTCCCCCTTCCCCTCTTCCCTTCCCCTCTTCCCTTCCCCTCTTCCCTTCCCCTACTCCCCTTCCCTTCTCCCCCTTCCCACGAGGGCCGAAGGCCCGAGTTTTTTTTGTTTCTATTAAATTATACTAGTTTATCGTTTATCTTATTAATCTTATTTAGCTAATAAAAGTTATTGCTGGCTGTGAACTTCTTCGTGACAATAGCCCCAATTATTAGTATATAATACTAATACTTACTAATACTATTCCCACTGCAAGCCCCTTTTAACATTTTTATTGTCGAGGTTCACAGCCTGCAATAAAATATATTAGTTTTCTAAACAAACACATCTTATTATCTTGCTTACCTAGCTGGATAGAACCACTTATTGGACCCGTTTTAGTGGGCCTCCTCGAACGGCTGATGCAGATAGACCCTCGCCACTCGCAGATCCCGTTAAAAATCAACCTCCCAGCTCTATAGAACTCAGCAACGGAAAAGTAGAATTGAAGCCTGAATTTAATGAAAATAATCTAGAATCTGGTAAGGATTCCGAAGATATTGGACATGTTGAAACCAAGCTTGAACCTACCCGTTCAATAAAAAATTCATTGAACGGCGGGCAAGGAAGAGGAAGGGGGAAGTTTGTTAGAGGTGTTACTAATAGGGCGCTCGATTTGCCAAAGAATGAAATGGTGGCTAAGGAATCGGAAATTATGCGGTTTAACAATGATTCTGAGCCCAAAAGTAAGATTTTAACTTTTACTTATACCCAACTTGCTTGGCTTACTGCATAAATTTAGGAATTATTTCCCAAGGTGGTTAACGGAGTTAATATTTGTCTTGGTGGCTAACATAATGACTTAGTTGTATTGTAAATATAAAAACCGGTGCAGTTGGATAGATACATCTTGAAAATGCTTTTTATTGCTAAATGATAGATAAAAAGCTTAAAGCGCCTTTATTGTTTCCCAATGTCGTGATTGTCAGGCTAGAACCGCAATTGTCCTATATTTAGCCATAATGTAGTGATTAAATGATTTTAATTTATTATAGCAAAGATTTCAAGGATAATTCAAGTTGCAATTACATTTTTGAACATTTTGTAATAGCAATAAAGCACACATTCTGGGGTAGTAACAATATTAGTTGTGATACAAATTTCTTACTGATTGGGCAAAACGGCTAAAAGCTTTTATTAATCTAATATGCTAACTGGTCAGCCTAGTCTGAAGTCAGGTTAAAGTCTTTTGTAGCTGGGTTTTTGCTAAATTTTTAACAAATCAGGTATAAAATCAATTTTGGCTTATCATTTGGGCAAATTTTTTACTATTTGACCATCTTTATATTGTTATAATAAATAGGCTAATGATACAATAGACTCATGAACAGCTTGTTTATGCATTAATGTTTATTAGGTAACTTTGGTCGACATTTTTATGTAAGCTTTTTCCAATATGCCCATTTGTGCGGTAAAAAATTGCAAAAGTTAGGATGAAAAATTAATGAGAACATTAAAGGAATATACGTTTCCATACTTATGTTTGGCATTTAATAAATTGAATATCGTTTAGTTTCCTACTGTATGCCTCATACATAACGGACTACACACTTAATAATTATCATCCTGTTAACTCGTCTGTTTTACTATTAGTCTATGCATGGGCGTAGCCAGGATTAGAACTAAAGGGGGGGGGAGCAATAATTCTTTAGGGTGGGGCAAAATAATCATTGATTTATTTAAACCATAATTATATGAAAATTTAACGAATTTCTTGATCTAGAGGGGGGGGCATTTACCCCTCCCTGTTACGCCCATGAGTCTATGGCTATAACACTCAGCGTTTAGTTTGTTGCCAGTCTATTCTTTTATTAATATATATAACCCACGCACGCACGTTTAATGATAAATTTTCTATTAATTTATAGAATATCATAAATCCGCGTTGAAGAGGTTGTGGGACTGGTTTTTAGGGTATTCGGAATCAGATGAGGGTACTACGGGCATGACTTCTGAACAATACCAGGCTCATTTGATACAGATAACTTCATTGCATCAGGGTCGAAAAGCGAAGATTTGCCTTAACATCAACCTTGTCATAATTATATCCTTAGCCGTATCTATGTACATTTACTTCAGCATCGTCTAGCTAGATGAGTGGCACATATAGACAACCCCCATCACATATTTTTAATTCCTTGATACTCAATCTTAGCGAGGGTTTTGTTAACATATTTTCTGGTATACATATAATCTCAAAAATCTCGTTAATTTTTGTTTGTTTTACTCGTTTCTGTAATATTTTAGACTCTTAACCAGCATTTTTACCCAATCGACGATACTTCGTTGACTAGGTGATTAAAATGTGATAAGACCTAAAATAAATTGCCTACCTTATAACTTCGACTTTTTTTTATATTTTTTTAAGAGTGGGAGGAGTTCTTGAAATATTATTATCCAGCTGTATATAGTTTTTCATTATATTTTTCTACGATATTTATCAAAGTATTGCAAAAACACGCCTGAACATAATGAGGCTAAGGCTTTATTAAATCCCTATTAACTAAATTGCGACACCGATTTATCTGCCTTTTCGTTTTTATACTCTAAATCTATATAAGCCTCTATTTAGCATATTTATACGAAAGTTTATTTTTATCAAGACATTATACAAAATCTTTTTTCCTCGTTTATACAATTGTTTTATCATCCTACGCAAAAATATTTGTGTACATACATATATATATAATATACATATTATATATATGGAAATATTCTATTAGAATCAGAGTACTGTACAGCTCATTTTTTCAACTTAAATTCGATTGGTATTATAAAATCTTAACCCGACCTGAATATATATAGCCTAAGCCCGTTTCCTGAATTGATTGGGTAACTTGTCATGCCCAGAAGGATTACTATAATTTGGGTAGACTATTTGAAGGATTTATTTACCCTTAAAAATTAGGCCCGATAATTTTTTTAATTTTTCATCGGGTTTCGAGTCACCCTTGTCGGACTCTGAATATAACATCGGTCAAAATTCTTAACTATGATGGGCGTAACCATTTATTTAAGTTCAACATATATTTTTGGTATCATTATAAGTTTTAAAGAAAAATCTCTGTTAATGTCATATCTTATGCTATATGAAGAGCAAATTTACATTCTTTACCTTAGAACTATACAAAAATTGAGAGGTTATTTGATTTTTAAATGCGAATAGTATTTTGCGCGGCGAGGCAGTTGATTTTTTTATAGTTTATTTAGGTGTTATTTTAACGGGTTTAAAATTGCTTGTTTTTATCTATAGGCCACTTATTTTTTTCCTTCGTTAGCCAAAAACCCAAAATAACTTGAATAAGCATTAAGTATTTATCATAATAAAAACAAGGCAAATTATTATTATATAATTTCTAACTACCATCTGCTATATACTGTGGCGGTTTAGACTTTGGCGAGAAAAGTAACAAACTGACATTCACATACTTCGAATTTTTCAACCAATTCAATCATCCATCCATCAACAATTCTTCCGGAAGATTATCTTTATCGCTCATTTATTATCTGTATCGCTAATTATAATTATTCTTAATAAAAGTAGATGATACCAAAGATAAATATTACATTGGTAACCCCTACTAAACATGAACACGCAACCTACTGATTTTTCGACTTCCAATGAGGAAATACCAATAAACACTTCTACTACTGGAGGTATCAAGCAGGAATCAATTGTCCACATCAAAATCCCTGAATTTCACTTTAGGAACATTCAAATTTGGATAGCACAGGTCGATGCTATATTATCAACCAGGAGGATATCTTCTCGGAAGGTAAAATATGCATATTTATTAAATCTCTCCCCATAGAAGTGGCAGAGGAGGTCGCTGATCTCATCCTTAACATCCCAGAAGAGAATCCATATGATGCCTTAAAACTAGCATTGATTAAAAGAATTGGACAAAGTGACTCAAAGAGAATCCAAAAGCTCTTTAAGGTAGTTGACTTAAACGACAAATCCCCAAGTCAACTCTTACGACATTTAAAGTCCTTACTAGGAGAACACCAAATGAGCGATACACTTCTCAAGAACTTATGGGTAAACAAAATGCCTAAAGAGATTACTGGAATTCTCACCTGTTTAGGGGAAGAAAAATCTCTATCAAGTTTAGCTGAAGTCGCTGACCGAATATATGAAACAATTTCACAAAATAATTATATTAACACTATAGCTAAATCCACAGATAGTGACAAGGCAATACAGGATTTAACACAAAAAATTGGTAATTTAGAGCTACAGATACACAATTTATCTCAACGACCTTACCATGGAAGAGTACGAACAAGAAGTAATTCACGGAACAGGGTACAAAAACACCCATACTGTTATTATCATTCCAAATTTCAGGACAAGGCTCGCAAATGCCTAAAGCCCTGCGCCTTCAGTGATGACAATCAAAAAAACTAACAGGCCGGGTGGTTCAGACGACGGCTACTGCTGGCATGAATTCAAACAGTCGTCTATTCTACATTATTGACCAAACGTCGAAACAAAAATTTCTCATCGACACCGGAGCCCAAGTGAGTATTATTCCACCGCCAGCCAATGTCCCAAAAATTTCAAATGGTCCGGTATTGCAAGCTGCCAACAAAAGCAACATTTGCACTTTTGGACAAAAGATGTTAGCTCTAATCCTAGGCCTAAGACGTGAAATACAATGGATTTTCCTGATAGCAGACGTTCACACACCGATTATAGGAGCTGACCTGTTACACAAACACAATCTAATTGTGGACATTAAAAACAAAAGATTACGACGGAGTGACACATCTATCCTCAAAAGGACTCGCCTCACAGCACCAAACATTTGGAATTAGTGTAGCATTCACTCATCAGAATTCTAAATTCGAGGCCATATTAAAAGACTTTCCGTCGCTCACATCACCATTGAACTTTACGGGTCAAATCCCACAGCACGACGTACGACACCACATTCTGACAAAAGGCCCAGCCCAGCACTCACGCCCCAGACGATTGGCGCCCGATAAATTAAGTGCCAAAAAGGAGTTCGAATATATGCTGGAACTAGGTATCATCTGTGAGTCAAAAAGTAATTGGGCATCCCCATTACATTTGGCTGTCAAAAAGTCAGGCGACTGGAGACCCTGCGGGGACTATAGAAGCTTGAATAAAGTAACGGTTCCCGACCGATACCCAATACCCCACATACATGACTTCACAGCAAATCTATGCGCAAAAACTGTTTTAAGCCAATTGGTTTTGGTAAGAGCATACCATCATATTCCGGTTGCACAAGACGACATCTGCAAGACAGCCGTAACGACGCCGTTCGGACTTTTCGAATTCCATAGAATGCCTTTTGGGCTAAAGAACGCCGCACAAACCTTCCAGAGGTTTATCGACGTAGTTTTAAGAGGAATAGAAGGAACCTACGCATATATAGATGATATTCTATTAGCTAGCTCGTCCGACGCGGACTATGAAAGGCTCCTAAAAACCGTTCTTTAACGTATATAAGAATATGATTTTAGGATCAATCCCGGCAAGTGCCAATTCGGAGTCGGAGAATTAGAATTTCTTGGACACAGAATATCTTCTACAGGTATAACCCCCCTACCGGAGAAGATTGATGCCATACAAAATTTTCCAATTCCGGATTCGAGTAAAAAACTCCGCAGATTCCTCGGTATGATAAATTTCTACCGGAGATTCTTACCAGGAATGGCGCAACCCCTACAGCCATTAACTGACATACTCAAAAACCCTCGGAAATCCGTGGTTTTAAACGACAGTCAGAGGGAAGCGTTCGACAAAGCTAAAGCCGCGCTCGGCGAATTCACCACCCTAAATTTTTTGGACACCAGCCCAAAAACCAAAATTACGTTGACGACAGACGCATCCAATTCAGCGGTGGGTGCAGTGTTGGAACAAACTGTAGCAAAAAAAACTTCGCCTGTGGCATTTTTTTCGACCCAGCCGCCAACGGACTCGTGGAACGTTTCCACAGGCAATTGAAGGCATCTTTAAAAGCCACCGAAAAAAAAATCAAATGGAGTGAAGTTCTTCCAATCGTGTTACTTGGTATCCGTGCCACAATCAAGGAAGACATTGGACTAACACCATCCGAACTCGTATATGGAACCAACATAAGACTGCCTGGAGACTATTTTCTAAAGCTACTTGAGGCCAACCAACAACCGGAAATGGAACTGCATAACTTTGTAGACAAACTAAGAAGGACAATGATTGCAATACCATACCCCATACCGCAACATTACAGGAAGTCAAAAGAACAGGTTAGTCAAGATCTGTTAGAAACTCCTTATGTGTTCGTCAGAAACGACGCAGTTCGCAGGCCACTCACCTCACCGTATGACGGACCGTTCAAAGTAGTAAAACGCGAACCAAAATACTTCGTAATAAAAAAATGGTAAAAGAGATTCAGTCTCAATAGACAGATTAAAACCCTGGGATCTAAGTAGAGAGGAGCCATCCTTTCAGACCGTCGACGAAACTCAAGCCGAAGCACCGACACAAGAAGCGGAAGAACCAGTCAAAGTAACTCGAAAAGGCAGAAAAGTCCATTGGCTGAAAAATCTTCGGGAATACATCACATAAATTTTAGCCAATTCCTATCGACATATTTAAAACCTTAAATATATCTGGAAGGGGAGTATTGTGGCGGTTTAGACTTTGGCGAGAAAAAGTAACAAACTGACATTCACACACTTCGAATTTTTCAACCAATTCAATCATCCATCCATCAACAATTTTTCCGGAAGATTAGCTTTATCGCTTATTATCTGTATCGCTAATTATAGTTATCTTATATATAAAAATGAAACTATGTATGTGTGTATGTATGTATGGCGCCACCAATTTTGGAAAACTTCTCGACCGATTTGGTTGAAAATTTCACAGTTTATTCCCGCCACTCCGGAGCGTGTTTTAATATATGTTCCAGCCAAATCGGTCCAGTAGTTTTCGAGATATTGGGTTTTATGCGTTTTGACGCGGTATCGAACGTCAATCAAACAGGACGTTCACGTACTGCTGCGTATCTTATCTATCGTGTAGGTAGTCTGGTGATAAATGCAGTAGGCATGTGTTGCGGAAAATGCAAACTTTTTACGCACTTTGCAACATATCAAAGCCATTTTTTACTTATTTTTCTTCACGTCAATTAATTTTATTATTATAGGACGGTCGTGTCCCCTCCCCCCTCCTGCGTGGCTAAATAAATTAAAAAATCTAATTTTGTAATTTTTTGCACGTTAAATAAGAAGAAAAATGAAAATACTTTTAACAAAGTGCCAATAAATGTTGATATATCCATGGGCGTACCCAGGTTTTGAATTAGGGGAGGGGGGCAGATTAAAAAAAAGGTCTTGACTACCCAAAAATTTCCCTGAGAGCAAAAAAAAATAAAAAAAAGGTCTCGACTATCCAAAAATTTTCCTGCGACCGTAATTTAAATTTCATTTTACCAAAATAATTTATATTTATGTGTAAATTCGCTAATACGCATCTGTATTATTTTGAGTTAAGTTCAAATGGGGGGGGGGGGGGGGGGTAGCCGCGCCCCCTGCCCCCGCCTGGCTAATTAAGGGGGGGGGGGGGTAAAACATAATTTTTTTAATTTTTAAGGGTTTTTGCATTGAAATCCTTCTTTTTTTAAATTAGGAAGGGGGCAGCCGCGCCCCTTGCTTCCCCCTGGCTAATTAGGGGGGGGGGGCAGCCTCCCCTCGGGCTACGCCCATGATTATGATATTGTTTCTTAATTACATAAAAATAAAAAAAATTGCTTGAAGGGCCAGGGGGCCAAAGATTTTTTCCTTGGGGGGGCCATGGAGCCAGGTTTTCTCTCTTGGGTGGGCCTGGGCCTTGGACCCTCTTTAACTATTTGTTTAAAATTTTTAAAAATTTCAATAATCTGTTCCCCCCTCCCTAATTCAAAACCTGGGTACGCCCATGATATATATTCTGCTAATACACCCGGGTAAATGGCAAAACAACGTTTGATTTTTCGTTAAATAAACTATATGCGTATCCGTATCCGCCTTTTGTTATATTTTATCATAAAGACCAGGCGCAATATTTTTTTATGATTATGGTAAATATGACTTAGAAAAATATGCTTCATGAAAATTTAAATTCGAACATTATTGAGGTAAAATTTTGTGTTTTTAACCACCCTTAAAAATATCAATTATTTGTTATTTTTCGTTAAATAAACTATATGCGTATCCGTATCCGCCTTTTGTTTATATTTTATCATAAAGGCCAGGCGCGATATTTTTTTTTGATTATAGGTAAATATGACTTAAAAAAATTTGCTTCGTGAAAATTTAAATTCGAACATTATTGAGGTAAAATTTTGTGTTTTTAACCACCTTTAAAAATATCAATTATTGTTATTTTTCGTATAGTTGAGTTTTTAAAAAAAAATTTTGGTAGTTTTAAATTTTCTTATTTAAATTTTTTAATTTTTTTTAAATATTTTTAATATGATAAATGCAGTAGGCATGTGTTGCGGAAAATGAAAACTTTTTACGCACTATCAAAGCCATTTTTTGCTTCAATTATTATTATTATTATAGGACGGTCGTGTCCCCCCCCCCTCCTGCATGTCTAAATAAATTAAAAAATCTAATTTTGTAATTTTTTGCACGTTAAACAAGGAGAAAAATGAAAATACTTTTAACAAAGTGCCAATAAATGTTGATATATCCATGGGCGTAGCTAGGTTTTGAATTAGGGGGGGGGCAGATTAAAAAAAAGGTCTTGACTACCCAACAATTTTCCTGAGAGCAAAAAAAAAAAGGTCTCGACTATCCAAAAATTTTCATGCAACCGTAATTTAAATTTTATTTTACCAAAACAATTTTTTTTTAAACAAATAGTAGTTTATTCTAATAATCACATGGGTAAAATACATTGGTAAATAAAATATTAAAAAGAAAACGCGTTAAAATCTAATTGGATGGCATTGATCCGTGTATGGAAATCGTGTTAGATTTGACGATTTCCATAGTGACCTTTTATTTTTGTGTAAATTCGCTAATAAGCATCTGTATTAATTGGAGTTAAGTTCAAATAGGGGGGGGGGGGGGGGGGAGCAGCCGCGCCCCCTGCCCCGCCTGCCTAGCTAATTAGGGGGTGGGGCAAAACATAATTTTTTTTTAATTTTTAAGGGTTTTTGTATTGAAATCCTCGGCTCCCCCCCCCCCCCCTAATTTGCGAAACCAAATTTTTTTCAATGCAAAAACATTGAAAAATTATAAAAAATTTATGTTTTGCCCCCCTCTTATTGAACTTTTAAACGTTTTGCCCCCCCCCCCTAATCCAAAACCTGGCTACGCCCATGATTATAGGTAAATTTGACTTAAAAAAATTTGCTTCATGAAAATTTAAATTCGAACATTATTGAGGTAAAATTTTGTGTTTTTAACCACCCTTAAAGATATCAATTATTTGTTATTTTTCGTTAATAACCTATATGCGTATCCGTATCCGCCTTTCGTTTATATTTTATCATAAAGGCCAGGCGCGATATTTTTTTTTGATTATAGGTAAATTTGACTTAAAAAAAATTTGCTTCATGAAAATTTTAATTCGAACATTATTGAGGTAAAATTTTGTGTTTTTAACCACCCTTAAAAATATCAATTATTTGTTATTTTTCGTTAAATAAACTATATGCGTATCCGTATCCGCCTTTTGTTATATTTTATCATAAAGACCAGGCGCAATATTTTTTTATGATTATGGTAAATATGACTTAGAAAAATATGCTTCATGAAAATTTAAATTCGAACATTATTGAGGTAAAATTTTGTGTTTTTAACCACCCTTAAAAATATCAATTATTTGTTATTTTTCGTTAAATAAACTATATGCGTATCCGTATCCGCCTTTTGTTTATATTTTATCATAAAGGCCAGGCGCGATATTTTTTTTTGATTATAGGTAAATTTGACTTAAAAAAATTTGCTTCATGAAAATTTAAATTCGAACATTATTGAGGTAAAATTTTGTGTTTTTAACCACCCTTAAAAATATCAATTATTTGTTATTTTTCGTTTAGTTGAGTTTTTAAATTTTTTTTTGGTAGTTTTAAATTTTCTTATTTAAATTTTTTAATTTTTTTTAAAAATATTTTTAATATGGCAAAACAACGTTTGCCGGGTCAGCTAGTTCTTAATAAAAGTAGATAATACCAAAGAGAAATATTACAATACTTTTGTGCAATATTAGCTCATTGCCAATCAATTATTTACGTTATTTTAGTTTTCATATTAAACTCATTCAGATATTATATTAAATAATTATTATTTAAATCGTGATCTAAGCATCAATGCCTGTTATAGTTATAACTTGCAAGTAATGAGATGCCAACAATGCGTTTGCTTTGAATCTTCCACTGATTGTAATTGGGTAAAGTAAAGGCAATTGTTGTTTTTTGAATATAATAACTTCGCATATATTCTGTGGAATTACTATGGAAAATGATTCGGGACTTGAAAGAGAAACGAGCTCTGACTCCGAAATTACCTTGGAGGAAGTATTATTCAAAAACTTTAAGCAGAGTTTAGATAGCATTAAACAATTACTTCGCGAAATATCTAGTAAAGGTGAAATTCGAGAACTTATGAAGAGATATAAAGAAAATTCCGAGTAAATGCAAAAATCAATTTGCATTATAAGCTTGTTTTAATTATATTTTCTCTTTTGGTTGGAAAAACATTTAAGAGGTGTGCTTATATATTTAATTATTCGATCTACTAAATTAGGTTTCCTAGTAAACCTTCGGCGGAGTATAAAATTAAAAATTCCTTAAATTTAAAACATCAAAAAGCAACTTTATCTTCGTGTGAGGTAGGGAATGTAGGTATTATCTCAAATACAAAATTGCATGTGGGTAGTGGTGGGAAAAACCTTAGGTGGAAGGTCAGATTATGAGTTAAGGTTTTTTAAAACCTCGGGGTTTTAAAATACTCTGTAGAGGTTTTAATTTTACTTCATTATAACCAAAAGATAGAATGATTATTATTTATCGCTAAGAATTAGTTTATATATAATTGTATAGAGGTTAATATAAATTACATTGTTAAATCATCGTAAAAGGTATTCAAATATCTAAACTTCAATGTCTGTCGTGTATTCAAATTATATTGAGGGGTGGTAATACTATAACCCTAACCCAAAACCTTTTAGTTCAGCCTTGGATTTTGCATCCACCTAAGTGTTTTCCTAAATCCCAACCTAAAACTATGGGTAAGATTCAAACTCTGCTTAAAACCTTAGGTCGGAAGGAATCCCAAACCCCATTTTTAAGGTTGGGTCAGGTCACCTTGGGGTTTGCATACATAGTTATTGTATCAAAATATTGTGACAAAAGTACGGTCGCTAAGCATTTTTTTACCATTTGTTTAAATTCTAAAAAAATAAAAAAAAAATAGTATTTTAAAATCAATATATAAAAAAGTTTAATTTCATAATCTCTCCTATCATTATTATAAATGCAAATGTTACATTGAGTAGCGCCATATGTAAAACATTTTATCATATAAATTAAAACCTTTTATAGGTGGCGCTAAGTTGAATAAGATATTTAAATTTATAATGATGTTACAAGAGAATAATGATTTGAAATTAAATTTTTAGATTTTAAAAATTTTAAAATACCTTTTTTTAATTTAAACAAATAATAATTTTTAATATAATAAAAAAATGCTTAGCGATTATACTTCTGTTACATTATTTTGATATAGACTATAACATATGTTTGCAAACCCCATCATGGCCTGCCCCAACCTTAAGGATGGGGTTTGCAATTCATTCTGACCTAAGCCAAAATTTTAGGTTGAGATTTTGGGGAAACCCTTAGGTGGATGCAAAATCCAAGGCTGACCTAAAAGGATTTGGGCTAGGGTATTTTAAAACCCCGAGATTTTAAAAAACATCAACTCCAGCCCTCAGGCTTAGGCATATGAAACCCCGGGTTTTCCCACCACTCAATGTAGGCATCTTTTCTAATAAATCGCCATATAAGGGCTGACTTACTCATGTGGATGTGCTCATAAAACTATATAAATTTCTAAGTGAAGATAACCGAATTGTCTCATTATATATGAAAGTGTACTTTATTTATCAGGCAAAAGATCACAATGGAAATCGTTAAATTCAACACGATTTCCATACACGGAATCATTGCCATCCGTTTAATTTTAACGCGTTTTTATAGCCTTTTAGTCGTGAATGTAATTTTTTATACCATTTTAATAAATTTATATTTTCACATTAGTAAAAACAAAATTAATAAAATTAGATTAATTTTTTCAACCAATTGACACTTTGCAATATTTTTATTTAGATTTATAACCAATAATAAGGAATTAACAGTTAATACCTTATTTGTTATGTATGTTTGTTTTTTAGTAATGAAGGATGCGGTGATGTAGTTGATCAAAAAAAAGTTGAGTTTATTCGTAATCTGCGAGGATTTTTAAAGATCGTTTACGAGAAAAAAGAATTACCGGAAGAATTTTTTGAAATTCAAGCTGATGTTTTAGAAATTTTAAATGATTACATGTCATAAATAATGTTTATTTCACGCACAATATAAATGATTTTATATAGTTTTCAGCTATGTATAACTTATTTATTTTAAACTTTCCCCCTATTTAAAATAAAGTTGCAGAATATATATGAATACACTTTTAGATATTATAAGCAATTTTTTATTAAATATTTCCATTTCATTTTTCGAGCTCTTATATAAGAGTTGTAACTTTTCTACTTATCATAATTGCCTTCATAATAATCAGATTCTTGCACAGCTTCTGCCTTTCTAATTTTCTGACTGTTTTGCGAAGTATTTTTTGGTGGAGCCGTCACAGTCTTAACTTTAAATGAGCCTCTGCTAGCTGTTGCACTATTCCCAGCACTCGATCTTTTAGTGGGTGCATATACGGGAAGTTCTTCATCATCTACTATATCCATGGGAGGCAATGAATCGTACAGCGCTTTGAGTGACATATACTCAGGGTCAGCATCTTGGTCAGAGGCATATTTTACGTAACCATCCGAAACAACACTACCATATTTGGGAGCCCAAGGGAGAAGCGCTTTTTTCCGTGCCTCCTCTTCTTCTGTTCGACTTATGTAACAGCATAAGAGCATCCCTAGTAACGTTGAAACTAATAAGGCTATGGCCAAAACTTTTAACTTCGACGTTTGAAGTAGGTTTTCTTCGACAATAACTCCTTGGACAGGAGTCATAGTTATTATCGTGCTATTCGCGGCCATTAAGTTTTTCCCCGACTTGGACAATGTTGTGCCGTTCAGAACGTTGTTGGTCAATGTGTTACTAATATTAATGGTTGTCTGTTTATAACCAGTAGTCGTCATTTTCGTTAATTTATCTGTAACTGAATTAATTTTAAGTGTCTTTAAAAGATCCTCAAAATCTTCATATATTTTTTGACAATTACCCTTAAAACAAAATTTCTCCTCAGAGTTGTTCACCAAAGATTCCATTGATTCCGAACATGAAGCGCCGTTTGGAATATGATATTTCAACGGTTTATGCTTATAATTTAACTTAGAAACGGGAAGGCAATGGCCCATGCATTGATCAGCACTGTAATAATTCCGGCCGGATAAATAAGGGAACATATCCATTTGCTTGCGACAATATTGTTTGTGAAACTTTTCCAACGATTGTCGGTGCTTACATGGCTATTAATTAAAGAAAATTATCTCGTGGTCAGATTATTATTGTAAAGGTTGTAGAGGTGCGACTTAAGGTCATACTAATATAGATAAACGCAACCGAATTTTGTGAAATACCAACTTACCCGCTGTTTAATAATTTATCGTTATTGCTATTTACACCTATTTAAGCATATCTTAGCCGTTCTAGTTGTAAAAGTAATTTTCATAGATACACATTGAATATGCTACTAACTACATTAAATTGATTGGCCTACATTTTATACTGCAATAAACTAAATGAGAGTTAGTTGATTATCAGGTAAAACTATAATTTTCGATTAACTAGATTAAGATAAATAATTATAATAAGATTTGAATATAAATGCATATATTTAATCTATGATATAAGATATACCACTTACACGGTCAACTTTAAAACATCTGATGGGATGCAACTGATATGGAGGATTGGTAGGCTGTAAGCCATTGCAAATTTGCCCATTAAAGTTCGGATGAGGGTTTGAGCAAGTGCGGGCCCAGTAAATTAAGGCTGATGAGGGTTGTGCTTGAGACTTGATACAACCCTCTTCGCATGTTGTATAAGGGAACCATTCTGACCACATACCGTTTAGCGGAATGGGATTTACTTTGAAATCATTTGGCTGAATCCACCCTTTGCATACACCACCTACACACCATTTCTCATCGCCACAATAACTCTGTTCAAGTGCTGACCCTATGTATGCTATTTTTTCCACAAAATCTGAAGATGTGCTATTACCGATATCATTGAAATTGATAGGTGGCTTATAGCATGCTAAGTCTTTGCAAGCATTATTAATTTCCGATCTTATGTAGTAAGAAAGTGGGCCATGAACCATTTGACACTGCTGATCGAGAGATATATTTATACCAGGGGCTGGTTGCTCCATTAAATTTATGGTTTTAAAATCGGATGATTCGCTGGTCCTTGAATTATCCTTAAGACATCGTTTTGTGGGAATCGTTTTTTCCAACGCTCTTTTACTGCATGGCGACCAATAGTCTATGGATTTTGGCGGCGTGCGCCGCATTATATAAGCCTTTTTCATACATTCTGGGTTTAGGTTAGCCATGTCATCATCATGAGTCATGCCTAAGCTTAAATGGATGGTATAAATTTTAAAACTTTACACCTAACAATATAAACTATGATACCTACTGCATTTAATTACTACCTATGGCCGAGTTCGTGTGCTATAATGTTGAATGCCTCATATCCTTTTGAAGCTGTGCTCTCTATAACCGTGCATGAATATGTTTGATCACACATAGAGTTTGTCCTCGTTCCTCCGCTGATTGCCTTAGTGGAGGTGCTCCATAAATCTAAACTAATTCGATTATGTTAGGGCCACAATTGTGACTAAAAAATTAATAAAAAAAATACACACGATTTTCTTAATCTTTAAATGTTCCTAACCCTGTGTATAAGATAGCATGGTCCCAGTATTTGTTACCAGTCGAATTCGGTTTTGGGTTCTTTAATGTTAGTTGATATTTGCAAAAGTTAGCCAGGTATGCATCCCACTCTCCTGTTGATAACATTGAGGCTGGTTGCTTAGACATTAGGTAAATTTTAGAGATAGATAGCCTTATACCTTGGCCTAAACTTTCGTGCATAAATATCGATTGTACCATGCTCATAGTTGCTATTATAAATTGGGTTGCCAACTCTCTGTCTCCTTTGAATCGTTTGTCGTTGAATTTGTAAGAATCCATAAAAATTCCTAGCTCTATGTTATAAGGGGATTTGATGTAAGAAAATCTTGAACCACTCGAGTTTGATGGAACAAGGTTGTTCATACAAATAGAGCCATTGAAAATCTAATTAAGATTAGATTATTAACACTATTGCTTATTATATTTTTTTAATAGGCCTTAAATATTAGTGAAAGATAGAATATAAATGAGAAAATAATTTTGTTTTTAAACTTTATGATATCCATTAATTTGGATGTAATTATCTGATACTTTAAAAATCAATTCCTAATTTTTTAATTAGTAGGATAAAGTCATAACCTTAGACTAGTATTAATTTATATATAATTTTATTATACTTTTCAAAAAATTTCCATTTGAATGTTGATGTAAAGCGAATCAGTATGTTATAGATAGAATATTAGAATAATGGAAACAAAGTCTGAAACACTTGATATAAATACTATTTAATAAATGTTTTAACTAATTCATAACATTAGCGGAACACAGCTTTTCATATTTCAGGGACATCGTTATTTTTATGGTAAGAATCATCTTTCAGAAGTAACAATGTAAGCTATTTAAATTTACTAAGTTATCTCACTCTATTAAAATGATAATTCGTTATCAACTTACAAAAGCATTACTTTTGGTGTGTTTTTGTTACCTTAACTTTTATCCTGCCCTATTCTGACTTATTATACAGCATGTGATCGTATTTACCATTTAATATGGTGTTATAAAACATTGTAAACACAATGGTTTAAATTTGCAAGCGAAACCTATCTTTAATTGTCATATATACATGAATCTAGTTTTTCCCTACCCCCTCCTTTTATTTGCCGTTCTTTTTATCCCATGATGATGCTAGCTTAACAAAATGCCAAAGATTCCTGCGGGAGAAATAAATTCTCTCTTTATATACGGATACGAACACTACCTACGACGGTCCCAAGTCCGTGTGCAAAAAGTGGAGGGTTGGCGTCAGGTCGGAAACCGGCTATAAAAACCAACTCCAAAATTATGATAGTTTCAAGCAAGATTTTACAAGAAAAGGCTAGGGCGTCCTCCACAAACGACGCGCACTGCATCACTGCCCAACTCACAACGAAGGCGGTTAAGGAAATTAGTTGTTGAAAGAATGCGAATAACGTGTTGGAATGTGGGAACGTTGACGGGGAAGAGCATCGAGGTTGCACAAATGCTAAAAAGAAGAAAGGTACACATCGCCTGCCTACAAGAGACGAGGTTAAACGGAACGAAAGCTCGGGAATTAGGAGAAGGATACAAGCTTTTCTACAGTGGGTCACCAAATCGTAGAAACGGGGTCGGTATCGTTCTTAGTGAATCGTTCAAGGACAAGGTGGTGGAAGTCAAGCGTTGTTCCGACAGGCTAATGTGGGTGAAGATTGCAGATCAAGGGGGCCTTCTAACCGTTATGTGCGCGTATGCTCCCCAAATTGGGTGTATGGAATCAGAGAAAGACATATTCTTCGATTCATTGGAAAAAGAAATACAAGGAATCCGACCCGAAGAAAGGCTAATTATTGGGGCCGATTTCAACGCTCACGTAGGGAAAGATCGTCTCGGGTATGAACGTAATCATGGAGGCTATGGGCATGGTCTGAAGAACAAAGAAGGGGAAAAACTTCTCCAATTATCCCAAGCATATGACATGGCGATCGTTAACACCTATTTTCAAAAACGAGAAGATCATATTGTGACCTATAGAAGTGGGAAGCATTTTAGTCAAATTGACTATTTGCTTATACGGCGAAAGGACTTATGGAGTATCAAGGATTGCAAAGTAATACCGGGAGAAGAAATCGCCAGGCAACATCGTCCCCTTGTTATGGATCTTGATAGAAGAGTATTTACCGAAAGAAGAAAGGTCTATGAACCTCGAATTCGATATGAAAGGCTGAACGATACGTCGACAAGATCATCAAAAAGCCTCCTCACTTATGAGTGCAAGGAAGTTGCAAAGAGACGTAGACGACGATTGGGAGACGCTATCTAAGGACCTTAAGGAAACAGCGATTCATGTTCTAGGACAGACCAAAGGAGGCAAAGCTATGAATAGGGAACTATGGTGGTGGGATAAATCGGTTAAGGATTTCATCGAAAGAAAGAAAAATCTATATAGACGGTGGCATAAATCAAAAAAGTCGGAGGATTATCAAGAGTATAGGGACGCAAAGAGGGCCGCAAAAAAGGCCGTTGCAATAGCGAAGAATGCCGCCTACACCGAGATGGCAAACAAACTGGATCATAAAGGGGGCGATAGGCTTATGTACAAATTGGCCAAGCTAAGGGAGAAGAAAAGTCGCGATGTCGGAGTTCTTAAAATAGTCAAAAACGAGAAGGGTCAAACCTTAAAGAAGTGATGGAAAGGTGGAAAGGATATTTTAAGAAACTTATGAATATTGCAAATGACAAGGATTCCCTTCCCAAAATTGAGCCGAATATAGGTTTGGTCGAACTCTTTCAGGAGGATGAAGTTAGGACACAAATGAACAAGATGCAAAAAGGAAAAGCAAATGGCCCAGATGGAATCCCTATAGAAGCATTGCTCGGATGTCGTGAAGAAGGAGTCACCACCATGACGAACCTTCTTAACAAGATATTGGTAGAAGAGCGAATTCCTAATCAATGGAGAGCAAGCACGATTATACCTTTATTTAAAGGCAAAGGAGACCCGCAAGACTGTGGCAATTACAGAGGTATCAAGCTAACTTGCCACTCCTTGAAGCTTATGGAAAGGATCTTAGTAACAAGGCTGAAAAACGAGGTGGAAATATCGACGAATCAATTCGGATTTGTGGCCGGCAAATCCACAATCGACCCAATCTTCGCACTAAGACAAATAATGGATAAGTATGGTGAAAAGAGGAAAGACCAACATATTGTCTTTATCGACTTGGAGAAAGTTTATGACACGGTCCCCCGCGATTTAATATGGTGGTGCCTGAGAAAACAAAATATTCCTGACGCATATACGGCTTATGAAAAATATTTATGAAGCCTCAAACTCTTGCGTTAGGACGACAGTTGGAGACTCTAAATCTTTTCGGGTTAAAAGTGGATTACATCAAGGATCTGCTTTAAGTCCCTTTTTATTTAATATAATTAGAGACACGATAACGAGGGACATTCAAAAGCCATCGCCATGGTGTATGCTATATGCCGATGATATAGTACTATGCGAGGAAACAAGGGAGAAAGTATTCGAAGAAGCCGAAAGGTGGTCGAAGCGCTTAGCTGGATATGGTTTAAAGGTCAACGATCGAAAAACGGTATACATGGAAATGATAGGTACAAGCACCTCATCGCTGGATGACCATCTAAAGTACCCCAAAGTAGACAGGTTTACATACCTCGGCTCGATGCTACATCAAGAAAGAGGTTGCACAACAGAAGTCAATGCCCGGATCCAAAAAGGATGGCTTAAATGGCGAAGTATATCCGGTGTAATGTGGGACAAGAAAATGCCAATATGGTTGAAGAGCAAAGCTTACAAATCCATCGTAAGACCGGTGTTACTATATGGAAGTGAAACATGGGCACTAAACACCACGGAAGGCAAGCTATTACAAGCCACAGAGATGAGAATGATACGGTGGAGCTTGGGGTATACTAAGCTCGACCATATGACGAATGACTTTCTCATGACAAAAATGGGTATTTAACCTATGGCGGACATGATTAACGAAAATCGGCTAAGGTGGTATGGGCATATACTAAGAAGGGACACGGATGACGTAAATCGAAAAGTACTGGACATGGAGGTACCGGGGAAGAGAGGAAGAGGCCGACCCCGTGCAACGTGGAAAGGGCAAGTCGATAAAGTTATGAAAACTAAAGAGATTAGTCAAGACATGGCACTCACCCGGTCAAGATGGAAGAAGCTTATCAAAACAAACCCCACGAATCTGGGACCCAATAACTGATAAAGAAGAAGAAGAAGAAGGTATACGGATACGATTGTTGGATGATATTTGAATTTATGTATTCTATGATGACAATTAGAAACAGATTTTTTAAAGAAATAAAAGCTAATATAGATACTATAATAATAAACTTATACACTTTCATCGGGTAAAATTATTAAAGCAATTTATATACTCTTATCACACTATTTCTTTATAATTTTAGCTTGATCAAGCTTTAAAGGTGTGGCTATAAAAATTATGAGCAAACAAAAAAAACCGATTAGGCTAGTAAAGATTTTAACTAAATCGAATGTTCTATTGCAACATGCACGAACACAACAAAGTACACCACATAATTAGGGCTGCACCGATATTGGTATCGGTATCGGTACCGATATTACGATTTTTAACGATATCGGTATCGATACCGATATTAATCGTACCGATACCGATACTTGAAACTTTTTTTACAAATATTATATTTGTTAGAGCTGTATATCTATATACTTTTTAAATTAAATTTTACTTAATTGCTCTTAAATCTAATTTATTTTTTCATTGATTCATTCATCCAAATTTCGACCGCTACTTATTTATATTATTATGTAAGTTAGTTTCGTATTTACAATTTATAATATAATGTATTTTTATATTATATATTGTATATACGATTTTTAATATATATAATACTAGCTGTGCCCGGCCAAGCGTTGCTTTGGCTCAGTCCTTAAGTGGTTAATTAAGTATAAGCTATTAATAAGACTTATCTAAAATGGGGTCATATATGAAATAATTTATAATGTGAAAGGTCCGAATGATTTTATGAATCCACTATTTTTAGTATATATTTATATAATAAGACAAACCAAATGCAAATTCTGTTTTAGTCATCAAATCCGACTAAAATTAAATGTTTTTGAAAAAATAGCTTATTAATGCTGTTACTTATTATACAATAACACCATTATTTTATTTTTCTAGTTAGCTGATTTATTTGAAATACAATTTTCTTTAATATAATAAAATAATTAATTGAAGGATGGATAATTATTAAAAATATGCTTCTATGATCGACCACGTGATAATAATGACAAATGCATAATTTAAATTTTATTTATTTAATTTAAATAGTCTGTTAAACCCATGGGCGTAGCCAGCTTTCGGATTAGGGGGAGCGAGCAAAAAAAAAAGGTCTCAAGTATCCAAATCCAAAGATTTTCCTAAGAGCAAAAAAAAAAAGTCTCGACTATCCAGAGGGGGGGGGGCAGAGCAAAATTAGGGGGGAGCAGAGCAAAATTAGGGTGGGGCAGAGCAAAATTAGGGGGGAGCAAAACATAATTTTTTTTAATTCTTTAGGGTTTTTGTATTGAAATTTTTTTTTAAATTAGGGGGGAGCAGTCGCTCCCCCCTGCTCTTCCCTGGCTACGCCCATGGTTAAACCCCAATAATTTTAACCGTAAACTGTAACATTTTTATTATACTTTTAAATATCTAATTCGAGAAAACTTCAGCTTTGTATGTATGACGTCATTATTGTATATGCTGCTATAAATGAAACTGGACGGGAAATGTTAAAACAAAAAGGTATTTTAGGAATCTGAAAAAGCTATTTTACCCCTGGCCTATCTGGGCATCTACGGCTAAATTTTCGCTCGAATCGGATCTAAAGTTTCAGAATTTAGCCCTTTTTTAAAACCAAAAGGCCGAGAAATGTCCGATATTTTTAAAACTAAAAGGAATTTTAGCAATCTGAAAAAGCTATTTTACACCTGGCAGCCCTGAGAACCAACGGGTAAAGTTTCGCGCGAATCGGGCCGGTAGTTTCAGAATTTTTTCTCATTTAAATATCTCATTTAATAAAAATTAATGATAGATAAATAATGACATTTATATATAAATAGCATTTACTCAGAATAATCAACGTTGGACTATTTTATATTACATTTAAATTATATATACTTTCATCTTTCGCATTTAAAATATCTCATTTAATGATAATGAGAAAAATTCATCTTCTTCACCAATATATTTTCTCAAATAATCTATAATTTTATTTATTTCAGGTTAATTCATAAATTTTATGTTGTCATTGTTAAGAAAAGATGACGTTTAAGAAATTTAATTCATAAATTTTATGTTGTCTTGTCACCGTTAAGAAAAGATGACGTTTAAGAAATTTAATTCATAAATTTTATGTTGTCACTGTTAAGAAAAGATTACGTTTTACAAACTACTATAAGTGATACACTTTTACTACAGAACTGTCTGTATATTCAAATTTTCAACGAACGCGAGGAGGGGCGTTTGATTGACATTTTATTGAACGTCAAAACGCATAAAACCCAATATATCGAAAACTAAAGGGAATTTTAGGATTCTAAAAAAGCTATTTTACCCCTGGCCGCCCTGGGAACCTAGGGGTAAATTTTCGCGCGAATCGGACCGGTAGTTTCAGAATTTAGCTCCATATATATATATATATATACATACATATATACATACACTTTACTTTATATATATAGATTTATCAACAAAGCATTTAAAATATTTTAAATTAGAATAACATTCTATGTTGTGTATTATTAATTCAAATGGCCTTTCGTTTACTTTATTTAAATTTAAAATTAAATTATATTTAGGTCTAAAAGCAAGTCATTAATTTGGAATTATTTTAAATAAAGCATTATAAATATTAACAAGTCTAATTTTTATAAGATGTAAAATATCGGTAGTATCGGTATCGGTTAAAAATTTGATATCGATGCAGCCCTACACATAATCTATAAATATTTTGCTCTCCGCCCTGTAAAATGAAAGATGGTTTAATAATATGTAGTTGAAAATAAATTTAGTTAAAGTCCTACAATTATAATATAGTAATATAAAAAGGTGTTAATAAGTGATATGTCTTCATATTTCTCTTTTAAAAGAGTCCAAAAATCCAAAAATGATGCAAAATTAAATTTTTGATAATTTGATAAGAAGCCGATATATATTTAAAAAGAGGGGATCGTCTGCCTTTATTTTTAAAATCTCACGTCATTTTTCCATAAGAGTTAGAAGAGAAAACTTTAAGTATAAAGTTACTTGGTTGCACAAGTGCCTTATATTTTTTAAGCTTGCTATCTTCGCAGAGGGTCATGGGGTATAATTAAAATATGAGGTTGAGAACAAGTCGATGCATGTTAAGTCTCAAAGAGGTTTTTTTCCCATGGGACGATTAAAGCAACGGCAGGAGACATTCGACCTTCAAGGAAAAAGTCTCTTCTTCTTCTTTATCAGTTATTTGGTCCCACAGTCGTGAGGTTTGTTTTGATGAGTCTCTTCCATCTTGACCGGGTGAGTGCCATATCTTGACTAATCTCTTTTGTTTTCATTACTTTATCCACTTGCCCTTTCCACGTGACACGGGGTCGTCCTCTTCCTCTCTTGCCCGCTACCTCCATGTCCAGTACTTTTCGATTTATGTCATTCGTGTCTCTTCTTAGTATATGCCCATACCAAATCGGCTAAGGTCCAACGGTTCAATTATGGACGGAATATGAAAGGAATACATACCACTAGCATTTTTTATTATAATGTGTCCCATTTAAAATTAGAATGGCATGTTTCATTTGTATTTATGACTCCTCTTCTAAATACTGTTATGTTTATTGTAATTTAAAATATATTTTGAGATTTTATAAAAGCCTACCTTTTTGATTATTTTTAAAGGATTCTATTTAATATTGTCTTTATAAAAAATAGAAAAGATTTATATATTTTTACAAATTTTGTTGATGGAAAGTTAAAAGAAATTTATAGTGATATTAAAATAGCAGTTGACAAAAATTTTATGATTGATATTTACATTATCATGTGTATATCTTATAGCAAGTAAATACGGGTTTTAATCCTATTTAATTCAAAATAAAGCAGTATTTTTTTACTGACTAATTTATTCCTTGAGAAAATGTATAAACATAAAAATAACCTAATTTGTCCAAACATTAGTTAAAAATAAAAAATATAGTCTAAATATAGACTTTAAGGGCTCAAGTTAAGCCTATCTAAAATTTTAAAACACTAGTAAGAGTATAGAGAGTTAAACTAATAGGTCATATTGATTAATTAAAATGAGTTAAATGGGATAAGTTCAACGAAAAATCAATTAAGCGTAGAAACTTTGCTTAGAATGTCAATTAGTTAATGTCGTGTCCGGTTGTGGTCCGCAAGCTAGATGCTCTGATGATGAAAGGGATTATTTTGTGGAAGTAGACGAAATGGTTATGATACTTAGAGTCGAGATAATTATAATTTGAGCGGATATGAACGGTTACATTGACAATACAAGAGAAGGATTTGAACGGAACCTTGGTGGAAATGGATAAGGGTTCAGAAAGGATGAAAACGAAGAGGTATTGAAAATTGCTGTGGTATTATTACAAATACTTTCCTCATAAATTATATAAATTTCCTAATAACGTACAATGTGGGAATTGGTCTCTCACGTATATTGCTTCCTCTTAATAGCAAAATAAGTACAAAATGTCCGCCATTTTAAGGTTATACTAGGTAAGACTATTGCACCCCAGCACAGACCTGTTGTGATGGACTATGTCATCTCCAGGACAGGCCGAATAGACTGAATGGGAAAAACAATGGTTCCGGCTTCAAAACTTGAAAGATGTTTACAACGATCAAATAACTAAACGGTTGCAGGACGATCATCAGAATGCTAGTGGAACAACATTACCAACTCGGTCTGATCAGTGACAAAATTTGTTCTAAGGGACGGTAAACCAGGTATAGACGTGCAACGCCTAGTCGAGCTAAAAAGAAAATTTAATAATCTAGGTAACAGAAATGAAGAATTTTGCCATATGTGAAAGCTAAAAAGTAGCATAATGTTGTGTATTCGAAAATTTAAACTCCAAGTTAAATATTAAATTGGGGGAAGTTCCACAAAATTGCAAGGACCAGGACAAGGAACTCAAAGTATGTGGTAAACGTAACCATAAAGACCAAGAAAGGCAACACTCTAACTCCGGACCATCAAATGGTAGACGGTTGGGAAGAATAACTCTAAATTGTTATTAAATAATAAGAATGGGGTTTCGAACCGTTGATAAAGAGAACTTAAAATTTGGCCCAGTTAGTAGTGATAGAACAAAAGTTTATTAGATGTTTTAAAAGATGATCATGGATAGAGCGATGGGACATGATAATATACCTATGAAAGGTTGTTAAATGCTAGTGTTTATCAAAATACTTGAAAACTGTAAGATACCTGATGAGTGGAGGGAAAGATTCTAACAATCTATAAAACGAAGGGAGATGTAAAAGAGTTATATGACTAGGGGGGGGGGGGGGGTTGGGGGGAGTTAACGAATCATGCAATGTGTGGGAAAAGGCCATTGAAGCTAGACTACCTTTTAATAAATGAACGACAATTTGGGTTCATGCCTAGAAAGTCAACTTCAGATGCAATACATGGTCCCAAACGACAAATGGGATCATATAAGAAAAAACAGAAGGATCTTCATGGGTGTGTCACAGATCTTGAGAAAGCTTTCGATAAAGGTCCAAGACAATTGCTAAGAGATGAATTGAGTTCCAATCGTGTACCCGACGCTTAAAGGATATGTATAATAAACTAAAAACCAAAATATGGACATCCATGGATAAGAGATTTAGTGTAAATGTCGGTGTGTCAAGAATCGGCACCAAGTCCATTGCTATTCTTAACAATGATGGATTGAACATCTTATGACTAAAACGTGAATCACTTTGGGGAATGTTTTATGCAGATGATATGGCTTTGTGCTCGTGTTCAAATGGGAGGGGGGGGGGGTTAGCAATGGGGAAAATGTGGATGATCGAATTAAAAGGAATGGCCTTAGGGTCAACGGGGATTAAACTGCACACATATGCTTGGAGCCCCGAAACGAATACAAAGAAAATCTGCAAATAGTTTTCTGGTGTTTCAGCAGTAAAAAGGAACACAAATATCTTGGTTCCAGGTAAGAATTGGCGTCTGGAAAGCGAAATTAAGGAAAGAATAAGGGCAGACTGTCTAAAATTCAGGGAGTTGAGTGGGATATTAGGTGACTAACACTTACCACTCAAATTGAAAGGCCGATTATATAACACCATTAATGTACCCAGGGTAATGTGTGGAGCAAAGACATGGACAATTAAGGCAAATGAAGGCCAAAGTTGGCTATAATGGAGATGCTAGGTAAGATATATCTTGTGAATAAGCAAAAAGGAAGATAAAAGAAATAAAAAGAAATAAATTAAATGTAGTTCCAATTCAAAGAAAGTTGGTTGAGATAGTTTGGCCGATTTGGAGAGACAAGAGGATAGTCACATGGCAAATCACATCAAGAGGGGGTAAGCGAAGGAGAGGGAGACCTAAGCTGTCATGGAAACATAAAATAAAATTTCGACTAGAAAAGATATGAGCTAAAGCGAAACTGGTGTTAGTGCAGGAATACATAGAAATGAAAAAGCTGGCCACCAAGTGGGATAATCAGCTATAAGAAAGAAAGGAGAATGGCCTAACTGTTCATTTACCTCTAAATAAGGAAAAAAATTTCAAAGATATTTGTGGATTCTTGAATTGCAAGAAAAGTCAAAGCAAAGTTTTTTTTTGAATCATAAATTTTTAACATGATACTAATATAAACAAATATAGTAAATATTATCAATTGGATGACAACATTAATTCAAGAATTTCTGTATTTATAATAAATTGATGTAAATTCTTTTTAGTTAAATACTGTTTGGGAATAACTGGTAATAGATGGATTTGTAAATAATATATTGGAGTCTTTTATTTTCTGATAGATTTTAACAAGCTATATAGTTATTATTAAGTTATTATTAGTTTTTAAATAAATTTAATACAGAAATTATTTTGACTATTTAATCACTATTATCATTTACCAGAAGGCAGATAAAATTATAAAAGGTGCCAGAATAGAATTATCGCTCTAATATTACTTGTCTTGTTAGATAAATTTTGCTTGAAGTTTAGGAAAAAATAAATTAAGAGGGTGGTGTGCCTATGTTTGATAAACCCTCCAGCAAGTTTTTCCTTGTGTGACAACATCAATTTTTTTTGAAAAATCAGTTTTGGGAATTATAAAATAACTAAGTTTTAATTTAATAAATTGAAAAAAGATTGCAGGTAAATATAAAAATGATTGTTTTATATATTGACAATTATTTTTTATTAATCGTTTATAATCTTTCTATTTATAAACATATATTATTTTTAAACAAATTTAACCTAAGATATGTACACACATTTTAAACTATTTATTGATTAATTTTATTAAGCTTAAAAACTTGTCGAAGTAAAAAGTTTTATATGAGTAGTATGCAATTTAAATATGCAGATTCATTAAATTTTTTTAATTTCGAATATTTGTGTCCAATTTTATTAATATTTTAATTATTTCTCACATTCTCTGTCTTCAATTTTTTAGTTCTATAATATATCCATAGTAAAAAAGCTAGTATTTTTAGCCCTTGTAAATTAACAGAATATTATTTAAAAACTGGAACATATAAAATATATTATATATTCATATACTTTGTATTTTATTATTCACAAGTTAAAAAGGTTATGTGCTTTTATCATGTTTTTTAAACAATTTTCACAAAATTTGTATCACAAATTATAATCTGGCTTAAAATTATTATTTATGGGACTTTATTAATGACAATTCAATTTTATAAGTATTACTAGTGTTTTTTATAACAATCAAATTATAAATAGAATGGTCTTCTGAAATTAAATACATATTAATAGCAAGTTAATCTACTATTATTTATAAATAGCTTAAATTTATTATAAATTTAATTTTAATCAAAAACATTTATTGGTATGAAGGAGTAAAAATTATTCATGATTTTTTAAATATATATATATAAAATACTTAGTGATAAAGTTTAACACATTATTTATCGTATAACTATTTTAAGCAAATTTACCTTTATTTTTTATTGTAAAATCATCTTTAACACTCCGTTGGCTAGGTGGGGTCTCACAGACCCCAAGCGGTTTATAAATGTTGTACAAATTAAGTTAGTGATTGTTATAATTTCATTTTTTCAGTAGCTTAATAAAATTTATCCTAGAATATCTCTGCAAATTTTGGCTTGTTTTTATCCAGTAGTTTTTAAGATACGGCGTGTTTTAGATGCCCGGGGTCGTCCAGGACCCCACGTTCCACAATAGGAAAAAAAAAATTTTTTCCAAAATTTTTTTTTTAAATATAATATTAAAAAGCATTATTATAAACCTATTTGTGAAAAAAAATTTTATAAACATTTTATTTTCTTTGAGATATTTACATTTTAAACTCAGATTTTAACATGTTTATTTTTCCTCGTGGTATTTCAATGTGCTAATTTGTGTAAATTTTCCTGTGCACTTAGATATTTCAACATGTCTAACATTAAAAAGTGCTATATATATATTATTTTTTGTCTGAATATGGTATATAAATATAAAAATATAACATTTTATCATGTTGTCATAAATAAATAATCATATATTAGTTTAAGGAGTTTATACCTATAGTAATTATTATTGTAGCTTAGGATTAAATAGACTAAAAGATCATAAATAATAAATGTCTGTTTATAAAGTAACTGAATTAAACTTTCCAAATCATATTTGATATTTCATATGTGTATGAAGTGTCATTTTATGAAAAATTGACTGTTTTTATAGCCCTACATAATGTTTGTTTTAAGATACTACATGAAGATTAATTTCATATTCTCAAATTTAACCTTCTAAGATTTATTTCTATTGTAAAAATATAAAACTAGTTGAAAAATTATTTAAAAAATGTATCAATAAGAATAGAAAACTTTCTGTTTCAAAAAAAAGGGTCAAAATTTGCTTTAGTTTAGACAACTCTATTTTTTATTTTTAGGTTTTTTTTTAAGCCAAATGTAAAAAATCATAAACTTTTATTACCAATGTTCATTTATAAACTAACTTTTTTACACTTTATCTTTTCAAACTAAAAAATTTTTTAATTTTAAACTAACAAAACATGTAGGAAATCTCATTTTTTACACAAAATTCACTATTTTTAAAGCCTCATAAAATTTTTGTTTTAAGATTTTACAATTAGATTTTTTTCCTATTCTTAATTCTAACCTTCTATAATGAATTTCTATTAAAAAAAATTTAATTGAAGTCCAAAAATTAGAAAAATAATGGCTTAGAACAGTAGTAACTTTTTGCCCTAAAAAAACGTAGGGCCAAAAATTCCCTAAGTTTGGACATCTCTATTATTTTTGTTTTTAGGTTTTTTTATGCCAAATTTTTTATAGTTTTAGCTCCAACCTTATTTTATATGATCTTATAAATTAAATTATGGAATTGGAGAAAAAAAATTTGTTATGACTAAATATAGTCACATAGGGGGAAATTTTGGGGGTTGCACTAATTGTAATTATAAAATTATAATCCCTTGTTCAAATACCCAAAGTAATATATCAATTTACAGATAAGAGTTGTAGTATTATGCTTTTAAAATTTGAAAAGTTTATATTACAATACAACCAAGTTATAGCTATTTAAAAGTTTGGGGCTTTTAAGACCCCCTTTACCATCCGTGTTAGGATTTTAGCCTGGCCAACGGAGTGTTAAAAATAAAAATACTTTATAAATAAATATATATTTTCTCTTTATTTTTATTAGTTAATAAACATCAACAAATGTTTTTTGACCAATGTTTAAAAATACAATATCAATTTCTATACACTTTCAAATTTAAATTATTTCATTTCTATTTAATTTGTTCAAGATTTCACTAGCCGTCGTCCATCATTAAATGTCGTTGCAATAGATATATTTAACGTGCCTGTTGAACAACTCACTTTATATGGACGCGGAACATAGTGAAGAACCAGTCCAAAATATTGAAGCCCCAACCCTTACTTCATCAGTCGAACTGAGTGATGATGCTATGGATTTTATCAAACCTCAATCGGCCCATTCTGATTTGGAATCACCATTGGTGTGTACGACTCTCGCCCAAATTGATCTGACACCACTCTCACCTCCCCCACCTGATGCTATAGATGATCCCATTCCAATAGAAGGTGGGTTCAGATCCAAGGGTCTGCTAAGGGCAACTGCCCCCCCCCCCACCCGTTTTCTATTAAATTAATGAAAAATTTATATTTTAATCAGTGTTTCTTTCAGTTTACCAGCAAATTTGTTATTTCTGCCCCTCCTATTTTAATCCTACTACGCGCATTTCGAAAACGTCCTAAAAATCTTATAGTCATTACTTGAACTTAATGTTTTAAAAACGGAGCTTTGGTCTGTTAATGTTTAGTCGACTAAAACCAAAAGTCGACCAAACAAAACCCAGCCGTTTTTACAACACACTTGAGTTCTGCGATTGAAAAACCCCATTTGTTTTTTCCCTTTTACTTACTCGACTCTCAACTCTCTTTGGGTTACAAAATTTGAACTGTTTTCGGGTCGGGGTGGCATCGATTTCAAACACAAAACGTAATGATATTTTGCAAAAAAGATTGCACCTATTCAAGGCTTACTTGGGTAATTTTGCTGTTTAAGCCCTTTTTTAGCCTAGAATTTGGATTCATTTTGGGGACTATTTCGTTTTTTCGATAACATATTTTTGAGCAGCCTCCAGGATTCGCGGTATTGCATGACCCTAGACGACCTAAAAATTCTAAAACCTTTAGTTAAGATTTATACCCTTCCAGTGGTGGCAACTCTTGAGTGAGTGGTCGACCTAAATAAAAATCTCGCAAATTATGGCTCACACACGCAATTTAGATTAAAGCAGGAGGGATATTAAATCAAATTTTATTTAAAAAAGTGGAAATAGTTATTACTTATTAGGGGCAAGGTTTGAATTGCTTATTTCGAGATTTATATAACGTTCGGATTGGTTTGGTATATTCGTCAGCTATTGGGTCAGGTTTTTTTGGGGGGTTTACAATTTTTAATGGAATCGAAACAATTGTATGCCGACAACTCAGCACTGTCCTAATTGGTAGATTTCCTAGTCTGAATGGATTTGTAAAGAGGAGTAATACTTCATTATTTTGGCGATGGTGTAAGGGGGGGTTCAAAATGACCGGTTTTTTCCATTCTAAAACATCATTAGTTTACACTCATTACACTAATGTAAATAAAATTATTGTTTTCAATGGAAATAAGGACAAGTTTGCAAACACTATTTTAACTAAACGTAATGACGATCGGGTACACCACGTATAGAATTTTGACAATGACCATACATATACCTAAAACGTTATTTTCGTTTAAAACGTTACACAATAATTTTATACAAAAGAATAATTTAATTTTGTTTACCTGAATTATCGCTCTATTAGGCGATGCATTAATTTCAAAATCAAGTTAAAAAAGAATTAACTAAATATTTTGTTCACTCATGGCTCGAAAGGATTTAGCTATATACATTTGTTAGTTTTTCTTATTTTAATTGACACAAAAGTAATTAGATAATTGATATGACGATGAAAAAATAATTAATATTGCCTATCGTAAATAAGCCACAAGGTCTTACCCTTGGATTTAATTGAAAACATAGAATAATAGTTCTTAAAAATGTTTATGCCAATTAATTGATATTCAAGTCGAGAAAAATAATTTAGTCGAACTTGGTTTTGCAGAATTGATTTAAAAGCAATCATAAATAAATTTTGCATAGTTTAATTGTAAAATTTTGTGGTATAAACTTTTTCCTTTCACCAATATCCAAAAAAAATTTAAGGTAGGGGGGGGGTTGTGCATTTTTTACCTATTTTTATCTTAAGCTAAACTTATTATTTGAATTTCCATTAATTGCAATATTTTTATTCGCCACCGATTGAAACGAAGACGTTGCGATAAAAATTTATATAGATCTCTTTTTGTATGGTCGTAAGTTTTTAAAAATCAATAATGTCCCGTCGAAATCCCCTTAAATGTAGTGACCTTAAACCATTAATTGATCACCTTATGAAATCTTTCCCCGAATTATTAGCCGAGAAAATGCGTTGAACGATCTAATTTTCTACAAAAATTCCTCTTTTTTTAGAATCCCCGCGGCAAACCGTCGAGATTCCGACGGTCAAAATGGTCAAAAATATAACCACATCCGCTATGATTACCGGTGTTGGCCACTTAAGCAATCTCAACGCCACTACCACAACCAATAGCAACGCGGCCGAGTCTCAGCCCATAGATTACGCTTCGCTAGTTAAACCCTTGGAGGATATAACTTGTGATGGGGTGAGCGATAATTCGGGCGTGAGACAAATATTGGCCTGCTTAGCAGCCGACTCTCCTAACGCCGAACTGTTGAGCGCTTTAGTCAACGAATGCGACCTCGTGTACGAATGTCGTATGTGTCGTTCCCTGCACCGCGCGTTACCCAATTTTTTGGCTCACAAGAGATTTTATTGTCGCGACCTGTACGCGGATCGGGGCAAGCGAGCCAAAGACGCGGCTAGCGAAACGCGCTTGAACCAAAGCAATTGGGCAGCTTTTTTGCGCAGTAGTCATCATTACGGTCAATCGCGTGCAAATGCCGTCGCGCGCGGTAATAAGGAAACTCCTACTTCATCTCCTCCACCTAGAGGCAGCAATAACGACGACGACCAACAGGGTAGCGAAACAACCAAACATAAGGCCGACAAAATGGGTGGTAGTAAAGGGGCTGCTATTTTTAAAACACGTAGTTTTTGGAAACGGCTAGGTCAAGGAGCCTCTGTGCCGGTTGATAATAAGGAGCGTTCTACCAAAGTGTCGATTGGTAAGGGATTCACCCAGACCCCCTCTTCCACCGCCTCGATTGAAGAAGCTATGATTATTCACTCTAATGAGCCTTTGCGCCCGGAAACCGTCAACGACTCCCTTACGCTCGGGCGCAACAAGCGTAAAACGAGTCTGCCGCAGAATATAAAAACTAAAGCCTCATCGTCTTTGGTGCACGTTGGTGATAGTCAAAAAGTAAAGTCGTCTACGCAGTATGTTCCCGTTAACGAATTACCTCGGCTCAAGATTACCCAATTAGTCACCCCGAGCGCCATTAAATCTCCGATTGAAATAGCCAAAACTTTTAAAACCGAGTACGAGTCGACGTCGGTTAAGAGTTGTAGCCCCGTGACGATTAGCGGTGAACCGGAGACTTTGTCTATGACGATTCCAGCAGTCGAACTGAATCCTACCCTTAAATGTCTCGACTGTTCCGATAGCGTGACCTACGATTGCAACCGCGATTTCATCGAGCACCTTTCCTCTGAACATAGCCCCCAAGGCTTTAATATAAGGTGTCCGCTGTGTCCTCATTTTATGTTTAACCTGGCCTCCTTGATTGGTCACATAGGCATGTTTCATCGGAAGGAAGGCCTAGTCAATGTCTTCAAAGCTTTGACGGAACGATCTCTAAAAGGGACCCTTGCGTTGAGGCCTAAATCGGTCCAAGGCCTAGCTAGGGAGAAATACGCCAATTTGAGCAGAACTCGTGGCTTCATCACTAATCAGTTAAAGGCGGATGTAAAAGTCGAAGCGCAGCCCGAAACATCTGCATCCTCCAAGCTCATTGGGGATGCTCCACTCAGGAGGGGTAAACGAGGTCGTCCAATGTTACCCAAAAATTCTAATTGGACTTCCAAATTTACCCCTTTCAATCGGTATAGTAAGGGATCGCGGTTTTCTCAAACCGAAAGTTACCACACCGGTCCCGTATACATGTGTCAGGGTTGCGGGAAACGATTTAAAAACTTGAAGATAAAAATGCGCCACGCCGTATTTTGCCCTTCCTCACAACAACCAACTCCTACCCCCCTATCGCCCGGAGAAGTGGCATCGACCGCGATAGCATCTAATTCTATGACGCGATGTAACACCGCGAGCTTCTCTCGAATGAATATCGCCCCCTACACCAACATCCAAAAAGCTAAAGTTTTAGACCTTTTTTCCGACCCCCGGTTCTGTCAAAAATCGGCAGCCGACCTCTTCAATCCAGGCAACCTACACTTAATTGACGCCTACTACGATAGCGTCACGCCCGAGTGTAAGATTTGCGACAGGCATTTCAACAACCACTACACCATGTCCAGACACATGTTTCGTCACTTCGACATTTACCGATTCAAATGTCAGGTGTGTCACCTAGGTTCCTATGATAGATGTGAAATTTACTCCCACATCACCGATTGCCACGTCCCTCATCCCCTCACCAAGAGAGAGTGTCGGCGCGCCATCATCGATATACGTCACTTGCCACTGTCGGAACAACGCTGCTCCAACGCGGTTATCGCTTTTGGTACTTCTGTGAGTAGTAGTGATCTGCCCGAATCCAAGGAGGACGATAGGAAGGAACAAGAATCCATCGCGCTTAATAACCCCAGAAATAAAAGAACTCATCTCAATCCCTATTTAAATTATTCCAAACGCACTTCATCTGATTCGGAACTAAATCACGTGAGGAAAAGAAGGTATGACTTAATCAAAGAAGATATGCCACCACTAGCGAGCGAAATCTTAGATAGCAACAATAATATTCCGTTCAAAAATAAACTAAATAACCCCGACCAAATAAATGTATTGACTGATTCCCCTTGTAGTAGTGGTCAAACTACACCTATCAATGGGAGTGACGAGCGTCTAAGGGTCGGTCGTCCGCCGGTTCAAGTGAAGAAAAGGGCAGGAAGGCCGCGTAAAAATCCGAAAAATTCTAGCATACTTAATATTAAAACCGAGCTCAATGAACCTTCTAAATCATCCACCATCAAGCCAAATCCCATAACCAGCACCATAATTAAAACTTATAACGAAGAAACTAAATCGCTTACATCTTCTTTCCAGAGACTAAAGCAAGAACTTGGTGCAGCTAATGACGCCTTACCCACCACTGTTTTACACAGTGCGAATAAATCAACTTCCGATACTTCGTATAACCCACCAGCGCCACAAAACAATAGCCTGGGTGCCGCAGCTCGTAAAAAATTTGAAACCGCTCTGGCTAAGGCCACGGCCCCCTTATCTAAATCATCCTCAACTCTAAGTCCACGCCGTAGGGGGATAAATGCCCAAAGCAATATTACTACGACGCCATCTCATAAGATCGATCGGACACCCTTTGTTCCAGCCGGTGACATAAAGTTGCGATGTTCCGAGGCCCAGTCCCCCAGATTTACCACTATTCGAATTTTATCGGGTGGTAAAGCTATGTCGCCACCTTACAATCTTTCGCTCGGTGTCAATCAAAGCCCGACTTGTAACAACAGTTCCCCAATCCTTGTACCACGATTGTTGTTTAAATCGGCAACAAACGTGGAGAATTTAAATACCAATCAAGCTAATGAACATGTCACTTCCCCCGTAACCGAACAAGCAAATAACGAAGATCCACAGAACAAATCTCCGCTCAAACAGCGCATACTCCCCACTTCTTCCCCTCCACGGTCATCCAATAACTTGTTAATACCCCAAACATTATACCTCAGAGCAACTTCCAACGAGAGACATCCTAACGGGGATGTATAGAGAGCTAATTTACCATCCTTATATCCTACTCAGTCTGTTTATAAAGGATTTAATTTTGCTACATAGGCATTCGCTTATAAGTGATACAATGGCTTATTATAGCATTTATTTCGCGTTTTATCGTTCGTTACTCTTTGAATATATATTTTTTGCACAAAATTATAAATTATACTTATTGTCTCTATGTAACTGTGGAAAATATCATTTTGGCGATTCATTTATTGTGTTTAATAAATAATTGTTGGATATGATTAAGATATGTAAATAAATTACATGGTCACTTTGATATTTATTTACTATGTTCAATTAATTAGTTCTGGGGGTTGGTTAAATATTAAAGGACTTTGAATTATTTTTTACTTAAAAAATCAATTGTTATAAATATTTGGACTTGCTTTAATGAGATGGGGCTAACTCATCGGAACAATTTAATCCCAGGCTAGGGTCCTAATTCCAAAGGAGCTAGCGTTTGGTTATCAATTGCTATCATCGCACAAACCTATAGGTTCTTGATTTTTTTGCCCTTTAATCAACTTTGTTAGTGTCTGTTAGTAATATAGTAATCCCAATAAAATTGAAAGGAAATGTTAAATGTAAGTTTATAATTATATGTGCTCTGTCAATGTTGAGATTTTTTATGTTTTTTAAAGGTGTGACCAGTAAGCAGATGTGAAATTTAGATTTAATTTATAAAACTTTAACAAATCGTCCTATATGTGCATATGAATCGTTAATCATTATACCTCTTATATATTTGTATTATATTTAAATTTGGACAAAGGTCATTAAATTAAAGAATATAACACTACCTACCAAAGGGTAGACGTCAGGTCGAAAACCGATTGTAAAATAACTGTCTAAAATCATGATAGTTTCAAATAAAACTTTATAGAGCTAGGGCGTCCTTCACAAATGGCGCGCACTCCATATCCAGCCAGTGAAATGTGAAAAATACACTAGGGTCATCGCTTAACTCACAGCAAAGGCGGTTAAGGAATGTAGTTGTGGATAGAATGCCAATAACAAGCTGGTGCGGGGCACGTGATTGGAAAGAGCACCGAGATCGCACAATGCTAGTATGAAGAAAGGGATACATCGCCTCTTTACAAGAGACCAATGCTCGGGAGTTAGGATTATTTAACAGCGGGTCACCAAATCGTAGAAAGGGGTCGGTATGTTCTGTGCGAATCGTTCAAGTACAAGGTGGTAGAAGTCAGACGTCACATAGGCTAATGGGGTGAAGAATGTAGATCAAGGGGGCCCTCAACCATGTGCGTGTATGCTCCCCAAATTGGGAGTACGGAACAACAAGAAAAGCCTTGCCCGGCCCACGGGCAATTCGGGCTCAATAATGTTGATTGTATAATGTTTTTTAATCCTAGTTCTCATCCAAAAGAAAAATCAGAAATTAAAATGAAAAATCAAAAAAAAATAACGATATTAAGGCTAAAAAACACTTCATTTCGGTCGGTCCTAATAATTCGGGCATTGCCGGGCGGACACATAGAAGGGTTCAGGCGAGCTCGCAGATAAATTACGGACTGTGTCGGAAAATTCTTACAGATCTGACTAGTGTTTCGATCTCGTCTCGGTCTCGTAAACAAAATCTCGTCTCGGGAGCGATTATGAAAATCTCGTCTCGGTCTAGGAATATCTCGGTCTCGTCTTGACTTTTTTGAAAAATTTATTCTTAATAAAATTTTTTCCTATTTTATTAAAATAAGTGTTAAAATATCCAAACCTTTATATTTTTAAAAAACCTTAATAATTCACAAACTTTTTAAAAATTTTGCGCGACACGACATCTCACTGACAATATAAAAATATTTCTTTGGAAAGTGCAAAAATTAAAAAAAACTATAAAAAAATTTGAAGTAGAATACAAAAGGGGCGCTTTTTGTTTAATATATATAATAGCATAATCATGCATTAAATTTTGAATTCAATGGTGGTATTTATTGACACTTTAGATTTGAGTCTAGACCAGTACTCTTGTGAGTGTTTTATAGCTGAAACATATATGTCATAAATATACTAACTAATTGCTTCTTTAAAGACCTTATTAAATTTTAATGTAGCAAATTATAACATTTGTTTTAAATTAAACGTTTAAGTCCATTGATATTACCATCATCAATTATAGCCCATAGATTTACTGCATATTTACTATAGCGTTATAAACCACATAATGTTATTTACATAATTGATAACTGGTTGCACATATTGAAACGTTGTAAAAACAATAATAAAATTAGCATTAAAGCTTCAGCGTATTTCTGAGTAGTTGATATACTACATTGTAGTTAAGAATACTACACAGTAAATGAATTGTGCAGTAGTTGAGAGTAGGATTCCTTTATAAGACATTATGTGAATACATTGTTTTGTCATGCATTACCTTTTATAGGATAAACTGGGCTTGGCAGGTGCATTCGAATTTTCTATAATTTTTGTAATTGTGGCAATTGTGCAATATATAATAAATATACACGAACTTATACTGTATCAGATAAATAATTTAATGGCCAAGTATATTCGAATGCACCTGCCAAGCCCAGTTTATCCTATAAAAGGTAATGCATGACAAAACAATGTATTCACATAATGTCTTATAAAGGAATCCTACTCTCAACTACTGCACAATTCATTTACTGTGTAGTATTCTTAACTACAATGTAGTATATCAACTACTCAGAAATACGCTGAAGCTTTATAAGTGTATATATTGTTTATTTGAACGTAAGAACATTATAAAAACGAAGTGTCAAAATTCGAAAAATATAGCGGATGTAAAACAAAATAAAAATATTATGATTCAAAAATGTCGCATGTGTCATCTTGTAAAAGTGGCCAACTGTCGGCCAGGTATGTATGTATGTATGTTTGCCGCGAAGACGCCCAAGAGCTTAGTTAGTGCAATCTAAGATTGAGCCCCTTCTAACGCCAAATGGCGCATCAGGCCACGTTAGTGATAACGTGTGTGAATATGCTGTAATAAAATGATTAATATGCAATGTAATTATGACATGTAAATATGTAATACCTATTGACTTGAGAGTAATGTAAAGCTATTATGATAATGTCGTAAATGAATAATCCGTGTGAAGATCCTTAATGAGAGAGCCGCAATAAATGGTTCATTGAGAAGTCTTTCCAAATTCCTGTCTTGCATGATGGTCAGCAATGAATTCCAATCATGGCCTAGTGTTTGGACATCGCGGAACACCTTGTAGAGCCAGCTGCCATTGCATTTGCGACCTTTTAGCATGGGTGGACGCCAGAACAGGGAAGACAGACAATAGTTGGTTCCCTTCCTTCGTACTTGATGAGCCAGGTAGCCCCATTTCCTCGCCAGTAGAATGTTTTAATTGGACCGATTTTGCAGCGCACCCATAGATCCTCGTTGGTTATTCTCGTCGGGTAAAATATCCGGCAAACGATACGTAGCATTTTATTGAGACTGACTTGTAGTTTCTTTAAGCTGGGAGCCTTCAGTGACCAAGATTCGCAACCGTATAAGAGAATTGGTAGGATAGCCACTTTGAAAATCCTCAGACGTTTATGGAGCGTCAGTTGACGTGAGCGCCAAATCGCTAAGCATGAGTAGAATTTGACCATGGTCCGACGGATCTTCGATTCGACATCAGCTTCGGCGTAGGTATCTGGAGTAAGGTCCACTCCCAAATAACGGACTTTTTCAGATGCATTTATTACGTTTTTGTTGACTAGCAGAGTAGAGTTCGAAGAATCGTTTATACGAATCATTGAGCATTTCTCGGGGTTTATAAACAGTCCTGCTTGCTTGGCTTGGATGCTGAACCTGTCTAACATAAGTTGTGCTTTGGAAATAGAAGGGGCCACTAGACATATGTCGTCTGCGAACAGCAGTGATGATAGAATAGTGCCATTTAGTTTGATACCATCGGTCGGAAGTGTGGATCTCTTTATTATTAGATCCATCGCAATTATAAAGAGGAGAGGGGACAGCGGGCAACCTTGCCTGACACCCGATGTTACTGGTATGGGCTCCGATTTATGGTGGAGGTAGGATATAACTAGTTTCATGTCATAGAGTAGAAAGATCATGAGAGTTATTTTCTTAGGCAAGCCTAATAGGCATAGCGCTTCCCAAATGTATAGATGGCACAGCGAGTCAAAAGCTTTAGCGATGTCTAAAAAAACAAGAACCAGGGGGGCACCGCTTGTCCGTGAGATATCCATTATGTGCCTTAATGTTATTATGTGCTCTGTCGTCGTACGGCACTCCCTAAACCCTATTTGATTGTTTTTAATTATTTCATCCACCTCGCTGTAAATTCGATTGGGCCAGGGATTTATTTAAAGTTTGTTTATAAAATTTTGTTTTTTCACGAATGACGCATCGCCTAAAATGGCGGAAAAAAGGAAAACAACATAATCATCTTGGAATCTATACAAATTAGTATATATCCCTCAAAGGATTTGGAAAAAGTTGCCGTTATCGGAAGTTCTGCACGAAAATTATATTAATTCTTATTATGCACTACAAACGGAATCCTCTACTATTTACCTAGAAATTCTTCATGTATCACTTATCTATTAACATTGGTACATTACTTATCCCTATTTTATTAACATTCATAGTTCTTTTTACAATACATATTTAGGCCTAAATTTATATACATAAAAATAAATATTAAACATAAGTCCACATACAATGCAACAATCACCTTTTTCATACACATATTATCCTTAAAATGTTCAGAGGTTTTTTTTATAAAACTAATATCTATATAATTTATATATATCTTAATAATGGTTCACCAAATGCTTTAATTCCTAAAATAAGTTAAAAATGGTTTTCACTAAATCCTTTTGTTATACATGCAAAAAACTTATTAGCCTCAAAAAAAAACTGTTTTATAATACATGGCCACCCTTGTGCTCGTTGTATCTCCTCTGGGAAATTCCCACCTGCTAGCCCTCTTATTCCACCTCTTGCCTCCATAATAGAGGATGCTCCTCATAATGCCCCTTGCTCGTCCAACTCAGATACTCAATCCTTAGACAGCCCCATTATTACCACTTCTTTGGACTATTCTTGGAGTGATTCTTTTTTAGCCTTAACCTTCCCCAATACTATTTCAAGAATCCCTAGGGGAGCTCGCCCGGCTTCTCAACAGTTTTTTATCAACCTTATAACTTCCATAACAAACTCTCCCTCAAATCTTACTAACTGGGATAAACTTTTCAGGCTTACCTTTCGCACCTTATATGTAAGAGGACCCAATGCTGAAAATCTGTCCAAACATATTAAAGACTCCTTTTTAAATTTCAATATTGATAATAGTTTTAAAAATACCCCCCAGCACAAACAATCCCCAAACTCCTCCACTGCCAAGCAAACTGCTAAACTAATTTCTAAAAAAATTGATAACTTTAACCCCAAAAGTGCTCTAAGAATATTTTATGACAATGACTCAATTGCTCCTTACTCCCTTGATTCATACCAACAACTCAAATCTAAACATCCCCCATCCTCATCGGCAAATCGACTCCCTACCTCAGCCTCTTCCATAAAACTAGACTCATCCGACATTCGGGAAGCCATCAATTCCTTTCCCATCGACTCTGCAGCAGGCCTTGATGGTTTCCGCCCTGTTTATTTACAAGACCTGATTAACCTCCAAAATGTGAGCGCTGCAATTTTACTCAACTCTATAACGTCCCTATGCAATTTAATTGTCAACGGTAATATTCCTACCGAAATAATCCCTATATTGTTCGGCGCTAAACTCATCGCTATCAAAAAACCTGATAATTCGGTGAGACCCATTGCTATTGGCAGTGTTTTTCGACGTATAATATCAAAACTCATTTGTAAGACAATCAAATCCAGTTTAAGCGACAAGTTAATTCCTCATCAATTAGGATTTGGGGTTAAAGCGGCTGTGAGGCTGCCAGTCACGCTGCGCGGATAAGTCTAAAACAAATTCCCTCCAATCACTGCATGGTTAAACTGGACTTTGCCAATGCTTTTAATAATATTCGCCGAGAAACGATAATAAATACCTTCATTGATGAGTTTCCAAAGTTTTCTACATCAGTTTAAGTTACGGTTGTATATCAAAACTAAAGTTTGGGGACTTTTTAATTGATTCGGCAGAAGGTATTCAACAGGGAGACCCCCTAGGTCCACCTCTGTTTTGTCTTGGGATCAAAAATTTAACTGAATCCCTCTCAAACCAATGCTCATTATCATTAAACGTCTGGTACCTGGACGATGCTACCTTATGCGGCCCTCCTGAAGAAATTTCCAAGGCCATTCTTTTAATCCAACATTATGAAACCTCCCTAAACTTGAGATTGAATATCTCTAAATGCGAGATATATCAGTGCCCGGATACCAACAAATTTCCCATTTTTAAGCCCTTTTTAAAAGTTGAATTGATGAGTTTTACTCATCTAGGCTCTCCAATAGGTGGGCAAATCGCCTTAAAAGAATTTTTACATAGCCACTTATCAACTCTTACATCGAAGATGGATATTCTTAATACACTCCCCAAACACCACGCATTTTATATCATTAAAAACTATTTCAACATCTCAAAAATTCAACACTGCTTCCGGTCCTCTTCAGCCTTTTTATTGCCCGAGATTTTAAAAAGCTACGATAGCTTCATGAAGAATACTTTAGAAGCAATTCTTAATATCAAATTCAGCACTTCCTCGTGGCTCCAAGCCTCTTTACCTACTAAAGCTGGCGGCTTGGGCATACGCCCAGCTACCTCAATTTCGTTAGCTGCGTTTATCTCTTCTTATAAATCTGCCCAAGGATTGATCGACCGTTTAATCACAACAAATGAGGATCCGTCGTTTGTAAAGCCCTAGACGTCTGGTCAGCCAACGTCAACCCAGGGACCCCCTTCCCCATAACCTCTAGACAAAAGGATTGGGATGCTGGCCTCGTATCGCGCTCCGTTGATTACCTCTTATCGAGTTGCGACGCCCGCCAGCACTTCAATATTAAATCTTTCGTTTTTGACGGATCGGGTCACGAGTGGCTTGAAGCTTATCCTAGCTCACTTTCTGGATTGATGTTGGAGGACCCAGAGCTAGCATACGCCATCGCCCTCAGACTAGGAATTCCCTATTCAAAGGAATATTCCTGCCGCAACTGCTCCCAGAGCATAGACATTTATGCAAGGCATCCCCTACACTGCCTTTACAATAAATTTAAATATATAAGGCACGAAAAGGTGAATAGCCTTATCCAAGCCGCTTTTAAAAAAGCCAACATTCCCTCCGTTTTAGAGCCGTCAGACCCTTCGTTGGAGGGAAGGATGCGACCAGACGGCTCTACCCTTATCCCTTGGCAAAATGGTCTACCCCTTAAATGGGATTTCACTTGCATAGACATTTTCGCCCCCTCTAACCAAAACTACAACGCTCTGACTCTCGCCGAACACCGCAAAACGGTTAAATACCAGGCCCTCCTACCATCTAATATCTTTACCCCTATCGTTGCCTCGTGTTCTGGGACTTTTGGTCCGGCCGCCATTAAGCTTTTTAAAGAAATCAGCCGTCGCTGCCCGCCCTCTAAATATTCCACTAATTTTTTACTTAAACAAAAAATTGGTATTTTTATAGCTAAGTACAATTTTAAATCCCTGGCCGACAGTTGGCCACTTTTACAAGATGACACATGCGACATTTTTGAATCATAATATTTTTATTTTGTTTTACATCCGCTATATTTTTCGAATTTTGACACTTCGTTTTTATAATGTTCTTACGTTCAAATAAACAATATATACACTTATAAAGCTTCAGCGTATTTCTGAGTAGTTGATATACTACATTGTAGTTAAGAATACTACACAGTAAATGAATTGTGCAGTATTGAGAGTAGGATTCCTTTATAAGACATTATGTGAATACATTGTTTTGTCATGCATTACCTTTTATAGGATAAACTGGGCTTGGCAGGTGCATTCGAATTTACTATAATTTTTGTAATTGTGGCAATTGTGCAATATATAATAAATATACATAGGATAAACTGGGCTTGGCAGGTGCATTCGAATTTACTTGGCCATTAAATTATTTATCTGATACAGTATAAGTTCGTGTGGTTCCTAGGCTAAATCCCGAAAGCGCACAATCCCGAATTTTAATGCTACACTTTTACGGCAATTAACATATGGTAAAAAATATGCAATCATATAATCAAGCTTTTAATGAATATTTGGTTGAGAGAACAAATCAAGATAATACAGAAAGTATAAGTAAGCTTAATATCTAAATATTTATAAATTATCTTTAGAATTTAAAAAGTCGAGTAGAAAAAATTTGATTCTGACCCATAAAGACTTGGATTATACCAAAATTAAAGATGGAAAACTTTATCATTTGTTAATTGTTAAAGCTTAATTTCATCAAATAAAAGTCTATTCTAGATATAAATAGGTTATCATAATTCCTTAAATTAATACTGAGATTCTTAAAAGTGCAGGAGATATTTAGATAACTCTTGACATCTCACATGAAGGTAACTTATAATTCTTAGCACTTATATATTATATAGCTTATTCAAATTATTTGTAAGTTTATTTATAACATTCTATGATTTTTTAGGAGAGGGTGTATCAGTTCTTCCTACAAATCTTTAGATTATACAACAGAGCTAGAGTATTATCATTTGTTAATTGTTAAAGCTTAATTACATCAAATAAAAGTCTATTCTAGATATAAATAGGTTAAATCAATGATTCCTTAAATTAATACTGAGATTCTTAAAAGTGCAGGAGATATTTAGATAACTCTTAGGTAAAGTTTCTTTGAATATGACTAATTTTGCTCATAACAAAAATAGCTTTTTTAATTTTATGATGAACATATTAAATAAGGTACAAACTATAAATTTAGAAAATTTGGCTAAAAAAAACTTAAAAACAAAAATTAATAGAATCGTCCAAACTTAAGGAAGTGTTGACACTTTAAATAAAAATACATCATATAAGGTTATATTTAATAATATGAAAAAATCTAAATGTAATGTCTATAAACATATACAACTATAAAAATGATAATTTTTGTGTAAAAATGAGTATCAAATTTAATTTATTGTAGATTAAAATGAAAATTATAATTAAGTAACTTAATAAACATAGTATAATGAGTTCATTAATTTAGAATTTTTGTGTATTAAGTTGCTAAGCTTTAATAATATTTACTATAATGTATAAACTCTTAAAACTATAAAATTAGATTATAAAACAAAGCTAAAATATTGTTATTTGTTGATTGTTAGAGCTTAATTTTATCAAATAAAAGCCTATGCTAGATATATATAGATTAAATGAATGAAAGTATAACCAATCTTTTACTCATTGATAGATTACTCATTATTTACAATTTTATAACCATAAATTCAACAAATTCCATAAAATGGTATCAGAAATATACATGTAATATTTTCCAAAACAAAATTTTTATAATGTGGGTCTAACTTAAATTTCTATATGACAATAAGTATATTATTGATATTTCTTGAAATTAAGTTTGGTAAAATATAAAATTTTTCACATTCCTAAAAAAGTTATTGATAGGTACCAGATTTTCATAACCTGCTATAACATTTTCTAATTAGACTTTTTAAAACAAGAACAAGATTTTAAGGCATTTTTTTGCTAGGCTCTTTGGTAAGCATTAAATGTAAAAATTGGGGTAAGAGTTTCATCCATCAATCATCTTATATATCAATATAACAGCACATCAATAAGTAAACATTAGTTGAGGTAGATAAAAAATAAAATAGAAATAGTTAGTGATTTAGTTATAAATAAATTTGCCTTATAATAATAGCAAAAACTTAATACAAAAGCTTATCTAATCACATGCACATTGATACTAATCATATTTAACAATGATCCCTTTACAATCTTATAGGATCTAAATTAAGTTATATAGCATCATAAATTGTATGAATAATTTCTATTTAATCTAATGGCTAAAGAGATTGCCCTTTTAAAATTTAATATTTTTTCTATTAAAGTACAAAAAAACTTTAACAAATTTCTTATATGTTTACTTGCTGAGATTATACTCTGTAACTATATCACTTAACGTTCTAAATATTCCATTAATCAACTTTTATAAAAGAATCTAGAGGCATGGGATAGCACTGGGATGATATCCTTTATATAATACTTAAATTTATTATATATTGCTTATTTATACACCACCTTATACCAAACAAACGTATATCAGTTAATTATATAATTAGTAAATTGTAAAGGTTCCACCCAAATATAGCTCTTGAGTACATAATACCCAAACATTATTGTATACCTAATAGGATTAATGATTCCCTGATTTTAAATACGTTAAAATTACCTTAGATATTGATTCCAAACGATTATTATTAATGGCATCCTTTAATTTATACCTTGTCACTAAATATTAATACTCATCAGTGATCTGTAAATAAAGCTATATTATGTTACTTGGTGCAGAGGTTAATTAAATGTGATTCTTACATAAGTAAATTGTAAAGGGGCACCCAAATCTTGCTCTTGATTATGGATAAAACTTTAAAATTAAAAAACATATGGAAATTTGAAAATCGTAGCAGTAGCATTATTGTAGCTTCGGGATTGTGCCTTTTCGGGATTTAGCCTATATCCCTATAAAAGGTAATGCATGACAAAACAATGTATTCACATAATGTCTTATAAAGGAATCCTACTCTCAACTACTCCACAATTCATTTACTGTGTAGTATTCTTAACTACAATGTAGTATATCAACTACTCAGAAATACGCTGAAGCTTTATAAGTGTATATATTGTTTATTTGAACGTAAGAACATTATAAAAACGAAGTGTCAAAATTCGAAAAATATAGCGGATGTAAAACAAAATAAAAATATTATGATTCAAAAATGTCGCATGTGTCATCTTGTAAAAGTGGCCAACTGTCGGCCTCGAATGCACCTGCCAAGCCCAGTTTATCCTATAAAAGGTAATGCATGACAAAACAATGTATTCACATAATGTCTTATAAAGGAATCCTACTCTTAACTACTGCACAATTCATTTACTGTGATTCTTAACTACAATGTAGTATATCAACTACTCAGAAATACGCTGAAGCTTTATTAATATGCAAAAATCAACTAAAACATGTGATGATAAAAAACACCAGTATATTACACTAGGAACAACGAACTTAAACGTATATATAAATACAAAGTATTAATCTATGATATTAAATACTGCATAAAAATTATAATTTAAACATTATTATATAGGTAAATCTATTATATATAACAATAAAAAATATTGTAAATGCATATTAACTTATTTTAAAGCATTTAATCTAACCTATGAAAGAAAATATATAGGCAGCAATAAAAAATTTGAACTTCATATATTATATGCTTAATGAAAAAAAAATATATATGCAGCAATAAAAAAGTTAATCTTTATATATTATATGCTTAATATAAGTTTTTGCAGCCTATAAAGCGTTTATAACATGATTAAATATAAAATGAACTAGTTATAAGCATGCTTTGCATGAGCGTAGTTGAGCTGCCTTATAATCGAGATGAGCAGGAGCGCTTATAAAGGTTCAAAATTTTGGGAGGTATACTATTAGTTGAAGGATGAAACCTCTAGGAAACTCAAGATTTAATCTATTAGGGTGTCATCGAATAATCAATTATACTTTTAAATTTAGACAGGAACAAATCACGCTAGGGTGCTCAAAAAATCTCGAGCCACCTTAGCTTAACTTGTATAATTATTTAAACTAATTGACCACCAATTTGTAATTACAGCATCATGCAGGATGAGAAAGTGCGAATCCAATCAATACTCATCTAAAGTCTAAGGTTTAAAAATATTATTAAATTATTCACATACCCTAAGGGCCAGCCAGACTTATGTAAATGAATGTAATTGCCAAATTTTAACTTTATGCGAAAATAGATCATATTTACAACACTTAGGCGGTATTTTAATATCAAATATATTCCTACCATATTGTTTTATTTTAATACCTTAAATGTAAATCATGCAACTAAAACTACGCAATATATTACTAAAATACAATGATGAATAAAAATTCGAGATCTCGCCGAAATCTCGTATTGTGTCGTCTCGACATCCAAAATTCTCGTCTCGATCTCGGATCAATTTTTTCAATTCTCGCGACCGAGAATTTTTTTGGTTTTTCCGCATCACTAGATCTGACCTTTAATATGAAAACAGAGAAAGACATATTCTTCGGAAATACACAGAACAGAATAGGACAGGAAAAAAGCTAACTATTGTGGTGGACTCGAACACCCACTTAGTAAAAATCGCCTCCGGTGTGAAAGCAATCATGGAGGCTATGGGCATGGTCTGAAAAACAAAGAAGGGGAAGAATTTCTCCAAGTATCACAAGCATAGGACATAACGATCAACATCAATTTTCAAAACGCGAAAATCATGTTTTGACTTATAGAAGTGGGAAGCATTTTAATCAGATTGACTATGTACTCATAGGGCGAAAGGACTTATAGAGTGTCGTATATGTGAATACGTGAAAGAAGAATAATTTAATTTAGTATAACTTTTATTTGTATAACATTTTCTACAGATTGTATTACTGCTATGATTATATATTTTAATATTGTAAGCAAAAGCCGAGTTTGTATAAACCAGTGATTTTATTATTTTATTTATTCTTTTGTCTGCATAAATGTCTACCCCTGGCCCTATTATTTAATAAAGATTCATTATAATTATCCTTCTTATTCTTTTTATTCCTTCATACTATTATTCCTAATATATTTATAATGGAGTATCAAGGATTGCAAAGTAATACCCAGAGAAGAATTGGCTGCCAACATCTTCCCCTTGTTATGGATCTTGACAGAAAAGTATTTCCCAAAAGAAGAAATGTCTATGAACCTCAAACGACGAATGAAAAATATCAAAAGCCTTCTCACTCTTGGGTGCAAGGAAGTGATTGGAAAACGCTAACTGAGGACATAAAAGCAACAACGATTTGAGTTCTAGGACAGATTAAAGGAAGCAAAGCTATGAAAAGGGAACTATGGTGGTGGGATCAATCGGTTAGGGATTTAATCGAAAGAAAGAAATATTTATATAGACGGTGGCATAAATCAAAAAAGTCGGAGGAATCAAGAATATAAGACGCAAAGAGGGCCGCAATAAAGGCCGTTGCAAAAGCGAAGAATGCCGCGCACACCGACTTAGCAAACAAACTGGATCATAAAAGGGGCGATAGGCCTATGTACAAATTGGCCAAGATAAGGGAGAAGAAAAGTCGCGATGTTGGAGTTCTTAAAATAGTCGTAAACGAGAAGGGTCAAACCTTATTTTACTTGAAGGAAGAGTTGGGAAGGTGGAGAGATTTTAAGAAACTTAAGAAATATTGCAAATGACAAAGATTCTCTTCCCGATATTGAGCCAAACATAAGTATGGTTGAACTCTTTTAGGAGGATGAAGTTAGGAAACAAATGAACAAGATGCAAAAAGGAAAAGCTAATGGCCCAAATGAAATACCTATGGAAGCATTGCTCGGATGCTATGAAGTAAGAGTCACGATCATGGCGAACCTTTTAAACAATATAGGTATAAGCTAATCAATGGAGAGCAAGCACGATTATACCCTTATTCAAAGGCACAGTAGACTAGCCCGAATGTGGCAATTACAAAGGTATCAAGCTAATTTGCTACTGCTTAAAACTTTTTAAGGAAGCCGAGGGTGAATTATGGAGGAAAAAGAAAGGACCACGAATAGCGAACTTTAATAAATTTTACTTCAAAAATAGCATATTTGATTAAATTAAATTTTACAAATAGTGTTTCCTAGAACGAGTAATTACAAGTAGGTGGGGAAGTGGGATGATATGACAATAATTGTTGTTAATATACAATAAACGATTTTGTATATAGTTTAGAGATCTGCAACGGGCGGTTTTTAGAAGGTCGGCCGCCCGTACCCGTTTTCAAGACTTCAAGGCCCGTACAAGCCCGCCCGTAATTTTTTCTCAACACTGCAGGCCCGTCCGAGCCCGTCCGTAAATTTTTTAGGCCCGTCCAAGCCCGTCGGTCTATTTTTCAGGCCCGTTCGTACCCGTTTAAAAAAACGTCAGGCCCGCCCAAGTCCGTTTAAATTTTTTTAAAAGGACTCCGCGCCCGGCCCCATCAAAAATTTCACAAAATTTTATTTTATGACATATTCATAAAAAAAACATCAATAATTATTATGTAAAAATAATAAATCATCACTACCATTAAATTACTTTAAAAAATTACAGCAGAATATTTCAACAATTTACTTTTATTTGACTAATTTAAGTTAACAGATTTAAGAAGTTAGAATTCAGTATTACCAATAAATTAAAATACTTTAATAAAATTACATGAGAATATTGAACTTTCAATAAACAGTTTACATCGATTTGATTAATTTATATAAGTTAATACACCTAAGGTTTAAATTAGAACAAAAAATATTTATTAAATTATAAGACCCCAATAATAATTATACCAGTAAAATTTGTGATAAAATAAAAAACAAAAATTTTGGTGCATTGTGTAACTAAGTAATTGAACTTACTTATAAAAGAAGATACGAAATTCTAATCTTAGATTATGTAAACGAAAATCTATAGCAAATAGAATAAAAAAGTTTTTAAGACAAATTTAGCGCTTAAAAAAGTATGAATGCTGAAGGGTATACAAAAATTAGAGGTTAAAAACATTAAGCAATTAATAATCTGTATATTTAATAAAAATCATATATTTATATAATTGTCTAACTTTTAGGGACCTTTGTAATTCTATTACCGTTTATATAATCTCTAGTCCGTTCAAGCCCATTTATAAAATGTCAGGCCAGCCCGTGCCCGTTCCATTAAATGTTCAGCCCGTCCGGACCCGGCCCGTTAAAATTTTTATGATACAAAGCCCGTTCGTACCCGCCCGCAGGCTGGGCTTTTAGGCCCGTCCGCGGGCCGGGCCTGCCCGTGCAGATCTCTAATATAGTTATCGCTCTTCTCACCCTGTGTGGCGGCCATGGTCGAACGATCAAAGGTCTGGACGGGCTTGTATAAAAACCAGATTAATTAAAATTATCGATATATCCGCAAAATACGCGTCTTTCTTTAAACTATATATAGTATGGCCTACAGCTTTGAGTGTCAGAGCCGGCCCATTAAGTAAAATATTGACGTGATTAAAACAGCTTTGAGTGTCAGAGCCGGCCCATTAAGTAAAATATTGACGTGATTAAAACTTACTTAAGTGGTACATATATTACAATATAAACTATTAATGTGGTACGTACACCACATTTATGAAAAGGATCTTACTAACAAGTGTTAGGTGGAAATATCGGTTAACCTATTTGGCTTTGTGGTCCAATTCACAATCGATTCGATCTTCGCACTAAGACTAATGATATACAAATATGGGGAAAAGAGAAGAAATTATGGTCTTTATCGACTAGGAGAAAGCTTATGACAAACCCTAGCGATTTGATGTGGTCCTGCTTGAGAAAACAAAATAACTCTCACACATATGTACGACTTACGGAAATTTTGAAGCCTTAATATCGTGCGGTAGTAATCCTAAACCTTTTCAGGTTAAAATTAAATTAAATCAAGGGTCTGCTTTAATTTCACTTTTATTAAACATATAATGGACACGATAAAGAGAGACATTCGAAAGTTATTTTTGTGTATGCTATATGCCGAAGATACAATACTATGCGAAGAGACTAAAGAAAAAGTATTCAAAAAGTCGTCAAAGCGCTTAATTGTTTATGGCTTAAAGGTCAGCAATCGAGAAGCAATATACTTGGAGATAAACGTTACAGACCATCACTAGATGACCATCTAAATTACCCAAAAATAGACAGGTTTTCGTACCTTGGTTCAATGCTAAATCAATGGGGAGATGCGCAAAAAATCAATGTACGGATTTTAAAAGGATGGCTTAAATGGCGAAATATATCTAGTGTAATGTGTCACAAGAAGATGACAATGTGGTTGAAAAGCAATGCTTACAAATCAATCGAAGACTAGTTCTTTATGGAAGCGAAACATGTGCATTAAACGCCACGTATGAAAAGTTATCATAAGCCGCGGAATGAGAATAATACTGTAAAGCTGCACTAAGCTCGAATATATGACAAATGACAGTCTCAGGGCAAAAATGAGTATTCAATCTATGTGATTAACCAAAGGTGGCTAAGATGATATGGGCATATAATAAGAAGGGAGACGAATGATGACGACCGTAGACAAAGTTATGAAAACTAAGAAGATAAATTAGAACATGATGCTTACCCTATCATGTTGCATGAAAATTATAAAAACAAACCCCATAACTGTAAGACCTAGAACATGATAAAGAAGAGGAAGATGCTATGTTATAAAATTTATTTTTTCAACCAAGTTACAAGTGTCTTAATTAGATTTTTTGAAATGTATAAGGTTTAAATTCATTTTCAAATGACATGCTAAAAAATTAGTCTCTAATTGCCTATAGATGGCGCTTAGAGAGTATTTCTTATTTAATTGCGGCACTCCTGAAAGGGGTTATTATTATCTTCTGATTATTATCGAAAACCCGCAATTTATTAACCAATTTCTAATTTAAATTATATGTTTATCTTTAACGTATATATATATATATTTGTTTATCGTATTCCTGGAGAATACGATTTAAATACTAAAAAGAGGATTGAATGAAGGAGAATCATCAGGAATAATTATCGAGGAAGGATAGGGGAATATTATTGGGGCGATCATAAGGCAATTAAAATGAATCTACAGAATAAATTGGGTGATGCCCCGGCGGTGGACAACAAGATTACACGTCTCCATCGCGTCAATATAAAGTGCTTTTATCGACTTTAGTACATGTTTTATTCAAACTAAGACGGAAAAACTATAATAATTATAATAATGTACGATATCAAAATTATCAATACGATCACACGCGTATATCAAAAATCACTGAGCGTGTTCATGTTGATCAATGGGGAAGAAATAACAAATACGTATAAGCGCGTGTGTGGGGGGGGGGGGGGGTAAAGTATCACACACGTAATAAAAATTAAATAAAGGAAAAGACGTGTATGAAAAGACGTGTATACTCCAGTATACAACACTGTTCCATAAACTTAATTCTATCAATGCCAATATATCAATTTTATAAATTAAGGTGCATAAAAAATCCTAAGAATATTAGTCCACTTTAGATTATTATTTTTAATTGAAAAGCACATTCTTCCGCTTTAAATTAATTAGTAAAGCATATTGTCGCCTATCCACCTATGTTCCATGCGCATATAATATGCAGGGGCGTGAATGGAGAGCCTTATTATACCGCAAGTAGATTTAAAAAAAGTTAGCATATGCGCATATCAAATTTGTTTACTAACTTATATTTTAGCTCAGGCATATGTGGGTAATTGACTCCAAGTGCTTACTCTTAGCCCCTCACGCACAGGCGGGTAACTAAGGGGGAGGGAGAAAAAATTTGATTAAGAAATAAATTAAATGGGTTAAATTATTATAGTTTAGTTGCATAAAAGATTTAAAGACACTTATAAACACCTGGATAGATATTATATACATGTCATTTTTTAAATTTTTTACAAAAAGCTTATTCCCCACCCTTAGAATATTTCCTAATATTATTAAAAAAAATTTGAAAAAATACTTTATTGAACATTGACGCTCGTAAGGCTAGTAATTAGCTAACTAAGCAATTAGTTTAATATATTAGATTTCACATTTATTAAAATTGTTAATAAATATTATGGTTAATTTTGTAAGTTGTTACTTCAGCATATATAGGCAAAATATATGCATATCAAAACTTAATTGACTATTAAAATTAATATCATTAATGATTATTTATCCTATTCTGTAGATGCAAAAGCTTTAATTCATCTGATTAATATTTTCTAGATGATACCCTGAATTTGTCCAATGATGTACATATAAATGTCTCATCTATAGCTATAAAGAGTGGACATGGGCGTAGCCAGTTTAGGATTAGGGGGGGGCAAAACGTTTAAAAGTTTAATTATGGAGGGGAAAAATATAAATTTTTTTAATTTTAAGGGTTTTTGTATGTTCGTACCTTTCATTTAAATCCTTAGGGAGATGTGAATATTGCTTATTCTAACTATTAACCATACATATTTTGAAAAGTTATTTTTGTTTTTTTAGGATTCTATTGAGGCGCAAAGAAACTTTACCGAGTCTATATACATTACTTTGGATTATAGAACCTAGGCAAAGATGTTTACAATTTATGTATAAACATAATCTCGTGCATTTGTGTTCCTTTGTTATAAAATAATAACTTGAGATAAATTTTGCATGTAAAAAATTTATTCCTTTAGGTGAAACCCCTTAAAATACCCTTTTATTTGTATTTATTTTAATTTTAGAATTCTTCTTTTATCCACAAATTCAATAACCGAAACAACAAATTAAAGATAAAAAATACGTTTCCAGGAGGATACTCTGAGTCTCTAAAAAAGCGCTTATTCGCCATTTTACAAACATAAGATTTGAATGGCTGAGGGAGATGAAATTATAGTTTTATCAAATAATGTAATTTAAACATACATTTTCTTATTAGTTATTATAATTTAGGTTCATACTATACCAAATCATATAAATAAAGATGGAGGTAATGTATACTACTGTTACTTTTTGCATTAATATTAATGGTTATCTAATAAAATAAACATATTATCTTGAATTAAGATGTCAAAGATGGAGTTTTGTACGATAAATTAGAGCCTCCGCCTAAGGAAGTGCTCCAATCATTACGTCACTCGCCAGCTAAGGAAAATCATACCAACCATGAAGATGCATCCCATCTACACTCTAATGCTAAACTCTCCCCCATTAAAGAAACGGACGCGGATACAGTGAAAACTGTGCCTAAAGACATAAATGATGAAGTTGATGATGCCAAACTACAAAAAGAAGATTTGGTAACACCCTCTACAGAAAATGAGGAAATAGCCAACACCGTAACTCACTTGGAGAAAGAAAACTCTAAATCTGCATTACAAACACCACAAAAAATTAAGAAAACAAAAGATCATCCACCTTCAGAATCTAAAGGTAAATAAAAGAATGCATTATTATATTTAATATAAGCCTTACTTGATCAACCTCTTGAATTGACGGGTAAAAGAGAGAGAAAAACTATAGAACGTTTAATTATGCCTGTCACTAGCAGTCAGAAAAAACAGCCAATTTCTTTATCCAAAGGTTTAGGAACTGAATTAGGACAATGTGGAGAGGGTATTTATTTATAATTATCTTCATCATATATATGCATTTAGTTGAAAAGAGGATAGCTAAGGCAAAACCTGAAGAGTTGAAGATTCTACATAAAATTCTTTTTGGTACTTTAGGCCAGGTACATTAAAAAAGATTTATTGCCAATATTAATTATACCTTCTAATATGCATTATGTTTTTTATGTAAAAATTGAATATTTTGCCATATTCATATCTATGAGTGTTAATTAAACATTTTTATACCTTCAAATTCTTATCTGATCAATATCAGCATTAAATTATGCATTTTTAGCTCATATGCTATAAACCTTCAGCACACAATTAAAGATTTAATTAATTTAGGGCTTATGTTCAGAATTGACAAATTTAAGTTAAATTCTGAATTATGTGTGCTATATTTTTTTATTTGAATGACCATATCTTCATATACACAAGGTTTAATTTGATCAATTAGGTGTAAGGTGACTTGTATTGCTTTTGGGTATAACTTTAATGTGTGTGAGTTTTATTCTATGTGAATAAATGCAACCTATGTTATCTTGCTTTGTTTTTTATTTGGTTATGGTTATGTCAAACAGTAATGTTATTGTTTTTAACAATTATATAAAATACACTCCATCTTCAGGTCACTCTCTTGCGAAAGCATATTAGAAAATTCAATGGATTTGAATTTTCTGATGATTCTGAAGATTACAAGAAAAAACTTGAAGTTCTTAATAAGTAAAATTACACATAAAATTTGTAATTAATTGAATGTTTATAGGCTCACAGTGACAAATCTAAAAGATATCTGTAACATTTTGGTCATTCCCAAAGGGTCTGGCAAAGAAGATATCATTCCTCGCCTTATGGAATATTTGATGAAACCTGAATCATCTGAAAAGATGGAGAAGAAAAAAAGTAAAATATGGTTGGGCATTTTGCTTAAAATATTATATTTCTTAGGACTCATTAGTCAAACTATTTCTCATTTCAAATTTATAGAATTTTACTGTCTTACTAAAAATTTTTCTCCCGGTTTTTGGTTTTCTTGTAATGGGTTAACGGATGACATTGTAACTTTTTTAGTAAACCTTATTCTAACTCAAACCTTTGAAACAATTGAACCTGGCGCTCTAATTTGATTTATTAAATATTAACCTATAAGTAATATAACACGTGTAATATTTTATAATCGCCTACGCCTTATTAATCTATTCGTGCTAGCAATGTGCCGAATTTTAACTTACATTCCCCTGAACCAATTCTCTTTATCTCTTTTTAGAAACTTCTTCGGGGAGCATTAGTCCTAAAAAGGGTGGTTCAAAGTTGGTCGGTGGTGGTAAAGAAAGCTCTGTTAAGAAGAAGAAAAAGGCAGCTGCCGCGCACGATACCATAGCCTTGAGGTCGGATCAAGACGACACCACTTCCGAGGAAGATGAGGAAGAAAAAACACCGACCGAGCCAGAAGCTTCGGAAGGAACTAAAAAGAAGGGAAGACCAAAAGGTGGTAGTAAGAAAGAGAAAACCATAGAATCAGAAGAAGACAAGGAGGAGGAAGAATCGGAAGAGGAGGAGCCCAGTGAGCCTGATGACGATCAAGACGATGATTTTTCCGAGCCGACTGGTAAGGGAAGGAAATTAGCTATGAAACACTCTGGGTTTTAGTGTTGTGAAAAGACTTGGATTTTGTGCTAGATGACTAAACATAAACAGACCTAAGGCTTTTGGTTTGTTTTTTAGTCGACCCCTTGTCTTAGTCGAAATGTGAGAATCAGGCCAAATGATTTCGGTCTGTTTTTGTTAAGTCGGCCATTAGTCTTAGTTGAACTAAAGGTCCACTAAACGAAACCTACGTCTTTTTATACCTGTGTTGTATAATAATTTTAAATAATAACATCGGGAAGCCCTTCCCCTAAGTATTGTGTGAATCATGGATAATTGTTATAAATTTAGAATTCATCATTATGTTTTTGGTTATAGGTTAGAAAGGGGGCCAAGAATATTGCCCAAATTATTTTTATCTAAATGTTTATTTTTCGGGAATCTATCTGCGTTTGTTGAGACTCTATGGGTAAATTTTTTATGATAAATTGCGTATCAAGCTTTAACTTTCGCTTTATCTATAATTATATATATATGTGATTCGGCGTACTGATATTATCTATAAACATATTTTAAAGTTTCCAAAAAACGCAAGAAAGCGACGCATAAAAAGAAGGATTTCAAAGTTGCTAAAACACCGGCCAGTGGAAAGAAAAGGGGTAGAGCTCCTAAGGCTACCCCAAAGAAAGGCAACAAAGCCGATGATTCCTCCGCTAAGGCGAAAGGAGGAGGTGCTACGTCTGCGAAAGTTATCTACACGGACACAGAAGATGAAGAAGGGAATGAAGAACAACCCCTTTCCGAACCCGAATATAAGGTTCCCGAAAAAAAGAGCAAGAAAAAGGTATTATTATCGCTCTCGCATCACTCTCGGTAGTTTGTGGATGCTACCAAATTATATATAAAAGCAAATTGTATTTCCAATTTAATCATTGATCTGACTTTGCTTTATTCTACGAGATTAGAGAACTTCTTTTTCCACAAAATTGAGAGAAATCACCCTTATGTATTTATTCATCGTTTTCTTGCATGATATTTAATTAGAAAGCGACAAAAGATGAGATTAAACACGATGAAAAGGAGGCTGCCGACGAAACGACTGATCAAACAAATGGTAAGGAAGCACCTAACCTGGATATTAATTCTTATCCTACGGTAAGATTTAATTTATTCCCCCATTTTAATTCTTGCATTTTTTATATCATTGTGACGCAGGAAGAAGAGATCAAGGGGGCCGTGCAGGACATTCTAGAAGGGGCAGATCTGATGGAAACAACCATGAAGACGGTGTGCAAAAAGGTGATGTTAGTTTTATCAAGTTTTGCAATAAATTGATGAAACTTTTTTATTGCAATTCATCTATAATCTGTTAATTAACTAGTTATAATTGATTAAGTCTAAGAAATTTGGTAGGAGCAAATAATTGCATTGAAAACACTTTGGAAATTCATATTTTGGTAATTTCTTTATATAATGCCTATAGGTTTACGATAAATATATAAGCCACGACCTCACTCCTAAAAAAGATTTCATCAAGCAAACAGTTAAATCGGTATGTTATTAGTAAATTACCAATAATTCGATATTTAATTTTACTTAGCTCATATCCTAATATATCTCCCGACCAACCAACAATTTAGTAGTAATTTATAAAGGATGAGTCCATTTCAAGTTTCATCATAACTCCTACCTATCAAGTCCTCTCAATATGACGTCATTGTACATTTATTTATACCTGTCTTCATTGAATAATTTCGATATAGTTGTATAGTATATTAGTATTTTTTTAACATCTCCTGGATTGCCGTCTGTAAATAAACAAATTACTATTTTAAAACCCATTTTTACTTTATCATAACGAATGAATATTTCAAATATAAGGGCTGTTAAGAAGGCCTTTTTTAATGTCTACAAAATTTAAACAGCCATAAAATACGCTGAACAATTGTAAAGTCGCACCTATAGTAACGAGTGCATCGCAGAAAAGTTGACAAATTCTTGATATTATAAATAATAATATATTGTTCCCAAAATTGATTTAATAGACCATCTTTGGGTCGGGTTCGGATTGAAAAATTTTAAACTCGGGTCCGGGTCGGGTTGAACGTTAAATTTTATATTGAATAATAGACATATCTTTTAAATTGATGCTATTTTATATAATATTTTATAATTAATATCGAAATGTATGATTAATTTATCTCATACGTTCATTTAAATTAATTTCTTTTAAGTTATATCTGAATTTTGGAATTGCGCATTTTTAAACTCAGAAAAGTAAAATACTTGATAGAATGCTAAATTATTATGAACATGTAATTGATATCGCAAAACTTATGATTTTCTTAATTCCCATTTTTCTTTTTTAAATATTAATGTCTCAACTTGTTTTATCGCCTAACTTATACACTAAAATAAAATTAATTTATCATATTTTACAAACATGATTTAAAAAATGAGTTTTTGAAATAATCAAATTTTCGCGAATGTGTAGTATCAACTTTAATGAACTCCTTTTTCCAGACATAGTGGGACAAATTTTGATAAGGAGAAGGGGTTCACGCAAACGTGTATAAATTTGAGTTTAAGGGTGATATAAAAAAATAAAAGAATGGACCTATAGATGAGACTTTAATCTACATGAATATATTACTATTTTTCGCTAAATATTACAAAAACCATGGCAATTTAGCCTTAAAAAGGGCATTTTTGGCACTTTCAAACTCATATATTTTAAAAGCTGGTAATCGTAGATAAAAACTAAAAACATATTATTTTTCAGCTCAAAATTCTCTATAAAATTATTGGTCGGATTGTGGGATATTTTTTTGTAGACCTGTGTAATAGGAAAAGGCATATTTATTAATGTATGTAGGTATGTATGTTTGCCGCGAAGACGCCCAAGAGCTTAGTTAGTGCAATCTAAGATTGAGCCCCTTCTAACGCCAAATGGCGCATCAGGCCACGTTAGTGATAACGTGTGTGAGTATGCTGTAAAAAAATGGTTAATATGCAATGTAATTATGACATGTAAATATGTAATACCTATTGACTTGAGAGTAATGTAAAGCTATAATGATAATGTCGTAAATGAATAATCCGTGTGAAGATCCTTAATGAGAGAGCCGCAATAACTGGTTTTTTGAGAAGTCTTTCCTAAGTTTCCTGTCTTGCATGATGGTCAACAATGAATTTCAATCATGGCCTAGTGTTTGGACATCGCGGAAAACCTTGTAGAGCCAGCTGCCATTGCATTTGCGACCTTTTAGCATGGGTGGACGCCAGAACAGGGAAGACAGACAATAGTTGGTTCCCTTCCTTCGTACTTGATGAGCCAGAAAGCCCCATTTCCTCGCCAGTAGAATGTTTTTAATTGGAGCGATTTTGCAGCGCACCCATAGATCATCGTTGGTTATTCTCGTCGGGTAAAATATCCGGCAAACGATACGTAGCATTTTATTGAGACTGACTTGTAGTTTCTTTAAGCTGGGAGCCTTCAGTGACCAAGATTCGCAACCGTATAAGAGAATTGGTAGGATAGTGACTTTAAAAATCCTCCGACGTGTATGGAGCGTCAGTTGACGTGAGCGCCAAATCGCTGAGCATGAATAGAATTTGACCATGGTCCGACGGATCTTCGATTCGACATCAGCTTCGGCGTAGGTATCTGGAGTAAGGTCCACTCCCAAATAACGGACTTTTTCAGATGCATTGATTACGTTTTTGTTGACTAGCAGAGTAGAGTTCGAAGAATCGTTTATACGAATCATTGAGCATTTCTCGGGGTTTATAAACAGTCCTGCTTGCTTGGCTTGGATGCTGAACCTGTCTAACATAAGTTGTGCTTTGGAAATAGAAGGGGCCACTAGACATATGTCGTCTGCGAACAGCAGGGATGATAGAATAGTGCCATTTAGTTTAATTCTATCGGTCGGAAGTGTGGATCTCTTCATTATTAGATCCATCGCAATTATAAAAAGGAGAGGGGACAGCGGGCAACCTTGCCTGACACCCGATGTTACTGGTATGGGCTCCGATTTATGGTGGAGGTGGGAGATAACTTGTTTCATGTTTTCATAGAGTAGAAAGATCATGAGAGTTATTTTCTTAGGCAAGCTAGAGAACTGCAAAGTCACTTTTTTTCAACCCGAACCCGACCCGACCCGAAATCATGTTCAAATTTTCTACCCGGACCCGACCCGAAATCATTTTCAAATTTTCTACCCGGACCCGACCCGAAATCATTTTCAAATTTTCTACCCGAACCCGACCCGACCCGAAAGCATTTTAAAAACTTCAACCCGAACCCGACCCGACCCGAAAAATTATAAAAAAATTACTTTCGAGCGCGAAAATTGCCGTGTGTAAAATTAAATCGACTAATAAAAGCCATGATGATTTTTATTCTTTAAAGGGGATGGTGAAAAAAAACTCATAATTATTTATCTATATTTAGTTTCCTAATATCAAGTAAACTGCTCATATGTTATAGATTTGAGACAACTATTTAACATCCATTTATTGTTATTATGAAACCATTAATATATAGCTGATTAGAATCAATATAGTAAATAAGATGAAATTTATAGTGACTGTCCAAATGTTTTAAGTTTGAAGTACAATTTAAGATAAATTCATTTGATATGAAACTTTAAAATAATTATAAGGTATTATAAAAAAAAATTGCACATGAAAAATTTATAAAATTATAACTTACTTTTAAGTTGGCTATGTATTAAATGTAATTTAAATTAACGATGAGGATTAGCTAAAACTTCAATGTTAACACTAAAAAAATTTGAAATATAACTTTATTGAAATACTTTACCTTTTAATAGTCAAATTAAAAACAGGAGTAATTTATGTAGTTTGAATTAGTGATGAGAATTAGCTAGCACTTCAGAGTTTGGAGTTTTAAAATTTAAAAAAAGAGGAAGAGAATTAAATAAATGAATGATCCAAATTAATTGTGCATTTCGATATTTAAAAACACTCTTTGCTTAGCAATTAACATTAATTAAAAAAATAGGTCTCGCGTGTTTTTTACAATGTATAAACCTTGGACCCGACTCTATAAATTTGACCCGACCCGACCCGAAAGCATTTTCAAATTTTTTACCCGGACCCGACCCGACCCGAAATAATTTTCAAATTTTCTACCCGGACCCGACCCGACCCGAAATCATTTTCAAATTTTCTACCCGAACCCGACCCGAGGTCGGGTCGGGTCTCGGGTCACCCGTGCAGTTCTCTAGGCAAGCCTAATAGGCATAGCGCTTCCCAAATGTATAGATGGCACAGCGAGTCAAAAGCTTTAGCGATGTCTAAAAAAACAAGAACCAGGGGGGCACCGCTTGTCCGTGAGATGTCCATTATGTTCCTTAATGTTATTATGTGCTCTGTCGTCGTACGGCACTTCCTAAACCCTGTTTGATTGTTTTTAATTATTTCATCCACCTCGCTGTAAATTCGATTGTATATAACCTTGATGAATATTTTTGATTCCAGGTTAATGATAGTCACGCCCCGGTAGTTGTTGGGATTAGATGGATCTCCTTTTTTGAAAAGTTTGATCAAGTGACCTATTGTCCAGGAGTCCGGTATAACCTCTTTCGTCCAAACTTTCCGAAACAGGTGGTGCAAAAGAGAGCTAGAGATATGGGAGTCGGCTTTGAGTGCTTCTGAGGTTAGACCTGACGGGTCGGCCGCTTTGTGGGATTTGAGTGACTTGATAGCTCTGTCAATTTCGAATAAAGAGGGGAGATCCGTATCGATGTGGAGAGGAGGTGGGCCTTTAAAGTTTACGATAAATCCTTTGTATATATCCACTACAGGGAATAAGGGCTGGGGCGACAAGATTAATCGGAAATGGTCTTCCCAGGCTTTGGTTTGGGCCAAGGAGTCGTTGGAGCCGCCAACTGTGTTTATGCTGTTGTAGGCTCGTTTGGAGAATGTTTTATAGTTAAGGCTGTCTAGGATGGTAAACAGCTAGTGATTGTTATTAGAGCGTGCTGCCGCTTCGGCCTCTGTGGTTTTTGCGTTAATAAACGCAATTTTGTCTTGTCTGATGCTGGATTTAATACGCTTGCTGAGAGCGGATAAGCATGCGTTTTTGAAAGGAAACTCATTTCTATCAAAGTGGATGTTAGATTTTGTCTTGAGTAGCCCAAGTGTTTTTTCTGAGAACCATGTCTTTGTTCTAATTCGACTCTGGTCCTTCAAGGGAATTGTAAAAAATTCTGATATTTTAATGCTGTGATCGTTTATCGACAGGTCGGAAAGGTTGTTGTTTTGGATTTTTAGGTGTAGGCGGTCCCTAAATTCAGTGTTTTGGGACAAACCTTGGGGCCTTATTTTCTGGGATTTGCGTGTCGGATGAACCCGTAGGGTAGCTGCTTTCAACACTAGTTCAGCAGCTATTGCACGGTTTAAATATTTATTAGGTATTTTATAGGTTAAAAGTGCGATGTTTAGTTATAATATGCATAATTGGGTGACAAAAAATTATAAACCACCGGTATAAAAGTCACTGATAATGTCCGACAATTAAAAAAAAATTGAGTACACCGTATATAATAATGTAATGTCATACCCTAAAATCTAGAGTATCTAAATGAAGATATTAAAAAAGCATTAGGCGCCATGCTATTATTGGCACTATGACCGTTGTATGTCCTTATTACAATGCTATAAAATTTGCTGGAGAAAAAAACGGTATGTGTAGCGCCTTTGGAAAAGTTAGTGCCTCAAATAAAACAACATTCAGACTCATGAAAGAATTTACTTGCTGGTTATACTGCGGATTCTAAACATTTCTTATCTAACATGAGGAAATACAACTCCTGCTTCCAAATGACGTCGTTTGGTGCAGATATTATCCAACTCAATTCATGTCAACCTTTAAAGTAAAAGGCCAGATTTACCACAAAGCGGGGTCCCTCCTTCCAATACCAGATAGGCAACATAAGTTCTTACAAATGTACTTTATCGGGGATAATGAGATTGAATTTAATGCACGCCTTGGAATTTCTACTGGTGTAAAAAGGTCTATCGTTTTACAACTTCAGGCGCTTCTTCACTCTAAAAACTATTTAGTGCGTTTGTTCAAAACCTCCCTCGACATGATGCCATCAGATACATACAGGATTGTTATTCATGCTGACAAAACTACAGCGGGACAACATGGGAGAAGATTTAATGCTCCTACTATAAACGAAGTCGCAATTGTTATTGTTGGGGTCAATTTAAATCAAGAGATATTGTACTGCATAGGAGAAACGCTACTTTGACACACGTTGCGGACACCATCGATGCCATGACCCCCTTCATTATCCAGTTATATTTTGGGATGGTGCTGACGGATATCACTTCAACGTTAAGATGCAGTCAATAGTGAACCGACAAACATAAAATGCAGCGCTATGAACTATTATTCATACAGATTAATGGTTCTAGAGTACGAAAAAATCATATTTTAAAATGAGCCAATTGTTTCATCAATACATCGTAGATATGTATGCCAAAATTGAATCGGAACGTCTGCTCTACATCCTTTAAATTAGATTAAACTTTGCTCGGAAGAGTATGTCATTTGCGAGATGCAGTTTAACGACGTTAATACAAATAAAGTTGGGAGACTAACCATTTTGCCCTCAACATACACCGGAAGTCTGCCTCATATGCATGAATACGCCCAAGATTCAATCGCGTATGTTCGTAACTACGGTCGTCCGGACTTATTCATTACATGCAATCCTGCATGGCCCGAGGTACAGGAACTCTTATTTCATGGCCAATCACCGATCGATAGGCATGACATCACAGCACGTGTTTTCCGACAGAAACTTAGATCAATGATAAATCTCATTACTAAGCACGAGGTATTCGGCCCTGTGCGTTGCTGGATGTACTCTGTGGAATGGCAAAAGAGAGATTTACCGCATGCCCATATACTCATATGGCTATACACTAAGATCACACCCAACGAAATCGACTCAATAATATGTGCTGAAATACCTAATACCTAACTTGATAGGAACTTATACGAAATTGTTAGTAAAAATATGATACATGGACCTGGCGGGACGTTCAATCCAAAATCGCCATGTATGGTAGACGGTAAATGTTCAAAGCGATATCCTCGAGTCTTAGGCAACACAATTACAGGAAGTGATGGATATCCTTTGTACAAAAGAAGATCAAGAGGATGGTGGGCACATTTCAACCATTTAACTGCAGAACGCAATCGTCTCGGTAGATAATCGCTGGGTTGTTCCATATTCTCCTATGCTACTAAAATTATACAGATCACACATTAACGTTGAATATTGTAATTATGTTAAAAATATTAAATACATTTGTGAATATGTTAACAAAGGCAGTGTATGGCAGTTTTTAGCGTTCAACCTGATAGTACTGCGAATATAGCGAGCCTTCACACTGATGAAATCGCACAGTATCAGACTGGAAGATACATAAGCAGCAACGAAGCCATATGGCGTATTTTATCCTTTCCTATTCATGAACGTAGTCCTGCTGTGGTTCACTTAGCAGTACAACTAGAAAATGGGCAACGCGTTTACTTTACAAATGCAAATGTAAAACAAATAGCATTAAATCCCCCAGATACAACGTTAACAGCTTTCTTCAAGCTATGTCAACTTGATGATTTTGCGCAAACGTTGCTATATTCCGAAGTACCTATGTATTACACGTGGAATTCGCGCACCAGATCCTTTGAACGTCGCAAACGCGGAAAGCCAGTCCCCGGACGGCCTGACACATTCAAAGCTAATGTGATAGACCGACTATACACTGTTCACCCCAATCAAGATGAATGTTTCTTTCTTCGCATGCTTTTAGTTAACGTTCACGGTCCAACGTGTTTCCAGCAGTTAAAAGTGGTCAACGGCGTTGCACATACCACTTTCTGCAGTGCATGCCAAGCTATGCATTTATTAGAGAAACATCCAACAATTAAATTTACTCTAGAATATCTCTGCAAAATTTGGCTAGCTTTTATCCAATATATTGGTATCAAATATGAAAAAACCTATGCAAATATTCATAAGCGTACCTAGATTTGAATTAGGGGGGGGGGGGGGCAAAAATTTTTTTCCCCAAGAGGAAAAAAAAAGGTCTCGACATCCAAAAATTTTCCTGAGAGCAAAAAAAAAAAGGTCTTGACATCCAAAAATTTTCATGAGAGCAAAAAAAAAGGTCTCCACTATTCAAAAATTTTCCGAGCAAAAAAAATAGCAACCGCCCTACATTAGGCAGTGTGTGCAGCCAGACCCCCTGCCCCCCTTGGCAAATTAGGGGGGGGGGCAGGGGGTCCGGCTGCCCCCCTCCGGCTAATTAGGGGGGGGGGGCCAAAACATAATTTTCTTAATTTGTTAGGGTTTTTGTATTAAAAAATTTTTTTACGCCCATGCAAATATTACTTTCTTTCAAAAAAAATTTGTATAAGATAGTAAATATAATGATTTCAATTTTTCATTAGCTTAACAAAATTTACACTAGAATATCTGCAAAAGTTAATTAGCTTTTATCCAATATATTGGTATTAAATATGAAAAAACATATGCAAATATAACTTTATTCCAAAAAAAAGGTGTACTAAATAAGAGAGTAAAGAATGATTTCATTTTTCATTAGCTTAACCAAATTTACTCTAGAATATCTCTGCAAAATTTGGCTAGCTTTTATCTAATATATTGGTATTAAATACGAAAAAACATATGAAAATATTAATCTCCTCCAAAAAAAAGGTGTACTAAATAAGATAGTAAATATAATATTCATTTTTTCATTAGCTTAACAAAATTTACTCTAGAATATCTCTGCAAAATTTGGCTAGCTTTTATCCAATATTTGGTATTAAATATGAAAAAACATATGCAAATATTACTTTCTTCCAACGAATAGCATAAATATGTATGATTTGGTAGTTGTAATATTAATTACCGAACTTCATAAAAATGGGAAAAAAGCACGAAACGTGGGAATGTTTCTAAAAGCGCGCGTTATATTTATTTAAGTAAATGGTGATGTTTTACGGTATCGAGAATATTTATTGTTACAGCTTTATATATTGTAAAAAACGGGCGTAGTTGCGTAGAAAATTGAGACACAAAATCTTGGAAAAAAGTTTAAGGTAATTAGTAGCAGCATAACGATAAATAAGTATAAAAAACGTAGTAGAAATAATCCGCTAAATGGCGGTATAAACTACCAAAAAACTAGGTTACGGCTGTAGCAAGTCGATAAAAAGTATATATAAACCATCTAGGATGCTAGGGCAATGATCTAACCAAATTTGGTGGCAATCGGTCGAGAACCTTAGGAGTTATTAGAGGCCGAAGAAAACGGAGTTACATTTTTATATATATAGATTTCTAGAAAATACTATAAGTGATGTGGCTCATCGTTATGCCTCGATCATATAATGAGCGATTAAAATATAATTATAATTCACGAACTTAATGTAGGAAGAATTAACACGCTAAATACAAAATATAAACACATATAGCAAAGTACTTAACATCAAATTTTTTATTGCTTTGCTTTACACATTTTGCCTATATAAATATACTGTCAAATAAATTAATACATGCCTAAAGAATTATTTAATTTGTAAATTGACACAGGTTTGTTGTTTTATTAAAGGCGCTAAAAACTTTTTTTGGTCCTACCGCAAAATCACGATTCTGGCAAATAGCCGTTTTCGGACTTCAATCAAAACCCCAATTCGCCCTGAAAATCTGTTTTATTTTTGCGCCTGAACATATTTTAGCGCGTCCAGCTTTTCACTTATTTGGGCAAACTACAATTCTACTTACATCAGCTTAGAAGCTTTAGGTATATCATTGGCCCCCAACCGAGCTTTATTGCAATAGGGTCTCATTGTTATCATGTTTTGCTGATATATTGTGTAGTTTAAGCCAACAGGTACCATTATAGACGTAGCCCGACTCTCTACCCTCAATTTGCGCTCCGTTAATTTTTACTATTGCTTAAATTGCATAGCAAATGAATGCTCCCATACGAATTTAGAAGAGCCTAATAAGGCCACACAAAAACAGCAAGTAGACAGGGATTTAAGGGGCGGAGCCCCTTGAGTAAGATTTAGAAGAGCAGCCCCAGCCGGGAACAGGGGTGAAGCCCTTTATTTGAATCTTCTTCTGCTTTGTCAGTTATTTCGTCCCACGGTCTTGGGGTTTGTTTTGATAAGTTTCTTAAATCTTGACCTGGTGAGTGCCATGTCCTGATACTTTTTAGTTTTCAGAACTTTATCGCCTTGCCCGTTCAACGTGACACGGGATCGTCCTCTACATTTCTTCTCCGGTACCTCCATGTCCATTACTTTTCGATTTAGGTCATTCGTGTCCCCCTTAGTATATCTTCATATCACCTTAACTTCGTTAATTATGTCCGCCATAGGTTGATTCATTTTTGTCATGAGAAAGTCATTCGTCATAATGTCGAGCTTAGTTTACCCCAAGCTCCACCGTATATTTCTCATCTATGTGGCTTTTATAAGCTTTTCTTCCCTGATGTTTAATTAATTTATTATCATAATGTCAAGTTCCACAAAAAATAAGGATTTTCTAAACTCACTTTGTTGTTCACATGTATTCTATCTTTATTTAAATATTTTAATAATCCACAGTCCAGGTTTAAAATGCTCCTTAAAATGACCACTGTCTTACGTTAATTTGTATGAACATTCCGGCCCGAGGCGAAAAGCCATTTTTATTTTTGCGCCCGAATCGAGCCTGGAGCAACATAATTAATCTCGGTTATTTCCGAAACATGCGAATATCCCCTAACTTCCTAGGCAAATCCCCCTTTTTGTTTAAAATATGCCTAGATATACAGCATTAAATACTGAGACATTATGAGGGGTCGTAAAAAAGCATTGCCCACAAACCTTACTTTGGTTAAACTATCAGTGTACTCAGATAATTCATAAAAACTTAAAGCAACCGGTATAAGCATGGACGTAGCTAAGCCCTCAAACATTAATATCCGTTTTCCTCTCCTGCTTAAATATCACAACAAATGAAATGTTTTTCAACGAAGTGTAGAAGAGCACAGGTTAAAGGCTCAACAAAAAACAACACGGGGCCCGGGGGCGCTACCTAACACCAATGAACCGAGGATAATAACCTTGTTAGGAATTAGGGGCGGAGCCCTTCTTAGAGGTCCGAAGAACTGAGATATATCAACATTTATTGGCACTTTGTTAAAAGTATTTTCATTTCTCCTTATGTAACGCGCAAAAAATGACAAAATTAGATTTTTTAATTTATTTGGCCACGCAAGAGGAGACACGACCGTCCTATAATAATAATTGACGTGAAAAATAAGCAAAAAAATGACTTTGATTTAATGTTTCAAATCCTAAAAAGTTTCGCATTTTCCGCAGCACATGCCTACATTTATCACACTACACTACCTACACGCATGACGTTGTAGAAAACACTATATATTAAAGAACTGTGTATTTAAATTTTCAAAGATCATTATAGATACGCATTACGTCATGAGGTTGCGTCTGATTGACATTTTATTAAACGTCAAAACGTATAAAACTAAATAACTTGACCGTCTTATCACTTAGAGATTTGGAATATAGTTTAAAACCTAGGCTCAGACCTACTAAATATTCGCAGAAATTTCCATCTAAAGCGGTCCAGCCGTTTCGGAGAAGTTGAATACCAAACACCGTTTCACGAGAATTTTATATATTAGATTAGCTCAATGTTATCAATTAATATTAATGCAAAAATAATAAAAATCTCTGTTATATTTTGGGTCTTGGGAAGTGCTGTTGAGTCCGGCGAGGGGGTTGGTATGTCGGGCGTCTAGCGATGATTCTGTTATGACAGGTTTTTTTGGGGGGGGGGGACTAATCAATTTTGAAACAATAATATATTCGATATTGACATCAGCTTTGGTTCAAACTTTTATTGTTAATGGTGCATACTTTCTCAAAAACATTATTATATTGTAGGTTATTTTGGAAGGGGGAGGGTTTTTGGTGTTGTCAAGGAAGGGTCAGGTTTTAAGGCAACGTAGGGGTTCCTAAAGGGTATAGCGTTAAAGTAACGAGAAATTCAGCAGTAAAAAGGGGTAAGTTGCAATAGTTATCAAGAGATAATAAAGTGGATTTTTAAACGCTTTTTATTTTATATTTTCAGAAATCTTTGTACTCATAAGAAATCGATTTATTACTTTCTCATTCTTTCTTGGCTCTAACATTTCTGTGCACACCAAAATCTTTTGTTTATCTACAATTCCCTCCACTTATTTATAATTAGAGCATTCCATTCATTTGTAGAGAGGTAATTGGAGTGCGAAGTGCCTCAGGGGATATGTTATTTACCGATCTGTTGTCAATCAAATTATCGTTAATTGGTTATATGCGGAATGTATTATATACTTTGGATATACACGTTTTTACTCACTTTCTATTATTGTATCGCTCCGAAACCTGTCTGTAGTAAATAAAGATCCCCAATTCCAATAGTGGCGACGTAAAGGATAAGCTTACGCGGGAATGCAGAAATATAAAACAGGCTAACATCGACGCTTTTATAACACAATTTGAGCTATTCCTAAGGAGCAATAAGACGGAGACAGATGAGCAAAAAGCAGCTCTATTATTAACCAGCCTTGATGGGGAGGCATTCCAATTAATACTAGAGGATTATAAACCGCAAGAGTTGACAGGAATTACATATGAAGAACCTAAAAATCGGTTAAAAAAATTATTTTAAAGGAATTCATGCGCGAGGGCAAAGAGGTATAAAATCTCAAAGGTCCGACAAGGCCAGGGAGAGACGATAGACACGTACGCTAATAGACTCAAGGCCGGAGCTAACAGCTGCAACTTCGGAAACGAAGAATTGCAGAACAGAATCGTCGACCAATTCATTATAGGATTGCGCGATAGAAGCTTACAGGCGAGACTGTTGGCAGAAAATGACATCAAATGGGACCCTACGCGAGCTGGCGTTAACGGCCGAGCCGATACACGGGGGGCTAAGCATTTTGCAAGACGGGTCCGAAGAGGCGTGGAGCGTAGTGGCGGGACGAGAAGCGTGGCCTGGCCGGTCCGAATTCCCAGGTTAAAACATGCTTTAGATGTGTTAACTGTGGACATATATATTAATAACGAATTATTCCAATGCATCTTCGATACCGGCGCCACGGTATCGATAATACTGGCGCGAAGATGGGCGAAGGAGATCCCACGCAACAAAGAGCCCGTCCCGACGGTGTACGCGTACGGCCACGAGGAAATAAAGATCGTAGCCAAGGTGCAAGCTGTTGTCCGAATGGGGGACACGAGAAAACAGCTGTCGTTATTAATAGCAGACGTAGCTGGGCCGCCGTTGTGTGGGATCGATTGGATCCAAGAATTTGAGCCCTCAAATTTGGCGACGAATTCGTTGGAACTCCAGAGCTGCGGCGGAACGGTTCGCGGTAAATTACTTAGAAAGACCGAAGGATTCCAAGTCCGCGATCCAGCACGTGATGAAGCAATGGGAGGGCCAGCTAAACGAATTTTTAAAAGCAGTCAAGGGAATAACGGTGGAAGTACCGTTAAAAGAGGGCATAGATCCCGTATTTATCCCCGCACGAAGGGTGCCGATGGCGTGGAAAAAAGAAGTAGAAGAAGAGCTGGACAAATGGGTCAGAGACGGGGTGATAGAACCGATCGGTTTCTCAAGATGGGCCAGTCCAGTGGTACCCGTGAAAAAAAGCGATGGGACTCTTCGTTTATCTATTGATTACAGGTTTACTATAAACAAATATGCTCAAGGATTGTTGTACCCCTTACCCAAAATCGACGATTTGTTAAATAAACTCGTTAACGCGTGTTGTTTTACTAAGCTGGACCTAACGAAAGCATACTTACAACTCGAATTAGGTCCAGAAACGAGCCAACGATTGACTATCTCCACGCACAAGGGCCTATTTAAAGTTAACCGAATGCCTTTTGGCTTAAATTGCGCCGCGGCGATTTTCCAAAAAACAATGGATCAGATATTAGGAGGCATGGAGGGGGTAGCGGTATACATCGATGATATACTAATCGCGGGGGAAACGGAAGAAATCCACAACGAGCGGTTACTCAAAGTACTAGAAACGTTACAAAAATAGGGTTTCGTGCCAAATATTTCCAAGAGCATCTTGTGGGCGAAGGAAGTAACATTTTTGGGATATGTAATAAGTAACAAGGGAATTCAAATCAACGACAATAAAGCCGAACTGGTCAAGCAGTGGAAAAATTTAACAAACAAAAATGAAATAAAATCGTTCCTGGGGTTAACAGCATATTTTTCAAAGTTTATTAAGGACTACGCCAAAATCGTGCACCCGATTTAGAAACTCATGAAAAAAAACGTGCTGTACCACTGGGGTGGAGAACAACAAGACGCATTCGAAGCCATCAAGTCCGCGCTTACTAAAGCCCCCGTACTGGCATACTTTAATGGAGATTGGGAGACTGTGGTCGTAGACGCCTCTGGTACAGGGTTAGGGGCCATCTTACAGCAACGAGCACCAGGGGAGAATTGGAGAGTGGTGGCCTATGCTTCAAGAGCGTTAAACGATAGCAAAAGCCGGTATTCGACGATCGAACGAGAGGCCCTTGCGGTGGTTTATGGACTAAAAAAGTTCAATGAATATATACAAGGACGAAGCGTTACAATCATGACGGATCATAGACCCCTAGTATATATATTCGATCAGAGCAAAAGGGGCAAGGAACAATGGTCACCACGTCTAACTAGGTGGGCGCTCATGGTATCAGGCTACACGATAAAGTTTGTGTACAAAAAGGGATCCGAAAACGCGGCAGATTTCTTGTCTAGAAAACCGAACGAAAACGCGTATCAGGTTAGCGAGGAAATGCCAGAAGACTCGACGAATCCGTTTATATCATTGGACGTAGTAAGACAACACACCTTGGACGACCCGGGGCTGCGACAATTAAAAGAGTGGATTAGAGGTAAACAAAACAAAATGTTCGCTTATGGGCTAAAACGCTCCTACGAAAAACACCTGCCCAAGTTACACGAAGCCAAAAGCATAATATTTTACAAAGGACGACGAATATTAATTCCGGCTAAGTTACGAGGAGCGGTACTCCAAAGATTACATAGGGGCCACGTGGGTATCAAGCGGATGCAAGAAGTGGCGGGGCAGTATATATGGTGGCCTACTCTCGACGATGACTTATTGAGCGTAGCGAAAGGGTGCCGGAATTGCAATTACACTGCCGCGGCGGCGAAGAAGGCACCGTTGATAGAGTGTCAACCTAGCCATAAACCGTGGGTTCAAGTACATATCGATATCATGGGTCCTCTCAAGAGTAAGTCATACCTGGTGATGGTGGACAATAGCTTGAAATGGGTAGAAGTGTTTAAATTAGAAGACACCTCATAAGAAATCGATTTATTACTTTCTCATTGGCCCCTTCTAACATTTCTGTGCACACCAAAATCTTTTGTTTATCTACAATTCCCTCCACTTATTTATATCCATTCATTCACATTAACTTACGATCTTCTCTTTAAAAGGAATGGCCATAAAAATTCTCGACGTTCTGTACTTTTATCGCCTCATCCATCACAGCCATAGTACTCATTTAAAATATCACTTTTAACTCTAGCTATACCTAATGTTGAAACCCTTCTAGATTACTGAGAACTATTGTGGGTAATTAATCTTAATAATTTATAACTTAAACAAAAATAGAACACAAACCAAAAATGGCTAGTAAGGCGGAGATAACCAGGGGTGGGCGGGATAATGCAAATATGTTGTGTCGTCGTGAATACAACAATCTAAACAGTCCAAAGATTTGGCAAAAATGTAGAGAACTTATAATAGTCGGAATAAAATACAAAAGACTATAGGATCCTGTCTAATAAATGGCATTAAAAAATTAAGAACTAAGCAATTTCTATAATAAATATATTCGAGTCACTTATGTTGAAATTATCTATGGATGAGTCTGCCAATAATTTCATGGAATGTCACTGGCTGTTGGTGTAGCTGTCCAAGCTATAAATTAATTCTTGTAGGCTTTATTTTAGTAATTTTTCTAAAGTTTTGATCCCAACAAATTTAAAATAAATTGTGGTTTTTATAGGTAAGAAAAGAAAATTTTAAATTTATTATTCTGCATACTCATCTATTTACATTGTTGATTAGAGATAAATTTTACCAGATAATTTTCAATCCTCCTATGTTCTTCACCCTCCTTGCATTAATTTTTTTGATCGTTAAAAAATACATTGAATTTTATGGTTGATATAATTTATAATCAAGATTAAATCTTTAAAACCCTAACAAAAATGAATTCTAAAAATAATTAATAAAAATATATTTAAAAATAATCCAAGCTTAATACTTTCATAATACCTTAAATGCCAATGGGCTTATCTCCTTGATATGTAAACCATTTTTGATAGATGTGTGCGCAAACGCTTAGATCTATTGAAGAAAGCCCTTGGGGTAATCAAATCAATAAATATTATGAAAAATGACTATAAAAACTTCTCATAAGAGCTCATATTATCTAAAAAAGGCCATGTTTTAAATATTTTTATTGTAAAAAAATGGCGCCTTCGATTTTCCTTTGTAATATTTAATGTATCCCAAGAAACCAATTGCAAGTAGAATTGGAATTTTTTGAATGGTTGGCTCCAATTATAAAAAGCCAATTCAAAATATGGTAAGAAAAAAGCCATCGGCGCGAATGACTCGTTTGTTGAGGACTTTACGCGATCTACGAAATAATTCTAAAGCTAATCGTTCTTTAAGTATGAAAGAAGAAAAAGGTATGTTTAAGATTTAGTTGATTGTAAGGCTTTTAGAACGATCGTGCATCATGGATCATTATGATGCTTCCAAAATGCCTGAAAAATTACTCTCTACTTATACAGGAAATAATAAACCTGCAGAGGCAATTATTTATTTCTTAATTTTTAAATTGTATTTAGTTATATAGAGCTGATTTGATTAGTGCAATGAAAGTTCCAGACACAGATTTCTTTCACAAGGAAGAGTTTTTAGTTCTGAATGATCCTTGGAGAGGCGAATGGGACAAAGGGGTTCAGGTTCCTGTTAACTTTATACATGATCTCAATAAACCATCTATAAAAGCCATTAGTCCTACTGATATCTTGTATTCTAAGATAGAAGATTTTTACCTAAAGGATGCCAAGACATCAAACTTAAGTAATGTTTAATCTAGAATATGGATTATATTAACATTACAGTTAAAAATAAAGGGTCTACATTAGTTTCATGTGAATCTATGTCCTTTTATCAGCCTGATGAAATGAGAACATTTGAGAGACATAAATTCAATGAAGCTTCAAATTCAAAAAATTATCAACATCAATATAATGCAGATGCAATGGATTTGCTATGGCTAAAACTTGCAAATACCATACTTGCCAAGGATTCAAAAGGGATTACTAAAGGTAACCCTTAATTGATTTATAATGTGAATTTTTTTCAGATAGTCCATGTATGACAATAAAATTGTTTGAGGGTATTATGCTTGAATTGGAAAAATCATGTTACAATAACATTAAAGATGCATTTTTTAAAGATAAAGAGGTTGCCCTGGAATTTGATGAAAATGTTATTTGTGATGTTTGTCGATCAGTAATTTTATTTTTAAATATCTAATCTACATTTATATTAGCCTGATAGTGAAGATACAAATGAGATGGTTTTTTGTGACATCTGTAACATATGTGTTCATCAAGTAAAACTTTTCTTACTGGTCTTAACATAATTTTTAATATTATAAATGTTAAAAGGAAACTAAATTGTTTATATTGTTATTTAACTATTTAAAAGGCTTGCTATGGAATAGTAAAGATTCCAAAAGGAAGTTGGCTTTGTAACCCTTGTTCCATGGGTGTTTCAAGACCTAAATGTCTGCTTTGTCCTAACACTGGGGGTGCCATGAAACCTACTAAGAGTGGTATGCGTTGGTGTCACGTTAGCTGTGCCTTGTGGATACCTGAAATTGGCATTGCAGATCCTGATAAAATGGAACCTATAACTAAAATTTCTCAAGTCCCACCAGAACGTTGGAATTTAGTTTGTGTGGTGTGTAGGGAAAAGCATGAAGGCGCCTGTATACAATGCTCGGTAACTTTTGTTCATACATTTAATATTTGAAGATATTATAGCTCAGCTTTATTCAAAATATTTTCTTTTACGATTAAGAAATGTTTTATAAATTTTGTTTCATTAATAATGTTTGAATCAACAATGATACACACTAACCAGTGTTTTAATCTTTCTACTAAGCATTCAAATATAACTAAAAAAGCAAGTCACTTATTTTGTCAACACCTAAATCATAGCATTTATTTTAGGCATTTTCACACAATTCATTTCTAATTTAAGATTATATTTTGGAAATTTGTATACAATTTTTATTAATATTCCTAATAATGATTAATTTAAAATATTTTTGTATTTTTTTTAATTTTAAAATACAAACTATTTTTTACCCCCCCCCCCCCCCCCCCCATTAAAAATTTAAAGTCCATTTGCCCTTATATCACCTCCCCCCCCCACCACCACCTGATAAATTAATTCTCTAATTTAACTTTTAGTAAAAATAAAAATTTTTATAGTTTATGATTAGATTTATTTAGTTGAGATGGGTGGGGTTTATATAACTTGGAATGTAACAAAAGCTACCAAAATGACTTAATTAAATTATGACATATTGGGACATTATAAAGTATATTTTTTGTGGGTTTTTATAGTTTTAATGTGTTGTCTTGATGTTTAAGGATTATGAAAAATTAGAAGCTAATATATATTAATATCTAACTTTTGACCTTTTCATAAGCAGCTAGGCTTGGTAGCTAACCTCATCACTTTCCCACGTTAAAACAACATGGTTTCTACCTCAAAATATATTTTTGCAACTTTTTATTGTATGTTGCATTTAAAATTGTCATGTAGGTTAAGAGTTGTCGAATTGCCTTCCACGTTACGTGTGGGTTTAAAGGTGGTCTCGATATGAAAGCCGATTGGAACCACGATGATTCCATGTTCCTAAAGAACCAAAAGGCGCAAAATTCGGATTCTAACCCCGGTAGTCACCAACACCCCGATGTTAAATTGAAGGTTTGCTTCGTGATAACGCAATATATATTGTTTAACACGTTTAGGGTTGATATTTGCAACATTGTCTTGTCATATGTTTAAACGGTTTCTGAGATTTCATTCTAAATATTAAGTGAGGAATTAGTTAATACTCGTTTTAATTTTTGGTTGGAACATATAAAAAAACAATGTTTTTATTGAGGAAAGCTTTGATCTTATATTACAAAAACCATATAATTCAACGCGTTTTTACGTGGTTTCACCGTTCGGTCCTATTATAAATTTAAGAATTATAGGTTATAGAGACTTAGAATAATTGTATTGTTTAGTTTTTGTAAACTTGCCTTTTCAAAAACCACTTCAAATTACGCCGCTTTCCTTAAATGCTGTTTAAGACCTAGTGAAGGTTGTTGTGTTGGTCCATCTTTTAGTGGCACGACATGCGACAATTTTTTGGGACAATTACATCTTTTTTTGTACGCGGAAGAACTTTATTGTTTATGTCCGATCGTCGTACTACCTAATTGCTGGCAAATATTTTAATTCTTGATATAAATGTCGCCTTTTGGTTGAAACCAAGAAACTTATTATTTATAGGAATTCTTTTATAAGCCATTTTAACTGTTTTAGTTAACTTAAATGTCAAAGGGGATATCATTTAAATCCAATGTTCTTGCGGCAAAGATTAAATGTATGTTGGCAAATAAAGGCTACGCTTTTATAAAGCAAGGAGGTCAATAATTTTACCGTTTCCTATGTTCTGGGGCCCATCTATAGCCCGTTATTTTTTGTCGTTGTAGGCTTACTGCCCGAAGCATAGCAGGAAAAAAGGTGTAAATGGCACGCCTCAGAAAAACTACGACCCTTCTCCCACCTCGGTACTCCTCAACTCGTCGACAACCTTGCAAGCTTCCAGCAACATCGAAGAGACCCGATTCGAAAAGTAACATACATCTTCATGCTAAACAGTGTTAGTTACTTTACAAATAAAATCGAGGCTAGTGTTGTAAAAAGGGCCGGGTTTTGTTTGGTCGACCTTTGGCTGTTTAACTATGATTAAGGGTCGACTGTCATTTCGTCTAAGGATGCGTTCGTGATGACGCGCGAAGCGAAAAAAAGCGAAGTGAAGTTTTGAGCTAATTTATCAAACTATTCATTATTTTTCTTAATACCTTTATATTCACCGTTAAATTTATCATTAATTAATGGCATTCAATATCGTAATTATTCTATAAACATATAAAATTATATAAAAAATGCCTACATACCAAATTCAATTTTTTAACCATCGCGCGAAAAGTACAAAATTATTTGTATCTTATTTTCGTTCGCTTTTTGCCGCAGCCGAAAATAATCGTCTGCGGTTTCACTATGAACGCCTACTATTTACAATTGTTATTTTCGTGATATATGATAAATTTTACGATTAATATGTAAATATTTAGAAAAAAGAATGAAAGTTTGACAAATTAGCTCAAAACTTCACTTCGCTTTTTTTCGCTTCGCGCGTCATCACGAACGTTGCGTAAGCCTAGTGGTCGAATAAAAAAGGATACCAAACAATCTTTGGCCTGTTTATGTTACTTCTTTTTTAAAAGGCTGATACTATATTTGTTTGCTGAACTTTGATTATCTCTTGGGAGCTATTTCCCTGATATTTATCCTTGCATTGGCCCACACAATTGTGAAATACCCTCTCGAACCAAGTTACGTGAAAGGACTCATTGTTTGAGGCGTTTAGTTTGACCCGTTAGCATTTACTCCGTTATCTATTTCCTTATACCCTTGATAATCTTTCGACTTTTTTTTTTATTTATTCCAACATTTATATAGATTTTTCTTTTTTCGTCTCATCTATGATATGTAACAATGTTAAATTCGCACTCGGCTTTATCACCATTTGCATTTGATGTATAGATGCAACTACTTTTTAAGCAAATGTGATTAAATAATTTGCAAATGATTTTGTATGCACCTAATTCAGGCTGGTTGTTATGCGTGTTTATTCATAAAAAGTTTTTGATAATGCTATAAGTCTTATGTATACTTTTTATCATATTTCGTTTTTTGACGATTCGTGCATAATAGACGTTAGCAAAAATAGTTTGAAGTATACATTTTAATTCTATATTTTGTGGTACTTTTTTGTCCAATAATATATAACGTCCCTGTAGTATATTAATCCCCTTATAAATGTATTATTTTTATTCAATGTCAAAGGCTTAAACAGATGGAAGCGGAGTTTTACGCCTTCGTAGATCCCAAACAAGAGATCAACAAACTTCTCCTACCCATCCCAACCTTACCATTCGCAGACAAGGCCTGCTACTACCCTCCCACCACAACCACCACCACGACCCAAACCAATTTACAACCTGGCACGCCCGAGGTAGTACCACCTCAACAGCCCTATCCACATCCCTCTTGGCTTAAGCGCGCTTTTTCCCTCACCTACAATTACTGGAAACTCAAGCGGAGGCAAAGATTCAACGTGCCCCTAGTCTCCAGCCTAGCACCAACTTCTAGCGCCTCTCTAGCCAGTTCCTTATTCGCGACTTACGGGGGCGCGATAGGAAGTGGCACCAGCCTAGACCCCGAATCCGAGGAAGCAGCCTATAATAGCACGAGTCAACAATTGGAGAGCAACCTGTATCACAGGCTCAAGATGTGCGTCCAGTTGCGTCAAGATCTCGAACGGGTTAGACCGAGCTGTCGTTTTGTTTATAGTTTTCGTGGAATTTGCTTGTTGTTTGTTTGTATAAGGAAGAAATTTTACTTAGAAGAGCTCTCGATTTAAAAATCCTTAAGCAAACTAAAATATTTTAAAGTGTAAATTCCCGTATCTGCGCATATTTATTTCGCCTTTGTCATTTTATTCTTGTACCCTATGACATGACGAAGGAAGTTAACTAAGTAATAGGTTCTGTAGGTAGGACATTGCCCGCACAAGCCTGGCTGCTGCATAGTATCTCAAGTTGTTTGCACAATAATTTATCGATTTAATTAAATACCTAATTAAAAAACTAAAATATACTTAAATCTTTAATTAGCTATTAGCAAAATATTTGGTATTAAACTGAGCATGTATGATGATTAAGGTTACCTTATATCTAGCTTTCCGGCGTTTTAATAAATCGGTAGCAAATTTTATAATACACATACTAAAAAAACATACGTCCTAACAAAAGAAACCTTATTTTACCTATTGATGTATGTGCGCTAGGTGCGAAACCTATCCTACATGCTGATCCGACGCGAAAAATTGGCCGCTTCTTACGTCCGAGCCCGGAACGCTGTCTTCGACAAACAAGCCCAGATTGCATCCTCTCTACCACCCGCCGCCTTCAATCAATTCCCCAAGAATCCCCTGAATCAATCCTCATCCTCCCCCGCCCTGCTCCAAACCGTGTACCAAGCTCAAAGGGACGATTCCCTCCTCGATCAGATCGTTCGCTTGAGACTGCCTCACCCACCAGAAGATGAGTTCGAAAACGTGAATGTCGAACCAACTTTTTACACTGCTTATCACTTACCCTCCTTACAAACCTACGCCTCTCCTCCCAACTTGTGGGATTCCATGCAACTAGATCTTATGTCGTCCACCAATAATCCTCCTCTTAATACCAACAATTTCTATACCCTTCACCTTTACGATGGAACTTCCCTTCCTCCTCCCTCCTCCCAAAAAAGAAAAGGGCGGGGTGGTGGGGTAAAGAGGGGCAGGGGTGGTTTGGGGCGGGGAGCTTTGACCCTGAGGAGTTTGGTTGGGAGACCGACCCACACCAGACCCGGTGGCAAGAAGGGCCGAAAGTTTAGGCGCAACATCAGCTCGCCCAAGTTGAAGCATATGAATAAAATGGATGGTACGCCGCAAGGTGAAATTTCGATAGAATCGAGTGCCGTATTGGGCCACGACTCTGACCTACTTAAGCACGATTTTTCTCACGCGGCCTCTAAACAGCGATCAAATAGCACGAAATCAGTGGCTGCTGCCCCTTCTTACGTACCTCGTAATGGGTTATGTAAGCCTATGAGCTCGTCGCCTGGACGAACTACTTTTCCTTCCCCACCCAAATTAACTAGCCCCTTGGTTAATAATTAAAAGGAATGGGATGGAGTTAGGGGATTCAAAGTTGTCGGGTGCCCACCTAGCAAATGGAATTATCTATTAATTCAACGATCTCTCATAACGAACAACGACACCATGGTGGCCTGGTCTATCTAAATGTTTTCAACACGTCGCGGGATTACTCAGTTCCCTTAGTTTTTTCTTTGGATATGGAATGTGTTTTAACTTTTAAAATCTACATTGTAAATAGACTTTATTGTATATTTATGAAACGTCTAATGTGAATTATTTTCAGTGTACAGTAATATATCACCTTGCCTTAGAAGATATATATTAGTCAATTGTATATGTGATAAAACAAGTCCTTATTTAACAGCAATCATCTTTTATTGATAACGCAATCAATACTTCAATTCAATTTTTTTAAATATTTTTTGAAACGGCTAGATGAGTTAACATTAACAAACGACCCACGTGTAATTGTAATTATGTTATGATGGAGAAACAAACAACGCCCTCAAGGTACTTCCAAACATTAGCAGTTGTAGGATTTAAAACATCGTAAAAATCTAAAGCGAGAAAGTAGGCATTATAATATCACAGAGAGTTGTCGCGCTTAGTAATCTTTTTACAAGATTATTAAATAGAACCAATATGTATTTTTAAAAAAAGTACAAGGCGAATTTATAAATTAGCTAAAAATTTGTTGGACAATAATCTATTTAGGAGGGGTGGGGGGGGCTGGTCGTTATAAGTATAGAATTGCACATTTCGTGGAGTTTGAGAAGCGCGGCAGTTGACGATAGACATGAAGCAATGAACGGAATTACAAAATAGTGTATTCATATAATATATGCGATGAGATCCCTGAGGCCAGCGAAAAACTTTTTCTCTCTTCTGCATTCTCCCCATCGTTTTATTTTCGGGACGTTGATATGATGGAATGGAATATTTTTACCACCAATGCCGACAATTGTTTCTGCAAATTTGGGTGGGATTTTAGGATTATGGCTATTACGATGCTAAGCACCAAGGTTATCAAAGTTCGTGATCTGGTGTGAAATTTAATGTAAATGATTTAGAACGCGTAAACATGTAATTTGGTGTTAAAAAATTAATAATATGTAGTTTTTATTAAGCTTTTCGTTTTGTTATTAACTCGTAGTTAAAAAAATATATTTCCCCACAAATTTGAGGATTATGCATCTAGCTTTCTACGCCATTATTCCACATGCCATCTTTAGTGATCCCAACAATTTGGAAAATGAGAGCTTAGGATTAAAAAAATAACATGTCCCAAAATTAAATTGGCTACGATTTTTATAAAAAAATATTTATAAGTTGATGTAATTTTGTGGTAAAAATTATACTTTCGACAGCTAAAAACGTCACTTTTTGGGAAAATTGGAACTTAAACGATTATAAAAAATTTTCAGAGCTATGAGTTACCTAGTTTTAATGAAGGGGCTTAACAATTGGGCGAATGTGGATGTGATAAGGAGAATGAGTTGGAGAAAGGCTAGGAGTATATTGATCGATTTCAACAATAAATTGCGGGCCGCCGACATTTCTATTCCTTCCAACGAGACTATTTGTTGTCGTTGTTGAGCAAGTTCCAATTTAGATATCTGTGCAATATCGAAAGAAATATTTTACATTATCGCAAAAATTATAATCTAAGAACTAAGATCTCTTTTTTATAATCATATGATTAACAATTTGCAATATAGCATTTTAGTAAAAAAAGTCGAATCATTATTTCAAACGAAAGCCAAATTAAGGAACCAGTTGTAAAGTATTCCAAACTAAACTCGACAAATCTTTATTTTGCCAGTCTTAGCCCTTGTATTTCTAAACTATATTAAATTTACAAAATAAATCAAAAAATATACTAAATCATGTTAATGTTTAAACAACAGAGAATTAGATTGAAAAAAGGGATTACTCGGGTTTGGATGTTTTCCATCATCTCCAATATATCTTGCGTCCTATCGTCAACTTGGTAAGACATTTTTTCTTCCAAAGCTTTCATTTCGAGCCTCAAATTTTCGGTTTCAGATTGCTGCAATTCTATGATATCCGAAACTTGTTCATCCAAGTGCTAACACAAAATTTCTCATTTATTACATATGTCTAAGAAAATTAAATTAAGAGGCATACATACATTTGTTAAATCAGAAAGAGATTTAATTTACCTCAGATCGAAATCGAGCTTCAGATATGGCTTCGGTAAATGAGGCAAAATCTTGTTGGTTTTTGATCTATTATAATAATAAATTATCGTTATTTTACTAAATGTTCTATAAATTTTTTTGAGATTCCACAATTCACCCTTGCAAAATTCACGATACATTGATATAGAAAGACAAATTTTAATATTGCAGCGAAGATACATATGATAAAAATATTTAACGCTTAATTTTGAAGATGAAATTAATTAAGTACACTAACTTTTACTAGCTATAACTCAAGGTCCATTATTTAAATTTATAACCAGCCCGTATGGATAAATATGATATTCATGATTTTTTGATAAATAAGTGTTATAGGCGTAAACAACTTATAATTGGGACAAAAACTAATAGCCAATTTCATAAAAACATATTACAACTTTTTAATAAGCTCTTCCCTTCAAAAAATGTTAGGGTTTTTTCACGTTTGTACGGGTCCAGTATTTATAATTGTATACGATCATAATTTTAGTTAGCAAATAACAGCTGATTTAAATGCCTTGGACTACATTTTACCACCGTTTAAAATAGTTGTTTACACAATTTAGTTTCACATAATAAGGGAAACAATACTACTTAAATACTTTAATATTTTACCCTTAAGCTTTCCAAATTTCGGCGATCTTGATTTTGCAACTGAATAATCTTTTCGAATTCCGCGTTCAAAACGCTTTGAGAAAGGTCTTGGTTCTTCAGGCTAGACGCTTTACCGGGGAATTGGGTAAAATTATCATGGGCCGAATTACTGGGAGAAGATTGCTGCGCGTTTTCGTTTTGACTTTTAAAATCGCTTTCTCGATCGCTACTGCTCGTCTTATCCCTGCTATTTTCTTTCACGCCAACAGGTCCTGATTTTTTAAATTTATAAAACACGTGGCATTTTAACCTCCAAAATGTGCTCAAATTATGGCATAGAAGCATGAAAAAATTGTAAAAATAAAGGTCGACATACAACTATTCCACTTTAAATATCCAAATAGTGGTTATAGATTCTTATAATAATCGGTAAAAAAATGGTAAATTTATTAATTTAAATTATTAATAACCATAAACGAAATGACAAATATTATGCCAATTTACTTCGCTTTTTAGAAATAAACTTGCCAGTGTTAGTTGAAATGACACAAATTTTAAACTTAAAAATAAAGGTTACTTTTGAAATAGCTAAACGTGGTTGATGCTAAATTTTATTTGTAAACTAATCGTTACATTTAGAATTAATTGCTCATTTGTGTTCAAATTTTTCATGCTTAACAATGATCTTTACTGTCGTATACGTTATACGTGAAAGAAGAATAATTAAACTTAGTATAACTTTTATTAGTATAATATTTTCTACATATTATATTATTGCTATAATTAGTGGGTTCTGGGGAAATTAGTTATAGGGGTTGAAATTATATGTGCCTTTTAATTTACCTAAAAAATTCGCTTAAAAACAAAATGGTCTGAATACAAAGTGGGTTTAGAGGGTCTGAGTAGGCTAGGGAATTTCTCGGCCTTTTCGCCCCCACCCCCGGGCTTCTTAGGCACTCTCGCCCTTTAGGCCCCCTTCTAGCTAAGCCACTCAAAATGAACCCTAATACCGGCAATAAACAGAACCAATTCGTATAAAAACAAAATTAATTTTTTCCTGGAGCCCACTGTAACTTAAACTTTTTTCTATTGGAAGGCGCAAGCTAAAACCTACCGGCGTCATCGTTGGGGTGATCCAAAATTTTGAGCGAACTTTGCTGCGCATCGCGAGGCGATGACGGTTTTACTTGATCGGGTACTATGGTTTGATTCGAATCGACATTCACGACGCCCGAACTCGATATCTTGAGATCGGTGGCGTTCAAATTGTCATGGGAACGACTGCTATTTTTGACACTGACATTCTCCTTGCTTTTGGAGGGGACTCGCTTGTTATAGTTTGAATTAGAAGAGGCAAGCGAAGCTGAGGAAGATGCGTTATCGTGTGTGGTAGTTGGCAGCTTATGTTCGTCGGAAGGTGGTTTATCGGAAGACCTGTGTTGTTGTAGTAGAAATTAGCCTCAAATTAATCTTACATAAAATTAAATTTTACACGAGGCGATCTTTGTGCCCCTTCTTATTTTATTATGGATTATATTGCAAAGAAGCCAAACGACTGAATACTCTGACCTTTTGGCATTAAATGTTTTAATCTCCGTCTTGCTTCTTGATACCTCGAGTAAACAGGGTATGGATGCTTTTAAAAGAAATCGGAAAACGTTCACCGAAATGTAGATATTCCACGTCCTCTTTACTCACACAGCAACTAGGAATTTCCAACTTTAAAGCGTTTGCCGACTCTAGGCTTAGGCGCATGGGCGTAGCCAGGCCCCCCCCCCCCTAAATAGCGAAAAATAATTATTTATTAATGCAAAAACCCTTACAAATTAAAAAAATTTACGTTTTGCCCCCCCCCCCCCCAATTGAACTTTTAAACATTTTGCCCCCCCCCAGTCCAAAACCTGGCTACGCCCATGCTTAAACGATTTAGATCTTTGTTTACCAATATGTATTATTTCTCTATGTTCTTAAACGTGACTTCGTATTCGTACAACTTAAATTACAAATTAAAAGAATTATGTAAAAGTTAGAACGAATTATAACATTTTTGTAGCGCTTCTTATTTTTTGAATGTAATTTAAAAATATTTAAGGAACTTCTTACTTTTCAACTTTTCCTAAGAGTCACTCAAACAATAAAAGAAAGTGGGGAATTAATTACACTTAAATTTCATTTTCACATAAAAGTTTATTTGTTAAAAATCTGTTTTCAATATAAAAGGGCAAATTCTAAAAACGAATTAAATAATTTTAGAAGTTCATATGATTTTTAAAGCATTTTTACATTCAATTATTCAATATCGAATCGTTTACACATAAAGTAACATAAACTAAGAATATCGTTTTCATATTACTCGGAGGCTATGTGCTTAATCCTCGGCACCGATTTGATAGATTTCGTTTCGGCAGTAATTTCATCTAAACGGCAACACAATAAAAAAAAGGACCTTAAAATATTGAGCACATAAGTCCATATATTTAAAAAATAGTTCAAAAATGCCATTTTTAGGCAAAAAAGTTTACCGTTGGAAGACTGAGTGACCGCTGAATCTTTGTGGGTGTGTTGGTCGTGGCTGCTAAATTTTTTAAACAAGTTCGTTATGTCCTTTTTACCCGCCGTTGGTTGGCTATCAGATTAAAGCATAAATTGTTATAAAAAATGGGAATAATTGCATAAAATATATCAAATCGCAAAAACAGTAACTAATACAAGGTTGAAATGTGTTTAAAAATATTATTAATACCCCCAAAAATTATATAAAATTAAATGTGTGAAATTTATTTCCAATACAAAAGATTTTGAAATACAAAAAAATTAATGAATTATTTAGCAGCGACCAATTACAACAAAAGTGCTTGAAAACTGTGGCCCTAGCGATGATAAGTTTTTGTCTGATCCACTTGTAACACATTTAAATTGCAGAAAATACAAAATATTTAAATAAAAAAAGTTATAAATTTATCTAATTTGGCCCGACGTTTGATTGGTTAGGTCACTTTTTGTGAAAATTAGCACTACTTTTAAAAATTTTGGTCTCGGCTTATCAACGCAGATCCATCAAAAAACCCCATAAAATATATGAAATAGTTTTTTTGTAACTATTTAGTTGGATAAAAATGTTTTTTTTCCTCCTAAAAGTTTAAAGTGACAATAGGGTAAAAAATAATAAAATAAAATACCAAAAGTAAAATTGCAACAAATATTTATTTTTTTGTCAAATATACAATATAAAAATTATATAAATCGAAAATCATGGGAGAGGTTCTAACCCGAAAACCACCCCCTCCCTATGCCAATGGATAGCACACATTAAAAATTATTTAAATTTAATCGCTAATTTACAAAAAGGCTGAGAGCGGTGGTTGAAATGATGAAAGTTTCTTTATTTTATTTTATAAATTAGCTTCCAACATAATAAACTGCCTGATCACGCAACAAAGTACCACAACTTCAAAAATTAAAAAAAATTATCATTGACCCCCCCCCCACATCTTTTTTAATTCAAACCCGCCCCAGCGCTAAAATAACCTAGGGACCAGCCAGACAGGGAAAAGGAGGATAGAGGGGTAGGCAATTCATTTTTTGGCCTCATAAATCACTCCTTTCCATTGTGACGCCAAATGACAACTCTCCCTACACAGCACATAGCACAGGATTCGATTCGGATTTTGATTTTTAATGAAGTGCAGCGCCTCAATTAGCCTGAAGCGTGCCAAATTAACCATCGCAGAGCAAGCAGCTAATCATTTACATCTAACCCCGTCATTGTTGCTCATAATTTATGGCCAAAAAGGTTTCATTACACCAAGCATACTAATTAGTTTTTTTTTAAACATAATTTAAGGCATTGTTTTGAAAACGGCTGGGTTTTGTTTGGTCGACCTTAAGTTTTAGTCGACTTATCATAAACAGGCCAAAGGCAAACCTTGATTATGTTTAGTTGACTAAAACCAAAGGTGGACCAAACAAAACCCAGCCGTTTTACAACACTAATTTAGGGTACAAAAAAGCAACAAAAGTAGAAGAAAGTAAATCGGGCTTTCCATAAATTAATTCAAAACCATCATTCAACAAAATTTAACAAAATATTTGTAAATTAGTTCGTTTCAGCCTGTCGTCTCGGGCCGATTATATCGAACTAGAATATTAAGCGAACGTTGCAATGCAATTTGGCCAAAGAAATTTTGCCGAAATTAGATTTACGTGGGTTTAATAGTAACTGGGTTACAAATTCTGTGCTACTTATTCTAATTTACTAAGTTGCACGTGTGTTGATCTAGGTTAATTCGGCTAAGCTTGCTATCTATCGAGCAATCCGATGGGCGGCGGCCATAAGTTTGTTAAAAATCCATAAAGAAAAGGCCATAAAATACTACCGAGACAATCAAGATTTTTAAAAGTTGCGTTGGAATAATCGATAAAATTGGGAGTGCGGTTGCAAAGTAGCGTGGCACTTATTAAAAGCGATAAAACTATCTTTAAAAATTTATGAGATGCCCGCCCGTAGGGTGTTATTGGAATAATTTAAAGGAGAGCAATTCACACCAGTGTTGTAAAAACGGCTGGGTTTTATTTGGTCGGCCTTTGGTTTTAGTCGACTAAACATAAACAGACCAAATTTTTTGGTCTGTCTTTCTTAGCCGACCTTAAGGCATAGTCGAAATTTGAAAAACAGGACAGAGTTGACCAAAAACCCAGCCGTTTTGACAACACAAATTCACACTCTAACATTCATAGGAAGGACTAAATAAAAACTAACATCAGTTCTTTATCCACCACTGGCTCTTCTTTTTCATCTCGGGGCAAGTTGTCTCCTTCATCATCTCCCTGTCGTGACACGTTGCCGGGGGCAGGCTTAGCCACAACTCTTTTGCGTTCCGATAGGTAAGCCAGCCTCTTATAATCCGATTCGTATTTCGCCAGCTTTTTGGCGTAAGCGGCGATGTGCTCGGTGAACCTCTGATTACGGCGCTCGAAGGTTTCCTTACTCTCGGCGTTTTGGTGGTGAGGGTTTTGCAGGAAGGAAGCGATGTTTTCTAACCACATACAAGCGCAAATACATAAAATGTGAGCTTATTAAACAGCCTTAATTAAATGGAGAGATATTAGTTCTAAACCTGTTTAAGCGCGTAAATTAAAAATCTTTCGGACGTACAAAAGCGTTTAACAACAAAAAAATTTTAGTTAGATAAAACAGGGGCCTTATTGAGCCCAATTTATTTTTCAAAACGAAAATTTTAGTCAAGTTTTAAATTAAACACTCAATGTACTATACGTAAGGATAATAAAATTATAGGCTATTGACAAGTGAGTAATATATATATGCATTAAGCATAAATAAAATGAATGAATATTAAAAATTTAATTTACCTTTTTACACTCCAAACAACTTTATTATAACTTTATTCAATACGATTTTTGGATAATTTCGTTAAAGTATTGATTTTTACTTTTTAAAAATGAAACGAATACATATGTTATTACATAAGGGATATTAAATAAAATGTGCAAATATATTGCAATTCACTTTATAAGGAAAAGAATATGGGATTAAAATGCCATTGTTTTTTTTTAAATATAATTCGGTTAAGTTATAAAATTAATCTCTACATAACCCGTTTGCTAAGGTTTGTTCCAGACTGGGCTAAGGCCCCTAAAAACTGTATGTCTGTCCAATATGGGCCTACAGCATGCCAGTAGCAAGAGGGGAGGGGAATGTTATTTCAAATAAAACTAAAGATTATTTAATGTGTATTTAAATTTATAATTTGTCGATCGGCTGTATAAAAATAATTTAATGTTAATTTATAATATTATTCGTTGTTTTTAAACGCATCTAAATTCATTACAACCCACCATAAAAAAAATACTATAATTGTAGAAACCTTGTCATCGGTCAATATTCGCGTGCGTTCTTAATAATACAAGAGAAATCCAAAATCAGTAATTACAATAGGGGGTTTTACTCTAAAATTAAAATTGTTGAAATTTTCAATAATAAGTCAAATCTCAAACAAGCTTCAAATGCGTAGAAGCATTTTACCCTTATTGATTAGTATTAGCGTGGAAACCATTAATAAAAACAAACCAAACATCGATAACCCCGATCATTTATATTCCATGTTTCAACTACACCAATTCAATTTAATTCATTCATTATTCGAATTACCGTCTCGGGCCTCTTTTTCTCGCCTCATCTTATCACGGGTCCGTTTAACGTGCGCCACCAGCTTGCGTTTATAGGTTTCAATTTTAGCGGCGGGTATGCGAGGATCCAACACCAGCTGACTCACTCCCATCACCATCTCACCACCCCTGCCTCCTCCCCCATTCAAACTACCCCCCTCCCCCCCACTTTCCCCACCGCACTCAAAAATATTGAGGCTGCCACGATTTTGGGCATCATCATCCAACGGTGTGGTGCAAAATATGCTGGGCTCTTCGTAGGGTGTCGTAGGCAGGCTATCGTCGGAACGGGTTAGGACTGAGGCCGGCGAATGACTGGCGTGCCGTTTGCCTGCGGGCGCCTCTAGCTTGTCTAATCGAGGTTCGCTCATGATGGTAGGGGCAGAAAGGAGTGGTAGGCTAAAGGGTGATTATCTATGATGAAATAAATGTCATATCACATGGTAAAGTGATGATTATAGATATTGTATTAGTAATTTTTGTGAATTAAATAATCTTAAAAAGGGTAAATAAGGTAAAAAAAATAGAGGGCACAATTTGACCCAAGGCTGTTTTAAGTTTCAATCGCTTCCGTGGGTCACAAAATATTTTTTTGTAATTGTATATTAACTCGGTGCTGTCGGTTAAAACCTGTGGAATGACTGGAATGATAAATTGGTACATCTATCATTTATATTAATACCCTAATCCCCGGCATGGTTAAAATCGCTTCATGTGAAGAATTGTACGCTAAAGGCCGAACTTGATAAAAGGATTTAAATTGTAATTTCGGGCTTTAACACTTCAAATTGTTTTGATATCGATGAAACTAAAGGTTTACGGTTTAAAACATCGCTAAAACATAATTTTATGTTAAAACACGAGTACGAAAGGATTATAGTTTAAAACGAGGGAAAAATTAGGTAAGTTTTTTAACGAGAAGTTCAGTTCACCAAAACAGGAGCTCGTTAAAATCATGTAATAATAAAAGGTAAGGGGGCATCAATCTTCCCAATTTTTCATTTAAGAGACAATAGTATCCATGTAATGAAAGATAATAGTTCAAAAGTCTTTACAACAAAAATAAAGTCGAGCATATTAGATATTTTTACCAAGTTATATCGCTTAAACACATTCGGCTTTAAGCACAATTTATTTGAATATCCTCCTAATTTAGGTATTGCTTAAATGGAAATTATCTGATCTACTCAGTATGGTCATGTACTAAGAATGGAGACGAATGTAAATGGAAAAGTATTGAACATGGAGGTATCCGGGATGTTAGGGGGAAAGGGCAAGTGGACAAAGTAAAGAAAAATAACAAGATAAATCAGGACAAGGCGCTTGCTTCCCGATCAAGATCGAAGAAACTTATCAAAACAAACCTCACGACTGTGCGACCAAAAAGATGATAAAGAAGTTTATCAATCTATAACAAATATATTATTTGGCGCAGGAGAAATTTTATACGGAGCTTTTTACAGCCTCTTTTTTTACCAATTGTTTTTTTGAAAGTGTATATTGTGAAATTTTTTATTATTGATCAGTGATGGACGACAATTATAAATACGTCGTATTTAAACTTCATCATTCATTTATCTTCGTTATTTTGGAGATGCAAATCGTTTACCACTCGTTAAAAAAACTATTTAGGGTGAGATTAAATCATACTTTTATTTGTAAAACCTTGGGGGAGAGCAACACAATATTTCGCATAATTTTTTGTACGTATGTGATTAAGCAAGTGGGAACGGGAGGGGTGGTGGGTAATTATGCTAATGCAAAAAACTCTCAAAAATCGGTTTTAATAGTTAAAAGGAGAGAATCATGAGGCCAAGACATTAGAGATAACTCTTCCGGGGTTTGTATGATCAGATCAGGGTCACGTTTAGGGGAAGTTGTCATAATAAGTCGGGTCGCGTTAATAACAACTTTTCAAATTACAAAGCACTTAGTTAGATAACAAATTTTTTATGCTAGAAATATAGTTTTGTCCCCTAGAAGGCGGTCGTCATCAAAGCTCTATTTGTCACAACCATAGACTAATAGACTGCTCATTCCCTTTTAAAAAGTGTGCTCCATTTTGGCAGCCATTTTGATAAGTGAAACATGAATTTTGGCCAATTTATATGGTTTGATAAATTTTTAAAATCGCTATAATGATTAAAATGGGTTGTTTCAAGTTATAAGATGAATGATTATTGTTCAATGCAATCCATCGCTATACAAACTCTACTTCACTTATCAAAATGGCGGTCGTTTTAGGCAACACTTTTGATGCGTGAATATATAAGAGATGAGCAGTCTATTAGTCTATGGTCACAACCATAGACTAAGTCACAACACAATATAAAACTGTGTAAAATACCCGCTTTTAATGAGCTTAATTCGGTCATATGGCTCGTACCTAATACGATAGAAAAGGAGGAACGATGGAGGCTGAATGTAACATAATATAAGTTAATCAACATAATTTAAAGAGCTTTTTATAATCTACCATAATTAAAATATAAGGAACATAGATGAAAGCTGTAGCGGGCTCTTATAGCTCTTCAAAATTGGTGAATCTATAAAAAAAATCAATCAATCTTTGTTATCCAAAAACAGCTCTATTTTTGATATTTCCCCCTCATGTTGTTTCTTTTCCGATTGATCATCTTTTTATGAGCAATTAATAAATTCATTTAGGCAACCTGTCTAGGTTGTTGCTTTAAACGGATGACTGCGAAACTGGCTAACTAATTCCCAATCAAACGTCGGGTCAAATTAGATAAAATTAGAACTTTTTTTGTTTTTGGATATTTTGTATTCTCTGTAATGTTCTGACATTTATGGTTTATTAGTTTCAAATATAAATTTTCCCCGCAAAAAATATTTTTTGGCTGAAATGATGATCGTTCCTCGGCCAAAGATTGAACATTTTCTCCTTTCTCCGGACACCTCACTTGATTCTTTTTGATTTTCATATGATATAAAATTTTATAACAAAAAAATGTTTTCATCATTATTAACCTTTAAATTTTATTAATTAGGTATCAAATGGTCTTTAAGTCAATATTTTTCCACGTTCTAATTTATTGACTGCTTTCAAAAAGACAGACGAACACGACAACAACTGTCCAATAGATGAGTGTTTTAGATTTAGACTGCGAACCTAATTCTTAGTTTTTCCAATTGAATGAAATTTTTTCAACACAATCATTCTTGTAAACAAACTTAAAAACTCGACTCGAATTTGTAGAAATTTGGTACAAATTATCTTTAAGAAAAAATATTTTTTAACCTCTAATGAATAGCTTCATTGTGTATCTAATTTACGTTTAATATTTTAGACCCTAGAAAAAAAAGACCGTAAATAATTAAGAAATCTTTCCAAAATTTGTTTTTCGCGTGACCATAGCCACCTACCTATGGAAACATTTAATTAATTACTGCAAAGTTAGATAAGTTTTTTGCCCTCTGTCGGCCGTAAAAAAATGGGGCGTCTTACAAATTTTTAACAAAATAATTTTTTATATAAAATTGAGGTATATTTTAACAAAAATATTATATCCACGTAAAAAAGAGGGTAGTAAAAAATTAAGAGCTATTTTAAAACATAAATTGCATAGCAATAACATTCCTTTTGTGAAATTTAATTTGTTCAAAATATAAGATACATCACTTTTTTATTGAAAAATTAATTAAATTTATTTAGAATGATAGAAAATGCAAAAATTTGGTGAATTATTAAATTATTCAATTCTAAAGTATCTGAGAAAATAAATGCCATAAGCAAATATATTAATGAAGAAATCTATCTCATTGGCCTCATCCTGGCTATGTTATATTGACCGTAAAGTTAAACAGGAGGAATTTTATGCAATATAAATTGAGGGAAATTGGATATAAATAAATTTTAGGCGCCGACACAATCTCCAACTAGGCTATTTATTTTGGTAAAATAACTTTTTATGATAAATTTCATACAAACATCGTTTTTATGGATAAATTCGGCTTAATAAAATTAAAAATGGGTAAACGAATTTTATTTAACAAACTAAAAATTGTGCAAAAAAAGTGGATAAAATCGTCAAATCATTGAAAAAGAGAAAATGAACTAAATTCCCGCGAGGGTTGAGTTCGGGTGCGGTAATTAAGTTACGGGTCTGTCTGCTTATCATGTTACCACTTAATGTAATGATGTCAGTTGTCAGTTTATAGATTTTGCCCTTATCCCCATTCTCCATCTAAATAACTTTAAGATGACGGCATTAATTCCTGATAAAAAATGTCACTAGTAGTTTACAAAAGGCCAGTCCTGGACGCAAATTTTTTTTTTAATTATGAAAATTTCTAAAAATTAAAAACAAAAATATCGCTCGAGTGCATTTGTTTACCCTCTTTTAGGCAGCCTATTTTAAAAATAGTTTTAAATACATTAGTTTTTACATTAGGGCCCATAATCGTTTCGTTAATCTAACGTAGAAACAACAATGTTTGCTTCATCGATAAAATTATGCATATTCATTTGGCAATAATTCGTTGTTTTAATCATCTAAATCTAAATAATTATTAAATATTAAAACATTAGAGGCAACAAGATTCAAGCAGCAAATTTTGCAAAATTTGCATTATGTATGATATGGTTCTATTTAAAGTTTAAACCAAGATTTTCAAGACACTCCTTGGTGGCACAACCCTTCATTAGAAATTTCCATAGAAGGCATCCAATTTTTAATTGTTACAAAAGACTGATGGCTTTAAATACTATTCTTTATGATCACCCCTTAACAAACCACATATAAATCATCATACTAAATTATGGCAAATTATTTTATTTTTTTATTCCACATCTTTTATAGGTTAATTAACGGATTTAAAAAAGGCAAACAAAAAAATGAAAAAAATAAAAATTTACTACTTACCCGTATATATCCTATCGCGCAAACTAGTTAATCTCGAAGTTATTTGGAATCGGGATTGACTTTCAATTAAAATAATTAGGAATTTGTAAAATGTCAAATATTGTTGGAATTTCGGTAATTTATAGGAAAACGAGAGGGGGGTGAGGCTTTAAAGGCAAATTTCTTGTGAATAAAATAAAATACTTCAAAAATTAATAATAAACACGTCATTCATTAAGGATAAAATGAAAAGAATGCTGCTATGAAAAACTTATCATTTCAACAACTACTCTGGACATTTGATAAAAGCAACGCGGTTACAAATGAAATAAAAATATTAGGCGTTTAGTGGTTAGTCAGAAAAGAGACAGCCAACATTTGGTATCTATATTTATAGATAGACGTGGGCGTAGCTTGGGGAAAGCAAGGCCACCCCCCCCCCCCCCATAAATCTAAAAACTTCATATTATGATGACTAAAAGTTGGAAAAAGGATCATTTCGCCCCTCGCTTAGACCATTATTGCCTCCCCCCCCCTTCTAGTTTCAATATTGGCTACGCCCATGTAGATAGATAATATTCATCTGAATGCTATGCGAGGCGGATGGTAAAACTATCGATTATTTCCCACTCAATAAAGTTCATTGTGGAATCCAAATTTTTGGACAATGCCCGAGTATTGTTGAAATTTGTTTGATTCGAGGCGCGTGGGGGGGGGGGGCGAAATTGTTTGAAATTCCTTGCAACTGGGTGCCCCAAGCCCAACACAATGGATGAAAAGGGGGGGGGGGGTGAAAATATAATTTTGAAACCAGCTATCTTTTTTTCCATTAAAATAATTAAAATATCCTTGGGAAATTTTGATTAAAAATAAGCGTGCCTCCTTATGTAGGATAAATGTGTTTTTTTTTTATTAATTTTGGCGTGCGTGGGTGTTTTAATAGGATAGTATATGGGTTTTGGTTAGATTATTATTATTATCGACATAATACGAAATGGCTGTGGTCGAGATAAATGTATATATGATGGCAGATTATAAATAATTATTACATATACATGTATTACTCATCTATTGGAAAAATGCCATATTTCAAGGGCGAAGTCGTATTTACATTTGGGTTTGCTTTGCATAAGGAATGTGCGCCCTTCTCTAAATCCTTATGAGAAACTTAATTAATTTGATTTTATCATATGAAAATATAAAGTAATGTTAGGGAAATTTAGCAAATATTTGTAATATTAATATTTGTAAGAAAAGTGCGAAATAAATTGGATGGATCGAATATAGCATTTAACTAGGCAAATATGATGTTTAAGCATCCTTGCCTGTTTATTTCCATTTTTATTAAAAGACTAACAATGTATCATGAGTGTAGCCAGGAGTAGATGGAGAGGGTCGGCTGCCCCCTTCTAAATCCAAAAATTCTATAAAATCTTTTAAAAGTATGGCTTAAATTTGAAAAAAATATCATTTTGCCCCTTTCTAAATCCTTATTGTACACCTCTAATTCCAATGCTTGCTACGCACATGCATTATATTAATGCTCCCTATTCAGGGCACAAGAATGCATTATTCTAAAAAGTATGGTTGTTCAAATGTACTTATAGAACTGCTGATGATTTGTTATTTAGATTTTTGATCTTTTCCCACCTATACAACCAAAATTTACATAAATAATACCATTAAATGTGAATTCTAAACACCTCTTAAGAACTTATATTTTGCAATTGTGCAAAATTTTAATACAACTTTAGGCATTATAGCTTTTAAATGCAAAATCATGTGTTAATTTTATCCAGTAAATTAATTAAAATGATGCAACAAAAAAATAAAATAGAGCAATCTTCAAAAGTTTAAAAAAAAAATATAAAATCATTGATGGTCTTTAAAATAATTTTTACATCAAATAATAAAATTAGGGTACATTAATACATTGATACAAATGTAATGCACAATAAATATTTTACACTTACTAATATTCAAATCAAATATACGAATAAAAATTTTCCTGCACATTTAATACAAATGCACACTGCTATAGATAATATAAGGAGCAATTGATCATTTTATTAAAACTTCTTACAATATAAAATTATAAAAATAAGCTTCTAATAACTACAAAATTTATTTGAAGTTATCAACATAAATAAAAAAGTAATATTAAAGATTCAATTTAAATTTATTAGTACTTTTATATGGCTTTTTGAACCAATTGAATTTCAAGGTCGGTCCATATGGGCACGGCGTTTTTAAGAAATCTAGCATCACGTTAAATGAATACAATTAACATTTTCCGATATTGCACATGGCGTTTACAAAACTTTTTTGGTAGTGTTATAATTCTCAAATTGGATGATAGTAAAGAGAGGACTACTGATACTGACAAATCTAAATATTGATAGCGCGCTATAACATATTCAATTCTGAGATGGACAGCCAAACCAAATTGTTTATCACCCATAATAAGTGCCCGCTATGGTTGAAAAAATATTAGCCAAATGAGGTGTGTTTCGTGTAAAAAATACTATCTGCAACCTTACTTAATGCTTGGGAGGACTATTATGATGAAGCGCTGAGAAAACTTGTTGACATGCTCATTTCACATCATGAAGATTATTGTAGTTGGTAATTTAACCCTTCACCCATTTGTATTTATGTCTTGCCCCACACTTTGGATAATGATTCTTCAGCAATTAGATATTTTGAGGATGTCATTCACACTCTGATTAATGAAAAGTGGTATGGAATCTTTTAAATGCACTTGGGTATATTCTTGGGTAAATTCAAAGTTTGGTATGAAACATATCGCCATGTCAAGTGAGTGTTGAAAAAGCTTGTGCTACCACCATATACGATTATGGAAAATGACTTATTACATATTGATGAAAAACATTCATTTCTTACAACCATTGTAGACCTATTTTCTTCTTTTAATGAGTGGAACAATCATATATAGAATGTCAGGCCTGCTACTAGCTTATACCAAGTCCTGGCCCCTCATTATTCTTCATTTATTTTATGGATGTTATTTAAATGCACAGTAATAAATTTAAAAATGCTCAGTAAAATGTGCTTAGTATTTTATTAAAGTGCCCACTTAAAAATTCAAACTTGCTCAGTAAATTAACTTTAAAATGCTCAGCTTTAAATTAATTATTCTCAGTATTTTGCTAAGATGCTCAGTAATATAAATTCATAATTTGTGATATTAAATTATTTTGCGCTTACATTTTATAAATAATATTTTAAAAATTAAGAATTTTGCCCCCCTCCCTTTTTTTGTCCCGTTGGTCCCCCCCCCCTTATTTTTTACCCTCTTTCTCACCAGGGGGGAGGGGGGTGATTTCCTCCCCCCCCCCTTTTACCCTTTTTCTCACAAGGGGGAGGTGATTTGCCCTAGGTGTAACTGCTCATTAGATTGACACAAAATCTTTGCAAAGAAAATCAGCAGCTTTAGCCCCTGAAAAAATCTTTAAAAGTTAGTAAATATTCATAGCATTATGTATTTTTTAGAATCTCGATAAGAATGTTTGCACGGGGGGAAGTTTTTTATTGAGAGAAATTAAAATTTTCATGTTCCGTTTAGACTGTTTCAATATCGCTTTTTAAGCGTGTCTCTAGTTTTTGTAAAATTAGCTCTATGCGATCGTGATTTAAAGTTAATAATTTTTGTTGACTGATCAAAAAGAATATTTTTTTCACGGAATTCACCTCTGATATCGAAAACTTTCATGAGTGCTATATGGTTGAACAATTGATGTTTTGGCTAAGATGATAAATGATATACATAAAAGCTTTAAAATTCAGAATAAAGTGATAAAATTAAATTACTGATAATCGTAGGAACTTTGTGAAGGCATTCAGGTAATCACAAATATTTATTTTAAAATTATAACTTTCCTTTTATTTTTTAGAATGTTTGAAGATAAAAGTTATGAGATTGATGATGATTTCCAATTTGTGGATATTGATGATATCCTAAATAATAGGGCAGAAAGCTTTGATTATCTCCCTCAACATTCAAGATGTGCTTGTCACAGTCTTAATTTGGTGGCAACAGTTGATGCAGAGAAAGCTTTAGGGGATAGAAGCTTTAAAATAGTATCTCAAAGTTTATTCCAAAGGTGTCAATCTTTGTGGAATAAACAAAATATGTCTACAAATATGGGAGACGAAATTATCAGAAAGTTGGGTAGGTATCTAATATGCCCAAATTCCACTAGGTGGAATTCGTATTATGAGTCTATCTCCCAAGAACGTTAATTTATTAAAGAGTATAGTCAAGTAAATATTCAAATATAATCGTTATCTTAGTGATATAATAAATTTTAGGTTATGGAACCAATTAAAAAATCTCTGAAAATCCTTGAAGGGGAGCTTCATATGGACATGGGTTTCCTAAGTCCTACAATTTTTAAACACATTTCAAAATTAAATGAATTATCAGATTTATAGTTTTGCCAACCTCTTGTAAAGTCTCTCATCAGCGGTATTAATAAAAGGTTTATAATAACATAAATTATATCTATTTAAATAACTTTATTGCAGATTTCCAAATATTTATAATGTATGTATGTATGTATGTTTGCCGCGAAGACCCCCAAGAGCTTAGTTAGTGCAATCTAAGATTGAGCCCATTCTAACGCCAAATGGCGCATCAGGCCACGTTAGTGATAACGTGTGTGAGTATGCTGTAATAAAATGGTTAATATGCAATGTAATTATGACATGTAAATATGTAATACCTATTGACTTGAGAGTAATGTAAAGCTATAATGATAATGTCGTAAATGAATAATCCTTGTGAAGATCCTTAATGAGAGAGCCGCAATAAATGGTTTTTTGAGAAGTCTTTCCAATTCCTGTCTTGCATGATGGTCAGCAATGAATTCCAATCATGGCCTAGTGTTTGGACATCGCGGAACACCTTGTAGAGCCAGCTGCCATTGCATTCGCAACCTTTTAGCATGGGTGGACGCCAGAACAGGGAAGACAGACAATAGTTAGTTCCCTTCCTTCGTACTTGATGAGCCAGAAAGCTCCATTTCCTCGCCAGTAGAATGTTTTAAATTGGAGCGATTTTGCAGCGCACCCAATAGATCCTCGTTGGTTATTCTCGTCGGGTAAAATATCCGGCAAACGATACGTAGCATTTTATTGAGACTGACTTGTAGTTTCTTTAATCTGGGAGCCTTCAGTGATCAAGATTCGCAACCGTATAAGAGAATTGGTAGGATAGTGACTTTGAAAATCCTCAGACGTGTGAGCGTCAGTTGACGTGAGCGCCAAATCGCTGAGCATGAGTAGAATTTGACCATGGTCCGACGGATCTTCGATTCGACATCAGCTTCGGCGTAGGTATCTGAAGTAAGGTCCTTTCCCAAATAACGGACTTTTTCAGATACATTTATTACGTTTTAGTTGACTAGCAGAGTAGAGTTCGAAGAATCGTTTATACGAATCATTGAGCATTTCTCGGGGTTTATAAACAGTCCTGCTTGCTTGGCTTGGATGCTGAACCTGTCTAACATAAGTTGTGCTTTGGAAATAGAAGGGGCCACTAGACATATGTCGTCTGCGAACAGCAGGGATGATTGAATAGTGCCATTTAGTTTGATACCATCGGTCGGAAGTGTGGATCTCTTCATTATTAGATCCATCGCAATTATAAAGAGGAGAGGGGACAGCAAGCAACCTTGCCTGACACCCGATGTTACTGGTATGGGCTCCGATTTATGGTGGAGGTGGGAGATAACTAGTTTCATGTTTTCATAGAGTAGAAAGATCATGAGAGTTATTTTCTTAGGCAAGCCTAATAGGCATAGCGCTTCCCATAGATGGCACAGCGAGTCAAAAGCTTTAGCGATGTCTAAAAAAACAAGAACCAGGGGGGCACCGCTTGTCCGTGAGATATCCATTATGTTCCTTAATGTTATTATGTGCTCTGTCACCGTACGGCACTTCCTAAACCCTGTTTGATTGTTTTTAATTATTTCATCCACCTCGCTGTAAATTCGATTGTATATAACCTTGATGAATATTTTTGATTCCAGGTTAATGATAGTCATGCCCCGGTAGTTGTTGGGATTGGATGGATCTCCTTTTTTGAAAAGTTTGATCAAGTGACCTATTGTCCAGGAGTCCGGTATAACCTCTTTCGTCCAAATTTTTCGAAATAAGTGGTGCAAAAGAGAGCTAGAGATATGGGAGTCGGCTTTGAGTGCTTCTGAGGTTAGATCTGACCGGTCGGCCGCTTTGTGGGATTTGAGTGACTTGATAGCTCTGTCAATTTCGAATAAAGAGGGGGGATCCGTATCGATGTGGAGGGGTGGTGGGCCTTTACAGTTTACGATAAATCCTTTGTATATATCAACTACAGGGAATAAGGGCTGGGGCGACAAGATTAATCGGAAATGGTCATCCCAAGCTTTGGTTTGGGCCAAGGTCGTTGGAGCCGCCAACTGTGTTTATGCTGTTGTGGGCTCAGCGATTGTCCATCCTGCATTTAAATTGAATTGGGAATGGATAAAAGATCCAAAAAATATGGAACAAAAAGCCAGTTAATTAATTTTTTAACGAAACAAATACCCGGCGGAAAAATAGCTACAACTAGTTCACGGGAACCTTGTAATGATTTGGAAGATTTCTTTGGATTCCATGAAATCGATTACCATGAAAATAATATATTGGATTAATATTTTTTAGATAATGATAACAAAATTACTATTTTTGAACAGTTCCATGAATTAAAAAATATTTATATTAAATACAATACCGCGCTTCCCTCTAGTGCTCCTGTGGAGCGCCTATTTAGTATCGCAAAACAGATCTTAGGGGAGAGGCGTGGGTGTTTGTTAAATTCTCATTTAGAAAATTTATTATTTTTAAAGGCTAATAAAATATTATAAATATTTTGATATATCATATAATATAAATAAAACGTTTTGATGAAAAAATATGATTTTGTTTAGTGTACCTACTAAAAAAATGAAAATCAAAGGAGCGGTTATGGAGCGCCGCTCCATTAGTTGGAGCAAGAGCGATCCTTTTAATATGTAGTAGCGGGAGCGCGTTTTCGCTTCTTTTGAGAAGGTAGGACAGGGAGCGGGAATCGTTACTTTTAAAAAGGAGCAATCACTTAAGTTTTGTTTGTATAAATGATATAAATAGTCGATAACATGATCAACGAAAAGGAGCCTCAATGACTGTTAACAAGATTGAGTCTATGCAATCAAATTAACACATAAAGGTATGTTTTCATTATAATTACTTCTTTATTATTAATTTTTTTATTAACAATACTACTATTATCAATTATTAAAGTAACTGTTCACAAACAATCGTTCTTAAAAATTCATTGTACAAGATTTACTGACATTATATCTAAAAATCAATAAAATTAAATTTGTTAGTCTAATAAATATAGAGCCATCTATATTATAATATTAATTCATTGACCTTCGTTCAAATTTATTATAAACCAGTGAGAAAGCTAAATTGACTATTATTGGCCTAGAAATAAAACATTTTAATTTGATTTATTCTTTATATTAATTGCTATGCAATTTATAGGCTCGTTTTTTGTTGTCCGTCCGTCCGTTGTCCGTCCGTTACCCTCCAAGTTATTGGCGCCAGCTTTGTGACCTGGTTAAATTAAATTAATAATTTGTTCTTGTTAATACCATTGATAATATGACTTTTTGACCGTCCGCTGGCTACTGACCAATAAAAAAATGACCATTGGCCAAATAAATCAAAAAAAAATTTTTTCGTTTTTGAAGGGTATATTAAGTTAACATTAATAATTACCCTCCCTTTACTACAAGGGCCTATGCCTCTACTGATATGGGTCTCTGTGCCCCTACTAAGGCCTATGCCTCTACTGATGTGGGTTCGAATCACGGAGAGGGCAAAATTTTTATTTTTTAAGTAAAGATTAAAATTTCAAAATGCTCCTTCCAAAATCATTATAAAATACTGAAACAAATTCTTGAATATTTTACTAATTAGTTATTTATTTGATGATCAAAAAACGTCAATTGCTGAAGTTACCCCCCCCCCCCCTCTATTTTTTCATAATAATTTATATTTGTTAAATTATCTATAATATATTTATTTTTTATTTTTCATTTCATTATCTATTTATAACATAAAATTTCATTTATATATTGGATCACAAATTGATAATGGATTAATATTAAATTGAAAAATGCAGCATTTTCTTCATGCTAGCTACTGATATGGGCAAATCATATTTTTAGATGGTTACTAACTAAATGCACAAAATTCCGTCGTTTTGTATTTGCTATGTTTAAAATATAGGATTGGAATTAAATTTACTGCATTTCACTATACTCTTTATAAGTATTTTTATATGCCAAGGTTAAACTATAGTTTATTACCCTAGTATTATAAGTGCGGGGGGGGGGGGGTTTAGGGGGCGGGAGTGGAGGAGATGGGAGAGAGAGATGTGTTAGTATTTCGATTTTATAAATTAATGCATAAGAGGTGCCCCACCTCTCATCTCTATCTCCCTCGCTGTGTTAGAATCATAGACTAAATATACTGCTCATCTCTTATATATTAACGCATCAAAAGTGTTGCAAAAACGACCGCCATTTTGAAAAGTGACGTAGAATTTGTATAGCGATGGATAGTATTGGTCAATAATCATTGATTTTATAATATAAAACAACCCATTTTAATCATTATAGCGATTTTAAAAATTCATCAAATCATATAAATTGGCCAAAATTCATGTTAGAAAATAAGTTTAAGTGTAGATGGCGCTATAAAAGTTAATATTATTTATAAAAAAATTAATAATATTTATACCAATATTTTAATTTTTAAAAGCTCATGTTGATAAAACTCAAAATGATTTACATTTTTATATCAAAAAAAATATATAAGGCATAACCGAAACCATTATAAACATAAACCTAAACATGCAATTCACTTTTCAAAATGGATGCCAAAATTTGGAACACTTTTTAAAAGTGGATGAGCAGTCTATTAGTCTAAGGTTAGAATAGTAATACATACGCGTGTCTCCTACCCACATCATCTCTCTCTCGTTATCGATTTTTCGGGCGGGGTCGGGTTTTAATATTTTGCATAAGTTTTGAATTAATAGGACAAAACATAGCACCACACAAGGCAAGGCATGGCTTGCTATCAAAGTGTAATTACTATCAGCCCTATTAGCATAATGTCTCTTTGAATATTGATTACATCATCACGAATACAATGTCAACCAATAATGATAGTTTGAATTAGGTGTTAATAGACCTCAATTTGCCTATAAATATGAAATCAAATCTAGTTTTAGGAAAGTATTTTGACCCTTTACTATAAAATTAGCTTAAAACAACTTTAATAGGTTGTTTATTTTTTTACCAGTCTTACTGTTTGTATATACGCAAATTTTTTATTTATTAAAACAAACGTAATCTCACCCACCATACTTGATATTTTTATGCGTATCTTCTTTAATTAATATTAATTGCTATGCAATTTATGGGCTCGTTTTTGGTTGTCCGTTGTCCGTTACCCTTCAAGTTATTGGCGCCAGCTTTGTGACCTGGACGTTCGTGTTCAATCCCAGGAGAGGATAATTTTTTTTTTTTAATTAAATTAATATATTGTTCTTGTAAATACCATAGATAATATGACTTTTTGACGTCCGCAGGCTATTGACCAATGAAAAAATGACCATTGGCCAAATAAATCGAAATTTTTTTTTCGATTTTGAATTGGTTAACATTGATAATTACCCTATGCCCTTTCCTACAAGGGCCTATGCCTCTACTGATATGGGTACCTGTGCCCCTACAAAAGCCTATACCACTACTTATGTGGGTTCGAATCCCGGAGAGGGCAAAATTTTTATTTATTTTTTAAATTAAATTAATATATTGTTCTTGTTATTACCCTTAATAATATGACTTTTTAACCGTGTCCTGACTACTAACCAATTTTTATTCTTTTTTTTCGCTTTGAAATTAGTAAACATTAATATTTAACCTATGCCCGTCAGTCCAATTATTTTGAATTAATCCCCCTATAGGCATTCTCGCCCCTTCCCACCTTTCTCGCCCATAAATTGCATAGCAAATATGCTACTCTATACGGAGTATAGATGAGTCGTCCCCCCTTCCCCTCCTCCCCTTCCCCCCTCCCCCTTTCCACGAGGGTCGAAGGCCCGAGTTTTTAATATTTAATTTTTGGTTTATATTACGGGAATGATTATGAAAGAATTTAAGATTTTTCAAAACTATAAAATTAATTAAAATTTTTAAATGTGTAAAATCTTGATTAATAAGGTGATTGTTTAATGTATTAAAAATATTAGAACCGATTAGATGCTAAAATATTTTATTTAATATTATCAAATTTATGTTTTTTTATTTAATAAATTTTTATATTTAAAGTTATTAAAGGTAGAGTACGTAGTTTTTACATATTCAAATTAATTCTTTAGAGGAATGTATTAAGCCAACATTTTTTTTACATTAATCAAATGATAATAATTATTATTTAAACAATTATCAGGAATAGATGATAAAAAAGAAATGCATTCAATAAAAGTCATTTTACCTCTCTGAATTAGCTTTCTTAGATAAAACCAGCGATATAAACGATTATATTGTCACAAAAATTTGGTAATTGCGATATATTTAATAATTCATCGTCTTCGTCATTTGTTAAAAAATCTTCTTCATTCCTTCGTTAAAAATCGCCACAAATAATAGTAGTTTCCTCAAAATCAAAACAATTTCCGTTTTTATTGCTAAGGACTCTGGCAGACTAAATGCCCCTTGCAGCTGCCAGAAGTTGAGAAGCAGAAGGATTCTTATTAAAACCTCCTTTGGACTTCATCATAGAAAAGTAGATATTAGTGATCCTGAGAAGGTTGATAGGTTTGATATCTAAATAAAATTTAATTATAATTATAAATATTGTGCTTTGCTGATGGGTTTGCTTTAATCAAAATATCCTCCGCTAATAAAGGAATAGAATGCATAGCTGATATAAGACCAACTATTAATATTTTTTTATTAGAAGTGTAAATTAAAGTTCCATCCTGAAACTTCAATTGCGCCAGGTACTTTATCATCTCCTTGTAGAAGCTTTTCAGGTGATATAGTTACTTCTTGACGATTGGGGCCTTCCATTCTTTTGCTAAAACATTTATACTATTGAAGGTATTAAACAGCGTTAAATCATAAAATCATTATATCACAATAAAGCTATAAGAGAAATATTCATACTTATTTATTAATAAAATAAAGGAGGCTGTTGCTTCTGAGTCCTCAAACCCAGGCTCGCTCTTTAGTCTGGCCAACATAATCCCTTTGGCCACAGATGCTGAAAAACCCTGAGTTGCTAATTTAACCTGCAATATAAAATGATGGTACAAATACCTTCATTTAGAAATAAAAAAATATATATGGCTTAAGGTCTGCCGATTAGCTGCCCGTAGCCTTAATTTTCCAGAATTTTATGAGCTTGCTTACAAAATTTCACTTTATCAGCTAAGAAAATATTAACCTCTATAATTGTTTACTTTTTTATTAACATCTTTAAAAACACATGATTCAGCCATTAAATTTCTCAATAATTTAATCATGTGGTATACATCAAAGATAAATAAATTTTGTGTGGGGATGAGGGGTGTAAATGAAGGAATGAGGATTATCAATAGAGAAGGAAACTCCAAGGCACACACCAAGACCTTTACTAGTGATGCGGAAAAACCGAGAAAATTCTGGGTCTCGTCTCTTCTCGAAAAACCGAAGACGAGAATTGGAAACACTGACCGAGACGAAAATTATGATGTCGAGACGAGACGATACCAGATTTTTTCTGCGAGATCTCGACTTTTTTATCGTTTGATTTTAGTAAATTATTGGGTATTTTGATTTGCATGATTTAAATTTAAGGTATAAATCAATATGTATGGAATATATTTGGTATTAAAAAAAATTCCTAAGTGTAGAAAATATTATATATTTTGCAGTAAATTTATAATTTGGCAATCATTTATCTAAATATGGTTTACCCTTACGGTATGTGAATAATTTTATAAAATATTTATCACATATTTGCCTCCACAGCATTATTAAATATTGCAAAATGATAGGCTTAGAATAAGTTATGATGGAATGGTAAATATTACTAAAGCATATTTGAATTTCGCAGTTACTCATCCTGCATGATGCGGTAATTATAAATTGGTGGTCAATCAGTTTGAATAATTATACAAGTTTAACTAAGATGGCTTGAGATTTGTAGCACCCGCCTAACGTTTTTAAATGTATAATACATTTAATGACACCGTAAAAGATTAAATCCTAAATCATGAGTTTTCTAGAAGTTTTTATGCTTTAACTAATAGTATACCTCCCAAATTTTTGAACAAATGAGACGTGAATACATAGTTTTGTCATATGCATTAATTTATTTCTATAATTGTGCAATATAAAATAAATACACGAACCTGTAGTAACCACTACTGCTTAATTGATTGCTCGCGGCATATTACATTAAGTACACTTCAAAACTTTAAGTGACTCATTTGAAATATATTATTGTTGTGGTCACGTGTCTCCCCCCATCATCTCTCTCTCATCGCTTTGGTAGGCGAGTATTAATGCATATGCGTGTTACCCCACTCTCTATCTTCTCGCTTTATTATATTTATACGCGTACTAAGGCCAGCTGCGCTGGCAGGTCATGCTTGACTGATCATATGGCAGATTTCTTTTGTTCCTGCAATATCATGCGCTTTCTGGATAATAATAATCTCGCGATATCTTAAGGGATAATTTCGTTGTTCTTCGTGTGGATATATATATTTTCTATGGGGACGTATGGAATAAATTACATAGTTCTAAATAAATATCCTTGATGGAAATATAAAGAAAGGTGAGGCATAAATGTTTTAATAGTAACAATAACTTTTTAGTATTTTATCTTTTATCAAATAGATTAACGCAACAGATTTTATTTTTAACCTTTAATCCTTTATTTTTTTCGTTTGATAATTATATAACTCGCGGCATACTACTTCGCGACGTTTTGTATTATTACATATAGCTCGCGAATTCACCACTAAATGTTAATTGACTTAATGTATAATTTCTATTAGCTCGCAATTAATAAGAAAGTGTTAACACTTTCTTATAACTTACTTTCTCGCAAACGTTTCCCTTTTAATTGTTAATTATTACTTAATAAACCTATACTGTATTCGATAAATAACTATTTATGGCAAGGTTAGTTAGAGTTGGAAGGTAATTTTTTGGAGAATAAATTTGATTATAGTTATTTTTCTCAGAAATTAAAATACGTGTGCTTTAATTTAAAGTTTAGAACCTTATGTTTCCTGTAAAAATGCTTCTTTTATTGTTCTTTTTACGACGTTTTAATATGTGCAACTAATTATAAATTCTGTTATTAATAATATTATCATCAAAAGTCACTCGCACTCTGTGGTTTACAACGCTATAGTAAACATGCAATAAACACTAAGGGCTACAATTGATGATGGTAATATCACTTAAACGTTTGCCTTATATTTGTTAAGGTCTACTTTGAAGCTTTAGCCAGGGTTAATAAAGATTTAAATTTGCTCAAATATTCAACTAAGTCAACTATAAGCGCTTATAATTTATGTCTATTTATAGTTGACAGACACAGTGAATTTGATAATATGATAATTTGCTAGTACATTTAAATTTAATTTTCTATCCTTCAAATTTATTTATAGTTTTTTAGTCTGCACTTTTTATAATAAACTAATTCATATCTTTATATTGTCAGTGAGATGTCGTGTTCCGCTAATTTTTTAAAAAGTTTACTTGCTAAAGTTTTTTTTCGTATATATTTTGTTTAAAAAAGTCGAGAGGAGAATTCTCGTCGCGACGAGACCGAAATTTTTCTAGACCGGAGATCGAGATTTTTATAATCGCTCCCGAGACGAGATTTTGTTTCGAGACAGAGACGAGATCGAAACAATAGCCTTTACAATAACTCCAGTTGGCTGAATGTAATAAAAAGCCTCTGACACTATATTTTGTAGTAGTTCTGATGTAGCACTAGATATAAGGAAATACCCTAAAGGTATTTTTCAATATCCACTTATTACCGTTGCCATCAAAAAAAGAGCCCCAGAAGCATATGGAATCAAATTTGAATTGGTCATATGATTACCTAAATCAACATAACTATTAAAAATAAAGTTTCAAATCGCTAATTACCCATGATACTGATTACCATCCCAATGGGTATTTTTTCGTATAGCCATTTCATCCATAGAAATAGCTATATAAAGGCTTACATCTGATTTGTCCTGCATTTCTTTTATCTTGTCAAGAGAGCATTTCAAAAAACCTATGAATTAAAATGTAAAATGAATTTAAACTATATATCATAATTATAAAATTTATACCTGGTTTTATATTCAAAGACAAACTCCATCTCCTCAAGGTTGCCTCTGATGGCAGGCAAAACATTTGCCATAAATATCTCTAAGAATTAGCCGAGTATAAGTGGAGGGTCAAAGCCAATTATTTTAAGGCCATTAAATATATTACTCTCCGGGGATTGCCTACTCCCCCTGCTTCTTTATGGTTTAATATTAATGTTTTGGCTTCTTCTTCAAAGTAGTTGGATAGCAATTGATCTTCATCCCCTTTTAAAAGATAGCAATCTTGCATTTTTTTTATTATATCCTGAGGCTATAGATTTTGCGTTTATATCTATGTAAAGAGATCTTATATATTTTGGCAATCTTTTTCAGTTGACACTTTTGCTTCTCCAGTTTTTTTACTTTGATTGTGGTTTTAAGCTTCAATATATCTAATTGATCTTTTTCTAAAAGAACAATTTGTTTCCTTTCCTTTTTCTATGTGAATTAGAAATATCGTTTAAAGTAGTGGCCTTAGAATTATAAGTTTTTCTTCTTTAAATTTTTTTCTATAGTAAATTTGTTAGTTGCAGATTATTAAAATAAGAATAAATAATATAATATTTAGTTTTGTAAATAATAATTTTAATAATTAAAGTTTATAGGTTTACCTGTACTGGAAAATAAAAGATTGTTGGAATGGCATCTTCTCTCAATTATAGTTTGTTGAAGTTGAATAGAACATATCCCTGGTTAAATGATAAGAGCGTACTCTAGAATACAATTTACCATATATAACATGGTGGCCCGTCAACTTGCCGAAAACCATCTTGCCGAATTGAATGTCCCAATGTTAAAAAATGTCCCCCAACAAAAATGCATATTAATTATCCAATTTTGGATTAAAGTTATAGTTTAGGTATTTTTTATATTAAATATGATAATTATTATAAAAGGTACTCAATTTAGGGCCTTCTTATGATAATCTGGAGAAAATCATTAATGTCCCAGGGTGATTTAGGCAAGATTGTTTTCGGCGAGTTGATAGGGCTCAATATAACATATGAGCAGTCTAACTAGTCGGTGGCCCGTCAACTCGCCGAAAATAATGTCCCCCAGCTAAAAAATGTTCCCAAATTTGTGATTGGTTGATGGGTTAGGGTTAATAAGCTTGGGAACCTTTTTTTAGCTGGGGGACATTATTTTTCGGCGAGATTGTTTTCGGCGAGTTGAGAGGGCACCTTACTAGTCGTCTATGTTTATCACCAAACTTTTACATGAATGAAAAATTAGGATTCATCAGTTAATCACTTCTTCATAAGTTAATAAAAGTCTTTCCCGGTTTATTTGTTTATATTTGCTAATTGTATATTTTCATTATAATTACTTCTTTATTTACTACTAGAGATGGCACAGGGGGGAATATTCCCGGGAATATTCCCATTAATTCCCGGGAATATTCCCGAGGGAAAATTGAATTTTCCCTATGATCCCTTAAAAAAATTAATGTTTTTGACACAAAATTTACGCAATATTTTATTTTTAAATTGATTTTAATTATTTAGAATTTTATATTTTCCTCGTGGAAACTTCTATTAGCATTTTTCCGCCTATTTAAAATTAATTGAAACCTTCTAGTCAATCACCTAATTCAAGTAAAATATAAACATCAAAATTTAAATTTTTAGCTTTTATTTTGGAATTTGACTTGCTTATTGTATATTTAAAAAGTTTACCCTATTTGTTTGACTCATCTAAGTAAATAAAATACATATAAACAATTTTATTTAAAGTAGCTTTTAGCTTGTTTGAATTTGAAATATAAGTTGCAAATCAACTATTTAGGTATTATTACACCTACACCATTAAAATTTAAATTCTGTATTACCCTATATTTAATCTAGCACTATTTTTTGTTTCTACTTTACAAACACACCTACAATTTTAATAATATAAACAACTTAATTTAAACCTCAGGTAAGATTATGTATAATTAAATTTGAAATTTTTTTAGCTAAATCTATTTGACATTCAATTTGATATCCTATTTAATATTTTAAAAAACACTTACACTTAAACTCAAGTAAAATTATACTAGCATTTTATTTTTAACTAGCTTTTAGCTGTATTGGATTGGCCTATATTTTAAATCATTAAATAAATTGTAATCTGGTAAGATGCCTAGAAAACCATCTGATATCTGGAAACATTTTGGTAGACATACATCCTCCAATAAGAAAGGCTTTATTGCCATCTGCAACTATTGCAACCATAAATATGACTTCCCCCAACAAAAATGTCTATCCATATACAAAAATGCCCAGAATATGCAAGTGAAACAAAATGCTCAGAACTAGAAGTTTTTTCAATATCCTCAGAATCATCTAAAACTTTTTCTGCGTCAGAACAACACAAACACCCCACTGTAACAACACCTGAGTTAACAACAAATTTTAACACTTCAAAACAATCCACATCAAATATTAATCAATATTTCGATAGCATGACTCCAATGCAACAAGAAAGATTAAATGAAAAGCTTGCACTGGCTATCTATATGTCAAATTGTCCGTTTAACATAACAGAAAATTATTATTGGAAGGACTTTTTCAAATCTATAAAACCATCCTTCAGAATTCCACCAAGAAAGGCAATAGGAGGTTCTTTGCTAAATGACCAATTTGACAAGATCAAAGCAGTTATAAATGAAAAACTAGAATCAGGTTCTAATTTTACATTAATTAGTGATGGTTGGACAAACATTAGGGGGGAGTTCATAATCAATTTTATAATAATGACACCGAAACCCATATTTTTAAAATCTATAGATACAGGGACGAATGCCCATACTGGGGATTATATAGCTGATCAATTCCTAAAGGTGATGGAAGAAATTGGCACTCAAAAATTTGTTGCCATAGTTACTGACAACGCTAAAAATATGAAGAAGGCTTGGGAAATAGTTAAGTCTAAACATCCTTCAATTGAGTGCTTTGGCTGTGCGGCTCATGGGCTTAATTTATTAATAAAATTACTACTATTATCAATTATTAAAGTAACTGTTCACAAACAATTGTACTTAAAAATTCACTATTTTACAATATTTGCACTGACACTATATTTACATAGCTAAAAATCAATAAAATAAAATTTGTTAGTTTAATAAATATAGCGCCATCTATATTATGTATAATTTTAATTAATTGACGTTCGTTCAAATTTATTTTAAACCAGTGAGAAAGGTAAATTGACTATTATTGGCCTAAAAATAAAACATATTTATTCGATTTATTTTTTATAATAATTCTTAATTTTTGATTTATATTAGGGGAATGATTATTAAATTAATCTGCTGGTCTGGTATCATCAGAATTAGTGTTTATTATGTTATTCAAATTAGTTAGAATCACATATGTATATATAATATATTATAACTCCACGGGATATATATAACATTAATTCTTCCCCTCCGTCAATATTTGAATTCGTTATGGAAACGCTGAGGTAATCTTGTAATTCGTCGAGGTCTCCCAAATCGTTCGTTAACGCTTAAATCTATGCTTTCTCTCCCACCGTTGACCTTTGGTAGTTGAACTCTACGATCCGTGGAAACTCTTTCCCTTAGTTGGTCGCTATGTTTTCGTTTTATCGCATCGCCAACTAGAACATTATAAGAATACCCTCCTTGTCGTGCTTTTACTACACCTTCATGCCAACCAGGACGAATCTCATTTTTAACCCAAACTGAATCATTCTCCTCGAATTCCCTTTCTTTACTATTTCGATCATGATGTAGTTTCTGTTTCCATACTACATCCTCCATTTTGTCTCTAGGATCCGGTCTTAATAGATCAAACATTGTTTTTAAGTCTCCTTCCAAACATTATTTCTGCTGGAGACTTACCCGTTGTCGAATGTGAGACGTTTCGGTATGTCATTGAAACTTGTAGTAAACACAATTCTTTATTATTTTCCGTCTTTCTTCCTGAATAATATCTACTCTCTAGATTACGAATCACTCTCTCCACCATTCCATTCGATTTTGGGTGATACGGTGACGTTTTAACGTGAATAACCGCATTTGCTTTACAAAAGCGTTCAAATTCGTCTGAGACAAATTGTCTTCCATTATCCGTAATTAGCTTTTTCGATAGTCCAAATCTGGCAAACCAACATCTTAATTGACGTATAATCGTGAATGAATTGATTGAATCAATGTCGAGACCAGACGATATGAGATTTTTTCGTCGAGATCTCGACTTTTTTATCGTTAAATTTTAGTAAATTATTGTGTATTTTAATTTTCATGATTTACATTTAAGGTATAAAGTGTAAATCAATATGTATGGAATATATTTGGTATAAAAAATTCCTAAGTGTAGAAAATATTATATATTTTTGCAAAAAATTTAAAATTTGGCAATCATTTGCCTAAGTATGGTTCACCCTTAGGGTATGTAAATAATTTTATAATATTGTATATTTATCACATATTTGCCTCCACAGCATTATTAAATATTGCAAAATGATAGGCTTAGAATGAGTTCTGATGGAATAGTAAATATTACTAAAGCATATATGAATTTCGCAGTTACTCATCCTGCATGATGCGGTAATCATAAATTGGTGGTCAATCAGTTTGAATAATTATACAAGTTAAGCTAAGCTGGCTTGAGATTTTTTAGTACCCGCCTAGCGATTTCTAATGTACAATATATTTAACTCTCGAGAGCATTCCTGAAAACGTCTGAAAACGACAACTTTCATCGGATGAATACGGTTGAAACAAATGTTAATATTTTTGAGGTAAAAATAATTATTTTTTGTTATTTTATGTGAAAGAGCTTGAAAAAATATATAGAAGTAAGCCAATTTGAGAATCCTATTATCCTCGATTGACTCCCGAAAAACGCGAGAGCATTCGTGGGGTATATTTGACCCCATTTTTTAACTTCTTATAACTTTTAAAGTATTATTTTTAAACCTTTCAAATTTTAAATATGTGTTTATAAAGGTCTTAAGATTGATGGTATAAATTTTGATATGAATCTGATCAAAATTACAAAACTTATTAACGATTTTCTGGACCCCCATTTTTAATTTGGTTATTTTAGAGCTTCCCCTCATTTTACCTCTTGACATCATATACCTTAAAATAAATCAAAATAAACGTGATTTTTTATTAAAAGAATGATTAAAATGTATTAAAAACACAAATTATAAAAGATATCATCAAACGAAAAAAATACATACATTTTTTCCAACAGAAAAAAACTTACGTGAGAGCATTCGTGGGGTACACAGGACCCCTGTGGCCAAAAAGATGCTATATTTTAAAAAGTAGTGGGCCAAAAGTTATAAAATTTTCCTCCAACTTAGTTTTTGTTAAAATATTAGGCTACTGAAAAGGCCAGATCAATTCGCTTTTAAATGCGTTTTATATTTAAGTTTATAACTATCGTGGGGTCCGTGGTACCCCACGAATGCTCTCGAGGGTTTAATGACACCGTAATAGATTAAATCCTAATTCATGAGTTTTCTAGAAGTTTTTAAGCTTTAACTAATAGTATACCTCCCAATTTTTTGAACATTAATAAGACGTGAATACATAGTTTTGTTATATGCATTAATTTATTTCTATAATTGTGCAATATAAAATAAATATACGAACCTTTAGTAACCACTACGGCTTAATTGATTGCTCGCGGCATATTATATTAAGTTCACTTCGAAACTTTAATTCACTAATTATAATTATGGTAAGTTTATCAAAGATTTTCCTGAATTGACAGCACCCTTATATAGTTTAATACAGAAGAGGATAAAATTTGTGTGGGACGAAAATTGTCAGTGTAGTTTTGAGCAGCTCCGGCAGTCTCTCGCGTCGTTGCCGGTATTAATATGTTTTGTTTGACAATGAAAGGCAGACAAGATTGGCGGTAAATGCTTCGATGTTGGGAGTCGGCGGAATATTGTTACAGCTAGAAGAAAAAGTGGAGAGGCCAGTTTTATATTTTTCCCGGAAGTTAAGGGACTGAGAATTACGATATGCGGTAATTGAGAAAGTGGCCTTAGCCATGATATATGGAGTGGTAAGGGGTAGGGAATACTTAATAGGCCGGCCTTTTACCTTATATACTAATTATACGTTAAGAGATTTGGAATAATAATCAGTTACCACTATCACCGAGACTCCAAAGGTGGAGTATTAATGGGAGGTTTTAATGTTAGCATCGAGTGTGTACGGGGAAAGATGAATTATTTGCCGGATATTCTGCCTAGGTGGGTACCCGATGGAAACGGCGTGGGTGAAGTGGGGAGTAGTCATGATTTTAAAGGAGGGTCAAGTGAATATGCGAACATTGCTGCGCTGAGGGTAGAGGCAAGAGGACCCGTCTGGTGGGATCGTATAAAGGATAGCAGGGTCGGGGATTCGGTATTACAGAGGGTATGTAATTGTGTACAAGGGAATAAGGAATGGAACACGGAGGAAAGAGCGTATCGGAGGCTCAGGAAGAAGTTGCACCTGATAGAGGGGTTTTTAATGAGGGGCGCATGGGTAGAAGTATTGGAGATTTTAAAGGGGGAAGCATTAAAGGTCCTCCATGCGAGGCATCAGGGTATAGTTAAGATGAAACAATGGGCACGGGAATATATGTAATGGCCTAAAATGACCGAGGATAAGATTTGGCCAAAGCGTGTGAAGCCTGTAATGTTGTGGGGAACATGCTTCTTGGGATTAGGAAGGGTAGATGGAAATCAGCCGCAAAGGCTTAGGAGAGGGTGCATATAGACTTTTTTAAGCGGAGAGGGAAGGCGTTTTTATTTGTAGTAGACGCTTATTCTAAGTGGTGGAATTTTTCAAAGTAAGTAGAATATCGGGATGGGTTGTGGTTAGCATTATGGGGTTATCTAGCCAATATGGGTTGCCCATAAGGGTTGTCTTGGATGGAAGCCCGGCTTTCATTAGTAAGGAGTTGAGCAATTTTTTTCTTGAACAATGGGTGAGACATAAAGTCATTGCGCCACCAGGCGGAGAGAATGGTAGGGATGGTAAAAAGCTGATTCAAAAAGGAAGAGGCTGGTGGGGTAGAATTATTGAAGATGCAAATTTTGTAAAATAGCACCAGAAAGGGAGGAGAAAGATGACCTGGTGAAAAGTTCTTGGATAAAAAGGGGAGATGTTGGCTAGACTTCTTCAAAAATAAAAAAGTGGACGAGATAATAAAAAAAACAAAGTTCAAAAGAGGTGACCATGTGTGGATGAGGCTGTTTAACGCCAAAGTCAAATGGACCAGGAGATAATTTGGAATGTTGACAAAAATTTCAAGTATAGGTGGTGCGGCATATGAATCAGTTAAAAAAAGAGTTCGGGGGTATAGAGATGCAGTTAAGGGAGAGGTGTGAATAGAAGACAAGGCAGATATAAAAATATGAATAGGGAACAAAGTAGCACAGCTTGAAAAAAATTATCACAAATGAGCGCACATTAAAGAAATATTTAGATAAAGATAGATGTATCAGCTATTTAAAATACCATTACACAAACAATGGGGGAATGAGACTTACATTTAAATGTTAACACCTAATTATTTATATACTTTTAAAACTATAATTGAATTTTATTGTATGTATATCAATGTATGGACAACATAAAACAATAAAAACTTTTCATATAGTATATAGAAAACATTAGAGTTATCAAAAAACATAATTTCATAGATATAATCTTACTTTTACTACTTATAATTTTACAATTGATGAATTCTGGGGAATTTTGATGAAATGTGACGAGATTCGACGCTATTTCTGTGCTACTTTTACCGGTTCCCAAAAATTATACTTAATGTAGCTGAATCTTTTTAAATATCCCTGTTAACACTATCTATTACATCTATCTTACATAATATTCCAAACTAATAATTATTATTCGTTAAAAAAGAATACATATATAAAAAATAAATAAAAAATAGCTAAAATAAATAAATAAAAATAATAAAAAAACCAAGATGTGTAGAAGCGTGGGATAAATGTTTAGTAGCAAAAGGCGCAATGCGAAATAGAAATTACAGCGTTTTTCTTTGTTTGACTCCTCTCCCGCACACTAGTAGGAGAGAAAAGGGTGATCAATCAAAGCTTTTGAAAAAGATCGCTCTTTCCCTCTCCTTCCTTCGTATGCAACTTACTCCCTCTTTTACCATGTATTCGCCACTCTTGCATTTGTATTCGCTCTTTTTTATAATTTGGTGGTTATGTCAGAAATTTATCGATTTTTTTGCCAAATTTTTTGATAAAAAAACGGTATATTAACGAGAGGACATAAGTGAGGGTAACAACTGGGCTCAAGAGACAAGACAGAACAGAAAATATTATTAGAGATGAAATATTATGTTATTCCTTAATATTTTTCTACTTGTAAAATGTGCATTTAATAAACCTGTGTATATTCAAAACTTATCAATCTCGTCTCGGTCTAAAAAATCTCAGTCTCGTCTCGACGAGAATTCTCGACTTTTTATAAAAAATAAGTTTCTCCTGATTTATTAGAATTGAAAAATCAAGATCACTTTCCATAGAAATATTTTCTTTATGAATTAATTAATATCTTTATATTGTCAATGAGATGTCGTGTCCCGCCAAATCTTTAAAAAGTTTGTAAGTTTTTTAAAAAATATAAAAGTTTGCCATTTGGATTTTTTAACACTTATTCAATATTTTTAATAAAACAAGAGAGATTTTTATTCCGTATATATTTTTTTTTTAAAAGTCGAGACGAGACGAGATTTTTCTAGACCGAGACGAGATTTTCATAATCGCTCCCAAGACGAGAAGAGATTTTTTTTCGAGACCGAGACGAGATCGCAACACTATTTATTAGTTTTAGCTTATTAAAACATCTGCATCAAATTCTACGCCTGTCAAATGTAAATATACATAGAAATTTTTATGTTTACCTATATTTAACTTGTTCACAAATTTGGGCTAATTGAGACCCTTTATTACCACTGGCTAAAATTAAAGCTAACACATGCCATAAGGGCCATTCATACTTAGGTAAATGAACGAAATTACCAAAATTTGTATTTTTTGGAATATTATATAATATTTATTACACTTGGCGTTTTAATCAAATATATTCAAATCATATCGATTTACATTTAATACCTTAAATGTGAATGGCACCCGGTCAAAGTAGCAGAAAGTAGCAGCCAAATTGGTCAGATGTCGTCAGAATTCATCAAGATTGTTAGGGCTAGGTAGAGCTGTTAAAGTTCATCTATGATACGAACTAGTTCAAGTTCATAGTTAAAAAAAAATCATTAGTTCAAGTTCATATTTTTTAAAAAGTAACTAGTTCAAGTTCATGTAGGAAAAAATGTAACTAATTTAAGTTAATAGATCAATTTTACAAAAATAACTAGTTCAAGATCAGTTCATTTTTTTAAATATGATAAAGTAAAAAGTTTAAATATAATCCAAGGGGTTTTAGGAAATGATTCCTGAACTAAAATCAGTTTTTTTTGAATCCTATCCAAAATTTTAAATAAATTTTATAGTTTATTAATTATATATTTGAAAATCTAAATTAAGGAAATATTCATATATAACAAAAGCATCAATTATACAATGTTTAAAATCTTTACTACAAACAATATACAATTATAATTTATAATAAAAATTATGGTAAAGTAGATGTGAATTGGACTTTAATAAAATATTGTTCAAAATAATTATTATTTAATAAACAAGAACGTTTATCTCCAAACAATGTTTTTCCTAACTGAAAAGCCTTTCAACTGAAGCACTAGATGGGAGGCAAATGTTATATTTGATAAAAATTTGTTTTAGATTTGGAAATTCATCAAATATATCAGATGAGGTATTATTGAGTTTAATATAGTCTTCAATTATTCCTTTATTAGAATTATCACGTCTTATATCTAAGAAATCTAAACCATTGTGTGTATGCACATTGATATGATATCCATCTTTTCTAATTACAGGCTTAAATCACATTAATTAGCTAAATCTTACTAAGTGCTGACAATAAAACAATCAAAAATTTTTTGTGTTTTTAAAATCAAAAATGCGCGGTTACTGTATGTCTGTATGATTACCGCGAAGACAATGCACGTCAAATTGTTGATACATATACAAACAATAAACTCGGTTTATAAATTTATGTTAAATAATATATTTGTGATGAACTAGTTCATTTATATTGCAAAGTTCAAGTTCAGAATATTAAAAAAAGAACTAGTTCAAGTTCACAGTTCAAATTTTTTGGAAGGTAACTAGTTCAGTTCTAAGTTCAGAAAAAAGTGAACTAGTTCTTAACAGCTCTAGGGCTAGGGTTATGGTTAGGAATACATCAGAAATCCCCCCCCCCCCCCCCATTTGAGATTTAATTCTAATATCTTGATTATCTAAAAAAATGTTTTTCTGCTACTTTTTTATCATTCTGTTACTTTGACGGGTATTTTTGTGAATTATACAAAATAAAAATACACAATTAATCTCGTATCGTCTCGTCTTAACATCAAAATTCTCGTCTCGATCTCGGGTCAGTTCTTCATAATCTCGTCTGGGTTTTCGAGACAAGACAAGACCGAGATTTTTCCCGGGTTTTCCGCATCACTAATTATTGGGCAAAAATTTTCGCAAAATAGTTATTTCAAAATATAGCAAATTTCCCAGTTTCATTTATGACAAAGTTCATATATATTCCACTGAAAATAATCAGCAATGAGAAATAATCTTTGAAAAAAGCCAAATAAGATGAGTGATTAAGGGAAAAATACTAAAATTTGATATGAATTAAGTATAATCAATTTTAAAATACCATTTATTAACTTAAATCTACTATAATTTTTAGCCGCGACATGCCTATATAAAAGTTGTTAAAACTTATTTATCCTTACAGATATTAGTTATAAAATGTATCATATAATATTAATAAAAGATTCTTTAAAGTGACTTTTTATAGCGTTTTGTATTGATCAAATATACATGTTATTAAAAACGTTTAAAAAACATCCCAGATCATCAACATTATTAATTTAAACATATACATAAAATTTAGAAAGATAAAGGAATCTAAAACACGTATTGAAAGCAATATATTATTAACATTTAAGGAGTAAACAAGAAGGTGAGTTAGGCCTTAACAACGACGCCGAAGGTAACAATATCAGACGCAAGAAATATACATCGTCGAACAAAACAAAAACACCCAAGGCCTTGAGGTCTAGCAATATAACATGACGTAGAATAAGCGTTATAATAAATAAAACCAGGCTCGCTTATCGTTTACAAAAACTGCGGACAGGATTAGTGAGAAGGGAAAAGATGAAATCATTGCATTTTTCCCAGTTCAAATCGCTTTATGTTTTCTTCCTCTTCGGAATCCAATATATTTGGTAAAGCTCTAATTTGGGAAATTAATATTAGGTGAAAAAATAAATTAAAAAATATGTTTTTGTAAAAGAGTTATGTAAATCCCGCAAAATGCCAATTAGCAACACTTACAAAAAATTTAAACTTCACCTACACTTAATTTAAAAGGACGACTGGCTAAAAGATCGCTATGTTAATTTAAAGACTATATAGACTGCTTACTTAAGGTTCAAAAAATTGCAATATGCCACCTTCATATATATGATTTATTTAATATAAAACATATTTTAAACATGCATGCGAGGAGTAAAATGCTCACATTGATCAAAAAGAGTCAGGTATCGTTCTTATGATCAAATTATATAATAAAAACTACACAATTTTCATAATAATGACGGCAATTAACAAAGTAAGTTTTTGTTTGATAAAAAAGTTGCCCGATTAGTAGCATTTTCCACTAATTTACTATGGTAATTATATAGCTTATTATCTACTCTTTACAAAATTTAACCGAATATTTTTATGAATGCTTGAAACCTACTAATTTACAACAATTACAAACTGTATTTATAATAGAGATGTTGAAATTACGTATCAGCGATGGACGGAGGAATATTGTCTTCAATCCATTTAAGATCCTCCTCCTATTGTTATAAATATTTATTATGACGAAAAAATTTGTTAAAATATTTAAATTTATATGTGAAGTAAAATAGTTTAAACTTTTGAATTATACCAATTTTAGCGATTAACTTTTTTAATAACGGGGAAAGAATTATAAAAGTCAGCGATCAATTTTAAACACTTCTCGTATAGATATGAAAAGATGTCAAAACTAGCTCTTTGCCCAAAACATAAATAAAATGCAACCACATGACGATTTGATCAAATTTTAATTAAAACAACACAAAATCTTACGGTCGAAGTTGGCTTCTGCGTAGAATTCTTTTTCTCATCATTACTTTTCGTACGCATTTTGATGCTACCTGTTCAAGCAAAAAAGCGGCTATAATTCATCAGATTAAATTTTATTACAATTCCGACGCATAGTTAAGCGCTATTACCATAGCATCCCGATATTTACTATTTGAATAAATATTTAGTTAATTAAGTCAGTCTTTAGACTGTTTTCCAATTTATTTTCTCCCCTCCTTAGATTCAAATCCTGGCTAGCCTGTGGTTAAGCATCGTTTTTTAAATGAGCGGCTTGAGGCTAACATGTAGAGATTAGTGTTGTGGCTAAGTTTTTTTGGTCGGCATTTGATTTTAGACGACTGAAACAGACCGAAGATTTTTTGGTCTATTCACATTAGTCTAACACTAGGCATAGTCAAAAATTAAAAAAAAACAGATGAGAGTCGACAGTTAGTGTTAGTTGAACCAAAGGACGGCCAAACAAAACCCAGCCACATTCTTACAAAACTAGTAAGTAGGGTTGTTAAATTGCTAACTTTCTTCAACTCCGGTTACCATCTGCTCGAGTTTATGCTCGGCCCTCGAGCATTTTTATATGCTACTGTTCTGCCTAGTGCACCGAACAGCGAGTACATATTGTGCTAACGCCCATATTACTCGCGTTTGGAGTTTGAAAGTTAGCAATTTAACAACTCTACTAGTAAGGTGGCAAAGGTGTCAGGCTTATTTTCGCAACAAATTTTTAATTAAATTACATAATCTTGGTTCAAAAAGTGTATACGCTACTCATAAAATTTTTTTGATCATCTATATTGGGGCCATTCCATGTCGAATCGTCATAAAAAGACGATTTTCGACCGACCATTTCAGATCAGGATAATTTTTGGTGAGGATGTAGGCCTCGTTATTTAGTGTAAATTCTAAAAATTTGTCATTTTGGGCCAATACTTTTTGAGTTATGGACGTATAAAGGGCCAAAATCATGCTCGGGAGCGTTTTATAAATTTTACTATTTTTGTCATATTTTTGAAAGTAATAGCGCTATTCAATCAAATGTTGGTGCATGTTGTTCCTTCTATCTAAATAATTTAACAAAAAACCTAAAACTTTTGCGGTAAATTTTTTGTGGTCAAATTAGTGAAAAATCATAAAAACCAATTTCGGCATCATATGAAATCACCAATTTCACAATGTGCACTCCTTTATGACCCATTACAATCATAAATAGTTTAGGGTCGGCTACGAGATGGCGAAGAATTCGAAAAATTACATTTCCACCAAAAATATTTATAGATTGCGGTATAATCAACAATTAAAAGAACATATTAAGATGTTGTTTTTTATCAAATTGTAAATTTATAAAAATACATGGTAACTAAATAATATTGGAATAAAAATAAACTTAAATTTTGAACTTTTATCTGCGCGATGGGCAAATAACCGAGTTTGAAAATAACTTTAATTTTAATTAAAATAAAAAATGATCACAACTAGCAAGCAATACTTTTTAAAACACCTTTCATCACGCAAAATTTTATATTAATTGCTATGCAATTTATGGGCTCGTTTTTTGGTGTCCGTCGTCCGTCCGTCGTCCGTTACCCTCCCTATCTATTTGCATTGGGTATATTAGGTTATCGCTTTTTTAAATTAATGCATGAGAAAGAGGTGCCCCACCCCTCATCCCTATCTCATGCATAAGAGGTGCCCCACCCCTCATCTCTATCTCCCTCGGTGTGTTATATATAAGATTTGTTAAATTATCTATTATATAATAAACATAAATAAAAAAGCAATAACCTAATATACCCAATGCAAATAGATAGGGAGGGTAACGGACGACGGACGACGGACGGACACCAAAAAACGATCCCATAAATTGCATAGCAATTAATAAAAGTTGTTTACTTTTAATTGCTATGCAATTTAACTAGTTTTTGTTATATAATAAACATAGATAAAAGTTGTTTACTTTTAATGCTATAATTTAACTAGTTATATAATAAACATAAATAAAAGTTGTTTACTTTTAATTGCTATGCAATTTAACTAGTTTTGGGGTTAGAATCCCGGAGTTTTTTTTGACTCTTATGATTGTTCTTGTACTATCATTGATAATAAGAATTTTTGGCCGTCCGCTGGCTGCTGACCAATGAAAAAAATGACCATTGGCCAAAATGTGAATCGAAATTATTTTTTTCGTTTTTTTTTATTATTATGATTGTTCCTGTTTCTACCATTGCTATTATGACTTTTTGGCCGTCCGCTGGCTGCTGACCAATGTTATATAATAAACATAAATAAAAGTTGTTTACTTCTAATTGCTATGCAATTTAACTAGTTTTTGGGTTAGAATCCCGGAGTTTTTTTTTGACTCTTATGATTGTTCTTGTTACTATCATTGATAATAAGACTTTTTGGCCGTCCGCTGGCTGCTGACCAATGAAAAAAATGACCATTGGCCAAAATGTGAATCCGAGTTTATTTTTTCGTTTTTTTTGACTATTATGATTGTTCCTGTTACTACCATTGCTATTATGACTTTTTGGCCGTCCGTTGGCTGCTGACCAATGGAAAAAAATCACCATTGGCCAAAATGTGATTCGAAATTTTTTTTTCCGTTTTTTTTTGACTATTATGAATTTATATCCACTTTTACCGTGTCCTGGCTGCTGACCAATGGAAAAAAATGACCATTGGCTAAAATGTAATTCGAAAATTTTTTTTTAGTTTTTTTTTGACTATCATGAATTTATATCTACTTTTACCGTGTCCTGGCTGCTCACCGATGGAAAAAAATGACCATTGGCCAAAATGTGATTCGAAAATTTTTTTTAGTTTTTTTTTTTACTATTATACGTTTATATCAACTTTTACCGTGTCCTGGCTGCTGACCAATGGAAAAAAACGACCATTGGCCAAAATGTGATTCGAAAATTTTTTTTTCGTTTTTTTTACTCTTATGAATTTATATCCACTTTTACCGTGTGCTGGCTGCTGACCAATGGAAAAAAATGACCATTGGCCAAATTTTATATATAACCTAAAAATTTATTATAGATGGTCTAATAGACAGCCAACTATGTAATATATATTTTTAACCTTATAAATGCATATATTTTTTTTTATTGGGTTAATATATTTCATTTAATTAGATTGTGATTTCATAGAAAACCTAAAAAGTAATATTTAAAAAAATAATATAGGTATTAGATTCTAATTTACGATAAAATATATAGATAGAAACTAACACAAAATTCGAAACCTCCTTCAAAGGTATAAGCATAGCCCGTTATTTCTAATTAAATTGAATCTACTATTAAACTCAAACACGAATTGTACTTTATTAGATGGCGCGCGTAAGTTTATATAATTAGTAAAATTTTTCTACGTGTCATAGATATTACACCGCACGTGTGGCAGGGAAATGTCCGATATTTTTAAAATGAAAAGGTATTTTAAAAATCTGAAAAGGTTATTTTACCCCCGGCCGCCCTGGGCACCTACGGGTAAAGTTTCGAGCGAATCGGGCTGGTAGTTTAAGAATTTAGCCCTTTTTTAAAACTAAAAAAAACTTTTTTTTTAATTTTTTTTTACATTAAATTAATATTTTGTTTTTGTTAATACCATTGATAATATGACTTTTTGACCGTCCGCTGGCTACTGACCGACGAAATATTGATTTTCTAAAAATAAAACACAACTTTATTATTTCATTATCTATATAAATAACATAATAACTTCTACTATTTTAAGCCAACATGGTATAGTGGTTATAGCGCCGGCTTGTGAACTGGAGGTGTGGGTTTCAAGTCAGGGAGGGCACAATTTTTTTTTTTTTAATTTTTTTAAATTAAATTAATATTTGTTGATGTTAATACCAATGATAATATGAATTTTTGACCGTCCGCTGGCTACTGACCAATAAAAAAATGACCATTGGCCAAATAAATCGAAATTTTTTTTCGTTTTTGAATTGGTTAACATTGATAATTACCCTATGTCCTCCCCTACAAGGGCCTATAACTAATTAACTAATTATTTTGCATCTAATACCCCCTATAGGCATTCTCGCCCCTTCCTACCTTTCTCGCCCATAAATTGCATAGCAAATATGCTACGTTTATACGGAGTATAGAAGAGTTCCCCCTTCCCCTCTTCCCTTCCCCTACTACCCTTCCCTTCTCCCCCTTCCCACGAGGGCCGAAGGCCCGAGTTTTTATTTTTTGATATTTTTAGGATGGATTATATCAGTACAAAAATAAAATTTTTTGATTTTGCCATCATGTTAGTATTTATTTTTTTCCAACCTCACAATGATTTTTGCATACCCCTATATCATTTAAGTTAAAATTCAAGATCTAATTTTCAAATTCTTAATTGCCAATTGCGCAGAAATAATAACAAAATTTAAGCTATTTTTATTCCAATATTATTTATTTACCATATATTCTTTAAAAATTTGCAATTTGATTAAAACAAACATCATAATATGTTCTTTTAATAATTGATTATTCTGCCATCTAGAAATAATTTTAGTGAAAATGTAATTTTCGAATTTTTGACCATATTGGAGCCGACCCCAAACTTTTTATGATTGAAATATAAATGGGTCATAAAGGAGTGCACATTGTGAAATTGGTAATTTCATATGATGGCTAAATAGGTTTTTATGATTTTTCACTAACTTGACCACAAAAAAATTAACCGCAAAAGTTTGAGGTTTAAATTATTTCGATAGAAAATTTTTTAGGAACAAAATGCACCAAAATTTGAATGACAAAAATAGTAAAATCTATAAAACGCTCCCGGCGTGATTTTGGCCCTTTAAACGTCCGTAACTTAAAAAGTATTGGCCCAAAATGGCTAAAATTTTCCAAAATTACTATAATAAATGGGGCCTACACCCTCACCAAAAATTATCCACATCTGAGATGGTAGGTCGAAAAAGTTTTGATTTGTCATGGAATGGCCCATTGGGCAATTTATTGTTCGTTCCTTTATTTATTAACCAGCCATAATTAAGATAAAGTGGTGAAACAAACCATAAAATTACTTCTTTACTAAAGTTTTATTATCACATGGGGGTAGCAAGAATTTGAATTGGAGGGGGGTGATTGAATTTGAAATTTAACCATAATTCTATTGATTTTATAGAATTCATTTTGTAACCATGATAAACGATATTTGCACGTAACCTACTTACAGCGATTTAATTCTAAATTCAATAATAGTAATTTTGGTGTGCCCTTTGATGTAGTAGGAATGTCAGCCTGAGAAGCGCCAAGCGTTAGAGAAAATTCCAATTTTCACAAAAACACCCCTGCAAAAAAAAATAAGCAAATATATTACCCCTAGCCGTGGTGATTAGAAATTCCTCCTTTTCTTCAGCTTCGTCCCCGTCGTAATCATTGATACCGTTCTCATCGTCAGACCCATCCAGGAGCGGGGTAAAGGCGTATCTGAGTAATTGAAGATATTGCCAAATTATTTCATACAAGCTATTGTTGTAAAAACGGCTGGGTTTTGTTTGGTCTCGATCTTTGATTTTAGTCGACTAAACATAAACAGACCAAATGTTTTTTGGTCTATTTTTCTTAGTCGACAAAACCAAAGGTGGACCACAAATACCCAGCCGTTTTCTACTAGAAAAATCAGGAGAGATTAGGAGTTTTCAAAGATATTTTAATATTATATTCATTTATTATTCAATTATCCAGGTGTTTATGGTTATACATTTATTGGCTTACCGACGTATTGTCATGGATATTAATATAACTTCTCCCAAATATTAAGATATTTTCAAAGATCTTAAAAATATTTCTTATAATTTTTCCGCCGAATTTTCGCGAAAGCTGGTAACATTTCTTTAAATTATTCCTTCAACGTAAAAGGAGTTTGTGGGCGTAGCAAGATTTGAACTAAATAAGTGGTATTTTAGGGAGGTTCAAAAAACAGTAATATCTTTGGTTCTGAGGTATGAGGCAGCTGCCCCTCTTTGCCCCCCCCCGCCCACATCCCGGCTATTTTCATAATGAAACCGCAAAATACTTATAACACGTAATTCAATGGTGTTTTATAATTTAATGCGATGGCTTAAATTTATGATACTATCTGTAAAAACTTGTCGGGCAACGCTGATTAAAAAAATGGCGAAATGAGTTATGTTAGGAGAGATAGCAGTGCTCAGCTCATACTCTAGTGAAATTTATATTTAATCCTATGACCTGAATAAAGCTTTTAAACTTAACTCTTTAATTCTTTTTGAACTATGATCGCATTAGGAAGGCACCAAGTTTCCGCAAATATAAACAGGGCAGGTTTCAAAAATTGATTTAAATCTTATTATATTAATAAAAAAATGAGCTTCTTGAAGATTAAATCATATTTTTAGATGTACTATTAATTTCAATTCTATTTAAAAATTTTAAAAATGTGTTTTGAAAAAAATTGAAAATTTTCAATTAAAATATATTTTTATAATTATTAATATTGTTTTTGCTAGCCGAAATTAAAATACTTAATGCCACCCATCTTAACCTTATAAATATGGCTTGAACGGCATGAAAATAAGTATTTGCAGCACTTTAAATAAATGTTAACTCGAATTATCAAAAAATAGGAAAAATCATCATTTGGAGTACGCATAATTTAAAAAATATAAAAAGTAAAAACTTCAAATATCTCAATTTTACCTTTGGTTATTTGCCGATGGTCTCCAAAGGATTGTGATGGCTATGAGGATGAGTGAAAAGAGCAAGTGCCAAAAGGCGTCATCTAACCACAACTGTCTCCATTTCTAAGCAATTCATTAATAAAAGAAATATATTGTTAGATTAAATATAACAAAAAATGTCCGACTTCAGATCCAACGCATTTGAATCGAACCCAACATTATTCATTTCATAATGCATCCAATAAAAACAAATAAGTCGCCAATTACGTACACTGTTTTTTCGTTAAAATATAGATCCGTCTTATTCAATAAATGAGATTTCCCAGACACTCTCGCATAAACTATTTATCAACCTATGCCCGCATAGTAGTGTTGCAAAGACCTGGGTTTTGTTAGGTCGACCGTTGGTTCAACTAAGACTAACAACGGCCGACTCAGGTCTGTTTTTCAAGTATCGACTAAGCCTAGAAGTCGACAAAGAAAAAAAGACCAAAAAATCTTTGATATGCTTATATTAGGTCGACTAAAATCAACGGTCGATTCAGGTCTGTTTTTCAAGTATCGACTAAGCCTAGAAGTCGACAAAGAAAAACAAACCAAAAAACCTTGGCATGCTTATGTTAAATCGACTAAAGCCAACGGTCGATATGGTCTGTTTTTCAAATTTCGACTAAGCCTAGAAGTCGACTAAGATAAACAAACCAAAAAATCTTTGGTGTGCTTATATTAAGTCGACTAAAAGCAAAGGTCGACCAAACAAAACCCAGGTCTTTTTACAACACTACACTGCATAGCATGGACTAGCCCAATTGGCGAAACATCGTCGTTAAATACCAATTGCGACTGCCTTATTAAAAATCGAGCATTTAATTAATCAATGCAAATTTTATGACATTTAAACTTATTTATATAGCTTAAAAAATTAGTATAAAAAACTATATGGTGCTTAAACGGATCGAGCTCGGATAGTATCAATCCTAGGTGTATAAGAAGGGCAAAAGTAATAAAAAGATCATTTTTACCGTAACGCAAGTGATAAGTTTGTGCTCTTTCAGTGACCATAACATAAAGGCTATCGAAGCTAAAAAAATATTATATTTTATAAATTTATTATTTAATCAGCTGTTAAAGGCAAAAATGATTTACCTATGATACTAAAAACCAGCATATTGGTAAAGTGACGGTACATGGACAATTTGACTAAGTTGCGTCGCAAACGAAGGGTCCTCAGCGTTTGGACCAAGCCAGAGAAAATGTAAAGAGGAGAATGGATAGAAGAGAGGCATCAGGCACCCCAAAAATTTATGAGTTAAGGTTGACGACACCAAATTTAAAATATATTATATCTTAAATAGAGATATCAATATAAATTTATTAATACTATCGATAGTAAGGTGGTAAGCTAGAAAATTTTATAGCTTTTCAATGCAAAAACACCACCATTCAAAAACCTCGCAAACGCGATTGTGTAACAATGTATCACTTTTGAACAAGTATTAATCGCAAGCACTTTCGCACACGACAAAATCATCGGCTTTTCTATTATTTTCAAATTAAATTTCCCCCTGAAGTAATCTAATATTTGTAACTAAAGCCAAAAAATGTTGCAATTTATTGCAAACAAGCTAGAAAAGACAGGCTCGTAACAATACTTAATATCGTCCTAACATTGATGAATATAAATTAATATAACGATAAATCTAATAAAATTCAATTAAGGTAGAGTACAGAGAGAGCATCTATACTCTAATTTTGACCACTGCATTAAAACCTACATTTAACAAAAAACTTTTGCTCAAATACGAAATTGGGGAAATTTGCGCTATTTTATACTTTAACTAATGTATTATTTTGTTTTCGTGTATTTTTAGTTTTGTTTGATTGAATATACTAGTGTTGTAAAAACGGCTGCGTTTTGCTTGGTCGACCTTACGTTTTAGTATTTGGTTTGTTTATGTTTAGTAGGCATTAGCATCAATACTAAGAAAACACTCTAAACCATCAGGGGTGTGCTTGGTGGCTAAAACCAAAGGCCGACCAAACAAAACCCTCAGCCGTTTTTACAACACTGGACTCACAACTAGTTGAGTGAAATGGTTAGTGATCCGTTAAGTCCTAGCGTTAAAACGTTCGTAAGCACATATCATTTTATAGTTGTTATTTAATATTTTTTTGCCTAAGTTTTTTAGACTTTCACCTATTATGACCACATTAAAACTTCAAATAAATATTTGGGAAGGGGTAGACCAAAAAGAGGAGTTAAAAAGGATATCCACCAGCATATAATGGCATCCAGCAGGGCCACTGGTATAGTGGCAAATATGATGATGCTAGTGGGGTTGGCTTTGCTTTTAGATACCCGCAGGCTCCCTTCTATCGACGCGAAAACGAAATAGGTAAGACCGAGGCAAACCACGTTCCTCATCGTAGAACCCAAACGGGGCCTGCAAAAAAGTGTAAATTATCACGCTCGCTTTTAACTCACAAATATTAATTTTTCTTTAATAAATCGATAAGTTAGCCTCAAAATTAACCCGTTTTATGTTTAACGGATTAATTAAATATCTTTTACAAAATTGACAATAGTGTCGTAACTGTTTTTTGAACATTAGATAGTGCCCAAAATAAGAGGAGGATAAAGAATTAATTATACCGTTTTAATTGATAATTTTGCTAATAATTATTATTAATTAATAAGACTTAAAATTTATTAATATTCCTCGTCAAGTTGATTATATAAAAGCCCCAGATTTCGATTCATATAATAATTTCCTACCGTTATGTTCAAGTCTTTATAAACAACATAGAGTAATTGCCAAATTTAGGTATAATTATTGGAAGTAAAAGCATTGTTAAATCGATCCAGATTTTTTCGTCCAACTATCTAGGTCCTTATTGTAATAGATAAAATTATAATCGTTTTCGTTTTATAATAAATTCTCTGTTCTAATGGATTAAATAATTGTAAGGTTAACTTTATCATTTCGAGTCCCGCGAGAATTTGTCAAAATAGAAACGACATATAAAAAATTCTTGACACTGTTACACAATTATAAAGAGCTGCATTAACGTTTTTAAAAGAAAATGGACAAAAAATTCATTAAACTATTACAATCCCCCATTTTGATCATCCTAAACTATAAAAACCTGTTATTTTAATATAAAAAACTTTTTTTTTATTCACTTTACGATCCCGTAACCGATGCTAGCTATAATTATGAGTATGCGAGAGAGGGCCCTTTTCAACGCGGACACTATCTCAGCAAACACCAGTGCTCCGTAAATAGATGTACCCGTGGCATTTACCATTTGATATTCGCCCAAGAAAAGGCTCTTCTCCAAAAATCCTAAATTTATCACAATTAACTATATTTAATAAAAGTTTATTTTACCAATAACTTAAATAAATTTACTAACCGTTTATAAAAGTATGATATGAAGTTAAAGTTAAATCTTTCTCAAAAAATAAAATATATTCTAAAATAGATGAGCCATCAAACAACAAAAAATTATAAAAAACATCTCCGTAGGCAAGTTCTAGTCTTAACACGTAAAATTAGAGTAAGTCGGGCACAAAAAGATTATTACCCAGAATTCTGACCAAGAATCCTAAATTTAAAGCAATTTACAAAATTTAATAAAAGTCCCTTTTCCCAAAAGTTAAATTGATTAACTTGCTGCTTATAAGAGTTTAACACGGAGTTGGTCGATAAGAATTTGCGAAAAGTGGTATAAAAAATATCCTTAGATAGCCATTAAATAAAAAAATTAAGAAAAAAATATTTCCTCAAACAAGATGGAGCCCATGAAAATAGCAAAAGTAAAATTATTTAACGGGGCACAAAAAGAGATTCACCCAGGAATATGACGGCCAGAATCCAATATTGTATCCTGAGAAGTTCGCGAAAATAGTAGATGGACCAAAAACACCAAAGCAGTATCAACACGGTATACAGGGCACACATACAAGCGTAGAACTAGGGCAAAGATCATTTACTTTATTATAATAAAAGAATAAATATTATTAAATTAGTGCCAAATCATTTCAAAAATGTATGCCGACAGGAATATAAGATAAAATTATAACGAATAAGTATAGATTTTTTTATCAGAATAAATTTAATAGCAATGGTTTAGTTATAAATAACAGAATATGTTACTGGGAGTAAAGGCCAGTCGTGAACGGATAAATAATGTCCTGAAGGGTCGGCCATATCTATTTTCACTAAACAAAAACATTTATCAATGATATGTAGTGATAATATTGCAATGGCACTAAAACATGGTTATGTTGTCACAAAACTTAAAGAAAAATATTTCACCTATAAACGTGTTAGATTAACAAAAATCTTAATGATAATCTTAATTAATCACCCAAATTCACTTATTATAAATTTATCCTAAAATTAGTAATGATAACTCGGACAAAACAATTTATACCAGTGACTAAATCAGTTAGTGGAGGCTTTTTGGCATCAGAATCATCCTCGTGATTCCCATTAGGATCTTCTATCTCGATGAGTAGTATAAATAGGTAGTTGCCATCTTTCCAACTTCGTGTAACGCTGTGAAGTCCGGAGGGAGAAAAAACGTCAGTTTGCACCTTTAGAAAGATAATTGTAAAAGAGCATAAAATCTAACAAAAAAGCTAGATGTCTTGAATAAAATCAGGGTTAAAAAAAGGGTAGAACGTCAAATAATGGCTCAAAATTAGGTCCTCAATTGTAATTAAGGATCTAATTAGCACCACATCCCAATCAAATTAACAGCAACGTGGGCAAAATATTATGAAATAAACGTTTTTTCGCAAAGAATTTTCTAATTTATTACAATACAAACTATGTTGAATGCTATGATACAAAAAGGCACTAATATAATAGAGTAATCCATATTCACATATAAAACATAAGTTTAAATGCAAAATGCCTGTTTTAAACTCCGCCTCTATTTATTGGAAATACTTCTTTTTCAACTCCTTTTACCCAAATTAAAGGGGATTGTTTAGCGACGTTCGGCTATCTTAAAAGCATATTAATATTTCGAAATAGCTAGATGTTAATACAAAAAACAGCTAGATTCATATTCACATATATCTCGGCAAAAGAAGTCTTATAATTTGGAATAAACTAGCAAATTTTTTTACATTTTTTTAATTATTCAACAAACTTAAAAAAATACGTCAAAATTACTACTGTCACCAAATTATTTTCCTAATACTTTGGTTTTTCCTGCACGCCTTTTGGCCCGCGTTATATTATGGGTTGCGGTCAGGGGAAATTGATCATCGATAGAATTTCCATCTCCATCGGCTGGTTCGTTCGGAATTATATTCTCGGTTTTCACCTATTCGCATAAAAATTTGTAAAAAAATACCTAAAATATAAAAAGGTAAATTTTTTATACATATACAATGGCTTCAATTGGATTTAGAGTAGACCCCTGCAAAGTCACTTTTTTCAACCTGAACCCGACCCGGCCCGAAAGCATTTAAATTTTTTCCACCCGAACCCGACCCGACCCGAATGCGTTTTAAATTTTTTAACCCGAACCCGACCCGACCTGAAAGTAAAAAAAGTTAATATTGTAAAATTGATTTTAATGGCTTTAAATGGCAACAAAATATTATCTCCCCAAAAAAGATAACCGTTATATGTCTATCATTTTCGGGTTACATGCTAAAAAAGATAGGTATATATATATATAAAACTCGGCCCTCGTGGGAAGGGAGAGAAGGGAAGGGAAGAGGGGAAGGGAAGGGGGGACGACTCATCTGTACTTCGTATAAATGTATCATATTTGCTATGCAATTTATGGGCGAGAAAGGTGGGAAGGGGCGAGAATGCCTACAGGGGGGTATTAAATGCCTAATGATTAATTAATTATTTACACAAATTTTCCATTATAGGCAAAATGTAAGGCAAGGGTTAGGGTTAGATTTAGTGTTTGCATCTAGTTGCGTATTACATTAGTTTTTATGGCCTTTAGTGATTATGGGTCTAACAAACATTATATTATAAAACAACACAATGTTAAGAATTTGCAGAATTGTTGGGAGAAATTTTTTGTTGAATTTGAACAATTTTTAATTAAAAAAATCAAAAATTTGGCCAATGGTCACTTTTTCTCTATTGGTCAGTACCAACAGATACTCTATAAGTCAATGATAGCCAAAAAAAACGGAAAAAAAAATTTTGATGCTCACTTTGGCCAATGGTCATTTTTTTCCATTGGTCAGCAGCCAGCACACGGTAAAAGTGGATATACATTCATAAGAGTAAAAAAATACGAAAAAAAAATTTTCAAATCACATTTTGGCCAATGGTCATTTTTTTCCATTGGTCAGCAGCCAGGACACGGTAAAAGCGGATATAAATTCATAATAGTCAAAAAAAAACGAAAAAAAAGTTTTCGAATCACATTTTGGCCAATGGTCATTTTATTCCATTGGTCAGCAGCCAGCGGACGGCCAAAAAGTCATGATAGCAATGGTAGGAACAGGAACAATCATAATAGTCAAAAAAAACGAAAAAAATAATTTCGATTCACATTTTGGCCAATGGTCATTTTTTCCATCGGTCAGGAGCCAGCGGACGGCCAAAAAGTCATAATAGCAATGGTAGTAACAGGAACAATCATAATAGTCAAAAAAAAACGAAAAAATAAACTCGGATTCACATTTTGGCCAATGGTCATTTTTTCATTGGTCAGCAGCCAACGGACGGCCAAAAAGTCTTATTATCAATGATAGTAACAAGAACAATCATAAGAGTCAAAAAAACTACGGGATTCTAACCCAAAAACTAGTTAAATTGCATAGCAATTAGAAGTAAACATCTTTTATTTATGTTTATTATATAACATTGGTCAGCAGCCAGCGGACGGCCAAAAAGTCATAATAGCAATGGTAGAAACAGGAACAATCATAATAGTCAAAAAAAACGAAAAATATAATTTCGATTCACATTTTGGCCAATGGTCATTTTTTTCATGGGTCAGCAGCCAGCGGACGGCCAAAAATTCTTTTTATCAATGATAGTAACAAGAACAATCATAAGAGTCAAAAAAAAACTCCGGGATTCTAACCCCAAAACTAGTTAAATTGCATAGCAATTAAAAGTAAACAACTTTTATTTATGTTTATTATATAACTAGTTAAATTGCATAGCATTAAAAGTAAACAACTTTTATCTATGTTTATTATATAACAAAAACTAGTTAAATTGCATAGCAAAACTTTTATTTATGTTTATTATATAACTAGTTAAATTGCATAGCAATTAAAAGTAACCAACTTTTATTTATGTTTATATAATAGATAATTTAACAAATCTTATATATAACACACCGAGGGAGATAGAGATGAGGGGTGGGGCACCTCTTATGCATAGCAATTAAAAACTCGGGCCTTCGGCCCTCGTGGGAAGGGGGAGAAGGGAAGGGAAGAGGGGAAGGGAAGGGGGGACGACTCATCTGTACTTCGTATAAATGTATCATATTTGCTATGCAATTTATGGGCGAGAAAGGTGGGAAGGGGCGAGAATGCCTATAGGGGGGTATTAAATGCCTAATGATTAATTAATTATTTATACAAACTTTCCATTATAGGCAAAATGTAATAAAGGCAAAATGTAATATAGGCAAGGGTTAGATTTAGTGTTTGCATCTAGTTGCGTATTACATTAGTTTTTATGGCCTTTAGTGATTATGGGTCTAACAAACATTATATTATAAAACAACACAATGTTAAGAATTTGCAGAATTGTTGGGAGAAATTTTTTGTTGAATTTGAACAATTTTTAATTAAAAAAATCAAAAATTTGGCCAATGGTCACTTTTTCTCTATTGGTCAGTACCAACAGATACTCTTTAAGTCAATGATAGACGGAAAAAAAAATTTTGATGCTCACTTTGGCCAATGGTCATTTTTTTCCATTGGTCAGCAGCCAGCACACGGTAAAAGTGGATATAAATTCATAAGAGTAAAAAAAACGAAAAAAAAATTTTCGAATCACATTTTGGCCAATGGTCATTTTTTTCCATTGGTCAGCAGCCAGGACACGGTAAAAGTGGATATAAATTAATAATAGTCAAAAAAAAAAACGAAAGAAAAGTTTTCGAATCACATTTTGGCCAATGGTCATTTTATTCCATTGGTCAGCAGCCAGCGGACGGCCAAAAAGTCATAATAGCAATGGTAGGAACAGGAACAATCATAATAGTCAAAAAAAAACGAAAAAAATAATTTCGATTCACATTTTGGCCAATGGTCATTTTTTCAATAGGTCAGGAGCCAGCGGACGACCAAAAAGTCATAATAGCAATGGTAGTAACAGGAACAATCATAATAGTAAAAAAGAACACGAAAAAATAAACTCGGATTCACATTTTGGCCAATGGTCATTTTTTTCATTGGTCAGCAGCCAACGGACGGCCAAAAAGTCTTATTATCAATGATAGTAACAAGAACAATCATAAGAGTCAAAAAAACTCCGGGATTCTAACCCAAAAACTAGTTAAATTGCATAGCAATTAAAAGTAAACAACTTTTATTTATGTTTATTATATAACATTGGTCAGCAGCCAGCGGACGGCCAAAAAGTCATAATAGCAATGGTAGAAACAGGAACAATTATAATAAAAAAACGAAAAAAATAATTTCGATTCACATTTTGGCCAATGGTCATTTTTTTCATTGGTCAGCAGCCAGCGGACGGCCAAAATTCTTATTATCAATGATAGTAACAAGAACAATCATAAGAGTCAAAAAACTCCGGGATTCTAACCCCAAAACTAGTTAAATTGCATAGCAATTAAAAGTAAACAACTTTTATTTATGTTTATTATATAACTAGTTAAATTGCATAGCATTAAAAGTAAACAACTTTTATCTATGTTTATTATATAACAAAAACTAGTTAAATTGCATAGCAAAACTTTTATTTATGTTTATTATATAACTAGTTAAATTGCATAGCAATTAAAAGTAACCAACTTTTATTTATGTTTATATAATAGATAATTTAACAAATCTTATATATAACACACCGAGGGAGATAGAGATGAGGGGTGGGGCACCTATGCATAGCAATTAAAAACTCGGGCCTTCGGCCCTCGTGGGAAGGGGGAGAAGGGAAGGGAAGAGGGGAAGGGAAGGGGGGACGACTCATCTGTACTTCGTATAAATGTATCATATTTGCTATGCAATTTATGGGCGAGAAAGGTGGGAAGGGGCGAGAATGCCTATAGGGGGGTATTAAATGCCTAATGATTAATTAATTATTTATACAAACTTTCCATTATAGGCAAAATGTAATAAAGGCAAAATGTAATATAGGCAAGGGTTAGATTTAGTGTTTGCATCTAGTTGCGTATTACATTAGTTTTTATGGCCTTTAGTGATTATGGGTCTAACAAACATTATATTATAAAACAACACAATGTTAAGAATTTGCAGAATTGTTGGGAGAAATTTTTTGTTGAATTTGAACAATTTTTAATTAAAAAAATCAAAAATTTGGCCAATGGTCACTTTTTCTCTATTGGTCAGTACCAACAGATACTCTATAAGTCAATGATAGACGGAAAAAAAATTTTGATGCTCACGTTGGCCAATGGTCATTTATTTCCATTGGTCAGCAGCCAGCACACGGTAAAAGGGATATAAATTCATAAGAGTAAAAAAAACGAAAAAAAAATTTTCGAATCACATTTTGGCCAATGGTCATTTTTTTCCATTGGTCAGCAGCCAGGACACGGTAAAAGTGGATATAAATTCATAATAGTCAAAAAAAAAAACGAAAGAAAAGTTTTCGAATCACATTTTGGCCAATGGTCATTTTATTCCATTGGTCAGCAGCCAGCGGACGGCCAAAAAGTCATAATAGCAATGGTAGGAACAGGAACAATCATAATAGTCAAAAAAAAAGAAAAAAATAATTTCGATTCACATTTTGGCCAATGGTCATTTTTTCAATAGGTCAGGAGCCAGCGGACGACCAAAAAGTCATAATAGCAATGGTAGTAACAGGAACAATCATAATAGTAAAAAAAAACACGAAAAAATAAACTCGGATTCACATTTTGGCCAATGGTCATTTTTTTCATTGGTCAGCAGCCAACGGACGGCCAAAAAGTCTTATTATCAATGATAGTAACAAGAACAATCATAAGAGTCAAAAAAACTCCGGGATTCTAACCCAAAAACTAGTTAAATTGCATAGCAATTAAAAGTAAACAACTTTTATTTATGTTTATTATATAACATTGGTCAGCAGCCAGCGGACGGCCAAAAAGTCATAATAGCAATGGTAGAAACAGGAACAATTATAATAAAAAAAACGAAAAAAATAATTTCGATTCACATTTTGGCCAATGGTCATTTTTTTCATTGGTCAGCAGCCAGCGGACGGCCAAAATTCTTATTATCAATGATAGTAACAAGAACAATCATAAGAGTCAAAAAAGTCCGGGATTCTAACCCCAAAACTAGTTAAATTGCATAGCAATTAAAAAGTAAACAACTTTTATTTATGTTTATTATATAACTAGTTAAATTGCATAGCATTAAAAGTAAACAACTTTTATCTATGTTTATTATATAACAAAAACTAGTTAAATTGCATAGCAATTAAAAGTAAACAACTTTTATTTATGTTTATTATATAACTAGTTAAATTGCATAGCAATTAAAAGTAAACAAATTTTATTTATGTTTATTATATAATAGATAATTTAACAAATCTTATATATAACACACCGAGAGAGATAGAGATGAGGGGTGGGGCACCTCATGCATTAATTCAAAAAATAACACAGCGAGGGAGATAGAGATGAGGGGTGGGGCACCTCTTTCTCATCCATTAATTTAAAAAAGCGATAACCTAATATACCCAATGCAAATAGATAGGGAGGGTAACGGACGGACGGACAGACAACGGACAACAAAAAACGAGCCCATAAATTGCATAGCAATTAATAACACAGCGAGGGAGATAGAGATGAGGGGTGGGGCACCTCTTTCTCATGCATTAATTTAAAAAAGCGATAACCTAATATACCCAATGCAAATAGATAGGGAGGGTAACGGACGGACAGACATCGGACAACGGACACCAAAAAACGAGCCCATAAATTGCATAGCAATTAATATAATCAAATTAGTCTCTAATTAAAATTGCCTATAAATGGCCCTTATTAGAATATACTTTTAAGTTGATTGCGGCACTCCTAAATATGGTTTTTATTACCTTCTTCAAAATATTAACAAACCCGCAATTATTTTACACATAAAAGGCTTATATTCTAATTAAAATGAGTCTGTCTGTAATCTGTATTATCAAGCAATTTAGATTTTAAGGCCAATAACGGTTTGGCAATATTGTGCGAAAATGAAAGAAAAAAATTTGATTGTTATTTTAAAAACTCTAATTTTTTAAATCATGCTTGTAAAATAATGTTTTTTATACATTTTAATCATTCGTTTAATAAATATCATGATGAATTAATTTTATTCTAGTGTATATGTTAGGCGATAAAATAAGGTGAAACATTAATAATTAAAAAAGAAAAATGGGAGTTCAGAAAATCATAAGTTTTGTGATATTAATTCCATGTTAATTTATAGCATCCATCAAGATATTTCACTTTTCTGAGTTCAAAATTGTGCAATTCCAAAATTCAGATACAACTTAAAAGAAATTAATTTAAATGTATGAGATAAATTAATCATACATTTCGATATTAATTATAAAATATTATATATAATAGCATTAATTTAAAAGATTCGTCTATTATTCAATATAAAATTCATAACCTTCAACCCGACCCGACCCGAGTTTAAAATTTTTCAACCCGAACCCGACCCGAAAGCATTTTAAAATTTTCAACCCGAATTCGATCCGACCCGGGTTTCGGGTCACCTGTGCAGGGCTCTAATTTAGAGTAACTAGGACGACAAACTATATTAGAATTAAAGGTTTGAATGGGTCAATAAAACATAATTTCAATTTCATTGTAAAGATTATTTTAAAATATCGATTTTGAGAAAAACCTAAATTAAGGCTTAAAAAAACCAGGGCCTTGTTACATTACTTTCGATTTAACAAAAAGTCAAATAAAAAACATTTTACCTTGGTTTAAGTAGTTTAACCCCTTTAAAAAATATATTTGGCCAAAAGCCTAATTCACAAAACGAACTGAACTCTAATCGGACCTAGATCATGCCACTTGCTAATTTTTAATTACAACTTTTTTAAAAAAATTGAATTACTAGTTCAATTTATACAAATATATATTTTATATATATGTATTAAATTAAGTTAAATTGTAGTGATGTATTATTAAACCCAGACTAACTGTATAAGTAATTTCCTGATCAGGTTCACCATCTTTTTTGTTCTCAAATCTATCAATATCATTATGAGGCCAGTTAAAAGGAGAATCATTTTCTTGTAAGGTTGGCAGGGAAGGGCTTGATTTTTTGGGTAATGAGTTTGTCTGCAACTTTTTAACATTTGTGTAAGCTTGATTTCCAATTGTGTGTGTCTATCATTTAATAATAAAATTAAATTAGTTTAAGCTCAAAAAACTTAAGGCATTAGTTTTAAACCTGACCTGAATAACTACTTCTTGATGACCATATTCACTTTCATCCTGTAAAAATATTTTTAAAATATGTTAAAATTTTCAATCAAATGGATGTATTTTTGCCTAACCTATACTTTAAATAGGTTTAAAAACTTCATAAGATTAAATAATCAACAGAAAAATCATTTCTAATTTTTACTACCTTAATAGGTAAAAAACTTTGTTCACAAGGCAAAAATTCAGATTCGGTGGAATGTTGATATTCTATAACATTATAAGGAAATTGTAATGGTTTTGACTCTGGATTATTAAAATATGTAGTAAGGAGGTCACTCTAAATACATGTAATATATAGATTGAAGAAGATGAGTACTTTGTCATAGACATAAGAGTATTCATCTCCACATGGACTCAATCGCAAAAGCCAACTGTATTTTATTTTAATACCTGGAACATTGCATTGAACTAGAAAAAAAATAGTTGCTTATAACACTTGTAGATAATAACTTTATTCTTTAAAACAATTAGGTCAATTATAAATGATATAAAAGCCAAAAACTAAAAATAATAAATTTAATCTCTCTTAAAATGGATAGAATATTATTTATAAATAAAAAATAATTAAAAAGGTTTATGTTAATACCTAATAGTCGTATATTTGATTGATTGTATAAAATTTTTGACACTCCAACAAATTGTTCATTCTTAGAAGATTAAAACAAGTGAAAAGTACATTACTTTTGTAACGTAATATGTCCATTTTCCTTTCTCAAGAAAACATTTAATTACATTGATTAAACAGAATATAATTAATAAGTGCTGTAAAATTTTACTCCGCATTGAATAATGCAACCAAAGCAAAACAGCTGCGTTCTACAGAATATACATTCTGGTACATATAAGGGCCCGTCGGTGCCCTATCAACTCGCCGAAAACAATCTCGCCCGAAAAATAATGTCCCCCCGCTAAAAAAAAGGTCCCCAAGCTTATTAACCCTAACCCATCAACCAATCACAAATTTGGGGACATTTTTTAGCTGGGGGACATTATTTCGGCAAGTTGACGGGCCACCGGGCCCGTCTTAATATAGGATTCAATTTCAAGCGATTTTTGTTTGTCGAAATATGCGATATACATGTCGTAGAATCAACAATTTTAGTTTGGTTACCATATGAACATGCATTAATAAGTGTAATTAAAGGATAAATATTTGTTTTATGAGCAAAAACACAAAAACAGAAAAAAATGACGTGACGCTCGTAAGGCGCGGCTATGTTTTAACATGCATTCGCTTTTTTAATCTAGATTTAAATCGCATATTAAGACGGACCCTAAGAGTTGCTACTCTTCCATGGGTGGAGTTACTTTATATTTTAATTAATGGGCATAGCCAGCATTGGAATCGGGGGGGGGGGGCAATAGTGATTTAGGGAGATAAACATTTTAAAATTTTAGCCATAATTTCAATAAATTCAACAAATTTTTGGATTTAGAGGGGGCAGCCGCCCCTCCCAGCCCCTCTGGCTACGGCCATGACAATAAATGAGCTATAATGTAAAAAACCTAAAATTATTACAAATTAGGCCCAATGGATTTTGTCTGATTGCGACCATCAATTTCTTGATATACCACCTTATTTTTCTAAAAAAAATTAGGGAAATATATTTATATTAATTTAATTTATTTTCATACGATATAGTTCTTTTTTGTCATTGTTTGATATACCACAGTTATGAAGTAATTGTAGCGATATCATGCGAATTAAAATTAAAAGCATACGAATTCACATGCTTAAATGAGCGCAGGGAATTGGGTAATTGCAGATAGGGTAAAACATTTCTAACAAATTTTAAATTTACAGATTGAGCAAAATTGGAACCTTAATAGCACATTTTCTAAAAAGTTTATGATAAAATATCTAAAAATCTACCGAATAGCACTTTTACATTGAGATTTTCAAAAATTGCAGAGAGAGCACTCCAATTCTCGGGTAGCGATTTGTTGAACAGTGTTATTTTTAGCCTGTTACTTATATGAAAGCTTTCTATGGCAACAAATTAGTGTCTCTTCTAAACAGTTTTGGAGTGATGTTATCATTGCCGTATACAAGGGATGGCAGGGAGAGGCGGCTACCTCCCTCTCAATTCGGAAATTAATAAAAATTTATAATAATTATGGCATATATTTCTAAAATCCTCATGGACCTCGCTAAAGCATTATTGCCCCCCTCTTGTTGCAATCCTGGTTACGCCCGTGAAAACATCTTCAAATTTCGCAACAGTTACATCATAATGGTATTTTTAATTGTTAAAACATACTGAAATTGATTTGGCTAAAGATTTTTCCCCTACGATTCGGTGCCTGCCGAACGTTGAATTTTCAGTTCAATCATGAGTCTGCCAATATTTATGATTAAACTCATCATGGCACACCTCTGGAATTTTCAAGCTAAAAATCACATTATGCACGTCTTTTGCCAATTACATTTCCACATTTAGGGTGGGTTGGCGGGTGCATTCTTAGTGTTTCGATCTCGTCTCGTGTCGGTCTCGAAAGCAAAATCTCGTCTCGTCTCGACTTTTTAATTATACCATATACATTTTTTTCTGGCTATAAATTATTATATAAGATATAAATATAAAATGTTCATAGTGCAACCAATTTATCTCAAACCCCAAAACACAAGCTTAGTGTTGCGATATCGTCTAGGTCTATAAAAATCTCGATCTCCTCTCGCGAGAATTCTCGACATGTCTCGCCTTAAAAAAAAATTTTATACTATATAAATTTTTCCCCTGATTTTTTTGTAAATGATGATATATATTAAGAAAATAAAAAATTAATTATGGCTAAAGAGAATTTCTATGAACATATTTAATATCGCTTGTGCTTGTATAAAGTTACTTACCAATTAATACAAATTACAGTTTCTATAATATGGGCAAATTTTTAAAAAAGGGACCCTTAGTTAGCATCGACAAAAATAAGACCCTTTATATATATGTTTAACACATTTTTAATTGCTATGCAATTTATGGGCTCGTTTTTGGTTGTCCGTCCGTCGTCCGTCCACCAAGTTATTGGCGCCAGCCTTTTTTAAATTAAATTAATATATTGTTCTTGTTAATACCATTGATAATATGACTTTTTGACCGTCCGCAGGCTACTGACCATTGAAAAAAATTACCATTGGCCAAATAAATCGAAATTTTTTGTTCGTTTTTGAATAGGTTAACATTGATAATTTCCCTATGCCCTCCACTACAAGGGCCTATGCCTCTACTGATATGGGTCCCTGTTAATTAAATTAATATTTTGTTCTTGTTAATACCATTGATAATATGACTTTTTGACCGTCCGCAGGCTACTGACCATTGAAAAAAATTAACATTGGCCAAATAAATCGAAATTTTTTGTTCGTTTTCGAATATGTTAACATTGATAATTACCCTATGCCCTCCACTATAAGGGCCTATGCCTCTATTGATGTGGGTCCCTGTGCTCCTACAAAAGTTTTAATTGCTATGCAATTTATGGGCTCACTTTCCATTTTCCGAATGTCTTGTCACGCGCCGAATGTCTTGCACCGAATTGTCACGCTTTTTTTAACAGTATAGATATTGCTATTATTAATTTTTAACTAGTTTTTAGGTTCAAATCCCGGTTAATTTAACCAGTTTTTGGGTTCGAAACCCGGGTTTTTTTTGACTATTATGATGGTTCCTGTTACTACCAATGCTATTATAACTTTTTAGCCGTCCGCTGGCTACTGACCGATGGAAAAAATGACCATTGGCCAAAATGGGAATCGGAATTATTTTTTTCGTTTTTTTTGACTCTTATGATTGTTCTTGTTACTATCATTGATAATAAGACTTTTTGGCCGTCCGCTGGCTGCTGACCAATGAAAAAAATGACCATTGGCCAAAATGTGAATCCGAGTTTATTTTTTCTTTTTTTTTACTATTATGATTGTTCCTGTTACTACCATTGCTAATATGACTTTTTGGCCGTCCGCTGGCTCCTGACCGATGGAAAAAATGACCATTGGCAAAAATGTGAATCGAAATTATTTTTTTCGTTTTTTTTTGACTATTATGATTGTTCCTGTTCCTACCATTGCTATTATGACTTTTTGGCCGTCCGCTGGCTGCTGACCAATGGAATAAAATGACCATTGGCCAAAATGTGATTCGAAAATTTTTTTTTCGTTTTTTTTGACTATTATGAATTTATATCCACTTTTACCGTGTCCTGGCTGCTGACCAATGGAAAAAAATGACCATTGGCCAAAATGTGATTCGAAAATTTTTTTTCGTTTTTTTTACTCTTATGAATTTATATCCATTTTTACCGTGTGCTGGCTGCTGACCAATGGAAAAAAATGACCATTGGCCAAAGTGAGCATTAAATTTTTTTTCCGTTTTTTTGGCTATCATTGACTTATAGAGTATCTGTTGGTACTTACCAATGGCGAAAAAATGACCATTCGCCTAATTTTTGATTTTTTTAATTAAAAATTGTTCAAATTCAACAAAAATTTCTCCCAACAATTCTGCAAATTCTTAACATTGTGATGTTTTATAATATAATGTTTGTTAGACCCATAATCACTAAAGGCCGTAAAAACTAATGTAATACGCAACTAGATGCAAACACTAAATCTAACCCTAACCCTTGCCTATATTACATTTTGCCTATAAATGGAAAATTTGTATAAATAATTAATTAATCATTAGGCATTTAATACCCCCCTATAGGCATTCTCGCCCCTTCCCACCTTTCTCGCCCATAAATTGCATAGCAAATATGATACATTTATACGAAGTAAAGATGAGTCGTCCCCCCTTCCCTTCCCCCCTTCCCTTCTCCCCTCCCCTTCTCCCCTCCCCCTTCCCACGAGGGCCGAAGGCACGAGTTTTATATAATTCTTATCGATTTGTTTTCAAAGAATTTATAGCATTTTATTATTATAATGTCATAGAAACTACAAAAGTGCGTGTGGAAAGTTGTAATAAATTTTTAATAACATTAAAATTTTGTGGTTTTAATAAATTGCACCAATATAATTACACACAGATACCTTTACATTCATAAGTAAACCATAGCATGTGCGTAGGCAGGTTTTGAATTAGGGGGGGGGGGGCAGATTAAAAAAAAAGGTCTCGACATTTTCCTGAGAGCAAAAAAAAAGGTCTCGACTATCCAAATCCAAATTTCCTCAGAGCAAACGCAACTCCTCTAATTAGGCAGTGGGGGCAGCCGGACCCCCTGCCCCCTAGCAAATTAGGAATTAGGGGGGGGGGGGGGCAGGGGTCCAGCTGCCCCCTCCGGCTAATTAGGGGGGGGGGGCAAATCTTCTTTTTTTAAGGGTTTTTGTATTGGATTTTTTTTTTCAAAATTAGGGGGGAAGGCAGCCCTCCCCCCGCGTACGCCCATGTATTATAGTGTAAAACATTATATAATGTCCCAAAATATATAATTTTACAAATTACTAGCCACAAGATATATATTCATTAATAAAGCTTAGACTTTTATATTTTTATTTTGCAAAATCGTAACATTTACAGAAATTCAATAGATTAGAATGCACCCGCCAACCCACCCTTAATGTAAAGGAAATGTATTTGGCAAAAGAAATGCATAATGTGATTTTTAGCTTGAGAATTTCAAAGGTGTGCCATGATGAGTTCAATCATAAATATTGGCAGACTCATGATTGAACTTAAAATTCAACGTTCAGCAGGCACAGAAATCGCAGGGGGAAAAATCTTTAGCCAAATCAATTTAAGTATGTTTTATCAATTAAAAACACCATTACATAAAACAGAATGATGTAACTGTTGCGAAATTTGAAGATGTTTTAGTTACCACTCAATCCAGAACTCATGTTTGTATGTTCATATTATATTAATGCTCAGGATATAATTATGTAATGGATATATCAAATAATTATTTAACAACCCTAAGGGATACAGCTAAAATTCAAATTTTATCCGGATATATATTTAATGTTGATTAAACTTTGGTAATTTTTAATTATGAAAGGAATAGCAATAATATTAAATTACATTGAACATTTTATATGTAGATTATACAAAATAGAAATATAAACTAAATTTAGTATATATGATTATGATGGCTAGAAAATTTTAAGTCGAGATCTCGTCTATAAAATCTCGTCTCGTCTCGAGTTCAAAATTCTCGTCTCGATCTCGACTCAATTTTTCGAATTCACGAAGACGAGACCGAGATTTTTCTCGTCACTATGCATTCTGATCTATTAAATTTCTGTAAATGTTGATTTTGCAAAATAAAAATATAAAAGTCTAAGCTTTATTAATGAATATATTTTTTGTGGCTATAATTTGTAAAATTATATATTTTGGGGCATTATATAATATAATGTTTTACACTATAATAGAATGGTTTACTTATGAATGTAAGGGTATTTGTGTGTAATTATATTGGTGCAATTTATTAAAACCTCCATATTTTAATGTTATTAATTTAGTAACAATGTTACTTTTAATAATTTTATTACAACTTTGTAATGTGTACAACTAATTACTTATGTTATATATAATGACGAGAAGTATCCGCACGCACCTTTGTGGTTTCTATGACAATATAATAATAAAATGCTATAAATTCTTTAAAACAAATCGAAAAGAATTAAACTCGGGCCTTCGGCCCTCGCGGGAAGGAAGAGGGGGGAAGGGGAGGAAGGGAAGGGAAGGGGGGACGACTCATCTATACTCCGTATAAACGTAGCATATTTGCTACGCAATTTATGGACGAGAAAGGTGGGAAGGGGCGAGAATGCATATAGGGGGGTATAAAATGCAAAATTATTAGTTAATTATTAATAGGCCCTTTTAGGGGAGGGCATAGGGTAATTATCAATGTTAACCAATTCAAAAACGAAAAAAAACATAGGCCCTTCTACAGAATAGCATAGGGTAAATTATCAATGTTAACCAATTCAAAAACGAAAAAAAAATTTGATTTATTTGGCTAATGGTCATTTTTTTCATTGGTCAGTAGCCAGCGGACGGCCAAAATGTCATATTATCAATGGTATTAACGGGAACAAAATATTAATCTAATTAAAAAAAAATTTGTCTTCTCCGGGGATTGAACTCGAACCTGCAAGTCAGAAAGTTGAAAGCCGGTGTAAGAACGTTGAAGGACTGAGGGGAATACCTTAATTATCAGTGTTAACCTAATATACCAATTCAAAAGCAGAAAAAAAAATTTTCAAATCACAATTTGGCCAATGGTGATTTTTTTTATGGGTCAATAGCCAGGACACGGTTAAAAAGTCATATTAACAAGGGTATTAACAAGAACAATATATTAATTTAATTTAAAAAAAAATCTTAAATAATTTGGATTTAACTCTCTAGAGTATTTAAGTGAATTTGGAAAATTTTAAATCACGAAAAGAAATGAGTTTAGGTAATTTTAAATATCCTTGATAATGTGTAGAGAAACTTAAATTTAATTTAAAAAAAGAGAAAAAAATATTTTCGTCTTCCTTGATTTAATAATTTTATATGCCAAAAATATCAAAATGGTTATCATGCCATTTAAATAAAAAACCATTGGATAAAGTCTAAAAATTTTCTATTATTGTTTCATTTTATTATATAATAAACATAAAACACAATATCGTATCCGGAGATACGAGTACGATACGATGATAATATACCCCCCCCCATGTTCATTTATACAAAGGGACGCCGACGTTATACGTATCTCCCTTTCTAATTAATTTCAGTACGCGTGTTAATTCCCCCCCCCCAACGCACATATACGACACGTATATGATAATACGCGAGAAGAGTCTACGACACCATCTGCTTTTCCTGGCCATGCTATTGAATGTGTAGTTGTAGTATATAGAACTTTATTCCTTTACATAAAATTTCTAGTACGCGTATGTTATTTCCCCCCCCCCCCCCCCGACGCGCTTATACTTAGTTATTTATTTCCCCCATATATGATTGTTGATCAACATGAACACGCATCAGTGATTTTAATATACTGTTATCGTATTGATAATATATCATTAATTTGTTCTTGGAGATAAATAAAATACAGTACTCTATGTGAAGCTGCAAATTCAACTTTATTTAAAGGCTTTAAGCCCGGCCATCTCCCAATAACTTTCGTCAATTATTACAATAGATTCCTGATTATTCCCCCTTCATTTTCAAACCCTTTTTCTTCTTTTTAAATCGTATTCCTTTTAAGAATACGACACTGGTGTCAGAGAAGATAAAAATCCCACCCCTACCCACGGTAAAATCGTTTAAAGATAATTCGGAACAAGGAATTATTCAACAAGAGGAATGGAAAAATGTAATGCGGTATTATCACTTGATGGCTTCAAAACTAAGGGAAAACTAAATCGTACTCAAGCGTCAGCCATCTTAGTGCTAATAAAGCTATAGATAAGGTCGGATCTGTGCCTATGACCATAATTGTTAAGGAAGTGGGTGTCTCCTTAATTTTCAGATGAGGGCAAGAGTTCCTCATGTATGGAGGTAAAGGCATATACAAATGCTGAGAATTCCTCATTTAAGATGGATCGTAGGACAAGAGTATCCGATAACGAATGGCAAGACGCACCGAATGAAGGATTATTCCCACATTATTTTTTGGAAGGTGACACATGTCGTATATAATAATACGCGAGGTTAATTTTTATAATTAGCCCGAGAGGTACCAGTGTAACCTGTAGGTGACACCACTTTGAACGCTTATAATTTTTAACTATTGGATGAAATATTAATTTTTAAATTGAATATGAAAGAGCACACTTAGGCGAATCAGCTGATATGTTTTATTCCCCTTCCTCTTCCTTCTTTCATTAATAATAAGGTCTCAAATATCGCTAATTTTGAAAGTTCGACTGCTTCTCATATATTCACTATAAATGGAGACTCAACCATATGAAATCTTATTTTAATTTATATCATTAAAATCTTGACACTTTCACAATTATTTTGATATGAAATTTAATTGCTTTTGGTTAATTAAAATTGGAATAATGTTGGCCCAAAGTTTGGTGTAACCTGTAGGTTACACGGGGCAGAGGTCCACACGTATAAGCTTATTTAAACGAGTAATGCTACTTTTTTATTTGCTTTAATTTGATTTTTTATAAGTAATTTCGTATAAAAGTATCTTTATTACAAAGTTAATATCGCTTTGAGGTAAAAATTATATGATTAATTTAACCTTTGACCCCATCCACTTGGAAAATCCTGAAGATTACTTGAAACAATTTCTTTCAAATGATGTTATTTTGTATGTGGTTAATATGAGTAAATTTAACTGTTAATGAATTTAAAATCTAAATCTCAATTCTTTTTTTAACTGGCTACTTGTTTCCTAAGTATATTAAAATGTTTTGGGAGCTCTGACCTGACTGTTTTAACATAATGGTTTTTAGTTGAATGCGTAGAATTGCTTCCAAGAAATAACTAAATATTTACATTTGGCCGACAAAATTGGTAAGGGTTGACATTTTTTTCAAAGTTTGAGATTATATGGACCTTTTAAATGAAAAGTTCAAAAGCAACTTTAAACAGCGTAGCTCTTCTCACATATCCATAGATGAATGTATGGTTTTTTATCTCGGGACCACAATGCAAAACAATTTATAAAAGGCAAGCCTTTTCGTTTCGGCTATAATATGTGGTGTGCTGCAACAAAAAATGGCTACCTTGTCACATTTCAACCTTACCAGGGGGCTAAATTTTCCGTAAATCGGCAAAACGAAATAGGTTTAGGAGGAGCGGTCATATTAGACTTAGTAATTCAACTACCACCAGAATTTGGTCCATACGATATTTATTTCGAAAATTTTTTTACGAGCCACAATTTAATGATATGTCTTTCAAAGATGAATATTGGGGGCACAGGAACGGTGCGGGTCGATTGTTTAAAATACCTGATCATCGATGTAAAAGAACGCGGGTTTCTATCAAAAAACACTTATTTGATGGCTGTCCGATGGAATGATAATAATATTGGCACAATGTTGTCAAATTGTCATAGGGTCAAGCCTATAACCTCTATTGGAGAATCACTAAAGCGAAAAAATAGAAAAAAATTGTAATTCAATATCCACATATGATCAAAATGTCTAATTGTTTTATGGGCGGTGTCGAACGCTTTGAGCAAAATATGGATGCAACTAGATTATCATTTCGCGACAGAAAAGTGGTATTTTCCTATAATTGCATTCGGGCTGGATGCTGCATGCCAAAATGCATGGCATCTATATTGCTTCATTAGGGAAAAATTACATTATGTAATTTCAAAAGAGAGATAGCGCAAAATTATTTTAAAAAATACGGACAACCGCGTAAACAGACTTTAAGCCCTAAATTAACTAATTGAATAATATAACATACAACAAAAGGTATCGTGTACTCAGAGGCATTGTGTCGTCTGTCATAAAGCTATTAGAATTGTTTGTGCATATTATAAAGTAGGCCTTCCCATAAATTGTTGGTCAATATTTCATAATAATTAACATATTTTATACTCATTGATGTTAGTTATTACATTTTTATGTATTGTATAAAAAAAATCATCATTACTGTATACATAATTGTAAAATTTAATAAATTTTCTTTATACGTGATTACATGTGCTGCCCAGTGTAACCTGTAGGTGACACTCCTTTTTTTCTCAAAGTTAATAATTTTTTCAAAATTTTTCAATTGTTAAGCTTTATTTAGCATGTAAGAAAGCCCAGAAAATAATTTCATAAAAAATTTTTCGGCCGAACTGGGTCTGGTACCTGTCGGGTTAGTATAATATTGTTGCTTTATTATATTATGGCGATAATAATATGGTTTAATATTGTAAGTCAGTTGAATTTAGCAGATAGATTTTTGTCTATAAATAACCCTACCCCTGGCCCTAATTTTTGGAAAAAGGGAAGGTATCGTATCCGGAGATACGAGTACGATACGAGGATAATATATCCCCCCCATGTTTATTTATACAAAGGGACGCCGACGTTTCACGTATCTCCCTTTCTAATTAATTTCAGTACGCGTGTTAATTCCCCCCCCCCCAACGCACATATACGACACGTATATGATAATACGCGAGAATGTAGTCTACGACACCATCTGCCTTTCCTGGCCATGCTATTTGTGTAGTTGTAGCATATAGAACTTTATTCCTTTACATTTAATTTCTAGTACGCGTATATTATTTCCCCCCCCCCCCCGACGCGCTTATACTTAGTTATTTATTTCCCCCATATATGATTGTTGATCAACATGAACACGCATCAGTGATTTTGATATAGTGTTATCGTATTGATAATATTGATATCATTAATTTGTTCTTGGAGATAAATAAAATATAGCACTATGTGAAGCTGCAAATTCAACTTTATTTAAAGGCTCTAAGCCCGCCATCTCCCAATAACTTTCGTCAATTATTACAATAGATTCCTGATTATTCCCCCTTCCTTTTCAAACCCTTTTTCTTTTTTTTAAATCGTATTCCTTTTAGTAATACGATACACAACTTTATTATTTTATTATCTATTTAAATAACATAAAAACTTCATAATTAAACATAATGAGCATTCATTTATAATAAAAAAAATATTTTTCAAATTTACCAATTAATTTTAAAATATGACATTTAATTAAGTACTTTACATTTTCTTTCTCGAATTGAATTTTGAATCAGAAATTTGCTGTGAATAGAATGGAAATGGCGGCCCCCGACAAACTTCTCACGGCCCCCTAGGGGGCCGCGGCTAAGTAGCAATTAAAAATAAATTGCATAGCAATTATTTTGCGCGTGAGAGAGAGATAATTTTGAAGTTTAAGGTTTAGTGATATTGATTCTAAACAGTGATTGGAGGAGCATAATCTTTGTCAAATTAGGAACCCCTAAACCCTTGCCAAGCTGGCATTTGTCGTTTTAAGAATTGACTTTTCCCATTGATTTCCCTCTCTGCTATAATTATTATGTTAGAAAGTGAGGAGGAAAAAATCAATAAATACTGTGCTTGCTTGTGTTGTGGTGGCACTGACTTATTTTTATTATTAAATTGTTGATTTTTGGATCACAATACAAGATAGTGGGGGGAAGGAATATCAATAATGCCAAGTCAGCGGTGGGCTGATAAGAGGGTAAGATAGAGGTAGGGTAATAAAATTTAGTTTAACCTTGGCATATAAATAGCGCACTATAAACCCCGTATCGTATCTAAATCTATTACAATTGGATATTTGATTGGGGAATGAAACCATTTTTATGGACCGTGTAAAAGCTTAAGGCGGGTAAGAGATCCCCCCTCCAAGAAACACGACACATGCCCCCCCCCTTACTTCTTATAATGCGTTTTTGGGTGTTTGTGCTAAGGCGTGCGTTTTAGTTGCGAAGGAAGGGGGAAGAAAACATGTGGGGGAGTAAGTTTAAGTTATTATAAATCCTTATAATTCCGTCAAAATCCAAAATCAGCTGTATGTTAACTCGGTAAAGAAATAGATGTTATTTTAGCGTAAATTTTTATAAGGACCATAAAGCCCGAGCGGGACCCCGAGCCTTGCCGACGGCTTGTTTTTATATGGCCAGGCGGGCACCTCAAGAGTATTCGGACTTAAGTTTTTCTTTAATTTATTTACTTTGTTTTGGCGTAATATTTATTTTGGCTTTGATATTTAATAATGATAATTATTTTTCTATAGGGGAAAAATATAGAGAATTTATTTAGTCGCTAAATTGGTTCCATAAAGAGTATTTACTGTTTAATTAACAGTAAAATTATAGACTTTTTTCTAGATGGAAGAATTTAAATTATTTAAACTCCAAAAATCTCTAACAATCTTGGAGCTCCCTCCGCCCCCTCGACATTTATTAAATAATAGTGTTTGTTTCTTAATTTTGTTTACAATATATATCCTCAATATTTTTTTAGTTTTGACATTTCATTATTTTCATTCATTAACACATTTAAACGTTAAGCATAGGTATAGGTAATATCTATGAGCCTAGCCAACATTGGAATTAGAGGGGGTCAAGGGGGACATTTTTCTGGCTTAAAACATTTTAAATATACTTCCCATCTCCCTTCCCCATTATACTTGTAATAGGGTGATAATTAAATTCGACTAACCCGAACCAGGAGAGAATTTATCTAACTTTTGCCCCAAAACCCGCCCTTTTTTCTTGTCGGGTCAGCAGGAAAAATTACCCCAAAATAAATATCTAATTAACGGGGAGGGGGGGAGGTAAATTTTGTGTCAAAGTTCGATTAAACAAAAACTTATAAAATTAATAAAATATTACTTTAGCCAGTGGTCATTTTTTTCCATTGGTCAGGAGCCAGCGGACGGCCAAAAAGCCATATTATCAATGGTATTAACAAAATCATTATATTAATTTGAAAAAAAAACGAAAAAAAATTTGAATTACAATTTGGCCAATGGTCATTTTTTCCATTGGTGAGTAGTCAGGACACGGTTAAAAAGTCATACTATCAAGGGTATTAACAAGAACAATATATTAATTTAATTTAAAAAAAAAATAAAAATTTTGCCCTCTCAACCCACATTAGTAGAGGCATAGGCTTTTGTAGGGGCACAGGGACCCATATCAGTAGAGGCATAGGCTTCTGTAGGGGAGGGCACAGGGTAATTATCAATGTTAACCAATTCAAAAACGAAAAAAAAATTTCGATTTATACTTTGGCCAATGGTCATTTTTTTCATTGGTCAGTAGCCAGCGGACGGCCAAAAAATCACATTATCAATGGTATTAACAAGAACAATATATTAATTTAATTTAAAAAAAATAAAAGGTTTGCCCTCTCCGGGATTCAAACCAGCAATTAAGAATTTGCCCTCGCCGGGATTCGAATCCACATCAGTAGAGGCATAGGCTTTTGTAGGGGCACAGGGACCCATATCAGTAGAGGCATAGGCCCTTGTAGGGGAGGGCATAGGGTAATTATCAATGTTAACCTAACATACCCAATTCAAAAACGAAAAAAAAATTTCGATTTATTTGGCCAATGGTCATTTTTTTCATTGGTCAGTAGCCTGCGGACGGTTAAAAAGTCATATTATCAATGGTATTAACAAGAACAAAACATTAATTTAATTTAAAAAAAAATTCCTCCTCTCCTGGGCTTGAACTCGAACCTCCAGGTCAAAAAGCTGGGGCAAATAACTTGGTGGACAACGGACACCAAAAAACGAGCCCATAAATTGCATAGCAATTAATATTCACTACCCGAATAGCTCTCCTTCTCATCCGCACAACAACAACTATGCTGAAAAAGATAGGGATATATATAGTTTAAATTGGTCTCTAATTAAAATTGCCGATAGATGGCGCTAATTAGGGTAAATTTTTAAGTTAATTGCGGCACTCCTGAAAGGGGTTATTATTATCTTCTGATTATTAACATAATAGACGTTTTAATAGTTTACGAAATGAGGGCATTTTAATTATGATAGACAATTGTTGATCTTAATTGATTATTACAATAATGCGTTTTAAAACCTTTAGTTTGCATCACATATCAAATAATTTTGCTGCAAACTGATTAATTTACATTTATCTCTGCCTTCTTAAAAAGTGAATTTTTATAATATTTTAATATTCTTTTTTAAAGCCTTATTAAGGCAATAGCGTGACTCATCTAAACTTAGGCATTAAATAGAAAAAATTGAAAGAGGAATGGAAAAATGTAATGCGGTATTATCACCTGATGGCTTCAAAACTAAGGGAAAACTAAATCGTACTCAAGCGTCAGCCATCTTAGTGCTAATAAAGCTATAGATAAGGTCGGATCTGTGCCTATGACCATAATTGTTAAGGAAGCGGGTGTCTCCTTAATTTTCAGATGAGGGCAAGAGTTCCTCATGTATGGAGGTAAAGGCATATACAAATGCTGAGAATTCCTCATTTATGATGGATCGTAGGACAAGAGTATCCGAAAAATAAATGGCAAGACGCACCGAATTAAGGACTATTTCGTTCTCAACGTCTATACTACAACTTCATATACATATGTTTACTTTTTATAGCTACTAAACACGCCTATTATATTTTAGATACATTTTCTTAATAAAGTATTTTAGCTTATGTGGGGCTCATAAAAAATATACCTGGATGAAGCCGATTAAATGCGATTATCAGGCCTATCCCACTGACTTATATGACATTTTAAACCTTCTTTATAAGGGTCAAGTTTAAATCAGGGGTTTGAACCCGCCCAAAATAAAATCGGGTTCGGGTTTGGCATAAATTTTGAAATCGGGTTCGTGTTCGGGTTTGGCATAAATTTTGAAACCCGGTTCGGGTACAGGTTTGGGTTCAAGAAATTTTATTATACTAATAATACATTTTTACCTTCAAAAAATTATTGAATAGTTAACTTAATTTTTAAATAGCACTTAATTAAATTCACATGCCAATTGTTTAATGGGGTCATTTCCTTCACCATTTTTAGACTCTAAAAGATAATAATAAATATATGTCCTATTCTTATTTAAACATTATATAATAATTAGACCTAAGTAAATTTTACAAACAAGTGAGAAACAAATTTAAACTTATAATAAAACATCTGATATTTCTTTATATTAAATGTTAAAGTACTATATTTAAAGTATTTTACAATTATTATATAAATTATAGTCTAATATATATCAATTATATATATATAATACTTACAAATAATTCTTGAGATAATTAGTATTGATTAATGAATGAAAAATGCCGAAAATATAAAATATTGAAATTAAAATCATATGGTTTTCTTCGTTTTTTTACATTTTCATGATAGAGAAAACTGAGATATTCAATTCCATTCACAATATATCTTTAAATGTAAAATCCGAACCCGATCCCTTTTTGTATTTATCGGGTTCGGATTCGGGTTTTAAGGGTATTTTTAAAAATGGGTTCGGGTTTGGGTTCGGGTTCTGTAAAACATCGGATTTTACCCGGTTCGGGTTCAGGGGTTCGGGTTCGGGACAAACCCCTGGTTTAAATGTCTGCATTTTTTTCTTAGATCCTATATAAATATAATTTTGATTTCGTAGCGTCTCAGTTCAAAAGTACTAGAATAAATTATTTAGCGAATCTACCTATTTATATCCTTTTCATTTATCGTCTTAAATATTTCACGCTTTTGTTAGAGCAAGACGAATGTTTTTAGTCCCGGTTGAATTTCACCCATCTATATACAATATAGATAGCTTTAACATGCAAACACAACGAGTCCCTTATTTTCATACTTATTAATATTATATCTTCATTTTCAACTACTATAAGTTTAACACAAGGAATCTATGAATACATAAATTTCCGAAACATCAAATAAACTAGAGAACGACGATTACAATTAAAAGAAGGTCAAACTAAATAGAACGCTAATATGTTATAAACAATTAAATATGTATGGTTTGTTTGCATGATCTGCCCTAAAATTTAAAAGATTCATTCTTTTAATCTTTTTAAATTTTATATCTAAATAATAATAAGGCCTTTAAAAGCTTAAGTCCAGTGAGGAGGATTTTTGTGTAGAAAGGTCTCAAAGAATAGTTTAAGCAAAAAAGAACGATTGAAAGTTCCGCCTACGGTCATTTTATCCTTATTAACTAAAGTAAGAAATTCTTTTTGAATTAAACCATAATATAGAAGGCACGATGAATACATACTCATTCAAAAATTTAATTATATCAAAGACATGCATTGGCAAGTGGTAAAGGCAACTAAGTCAGCCCTTTTATAATATGATGTATCGCCATAACTTATTTTTGAGAATTTTTATTCATGAATTTAATTACTATAGGATAGTCTACCAAAATATCTGGCTGGTATTTATAACTGCTTCTTTACTCGAATATATTTATTTTTGACTAAAAAATATTGATTGAAACTAACAGGCTAAATATAAAATCAACAATAAAAATCTTATATTGGAATGAGCCTATAATTTAAATCCTTATAGAGTTCTAATTTAGTTAATATGAATAATATAAATTTTATCGTTTGCGAACACTACTCATAAAAAATGGGTGGGGGTGTTAAGAAAATTAAAGAGCGAATTAATAAGCATTAATTTCTCGTTTATAAAGCGCTGCCCTTCCTCCCCGTCCCATGGAATCTTCTTCACCCATCATAAAACATAAAATTTAAAAATATTTAATTAGAAAATGATGTTACCTCTTAAGATGGCTAATGTGTAAAAAGAAACTATTTAAAATGGATTCTAAATTCTCTATACGAATGTTACAAAATTTACAAGAAGTGGGAAGAGATCCCTAATATTATGTGGAGATTTCATCTGCTTAAACAATTTTATGTTGTCAGTTTGGGATGTGAATAATGAATTAGATATTTTCATTATTACGACACATACACAATAAGCTCTTTATTAAATTTCCTTGCTAATATTATATAGTAAAGACTAGAATATTTAAATTACACGATAAAAAATAAAGGTGACAAGATTGTTACGATTAGCTTTGTGTGACATCTGTTTATACATAATAAGTTTTGCGTCTGAGTCATTAATATATAGGTAAAAACAGGAATATTTATCAAATTTATAATTTGTATTTATTCATATATATATGTAATGTCGTTAAGATTCTATATGCTTAAATTAATCTTTGCATTTTTCGATCATGTTGCAATTGAAATAATCTTCTATGTTGATTACAGAGTTTTGTATTATAAGTTCGGCAGTTTTATAACAGAAATTTCTATTCGTATTGATCAGAGCCAAGTTTGTAATATTTTTGTTCAAATTACCTAAAATTTTGATTTATGAAAAAAATCTGACAAATAAAATTACCCAATCCCAAAGACAAACTATGTATTATCTCATGATTCGTGATATTGACTTGCAAATCGTGAACTACGTCGTTTACATTAATGCTCAATTTGGATTTTATCCTATATTTAAAAGAAGTATACAATTAAAGGGTTTAAAGTAATAATTACTTTGATAGAGTGAAATTTCTAATCGAAACAGAGTTGTTGAGGGGTAAAATAAAGACATCATCTTTAATGGCAACAGACTCTCCTTGCCTTATATTAATGAGGGGTCGGAAATCCAAGACGAATGTCAATTTATATAATGACTTATTTTCTGCCATCTACAAATATTAAATTATTAATAAGGTATTTGCAGCTTTCGAGGCTTACTATATTCAAAATGATGATAATTTGCTCAGTATTAGGATTTCCAGCGAATTTTATGTTGACGCTAAAGGCTTCGTTGAGTGAATTATCTATGATCAATTCACATTGATTTTTGCTGAATTCATCAACTATCTCTTGCGCGATTGTGGCAGGGTAAGAGGTAGTAGTTTCTGCTTGGCCAGGTATATAAACATTGCCACCTCAATAAAAAAAATATTATTGTCCTATATACCATTAATATTCTAAACACTTATTATAAACTTCAATTATTTCTTTGCAGGTAACATTATATAATTTGTAACAGTACCTTAAATAACTTTAAATGTTATGTTCCAAAAGTAAATTTTATAATTAAACAATATTAACCAGGTTGGATTGCATTCGATATAGTGGTAGGTTCCTGACTGCCGGTAGGTATTTCACATTTTGGACCAGAATAATTCGGCCCACAACGGCAATGATAATTTGCACCTAAATCGACACAAATTCCATTATTTTGGCAGGAATCTTTGCCACAAAACGGTTGTCTGAAGCAAGGTAAAACGTTTAGGCTTTGTTTTAATTGCGCTCCACTTTCTAATATGGATTTATGATCTGGTTCCTGATCCCGACGAATGTAAATATCGTAGATACAACCTAAAACATAATTTAAAATAAGAATAAACGTCTGAAACAAAACCCTTAAATCCACTCCTAAATATGGAGGCTCCTTTGGGCAGTAATTGCATAAGGTAAGTGTTAAAACCTCCGACAAACAACCCACTCCAAATATCCAGCCGATAGTTATTGTTGTAAGACGCTTTATCTATGACAATATTAGATCTTTTACATTTCAAACTAATAAAATTATACCTAATACTTCGGGTAAGTTATCCACGTACAACCAGCTTTCGTTATATTTCCTACCAAAACGTATTTCGTGTGAAGGCAAGCTTTTATCCAACGGAACAGATGTTATCAATTCTCTCATGCCTGTTTAGAAAAATTATGATTGTATATAGTTTCAGTTTAATTAAGTATATTTGGAATTAAACAAATAGTGCTAAGAAGTTTAAGGCTCGGGGATGGGTGCAGATCAAAGTTAAAAACGCTGACTTAAAACAAGCCACTTTACTCCCCTCTTAAGCATATATAGGTAAGTTTGAATTATACGTATTTATTATTTATACTTCATTAAAATTATCACCATGCTCTTAATAAAAGCTGTGCGCCTATAGATTAACGCACAAATAGCTTAACTAGACTGAACAAAGATAATAATTAATTTAATGTATTTGAATAAAAGTTAAGTCATTTAAAATCTTACCCTGTGAAGAAGATGGATCTTGATCATCCAAATCGTACCTAAATACGATATATCCTTTTTGGATACCGATGACGAAATATGGATTAAATTTGCCCTCGGTAACCCCCTGACCAGCATACATGAGCAAACTACTCGTCCAACTCGTGGAATTTTCTGAATCCACTATAAATTTGAATCGAATTTCGAAATCGTATTCGAGTCCAGAGAGTGGATAAAACAAGGCATACGATGAGTAACCAAATTTCAATCCGTTAAATTGGAAGGCTTGTTTGACAACGATATTTAAACCTAAAAAATTAATAATAAAACATAATTAAATATCAATCGACAGCGTAACAAAAGATTTGCCAAAATTTGATTATATCACCCAATTTAGCCTGATTATATAAAATCAATTTTGGTTAAATATTAAAATAAAATTTAACATGTTAACATTTTTATATTAATTTAAAAAAATATATATAGCATACAAAAACTTTGATATTACTTTCTTGACAATTAAGGCCTGTCCAACCGTATGGGCACAAGCATATGTATTGGCCGTTACCACGTAAATCGATGCACATGCCACCGTTTTGGCAATTATTACAAAATCTTCTCTCGCAAAAAGTACCCTGAAATCCATCTGGGCATTGACACCGCCATTTCCAACCCTCTCTATTTAAAATAGTAATTATAAATTAAACTATGATTTTATTATTAAATGCATGAAAGGAAGATACTTTTATGTTTAGCATATAACAATTAGCAATCCGACTAAACTCATGAAACAGCTAGTAGACTACGGGTTTAATTTACATGTAAGAAATTATAGTTGTTATTTTGTATTAATTTAATATAAGATGACGGAATTGTTAAGGAATTTTAATGTTTTAAAATGTAAAAATTAATTTTTGTGAGTATATGATGTGATATAATATCTGTCCTGTATATGCAGATTACAGAATCTAATACATGAGTATACCAAACATTCTATATACTTGCACTTTTTTTAATTTTACAAATACAAGTTATTTACGTTACACAATGGCCTCCATTACGACAGACGTTTTCACATGTCCCAGGATTACTATTAATGACATTTAACCCATTCTTGGCATCATTGATCAGATCAATTTTTTTGCCATTGATCCTCAAGCTAAGAATGCTGCCTTTGAAATTATTCGTTGATCCTAAACTACCATCCTGCTGCGCAGCTCCTGTAGCCGTGCCGTCATTAGCTACATTTTGTTCTGACGGTGCTCCTACCAATATATCGGTTTGTGGACCAAAACGTATGTCAACATTCGATGGTGGTAAAGTGTTGTTATTGACAGTCTTAACTTCGTAAATTTTATCATTTCCTTTCATAACAAGCATGGTAACTGCCCCCAATCTTGTTGTCCCGGGTTGAAAATGATTTCTATGGTATCGGTAACAATGTATAAAATTATAAATGCCGTAGGCGCAAATTGCTTTATTAAATGACAGTAAAAGACACTTTAAATAAAAAAGTTTTGAATTTTTGCTTTCGAATATGTATTAACTAATTTATGTATTTATAGGTGAAGCTATCTGCGCCCCTACCCTAAATTTATAAATTATTGAATATTTTTAAAAATTTAACATTTCGACAAGTTAGCATTTTGCCTCCCTCAAATTTTATTATTGACACCTTAGTTTAAGGGCTACGCCCATGGGTTTATTGTTGAAGACAAATAAATTTAAATATATAAATGCACTTTGTAAGGTTAAAATTAATTAATATACTATTACTCTATAAGGACGGTGCTCTTTTGACCTATAAGATCGGAGGCATTAGCTGTCACATGAGCCAAATTTGCCCCCGTTCCAACCTGAGTAACATCGTAATTTATCATCCCATCCTTCAAGTATAGGTGGAAACTTATATTTGAATTAGGGGGATCGTTTCCGCCATTAATAATATTAAAAATAGTTCCAGTATCAGATTTGGGAACCATCTGTACTTGAAACACTAGCTTGCCTCCGTTATCCCAAGCTATTGGTTGGGAGTACTTAATGTAGGAATCGCTGAACATAGGTTCTGTTAACCCGAGACTTCCTACAACAATGCATAAGAAACGTCTAATAAATCAATAAAGGTATGGAAACATATATTTGTCGATAATATGCATCGAAAAACATGAAAGATTTGTCGTGATTCAAAAGCCTATAATATTTGAGAACTTTTCAGCTAATTATAAAGCCACCTTTTTATAAATGATTAAAAGATTATTGGTTATATTACGCTAGACGCAAAGATATACCCAATTTATGATTTTGCAATATATACATCATAAGGACTCTACTCTATTAGGTAAAATAAACATGGAGCGGACTTAAACAAGGAACGAGAGGCGCTGACTGGACCTTACCTTATCAAAATTGATGAAGGACTGCGGGACTTAATACACGATAAGGAATGAATATGTTCCCAATTTAAGAGTTAGCTAATCATAATAATTATAATTGACTATAAAGAAGCAATTTTACGTTAGAGGCAAAGTTAAAATATATAAGCAACCTCGTTTTAATGTGACTTGAAAGTAATAAAGTTAACGTTTTCGCTTTATTAGAGCTCATCAGCTTTATTAGAGCTCATCAGTAAGCCAATGGTAGTTATAAAATCATCTAATAAAGATGGATCTAGACATTTTACCTAATTAGTCTCTAATTTAAAATGGTCCGTTGACATTAATTAGGGCATATCGGGTATATCTTTGCTAATTACAAAAATAAACATTTCTTTATGTTTACTCTGTTGTAAAAAAAGTATATGTTAAAACTTAATGCATTGTCTACTGTTAAATAAGAATAGATAAAAAAATTTAGACCATTTTCACATAGTTTTCCTCCATAGGGTATAGGACATAAACATTTGTTTTCGGCTGCCCCATTGGGTAACGTTTTCTTTTGACAATGACCCCCGTTTTGGCAAATTTGATTGTCAACACAAATCTCTAAATAAATTGCAAAATAAATATTGAGTTCTAAAAACAGGATTTTTATAAAGGAAAATAAATGGCTTTTTGTTGGAAATGATTTTAAGAATATAAGGAAGAATTGTTATTTGTTATTTTTTTAAACATTACAAGAGGTTTATTTCCGAATAATTGTATATGATACATGCTAAATTTAAAGCGCAATCGTTTTAATTTTTTTAAACCTTTTTTATAAAATATTTCCAAATGCTGCTAGCCTAATTTTAAAAATGTAAATTTTAAGCTTTAAACACGTGTAAAACACAGGAATATGAATTATTTTGCGATCTATAGGTTGAATGCATTATAAATGAGGTACAATTAACTGTTATACCCTCATCAATGAGCACCATCAAAGAGAAAAAATTATTGTGCTCAGTATTTAATTCAATTTTTGCTCAATAGAATATTCAACTTCTTTGTAAAATAATCAAATGCTCAGTGAAATATTCAAATGCTCAGTATATAATATAATGTTTAGTGTTTAATTCATTTGCTCATTTTTTTATTTTAATGTTGTTCAGTTTTTATTTTGCTTAGTAATTGAAGTTTAATTTTATAATAAAATAAGTATTGAAGCGAGATTTAAACCAGCAATATCTATCATAGAAGCCATAAGTGTTACTCTGTGGCTAAAAGACGTGGGTGTTTAGTCGACCTTAGATGTTCGACTATGCAAAATACCTAAGGTCATTTTGTCTGTTTTAGTGATAATTGTCATATTTGTCGTTTATAGAGCTAAATAAGTTCTTTTAACGAAAATTAGTGGGTCGGGTGTCATAAAGTTGTAACAAATAAAAAAATTTAATTTGCTAACCTAACTTGAGGACAATTGTCTTAATTGTCGTTGATAAAGCTAAATATATTCTTTTACCAAAATTCGGTGCTTAACTCATAATGTTGTTACAAATAAAAAACTAATGTCAACTATGAAAAAAACTCGTGGGTCAATGAAAAAATTTATTTGTCAAATTATCTCAATGACCATTGTCATATTTGTTGCCTATAGAGTTAAATAAATTAAAACACCATTAAATCTGTTTATTTTAATTGATATTTTCTATAAATGTCTGAGATAATTACGAAATAATCACAAGTTTTAAAGACTTATAAATGATTGATCTGGGTAATCATGAAGAGACTTTGTTTAAATACATCTTCAGATAAACAAAAAAAATTTAATTATAAACTTATTTTAACAATTACTATAATGGAATTATTTTTTTACACAAACTCACAAACTTGTGAATAAGTTGAGCAGTCGTTTATAGCAACCCTTATCTCCCCCCCCCACTAAAATGAATTTATTGTCACCAAGATAGGTTGCCAAATTTAGGTTTAATATTTGTAACAAATTTATGACACCTTAACCCATTAACTAAAAAAAAAATCTATTTAGCTCTTTAAACGACAATTATGACAATTGTCACCAAGTTTGGTTGACAAATCTATTTTTATATTTAAACTAACTTTTTAAAACCTTGATCCACCGATATTCGTTAAAAAGTTTTATTTTCTCTAAACGACAATTAAGACAATTGTAACAAAGTTAGGTTGACAAATTTAGTTTTTAACAATTTTATGACACCCAAACGAACCCATCAATTTGTTGAAAAGATTTATTTAGCTCTTTAAATGCCAATTATGACAACTGTGACCTAGATAAATTGACAAATATTTTTGCATTTGCAATAACTTTGACACCCTAACCCACCATTTGCTGTTAAAAACTTTATTTAGCTTGTGGCGTTTTAGACATTGGCGAGATAAAGTAGCGAACGGACATTCACTTAACTTTTACTTGTCGATTAAAAAATCATCCATCCAACAACAATTCCTTCCGTCATGATAAATATCATCTTATCGCTCAAATAACATTCATCGCTAATATCTCAAATAACATTCATCGCTAATATCAATATTTGTGTATTAATATTTCATTTGCATTATTATCGCGTGTGTGAAAATACAGAAAATAAACAACTACCTAACAATCATTACATTGGTGACCTGAGACGTGATGGAAACAAACTCAACAATTCCAGACTCTAATGAACCAAGAGAAAGCGCAGTTCATGTGAGAATTCCTGAATTCCATTCTAAAAATATTCGCATATGGTTGTCACAGGTAGAAGCCGTGTTTCACACACGCAACATATCCTCGCAGAAGACTAAGTATTCCTACCTAGTCGAATCACTACCCCCAGAAGTCGCGGAAGAGGTGGCAGACCTCATATTCACGGTTCCTGAAATTACCCCTTACGACAAACTGAAGGAAGCAATCGTAAAAAGACTAGGAGACAGTGATGAAAAAAGGATAAGGAATTTATTCTCTTCGATATTCCTAGGAGACCGCACCCCATCCCAATTGGTAAGATACTTAAAATCTCGTTTAGGTAATAATGTGATGGACGAAAAGATTTTAAAAAGCCTCTGGATGGATAAGCTACCCCAACATGTGGTAAGCATCTTGGCTACAATGGGAGATGACCAATCACTTGATCGTATAGCAGAAGTCGCTGATAGGATTTACGAAACGTTCAGAGTCAGTAGCTTAGCATCAGTAGCTACTCCCTATAACCTCACTCCAAATAACCCTACTCCCAATATTCCTATTCCCAATACTCAAACAAACGAAATGCAGGAACTGATCAAAGCTGTGTCACAATTAGAACTCAGAGTAAATCAATTAACAGGCAATCCCAACGACAGTAGGACGACATGGAGAAGGTCAGGCAGATCTAGGTCATCATCCAGACAACGCCCAACTGACACATGTTGGTACCATTATAAATTTGGAAAGGAAGCCAGGAAGTGCATGCAGCCATGCAATTTTAACACCAACTCCCAACAAAAAAACTGAAGGGCCGTCCCATATGGGCGACAATGGGAAACGGCCGTACTTTCAGCCGCCTATTCTATTTATTCGACCGGTCCACCCAACGAAAATATCTCGTCGACACAGGCGCTGAAGTTAGCGTAATCCCACCCCCTCCCAAACATCCATTGATCCCGCATGGCCCAACTCTACAAGCGGCTAACCAAACCAGCATACACACATACGGACAAGTCGTATTGGGTTTAGACCTTGGTTTGCGACGGGAATTCAAATGGGTATTTTTAGTCGCAAACGTACACACCCCTATAATTGGAGCTGACTTACTGCACCACTATAAGTTAGTTGTGGACATCAACAATAAACGACTTATAGACAGCACCACACAATTATCGTCGAGAGGAACATCCTCACCACACCAGACGTTCGGCATCCGGGTAGCACTCAGCAATCACAGCACAAAATTCGATGCAATTCTGCACGAATTTCCATCACTCATATCCCCTCTAAACTTCAACCGACAGATTCCACCCCATGATGTGCTCCACCACATTCTGACAAAAGGCCCAGCACAGCACTCACGCCCCAGACGATTGGCGCCCGATAAATTAAGTTCAGCCAAGAAAGAGTTCGAATATATGCTGGAACTTGGGATCATCAGAGAGTCAAAAAGTAATTGGGCATCCCCATTACATCTGGCTGCCAAAAAGTCAGGCGACTGGAGACCGTGTGGGGACTATCGCGGGCTGAACAAAGTCACATTGCCTGATCGGTATCCCATTCCCCACATACATGATTTTTCCGCCAACCTCCACAACAAAACAATATTTTCCAAGCTCGACCTGGTAAGAGCATATCACAACATTCCAATTGCAGCAGGTGACATCAGCAAAACAGCCGTGACAACGCCATTTGGTTTATACGAATTCACTAGAATGCCCTTTGGTCTAAGAAACGCGGCTCAGACATTTCAACGGTTCATAGATGAAGTGTTAAGAGGGCTCGACTATGCCTACGCTTATATCGACGATATACTTATAGCTAGCACCTCGGAAAAAGAACACGAAAATCACTTAAGGACCGTTTTACAACGACTACAGGACTTTGACCTCCGAATAAGTCCTTTAAAATGCAAGTTTGGAACTCACGAACTCGAGTTTCTGGGACATCATATATCAAAAACTGGCATCACTCCACTAATGGATAAGGTCGACGCTATCCGCGAATTTCCACTACCGGACTCCACAAAGAAGCTTCGCAGATTCTTGGGGATGATAAATTTTTATCGTAGATTCCTACCCGGAATTTCTCGTACCCTTCAACCTTTAACGGACGTGTTAAAGAAACCAAAAAAATCTCTAACTTTCAACGACGACCAGATAAAAGCGTTCGAAAAAGCAAAATCAGCTTTAGCAGATTTTACCGCACTTAGTTTCTTAGATACAGATCCACGAACAGAAATAAGGTTGACTACAGACGCATCGGACACAGCAGTCGGAGCAGTATTGGAGCAGGTAATTTCGGACCAGGTAAAACCAATATCATTTTATTCGGTCAAGCTGCAACCAACGCAAACGCGATATAGCACTTTCGGCCGGGAGCTTCTTGCAATTTATTTAGCTATTAAGCACTTTCGCCACTTTTTAGAAGGTCGAAGTTTCTCCGTGTATACGGACCACAAACCACTAATTTACGCCTTTAACGCTAAACCTGACCAGTATTCACCTAGAGAAACGAGACAATTGGACCTAATATCGCAATTTACAACTGATATTCGGTACATCAAAGGTGAAAGTAATACAGTTGCAGACGCGCTCTCTCGGACGGAGGTAGATTCTATCAGGTTACCAGAAATGCCCGATCTAGAAGAGATTAGTAGACAACAAATAAATGACGAAACCCTGAGAAACTTAAAGGATTCATCATCTTTGAAATTGCAGTTAGTACCAATTCCAGGATCAGAGCGAAAAATCCTTTGCGATCTCTCAACCGCCAAACCACGACCGGTAATTCCAGAAACACTCAGAAAAATAGTTTTCGACCATTTCCACACTATATCACACCCAGGTATACGCGCCACTGTGAAGCTAATTACAAGGGTAGTCTGGCCGTCAATAAACAAAGACGTTGTGAGATGGGCAAGAACTTGTGAAAGGTGCCAACGATGCAAGGTATTTCGACACACCGCTACAGTACCCGGAACATTCGCTAAACCCGACGCCCGTTTTGCCCACATCCACATAGACTTGGTAGGGCCACTACCACCATCAAACGGATATACGCATATGTTAACAGCAGTGGACCGATTCACCAGATGGCCCATGGCTATTCCTTTGAATGATACATCCACGGAGGTTATCGCAAAAAAGCTGATAGAACACTGGATTGCGAACTTCGGTGTGCCACATACCATTACCACCGATAGAGGATCACAGTTCCAATCATCTCTCTTCCGAGAACTCTCCAATCTCTTAGGTTGCACACATATTAAAACAACCGCCTACCATCCCGCCGCAAACGGACTCGTCGAACGATTCCATAGACAACTTAAAGAGTCGTTAAAAGCCGCCGGGGAGACTAAGTGGAACGAAATTTTACCATTGATATTATTAGGATTACGTTCAACTATCAAAGAAGACATAGGAGCAACAACAGCAGAATTGGTGTACGGTACGACCTTACAACTACCAGGAGACTACGTCCTAAAAACCGAACCTAACCCATTACAACATCATTTCGTTGACAAGCTCAGGAGGACCATGGCAAAAATTCCTTACCCCATACCAAAACACCATGCTACAACAAAAGAACAAGTTAGCAGCTACTTGTTCGAAGCAACCCACGTGTTCGTCAGACACGACGCCGTCAGTAAGCCACTCTCTCCAACGTATGACGGTCCTTACAAAGTATTGAAACGTGAACCAAAATACTTCGTCATTGAAAAAAATGGTAAAAGAGATTCTGTCTCGATAGACAGATTAAAACCCTGCCATCGAAGCAGAGAGGAACCACCCTTTCAGACCGCCGACGAAACGCAAGCTGAGGCACCGACACAAGAAGCAGAAGAACCAACCAAAATAACTAGAAAAGGCAGAAAGGTCCATTGGCCGAAAAACCTTCGGGAATACATCACATAATTTTTAGCCAACTCTTATCGACATATTTAAAACTTTAAATATATCTGGAAGGGGAGTATTGTGGCGTTTTAGACATTGGCGAGATAAAGTAGCGAACGGACATTCACTTAACTTTTACTTGTCGATTAAAAAATCATCCATCCAACAACAATTCCTTCCGTCATGATAAATATCATCTTATCGCTCAAATAACATTCATCGCTAATATCTCAAATAACATTCATCGCTAATATCAATATTTGTGTATTAATATTTCATTTGCATTATTATCGCGTGTGTGAAAATACAGAAAATAAACAACTACCTAACAATCATTACAAGCTCTTTAAAGGATAATTACGACAATTGTCAGCGAGTTTGGTTGACAAATTTATATTTAAACTATTAAAACACATAAAAAATTTTATTTAGCTCTATAACTCGTCACCAAGATAAGTTGCGAATTTCAAATATTATATTTTTTATAATTTTATCCACTTCAACCCACCAAATTTTATTAAAAAAAAATTTTTAGTCTTATAAATGACAATGATGACAACTGTCACCCAATATCATCTGACAAATTAATCAATCATCCTCAATTATGATTAGAATCCAATCAATATTATATAAAATACTGTCAAAGTCATTAAATGATCATCAAATTAAAAATATCAAATTAAACGGCTTTTTTGTTGATTAAAAATTTACATATCAATTAAAATTAAAATAGTATTTAAAATTACTGAGCATTTTTGTAAAAATACCGAATATTTTTAAATTTAAAGCTGACCATATTAAATTGTTAATTTACTGAGCAATTTTAAATTATTAACTAGGCATGTCATTAAAATACTGAGCACACTGAGCATTTTTAATTCATTACTGAGCATGTAAATAATATCTTTTTTACAATATACTATGAGGACTAAACACATTTAAAATCGTGGACACCACTTAACAACTTTAAGCCACTTTTAATAACTCAATAAGTTAAAACAAGGGTTTGAACAATATTATCTAAGAACTCGATTTTAATCTTTATTGTAAGGTTTATTTTATAAGAATTAACTTTGAATGACAATGTATATAAACTTTATATAAACTTATTTCCAAACATTACATAACTATAAGCCCAAATTAAACTGCTAATTTATATTTCCTGATAGAAAAGCTTTGATAGATTACAAATTCATACGTGAAATCGGATTATTAATCAACGTCATATAATAATAACTTAGAAAACTGAAGAGGAAGAACTCACAAAATGAAAGGAAAATCGGGCAAATGAAATAGATATCTGTGTTAATAAAGCTTACCCATTGAGTGTGCAGTAGGTGCCCCACTGGTTGTAGTTTCACACATATCTCCTTTAAAGCCTTGTGGACATATACAAAAAACATTTTGTCTAGAAGTGGCTGATACAGGTCCCGCTTGTGGTGACCGATCTGGGTCCTTTAAGGGTGTACCACCATTTTGGCAAAACATTTGGTCAAATTCGGGTCCTCTACCTAACGAAAAATGATTGTAAGTATAAAATATTGTCACAACCGCCGTAGTCTTCCTACAATCTAAATACATATTTTTAAGAAATTAGTTTTAACTTAGAATTCAATATCAAAAATTGAAATATGGAGCCATATTATAGGCCCTACTAGTGTAGACACTATTGTAGGCTGTTTGATGGGGTACAGGTAGGGGAATGATTGTCACTTTACGATCCCGAGGTTCTTGGTTTGGGTAGCGGTTAATAGATCCATTATGCATGTTATGTATGATAGCAATGTCACCAGAGACCGGACCACCTGGAATAGACGGTCCAAAATATTGGGTTCCATTCACTGATTGTCCAATATAGGGAAATGAGGAAAAGTTGCCTCGAATAGGATCATATATTGTTAAAACTGATTGGCCTGAACTATCGGTTTCTCCTGGGTAACTTTGACCATATATTTGAGGTTGTTGTGGACGGATCAGAGTTTGATCATAATTCTCGCAATTTTTGCCCACATATGGAACAGGGCAAATGCAATTATCCTTAACGATGGATGGTGTAGCCATGAAGGCTGTTCCACCATTTTGACAACCGATAGGTGGTGTAACAGCAATTTGCTGCTGACCTTGACCATACCCGTAAGGATCGTAATGGTAAGGTCTACCAGGGTCAGGACCATAACTAACAGAATAGCTATATGTTACGGGGTAATTGGGGACAGGTGTCGTTGTGAAAGTAAATTCTGGCCCACTTTGTGGCATTTGTGTATACCTACTGTAGGGATCACGACTTACAACATAAGGCCGAGAAGAGGTAGTGTCAGCGGTTCGGTATATAGGATAACCTGTATCTTGTGTACGGTGATCTTAAATATCAAATATCAAAATTTAGATCCCTGTAAATGTCTAGAAATTCACACTCAATACAACAACAAACAGCAAATACAAAGGAAAGTTTATAAGACATGCCGGAAATGGTAAACGAGGATTTAAGATATCGTGCATTAAAATTTCTCTTGTGAAGTATTTCCATGCCTTCGATGTTGGTATTTCAAATTAAAGATTAAAATGTGTTTGCCTTGCCAGACAATAACTGGTGGATATGCAGTTTGAGGAGGATATGTGTCTTGAGCTTGGATACGTGGCGGTGTAGCGTAAGTTATTTCTTCATCTTCCTCCAAGGTTGGAATTGTTGGCCTTGTCGTTATCACTAAAGGTGGAGATCGACTTGTAGTAAGTGTAGCATAGTATTGCTTCATTCTAAGTTCCATATCGGGGGTCATGTAAGACTCACAAAATCTACCTTGAAAATTTATTGGACAAACACATTTAAATCTATTTGGGTCGCCCGATGGATCTATGAACGGGGTAGCTCCGTTTTGGCAAGCCATTTTTAATCGTTCTATTTCTCGTTGCCTCTCTTCATCAACAGGATCGATGTATGCTTGTTCAGTAAGCATCACAATAATTGGGGGAAGGGTTGGTGTTTGGGTATAAACTCTTGAGGGTGGAGGAGGCAAAGTTGGTGGAGTAGTTATTGGGCTAATTTCACGATAAGTAACAATAGTGGATTCTGTAGACACATGATAGTAATCATCTTTAATAACCTCTCCTGATTGTATAGGTCCTTAATAGATTTATAATAATTATTTTTTGTTGAATATGCATTGTTTTTCACATATACAAATATACACACACACTACGTTGTTTTATCATGCATAGAAACAAAACGGATCTGTTATTTATAATCACATTGAAAATTGCAGCTAAGGGATAATTTAGACCGTTTCTAGCATTTTTTGAAAATTCCTAAGTATCGATAAAAATTATGGATTTTTTTATAAATATATATAATTGATTAGCTAATTTATTTAAAGTTTTCGATGTGAGTTTCAATAGAATTAAGGCGAAATAGAACTGTTCATTATAACTCTTAATAATGGTGTGTTATATAGAATGATCAAGGTAAGATAATTTCATAGACTAAAAAAGGGCTCATCAGTATTAAAAAGTGCATCATTTTTCCCGCCATATTTATGCACAATTATATTTGCAAATAGTAATTTAAAACGATAATATATAAAAATAAAATTCTAAATAATATACGATTTACACAATTCATAAAGTAAAAAATAAATTTTGAGTATTTAAACGTCATCTATAAATATATTTTCATTTAGCTTTCTAATGATCTATAATTATAGAAGTGGGCCTTTTCCAACTAATTTGAAAACATATAGTTTGTTATTTACATTGATTATTTGAATAGATATTAAAGTGCATAATGCAAGATGGCGGATAAATGTGTTACACAATTTATCATTTGGAACAGATCGCGTGAGCAGTGAAGTCTTTGTTTAATTCATATCATATAATCGTAAATTAAATTTAAAAATGGGATAACTACTATTATTTTTTATCATTCAAATGAAGTAAGAGTCTATCATTTTTTTATTTGACAATTGTCTTTTAGGGAAATATTAATATATATACCTTCAGTTGGAGTCGGCTGCGCAGGAAACGTGGCGGGCTGAATTACAGCTATATAAGGGGGTGACTGGGAAAGGGGTGTTTCATATGTAACAACTCTAGAGTCCATGGGGCCAGATGTGGGATATCCAAATTCTGAAGGGGGATAACTTTCGACAATAGTAGTTATCTCCTCCTTCCTGCTCAAAGTAGGCCCAGTATATATCGGCAAAATGGTAACAGATGGAGCAGGCGTGGCTGTTTTGGCTTTTAACTTTTCCAACATCTCGGGGCTCATATAAGTTTCGCAGTACGGTCCAGCGAAAGAAGGTGGACACGTACAAAATATTTGTTTGGATGGATCATAATTGGGAGGTGGGCTATCTACAGGGGTTCCCCCATTTTGGCAAGACGATTCCATTCTACGACGTTCCTCGTCTTGTCTCCTTTTGGCATCATCTACAATTTTGTCTCGCGCTTCATCCTTAACCTTAGGAGTTGACGGAGATGTCATTTCAATGATTGGAATCACGGGTGGTTGTGATGGGGATTGATCGCCCCTCTCACGCTCTTCTTCCACTTTATCTCTTCCATAATCTACTTTATCTGACCAAGGCGGTTGTGTATAAGATCTTCCATCATCAACAGGGCTAGGAGTTCCAGCACCTTGCTGCCTCCTAGCACAGATGACATCTTAATCAAAAACATCATGAATTTAAGAGGCATCTTCTGATATTTCATTCATGCAGTAATTTTCGTTCCAAGCTTTGTCATTCTCTGCCTTAAAGTAGCGACGAGCGACATGCACCATGCATTGATTTGCAGCAAAAAATCACGAATGCGAAATTTATGCATAAATTCATGCAAATTTAATAACCATGCTATAAGCTTTCTATATAAGATATATTGAGTGCATGGAAAATGTCATATAAAATGTACAAGTTTATATTATAGATGTGGCGTACTATTTGCTTCAACACTTTACATGTAACTTTGAAACAACACATCTAATTGCTATACATGCACATTCATAATAACTTTGAACTTTATGTTCATCAAAGCGCATGCAAGCACACAAATAAATAATGATACATATTCAAGTATTATAAGTAAAATATAATTTACCTAAATTGGCACCGTCCATAGGCTTATCACCATCGATACAACAATCATTGGGGCTACAAACTTTGCCATCTTTAACGCGCGACTCGCAATTGTATCCAAACCATCCCTTAGGGCACACACATATATAGGCGAGTTTGTCTTTGCTCCTCGGAGGTCCTCCTTGCTGACGGGAATTTAAATCGTCAGCGCCCATAGGAGGCTGAGCGTTGATAGCAGCCATTGACATAGTCAAGGGAGGTGGTGGAGTTTCGCCGGGAGCTGGAAACATTAAGGAATCAGTATCATCGTCTTCTTCGGCAATGGCATTCGATCCACCTCCAATGCCCGCTCGATTGCCTATCATTCGTTCGAGACAGGTCCCCCCATTTTGACAAGGCTGCGTGTAAGTGCAAAGACCGGCTAAAGTCCTACATTCTGGACCTGATACACCAGGGGGGCAGAAACAAGTGTTGGGACCGCCCGAACTTTCACGAATGCATAAACCACTGTGAGAGCAGCCACATTCGGCACAATCTGGCCCACTACCTTCTCTTGGTTTGTTGCTACATACGGCCGGTAGTGTGTAGTTGCCTGAACCTTAAATTTGGTATACAAATATTTAATTAAATATTGAATTTTATATTTGTTATTTATACACTTCTAGTAGCAGGAGTCGACGTTCAAAAAAATAACGGGTTATAAGAGTTATTTAGCTTATTTATACGAGTCTAGTTAATTCTATTAGTATGTAATCGAAAATGTTAAGAAATTACCGCTACAAAATAGCTTTAACTTTAAAGCATAAAACTTTTTACTGGGGATCTAACATTTTAGATGCGTGAAGCTACATGAAATGATTAATTTTAAATTATAAGGTATACATAATTAGTGGTAGGCGAAGGAAAATTTATGCCAACGAGTAGAAGAATATTTGACATTGCATCCATATTGTCGCTTACTAATTAAAACATTCAAATATTTTTAATCAAAATAATAAACATAGTAGTTACAAATCTTTCTAATAGATAAATATATCAGCAACGTTTTGGTAGTTAATAAATGTTATGGTAATTTTAACTTGTTGATTGCAAGTATTTACAAATTATTTTAAAAAGGGTTAATCTCATAATTATTAATTGCTATGCAATTTATGGGCTCGTTTTTGGTTGTCCGTCCGTTGTCCGTTGTCCTCCCTATCTATTTGCATTGGGTATATTAGGTTATCGCTTTTTAATTGCTATGCATGAGAAAGAGGTGCCCCACCCCTCATCTCTATCTCATGCATAAGAGGTGCCCCACCCCTCATCTCTCTCTCCCTCGGTGTGTTATATATAAGATTTGTTAAATTATCTATTATATAATAAACATAAATAAAAGTTGTTTACTTTTAATTGCTATGCAATTTAACTAGTTATATAATAAACATAAATAAAAGTTGTTTACTTTTAATTGCTATGCAATTTAACTAGTTTTTGTTATATAATAAACATAGATAAAAGTTGTTTACTTTTAATGCTATGTAATTTAACTAGTTATATAATAAACATAAATAAAAGTTGTTTACTATTAATTGCTATGCAATTTAACTAGTTTTGGGGTTAGAATCCCGGAGTTTTTTTGACTCTTATGATTGTTCTTGTTACTATCATTGATAATAAGAATTTTTGGCCGTCCGCTGGCTGCTGACCAATAAAAAAAATGACCATTGGCCAAAATGTGAATCGAAATTATTTTTTTCGTTTTTTTTGATTATTATGATTGTTCCTGTTTCTACCATTGCTATTATGACTTTTTGGCCGTCCGCTGGCTGCTGACCAATGTTATATAATAAACATAAATAAAAGTTGTTTACTTCTAATTGCTATGCAATTTAACTAGTTTTTGGGTTAGAATCCCGGAGTTTTTTTGACTCTTCTGATTGTTCTTGTTACTATCATTGATAATAAGACTTTTTGGCCGTCCGTTGGCTGCTGACCAATGAAAAAAATGACCATTGGCCAAAATGTGAATCGAAATTATTTTTTTCGTTTTTTTTTGACTATTATGATTGTTCCTGTTACTAACATTGCTATTATGACTTTTTGGCCGTCCGCTGGCTCCTGACCGATGGAAAAAATGACCATTGGCCAAAATGTGAATCGAAATTATTTTTTTCGTTTTTTTTTTGACTATTATGATTGTTCCTGTTACTACCATTGCTATTATGACTTTTTGGCCGTCCGCTGGCTGCTGACCAATGGAATAAAATGACCATTGGCCAAAATGTGATTCGAAAACTTTTTTTTCGTTTTTTTTGACTATTATGAATTTATATCCACTTTTACCGTGTCCTGGCTGCTGACCAATGAAAAAAATGACCATTGGCCAAAATGTGATTCGAAAATTTTTTTTCGTTTTTTTTACTCTTATGAATTTCTATCCACTTTTACCGTGTGCTGGCTGCTGACCAATGGAAAAAAATGACCATTGGCCAAAGTGAGCATCAAAATTTTTTTTTCCGTTTTTTTTGGCTATCATTGACTTATAGAGTATCTGTTGGTACTGACCAATAGAGAAAAAGTGACCATTGGCCAAATTTTTGATTTTTTTAATTAAAAATTGTTCAAATTCAACAAAAAATTTCTCCCAACAATTTTGCAAATTCTTAACATTGTGTTGTTTTATAATATAATGTTTGTTAGACCCATAATCAATAAAAACTAATGTAATACGCAACTAGATGCAAACACTAAATCTAACCCTAACCCTTGCCTATATTACATTTTGCCTATATCATTTTGCCTATAATGGAAAATTTGTATAAATAATTAATTAATCATTAGGCATTTAATACCCCCCTATAGGCATTCTCGCCCCTTCCCACCTTTCTCGCCCATAAATTGCATAGCAAATATGATACATTTATACGAAGTACAGATGAGTCGTCCCCCCTTCCCTTCCCCTCTTCCCTTCCCTTCCCCTCTTCCCTTCCCTTCCCTTCTCCCCCTTCCCACGAGGGCCGAAGGCCCGAGTTTTTTCTATTCTCAACCGATTCCACAAGGACAAATTTAGTTGCGAGTTGATATATGGATGCTCAATTTTTATGACGGTTAACTATAGCCCTACGCAGGGGAAGCCATAAACCAAATGCTCTTAAGTAAAAAATTCAAATATTTTAGCAATTCATCTTTCCACTTCCCCTAAATTTATAATAGAAATTTTCTACCCGATCTCGCTAAGCCCATTCCTAAAGTCAGTAATATATTTACCAAGGTGCTATTCTTACCTATTCCCCCGCTTTGACGAGCCTGGGTAACGAAAGGCGCTATTATAATTCTCGGGTACGATAGGGCAGTCGTATTGGCCCCCATGCTATCAAGAGCTTTCAATGTATCGTCCCTTTCCCGTTGTTCGGCTATAAGCGTATCCGTCAAATTATTTATGAAATCTTGTCTAGGACCCATCGGTGTATCGCAACGTTCTCCGGTGTAACCCGGGGCACACAGACATTGAAAATGAGCCGGTCGGGAGGTATCGTAGAAACATTGACCATTATTTTGGCACAGGCCTTCGAAGCATGCTTTCACGTATTCGCAGTGCTTACCTAGGATTGAGCGTCGAATACATTATTAAGCATGACTTGCTAGGCAATATTTTTTACCAATATGCGATTAATAAATTAAGCAAGGTATATAAAATAATACACCTGGAATTATGGACACAAATAAGCTTTATAAACGCCGCGTTACTTTATATATATTTGTATAAAATTTATAAAAAATATTTAGTTTTTAGGCGTATATTTTAATACCGACTTAGCCAATGAAACTATAAGAATATTCATACCTATGAAATTTCTAGCAACATTAGATCAAAATTATCATTTCGACAATAAAGATATTGATTAAGGGAAGTAATAACCAAAATTTGATTCTGTTATGGTAAAAATAATTTAAATTCACAAAGAAACTATAATTTAAATTTATTGCCTCAATCAAACCTATGTAATTTGTGGGACATGTGCAGGTGTATTCTCTATTGTTAATGCCTCGCCTCAAATCGTTGCAGAGGCCACCGTTTTGGCAAGCGTGATTCCAGCAGGCGTCGTAATCTTCGCAATACCGACCCTTGAATGGTATCCTGCATTTGCACGTGAATATTTGCAAATCGTGTGGATAATTTTTTCCCTCGGGTAGAGTACAATTGGGGTCGATGGTGACCGCGGAGCCGGGTGCTGGTATCTCGGAATTTCCGAAATTATTTCCCGTGTAAATACAGTACCCATTCCCAAAACATGGTTGAGATGGATAGGATGGGACGGTACAATCTTGACTCCTCACTGTTACTTTAACCCTATAACCTGTTTGACAATCGGGCGTGCCTAGGAAGGGTATTTGAAAGAAATGATGGTCCCCAGGAAACAAAAAGCGTGGTGGAACTTTGAGGGTATGCCTTTTGGGGAAAGTTGTCACTTTCCAGTAGTAAGGGTAGGTTATAAGACTACAATTCTGAAAATCCTTTTGGCTCACGGCTATGGGATTAAGGTAATCTCGCTCACCGGGACCAGATACGAAGTAAACGGGATCGCCGAATTGGATGTAGATAGGACAGAGCTGGGGATAATGTTCTTGTCGATCCGACTCTTGTGATCCTAAAAAGAGACAGAAGTGGTTAGTTTATTTTAATTTTAATTAGTGTAATTTAACCATAAGCAATTTTTAATAGTGTTTCAGAAACTTAGTTCTTTACAATTCTTATTAATTTCTTGCAACAATTGGGTACAATTATTTTATAAAATACGTCAAGTTAAAATCTTGTTTTTATTTTTATGATATAATTAGTTTTTTTCTATTCATAATAAAGGTCATATTTATTATGTGATCCACATTTTTCGTCTGATTAGTCATGAAAAAGTCTTTCCATCTATTTTATATAGATTTCCATCTCTTATTTACTTTAGATTAAAATTTTTTACCGTTACTAACGAGTCAAAATATATCAATCAATATAAACTTGAAAGCTTAAATCAATAACCAAATTTCTTTGATTAATTTTAAGATTTTATTTAAAGCATGTAAATTTTCTATAACAAGGCCTTAGAAATTAGATAAAAAAATTGACAATCATATCAATTTTAAAATTCTTGTCATTATTAGATCTCGATCTTAATAAGAAAAAACATGTGAAATCGAACCAAACAAATTTTAATTTTTCAATTGTTGTTTAAAGTTTTTGTGACATGTTAATCGCCCTTAAATGTAGCTTAGCAAAGAGAGTTGCACTAGAGTATTGCTTACTTGATTGTGTATTAAGTAATTGCAAAGTTAAACCTTTTTTCCCTGAAAGAATTAATATTTTGGGGCTAATTTTTATAATTTTAAATAAATATTACGCGATTAAGCCATCGATTAATGATTTAATATGGTTTGCCATTTCGATCGCTAAATTGCAACATTAAATGGGACATCCAACCAAGCCTTTTTACCGCTTCTAAACCATTCCCGCATAAGAAGATTCTTGGAACGATTAAATTGCTTAATCTTGTCTCTTTAAATCCACGCGCACTTTTTAGTTTACAACTTGGTATTTTAAATTTAAATTTTAAATATTTTTAAAGTAAGAATAATAGGTGTTATTCTCTGCCAAACCTGAAGAATAAAATAATTATGATATATATCAAACCATGGGCGTAGCCAGGAGAGAGCAGGGAAGGGCGGCTGCCCCCCTCTAAATCCAAAAATTCTTCAAATTTCAATATAATTATGGCTAAAATTACTAAAAATTATCATTTTGCCCCTCCCTAAATCATTAGTGCCCCCCTCTATATCCAATTCTGGCTACGCCCATGTATCAAACTTAAATAAGAGATCGTTTTCAAAGAAGTGCAAAACAAATATTAGCGAGCCCAGCTAATTTGAATTATATAAATATGGGCCTGCAAGACAAAGCACAATTTTAAGTCTTTAGTACGAATAATGTTTCAAGATCTCTAGGTTAAATCAAATAAACATATAAGTCTTTTTAAAAACAAAATAATTTTTATGTTACCTGCTGCGGGAGTGCCATAACATTCTTGCCGATTGGCGCATAAATTATCATCTACCCAGTTGACTACATGTATTTGGGGTTGATTCCTCCAAACCAGAGGATTCGTGGCTAAAGAGGCCCCATTATTCGAATCACAAACCTTGCCATCTACGGGCAAATTGGACTTGAAGAACAATACTATTAAAAGCAGCATTATTTGCGACACTGAACTAAAGCTAGGCAACAGCTTGAAATTGGTAACGGCGGGAGTACTAGTGGAATTTGAAAATTTGGTTTCAACTTTTGGCGGTGAATTTTTTATGGAGGGGAATTTTAGAAATACGAATGAGAGTGATTTTTGTTAAAATTGTGGTATCCATAGGAATCAATCGCTCGTAAATCTAGATAATGAATAGGCAAACAAACAGTGTTGTAAAAAAATTGTCGAATTTACAAGAACATTAGGTTGAGATAAAACCCAATTTATGTCAATACTAACAAACTCTCTCCTAATCAAACTAAAACTTATTGGAAAAAAAACTTTATCGACGAGAGTCTTAATATTCAGCAGCGAATTTGATAAATACATCCATGTGTTGTCGTGTGTATATGCTGCGGTGTAACGGGATTAAGCGATCAAATTATTTTTAACACTGTCGCGGAGCGCATTAACAAATTATCCCGCAAAACTTTAGGCTCATTTCAAGGTTAAAAATCACAATTATAAGGTCCATTTAAAATTTGCATATTTAAACCAATAAATTACCTTGCAGATAAATGAACATCATTGTATGAAAAATCCCTATGGAGTTTTCAAATAACTAAAAGAAGATCTATCGAATGTAAATGTTAAAATAAGAACTGAACGAAAGGATTCATAACTCAATTAATTCGCTTCAAATTATGACCCAATTTATGAAGCAAGGAGGGAGGCATAAGCATAAGTTGTTGAGAGAGTTGATCCTGACACATTTAGTCGTGCCGCAAAATTAGGCTAAATCTAGAAAATTTAGAGTGGGGGGGGGGGAGTGACAAGAGATGACTGAGAAAATCGATTTGGAATTTTTCGTCCGTGCTGTTAGTATTTATGGGATAAGACAAGATTCAAACAAGTTTAAATAATTGCCGATGATACATCAATATTTTCTACCGACCATATAATTAGATTACCAAAATTATTAGAAATTCCTGAGTAACTAATAAAAATAACTCATCAAATAATTGACCATTATAAATTAAATAAACGGAACAATTCTTTTTTACACATAAGGATTAATGATTAAAATAATATTGTCCGACTTAAATTTGAGACATTTATATAGTAACTTTTAAGAATTATAATGCAATGAATATATTACTTGGCAGCAGAATTTTTGGTATATGATGCGTTGTTAATCTTCTATCTAGCAATTAATAATTTTTATCGTAGAAATAAATTTAGAGGATAAAAATTGTACGATCATGGCCGATAGCGGGTGATATGAATATGCGAGAGCGGGCAGCTATTTTTAGCATAAATACAAATAAATCCCTGGAAATTAAGACGAATTTTCATAAAATGACTTATTTAATATTTATTACTCGCATCTTAGCATACCGCTGCTAATCCATAGTTCCGTAATAATCATAGGGATTCGATCGTGATAAAACGTATCTAAGCTTTAAATAAACTTTTATAAAACTTGTGAAAAAACTAAACTAAATAATTTATGTGACATTTGCGACATTACTCAGTGAACGCTTAATGGCAATAGTAGTTGTAGTAGCTTATGCGCTTCCCTGCCTCCTTAACCGCACACACTAGTGGCGGTGCAAGGTTAAGTCATATGGCGGCCTAAACCTAGCTCTCGCTTTTTTATCTTTTTTTTTTTAATTTTTTATGACTTACGTATCTATTTAATAAATTAACTTAAAGATGGGAGTTGCTTACGCTGGCAGGATCATAATGGAAATACAGAAAAATTTTAATATGATTTTTGAACATTTTAAACCAAAATTGTTAAAAAAAATTAATAATATAGCCAGCTATTCCCCACCAAGTTCCTCTACGCATGTTTGCTCACATTTATATAATATTGTGTATAAACAATAATTTAAATTTTGGAAATTTAATTGAGTGAGTAACTATGCCAATTTTGACTTGAAAAAAGGTCATAAGAAATGTAAAGCGAAAAATTTAACATGAATAATTTTTAAAGAAAATTGGGAAGCGGAGATAAGACATAGATATATGTGTAGTTAAAATTTGAGAACGGGATAAATCAATCTTACCCTAGGGCTATATTCCGATTAACTTGTTAAGTTAATTAAAAACATCTCGACTACACATGTAATCATTATCCTTTGCCATCAAATTACACACTACACACAACACATATTACCTCATCCAACTTCGTTATACACAATGTCACTTAATTTTATATCGTCATCCGATCTTGACAAATATGAGGGCAAGAATCTTAACTTATTCATGGCTTATTTCTTTATTTTTAGTTACGGGTTTTACAATGATAAGCATCGAATTTTTGATTCAATATTGATTTGGTGTAATTTGATATGAATGCGATTTTTGCATTATCTTAGGCCTGACATGCTGCACTAATTTACCCGCTACTGAAATGTGTGAATTTGAGAGAAAAAGGAAGGAAAGGGAGAGAGTGCGGTTAAGTGACAAATTATGAAAAAAGCGCCCGGTGCACAGCTGTTTAACCGCCTCTGTTCACATTGAGTTAGCTCAAAGTCAAGTATGATTTCACTCACTAATTAATTATACGTCGGTATCGGATTTAAGCTACTTCTAAGATCTCATTGAAGGACAAATACAATTTATTTGCCGAAAAGTTTGATGTTTGTTTTAAAACGGAAATAACCAGATTTAATTTTAATACAAAATATTATAGTTTAACTTTCTTTATAATCCCAATTTACAGTTTATATCTACAACATTTATAAGGATGATAATAAAAGAGTTAATGGCCATTTTTGAAATAAAATTTGATTATGTATGAAATTTAGCATCCTTGAAGAAGGCACATAAACAAATGGATAATTTCAATGCAGTTAAACACTTCCCCGATGTCTTTTATGAACTTGAACATATAAAGCAGAGCTAATGTTTTGAGCTAATTGAGGCCTTTAAGAGAAGACTCAATTAAAACGATCGTGAGATAACTGAAGGAATTTATTGAGACAGAGCGCTTTATCGCTTCTTTTTATAGTGATCCTTAAGTCACGACTGAAGGCGATGCTTAGCTTTGAGGAAGGCCATTCGGTCTTTATAAAGCGAATCCTTTTTAAACGGTTTACCACATTTTAGGCGATTAAAGTCGAGTCCAACTATAAAGTTGTGTATTTTATATCATCCAAATCTTGTTTGAGTCAATTAAGGGAGGAAGGTAACCGCCCTTGACAAAAACCAAGGTGGAGATGGTATATTAAGTATGGTGTAACCGCCTTTTAAGAATTTTCAAGGAGAGATCGTGATTTTAGCTGCTTTTTTATTCAGGTTAATCAATTCGCGCACGTTAATTTAAAGTTTCTTAACGCTAAGTTTATCAATCTAGGCAATTGTTAGTAAGGCGTCGAGGTTGCTATCGTAGTAGCAACCAGATAGGTAGGCAGCTTGTTTCACTCAAAGGATTCAGACATCTATTGTTCTTAGGTTTGAGAGGTTAAAGGGGTTGATTGTGGCATCTCGATCGTGTCGCCAATGTCGTATATAATGATGGCTTGACAAAGTAGTGCCCAAAACCCGGAGTTGCATTTTTGTAATTAAGATAACCATGATGCCGGTATTAAAGGGAGTGTTCTGGGGGAGATATAAAGAAGGCGACACACTGCGGGGGCACCAATTTAGTGGACGAGAAATATTTTTTAAAATAAAAGAGATTAGCTTAAGCAAATAATCAAATTGAACTAACAGCAAACTTAAGGATCACTATTAAAAAAAGCGCGCTCTGTCTTAATAAATCCCTAAGTTCCTATTGTGACCTATAGAAGTGGGAAGCAATTTAGTCAAATTGACTATTTGCTTATACGGCGAAAAGACTTATGGAGTATCAAGGATTGCAAAGTAATACCGGGAGAAGAAATCGCCAGGCAACATCGTCCCCTTGTTATGGATCTTGACAAAAGAGTATTTGCCGAAAGAAGAAAGGTTTATGAACCTCGAATTCGATATGAACTAAAGAATACGTCGACAAACGAAAAATACCATCAAAAAGCCTCCTCACTCTTGGGTGGAAGGAAGTTTCAAAGGGACGAAGATGACGATTGGGAGAGGCTAACAGGATATAAAGAATACAGCGATTCGTGTTCTAGGACAGACCAAAGAAGGCAAGGCTATGAATAGGAAACTATGGTGGTAGGATCAATCGGTTAAGTTCATCAAATATATAGACGGTGGCATAAATCAAAAAAGTTGGAGGATTATCAAGAGTATAGGGACGCATAGAGGACCGCAAAATAGGCCGTTGCAATAGCGAAGAATGCCGCATACATCGAGATAGCAAACAAACTGGATCATAAAGGGGACGATAGGCTTATGTACATATTGGCCAAGATAAGGGAGAAGAAAAGTCGCGATGTCGTAATTCTTAAAATAGTCAAAAACGATAAAGGTCAAACCTTTTTAAAGCCGAAGGAAGTGTTGGAAAGGTGGAAAGGATATTTTAATAACCTTATGAATATTGCAAATGACAAGGATTCCCTTCTCAAAATTGAGCCTAATATAAGTATGGTCGAACTCTTTAAGGAGGATGAAGTTAGGACACAAAAGAACAAGATGCAAAAGGAAAAGCAAATGGCCCAGATGGAATAGGTATGGAAGCATTGTTCGGATGTCGTGAAGAAGGAGTTACCACCATGACGAACCTCCTTAACAAGATATTGGTAGAAGAGTGAATTCCTAATCAATTAAGAGCAAGCACGATTATACCCTTATAAGGCAAAGAAGACCCTAAGGAGTAAGGACTGTGGCAATTACAGAGATATTAAGCTAACTTGTCACTCCTTGAAGCTTATGGAAAGAATCTTAGTAACAAGGCTAAAAAACGAGGTGGAAATATCGGTAACCAGTTTGGATTTGTGGCCGCTAAATTCACAATCGACCCAATCTTCGCACTAAGACAAATGATGGATAAGTATGGTGAAAAAGGAAAGAACTGCATGTGGTTTTTATCGACTTGGAGAAAGCATATGACACGGTTCCTTGCGATTTAATATGGTGGTGCCTGAGAAAACAAAATATTCCTGACGCATACATACGGCTTATTAAAAATATTATCAAGCCTCAAACTCTTGCGTTAGGACGACAGTTGGAGACTCTAAACCTTTTCGGGTTAATAAGTCTCCTTTTAATTAATATAATTATAGACACGTTAACGAGGAACATTCAAACATCGCCATGGTATATGCTATATGCCGATGATATAGAACTATGTGAGGAAACAAGGGAGAAAGTATTTGAGGAAGCCGAAAAGTGGTTAAAGCGCTCAGCTGGATATGGTTTAAAGGTCAACGATCGAAAACGGTATATATGGAAATAAACGGTATAGGCAGCCCATCGCTGGATCACCATCTAAAGTACCCAAAAGAAGACAGGTTTACGTACCTCGGCTCGATACTACATCAAGAGGGAGGTTGCGCAACGGAAGTCAATGCCCGGATTCAAAAAGGGTGGCCTAAATGGCGAAGTATATCCGGTGTGCAATATAGCAAAGCTTACAATTCCATCGTAAGACCGGTGTTACTCTATGGAAGTGAAACATGGGCATTAAACACCACGGAAGGAAACCTATTACAAGCCACATAGATGAGAATAATACGGTGGAGCCTAGGGTATATTAAACTCGACCATATGACGAATGACCTGCTCATGACAAAAATGGGTATTCGACCTGTGGCGGATATGATTAACGCAAATCGGCTAAGGTGGTATGGGCTTATGCTAAAAAGGGACACGAATGACCTAAATCAAAAATTACTGGACATGACCGGGGAAGAGAGGAAGAGGACGACCCCTTGTCACGTGGAAAGGGCAAGTCGATATAGTCCTGAAAACAAAAGAGATTAGTCAAGATACGGCACTCACCCTGTCAAGATGGAGAAAGCTAAACAAAACAAACCCCACGACTGTGGGACCAAATAACTAATAAAGGAGAAGAAGAAGAATCCTTGCAGATTTCGTTTTAATATGTGGGTGGAGGGCCCTTAAAACCGACTATCTTGTTATTTTGGAACAAGAGGTCACGTTATCGTTGTTCAAGTAAAATGAAATAGGAATAGAAGGAGGTGTCATAAATGACTTAGCTACCTTACAATTTTGTCTCTTTTAATGACTATTCTAAAATCCCTTAATTAATTAATTAATTAATTAATTGTCTTTCAAAGTAAATATAGTAGATGGGACAATGCGTTTAAATCGTCTCAAATGCCTATTTAAAAATATAATATTACAAAAGGGAAGGATTTATTCCGCATAGGAATATTTTTAAATTCAAGGCAATAAGTTGGCACGATAACCATAACGGCACTTTAATTACACAGGTCTACAAAAAAACATCCTGCAATCAAACCTATAATTCTGATAGAGAATTTTGCGCTGAATAATAATATGTTTTTAGCTCATTTTCAAAATTTCTAGTTTTCTAGATAACGAGGTTGAAGGTGCAAAAATGCCTATTTTACCCTTTTTTGAGGCTCAATTGCCACGAAATTTTTAATTTATATCAAATAATATTAATTTATTCCCGTAGATTAAAGTTTCATCTATACGTCCATTATTTTATTTTTATATTACCCTTATATTTAAATTTATTTGCATTTACCTAAACCCCTTCCCCTTATCAAAATTTGTCCTCCAAGTCTAAAAAAAGAGTACATTAGAGTACATAATGCACACGCGATGTTTATGAACACATCAATCTCTCCCTTTCTCCATCTCTTCCACTCCCGCCCCCATATCTATCCAAGCAAACATGAACACATGAAGGGGGCGGGAGTAGAGGAGAAAGAGAGGCGAGTAGGTGATGTGATGGGAGAGAGATGTGTTAGTAAACATCGCTTGTGTAGTATGAATTCTAATGTGCTCCGTTTTCTAACCATAGTGGGAGGGAAAGGGGTTCACGTAAACACGAATAAATTTAAATATAGAGGTAAAACAAAAAAATCAATTAAAGGACTATAGATTAAACTTTAATCTACATGAATATATTACTATTTTTCACTAAATATTATGCCGCGGCAATATAGCCTGAAAAAGGCTTATGGGCACTTTTGGCACCTTCAAGCTCGTTTATCGAAAAAAAATGGTAATTGTGGGAAAAAACTAAAAACATATTTTTTTAATTGCAAAATTCTCTATCAGAATTATGGGTCCGATTGCAGAATGTTTTTTGTAGACCTGTGTTATATACTTTTAAGTTATGCCAAAAATTCGGGCAATTTTTAATTGATTCAGCCGAGGGAATACAACAAGAGGACCCCCTTTAATTGGTATGGCTATTCAACCTTTGATAGAGCGTATCAACAATGAATGTACCTTAACTTAAACGTATGGTACCTCGATGATGGTACTCTAATAGGCACCTCGGAAGAACTAGCAAAAGCTGTCGAGATTATAAAGGATTATCACACAGAACTTAATCTAGCATTAAATGTTATAAAATGTGAAATTTTTACTAGCGATAAAAGTAACATTCACCCATCTTTTTTATCTTTTTTACGCCTTAAGAAAAACGAGTTTATCCTAGGATTTCCAATAAGCGGTTCAGAATTAAGAAGTTATTTTGACGTAGTACTTTAATGCAAAAATGAGATTTTTAGGCTCACTGCCCATCATGCTTTTTACATTTTAAAAAACTATTTTAATAGCGCAAAATTTTTATTTTGCCTTCGCTCCACAAGCGCTTTTCACACCCAAATTTTACAAAATTTTGAAATCCACATCAAATCTGTCGTCGAATGTACTCTTCTTATCATTTAATACTAATACATGGCTACAGACCACTTTACCTAAAAAATCGGGAGGCTTGGGAATTCGCTCTGCTCGTTATCAGTAGCTTCATTTATGTTCTCCCACCTCTCTTCAAAATCCATTGTCGCAAAATTAATTTCATATCCCTCTGATGAAGCATTCGTAAAGGCATCCCTCTGGAACCTTAATGTTATTCCAGAAACCTCGTATCCACAAACATCAATTCAAAAGGATTGGGATGTTTGTTTGGTTTCGCGTTCCGTTGCTCACCTACTTTCGAGCAGCGATACCAAACATTACAACCTTCGGTCATTGGTGTTTGATCAATCTGGCAACGAATGGCTTGAGGCTTACCCCAGTAAGTATTCAAACATGATGTTAAAAATCCCGAGCTATCCTACTAAAGCTCTATGCCTTGGCATCAAATACACCAATCCAAATGCCTGTAAGAATTGCGACTTGCCAGTTGACGAAGAAGCCCGTCATCCATTACATTGCAGGTTGAACAAACAAAGACACGTGCGGCACTCCAAAACCAACTCCATCATCCAGTCGGCCCTTAAAAAGGCTAAAATCCCCTCCTTTCATGAGCCGTCAGACTCGTCTCTTGCGGGTCGAATGCGCCTTGACGGCTCCTCACTTTTGCCCTGGGAAAACGGTCTATTCTTAAAATAGGACTTTACATGCATGATTTGTTTGCCTCCTCATATCTCAATTATGACCCAATGGCCCTCGCCGAGGGACGCAAATTGAAAAAATACAAGGCCCTTTTAAACTTAAGTATTTTCATCCCCATAGTTTGATCCTGTTCCGGCTCTAATGGAAAGATGGCATTGGCCTTTTTTAAAAATGAGGCATACGATCTCCTCCTTCTAAATATTCTCTTGCATTTCTACTAAAAACAATCAATTGCAATTTTAATCGCAATATTCAATTTTAAATCATTTTTGGATTCTTGTCCTTCCTTAAAAGAGGAAGTTAAAAATATATTAGCTACGCCCTTAGTTATTTTAATATACTATATTTGTATTACATTTTTCCGTATTATAATTAGCCATATATTAATAAACATTTTATATGAAAAAAACCAAGTTTTTTGACACCATAATTTATTTTTGCAAAATTTTTATCAACGCTTTAATTTAGGTCGTTATGCAAACATATCTTAAAAATTACATAGAAACTGTAGTTATTCATATTATTACTTTGAGATTGATTTAACAGTTTATAATGAAGTATCGTAGTGTTAAAGATAATCACCCCTCGTTTTTCCATTTATAAATATCTATTTCCCTCACTATGACGATAATTGCAGCCACAAAGTCCCAAATTAATAAAAAGCAATCATTCGTGATATACACTTACTTTTTTATTGTAAAATAGTGTTATGCCTTGTAAACCCTTCAAATCGCGAAAATAACTAGAGCAGGCAAATTGCTAATTTATTGTCATAAACAGAAGGAATAAATAAGCGATTACAACATCCTAAATCACTCAATAATGAGCAAACCAATGTCAGGATCAAATATTTTAGAAATGCATATTGGGTGTTTAAAGTTGAAAGTTAAAAGAAGCAATTCAATTATTTTCATTCAAGGACGAATTGTTGAGTTTCTGGTATGGTAAATGTAACAAGTGAAATTAAAAATAAATATACTTTGAATATTTGGGTAGACATCTACAAATCATGCAACCAAACTCATCTTTGTCGAACCCATTATCACATTGCCAGTGATCGCAAAACAATGGAGGACAGTTTACCTTGACAGCTATTATATGATTAAGTATCTAGAAATCATATTTACCCCCTACAAAATGATTATAAAAAAATTTACCTTTGTCATTTTTTCCAACGACTACAACGATACTACTAATATTGAAGAACTTCATCTGAATTATTTGGCCTAGTAAAATGAATGAGACAAATAGAAACATGTTTACTCTAAACCATTATTAACATCATGTTCTAGAAATTATAAACCTCTTCTTTAATAATTTCCTTTAGCCCATAACAATTTTATGTGAACTTCTTTAAGTATTCCAAAAAACATTTGCAAATTTGCATAAACAATTTGTTAAAGTGTCAATTAAAGTTCTAAGCTTCATAGTGTTCGGTTATAAAAACAATTACTTATGAAGCTATGATTTTCCTATAAATTACGTTACTGGATTAAATGGATTCACAGTTGCTAAAGCATTTTCAACCATATTAGCGTTTTCATTTGAATTGAATGATAGTTAATTTGAACAAAAAGATGAGAGAGTAAATTTAAACAATATAAAAATATAATAGCGGAATGTTTAACCTTTTGCAATACCATTTATACTAGAATAGAACCACAGACTAGATTATTTCAATAGGCTAAACTACCCCTTAATTTTTATTGAACTCTGTTAAAACAAGCGTTTGAATATGAGAGAGGGCGGCAGGGTTTATATATTTTAATTCAATACTGATTTCATTAACTACATGTCCAATAGTTTCTGATTTACATCATTCGCAACCTAATGTATGACTATACCACCTTAGCCAATTTTCATTTATCCGCCATAGGTTGAATAGTTTTTCCCCGAGGCAGTCAATTAACATATGGTCAAGCCTAGTATACCCCATGCTCCGACACATCATTTTCATCTCCGTGGCTTTTATAACTTTTATATCCTAGCATCTAACGTAGAAATGGCTCCTCCCTTCATCAGAATATAGGCGTATTAAGGTTTATTAGCTATTATATATTAAAAAGCCTCCCTCAACGCGAATACTTTGCACAGCGCGTACACTTTTGTTAATACCAATATTTTTTAAAAATACTTTTTCAATAAGGCTGATTACTCCTTCAATAAAGGGGATTTGTTGAAACGATTCAAGCATATGATTCAACAAATATGCACTTGAGATCTGCAACGGGCCGTTTTTAGAAGGTCGGCCCGCCCGTAATTTTTTTTCAACACTTCAGGCCCGTCCGAGCCCGTCCGTAAATTTTTTAGGCCCGTCCGAGCCCGTTCGCAAATTTTCCAGGCCCGTTTGTATTTTTTTTAAGGAACCAAACGCCCGTCCCCATCAAAAATTTCACAATTTTTTTTTGACATATTCATAAAAAACATCAATAATTATTATCATGTAAAATTAATAAATCATCATTTATTTCTGCAGTTAATAAATCTAACAATTTCAATATAGTACTACCATCCAATTGCTTTAAAAAATTACAGGAGAATATTCCACTTCCAACAATTTAATTTTATTAATTTAAGTTAATACACCTTAAGAAGTTAGAATTTAGTATTACCATTAAATTAAAATACTTTAATAAAATTACAATAATATTCAACTTTCAATAAAGAGTTTACATTGATTTGATTAACTTATATCAATTAATACACTTGTGTTTTAGATTAGAACAAAATATTTATTAAATTATAAGGCCCTAATAATAATTATACCTGTAAAATTTGTGATAAAATTAAACACAAATTTTGGTGCATTGTAACTAAGTAATGAAACTTAATTATAAAAGGGTATTATACGAAGCTATGATCTTCAATTATGTAAACGAAAATCTATAGTAATTAAAATTAAAATGTTTTAAAGTCAAATTTAGCGCTTAAAATAGGAATGAATGCTACAGGATATACAAAAATTAGAGGTTAAAATCAAGCAATTAATAATCTATATATTTAATAAAGTCTGACGTTTTAACGTGTAACTCTATGGCCGTTTATATAATCTCTGGCCCGTTCAAGCCCGTTTATAAATTTCAGGCCCGTTTAAGCCCGTTAAAAAATATGAGGCCCGCTCGAGCCCGTTCCATTAATTGTTAAGCCCGTCCGGGCCCGTTAAATTTTTATAATGAAAAGCCCGTACGTACCCGCCCGCGGGCCGGGCCTGTCCGTGCAGATCTCAAATATGCACTAGTTTTAGGCCATATTTATATATAAAATATCTATATGATGAATAAATATCAAGTATTACACGGAAGATTGATCTATCAATGTAACAACACATAAAGCAGGCAGACTATAGTTTATAATTTAATAGTTCTAAATTTTGACAACTCATAAAAGGGCTATTATAGATTAAAAGATATAATAAAAAACATTAAATTTTTTATTTACACACAAGTTATAATCTATATTCAACAATAAAATAAGCGGAAGAGTGATCAACAACAATGAACGGTATTGCCGTTATGTACGTGTTTACAATTTTGTGAGCTAAAAGATTGATCCAATTTTTTTTCGAGAATATAAGCGTCCGCAGGTTCGATCCTCTTATAATACTGTTGCTTAACATCCTTTATTTCGAAGCCAAACTTTTGGTAAAACTTTATGGCGTTGTCATTACTAGTTTGAACGTGGCTTAAAATGTATATATCATTATTACATTTAGTCTTTGAATGTATTAGAGATTTTTAAAAATATCAAATACATAATTTTAAAAATGCTACAGTGTAAAATGAAATGACCAAACTAGATATTTTTTAAACCTAAATTAAAATTGAACCTAAGACCTTTTCAAATCTATCGTTATCGCATTGACATGTTATAATTTTCAAAAGTGTTAAGAAACGCGCTTTATATTATTTATTTCCGTAGTAATTGCTATGTAATTGTGACGCCAGCCTTATTAGGTGTTAGGTTAATCACTATGTAATTCTTGAGCGTATTAACTAATAACGATAGGCGATAGAACACCATAGAAAAAGTGAATCCGACACAGTCTTACTAAACAATAATGCTATGTTACGAAAAAAAAGAGACTAATTTGAAAGCCTGAAACAAATAAACAGATGGGGTTGTTCCTTAAATCCTAAATAGTGCTGTTAATATGCATTTGCTTATGATCTTTGCAAGGAAACGAGACAAATTGGCATGCAAGCATGGGTGTGGCCAAGGAGGGGCAAAAATTTGTTAAAATTTATTAAAATTATGGCTAAGTTTCAAAAAATGATCAATTTGACCCTCTCTAAATCATTATTGCCCCCCTTTGAATCCAAATGTTGGCTACACCCATGATGCAGGATCTAATATAGTTGCTAATTTAAATTATAAAATAATTTAGGATTCATAAAAGGCAATCTAGGCATATACACACAAAAACAATCACAATTTAACGCATATGAGGATGAAAGTAAAGTGATAAAAACTGTTTCCATGTTATAATAAGAGGCATCATTATATTGCTAACACAAAAACAACAAATAAAAATTCATGATTGTTATAACTTTATATTATTATTATCAGTATTAAATTTGTTTAGGCCAAACAGGTTTAGAGATAATCAATATGTTTATTACAATAATAAGAAAGAATTAAGTTTCAAACATTAACAACAACAAAAAATTTACATATAATTAGATAAATAACTTAAGTTTCAATAGCAACCATATCTAGTACATTCATTTAAATTTTGTTAAATAATTAATTTCAAAGAATACAAATTTAACTTACAGATATATTGCTTCTATTTTTGGATCCTTTTCACAGATTTTAAATATATGATTGAGCATATGAGTTCCTAAAATTACATAAACATTGCTGAAATTTTCATTGACAGATATAATAATATAATTGTCGATTTACCGATTCCATGATTTCTATAAGGTGCCAAACATCCCAATGTCATTATGTAAAGCTTATTATGCCCTTCAGTTGAGTCTATACGGCAGCAAACTCCACCAACAACAATATCATTATAATAGGCTAATTAATTTATGATACAAACAAATATATAGTATCATACCTAACTTAGCCAATTCCCCAACATGCAAAACATCTTTGTAAAATTTGTCATTATAAGTCACAGGAAAAACCACTTGGTTTATTAATTTAAGTAATTTAACATTATGAATGGTTATGTCTCCAAGTTGAATCGAATGGTCCCTAGTTATTAAAGCAAAAATTAGATTTGTAAATTTACTTGCTCATGTCCTAAATATTAAAATTATAATTGGCAGTTGGTTACAAACGCAGACATTTCCTTAACTCATCCACTTTAGAAGAGCAAATCTTAAAATCGAGTTGCACTTAATTTCAAAGATTTAATTTGGGATAAGCTCAGTGTAGGCGTTGGCAAATAAACTTAGACTTTTTATAGGACGTATTTATTTATGATAAAGCTAGTGGTTGTTACAAGTTAAAAGGCAATCTACTTCATCGACAAACAAAACCATAGACTGCCAAACAGCTGATTTCTCCTATTAAAATCATACAGACACCAAAATAGCAGGCATATTGTAGGAAAAACTCAACAACAGTTATATTTATACTTCTCCACCATAAAATATTGAAGAAAATAAATAACACTAAAAGCTTAATTTATAATTTAAAAATAAATAAGTAAATTCGAACAATGAATTATGTTGAACTCTATTTTGGTTGCTATTTCCCACAAAATAGCGCTTGCTATATTTGCTGAAAAATTATGAGCTGTTTGGCAGTCTATGGTTTTATTAGTCTATGATCTACTTAGCCTTTACTGCTCTTACAATTTTTTCAACTCGGCTTATTATGCGGGTCAGGATCTAGAAATTAACTAGATGCAATTTTAAAACTATAAGGAGTTCGAACTTCAAATTTTTTTTATTTTCTTACAACCTTTGCTCTTAATTTGTAAAGCCAAAGTTAATGCTGAGGGTTGAAAGATTGTAAGATTATGTGTATGTAACGTTTAAGATTTAGTTATACCCATTGGTTTTATACTTCTATGTTCCTCGCGGAGATATGATGAATTTGTAATTCAAACATTCTATTTTTGTTATATCGGATCGCGCGTCTTCTGGGCTGAATTAGAGATGTGTAATTCCTCTTCCCCTAATAAATAACCTCCTTCCTTTCCTCAAAAATTTGGCGTGCTTGGAGTAAGATTTTGAACCCACATGGTGGTATAAATTAGGCATAGACTAATAAAACAATAGACTGCCGAACAGCTGATTTTTACCATTAAAATCATTCAGACACCAAAATAGCTGCTATATTGTAGGAAAATTCAACAACAGGTACATTTATACTTCTCCACAATAAGATATTGAAGAAAATAAATTTAACTAGTAACTTAAATTATAAATAAAATAGAAATAAGTAAATTAGAACAATAACTTTGCTGAATTCTATTGTTTGGTTGCAATTTCCCACAAAATGGCGCTTGCTATATTTGCTGGAAAATTATCAGCTGTTCGGCAGTCTATGGTTTGATTAGTCTTTGAAATTAGGAGATTCGGTAGAATATTTTGTATTACAGTTCGAGGCTCACATTATAAGTCAAGCGGTTCCAGTGGCTGGTGCCCAGAATACATGTAAGCTGCTGCGTTGTAAATAATGAAGCATTCCGGGTGGTGGCAGGATGCCATGCCAGAGAACCCAACCGAAGGGCATTCGAAAAGTTAACCAGCATGCTGAGAAATTATTCAAGGGGAAAAATAGTTCCCTGGCGAAAATATTTATTATCGGGAATATTCGCCAGATGCAGGGAGAGCCTGCAATGCAATTCGTGCGCAAACTTAAGACCATACCAAAGGACTGCAACTTCGGAATCGAGAGACCTTTGGACCAATTTATTCTGGGATTGCAACCCAACTGTACCAGCCTTAATGGCTGAAAAAGACCCTAAATAATGAAGGGCCTTCGAGATAGCACTAAGGATGGAAGAGAATGAGAAAAGCGGCGCACCTGTCAGCGAAAGAAACGCGGTGGATACGGCAAGAGCATGCCATTACTTGACCAGGTTCACCCATTCTTTAAATATTTTACTATCGCTTTATATATTAATAACACAGGTCTATAAAAAATATATCCTGCAATTGGACCCGTAATTCTGATAGAGAATTTTGCGCTGAAAAATAATCTGTTTTTAGTTTTTTTCCACAACTACTTATTAAGATAAACCAGGTTGAAGGTGCCAAAATGCCCAATTTAAGCCTTTTTGAGGCTATTTGCCACGGTATTTTTAATATTTAGTGAAAAATAGTAATACAGTTATGTAGAATAAAGTTTCATTTATAGGTCCATTAATTTTTTTTTTGTTAAACCTGTATATTTAAATTTATTCTCGTATTTGTGAACCCCTTCCCATTATCAAAATTCGTCCCACTATGTCTGGACAACGGAGTACATTAGAGTTCGTACTACACACGCGCTGTTTACTAACACAACTCTCTCTCCCATTCTCTATCTCTTACAACCCCGTCCCCATATCTATCAAAAGCACACCTGAAGGGGACGGGAGTGGAGGAGAAAGAGAGGAGGGTAGGTGTAGGAAGAGAGAGATGTGCTAGTAAACATCGCTTGTGTAGTATGAACTCTAATGTCCGTTTTCTAACCATGGTGGGGCCAGTTTTAATAAGGGAAGGGTTCACGTAAATGCGAATAAATTTAAATATAGAGGGAAAACAAAAAATAAATTAATGGACCTATACGTGAAACTTTATTCTACATGAATATATTACTATTTTTCACTAAATATTAAAAATGCCGTGGCAATATAGCCTCAAAAAAGGTTAAAATGGTCATTTTTGGCACCTTCAACCTCGTTTAGCTAAAAAACTGGTAATTGGGGAAAAAACTAAAAACAGATTATTTTTCAGCGCAAAATAATCACGAAGTTAATATTTTTAGAGCTGTGTAATAATTTGGTTGAATTATTATTGAACACGGGGTCTTCCGTAACGATCGTGCCAAGCAGGCTTTGGAGGGAGCCCCTACCAACCGTGACAGAACCCGCGCCGAAAGAAAAATAAAGATAGCCGCCGACGTGAAGGCATGGGCCAGGCTAGGCCAGACGCAAAAAATCCTGCGACTGGTAGTGGCGGACGTGAAGAGACCTCCTGCCTGGCATAAAAGAATTTGGCAAAGATTCATAGGAACAGGCGCGTTGGAACTAGAGAATAGCCATGGAGCGTTATTGAGTAAACTTCGTCGCCTATCAAGGCGCGCGGGAGCCAGAGAAGAGAGCCGTGGATAGTATGATCCGATAGATGACGTACCAAAAGAATACGAGGCCAGAAGCGATAAGGGAAAGAGAAGTGGACAAGGGGACCAAGCCAATATTTATCCCCACGCGACCCGCTCCCTTAGGGAAAAGTGGCAGTTGTAACTAGGTACCAGAAATGCCCGGCCCGCTCCCCAAACCTGCCTGCCAGGCCAACGGGCCCGGGCCGGGCAACTGTCGTAAATTTTGACTTTTGGGCATCCGGGGGGCACCATTACAAGCGGGCAATTCGAGCTCAATATTGTTTTTAAAATAATGTATTGTATTATTTTTGTGTATATCAATTTTTAATTTGATTTTATCATGTTTGTTAAATCTGGTTTTTTCCAAAAAAATCAAAAATTAAGTTAAATTTTTTTAAAAATATAACAATTAAATGCTAAAATTTAAAACGCACCATTTCGGGCCGGGCAGTTCAGGCAGCTTATATAATTCGGGAATGGCCGGGCGGACACATAGAAGGGTTCGGGGGTAGATCAATTATAAAATCAGACCGGACCGGGGTCGGGCAAAAGAATCCTAAAAAATCTGACCTCTGGCTGTAACTGCACAACCACATTAGCGAAAAGGAGGGGCGTGAACCAAGTATAAAGCCCTGGACGGGGGTATCAAGAGAAACCATAGCAGTCCGATAAAAGAAGTCAGGAAGAGCGCGTTTATTTAACGTTGGAGACACAGTGTGAGCGCGCATGTTTTTAAGTCAGCTAAATGGGTATGGTCACTAGCAGTCAGACGCGTAGCCCATTCTTACGGTGTGTGAACGCTATGAAGACGACACCATCCCAACGTGGATCTGTTAAGAGAAAGAAAAACTAGGAGAATGGGAGGATATAAAAATGGGTGGTCAAACATGGAGATCGCGTCCCGATAGTCCGCCTACTCCTAGAACTTCTCCGTTGGCGACACATTAGGATAACGTTGGATCTTACTAAAGGAACATCTCTACAGCGGATACGACATGCCCCAGGCTATCTAAAGCATCTTACTTGTGAAAAAGGGGGATGTGTTGAGGTGTGAGTGTAACGTTTGCGATTTAGTTATATACACTCTTATATTTCTATGTTCTTAGGGAAGTATGTTTAGTTTACTTTGAAAATTCTATTGTTGTTATATCGCGTCGCACGTTTTATTGGCTGAATTTAGAGATGTAAAGTTTAGCCCTCGATTCCTCCTTTCTTAATAAATAAATCCTCCTTCCTTTCCTCATAAGTCAACTGCAAAATTTTACGTTATTTCATTTGTGTTTACCAATTTAAGTCACTTAAAAGTTTAGTGCAATAAAATGTTTTTAATTAATATCTATTGATAATATAATGTTGGCATAGTTAAGTAATTGATATTACTAAGTTATATAGAAATGAGGCTGCAAAAATCATCCGGAAAATGTATTATTTTTGCAAACAACTCTACTTTTTGACGATTATAAATATATATACAAATACATATATACTAGCTGTGCCGGGCCAAGCATTGCTTTAGCTTAGCTCTTATTTGGCTAAATAATTGGTACCTATCAATTGGAAATATATGAAAGAATTTGGGTCAGGTTATTTTAAAAAAATACTAGAAGTGTATGGTATGTGGTTATGATTGAAATAAGAATGGAGCGTTGTGACAATGTTGGCCTATAAAATGACAATATACTAATCATTTATTAATTTCATTCTTTATACTTTATTAAATCATTTTTGATACCTATATTTATGACGATTAAAAAATAATTGATCATCAATCTCTAAGTGCGATGAAGTATATAATATTTTTGGGTAGTCCGTCTTTAATCAACACAAACAAACATGGGCGTAGCCAAGGGGGGGGGCAGGAGGGGGCAGCTGCGCCCCCCTACTAAATTAAGAGAAAAAAAAATTTCAATGCAAAATCTTTAAAAAATTTTATGTTTTGCCCTCCTCTAATTGAACTTTTAAACATTTTGCCCCCCCCCCCTAATCAAAAACCTGATTACGCCCATGCAAACAAACTGGATGGTTTACCCAGGCGAGAACATGCCTCATATAGCTTTCCGTAAGAAAAGCATGGTGTGGCAAAATCTAAGCTACAAATAGACATCGTTTGGCCTTGCGCCATATTGATCATTGCGAATGCCAAATTGTTTATAAATTAAATGCGTTTGAATTCAATCGGCACATATGTGGGAATCATAGGGTTCGTGACAGCCATAGACAAGATAGACTGCTCATGCCATATGTTGCATATGGTTAATTGTGTGTCAAATTTCCTCCATTTTGAAGAGTGCAACTGATGTATTTTTACTATTCCTTGGATTAGTATTTTTTTATTTTACGGTCCTCCCCCAAAAAGGGAGGACTGATTTAATTATCAAATTTATAAGACTACTATTACTAGAATTTATTAACACTACCACTAAGACTTTATTAACACTAAAGAATTTCTACTCACTATTCGTTTTACAATTCGCTTTAAGTAGTAACAATAATAATGATGGGGGGAGGTAGGATGATGATAAACAAATAAAATGATAGCGCACAAGCGCGGTGGTAAAACAATAATGATCAGCGCATCGATAACAATGACCAGCGCACTGGTACAATAATGATAAGCGGCGCAAGTAGCAATAACTAACAAATAGCGATATCGTCATGATTATAACATCTGAAGGCTAATTTTATAGTAGGGTAATAATGATGGTGGTTGATGTAAATAATAATAATAGCGCACGGCGCGGTGATACAATAATAATGATGAGGGGATTAGAACTGCGTGACAAGCAATAAACTATTTTTAAACTTGAGTAATAAAACTAGAAAGGGGAGGGGGAAAAATAGCTATAATAAAACTAGAAATAAGCGGATAAAACTAGAAATAAGCGGGGGCAGGGGGAAGAGTTTAGATTAGTTCAATATACCAAAAATTGGCCTTATGCCACACCTTACCCTTTTCCCAAAATAAACTTGACCCTTACAGAAACAAAATATCACTTAATCGACATCTTTCCTTTTGATCATTTTAATTCAATCATGCCACAATTTAAATTTATTACTAACACTACTCATAGAAACTAAGGATACGGATTTTTTATCCACCTCATTAACACGAGGATAACTCAAAGAGTTCAGAGCCTCAAAACTCAAGGATATAGGTTCTTTTTTTAGACACCATTACCTTATCAGTAGCGTTAACTTCTAAACAAATCTCTGGCATTTTTCGCAAACAAAATTAATATCATATTACAAGTTTCAACAAAAATTGACAAGGGGATTAGAACTGCGTGACAAGCAATAAACTATTTTTAAACTTGAGTAATAAAACCAGAGAGGGGAGGGGGAAAAATAGATATTTAATAAAACTAGAAATAAGCGGGGGCAGGGGGGAAGAGTTTAGATTAGTTCAATATACCAAAAATTGGCCTTATGCCACAGTATTTTAATCATGTAATTGCCCTATAACAGTCAATTTACCTTCCTCGCTAGTTTATAAATCAAAACGAACGTCTAAATTAATATTATAAAAAATATTGATGGCGCTATATTATTAAACAAACTTTTAATCGCAGTTTTTACATTTTTATTTTTTATGTATTGTGTAAATTGTATTTTTTTATATTGCTGTTTTTGATATCTACCCAATTCAATATATTTTTATTTACCATTTTTTGATTATTTAATTTGCGAAAATTACTAATTTCTATATGATCACCGGTTTAACATGTTGACATCAAAATGGTGGAAAAATAGGGTACACATTTTGTGCGTTGATGAGCAGTCTACCTAGTCTATGGTGGCAGACTAAAATGTTCACCTCAGAACTTGCCATTTAAAATGCTAACTTCGAGTTTTTCATTAATATTTTAATGACACGGCCAATGCGATGCCATTTTTGTATATCTCGGCAAGAATTATCGAAATGAGAAATGTTTTGCCAGTTCCACCTGATGCATCCAAAAAAAGAAACCCCTTGTCCTGCCAAAATTATCACCATAATGCGGTTGTAAATGGTTTTTTGTTCATGAGGTAGTGGTGGGACATTGCGAGTAACAATCGCCATATCTAAAGTATTGTACTGCAGTTCAAGACTCATATCAGTGTTGAGTAAATCAGATGTACATCGATTTGGTTAACTCATCCCAAAATGATTAATTTTGAAATTGGCAATGACAATGCAAAGATCCTATAGCTATCGCAATGCTTCTTTATACATTGCGTCGCTGAATGATAACGTTAGATCGCTGCACCTTGAAAGATGTCGATATCATCAGTCATTGAATATTTGCTTATACCACAACGTTTGTGCTCGGGGTGGGAAACATGCAGTCAACACTATAGCCTGTACTGTTTAATGCTGCTTCAGTAAGAATACTGTCCCGATGGTTGTCGCCTTCTAGCAAGCCTAATGTAAGCCTTGCATCTCCATACGCTAGATACTGTTGTCCATTTACTTTACATATATCGTGAAATGACGATGAGCGGGTGCCATTAACTAACAACTGTCGCAGTTGAAAGAACTCAGTCTGCCTTGGATTCACTGTATATACACGATGGCAAAGATCGATTAAAATATCCACATGGGCCATGATTATGTTTATAATAACAATATCAAACAATAATTTATCAGTACACGGATTTGGAATTTCTGTATAATTTAAACTATCGATGTCTTCAGGAGGTATTTTGTCGATGAACTAAATCAAAATGTGAGCATGTGCTTATCCTCAAATATGCCGCTCATTCGAATACATCCGACAACGTGCGGGGCCAAATATTATTGCTGATATGTTAATAAATAGAATACTTCAGCCCTTTTTATATTTGAAATATTATTTACATTGTTGCATTTTACAGTATCCTTGTATGACGTCATAAAGTTGCGGATGATTGACATTTTATTAAGTGTCAAAACGTATAAAACAAAAATGGCGGCTGTCCCCTATAAATCCAAAAACTGTCTGAAGCTTATTAAAATAATAGCTAAATTATTGTCAAAAAATATCATTTTGCCCCACCCTAAATTATTTTTGCTCCTCTCGAATTCCCATGCAAGCTAGGCCCATCCTCTATGGTGTTTTTATAAGTAGAATACTTCAGCCTTTTTATGTATTAGATTTCTATGTATGACGTCATGAAGTTGCTTATGATGGACATTTTATTAAGTGATTGCCGCATTTTACAGTATCCATGTATGACGTCATGAGGTTGCTTATGATTGACGTGTCCATGTAAGACATTATGAGGTTGCGTTTTATTAACATTTTATTAAGTGTCAAAACGTATAAAACAAAAAAACTTGACCGTATTATCACTTAGAGATTTGAAATAAAGTTTAAAACCTATTCTCAGACCTACCAAATATTCGCATTTTCATATAAATCGGTCAAGCCGTTTCGGAGGAGTTTAATTACAAACACAGTGGCACGAGATTTTTATTATTACATATAAATTTAAACTTAAAATCTACAATTACATTATTCAGTCCTTTGGGTTTGATATGAGTCCATGGTTTATTTTTATAGCCATTTATAGGCTAACAAGCAAAATTGTAGGTTTTTTATTATTGCATACTATTTATTTTCAACACAATCTACATTTTTCTGCTCATATAAGGTTGGCCCTAATTATTAAAAAACTAACATCAACGAGTTATAGGGCAAAAAAGATTTGAGGCCTCAAAAATCAGCAGTATTTAACAATGTAATTTTGTCGCAAAAATATCATAGATTCAAAATTTTAATCTACTGGTGCTAAAACCCTGTATTTCTACCTATAAATTTGCTCGACTTAGTAGATAATGACTATTTAGTCCTGGTCATTCAACTATATTTTTTGTTCCATTTCGGATAAAAATCATACCATATATTTTTAAACTTACAAGCATAACTTATTTCAAAACTATATATATTATAAGGTTCAAATGGCTTTTAAATTTACTTGTTTTTTTTAAATCTAATAAATGAAAAAAAGTTATATTTGTTCTTTATAGAAAATCAATATGACTAGTGTTTCAATGTCGTCTCTGTCTTGAAAGCCAAATCACGCCTCGTCTCGGGTGCGAATATAGGAATCTCGTCTCGGTCTAGATATAACTCGATCTCGTCTGGACGTAATTTTCGACTTAAAAAATGAATTTCTATTGTTTTTTTTTAAATTATTATATAAGCGAGGAATTTAGAAAAATCACAGTGTTGAAACATTTTATTATTTGGAAAACTTAAAAACTAAAGTTGATGAAGATTTAATGCGACATGTCATTGACAACATTAAGATAGAAACCAATTACAGGGGCTTCGCCCCTAGTCCGAATTGGGGTTCATTTTTTGTTTTGGTACACTCGCCTATTTTGGGGTATTGTTTTTACAAATCTCATCTATACTCCGTATAAACGTAGCACAATTGCTATGCAATTTATGGGCGAGATAGGTGAGAAGGGGCGAGAATGCTTATGCGGGGGGAGGGGGTAATGGTCAAGCAGGGAGTCAGATAATACTCGTACAACGTTATAATTGTTTTTCTATAACACTATTTTCATATTAATAATTTTTCTCAATAAATAAAGTATTTAAACAATTCATTTTTTTATAACTGCTGAGTTTAATGATTTCTTTGTTAAAACAATACAGCTGGCAGGCATTGTGGTAAGCGAGATCCAACCCAAATATTAAAAAGCACTAATTTCCCGAAAAGATTCTATTGTAATATCAACATTTAATCAATGCATTAGACGCCGCCTAATATATTTTGTATCTTTGGGCATTGAATCAAAAAATTTTCCTAGACTTTCAAAGAGATGTGATTCTGCTATATGTGTAGTCTATGGCTATATGTAATAGGTTCAACAATTAAACAGCTCAACGTACTGCCATGAAGGTAGAAATATTCCTTTGTGGAATAAATCCTTTTCTTAGGGATTTTATATCGATCAATATGATTTGATACGATTAAAACGCACTGTTTTCGTAGCTCCGATATCCACCTTTGAAAGACAATTTAATAATTAAGCGATTGTAAAGATATTATAGCTAAGTCATTTATGACAGCTATTCTAATTCTATTTCATTTTGCCTGAATAACGATAACGTGGCCTCTTGGTACTGTTAGAGTCTGATTATGTCTTGAAATCGATCACGCATACCATCGGATATTATTTTGTTTAGGAATAGGCCTTCGTGAGTTTTCAATATATTTAGACATTTTTGAGAGACTAATTACCCGTTATGAATTGTAATATAAATCAAATTCGCTGATCGTTAATTCAGATTAATGTTGTGTTTTTTGCATAATAAATATAATATCTAAAGCGAAGTACTAAAACTTCTATATTATTTGAAGGGAAGTAACGACAGTCAAAATTTTATTTATGATCTTTTTTAACTTTTTCTAACGGCGGACTTATTGCTACAAACCTGAGAATGGGACCAAATTTTAAAATGTCCGCCATCTACTATTAAAATCATGGGGTAAATTCCATAAAAATATCATAAAATTAGAATGAATTATAGAAATATAGACCTCTATTTTAGGCCGCATTAAAATTATCAGTGGAACCAATTTTGCCATATTTGGCATATTAGCAGGTATAATTTTATCTACAATTATCATGTATCCGTCATATTTCCTATCAAAAAATCATAGAAAATCGAAAATATCATTTTACCAAGACATTTTATAGTTTAAAAGCGCAGAATATTTTCTATTCTTGACTATTCTACACACACCCCCTTTATACTATCAGAAAAATAAGAAAAATATAATTAAATCATTAAAAGGGTTACGCTAGGTTCTCAAGCTCTGCCCAGTGTAACCTGTAAGTGACCTTCAACTTTAAGGCGAATTTCGAAGTCTTTAATGTACTCATATGAATTTGAAATCACTATCAAAATGTTGTGAAATTATACAGATTATGTAAATTAAGTTGCGAAAACTTATTATTGAGTGTACATATATATAAAATAAAATAAAATAAGAAAGGTCGGAATTGTAATTTTTACCATTTTTAAACGATTATAATTCAAGATCCAATGAAGAAGAATTAATACAATTGTATCAGATGATTTATCCCCATCCAATATTTCAAATTTAATTCATAAAATGTTGTTATCTTCAGTAGTTTTTGGGAAAAGTGGTTCTAAAGTTGCGTCACATACAAGTTACACTGGTAACTGTCGCGTTAAGATAGCCATCTATAACATTTTAAACAATAAAATAAACAGATAATCTGTAATATAAACGATGTGTTTTACTGAAATATGACCCAGGCCTCCAAAAACGCCTTATATTTGGCAAAGGTCCAAAATGCACAAAATTGTAAAGATATCTTAAGAAATATTTTGTTCTGCTAGAGAAAATTAAGTTCTCTACCCATGGTAACTTAATTCTTATGATATATTTAAATAAATCTTGGGTCATATCTCATAAAACCAACAAAAGGTTAAGAGTCAATGCTTACAATTAATGGTTAAAAAGTTTATTTTCACTAAACAAGGTTACATAAATAAGCGAAGTATATAAATAAAGAAAGACATATTGGTTAAATACAATATCATTATCTTCTAAAACGGGCCATGAGTCGGCGAAGGATTTAAAGTTGTATCGTACAACAAGAATTACTAGTTGTTGCCTGAGTAAAAAGGAGCAGAAATTTTAGATTTCGGTGAGCGTTTTCCGACTTCTTTAAAAAAAAACCATTGCCTGTTTACCGAAGGAACCGGAGCACGAGGCAACGACAGGGATAAAAATATAGGATGCCAAAAGGGCAGAGTACTTGGTAGTTTTACGCCCTTCTGCTGTGGCGATAGGGTCGTAATTAAAATGGGAAGGGGCAAATGGTCAATACAAGTAAAATCCCATTTGAGGGATAGGCTATTTTGCCAGGGGACTAGAGAAGAGCCATCAGGGCGCATCCTACCCTCGAGAGAGGCATCTGACGGCTCAAGAATTGAGGGGATTTTTGCCTATTTGAGGGCAGCTTGAAATAATAAATTGGCTTTAGTGTGCCTAAAATATTTATATTTGTTTGCTAGGCAGTGTAGAGGGTGCCTAGCATATTAGTCTACAGTGGAAAGGCAGTTACGACAATTGAATTCTCTGCTGTAGCTGATCCCCAACCTTAAAGCTATGGAATATGATAGCTCAAAGTCTTCAAGCAGCATTCCCAAAAGTTTGCTGTGATAGGCTTCAAGCCACTCGTGACCTGAACCATCAAAAGCGAGGGACCTAAGGTTGTAATGCTGGCTATCGTCGCTGCTCGATAAAAGGTAATCAACGGAGCGCGATACGAGTCCAGAATCCCAATCCTTTTGTCTCCTACTTTGAGGTTGAACGGTCTCGGGTGTGACATTCAAATTCCAAAGCTCTAAGGCTTGATGCTTACAATTTGACCCTGGCTTTTTAAAAGTAAATTAAGTCAAAGATAAATATTTCTTTTATATATTAAGGCGGGCAAACAAGAGGAATGCTAGAGTATGGGTTCGGTTGAGAACTTCAGTGGTCTTAAAGAACAACGAAACGCACATCACATTTATATATATAAGATCATTTGAGTAAGAAAATGATTTATGCAAAAATGGAAATATTTTAAAAGGCTATTTGTTATAATTTAATGCCAAATATATAACTTAGATGTACATACATGCAAACTAGATAGACGTGTTGATGCTGACGCCTATTAGCGTAGCCTTTTAGAATAAACTGGTAGTCTAAATTATAATTCCTAGTATCAGTATTGTTTTAACCTTACAATCTACCAAGCTTAATACAATGAATTAATAACACTTTTATTCTAGATATATATAGTATTGACTAATTTGAGTTATATATGATGTTTGATAAATTAACTAAGTATCGTGGTGAGGTCAATAGCTTTGATTCATTAATGTCGTAAATGTGTATGAATTGAAGAGTTTTTGAAAGGAGTAAGGTCTGTTCTTAATGCATATTCAATCAATTATGTGTATATGCAAATTACAAAAGCTTTTAGTCTTTCATGTTTATATTTTGAACTAACTTTTTTTACATATTCTTAATATGCATTATGCTTATCTTCAACCTTTAAATTCATATACGCTTGATATACCTTAGATCATCTATATGTGCAACTATCATATTTTATGCTTTTAATTGCCTTTATTTACACAATAAAAATGTGGTAAAATGCAAATATTTTGGAGTTAATATAATTTTTAATGCTATTATTTTAAATTTCAACGAAGTAAATAGATATGTCGTTTACCTTGGAATCTAAATTGAATTAAAACATTTATGATGGCGCTATATATTAACAGCCACGCGAGGCAATTAGCCATAAAAATGTCGCAAACCAAATATGACAAATTGCTATTTGAACACCCCCTACCCCCTTTACTCCACAAATATGGTTTTGGGCGCTATGGTGCAACAATCTGACTTGCTTGTCTATCCAAAGGAAAGGAATGAGAGTGTAATTAAAATTAATTATACACCTAGCATTGCCCCCAACCCACAATATGTGATCATATACGTATTTGAATGGCGTTCGGGAGCCATATTTTGAGTCATAAGATTACTATAGGGGTGCTATATTTTTGAAAAAAAATTTGAGACATTAAACACAACACCACTTCATATCTATACTGCATATCTGTGGTTATAAATAAAGTAATTTACCTTTATACGGTGTTTGGCAGGCTTTTTTTATTATCACGTTGAAGAGTAATGATGGGGCGGCCACCTAATAACCTCATACCCACACCCCTTCCTTTACTAAAATAAATCACAAATTATACCTCACGTCCTGTAATTACATAATTATCATCAAGAGATGGTAGCAAATATGTCATAGATTGCAATTAGTTTGGGCGCTTGGCAGATGCTCAATTTAAAGTTGCCAAACTTTTTAAAAAAATGATAATGCTTTTATTTGATATTTAACATATTGCACGTCAATTTGTATTTGACATATAACAAGGAAGATCATAAAACGAATTTGAAACAAAAAAAGGATAATTAACTCATAACTTTTGTCTATTTATATAGATGAATTAATTTTTAAAATATTAGTTACTATCCATTTGATCTAGATATTTACTTAAAGATTGCGCAAAAAATAAATGCATGGGATAGATAAGAAATTATATAATTATTATATTTAAGTAATTTAAAAAAAATAAACACAGCTTCATTGCACACACAAAATAGGAAAATGTCCAAGGTTGATCCTTAGGGTACATGAGGATCATTAACTGGACCAAGTATAAACTCTTCAATTTTAAAACATACGAGCCGAGATAAGTTAAATAATACGCAATCAGAAAACGGACATATTTCTATGCTTCCGTTTAAAGAAAATTTTTTAGCAACAATAAAACTCGCGCCATTGCCTTTTAATTTTATGTTTCCTCCTCCTTTCATTTGACTCCTGTCAGATATATGTTTTTAAAAAGATTGTTAATCTAATTAATTTGCAAATCCAAGATGTTCATATTAATATTGTGCATAAAAAATATTTTTAGTCGTTTTGTCCCAAGTCGTAACATGTTCAGAGTCTAGCAACTTTCAAACTGTAACTTGGAAGATGTTAGTTAGAAATAAATTAATATTACTAAATAGACATATCTATATGCAAAACTGCGCCACCCCCTTTTCCTGTTATTTTTCTACTATTCTAATCGTAAAATATATCATTTTTACTGATTCGCCAAATATTTCTTAGCCATCTTTAATTTGGTCATTCTAATAATAATTTGCTACAAATTTACATTCGTGTTTAATGGAATCCAACAAAAAATTAAATGCTATATATATGTTTGTATTGCGTCATAATGCAAACTTGGAAATATAAAATATCACTTTTTCTTAAAAATACTCTTCGGATCTAACGACTATACTAAATCAATAAAACAGTTTTTGGTTCTGAGGTTTTATCAATAGTTGTTTTAAGATGTTGGGTTCATAAATAATTAAAACTATAGCACCTAGTCCATAGTTTAATGACCAACTCCCTATACCGCTTATAGTCAGAATGTCATGAATAAATCATGATGTAAGTGGTCTATTCGCCTCCTATTAATATTCTGCTAAAAGAGGAGATATTAGAATTAAAGACCTTAATCCGTTTACCTTAACCGCTCGTATATTCGATTTAGGTTGCAAAAGATGAATTGTGAAAGTCAAAATTTTAAAATATTCAATGTTCACGATCGTGACCGCTTTTTGACTTGTAATTAATAATTAATAGCACATTTTATTTTGCAGAGTATATAAGACTATCTTCAATATCCCATCACGGACATTCGAATGCCCTTTATATTTTAAAAATAAATTGACAAACCGACATTAAAAAATGTTAAAAACTGATTTATTATCATTGATATAATTTGTATAATATCATAATCTGGTTTCCTAGTGGACTTTTGAGATCATAAAATTTATATTTTTAGGTTAAATAATTTTATTTATTTATGTTATAATTTTTAAATATTAAAGATGGCATGGCCATCTATTTAGACGCACATGAGTGGAAGGGGTGTCATTTAGATGGAAAAGTTTATAAGAAAGCTTTTAGAATCTCAAAAATAAATGACCATGCATGTACTGTGAAATTTTTGGTTCTGTTTGCTTTTATTAGGATTAGGATTAATTTATATTTACAAAAAGAGTTGTAACAAAATATTTTTACCCTACCATGATTAAGCCGATTTTTTGAATATGTCTTAATAATTGAAAATACTTTTAAACAATTAAAACGATTACAACCTACAAATATCTCCTATCCGAAAGTTATCAGTTAAATCATTCTTTTTATCTTCAACGGTGAAATTTTAAATATGAAGTGATGTTAAATTTTTTGATAGGTATGAAGGCCGTTGTTGCGCGAGTGTAATTATATGTAATATTAAAAGCAAAATTAAACTTAATTGCGCAAACTATCATTATAAAAATAAATGTTGAAGGGTGAAGGAACGGGGGGTGGGGTAAGCATGGGTGGCCGCCTATTTAAATGTTTTAAAAGGGGCGGAAAGAAGCAATTACATTTGCTTGCGACAACACTCTTCCAAATTATACCTTTAACATTAGAGGATTCTGTTATAATTATTCTATAATTTTATCATTATAAACAAGGAGATCGATTGATTAGTTAGATGCAACTTTATAATTTATTCTACCTTATCATTTTATACCAAAACTTCAATTTTTGATAAAATAAAATCTGCTTAGATAGACTCTAAACTTTTCAGCACCTTTATAATTTATTCTACCTTATCATTTTATACCAAAACTTCAATTTTTGATAAAATAAAATCTGCTTAGACTTTAAACTTTTCAGCACTCATTAATTTGTAATCGTCCCATATGAAACCTGGATTCTTGCGATATTTAATAATACAATACATAAGAGATGAGTGAAAATTTAACTTTAATGATATATAATTTGTGCTGTTTGTGACATCTCTGTAAAGAAGTGGTGGGGAGCCCAGGTCCCCTAAATAGCAATTTACGGAAGAGGGATGTAACAACTAACAAGAGGAAGGAGAAGATAGTTGTTGTGTTATAGAGGCTGAGTTTGGGAGAAGGAAGAAAATTAGCGATGGTGGCAGTATAATTAATGATAATTATTTAATGATAGCAACAGTTTATATGATAATTTGTAGGCGTGTTTGAGGGGGTGGCAGGCCGACACGACGTCGGTGAGCAAAACTTGAAATTGCTATAATTTTGCATCGAGATCACCCTTACCCCCCCCCCCCCCCCCCCCCCCGCCCCGCCTCTGCAATTTAACTGTGATTCCTTCAGAATTTTGGGGAACATCTACACTACGGCGCAATTATAATAATAGTAATAATAAGTGTGATTGCCGAGCAGCATGACACAGGAGCAGGACCGGGGCCCTCTGGAAAAGTTATATGTTAATGCAGCAGGAAGCATAAAGAGTGCGGTGCTGTATAAGGCAGAAGTGTATGTGAAATTAAAATTTAATATCCTAAATGATTTAATTGCAGGTACCGCCCGCATCCTCGTCATCTCGGCTCTGCACCGAGCTATTATAAACACCCCCACCCTAATTTTGGTGCCCATCCCTAAATTAATAATAGCACATACAATAATATATAAAAGGCGAGTTGTGATAATTTTATTTATTACATTTTCACTGCACCCACCCAACATCCATTTTCTTTAAATTTTGTTTGAAATAGAAGGAAAAGGTAACTACATATTCTAGGACACAAAACTTTTAGCAGTTGCCTTGAAAGATTCAGGAAAATTGATTGAGCATCATGCCCGTTACCTTGTTGATAATCAATGGTAGGCTATATAGTGCCACTGCGAATGTCAAGATGATATGGGGTCATTCAATATTTTTGGGTTTTTCCATAATTATTGTATTTTCCTGTTTATATGATAAAACAAAATGCAAATCAAATTTATTGAAAAGGAATACTACCATAACACATGGAGCTAAAAATTATTTACCGAAAATATTAAAGGGTTTCAAAGAAAACGTACAAATAAAGACCTTGAAAAATCAAGTTTATTGGACATTATGAAACATGATTCTTCTCTTTTCCTATTCATTCCACGTGAGTTTATGAAACTATATGGAAGGGGTGAGCAGAGATTAATTTTCCAGGTAAATTGCTAAATACATGTGTGTATTGACATTGATAATAGTATAATTTAGAATTTATACATAATAAGGAATTGGCTTTTATTTACAAATGCTTAATTATTTGTTAGGTTTTAACAGTTCGAGTGATATTTGATTTCCACACCAAATCTCATATTTTTGCCTGCTTTTTTGCACGAATTTTCATGTATTGGTTTTTTCCGCGCATGAATTTACCACTTAAGTTGGCTATATCGGCATAAGATTTTCATGCGTAAATGGATATTTCTTTGCCCCCCCCCCCTAAAGTTTGAGATAATGTGTTATTATTAATTTTCTTTTAAGGTTAATACTAGATTTTAAAATCGAAGTATACTCAAATTATTTGCAGGATAGTTTAAATAATATTTGATAAATTTTAAATATTAAATTTACAATTCTAAATTAATTTCGTTTGTTTAAATCTAGCATGTTGTTCCAGGTGAAAATCTAATAATATTTTTGGATTTTTAATGTGACAATAGTATTAAATTTTGTAGTTCCCGAAAATCCGGGTAAATATTAAGCTAAAAAGCATGAGCTACTTTTGTTAAATCCTAAATATTTGAATGGCGGATAAAAAGGTTCAATATATATATCAAAAAATAATCATAGCACAAATGTACGGAGGGGAATCAAAGGGTAAATGTTGGCATTATTATTTTCTTACTACTAGCTAATTTTTGAAACAGGTAGATAAAAAGTTATTTTGTCGGCAATATATTTAAATTTTTTTTTATTCTCTTTAGCCCCGATAATATAAAGGAAGAATAAATTAATGCAATGATACACAAAGACCATTTATTGGCAATTTGTATTTTTGAATCTGGCAATTTTAGCTACTTTCACTTTTATTAAATTGACAATATTCAAAAAAATTGTACAACTAATGGATTATGTACATTGTGTCTGATTCATTTTTATTTATTTATTGTTATTGATATTTTTTTCACACAATTAAGCTTCTACATAATAAAAAAATTAATTGCTCTAGAACTTCATTTCAATTACAGGGCTAATTAATAAAAATTAATTTAAAACTATAAACGCGTGATTAAAATAAAGCTTTGAAGATGGTTATGTTGTTTATCGTTTTTGCATTATTAATTATTACCAAATTACTTTTTCATGCTTTCTTATGAAAGTGATTGAAAATATTTCATATCTTCTACGAAGATTTTAAATCAATTATGAGCTGTACAGGTTTTTTTTAAATTGTAAAAAATGTAAGGGTGCCTTAAAATTACCCTAAATTATTAAGGTTGAGAATCGGAAAGGCTTGAAGTTCTAAATTCTTTCCATTTCATGTTCACAAATTATGATTTTTTAAAAATATTGCTCTTTGTAATAAAATCAAAATAATTATATCTTTAAATGATTCATTTGAAATCCATTTTTGAGTAACAATTTAAAGATTATAGTTTGGTTATTTTGAACAAGAATTATAAAAATTATAAGTAATGTAGAACTTTAAAATTTTATATTAATTATATTTATCGAAGGTATCAATAAAATGCTAAGGAATAGCTTAGCTAAAGGTCCTACCGCAAATTATTACAAATTTGTTTGATGCATCTATAAGTAATGTTCTATAAATGAATCCTTTCGCTCCTTTATTCATTAACGGTTGTTTTGCCATCCCAAAGCTAGACCTATGGTCCTAAATTAGTATGTCTATTTAAAAACGCATCTAAAACTATTGTAAAATAATGTTGTACAAACACGTGGTGTTCACCTTTCATTTATTACAATATTCAACAAGTTATAAATACCTCGAATATTTTTACTTAGAGTTGTCAAAATCCGTTTTTTATTTTAAAATTTTTTAATATTCATCGATTTATGCTTGTGATACAAAAGATATTAACAAACGGTAACAAGGAGTTAGTAAATAAAAATTCTATAACGGAATATGAATATTGTAATGGGAGTTAAAATGGAATAGTTAAAATGTTAGAATCGTGAATGCCTTACCACTTCATTTAAGTAATTTGAAATTAGGACACGTTTTAAAAATTCAAGCATTAGCGCTCCCAATTTACATAGGCCTGTCGCATTTCTTATTTACAACCTTATGCGTTGCTACCCCTAGCATAAATTGTTGTATGGATCAGAAGTCTTTCCTCTTTTTTCTTTCTCGAACCTGGTCCTGCCGGTTTAAATTTACCGGCCCGAACTTTTCAAATGCTCCTCGACCATAACCAAATTGCACTGGTCAGCAAATAATGAACACATAAAATCGACCGGCAAACTGTTTGCAGATTCTGTATAAATTTTTTACGGTAAACACAAATATATTGTTTGTTTTTTTCCTATACGCCAAGTTTTTGAAATATTTGCTGTCAAAGTTGCTAAAAACAGCAAAAGTTGCAAAATTGGTAAGATTTAGTTTAATAAATTGGATTTATAAATAAAGGGGAGAGGAATAGGAATCCATAAATAAATCTCTACCCTAGCACTGTTAATTTTTGATATATATTCAAAATTAACTTATCTCTTCTTTTTACATTGACAAAGTGCCCCAGACTTAAGGTCGCCCTCCCTTTCCTTTAAAACTAGGAGTTAATTGCGTTTGTAATATACCCTTACTAGACTGCACGTGCACAACACGGCCTGCGGATGGTTCTCTTCTGTAAAGTTAAAACGGACTGGGCCTGGACGGGCCATGATATAACCTAAGGGACTCGGGCCGGGCCTTGATATACGTAAGGCCCGCCAAAGGACGCTATGAAATCAATTTATATTTGTGTTTTCTGAAGTATAAGCAAAGGTTTGTTTTTATAACGTTCCAATTTATAATTATATTTAATGTTTATTAAATTAACAAGAATTTAATGGATTCCCCTTCCCTTTTAAAAATTAAATTTATAAAATCAAACTTTTATCGATAATTTGCACGTTATTGACGTTTGAAAAACGGCTATATCGCTGTTTTATCAACTTTGACAGCAAACATTCTAAAAACTTGATCTATTGGGAAAATTGAAAATATGTTCGTGTTCACAGCTAAAAAACTCTACCAATATCAGCAAATGCCATGGGCTTAGCTAAGGGGGGATCCAAATTCAAAAATGTGTTGAAATTTATTAAAATTATGGCTAAAATATCAAAAATTTATCATTTTGCCCCTCCCTAAATCATTATAGCCCCCCTCTAATTCCAATGCTGGCTACGCCCATGAATAGTGCACCTGTTTATTATCCTTATTATACAGTGTTATTAAGGCTGAATATCCTACCATGGGGCCCGAACCGAGGTTGCAATATAAACGAGTTATATCCTTCCATTTATAGTTTTCTCTCACGAAAAAGTCATTTATCCAACTATAAATTATTTAGTGATCATAATTATCGACGAATTTTAGAAATTGGTTATCGATATCGCTTTTTCCTTTTTTTATGTATTAAGACTAATAGATTTTTTATGAACAAATCACCTTAAAATAGCCTTGAATAAATATTAACCAAATAAATATAATTCATTTAAGCCCAGATAGCTGGAATCTTAAGGTGTCCGCCCTAGCCCGTCCAAAAGTCCAAAATCAGGATGTTTGTTTCCTGGCCTCTTGTTAGGTATTGACTGGTTGGACTGTGTGGCATTAGAGAAAATTATACTTTTTATATGGCAAATGAATTTTTATCTAAAAATATTATATATTTTATTTGTTATTAAAATGATTAACTATTTGATAAAAATGAATTATTCACAAATTTTGGGATTTTTTGAAGATCTTTAAAAGAAAATCATCCTAATATGGCAGATCATAAGTACGTTGTTGTTCTTAGTATCATTGCACAGCGTGAATATAAACTCCAGGCAGTTCCTTTCTTCGCTTAATCCAAAAATATTTACATCTTGAATAAAATCAAGGTTACATTTTACCAACTCCCTAATTTGCGATTACAAATAGTGTAATCTAGCTGTCTGTGATTGGTATCAGTTTTTTAGAGGCAGTTACGTAAAATTCAACAAATAATGTAAATTTTTTAATATTAAAATTGAATAAAAATAAGACAGGACAGGGATAAAATTGGATGCAAGGGCTGCAATTCGCTTTATAAACTAAACGGTTAACAAAACAGCCAAAGTAATATTAAAAAAGGGTAAAAAAATTATCTGCGAAATAAAAATGATTAACCCTAATAAGATTAATATTAATTGCAATGCAATTTATGTATTATTAACCCATTTTATTTATTAAATAATGTTTATTAGCTTAACGGAACAAATGGTGGGATAAAAATTATATTTTGTTAATTTAGTGGGTTGCTTGGAATCCAATACAACTAAACTCTACATTGTTCGACATTTTTTGTTGTTATAAAAAGATGCATTTGCTTAAATGAATTCTCCTAATTTATCCTAAATTAATTGTTATGCAATTTATGCTCTTGCTTTTGGTTGTCCGTCCGTTGTCCGCCCTGCAAACATATACGGATTTTTAATGGCTGTGGACTTATGCTTCTGTAAAAGACTTTTATTTCGCTTTTGCAAATAGACTAGCTAATGACCGCTGGTTGGTTTTAATTTTTTGACTCGCCCGAGCCTAATATCCATTATTGTTGTTGTCTTTATGCATAAATTTCTTTGGGCAACTAGTCTAGGTTGTTCGTGTTCCTATATATCGGATAATTGCGAAACAGGCTAAATTCTTTTGCCAATTTCTCTAGTTTGTTGCTTTCTTTATAACAAATGATTGCGAAACTGTCTAAATAATTCCCTGCAAATAAATGATGCCCTTAGCTTACTTTTACTTTATCTGACCCCGGCCAAAGGCTAAAATCCATTTTTATTTTTGTGCCTGCACATTTGGCATCTATTGTATCTTAGCTATTAAATAATATTTTTTGCGTTGAAAAAATAAATTGACCGCTGGTTGGCTTTAATTTTTATATATATTATGTATACTGTTTAAAAAAGAAGAAATTCTCAAATTTTAAAATTTTTTTCGTTTGCATTTGGAGGAATTTTTGATTCTGCATTATGCTTTTGCCATAAATCTCGCGTGTTTTTAATCTTTAATGTTGCTTATTCTCTATACAATTCCTGGCAATAATCATAACTGAATGGCAGTCTTCAAATTTTTTGTTTTTAAATAAAAGGTTTCGGAGCCATACTAAGGTTTAGGAATTGAAAAAATTAAATCAAAAAGTTATATTATATTGTGAAACCAACCAAATTGCCGCCCTGCATGTCCGAAATTATACATTCCCAAATTCCATCTGCACCTTGATTGAGATAATAGCAAAATATAAAAAGAGGGATATTAAATACAATTGTCATTACAATATTAAGCAAAAGTTTTTATTTAGCTTTTTCCGATCCCTCACAAATTATAGTTTATATACTACATTAATTTAAATCTAAGTTGTATATATAAAATTAAAAATCGTTCCTTAACATTCTAATCTAATGCTATCGCTTCCCAAGCCCGTTCTTGTTGCTACCTTACAGATTTCCCTTTTTAGTATTTGTAGATAGGAGTTTTTGATTTAAATTTTGTAAGCGAGTTAATACAGAATCTAACAGATCGAAATAATTTCCTAAATAAAAATTAATTATTTGAAATAAGACAACATACTTTTAAGTGACATGCCCAACTTTTTTATGAGGTGCTTTTTCTCATAAACTCCTTTAAAGCTTGCTAGATTTAAAAAATGATTTTTTAAACTCTGATTTTACAAGAGTTTATTACTTATTTTTTTATTAAAACTTAGAAATGATACCAGTGTTTCCGTGAAAGATTAAAAAATAATCAATTAAACCCATACTAGCAGTGGCTTAGCTAAAGTTTTGCCCGGGGGGGGGGGCGAGCTGTAATTTTTAACAAGTGAGGAGGAGGCAAACAGCAGCTAAATTTTTTTACCTATTCTTGTTAGCTAAAGTGTAACTGGTTCTCTTATCTGTTTTCCCAAATTTGCTAGAATTATTCCTTTTCAATCCTTTATCAATATTATTAACCCAATCAACTTAAGTCTTCCAAATCTCGTTTACCTTCGACTTACACCTTAATTAAGTCAAAGAATAATCCTCGATAAATCTTTTTTTTAATTTTGATGAATTAAATATATTGGAAAATAACAACGATCATATGTAAAAAATGGCAAATGTGTATAAGTTTATAAAAATGATTAGTAAAATTACAAAATGAAACACCGGTGTGACAATAATTCAATGAATGAAACTAATAAAGGCTAAGATTTTTTAAATAAAGGGCGTTGCATAACTCCTTACGAATATCTAGTCACAACTGTAGTCTATGGTCACAACACAACCACAACTCGTCAGCTTTAAAAATAAAAATCACACTAATTTATACAATTAAAGGCAGCTTGCTTATGATTGAGATTTGAGACCTATGAAAGGCGAATTTATAATATAAATTTTACCTACTATTTAAATAAAACTATTGGAATAGAATGTAATTTATCCCTATAATATTAAAGGTAAACTAGTCTCTAAAATATTTCATTAATTTAAAATTGCATTAATACGTCTTTTACTCGCTTTGCAATTTTATCCACCGATCATGTCCGATAAAGTCCAGCCTGGCCCGATGGGATTTTTTGCAGAACTTGGACAAAAATGAGTAGGGCAGGCTCGATGAACCAGTTCTTTCCAAGACCTAGGGCCCTAAGAACTCAAGCTAAAAAACCATTTAATATGTATCCAAAATTAACACAACTTTATTTTAAATTATAACGTGTTCCTGCACCGTTCCCTCCATATAATTATTATTTGTGCTCAAGATTGTAAAATTGAATTGAGTCTTATATAATATCTTAAAAAAACTATTCAAAAAGTTTATTTAATTTCTTAAAAATAAGTTTACAATTAAAGGTAAATTATTACAAAATGTGATTAAATTTAGCAGGTGGATTCGTCATCATTTATTTTTCATGCTTATTCTTGGTTTAAATATAACAATTAGTTTCGTTATATCTTCTTCTTCTTCTTTATCAGTATTTAGGTCACAGAGTCGTGGGGTTTGTTTTAATAAGTTCCTTCCATCTTGACCGGGTGAGTGCCATGTCTCGACTAATCTCTTTTGTTTTCATAACTTTATCGACTTGCCCTTTCCACGTGACACGGGGTCGTCCTCTTCCTCTCTTCCCCGGTACCTCCATGTCCAGTACTTTTTGATTTACTTCATTCGTGTCCCTTTTTAGGATATGGCCAAACCACTTTAGCCGAATTCGTTAATCATGTCCGCCATAGGTTGAATACCCATTGTTGTCATAAGAAAGTCATTAGTCGTAAGGTCGAGCTTAGTATACCCCAAGCTCCATTGTATCATTCTCATCTCTGTGGCTTGTAATAGCTTTGCTTCGGTGGTGTTTAATGCCCATGTTCCACTTCCATAGAGTAACATCGGTCTTACGATGGATTTGTAAGCTTTGCTTGCATTTTCTTGTCGCACAGCACATTACATCGGATATACTTCGCCATCCATCCTTTTAAATACGGGCGTTGACTTCTGTTGCGCAATCTCCCTCTTGATGTAGCATTGAGCCGAGGTATGTAAACCTGTCTACTTTTGGGTACTTTAGCTGGTCATCCAGCGATGGGCTGCCTGAACCGTTCATTTCCATTACCGTTTTTCGATCGTTGACCTTTAAAACATATCCAGCTAAGCGCTTTGACCACTTCTCGGCTTCTTCGAATACTTTCTCGTTTGTTTCCTCGCATAGTACTATATCATCGGCATATTGAATGTCTCTCGTTATCGTGTCTATAATTATATTAAATAAAAAGGGACATAAAGCAGATCCTTGATGTAATCCAATAACCCGAAAAGGTTTAGAGTCTCTAACTGTCGTCCTAACGCACGAGTTTGAGGCTTCATAAATATTTTTCATAAGCCGTACATATATATGCGTCAGGGATATTTTGTTTTTTCAGGCACCACCATTTAAATTCCGAGGGACAATGTCATACGCTTTCTCCAAGTCGATAAAGACCATATGAAGGTCTCTTCTCTTTTTACCATATTTATCCATCATTTGTCTTAGTACGAAGTTTGGGTCGATTGTGGATCTGACGGCCACAAATCCGAATTGATTAGTCGATGATTCCACCTCATTTTTCAGCCTCGCTACTTAGATCCTTTCCGTAAGCTTCAAGGAGTGGCAAGTTAGCTTGATACCTCTTTAATTGCCACAGTCCTGAGGGTCTCCTTTGCTTTTAAATAAGGGTATAATAGTGCTTGCTCTCCATTGGTTAAGAATTCGCTCTTCTACCAATATCTTGTTAAGAAGGTTTGCCTTGGTGGTAACTCCTTCTTCACGACATTCGAGCAATCTTCCATAGGTATTCCATCTGGGCTATAAGGTTTTCCTTTCTGCATATTCTTCATTTGTGTTCTAACTTCATCCTCTTGAAAGAGTTCGACCATACTTATGTTTGGCTCAATATAAGATAAACGTAATTAAATATATAAGAAATTTGCATAAAGATTTAAATTAAAACAAAAGTTTTGGTGTTGGGTGGAACTAAAATGAAAGCGGGTCGTGCTCGGACGGCTAAACTGGAACTACCATTTTACAGAATTAATGCGTCATTTCTTTTTGTTTTTTCTATAAGCTTGAGTAAACACCTAATATCCTTTCCACAATCTTTAAAAACAAATTAATATATCGGAGTAATATCCTTAAATTGTCTAGCAATTAATGAAACACCTTACCATTTGGAGCTAAGTAATCGTATTGCTTATTATTACAAAACGAAGTGAAAAAGTAAAGATAAATTCATTTGGAAAAAGTCGACTATCTTAATTTGAAATTATAAAACTTTTTTATCAGGCAAAAGATCACAATGAAAATCGTTAAATCCAACACTATTTCCATACACGGATCAATGCCATCCGTTTAGTTATAGCGCGTTTTTATATTTTTTAGTCGTGTATGTAATTTTTTTTATACCAAATAAAATTGTTATCATTAATTTTTACTTAAATAATTTAAATAGTGTTAGAATTTTTTCGTGGGGCCCGATGTGGCCAAAATATTTCTCTTATGGGTCCGAAGGGGCCAGGTTTTTGCACTTAGGGGGCTAGGCCTTGGTCCCCCTGACTTCGCCCTAGCAACACCACTACATATTAAATCTTTTAATCTATGACTTATGAATCAAATTATTGTGTAGAATTACAATAGATCATAAAGAAAATTTTTATTTTAATCTATCAATTTTATGTGGGATAAATTTATTATAATCCTATGTAGCGGAGGCGGGCATAAGTAGTTATAAAACATTGAAATGTGCTCAAATAAAAACGTAGTTGTTCCAAAAATCTAGATCCATGTATTGAGTTTCTGACACTATATGAAATTTTTGAAAAAAGAAACTGAACTTTCTACTTTTTATAATATAGGAATTGGAACTAATATATTTGACCGAAAGGAAGGGCCAAAGTATTTAGTGATTATATTCGGAAATATTATATTTTAGCATATCATTTTTACTAGTGCTTTAAAGCTTTGCAAATCATTTGCTATATCTCCTTCAACAACTCTTACTGTATACATGACGGCGTCATCCATTAACTTTGTGATTATATCCCGCAATCCCACCAATAATTCTGATAGAGAATTTTGCCCTGAAAAATAATATGTTTTTAGTTTTTTTCTACGATTACCAGTTTTTTAGATATACGAGGTTGAAAGTGGCCACAATGCCCTTTTTAAGCCTTATATTTCCACGGCATTTTTAATATTTAGTGAAAAATAGTAATATATTCATGTAGATTAAAGTTTCATCTATAGGTCCATTAATTTATTTTATTTGTTACACTGATAATATTTAAATTCATTCACTTCTTTGTGAACCCCTTCTCCTTATCAAAATTCGTCCCACTACGTCAGGAAACTCTCTCTCTCTCTCTCTCTGTTTTTTCATAAGACCAGACCTGTATTAGCTCAAAATTGATGATTTTAAAATAATGATGTAAAAAACTATGTCAAGGCTAGTATTTGCTCCTAAAAAACCGTTTTCTCTGTATATTGATTAAATTTGATTTTTTCTAATAAAACCTTATAATAAGACACTCATTATAATACAAGTATTATTCTAAAGTTATTATTAGTATATACAAAAATTTCAAACTCTGTCACTCAATTTCAACTTTTTCTTATTTTTTCAATTATATTCACAAATGTAAATAATTTAGTTGATGGAGAAAAAAAATAAAAAATATATATAAAAGGTTAAAATTATAATGTGGTTTCTGAGGAAATTTAATATAATTTTGATCTTATCTGACCTACTTATGGAGTACTGCAATGTTAAGCTTTTGTAATTTAAAGTCTCCCCGACAAGGAAATTTTGAATTATAGCCTGGGCCTGAACTTGATTTAACTTGTATTTTTTAAGATTTAATTACTCGTTTTAATTTTGAACATAATCCCACTCGCAAGTCAAAAAAACCTAAATTATGTGCATAGTTTATTTATATTTCTTCAATTTTTACTATATTAGACCTACATATTTAAGTTTTGCGACCTGGCATGGTTTGGGTTAAGGCGAATTTTAAGTTATTCATACAAGACGTTATCCTAAATATGCATTCCAAATATCTCTTCCATTTTTGTTTAAATAATATTGATTTTGCTTAATATAAATCAGTAAAAAACGATATTAGCATATAAAACTTAAACTGAGGGGTTAGGGCTAAAATGATTTTAGAACTTATAACACTAATTCTCAAAAAAGCGTATTTTGCTATTATACATAATTATAATTGCTCTTCTTTTGTTTTAATAATATATTAATTTAAAATAAACGTTTTAGTACAGTGGGTTATAAATTTGGACACATATCTATGCTATAGATGTTTATATCTAAAGGAATTTATATTATAAATTTTATTAGGCAAACTAGCATCTTGTTTTGTTTCATATTTGAAAATTATTAAAATTTTGTGTTTAATCGCTTTTATATTTTCTACACACCCGCTTACCATGAAATTTCAAACTCTCCCACCATTGGCTAAATGTTCCTTAAAAAAACTGTGCACATGATGATATAAAAATGGTTTAAATTAAATAGGCCATTTAACTAAAATGACATTTTTGAGCCTAACGCTATAATAATAGGGTTAGTCATGCACTCGAATCCAGGCTAGGCTTACTTTGATCCTTGAAGTATATAATTATTATGACAGTATATTGTACCTAATGTAGTTCGGAGTTCATTTATACCTTATATATCAAAGAAAAAGAATTTAAGTAAAGTTTCACTTGTGACGAAAATAGTATAATCGAAAAATATTATACCTAATCCTTAAAAAGCGTCTGGGAAAACTTTATTAAAAATTTTATGAACACCATCAGACCAATGAATGACTTGGTGAATATTAAAAAAATTACACGTCTTATTAAGTATTGATTATACAATGCTTTTTCTAAACTTTAATTTATATTTATAAAATAAGGTTTTTGTAGCCTAAAAATTATATATAGCACTATTTTTATTGATTATTAATTTCATCGTGAAATTTTATTCATGTAAATCATGCCAAAATAGAATGTTGCTTTAACTGCAAATAATATTGTGTTAATATTAATAATGCATTTTTGGCGAGAATTAACCCGTAAATCCCTTGCCTGACTCCATTTTAAGGAACAGCAGTTTTATCTATAATCTATTACTATTATAATTATAGTTTATTTCTTATGTTAGTTGGACGCATGAGTCATGAACCAGATAAAGCATTATTATAAGTTATCGTTCCTTTTAGATATTTTCATTAGTGTATTATCTGCGTTCATATACATATAGATTAGTTTTGCACAATATATATATTGTAATTTTTAAGTAAATTTATACAAAATTTTGAAATTTATATACGCTAGGCATTGAAGTTTTTTTTCACTAATATATAGGCCTGAATATGATAAAGTTGTAAAAATGAGTGTGTGAAGTTTCTGTATTATTTATAAATTAATGTCATCATGGGCGTAGCCAGCATTAGAATTAGGGGGAACAATAATGATTTAAGAAGGTGGGCAAAATGATAATTTTTTCTTAAAATTTTAGCTGGCAATTTTAATAAATTTCAATCAATTTTTGGATCTAGAGGGGGCAGCCGTCCCTCCTTCCCCCCCCCTTGACTACGCCCAATCATATTTAAAACCAATTTGGCTTGAATAAATAAATAGGGTAATTTTTTTAAGAACAAATGACAAGTGCGGTTCAAATTTAAACAAGCTCGCTAAATATGGTGTAGCTTGTCTAACCTAGGTCCTGGGCCATCAAACTCTTAAGAATATCTTTTCAGGTACTTAGAACGCGACATTCAGTATTTTATTCCTTAAATGATTTTGACGGGTCCTTAAAATTTAAGATCAACGGATGTTTTTCCCGATTTAAGGGAAGGGGTCTGAGACGCCTATGGCTTTAAAAACGATGGAAGTTGCTTATAAAACAATAACCACAATCTATACTATACGCTCGTTTTAAATTTTAAGCTAGAAAGGTCATTTTTTAGATTAAAACGGATTTAAAACAGAATGCCAATATATATACACTGTTATATTTAAAATTTAAAATTTGGAGCGTAAGATAATTAAACATCGTTTCTAAGATCGTAAGATATTCTGTTATGATTAATTAGGTAATTAAATGCTTAAAACTGATTAAATCTCTTGTTTTTAAACTCGTATTTTATCAATAATTAAAACATTAATTAGATAACAAAAAAAACTATAATATTAAATTTTATAGCTTTCATTAATATGCAACAATGTTGCATTTGTGTCATATATAGTCTGAAATAATTTGTCCAATTATTGGTATGGGCTTCAGTTCATGGCGGACGAATGTAAATGTTTATTCAATTTAGCATTAGTCTAAAAGAGCATCAAGTACTTTGTTAAAATTTAAAGTTAGAAACTATTGAATGTTAAAGTTATTTATTATAGAGCCATGAACGGTAGGCCTGAGACTCGGCTTGACTGTAGGTCGGCTGGGAGACTTCATAAAATATTTAAGCCTCGAGCTTGGGTTAGGTCTAACAAACCAGAACCCAAGGCTCAACCCCCGTCCAAAGCATGTTCAAATTAATTTTTTTCTAAATTAGCCCATGATAATTAAACACTGCAAACTATAATGGAGAATGGATTCTTTACTCAATAGAATTATTGCAATGAATCTCATAATATCTTTGTATGGTAAAAAGAATTTCAAAGGTATAATTTGCCTAAAAGCTACGAATTAACAAGAATGTCCAGCCAAGATGGGGTCTGACCAAAAATTTAAAAAAATGGGTTCCCGTCGGGCTAGTACAAAATAAATTCTGCGAGCACTATCTAATAAAATAACTTATGTTACGATATTTATAGATTTTTAACTTGTCCGTCATCTTTTTACGTTTAATAGAGGGAATTCTATCACATTTATATTTTGTGAACCTAGCTTGCCTCTCCCTCATACTTTAAACGTTCAAAATTTAAATAATACTCGCAGCTTAATTCTTGAGAAATCAAAATTTTAATTAATTTAGAAAACCCTATTTAAATTTAAATGTTCAAAAAATGTTAATATTTATTTTTTAATTTAATAAACGTGCATACACTTGACATTTCCGATTGACTGAAATCTCACATTTTTTCTCAGATTATTTAAAGCGTAAAGTTTGATTTATATAATCTCCAACTTTTCATTATATTTAAAATTTAAAGAATATTTATGTGAATGCATTAATATAAAGAAATTGTTTTATATAATTGCTAACTCTTCTGAACTTATTACCAAAATCATTTATGAGTGTATCTGAATTTAGATAAAAGTAATTACAAAAATCCAGTTCTTGCAATAGAAAGTTTTTTCAAATTTTTTACTCCAATCCACTCTTCTATGGTTAACATTAAGATGTATCAATTGCGATTGCTATATGGTTAATGGTAAAAGCTTTCTTGCTATTTTAAGGAAACTTAGGAAAATAAATTTGACTATTTTTAAAGTGTTAACTTCACTTAAATACGTATTGAATTTTAATTAAAAAATATTTGTATAGATAATATACTGATAAATGTTTTCATTTAGAGATTTAATTTATCATCCTCATTTGTATGCCTACGACAAAATTCATATTTTAAACGTATTTAGGTCAAAAAAATTAATGAATATAATAATCTCTCTGAGCACAGTGGCATAAACAAATCTTTTATTAAATGTTATAAGATATTAAATGTTATAAGAAAATTTAAATGGCTTTAATTATCTTGAGTTAGAAACTTGTTTATTCCGCTAGCTAACCCAGAATTTCTTTCAAAAAATTATATAACGCGGGGGGGGGGGGTTCAACGTTATTATGAAATTTTTAATCTCTCATGTTTATAATAAATAAAACCCCTAATCTAGGCGTTAATGTAAATTACACCAAATAACAATTGGTATTTGACCTCTGTTTCATCAAAATTAGAAAGGCCACTAATTTATTTGTTAAATATATTATCCATGTTGGAACATCGAGATCGGTTGAATGAAGAATTTGAATTCAAGCTATAGGATCAAAATATTTTTTAAACTAACCATCTTTTTGTTTCTGTGATATTAAACCCCAAATATAAACAAGCGTTTAAGATTTGTTAAATGTGAAAAATCATAGGAATCAGTGATTTGTCAATTATCGGTCGAGAGGCTACATCTAATTAGCATTTACAGTTTTCATTTACTAAGCGTGTTTATCATCGTGATAATCTAACATGAGCCACGTGTCATCGAGCTAAATTGAGTCTAGTCTACCTAGACATATTTTGTTTGAGACTTGGAAATTTTAACTTCCTACTACTTGATCAAGTTATCTGTGTTATCTTTATTATAACGTTGTTACTCACTTCTAATTCTAACACCCGACCTGTCAAAAGGAGTGAAGTGTAGATGGGAGCGCGTGTAATTATAGACAGCTGGAGGATGTGTAGTAAATTACAACAGCACGTGGGCCAAATTGACTCTTTAAGAATCAAGCCTCCTCTCATAATTACGACATTACTTCGTTTAAGCTTATTTTAATGAAGTTTAAGTCTACACACAGTATACTTATTATATCTTACACTTTAGATTTTTCATCTCCAACCAAGATACCTGGCCTCACGGCTTTGTATATTTAAGAGAGAGAAGTTAATTATACACACATAGTGTATACTGTATAGATAGATAGATAGACTCTTCCCCTTACATTTGAAAATTTTTGATTTTGATAAAGCAAAACCTACTTGTAGTAGTGAAGGTAGATCATGAAATGTCAACCATCTTCTTCAACTCCTTCAACTCTATGTGTTGTGTGTAACAAGTTTTGTTGTAGTTGGTTAATAGACCGTGCATCCTGCTCCTGCTTCGCTCTCCTCCTAATTATACCCTCTTTTTCCCTGTCTAACCTAAAATACAATTCTTCCATGTCACCTTTAACATAACTAAAACCACTTTTCAAAATTTTCTACTCACCTTCTTGAAAAACGAGAAGCTTTTATGTTTTTTTTTCTCTAGAAAAAAATCCATACATTTCCAGTTGCACATTGATAGTTAGTTAGTGGTGGTGCCATGAGCTTGGAATAGGGGTTATGTGTAGTGTAGAAACATGGCGTGCAAATTATCTATTTTTCAAATTTTGCTTAAAATTATCGGTCACGATAACTTTGTATTAAGGTGAGGATGTAAAGTGAAATTAAAACTAAAATAACAAATAACTGAGAATTATGGTCCCTGCAAGATGACAGGTGTCATGGAGGTTAAAGGTGTGACAAATTTGGCACGCGATTTGTAAGCACAAATGATGAGTCCGCTTTTTACATGGTTTTTTATTAATAATTAACTTTACAAAGAAGATTTCTTACAAACTGGGAATTTACAAGTTTGTCAACTTAGGCATAGCCGACAAGGGAATTTATGAACAAATATAGTCAGATTGATTATTGTAAATTTTGCCCACCCCTAAATCATATATCATACTAGCGTTTTGCGCTCCCCTTAATCCTAATCACAATTAAGCATGTGCGATTCTATAACCTGAACTATAAATTTTTGCATTTAAATTTTATATAAAGAGTCTACCAATGTGTGATATGAAAACTAAACTACACATATTGTTGTAATGTAATAGAAAGATTAATAAATGTACTTATAAATTAGAGGAAAATTATATGAAATTAACCATAAAGTCATTTAACTATAAATTCATTAAATGCAAAATTTCATGTCCATGTTTATAATTTATGATTCTCTCGTAAATTATAGTTGCAATATTTTGTTTTACTATAAAATAAATTGTTTACGCCATAAAAGAAAAATTAAATGGCATGGTTGATATAAATTCTAATATCATCATGATAAAATTATGATTTTATACAACTTTCACGTTAACTTTTTATGTAATTTCACTACCTTCGTTTTGGGTTTAAAGTTTTATTGTATATGTCCTAAGATAGTAGGGCAAAGAATGCTATCATAAAAAATGTTTTATTACCATTTTATGGTTTCTAACTTGTAACAATATTAAAAGTAAAAAATGCGCAAAAATAGGATAGCTTTGAAGAAAAGGTAAAATTATATGCATCTGCCTATGCCTACTTACCACAACTTAAGCGAATTTGTAATATTATATTGCATTATAAGGTTTTATAAATATGTTTATTATTAATATTTTTATTTAGACAATATATATTATAATCAGAAGATGTGCTAAAAGTGCAAATTTTTTACTTATTTTAGACTAATAGACAATAAATGGGCATTTGTCTGAGAAATTCTTAATGTCTGTAGATTATATTATACTAAATCTTTTTTAAAATTAAAATAAACTTGGTTAAACTTTTGCTCTTTTACGTTCAGAATTAGAAAAATTGCTAAAGAGAAAAATAGGTGAACTATTTTTGGTCAGTAGTGTTGTTATTTTTAAATTTCCCTTGAAAAAACTACTTAATTTAACTATACAAAATTCTATAATAATATTTTTCCTTTAAAAACTTCTCTCCTTGTCTACCTGAAAAAAAACACTCTTTAAGTAAGTTTAATATATATGTCGCCTTTTCCCTGTTATCCTCAAAACGAAATTTTATAAAAAAAAAGCCTTTTATTGGTCGCAAATAAATAAAGATTTAAAAAATCCAACACACACTTTTGTCAACCAATAAAGTTCATATTTGAGTGATTCACATCATATTTTTGCCTCCCTATTTTTTAAACACAATTTGTAATTAAGTTAATAATATAAATAAATGAATGTTCGATATTTTTACAAGAATACATTTTTGAAAAGTCATATTTATATTTCGATCAAACATTTACTTAAAAAAAACATAAATAGTAGTAACTTTATTAGGCAGCTAAGACATGAACAGAAGTTTGAAGAGAGATATCCATGGGCGTAGCCAAGGGCCCCCCCCCTAAATCCAAAAATTTGTTAAAATTTATTAAAATTATGGCTAAAATTTGAAAAAAGTGATTATTTTGCCCTTCCCTAAATCATATTTGCCCCCCTCTAATTCCAATGCGCTACGCCCATGGAGATATCTAATCTTTAGCCCCATTAATTTACCTTCACTCTCCGGATTTATATCCGTAAACCGCAAATCGAAAGTTTTTAATGACTCCCATTTCTTATAGAATTAATTTCAAAGATGTTTAATTTTATGGCACAAAGAAAAATTAATTTTCCAAATAAAAAAATGAGGGCTATCGTTTTATAATTTTAATATTATATAGGTATATATCAAAAGAAAGTACGGATGGATATTATATGTAACAAATAAATCTAATAGAAGAGTCTATTACAACTTATAAATAAATATTGTAATTTTAATGGGCCTGTCCTACATTTAACACCTATTATTCAACGATGAATGACGGACATATGCCTATCTATACATACCTGTATAATATGCTATAATAAGGAGAAACTGTTTTAGTATAAATATAAATAAACATCTCATTAATATATATTAAATGTCTAAATGGATTTATTAAAAAGAGTAATCCATGATAGTATTTGAAAAGAGGGGGCCATACGGGTTGTAGATAATACAAAGTAGGGAAATTATGTTTGAAATTATTATTAGTCTAAATACGTTTTGATCAAAATTCCATTATAGTCGGAATCTAAATGGCTATTAATTGTTAAATTTTGGTAACAATCTAAGGACAATATTTATTTTAAAATTATTTACTAAAGGTCGTTTTTTGAAACTTGCCTAGAATATATAATCCAACTCTTTATGTTAAATATAAAATTTATAGGGGTTTGTCAATACACATATAGTATCAGTATCACGAAAAAATTAAAAATTTATACTTTGTTAAAAAAATAATTATAAGGCCTTTCTTTTTGAGTTACGGCATCAAATATCATATAAGTAAATTAGATATTTTGTTGAGCATTACAAAATATTATATTTGTGGTTGTGGCAAATGTTTTTTCGTATATATACATTAAAGCAATTTATCTTTCACAGCTCAGAGTAATTTAAAGTGATATAACGCAGGCTGGCTTTGGCTATTTTTCAGTTAGTTGTGGTGCGATTAAAAAGTTTTAAGAGACTAAGAGAGGCTGAAGAGACTGCCAACCCTCGGTATACTTAATTTAAGTATAACTTTTGTCCGAAAATCGCTGTTTGCTTCACAAACCTTCTATCAAGCTTTTAATGAGTTTTTGTGCGGCTGGGAAATGGTGTGGAGAATACACACAGATAATTGATAGTAGCACCTTTTTGGTCGTCGTCGTCGAAAAGGTTATAAACCAAGCAATTTTTCAAAATTAATGTTTTTGAAATTTTGGCTTCGGTTTAATCGCTCGGGTGCATGTTTTATATACATCTATTGTATATATAGTAGTTATTTAAGATCTGCCACCACAGTCAGTCACTATGGCCACCAACACCATTTATAAAAGCTTTCATTGCTATGTATTTAAAGAGCTACCAAAAACGAATTATAATTGCGATCCCTGAGATAATTGCACCTTTTAAAGGTTTGGTATGATACCCATTGCCGATAAAAAGCAAAAACTAGAACCCAATACCATATTTTTTAAGTTTGAGATTATGAAGAAATATGAGAAAGAGATTATGGAATTTTTTTTTGGCAAATTCAACATTTATTTTATCGAATAAAATATATTTTAGATTATATATTCATGTATCAATCACTCTACTCAAAATCCATACTACATAGATGTGTGCTTCATAATTTATTTGTTAATCAAATGGTAAATTAGGAATTAGTCTTTAAACTATCAATGCCCCTTATAAGTCTTAAAAGCATATATAAATAAGTTTTTCAGCATCAGCCTATGCTAAAGTTTATTAAAAAAGACAAGATAATGTAATATAAGACATGAAAAACATTAGCATAAAGCTTTGTAACTGGGGTAAAAAGTTATTTATCTTGAGAAAACTTGTTATTAATCTACCATAACTTTCTAAAGTCTTTGTCTTTACGAGGGCACTCACTGTTTTGTCCTTATAAAATTAAATAATACCATCGTTTTGTTCCAACATCATTACATAATATGCATTATATTGAATAAATCTCAGCAGAACTCTGACGCCAGTCAGAGATGTTGAGAGGCACTTAAAGACAATAGAATCACGTAATACACAAATGAATGCTCAATAATGTTTTTATTAATAAACTAATAATTCTTTGGGTCACCCTAACGCTAACCCCAACCAACCATTTTGTCATGTTTTTTTATAATAGTCATCTTTAAAAGCTACATAGAATTATAGGCTGCATGAAAAAACATTTTAAGATTTCATAAAATCTAACAAAACAGATTAATATCATAAATTATTAATTTATATTTGAAAATAAAATATGTATTTAAAGTGAGCCTCCTATATTCTGGGTAATTTGAAAAAAGATAAGGATATTGCTTGCATAATGTTAAATTATACAATTTCATTTCTGTTCACTAAATACATTAAATATTTATCAGCTCAATGATTGTATAACGTCATTGTCCCTTTTTATGCAGGATACCGATTAATTTTAATATTCAATTGAATTTTCATGTCAGCCCTTATTTTTGTGCCCCTACATCTTTTGATTTAAATGAGTGCAAAATGCTTTGGGAAAATTTAATCGAGCTAATTTACATTTAAAAGTAAAGTTAAAAATATGCGCAAGAACTAAACTAACATTTTTAAATAAGAGTAAGTTATGGTAATTTTAAATTGCATATGCAAAGTTAGATTTGTATATTTGAATTTGATCATAGATTTACAAATAGTTTTCTAGATGTTGTCTCATTTAACGTCAACCTGTCTATCAATCACGATAATATATAGGGCTCAACTAAATAAAAAGTAAGTCTACAAACTTCACAGCATTCAAATTTATCCAAAAACTAGAAAAAAAATCTCAACTATCCTTTTAATTAAGCTGCAAAATATATTTACCAAAATTGCTTGCTTAAACTGTAACAAGGATTATTTGGATATATTCTTATTATTTTAAAATTTTATAATTCAAAAATTGGGTATAACGCACCAGCTCTATTTTACTTTATATAATTAAATTAAGGCATAATAAATCGGTTACACACCCGAACGAACCGACCACGACTGTCGACACAGCATTATATATTTATGTGTGTGCGAGGAAGCTTAAAATGTCACTCTTATGTGTACATCTTTCCGACTGGCATTATATTTGTTTTCCCCTCAACCCTTTAGTCATTATTCAGTACACGCACACTGATTTCGCATTCATTGCTGCTGCGATTATAATATAAATATATCGTAATACCAACATTTAATCTCCACAACTACGATTCGAAGTCAAGCGGCATTAATGATGATTTTAAATAAGTTAACTGCTATTTAACAAGCAGCAACCCTTCCATCCCTACGTATCTCATCTCACACGCATCAAATTTTATCCGATTTCTCTAATACCTGAGCCACAATATCCCCTAAATAATACATTAATTATTAATAGAACCTTAATTACTTATCAATTAATATTTATAATCTTGATTTTGTCCCGTTCGATCATCAAATATTATATATTCTGACCCTCTTTTATACTCCCAATAGGCCCAATGATTAATGGCCCAACTTTTTGGATGGGACAACGGACCACGTTGCTATTCGCAGATGGCACACAATTAATCTTAGATGTTACGGCACATAACAAAGATAAATCATAAAGATGCTGAGGTTTTTTTAAGCCCCAACAATTTTACCTTCAAAACGGAAAACCTCTACAATTAATTTGTGAGACACATTATGTTAACAGCCAATGTTGGGGACACATCTCGAGCCACCTATAACAAAATGGGACACGACGAAAACGGCTATTACCAACCTCTTCACAAGTATAATTCGGGTAAACTCGACATCCATCCCGAAATAAGCTCCCGGTCTTTAGAGTCAGGGGAAAAGCATTTGGGTGAAGACCCTACGGCCCCGAGTCCCAATATGTATAACGACTTTTATCAATCCACAGGCGGAGGCATCCCGAAATCTTACCCCACTCCTGGCTATAAAGGAACGGGATTAGATGATGGACTATCCAACGAATCATCCGGTGACCCCTACTATAAATACGTACAATACAATAATCCCCATTCGTACGGCCATCATCCCGAGCAATATTACATTTCCGGAGGCGGAAGTTATGGTTGCAATCGATTACCAGCAGCCAATGCACCTTCGCAATACGTTGCGGGAACATATTACGGAAGCAATGGCCCTCCATCTTATCCAACCACCAGTAATCTCTATCACGACAATTCTGCCTACAACTACCAAAATTACACAGACCCCACCGCAACCGCCATATATTACGATCCCTTGCATAAGTCCTATCAAGTTTACGATACCAATCAGGGCCAGGTTAATTACAACGGACTTAATCAGTCAAATCAAGGTAACCCCTCGAACGAAGGTTTGAAAATTGAACAGCACGCTCTACCTCCCACCCCTAATAGTCATAAGGAATGTGCTGTGTTATCGACTTCTGGAGCTGGACCCGTTCCAACCACCTTTAACGAAAGTGTGGGCAAAATTCCTGAAAACACTGGCTACAAAAGCAGTTACGAAATCAATGGGACTTCGATGACCCCAAATATAAATCAACATCCCTTTGGCTCGGATCTTCAAAATAACACCTCACCAAATACATATAAAGATTTAAATGGAAGCGCACTTTCAACGTCGCGTACGCTTTCTGCCCAATACCAACAGCACCATTTATCGCCTTACGATTATCACAAATACAATTTTAATTACCAAAATGCCCACAAAGTGGAAGGTAGTTTAAGATCTCAACAAATATCCGCTTCTAACCCCGACAAGTTAAATTCGGTCCTTAAAACGGCCGAAAATAATGGTCATTTTGATGATTCGTATGATGAAAGTATCGAACCGGATGAACACGCAATTCTTAATTCATACGATAAAGAGTTTATGGATGTTACAGCTGACCAAGGGAAATATAATTCAGATAACATTTCTGCGTTCAAATATTCACCTAATGGACATAATCCCATTAATAATTCAATGTGCCATTATGAAGATTCTCAAGATTCATGTAAGAAATTTTTTAATTAGTTTTAAGGCATGCCTAAGCCCGATACTCTATGAATTTTATTAAAACAATTGTTATAATCTAGGCGATAAATTATCTCCCGAAAATAACATTCGGCCTAAATACGGAGGCAAAAATAAAAAGCTTCGTAAGCCCCGAACCATATACTCCAGTCTGCAGCTTCAGCAATTAAATAGGCGATTTCAAAGGACGCAATATTTAGCCTTGCCCGAACGAGCCGAGTTAGCCGCTACCCTAGGGCTCACTCAAACACAGGTAGACGCTGTAAAAATTAATTCGAGAGTATTAAATAACATTTAATATTTTATACACATTCTTATTCTATATTTTAACAATTAAATGTTTATAAAAGGTTTGTTATCTTATAAATTATTTTATATTAGGTAAAAATATGGTTTCAAAATAGAAGGTCAAAATACAAAAAGATTATTAAACATAACCCCTCATCCCGGTCCGAGGATTCGCCCCCTCTATCCTCCGATCCTTTGGGGGGAGCCAATCATAATGACAACGTTGCAGATTGCGAATACGACATATCGACTCCCCCTCATTCAACCTCAACTCCCATTCATACTCCACCATTACCCCCCACGCAGCCCACAGCTAATTACAACAGCATTTATTCCTATAACGGCAATATCTGCAATCCTCTTCACTCAACAAATCATCCCCTAAATCCTTACCCTGTCCCACCTCATTACAGTGCCATATCTCAGCAACAGGGCCAATCCCTCCTTTTGCCCGCTGGGCATGGCGGATTGACAGCCGCCAATAATTACTTTTATCACGCCAATCATAATGACGTAGGTATAGACGAGGTTAATAATGGTAGTATAAACGCGTGCATGATGATGGTTGAAGGGTTAGCCGACAATGTAGGACCTATTATATCAAAATCTTGTGTCAGGGCCCGAGCCATGCCGTGCCACGAGTCAGAAATATACAAAGGTGTCACCTACCCGCCCCCTACCTATCAGGCACCTGTCGTAAGGTCGATCGTGGCATCCGGTGCCACCTATAATTACTACCCCAACACTGTGACCGGTAGCGAGAGGTCGCCCCTTTCGGAACAACCAAATAACGCACATTTTAGTAGTATGACTCCAAATGCTGATTACTCCCAAATTCACAGGGATGCGATGGGATTCGCTGGAAATGTTAATGGCCCTCTCGGTGGCAAAGGGGATTACATGTTAGAAAGCCAACAGGGTGAGCAACTTATAAGAAATGGCTCCTCACTCTGTTCCACTTCCACCCTATCTACCAACGAAACATCATCGCCCACGTGCGAAGTTAAAGCCTCGCTTATAAATCAAAATCCCAACCTTATCCTAACCAAGACCCTTCTCCGATCTTGATAAATTAAATCCAGCACCGTGAAAAGCTGTAAAATTATAAAGGACATCATGTATATTTTATGTACAATTTAAAACAAGCCACTCACCTACCCATACACCTTATTTATTTATGAACAACTTCGCCGCATTAAATGTTCTTTACATTTCCTTAAACACTCGTATACTATACATTCCTCTTGTCCAATCTTAATTAAATGTTCGTTAAATTATTATTATTTCTATTATTGAACTTGCGTAAATAAATTTACCCAATTTTCATGCCACTAAGTTTTATACAGCGCCAAGCACCAAAAAACATTTCCTTAAATTTAAGTTAAAAATTATTTTATTACTTGCAATAAGGCTATGTTTCAACGCTTTTGTAAGATGCATGGGCGCGGCTATGTAATAAATTGTTATTAAACTCAGCAACGATGACATTAAATTTCCTTTTAACATCACAATCAATCATTGGTAAGAGATGGCATAAGAATTGGCACTCACCTGCTCAACATATGAATATTTTATCGATAACCTTTCAAGGGTTTATATATTAAAAAATTTGCATCAAAACTACTACGCTATCTTATAAGCTGATGGTCAACACAACAGCTTTATTTTCATCAGCATTAGCCTAATTTTTAAATTGAACGTGTTAAATTTTTTGTATTATTGATATTTTTACCTAAAATTCCTTGATAAATTCACAAAGAACAAAAATAGAGGATATATTATTTATAATATACCAACCTCTGAAGATTAAATTGAATATAATAGTGTGTTTTTTTCTTATTCATTTTGATAAACCTGATATTTGGGGCTGTATTTAAATATACCTTATAAATGTATTTTATGCATGAGAAGTAATCGAAGCACGCCTTTTTACAAAAACGCCATATTTTATGTAAATGAGGTTGGGCATCGGACCGTCTATCCACTGCTTTCCATCCAGCATATTGTACCGATACATTGCTTGAAATCAACAAAATATATCATTATATGATAACTGAACATTTAGAGTAGCTAAAGCTAATAGAAGACTTTTTTACAAGATTAGTAAACGCTGTGTCGCGCGTTATACATTATCAAAATACCATGATAGGCCACCTGTTCCCCCATTGCGCTTTCTAGAGTGTGCTCTCCTGGCCTTCCCATAAATTTTACCATATCATACCAAACCCCAAGATATCTATTGAAGGTTAATGCATTTTTAGGTAATGTAGCCCCATCCCATCTTAATAAATATACATAATACATATTAATATATCGTAAAATGAGCCCTTCTTAATACACAATGAGTTTATATATGACATTGCCTATTAATATTAATTAAGCAGCTAGTGCAATTGTGGGTCTATTTGAATCCATGGGCGTTTTCACGCCCCCCCCCCCCCTAATTTACGGGGAAAAAAATTTTCAGTGCAAAAACATTGAAAAATTAAAAAAAATTATGTTTTGCCCCCCTCTAATGAACTTTTAAACGTTTTGCCCCCCCCCTCCCCCCTAATTCAAAACCTGGGTACGCCCATGTTTGAATCCATAGACATTTAAACAAAATCTATATCAAATTGCCCAAAAAATTCGCTTTTAACTTTCTAAACTACACGGCAATTAATTTGATCTTTAATTTACCGGATTAAAATGTTCGTTCTCTTTCGTGAAAATTATTGCCCTTTTAATTCATAAAAGAGATATGATTTCTATCAGCTTTCAGAAAACATATTTACATGTGGTAGCCAGGATTGGAATTAGAGGGGGCAAAAATGATCTAGGGAGAGGCAAAATGGACATTTTTTTAAAATTTTACCCATAATTTTAATAAAATTCAACAATTTTTTGGATTTAAAGGGGGCAGCCACCCCTACATGCCCCCCTGGCAACGCCTTGTATATTTTTGAGGTCTCTAAAATTCTATAAAATTTCATATAAACAATTATGATTAAGAATTATTTTATCATTAATTTAACATAATAAACAAACGTTTTGTTTCTGTTTAAATTAATGATAAGGGATACTACTCGCACAACTTCAAATGTAGTCTGATCAGATGTGTATCAAAAATGATAAATAGACAGTGCAAATTAATACAACTTTACGTTATGATCAAAATTTCAAAAAAATAGAAGAACTTTGAAAGGGCCGCTTACAATAGCAATTGCTATAAATTATTTATATTTAATTTATAATTATTTGGTTTTGAAAAACTTCAATTAGAATTTCAGGAAAAGTGCCCTTGTGGTCATAAAAAAAGGTAAGCATAATAATTCGTATTGTACAATGTTTAATCTGCCAAATTATGCCCTAGGCATATGATACTCCTCCTGAGTGAATTGGGCCGCAACATTGAACGACAAAAGAAGTATATACACACACACTTAGTCTATCTCTATCTTCCGAATTCTCTCACACTAAAAAGAGACTTAAAATTTTAACACGTTTTACGATGCCTACCTATCTCCCCTCTATAATGATGGGACACTCGTATTACCTCTTTCTTACTATTCACTACGTCGTGGAATATTTTGGATTTGTATGTACAATGAGAAGCCGCAACGACCCTGCGAATGAGGAGAGGCTATGCAGCGCAGCTTCCATAAACAAAGGTGAATAATGAATCTTACCTACCCCCCCCCCCTCTTAACATTTATTGGTAGAGTATAGTTGAAGAAGAAGAAGAAGAAAGAGATTATTACCTATTTTTTTTTTGCACGAGGCATATCACCTATAAAATGATATAACTATTCTTAAAGTGAGCATAGTAGTTTCCCATTGTGGTGGCTCGGTGTTGTGCTTGTGGCTACGCACATTTTTACTTTATTCTTCAGTTTATTCAATATAAGCACCGCCGACAAAGGGACAAAAAATTTTGTCTCCCGTGTTGAAACACCGAAAAATACCAGCCTGAAGACGACACTCACGCTATGAATATAGATTAAACACACACACTCCCACACACACCTTTAAAAAGTCATCTTTCTCGCCTTTCTTTCGCTTAATTTTAAATTTAATTTCACGCTTTCGCAAATTTTGGGGTCCAAAAATAGTGTTTTTGCTAAAAGATTTAATTATAATACCTTACTAAATATTTAATAAGTGTTTAGGGTTATATTAAGTTATCATCACTATCAATTATTCGTCGGTAACTTAAAGGGACATGCATCCTTTTAAAGAGATGTAGCCTTAGGCATTTTTTAGATAATTTAATTAAAATGTGGTGTACTTTTTTTGTTATAATTAATCAAAATATAATTGGCATCCTATTAAAAAATTGATAGTTAATAATATGATTTTTAATTTTTTTAGCTTGATTTAATTTATTAATTTAAGCTGTGGTATATATTATATATATATTATTTATTAAGCTCACAATAAAGATTTAATAGTATATATTTATAACTAAATATAATATTTTACCATAATTAAATGTAACGCTTTATTTTAAAAAGTCAATCTGCTAAATTCGCAGAAATGGTTTGAAAACATTAAGAAAAATGTATTTCTCCAAAATCTAAGAAAATTGAATTTTTAATAGTGTTTTTTTGTGTGGAGTCATCATTTTACATAGTTATCATTTACAAACATTTATAAAGTTAAATTCTCTTTAAAGAAATTTTTTATCATTAATAAATTAGGAAATCATAAAAAGATTTTCAAAAATCAAATCTAGATACAATTTAAGCCACATGATGGGTCATTTACCTTTAAACGTTTTTACTTTTTACACAGTTGTAAGCAACATTTTAGTTTTTGTCAATAGATATTTTTAAAGCACTAGAATGGAAGTATACAAATATCACTTTTAAATATGAATTAAAAATATTATAGAAATACTGGGAGCTATTTAAATTTTGCGATCTGGCTATTTTCCTTAAGTATTAATTTGAGACATCTCTTTAAGACAATTTATTTATCACTATGCTTTTCTCTCACGGGAAGGATTAAAATCACGATACCTATCATCGCTAAACTTAATCGAAAAGCACAAACATACGGTCAGTTCATCAAACCTTGAAAATTGACTAAATTTCACTATATACAATTATCTCTACACCCTATCTTGTAGCAGATAAGATACGGAAAGAAGGATACATAAAGCCTGAAAGCGGCGCAGGACACCTCATTACTCTAGTCGATATAATTTATTTACACAGGTTCATCAGGTATAAAAGTTTACATCTCTCATATTGATACAAACAGTAGTCGACTAGTGTAAGGGGAGGAGAGTAAATTAACTCGAGGGGAAGAAGATTCGACTAGTAAACGGAATTTCATTGTTGTGCTGGTTAAAATACACCTATACAGACTTTTAGTTGGAGTGTATATAATATATTAAAAGTCAATGATAATGGGCCTCTCTCTTTTCTATCTACTAGTTTCCGGCCCCGTGCTTGTCCACCGGAAGCAAGTATATAAGCGCAGCATATTGACCGTTGAGGCAAGATGAAGTTTTATTGTGCAGTAATTTGAGAGTTTTTCCTATCGTCACCACATAGGTTATTCCTTTTTTTTTATTATGTTCACAATACCTGAATGGGACCATAGATCCCAAGTATAAAATATAGGGGGGTTATGGTAATGTTTGTTTTTCATATTTTATACCCTTTGCAACACAGCTATTTCTATATGTTGCCGCGGCTGGTTTGGTGAAGAAGAGTGGATTTTTTCTCATTTCAAAGGGTTGAGGGATTGAAGAGAATGATAGATGAGATAAAGATCTCAGGTGACATAATACCCTTCAATGGTGATGCCATTTGATTTTTCAGGTGGAATGATGATTTAAATTTCCCATATATCCTTGCAATAATTTATTTTATTGACGTAATAAAAGTTGGATCTTTTAACTGTTATTGGTCTAAAAGTGATATTGCCTTTGGAATGTCATATTGTTGCAGTATAATAGTGACAATATTTTATAAATCTATATTTTATAGCTGATAAGGGTGGACAGAGGGGGGGCTGATTCCCAATTATATTCTTTAAATCAGGATCTATATTTTTCTATGAATTTATTTATGCCCCACAAAGCTTTAAAACACCCATAAATTATTTTTTCTTGACCCATGTAGGTCAATACCAGCACATTGTAGTGAATGGTCTAAATAATTTTGTGAGCTTAAATTATTAAAGTTTCAAATTTTTTATCTTTTTTTAAATTCCTATTATCTTAAAATTACATATTTGCAAATTTATTATCGCTTAATAATAATTAAAGAAACCTTCTTTATGGTATAGAATTAAATATTTTAATTTGTTGTTTTAAGATAAAAGATTTTTGTTGTTGCGATTGCATCATTAATATTGATATTTTTACCTTCATAAAAAAGTGTGATGTTGTAAGGAAGGAGAGAACAAAATTATGGCGAAAATTAAAAAAAAACATAATTTTGCACCTCCCTAACCATTACTAAATAAATGTTTTTCAACTTTAATTCAAATCGTAGCTACGCCCATGTAATGGGGAGGGGCGGACTCAATAAAATAAAATTAGCCCAATAGCAGCAAAAAAAACTTAACACAATTATTGTAAAAATTTGACAAAATAAAAATGTATATTATATTTAAAAACCATTATGTAATAAGTGTATATTTTTTGACTCAATATGTTTTCTAATTCAGCTAACCTTTTTTAACAATTGTTGGAGGGGGTGGGCCCTATATTTTAATAAATATGATTATGATCGTTGCCAGGATTGGCTCTAGCTAGAGGGGGGCAATAATCATTTAGGGAGGTGCAAAATTATAACTTTTTGAAATTTAAGCCATAATTATGCTAAATTTTTAGGAATTTCTGGATTTAGAGGGGGTAGCTTCCCTTCATTGCCACCCTCTGGCTACCCCTACGATTGTTATAATCCCTCAATTTTAAATTGCTCTTTAGTCTCTATAAATGGAAAAATGATTGACAGTTGTGTGACATTTATCGACAGTCTTTAAACTTAAAATTTATCTAGGTTTAGGTGTGCGATAAAAAATATCAAATCTGGCATAAACATATATAATGCGTTTTTGTTTTTTTCCTTTTTATAATATATAAATTCATCTTATTACAACTAAAACAAAAATAATTCTTTGTTAATTTAGCCTTATAAGTTAAAACATATTTTAAGAAACATAAAAGATAAACCAATAAAATATCTAGTTAAAAACTTTTTTACATGGAAACAGAAATGGGCGTAGCCAGGGGAGACAGGGGGGGCGCCCTAATTTACGAAAAAAAAAATTTTCAATGCAAAAACTTGAAAAATTAAAAAAATTATGTTTTGCCCCCCTCTAATTGAACTTTTAAACGTTTTGCCCCCCCCCCCATCCAAAACCTGGCAACGCTTATGGAAACAGATACCTACCAAATTATTTTCAAAAAACAAAAGTGTTTAATTTCCTCCCAATATTTAGCAATTTATTTAAAATATGAAACAGATTTTAGAATTTGTATCGCTAAGAGACCTCCCATTTAAAAAGTGAAAAAATTTAATTAAGTTTTTGCTATACAAAACAAAATATGGGGGTTATCTACTTTATGGCATGAGCTACTATGACGCTTTTTACTAGTTGTTTAGTATTCTAACGAGGTGCATAGTGAATAATGCTGTGATGTTTGATGAGTTTTATGGTATCCTTTTTATTAAAATGGGAACTTCAGAAATTAAACGTTCAGGATGCACTCATTTTGTAATTATTGCTCTCGGGCAATACAATGAATTGCCTTAATAATTCGGCGCCAGTAAATCGCGCCCCATTCTTGGCACAAATTATTGGTTGAGCTAATCGATATTCAATCGGACAATTTTAAAATGGAGGCAAATAAATTAGCCTAAATGTTAACCATCATACATAATTTATAAATATGTAATAGAATTGTGGGGATTTTTAGAAAAAAATCTACTAGCTAAACTGTAATAATAATTGCTTGTAATTGAACACGTGAGTCCATGTTTTCTACGACTAGGTACTCTAAAAAAGATTGATTTGAAATTGCTATTAAGTTTAGGAAAAGTTTCAAGTTGCGAGACTCAGCATTTTTAGTGTTTTTTAATTGCTCCAATATGCAAAGTGTAATAAAAAGACATTGTCTGGCATAAATTATTAATTTATTGAGTGTCAAAGATAATAAAATAAATTACCTTATATATAAATTAACATTGTATTATTTTATTACCATGGACCTAGATGTATGTTTTGTAAATGGCGGAATGGGTAAAAATTGGTTTTATAAGCTGAGTGATATGACGAGCGAGAATTTTCCTCTTTTTACCAATTTCTTTTTATTATATATTAAAAAAGGGGCAAGTAAGAAATATGTTTATATTATGAATCTTTTTTTCTTATAGAATAGGCTAAAAAGCAATCTACACGATCGCCCATTCAGATCTTCAAGACTTTCGAAAATATTGAATTACCACTTAAAAAATTAAATATCTTCATTCAACAATTATTATATAAAGGTTAACGGATGCAATTTCGAGTCAAAATCGTGAAAAAAATTTTGAATTGTTGTGTGGAGACCTTGTTTGATTAAAACTCAAATCTCAGTGTATTCACCCCACATAGAAAGAATAAAATGACATTATATAATACAAATAACATACTATATAAAAATAAATCATCGTTTTTTGATTACTCATAAATACCCATGGGCATAGTCGGTGGGGGGGGGGGGGGGGGGGAGGGAGGAGCGGATGCCCCCTCTAAATCCAATTTTTTTTTTAAATTCCTTAAAATTAGGGCTACATTTCAAAAAATGTTCAGTTTGCCCCTCCCTAAATCATTATTGCCCCCCTCTAATTCTAATGCTGGCTACGCCCATGTAATACCCATTATTATTTAATTTAAAAGCTAATGCTTTTAGTTCCCATTTTTCGGAAAGTTACTATATCCCTTCATAAAATTTTTTTGAATATAATAACCTATAGATTAAATGAAAAACAAAAACTACATTTTTAAGTTTGTCCCATATTTTACACATGTACAAATTACCCTTCCTTTTTTTAAATATATTCATAAATCTAATAAAATATAATTTCACGTATATATTATTTTTAGTGTAATAATTTCATATTTCGGCATGTCTAAAACTTTAAAAGTTGACAACATACTCCTAAGCAGATAGTTTTGTTAAAACTAGGTAAAACATTGTTATTCGTTAAGTTGTGTAAAATCATCGGCGTAGCTAGCAGAAGTCAGGGAGGGGCAGCTGACCCCTATAAATCCATAAATTCTTAATCTATATAAAAAAATTGGCATTTTGCGCTTCCCTTAATTATTATTACCCCATCTAGCTCCAATCCTGGCTCCTCCATGTGTACAATTCACGTCCGATAGGTTAGTATTCCAGCTAAGCATTATATAAATGTCTAATAAATCCAATAATTATATTGCTTCTGCTTGCAGAGTTATTAATTTACTTTACACCATATCCCGACCACTCTTACTCAATGAAGCACATCGATCCTATGTCATCTCAATCTTTTATAATTGCCTTTTAATACATAGGAATAATAGGGATACGATGGATCAAATAAAGCAAGACACTTTGGACAAATTTAATTGAAACAAAAGGAACATAAAGTTCATAAAATAATTAAAATTATAAAAATTAACTATGAGTATAATTATTTTATTTTAGTCGTTGGACTATAATCAATATCAGGGAAAAACTAGGTGGAGAATGGCTTGCGATAAAATTTATTATAGTCTTAGATGAGCATTCAATATTTTGAAATAATATTTTTATTTGATCGAGCTTGCAAAACCTTGTCCAGGACTATCCTATCTATGAGCGGAGCTTAAATGACTGCATATTGTGTGAAAATAGTAAATGTGTCATTTATTTGATACATAATATTACTAAATCATAAAAATTACATTAAAAGGATATAAAATAATTTTATTATAAGTTTCTCATGACATACGAAATCGTTATTTAAAATTGATAAAAAAATGGCGAAAACGCATCCCCAAAGGCCCCAACCCTATAATTTTTGTCAATTGCCCTAAATACTACTGATTAGAAAAATTGATTTAATATTTGAATATATTTTAGAAAAATAATTTGCTTATAGTTCTTGCAAATATTCGCTGAATTAAAAGGGTATCTCAATATTTGATTGTTTTGTCATACACACACTCCTTATTTTATAAAGGTTACAAATTTTTTGAGTCATATAGACCCAACCTATTAACCATTAAAGAATTGAAACAGATTTAACTGGGTGGTAAAGATTTAATTTCTGAATTAACTAGATAAATTCTTTGAATCAAGTCGTGCCAATACAATGTCTAAGGTACAATGTTGGCAAGAGAATTTTGTAATATTGTTTCCTCCCAGGCAAAATTATGTCAAAAAACTTAAATATATAAACTGCTAATACATGCAAACTTGGAATTAAAATGTTTATGAAATTTATTAAACTACCACAAAATATTTATGTCATTGGTAAGTATTTTTTGTTTTGTTTACTAAATAATATAAAATTATAAGCCCCCATCCCTTGCGTAATCTTACTTACTACCCTATATATATACTTCCGTCCTTTCCCCTTAATAAAGATGTGCCTATGAGAGCGCAAAATGTTTAAAATAGGTCAACTTTCTAATAGGGAACAAATAAAATACTTCAAAAAATGTTTTTTCACTAAATTAATTAAATGACTATTTTTACCAAGATATAAACTTCAATAACAATCTAAAAGGGCCGTACACTCTTTAAAAAGCGCCTTAATTTAAATTTTATGTTAAAAATTGCTAAATTTTCGGAATATATTAATATTATTGCGGGTGAAAAAAGTAATACTTAAAGGAAAACATTAAGGACAAAGTTTTGAAAGCCTTGGCGGTATTTCTTTAATCTATTTTGGGATAGTGTAGGATGCGTATTTACACCTAGGCTGGTTGTGTGCTTTGTTTGATAAATAATTTATGAAGATGATAAAAACATTTAATCCTTTGTAACTAACCCAAATTTACCGCACAATTCCCAACCTTGCCTTTCATGTATTAAGTTGTGGGAATAAATGTCAATTATGGTTTTGGCTCCTTTTACCCAAAATTTCTCGAGGGTGAATCACCGTTTTAATATACTAATACAAACCTATGTTATCACGATCACGATTATACTTAAGCATTTATCATACTTGACTTGATTATACATTAAAACTTAATTTAAGACTTTTTTCAAACAAAATATAATTATTTATCTAATTAGAATATATTCTTCTGGGTGAAATTATATAAAGACTTATAATGAATATTAAATTGGAAATTAAATTGCGACATACATGTATTGTAGATTGGTGGGATTTTTGTATAAACTAGTACAAAATGAGTGCCAGTAGTGACTTCATTTTGCATAAACACACATATTTATATATAACATAAAGTAACTTGATAGAAAATGGCTCTTTACTTATTTCACATGACCCAGGCGCGTAGCCAAGGGGGCAGAAAGCGGGAATTTTCAACCCCCTTGACCAAAACTTGAAATTTTTTTTGATTAAAATGGGTTAAAATAGTTGCATAAAGATTTTGAGACACTTATAAAAGCCTGGAATAGATTAAATGGTTTGGCGCTTTTAACGATTCATCGGGAGTTAGCCTAGAGACCTGCACGGGTGACCCGAAACCCGACCTGACTCGGGTCGGGTTCGGGTTACAAATTTTAAAATTCTTTCGGGTCCGGTCGGGTTCGGGTTAAAAATTTTAAACTCGGATCGGGTCCGGGTCGGGTTGAAGATTATGAATTCTATATTGCGTAATAGATATATTGTTTAAATTAATGCCATTAAATATAATATTTTAAAATTAATCGAAATATATGATTAATTTATATTATACATTCATTAATTTAAATTATATCTGAATTTTGGATTTGCGCAATTTAAAACTCAGAAAGGTATAATATCTTCATTGATGTTATAAATTATAATAAACATATAATTAATATCGCAAAACTTATTAACGATTTTGTGAACTTCCATTTTTCTTTTTTAAATATTGATGCTCAACCTGCTTTACCGTCTATAATATGCACTAGAATAAAATAAAGTTACATGATTATTTATTAAACGAATGATTAAAATGTATAAAAAACATGATTTAAAAAATTAAAGTGTTTAAAAAAATATCAATTTTCTCCTTTCATTTCCGCACAAATGCAACAACCATTTACTAGCCTTAAAATCAAAATTGCTTGATAATAAAGACAGACTCATTTTAATTTAGCAAAAGTTTAAGAATATCTGCATTTTTTATGGTGCCTCTTGAAGATAATGAATGGCCTGTTAAGTGGGATACTTTGGGTGAAATACTAAAAACTTTTCTGAATTAGGGTTTTTTCTAATGCTTTCACTTCTGGCAAACATGTTATAAAATGTTGTTAAATCTTTAGATAACATTTTATCGCCATTTAAAACCATCAAAATCAATTTTACACCAATCACTTTTTTTTACTTTCGGGTCAGGTCGGGTTTGGCTAAAAACGCTTTCGGGTCGGGTCGGGTTCGGGTTAAAAAATTCAAAACGCTTTCGGGTCGGGTTGGGTTGAAAAAATTTAAAAGCTTTCGGGTCGGGTTTGCAGGGCTCTAAGTTAGCCACAACTCCTGATTAAATTCTTGATGTCTTATCTTTTGGCAAAAGAAAATAAAAATTGTTTTATAGCGACTATTTTCATACTCGCTCGCTATTGTATTTATAATTGAAATAAAAATGTTTTTAAAAAAATTGGAAATTTCTACTCCCTTGAGAAATTCCTGGCTACGCGCCTGACATGACCGATTAAATAAAGCTGCCCAAAAGGCCATGGCCGGAATATGTGTCTGCTTCTAAAGATATGCATTCCCATTTTAAAAACCCGTTTTCATTTTTTAATAATTTATAGAAACGATATAAAAAAATTACATTCACAACTAAAAAACTATAAAAATACGCTAAAACTAAACAGATGGCATGGAAATCGTGTTGTATTTAACAATTTTCATTGTGATCTTTGGCCTGATACAAATACAAAAGTACTCTTTGAAATCTAATGAGACGTTAGAGATCGCTTTTCCGGTTTGTTTCAAGAAAGATAGAGAGCTTCAATACATTTTTCGATTGTGACTGCCATTACGGGAAAAATATTGTGTCTGCGAGGGAGGATTACTTGGTTGTCTTTCTAATCTCTGCACTGACTATAAGGTCGGAGTGGAGTTGGATGGGGCAAATATGTCGGTGAAAAAGTCCCGAGTGAGATTCAGTCCACGGGACCATGGAATGAGTGTGACGCCGTCTGGTCTTTTCCCGTCGGTTGTGCTAAGGCCGACGGGCTCTAAGGTGCCTGGATAGCCAGCCTTCCTACGGTAGTGGCCAATGATTTTGTTAATAGCTGTGTGCCTGGGGTTGCGGCCTTCGCTGTATTTTCAGTGGAGGGGATAATGTCCATATAGGGTTAAACGGCTGTTTGCAGAGATCGCACAGGAATGGGGATACGATGTCACATCCGAGACGGAGGCCTATGGCAATGCTGAACTTTTCCCCAAACATATCGCACAGGAATGGGGATACGATGTCACATCCGAGACGGAGGCCTATGGCCTTGTCCCCAAACATATGGAGTCCCAAATTCCTGCTCGGTATTGCCCAACTGAAAAGGAATATTCTCTGAGATAGTTCGTTCGAAGAAAGATAATCTACGGAATGTGCTATTAATCGAAGGCCCCATTCCTTTTGGGTCACTCCGAGTGATCGTTCGGCGAACTCGAGCTTGTCCGCCTTAAGAATGTTTAAAGACATATTCATTTATTCATCTATAATTTTTTCTCGTCAAATATGGCGTAGGTATATTTTAAAAACTTATGAAAAAGTTAATAGGGATCTCAAAATTTTTAGAGAGGTCAATTTATAAAAGCCCAGATGTGACGGAATCTATTTTTAGTTTAAAATTATAGTTATAAACATAGTAAAGAAGTAATTAAAACATAAGATTAAATTCTATTCCAATATTTATCATCATTTATGTACAAAGCTATACGGTTATTGATATAATGCACTTTAATTTTACATTAAGCTAAAATCAATATTAGTGTATGATTTAACAATACATGTCTTTTAAGCATGAATTACCGTTTGATGTATAATTTGCTCAATAATGGATGAGATTATAATGCTCGATCTAGTAAAACCATGGCGTAGCCTGCATGGGAATTAAAGGGGGGCAATAATAATTTAGGCAGGGGCAAACAAAATAAACATTTTTTGAAATTTTAGCCATAATCTTAATAAATTCCAATAAATTTTTGGATTTAGAGGGAAGGCAGCCGCCCCTCATGGCCCCCCCCCCCTTGACTAAGCCCATGATTAAAACTATATAAATATCGTTTATATAGCTAAATTTGATATGATACATTTAATGTAACGTTTTATGGTGTGATTATAGCCAAATACTATAATATTCTAACTCTCAAGAAATGAGTGCGAAAAATGGGTAAAACCCTAATTGTTGTAGTAAGCTTATCTTAAAACTTGGGGGATAACATTATTCATACATACGGTAATTAAAATTTAGTAGACCAAGGATGTATTCTCTATTCCAAGTGCGAATTTTAAAAAGCATTTCTTTAACGTTTCTCAAGGGGGGGAGAAGTGAAGCTGGCAAAAAATTGTTTTGACATTTTTTTCTAATTGGGCCCAATCTGCCAAGAGGCTGGGCAGGCGACGGTCGGAAATTAAGATTTTCATGTAGGCCTGGGCGGGCACCATGACAATGAGATTTTTTATATCGTTTACTATTTTTTTGTCACCTTTTTATTTATAAAAAGTCTAGCATTAAATCAAAATTTTCTAAAATAAAAGAAAATTAATGCTTGAAATTTAAAATCGTCCATTTGGGCCCGACATTTTGGACATCATTAGTGAATTGGGGCAATTTAAGGGTTTGGGCTGGCATTGGCTGGCAATTTAGTTATCAAACCGTGATATGTTTTTACCAAGTTTAGACAAATATGATAAACGGTAAAGGTATTAATTCTGTAATTTGATTTTTCATCTGCCCGGCGATTGTCATTTAGAGATTTCACCTGAAGTAGGAGAATTACCTATGATTTGTTAAGATGTCCTGACATTCTAATTCTTGAATAAGTTTCTAATCTCTCAACTATGGAAAAAATAGGATCATTGATGCATGTGGTGTTAAGAAGAAAAAAATGTAGTTAAAGCTTTTTGCCAAAAATTTAATTTAAAAATAAATGTAAATCTTTTAAATTATTTATAAGTGAGCCTTTAATCTGGCTAAGTATTTTTAACTCTTTTAATTATTTATACCATTTTTTTAAATTTTTGTTAGGGGGAGGGCCCTTGGCTACGCCACTGATCTATATCAATAGATGAGACGTTTTCATCTATATCTTTGAACAAATACAGAGTATCAACTTGAAATTATAAATCAGTGTATTAAAAATTATATATATATTAGCTGACCCTGCAAACGTTGTTTTGCTATATACATTATTTATAGAAATACCATAAATGTATGCAGTGGCGTAGCTAGGGGGGGCGTGGGGGCCCAGGCCCTCCCAAGAGCAAAAACAGGGTCCCATGCCCCCCCCCCCTAAGGGAAAAATCTTGGGCCCCTGGGCCCCTTAAGCCATTTTTTAATTTATCGTAATTAAGAAACAATAAAAAGATTATTATATTTAGAATTGTTCAAAAAGTTCAGAACGAGTTTCGAAGTCCAAATATTTGTTTAATGAATGCAATTTCAACTGATAATAGCCTAATATTAACTTTTAATGATATTAGAAATGAGGATCACTATCAAATTCTTTTTAGCTTCAATTTTTGATACCTTCTAACCATATTAAAAAACAAAAAAATATGACACTCTTTACTCTTTTGAATCCACCAATTCTTATTGATTTCAAAATTGATTTACACATTATCCTATCATCGAAATAATAGCAGAATTAAACATAAGATTTTTGAAAATTTATTGTAATATATATAAGTACCTAGAGGTTTAAATCCTTCATCCCCTTTTTTTGCGATATCTCTTATATCAGAAATAATTAACCATTATAAATTAAAACTGCAAGATGCCGAAATAATAGTGGCAAAAAATTTAATTCTTTACCTTCGAATAAAATAAAATGCAATGATGTTTTTGTCACTTTAAAATTTTGCCCTCAAAGTGTTTCCAAATTTTATTATTTTGATCAAAATAATTTTAACTATCCCAATAACTTCATGTTAATGCGAAAGATCGTTCTCATTGCTAAAACGGAGTAAAACTTCTCTTCGTTTCACAATTGGGCAATATAGGTTATCTTACTTCTTAGCTTTACTGAGCTTAGAACATGACTTTATAAATGTTTTTCCCCGGATGATACTATAAATTCGTTTGCATCATCGAGTAAAAGGCGTAATGAACTACTATTAAAAGACTAATTTTAATATTTTATGAAAAATCATTTGGGCTTTTAAATTTGTTTTAAACTTTTTTACACTTTCTAAATATATTAAAATATTAAATATACGCCATCCTGGATTCAAGTAATTGTACATCTCTCTAGCTTGAGACTTTACCTGCATTGATATCTTCGCGCCAACTAATAATAATTTTAACCTACTTTTTTGTGCGGAAGACCGTAAAACACTCAAATACCGAGCCATTGCTCAATCTAAAATTTTTATTCCAATAGTAGCTTCCTGTTCCGCTACTTTTGGCAAGAAAGCATTAGCATTTTTAAATCGATAGGAAACTGATCCCCCAAAGCTAAATACTCACCCAGCTTTATTTTACGCCAAAAAATCGGCATTTTGATAGCTAAATATAATTACAAATATTTATCTGACACATGGCCCGTGTTGGCTATTGACGAATCTGATGAATAATTTTTTTTATTTATAATACTATTTTATGCTCGTTTATTGTATATTTCATGTATCAATTTTACCTAATTAAAGCATTTTAACAAATAAAAATTAATTGTAATCTCACATGCTTATTGTTTAACACTGCATCTTTTTATGTACCACATCATATGCACCTAGAAAGCCAATGATTTTCCAAAAAATAGTTTGTACACCATTTTTCCCCCTTTATTAGTGATATCCCATCATAAGTTTGATATTAATATTAATAAAAAATTCCTGAATTTTATAAACAATTATTAACGCATCAAAACTTTCAAGGGATAAAATCCTAAAAATATAGGTGTGCCATTGGATAGGATTCAACAAAATGTGCACAAACGCTAAGTTGTTCTGTACATCTCACATCTCTAATTTCTTCTAAAATTATTAAAAACCCATAAATTGCATAGCAATTAAAAATTTTCATTCATTTAATTTTAAGAGAATACATTTAACCGTTAAATTTATTAGTTCATTTTAATTTTTAGGTGGTGTAAAGGGAAGTTGTGCAAATATATCTATAATATCAGCAGGGGCATTAACTTCTAAATACTCATTCCCAAGCGAATTTTAATTTCATAATTTTTTAATATTTTACATTATAATTTCGCCTTTTGAGGATTTAACCTTAAGAAAGGCTTTTAAATTTCATTGTTTTCCTGATATTAATGCTGCCTGAAAATGCTGCCAATATTGCATATCTAAAAATAAAATTTGTTATATATATGGCCAAGATTTTTTGGGGTTGTGGCAACGAAATATTTTTATAAAAACTTTGTTGTATAGTTTTTTTTATTTGTATTAATTTTTGAAAATGTCAAAGGTTTCTTGTCAATATCCCCGTTCCACTTTGTGCTCTTGCAATTCATTTATACAAAAACTTATTACCTATATCATGTGAGGTTTTTTTATTGTTTCAACTACATTACTTTGTTTTATTTATGATTAAATTTTATTTATTTTATGCTCTATAATTAGGGTCTGAGAGACATACCAGTGTGATGTTATTAGAAAAAATACACAAAGTAGTAGCGGAATTTTAAGTTTGTCCAACGTTTATGAGGGGAAATTTTTATTTGCGTTTGACCCATGAGCGTATTCAGGTTTTGGATTAGGGGAGGGGGCAAAAATGTTTTAAGTTCAATTAGGGGGGGGGGACAAAACATATTTTCTTAATTTTTAAGGATTTTTGTATTGGAATTTATTTGTCTCCCCCCCTACCTACGTCCATGGTTTGGCCCCTTCCTATTTGTGTGAAATCAAAGCTCGGCCTTCCCAAGACAAAAAGGCTAGCTACGCCACTGAATGTATGGGTATGTGGTTATGATATGATGGAAATAAGAATTGAGCGTTGTGACAATGTTGGCCTATAAAATGACAATACACTAATCATTTATTAATTTCATTCTTTATACTTTATTAAATAATTTTTGATACCTATATATACATCATATTATGACGATTAAAAAATAATTTATCATCAATCTCTAAGTGTGATGGAGTGTACAATATTTTTAGTTAGTCCATATTTAGCCAATACATACAAACGGGATGGTTTGCACACGCGAGAACATGCCACGTATAGCTGTCCGTGGGAAAAGAATGATGTGCCCAAATCTAAGCCACACATAGACATCGTTTGACCTTGAGCCTTATTAATTGTCATTGCGAATGTCAATCTAATTGGAAATTGAATACGTTTGAATTCAATTGGCACATCTGTGGGAATACAGTCAAAATCGCTTAAGTGAGAATCACTGGGCCTTGAATTTTGAAAAAATTCTCACTTAAGCGATTTTTAGCACTTACACGATTAATTTAATTATTCATTTAATTTTTAAAATCTTTTCAACTCGTAAAATTTTTATTAAAATAGAGGTTCCAAAAATTACTTTTTTTAATATATAATACATATATAAGTTATTAGAAGAAATTTAAAATTTTGATAAAACTTAATTTCATGCACTTTATGGTGTTAAACAGAGTCAGCTGACACTTGCTACATACATTAAAAATATAAATAAACAATATATAAGTAATATATATAAGCCAGATCATTTAATTGTCTCTTATTTCTTTCAATTCATGTTTACAAGTTGAATATTTAAAACGTTAATTTATATAGTTAGAGATTTTATTCTAAGCTGGCAATCATATAATGGTTTTAAATAACTAGAGCTTTGTATTAACAAATGTTTAACTATCTGAGTGCCTCTTATAACTCTAAATTCGTGCTTAGAAGTTGTTAAATTGAATATTTAGAATAAATTGATATAGTTAGAGTATTATCTAAGCAGGTGAACTTATAATTAATTAAAACTTAACATTAACAAATCAATAGATATAATCCTAGTGCCATCTTATACCTTTGAATGCCTAAAGTTGTTAATTCAATATTTAGAATAAATAAATGTAGTTAGAAAGTATTTTCTAAGCAGGTGAACGTATTAAATTATTATATAAAGCTTAACATTAACAAAGGAATAGATATAATCATTTTATACCACTAGATTCATGTTTGTAGCGACATAAACATTGAAAATGTAGCAAGTCAACGAAACACATATGTTTTTATCTTCCTCCAATTTCATCGGTTCATATTATTAACGTTCGCTCGCGTTTCGCTTATATGTTTGTTTGATTCCCTGTTGTTATAATAAATTCATATTCTCATAAATAAAGACTACATTGGTGACCGTCCGACGTGATATGGGTACACAATCGTCTGACAATTCAACTCTCTACATTGAGACAGCATCCAACACTCCCACCACGGCAAACACATCACCAGTATACATCAAGCTACCTACATTTCACCTCAGAAACATCCAAATCTGGATAGCTCAGGTCGACGCAATATTTTCCACTAGGAAAATCACATCACAAAGAGTCAAGTATGCTTACCTTTTAGAATCTCTCCCGGTTGAGATAGCCGAAGAAGTGGCCGACCTTATACTTAACATCCCAGATGAAAACCCTTATGAGGTGTTAAAGCAAGCCTTAATCAAAAGAATGGGTGAGAGTGAAGCAAAAAGAATAGACAAGCTGTTCAAGGACATATATTTGGGAGACAAAACATCGTCCCAATTGCTTAGGCATTTGAAGAGCCTTGTCGGGGAACATCAAATGAGTGATAAAATTCTAAAAACCCTTTGGACACAAAAACTTCCAAGGGAGGTAACAGGTATCTTAACATGCGTAGGAGAAGAAAAGTCTCTGGCACATTTGGCTGAGGTGGCAGACAAAATCTACGAGACATATACGGCCAACAGCGTAGCTTCCATAGCAAGCCCTCAAATGAGCCAAACAAACGAAGTCCAGGAACTGGTAAAAATGGTCGCACAGTTGGAATTGCAAGCAAACCAGCTGGTCAATCAGCCACCACAAAGTAAAAAGTTTTAAAGATCCTCAAGCAGATCACGGTCAACATCAAGACACCGTAGGGAAGAAATTTGTTGGTATCACCACAAGTTCAAGGGTAACGCTCAAAAATGCACACAACCATGTGCATTCACCTCACACTCCCAGTCAAAAAACTAACTGACCTTTCCATTCAGGCGACTTCCGGAAACGGTCATAAACCAAGTCGCCTATTCTACATCATTGATCGTACGTCAGGACATAAGTTTTTGATTGACACAGGAGCTGACGTGTCCATCATTCCAAGACCCGTCAATTCACCTAAGGTACCAAATGGTCCAGTATTGCAGGCGGCCAATAATAGCAATATAACCCGACCCGAGTCAGGTCGGGTTGAAGATTATGAATTCTATATTGCGTAATAGATATATTGTTTAAATTAATGCCATTAAATATAATATTTTAAAATTAATCGAAATATATGATTAATTTATATTATACATTCATTAATTTAAATTATATCTGAATTTTGGATTTGCGCAATTTAAAACTCAGAAAGGTATAATATCTTCATTGATGTTATAAATTATAATAAACATATAATTAATATCGCAAAACTTATTAACGATTTTGTGAACTTCCATTTTTCTTTTTTAAATATTGATGCTCAACCTGCTTTACCGTCTATAATATGCACTAGAATAAAATAAAGTTACATGATTATTTATTAAACGAATGATTAAAATGTATAAAAAACATGATTTAAAAAATTAAAGTGTTTAAAAAAATATCAATTTTCTCCTTTCATTTCCGCACAAATGCAACAACCATTTACTAGCCTTAAAATCAAAATTGCTTGATAATAAAGACAGACTCATTTTAATTTAGCAAAAGTTTAAGAATATCTGCATTTTTTATGGTGCCTCTTGAAGATAATGAATGGCCTGTTAAGTGGGATACTTTGGGTGAAATACTAAAAACTTTTCTGAATTAGGGTTTTTTCTAATGCTTTCACTTCTGGCAAACATGTTATAAAATGTTGTTAAATCTTTAGATAACATTTTATCGCCATTTAAAACCATCAAAATCAATTTTACACCAATCACTTTTTTTTACTTTCGGGTCAGGTCGGGTTTGGCTAAAAACGCTTTCGGGTCGGGTCGGGTTCGGGTTAAAAAATTCAAAACGCTTTCGGGTCGGGTTGGGTTGAAAAAATTTAAAAGCTTTCGGGTCGGGTTTGCAGGGCTCTAAGTTAGCCACAACTCCTGATTAAATTCTTGATGTCTTATCTTTTGGCAAAAGAAAATAAAAATTGTTTTATAGCGACTATTTTCATACTCGCTCGCTATTGTATTTATAATTGAAATAAAAATGTTTTTAAAAAAATTGGAAATTTCTACTCCCTTGAGAAATTCCTGGCTACGCGCCTGACATGACCGATTAAATAAAGCTGCCCAAAAGGCCATGGCCGGAATATGTGTCTGCTTCTAAAGATATGCATTCCCATTTTAAAAACCCGTTTTCATTTTTTAATAATTTATAGAAACGATATAAAAAAATTACATTCACAACTAAAAAACTATAAAAATACGCTAAAACTAAACAGATGGCATGGAAATCGTGTTGTATTTAACAATTTTCATTGTGATCTTTGGCCTGATACAAATACAAAAGTACTCTTTGAAATCTAATGAGACGTTAGAGATCGCTTTTCCGGTTTGTTTCAAGAAAGATAGAGAGCTTCAATACATTTTTCGATTGTGACTGCCATTACGGGAAAAATATTGTGTCTGCGAGGGAGGATTACTTGGTTGTCTTTCTAATCTCTGCACTGACTATAAGGTCGGAGTGGAGTTGGATGGGGCAAATATGTCGGTGAAAAAGTCCCGAGTGAGATTCAGTCCACGGGACCATGGAATGAGTGTGACGCCGTCTGGTCTTTTCCCGTCGGTTGTGCTAAGGCCGACGGGCTCTAAGGTGCCTGGATAGCCAGCCTTCCTACGGTAGTGGCCAATGATTTTGTTAATAGCTGTGTGCCTGGGGTTGCGGCCTTCGCTGTATTTTCAGTGGAGGGGATAATGTCCATATAGGGTTAAACGGCTGTTTGCAGAGATCGCACAGGAATGGGGATACGATGTCACATCCGAGACGGAGGCCTATGGCAATGCTGAACTTTTCCCCAAACATATCGCACAGGAATGGGGATACGATGTCACATCCGAGACGGAGGCCTATGGCCTTGTCCCCAAACATATGGAGTCCCAAATTCCTGCTCGGTATTGCCCAACTGAAAAGGAATATTCTCTGAGATAGTTCGTTCGAAGAAAGATAATCTACGGAATGTGCTATTAATCGAAGGCCCCATTCCTTTTGGGTCACTCCGAGTGATCGTTCGGCGAACTCGAGCTTGTCCGCCTTAAGAATGTTTAAAGACATATTCATTTATTCATCTATAATTTTTTCTCGTCAAATATGGCGTAGGTATATTTTAAAAACTTATGAAAAAGTTAATAGGGATCTCAAAATTTTTAGAGAGGTCAATTTATAAAAGCCCAGATGTGACGGAATCTATTTTTAGTTTAAAATTATAGTTATAAACATAGTAAAGAAGTAATTAAAACATAAGATTAAATTCTATTCCAATATTTATCATCATTTATGTACAAAGCTATACGGTTATTGATATAATGCACTTTAATTTTACATTAAGCTAAAATCAATATTAGTGTATGATTTAACAATACATGTCTTTTAAGCATGAATTACCGTTTGATTTATAATTTGCTCAATAATGGATGAGATTATAATGCTCGATCTAGTAAAACCATGGCGTAGCCTGCATGGGAATTAAAGGGGGGCAATAATAATTTAGGCAGGGGCAAACAAAATAAACATTTTTTGAAATTTTAGCCATAATCTTAATAAATTCCAATAAATTTTTGGATTTAGAGGGAAGGCAGCCGCCCCTCATGGCCCCCCCCCTTGACTAAGCCCATGATTAAAACTATATAAATATCGTTTATATAGCTAAATTTGATATGATACATTTAATGTAACGTTTTATGGTGTGATTATAGCCAAATACTATAATATTCTAACTCTCAAGAAATGAGTGCGAAAAATGGGTAAAACCCTAATTGTTGTAGTAAGCTTATCTTAAAACTTGGGGGATAACATTATTCATACATACGGTAATTAAAATTTAGTAGACCAAGGATGTATTCTCTATTCCAAGTGCGAATTTTAAAAAGCATTTCTTTAACGTTTCTCAAGGGGGGGAGAAGTGAAGCTGGCAAAAAATTGTTTTGACATTTTTTTCTAATTGGGCCCAATCTGCCAAGAGGCTGGGCAGGCGACGGTCGGAAATTAAGATTTTCATGTAGGCCTGGGCGGGCACCATGACAATGAGATTTTTTATATCGTTTACTATTTTTTTGTCACCTTTTTATTTATAAAAAGTCTAGCATTAAATCAAAATTTTCTAAAATAAAAGAAAATTAATGCTTGAAATTTAAAATCGTCCATTTGGGCCCGACATTTTGGACATCATTAGTGAATTGGGGCAATTTAAGGGTTTGGGCTGGCATTGGCTGGCAATTTAGTTATCAAACCGTGATATGTTTTTACCAAGTTTAGACAAATATGATAAACGGTAAAGGTATTAATTCTGTAATTTGATTTTTCATCTGCCCGGCGATTGTCATTTAGAGATTTCACCTGAAGTAGGAGAATTACCTATGATTTGTTAAGATGTCCTGACATTCTAATTCTTGAATAAGTTTCTAATCTCTCAACTATGGAAAAAATAGGATCATTGATGCATGTGGTGTTAAGAAGAAAAAAATGTAGTTAAAGCTTTTTGCCAAAAATTTAATTTAAAAATAAATGTAAATCTTTTAAATTATTTATAAGTGAGCCTTTAATCTGGCTAAGTATTTTTAACTCTTTTAATTATTTATACCATTTTTTTAAATTTTTGTTAGGGGGAGGGCCCTTGGCTACGCCACTGATCTATATCAATAGATGAGACGTTTTCATCTATATCTTTGAACAAATACAGAGTATCAACTTGAAATTATAAATCAGTGTATTAAAAATTATATATATATTAGCTGACCCTGCAAACGTTGTTTTGCTATATACATTATTTATAGAAATACCATAAATGTATGCAGTGGCGTAGCTAGGGGGGGCGTGGGGGCCCAGGCCCTCCCAAGAGCAAAAACAGGGTCCCATGCCCCCCCCCCCCTAAGGGAAAAATCTTGGGCCCCTGGGCCCCTTAAGCCATTTTTTAATTTATCGTAATTAAGAAACAATAAAAAGATTATTATATTTAGAATTGTTCAAAAAGTTCAGAACGAGTTTCGAAGTCCAAATATTTGTTTAATGAATGCAATTTCAACTGATAATAGCCTAATATTAACTTTTAATGATATTAGAAATGAGGATCACTATCAAATTCTTTTTAGCTTCAATTTTTGATACCTTCTAACCATATTAAAAAACAAAAAAATATGACACTCTTTACTCTTTTGAATCCACCAATTCTTATTGATTTCAAAATTGATTTACACATTATCCTATCATCGAAATAATAGCAGAATTAAACATAAGATTTTTGAAAATTTATTGTAATATATATAAGTACCTAGAGGTTTAAATCCTTCATCCCCTTTTTTTGCGATATCTCTTATATCAGAAATAATTAACCATTATAAATTAAAACTGCAAGATGCCGAAATAATAGTGGCAAAAAATTTAATTCTTTACCTTCGAATAAAATAAAATGCAATGATGTTTTTGTCACTTTAAAATTTTGCCCTCAAAGTGTTTCCAAATTTTATTATTTTGATCAAAATAATTTTAACTATCCCAATAACTTCATGTTAATGCGAAAGATCGTTCTCATTGCTAAAACGGAGTAAAACTTCTCTTCGTTTCACAATTGGGCAATATAGGTTATCTTACTTCTTAGCTTTACTGAGCTTAGAACATGACTTTATAAATGTTTTTCCCCGGATGATACTATAAATTCGTTTGCATCATCGAGTAAAAGGCGTAATGAACTACTATTAAAAGACTAATTTTAATATTTTATGAAAAATCATTTGGGCTTTTAAATTTGTTTTAAACTTTTTTACACTTTCTAAATATATTAAAATATTAAATATACGCCATCCTGGATTCAAGTAATTGTACATCTCTCTAGCTTGAGACTTTACCTGCATTGATATCTTCGCGCCAACTAATAATAATTTTAACCTACTTTTTTGTGCGGAAGACCGTAAAACACTCAAATACCGAGCCATTGCTCAATCTAAAATTTTTATTCCAATAGTAGCTTCCTGTTCCGCTACTTTTGGCAAGAAAGCATTAGCATTTTTAAATCGATAGGAAACTGATCCCCCAAAGCTAAATACTCACCCAGCTTTATTTTACGCCAAAAAATCGGCATTTTGATAGCTAAATATAATTACAAATATTTATCTGACACATGGCCCGTGTTGGCTATTGACGAATCTGATGAATAATTTTTTTTATTTATAATACTATTTTATGCTCGTTTATTGTATATTTCATGTATCAATTTTACCTAATTAAAGCATTTTAACAAATAAAAATTAATTGTAATCTCACATGCTTATTGTTTAACACTGCATCTTTTTATGTACCACATCATATGCACCTAGAAAGCCAATGATTTTCCAAAAAATAGTTTGTACACCATTTTTCCCCCTTTATTAGTGATATCCCATCATAAGTTTGATATTAATATTAATAAAAAATTCCTGAATTTTATAAACAATTATTAACGCATCAAAACTTTCAAGGGATAAAATCCTAAAAATATAGGTGTGCCATTGGATAGGATTCAACAAAATGTGCACAAACGCTAAGTTGTTCTGTACATCTCACATCTCTAATTTCTTCTAAAATTATTAAAAACCCATAAATTGCATAGCAATTAAAAATTTTCATTCATTTAATTTTAAGAGAATACATTTAACCGTTAAATTTATTAGTTCATTTTAATTTTTAGGTGGTGTAAAGGGAAGTTGTGCAAATATATCTATAATATCAGCAGGGGCATTAACTTCTAAATACTCATTCCCAAGCGAATTTTAATTTCATAATTTTTTAATATTTTACATTATAATTTCGCCTTTTGAGGATTTAACCTTAAGAAAGGCTTTTAAATTTCATTGTTTTCCTGATATTAATGCTGCCTGAAAATGCTGCCAATATTGCATATCTAAAAATAAAATTTGTTATATATATGGCCAAGATTTTTTGGGGTTGTGGCAACGAAATATTTTTATAAAAACTTTGTTGTATAGTTTTTTTTATTTGTATTAATTTTTGAAAATGTCAAAGGTTTCTTGTCAATATCCCCGTTCCACTTTGTGCTCTTGCAATTCATTTATACAAAAACTTATTACCTATATCATGTGAGGTTTTTTTATTGTTTCAACTACATTACTTTGTTTTATTTATGATTAAATTTTATTTATTTTATGCTCTATAATTAGGGTCTGAGAGACATACCAGTGTGATGTTATTAGAAAAAATACACAAAGTAGTAGCGGAATTTTAAGTTTGTCCAACGTTTATGAGGGGAAATTTTTATTTGCGTTTGACCCATGAGCGTATTCAGGTTTTGGATTAGGGGAGGGGGCAAAAATGTTTTAAGTTCAATTAGGGGGGGGGGACAAAACATATTTTCTTAATTTTTAAGGATTTTTGTATTGGAATTTATTTGTCTCCCCCCCTACCTACGTCCATGGTTTGGCCCCTTCCTATTTGTGTGAAATCAAAGCTCGGCCTTCCCAAGACAAAAAGGCTAGCTACGCCACTGAATGTATGGGTATGTGGTTATGATATGATGGAAATAAGAATTGAGCGTTGTGACAATGTTGGCCTATAAAATGACAATACACTAATCATTTATTAATTTCATTCTTTATACTTTATTAAATAATTTTTGATACCTATATATACATCATATTATGACGATTAAAAAATAATTTATCATCAATCTCTAAGTGTGATGGAGTGTACAATATTTTTAGTTAGTCCATATTTAGCCAATACATACAAACGGGATGGTTTGCACACGCGAGAACATGCCACGTATAGCTGTCCGTGGGAAAAGAATGATGTGCCCAAATCTAAGCCACACATAGACATCGTTTGACCTTGAGCCTTATTAATTGTCATTGCGAATGTCAATCTAATTGGAAATTGAATACGTTTGAATTCAATTGGCACATCTGTGGGAATACAGTCAAAATCGCTTAAGTGAGAATCACTGGGCCTTGAATTTTGAAAAAATTCTCACTTAAGCGATTTTTAGCACTTACACGATTAATTTAATTATTCATTTAATTTTTAAAATCTTTTCAACTCGTAAAATTTTTATTAAAATAGAGGTTCCAAAAATTACTTTTTTTAATATATAATACATATATAAGTTATTAGAAGAAATTTAAAATTTTGATAAAACTTAATTTCATGCACTTTATGGTGTTAAACAGAGTCAGCTGACACTTGCTACATACATTAAAAATATAAATAAACAATATATAAGTAATATATATAAGCCAGATCATTTAATTGTCTCTTATTTCTTTCAATTCATGTTTACAAGTTGAATATTTAAAACGTTAATTTATATAGTTAGAGATTTTATTCTAAGCTGGCAATCATATAATGGTTTTAAATAACTAGAGCTTTGTATTAACAAATGTTTAACTATCTGAGTGCCTCTTATAACTCTAAATTCGTGCTTAGAAGTTGTTAAATTGAATATTTAGAATAAATTGATATAGTTAGAGTATTATCTAAGCAGGTGAACTTATAATTAATTAAAACTTAACATTAACAAATCAATAGATATAATCCTAGTGCCATCTTATACCTTTGAATGCCTAAAGTTGTTAATTCAATATTTAGAATAAATAAATGTAGTTAGAAAGTATTTTCTAAGCAGGTGAACGTATTAAATTATTATATAAAGCTTAACATTAACAAAGGAATAGATATAATCATTTTATACCACTAGATTCATGTTTGTAGCGACATAAACATTGAAAATGTAGCAAGTCAACGAAACACATATGTTTTTATCTTCCTCCAATTTCATCGGTTCATATTATTAACGTTCGCTCGCGTTTCGCTTATATGTTTGTTTGATTCCCTGTTGTTATAATAAATTCATATTCTCATAAATAAAGACTACATTGGTGACCGTCCGACGTGATATGGGTACACAATCGTCTGACAATTCAACTCTCTACATTGAGACAGCATCCAACACTCCCACCACGGCAAACACATCACCAGTATACATCAAGCTACCTACATTTCACCTCAGAAACATCCAAATCTGGATAGCTCAGGTCGACGCAATATTTTCCACTAGGAAAATCACATCACAAAGAGTCAAGTATGCTTACCTTTTAGAATCTCTCCCGGTTGAGATAGCCGAAGAAGTGGCCGACCTTATACTTAACATCCCAGATGAAAACCCTTATGAGGTGTTAAAGCAAGCCTTAATCAAAAGAATGGGTGAGAGTGAAGCAAAAAGAATAGACAAGCTGTTCAAGGACATATATTTGGGAGACAAAACATCGTCCCAATTGCTTAGGCATTTGAAGAGCCTTGTCGGGGAACATCAAATGAGTGATAAAATTCTAAAAACCCTTTGGACACAAAAACTTCCAAGGGAGGTAACAGGTATCTTAACATGCGTAGGAGAAGAAAAGTCTCTGGCACATTTGGCTGAGGTGGCAGACAAAATCTACGAGACATATACGGCCAACAGCGTAGCTTCCATAGCAAGCCCTCAAATGAGCCAAACAAACGAAGTCCAGGAACTGGTAAAAATGGTCGCACAGTTGGAATTGAAAGTAAACCAGCTGGTCAATCAGCCACCACAAAGTAAAAAGTTTTAAAGATCCTCAAGCAGATCACGGTCAACATCAAGACACCGTAGGGAAGAAATTTGTTGGTATCACCACAAGTTCAAGGGTAACGCTCAAAAATGCACACAACCATGTGCATTCACCTCACACTCCCAGTCAAAAAACTAACTGACCTTTCCATTCAGGCGACTTCCGGAAACGGTCATAAACCAAGTCGCCTATTCTACATCATTGATCGTACGTCAGGACATAAGTTTTTGATTGACACAGGAGCTGACGTGTCCATCATTCCAAGACCCGTCAATTCACCTAAGGTACCAAATGGTCCAGTATTGCAGGCGGCCAATAATAGCAATATCTCTACCTATGGACAAAAGATGTTGTCCATCAATCTAGGTCTGAGACGCCCAATACAGTGGTTATTTCTGATCGCCGAGGTACACACCCCTATCACTGGAGCCGACCTCTTGCACCAATACAATATCATCGTAGATGTCAAAAACCAGCGATTAATTGATGGTCTGACTCACGTAACTTCAAAAGGAATTTCCACCCATCATCAAACGTTAGGAATCCGCATAGCTCTTTCGAGTCAGGACTCTAAGTTGGAATCTGTGATCAACAACTTTCCATCACTCCTAACTCCTTTAAATTTCACCCAACAAATTTCAACCAACGACATCTTTCACCACATAGCAACAAAAGGGCCGGCACAATACGCACGTCCAAGGCGACTTACTGCTGAAAAACTTAATGTTGCTAAGAAAGAATTTGAATATATGTTGGAACTGGGAATCATAAGGAAATCTAAAAGAACTGGGCGGCACCAATACATTTGGCTGCTAAAAAATCAGGTGACTGGCGTCCGTGTGGAGATTATAGAGCCTTGAACAAAGTCACCGTACCAGACAGGTACCCAATTTTTCACATTCACGACTTCACAGCTAACCTTCACAGCAATTTTTTCCAAGCTGGATTTAGTTAGAGCCTACCATCACATCCCGGTAGCGCCGGACGACATCAGTAAAACAGCCGTGACGACACCATTCGGTCTTTACGAATTCACGAGGAGGCCGTTTGGTCTAAAAAATTTAGCTCAAACGTTCCAAAGATTCATAGACGAAGTTTTGCGAGGACTGAATTACGCCTACGCGTACATAGACGATGTACTTATAGCAAGCGGCTCAGAAGAGGAACACGAGGTACATCTAAAGACCGTCTTGCAACGACTCCAAAAGTACGACCTCAGGATCAATCCTGCAAAATGTCAATTTGGAGTGCGAGAATTAGAGTTCCTGGGTCACAAAGTTTCGGCCGCAGGCATTATTCCTTTACCAGAGAAGATTGAGGCTATTAAAAACTTTGCAACGCCAGTTTCATGTAAACAACTCCGAAGATTCTTAGGAATGATCAACTTCTATCGAAGATTTCTGCCCAATATTGCTAAAACCCTAAATCCGTTGACAGACATACTAAAGAATCCGCAAAAATCTATATCGTTCAACAAACTTCAGAAAGAAGCTTTCGACACAGCAAAATCCGCTCTAATCAATTTTAACAAGCTAAATTTTTTGAATACCAGTCCAGAAACCCAAATTACACTAACAACAGACGCCTCTAATTCAGCAGTCGGTGCGGTATTACAACAAACAATGGCCGGAGAGACTACACCAATAGCGTTTTTCTCTACTAAACTTCAGCCAACACAATCACGATACAGTACATTTGGTCGTGAGCTTCTCGCCATTTACCTAGCAATCAAGCATTTTCGACACATCCTGGAAGGCCGAATATTTACCGTGTACACCGACCACAAACCACTCACATACGCCTTTGACGCTAAGCCTGATAAGTACTCTCCGAGAGAGATACGACAGCTCGACCTAATCTCACAATATACCACTGACATTCGCTTCATTAAAGGCGAAGGAAACACGATGCTCTATCTCGGATAGGAGGTGGCGGTAAATCTTCCAAAAATGCCAGAATTAGACGACATTAGCAAGCACCAAAAAAACGACAAGTCTTTGGAAGGTTTAGAAGATACTACTTCACTAAAACTACAAGTATTACCCATCCCAGGGTCAGATAACAAAATCCTTTGCGATTTGTCGACTACTAAACCTTGACCGACATACCTGACGCACTGAGGAGAACAGTTTTTGACCATTTTCACTCGTTATCACACCCAGGAGTTCGATCCACCCTAAAGCTCATCACTAGTCGCGTAGTCTGGCCATCTATCAACAAGGACGGCACTAACTGAGCAAGAACATGCCTAAGATGTCAACGTTGTAAAGTACACCGACACACCATTACGAAACCAGGTACTTTTAAACAACCCGATGCCACATTCGCTCATGTCCACTTGGATGTAGTAGGACCACTACCACCCTCCAACGGGTTCACTCACATGCTAACGGCAGTTGACCGTTTCTCGAGATGGCCCATGGCCATACCACTTAAAGAAACATCCGCCGAAGTTATCGCGGACAAATTTATCAAGAACTGGGTGGCAAATTATGGGGTTCCGAGTACAGTTTCCACAGATAGGGGATCCCAGTTTCAGTCACAGCTTTTTAGAGAGTTCGCGAATATTTTAGGATGCGAACACATCAAAACTACAGCTTACCACCCGTCCGCGAACGGGGTAGTCGAACGTTTCCACCGGCAGTTAAAGGCTTCGTTAAAAGCCTCAGGAAACACAAAATGGAGTGAAGTTCTGCCCTTTGTCCTATTAGGTATCCGCACAACCATCAAGGAAGACATTGGTCGCACGCCGGCGGAAGTGCTATACGGGACTAACTTAAGTCACCCAGGAGATTATTTCTCACAAGAAACAACGCAACAATCAGCAGAACAAGTACATAAATTCGTCGAGAAGTTGAGAGAAGCGATGATGGCGTCGCCGTACCCCGTGCCACACCACCATGGCGAAACAAAAGAACAGGTAAATCGGTACCTGTGGGAAACACCGCAAGTGTTTGTCAGAAATGATACAGTACGCAAACCACTCACCCCACCCTACGATGGGCCCTTCAAAGTCTTACTTCGTAGACCAAAGTACTTTATAATCGAGAAAAATGGAAAAAAGGACTCCATATCAATCGACCGATTGAAGCCCGCTTATGTAAAAAGCAAGAAACCGGTACATAATCAAGAAACCTCCCTCAAGAAACCTATTTTACAAGAACCAGAGCAGGAACAACAACCAGTCAAAACCACTCGCAGTGGCAGACATGTCCATTGGCCCAAAAGACTTTGCCAATACAAGTGATACACAGGCGAGATGGTGTCCACCTAATCGATCGTTTAGTGTTTCTCCAAACAATCTAGGGGGAGAATATCTGTAGCGACATGAACATTGAGAATGTAGCAAGTCGACGAAACACATATGTTTTTATCTTCCTCCAATTTCATCAATTCATATTATTAGTTTTTATCTTCCTCCAATTTCATCAATTCATATTATTAACGTTCGCTCGCGTTTCGCTTATATGTTTGTTTGATTCCGTGTTGTTATAATAAATTCATATTCTCATAAATAAAGACTACATGTTTAAAAAGTTACATTGAATATTTAAAACAAATTAATATAGTTATAGAGTATGATCTAAGCAGGTGAACATATAATATATTAAATATTATATAAAGATTAACATTAATAAATGAATAGATCTCATTCTAATTCTTGTTTAAAAATTCTGACAATTAGTTTATCATTATCCCTCATCTGGCTTGTCATATATAGGTATGAGGAGAAACACAGGATTTCTCTTTCTTTCTGGGACCTGGGATGCTACTATTAGTTAAAAATACATATTTAATGAAGATGAATGAAATAAATAAAAAGGTTAAGTAGTATAAATATCAAAAAATACATCTATGCCTTGTGTCCATTTAAACAATAACATTTAGTATTTGTGGAGTTTTAGTAGGGACACGTAAAGGATGTCTATAATTGTATTATTAGTTGTCGTCATTTCGAACTGGATTCTTTTTCCAAACCACCTAAATTGTATGTAAAAATTAATTTAAAAATTTTATAATCTTACCACTTATCCGATTTTAAGCATTTAACCAATTCTCACTTATAAGTAGATTTAGCGTAAATTTTAGGCAGTGTGTTCAAAAAATCGCGGTTATTTATCATTTATAAATATTACCAATTATCCGATTCTCACTTATACAATTTCGACTGTAATAGGGATTCGTGGCAGCAATACATTTTTACCTATAAACTTGCCATTCAAAATGGGGACTTCGATATTGTATGACACCAAGTCACCTGGCAACAACTTCTTTTGTATATTGGAATTTAAACCATCCACATTTTTTGCTGACAATACTGCCCTTTCGGACATCCAGGCAAGATTTTTGTACTTTGTTTATAGATCTGGAAATATGTGGCCGATGAGAGTATTTTGCGAGTCGACGATTGTGCAGAAATCCAATGGTAATTTTAGGTATCCAGTATTTTCATTCAAAGCAACTTTTCCATCACCAATATCTAACAGTTGTTTTGAGAATGTTTCAGCGGATGGATCTTTAGGCATATGAACGCGCAGGTTTAATTTCAATTTTTCAACATTACGCCACAGTGACGATGATTTTATGATCTCATCGGCGTACGTTGAAGTAGAATGACGGGAAGTGTTTATCTGAAATCACCTGAAAGGAGTAACAGAGTGCCGCCAAATAGTTTGTCGTTGTTTTTTATATCCTTCAATGTCCTGTCCAATGCCACAAACAAATGTTTGTGTGACATAGTACACAGATGATAACTTTAAACCGTTTGAGTTCTGTGGCCATGGACGATTGTTTATGTTACATACTGCCTCTGAGTTACTTTGGATATTCAGTGGCAGCTTAAATGCAGAATGAGCATCTAATAAAGTTGTGGCAATGCCAGATGATGCAACGGACAATGCGATGCCATTTTTTGATTGTATCTCGGCAAGAATTATCGAAATGAGGAATATTTTGCCGTTCCACCTGGTTTCCAAAAAAAGAAACCCCCTTGTCCTGCCAAAACTGCCAGCATAATGCGGTCGTAAATGGTTTTTTGTTCATCAGTTAGTAGTGGAACATTGCGGGTAACAATTTCTGCCATTTCTACAGTATTGTACAGCTGTTCAAGACTCATATCAGTGCTGAGTAAATCAGATGCACTCGATTTGGTGAATTTTACTGAAATGACTAATTTTTAAATTGGCAATGACAATGCAAAGATCCTCAATAGCTATCAATGCTTCATTGTACATTGCGTCGCTGAATAATATCGATAGATCGTTGCACATTGAACGATATCAATGTAAGCCATTGAATCTTGGTGCTTATCACACAACGGTTGTGCTCGGGCGGTAAGCATGTATTCAACACTATAGCGAATAGTAGACGAATTTGTGTTGCTGTACAGTTAAATGCTGCTTCAGTAAGCATACTATCCCAAAGGTTGTCATCTTCTAGCAAGCTTAGTGCAAGGCATGCATCTTTATACGTTGAATACTGATGTATTTACTTTACGTATATCGTGAAATGACAATGGGCCGGTAACATTTTTAACAACAGTCGCATATAAAAGCACTCAGTCTGCCTAGGATTCACTGTATATACACGACCCAAAATGTTTGATTTGAATAAACCGGGGTATGCATTAACTGGTGTGCCTTGCTTGCGGGGCATCCATTTTTTCGATTGAGTCCGCGTGAAATAGCGGGGTAATTCTGAAAAGAGTAGTGTTCGCATGTAGGCACCAAAAGCATCGGCACGATTAGACAATCCAAAAAAATCGGTGAGTGTAGTTTTTGGTGGATTTATAGCACGATCAAGCGCGGTCTCGTTCGTGTAAAACACGCTGGCCGTTTTCAAGATGGGCAGCTAAATGGATAACTGCTGGATCCCGTTCATAAATTGGGAAACCAAAGATCCGTCAAACTTGGAGCTGATGTACCGGCCAATTTAGTAGTTCGTTATTTCATCATTGTTATTCAATGGAGGAGCATTCACATTGGTATTATTAATTCTAAATACAGCCATATCACTTCCCTTATTCACAAACTTGCATATATATTTGATGCTCTTCACCGAACTGCAGAACTCAACATTATATGAGCATTGAATGTTTTGCACATCAGAATTGAATATGGTACAACCCATCGAGTGTCAATGCCAATAGCTGCGTTACTGATAGTTTTAGTAAATATATGTCCGCCATTATCGGTACTTCTTCGACGATATATTAAATATCCGTCGACATATGTGACCGTATCTGAAATTTTTAGGGAAAACACTTTGTACATATTCCATCTAACAAAGATGATGAACGATTATCCACATGGGCCATGAATCATGTTTGTAGTAACAATATCAAACAATAATTGATCAATAGACGAATTTGTAATTTCTTCAGAAATTAAACTATCGATGTCTTCAGGACGTATTTTGTCGACGAACCAAATCAAAATGTGAGCATGAGGTAATCCTCGCTTTCGCCACTCAACCGAATACATCCAGCAACTTGCAGGGCCAAATATGTGTAATTTTTTAATGAAATTAATGAAAGACTTTAATTTTTGTTTAAACACCCGTGATGTCATGACGATGTATTGCATTTTGTCCTGGTAATAACAACGATGTAATCTCCTGCCATTTTGAATTACATGTAAACTTGATAAAAAAAAACACGGTCGTCCGTATTCGCGTACGAAAGCCATAGCATCCTGTATGTATTCTTGCATGTGAACTACCTACGTACGATGATGGTAGAATAATAGAGTTACCAATGTCGGCAGTGTCGGCGTTGTTCGCAATAGCATCTCGTAAGTGAATGTATTCTTCCGCACGCAGTTTTATGTTGGTTATATCTTAAGTATCGTAAACGTTCGCTATCCATCTTCACATTTATGTCGACCATGAATTGTTGACAAAGCTCACATGTCTAACGGCGTCTAATCATCAAACGATATGCATAATAATCCTTCGAGCTAACTTTCTTGTTTGTTTCGGCTCCTGTAATAATGGGTATTCCAATTAATTGAAAATGAGTAATCCTGTTTTTAATAATGCATAAAGTACCTGTTAGGGGATCTCGTTGTTTAATGTTTATGCAATATCCATCTTGTCCTTTCCAAAAAATTATCGGATATTAGAGAGCGTCATATGAACGGTGGGTATCAGCAATGAACTGTAGATTTATATCTCTTCTTCGAATCACGATTTGGCGCGAAGCCGAACGGTCCACAACTATGATTAAGGCAACATCGTCAACTACAGGTGCATTGAATCTACGGATGTGCTCTCCAACTGGTGTTTTATCACAATCGATGACAATAGCGTACATGTCACTTAGTAATTTGGGCATGTGTGCTTAAATAATTTTTTTTATTTTTTTCATTGTGCTCGTTCAACAGAGCGTCCAGTACGCTGACAAAAGGTAAATCGGAGTTGTTGTAGCCGCAACGTGCATCCACGCGATTAGCGAGTGCGCTCTCGGAGTCATCACCACCCATAAAGTAAATTTGTAAAAATTTATAAGATTCGTTTGGCATCGGCAGCAATGAACCCACTTTGTGAAAAACCTGGCCTTTAAACGTTGAATTAAATTGTTGACCGTGGCAGCATTATTTTGAACTATTTATGTTACTCCTAACGATGTCATTTGCAAGCATGAAATGAATGTCCGAATTGACTTTAGGAAGAGAATCAAGATCCGTACCGATAAGTAACCCGTGCAATGGTTCAGGTGGTGTTTCAATCTCCGTTAGTCGAACTTTTCCTGATGCGCAACACATCCCGGCTGACTAGAGACCTGCAAAATTGATTTTTTAAGGCCCGGCCCGGACCCGGAATTAAAATGGGGAAATAGGCCCGGCACGGGCCCGTATTTTAGCATCTTTAAAAACAAGGCCCGAGCCCGGCCCGGGCCCGGTTCGGAATTTTGGTAACTGCAGAAACTTAATCAAACTTAATTTTGGTAAAATTTTTTATTAAATAATAAAACGCACATAAAAAAATTTTAAATGGATAAAAAATTATTTTGATGCAAAAAACACAGGCATCAAAAATTTCCCTGTTTTAGATTTGTTCTCCGCTCTTCATAAATGCGGCCAGCTGACGAAAAACACCTCTCACTCGAGGCCAAATCAGGTGTCGAAAAAACCTTACAAACAAGAGGGCTAAGCGCTGGAAATGACCACTGTGGTCTTTCGACCAATCCGATAATTTTATTTTTTTTCTCATTGATCTTTAACTTTGTGTTGGTGTCAACTTCATTTTCCTCTACCTCTTTCTTCATAGAAGATGTTTCATGCCATATCCATTCAATAAAATTGGGCTATTGAGGATATGAGACCTTTTTTGATTTTTGCAGGATTTGTAAGTTTTGTTAAAAGTGGCTTGCGTAGGTTATTGTCCAATTTTTATTTTTCTGGACTTCTTTACAGCATTTATGTTTTTGGAGATGGGTGTTCACTATTAAGCACAAAACTAACATAAATATTGCCTGATGAGCAGGAATTATAGGATAACACATTCCTGCAAATCTTACAAAAAACAAAATTTATTATCTTATAATCTTTTCCATACTTCACTCTTTTCTCTAAGATTTTCTTTTACTTTATAAATTTCTTTCTGAATATTTTCAGCTATTAGCAGTAGATTTTTTTTGTTCCATACTTAATTGTTTGTATATAGGAATAAGCGGGAAATGAATAAATGAGTGTTTAACAGATTCAATAACTTGTAATTTATTTTTTGAAATATTATAGATTGTTTTAAACAGAATAAAAGACTACTTAGATTCTTCTAAATTATTCCGGGCCGGGAATTTATAAATTAGGCCCGGCCCGGAATTTTAAAGCCTAAAAATTTAAGGCCCGAACCCGGCCCCGGGCCTCGGGCCGCCCGTGCAGGTCTATACGGCTGACTCGTTTTTATATTTAAGTGCAAGACAATGCGGACATACCTTGTTCATAGTAGCAATGACCACTTTGGAATGGGCGTAATATTCAACATTAGGCTCATACTGGAATGCTAGTCGAAGGAATGAAGCCGATTTAAATGCTCGATGTACTTGTTGGCGTTGTTGGTCACTGGCTTTAAGTGTGTTGTCAAATCGGCCGGCTTGTTTTTTTAATTGTCTTTGTTTTTATTTAATCTCGTGCCTCTTGCGATTGTGGTTCACGTATTTGGGCCATGCTCACAAGCATATCTGCATTGTTTTGTAGGATTTGTTCGTCTGTTCTTTGTGCTCTTAAATTTATCACGACTGCATTTTGTTTCGTATGACGACCCAATTGCGTTTAGCCACGGGAAATAAATGTTCAACCAAGCTTTTTTCGTAGCAGTTTTCACAGTCATATCGGAAATTTTATAATGCATTTGATCAAAATTTACATTAAATAAATTAAATGTATATATTATGTTTCCAGGTTTTATAAGTGCCATTTTTATGCAACTAAACTATAATATTTTTATTCATTTAATTTAATTATTAATAAAAAAAAAATTGTTTGGCCAAGGGGGGAGGGAAAATCCCTCTTCCCCCCCCCCGGCTACGCGCCTGCAACAAACGCGATGTTGTGCACTCAAACTTGGAATACAGAAATAGCCTTACGTATCGGTGCATTCGACCAAAGTTTAACTGACCAAATATCTATGAATGTCTACGAATGTCTATGAATATTTAACGAAAATGCTCCTTGAGAGGGGTTTACAGAGACGAAAACGTTAAGGTTAGTGTTTTAGGTCGGGGTTTTAGGTTAGGGTTTGGGTTAGGATTAGATGCACACATTTTAATCGACAAATGCATTTTCGTAGACATTTATTTGTTATTTGCTCTTTGGTCAATTGCAACTGAATCGCGCCATACGTATCGGTGCATTCGACCAAAGTTTAACTGACCAAATATCTATGAATGTCTACGAATGTCTATGAATATTTAACAAAAATGCTCCTTGAGAGGGGTTTACAGAAAAACGTTAAGGTTAGTGTTTTAGGTCGGGGTTTTAGGTTAGGGTTAGGATTAGATGCACACATTTTAATCGACAAATGCATTTTCGTAGACATTTATTTGTTATTTGCTCTTTGGTCAATTGCAACTGAATCGCGCCATATGAGTATGGATGACAAAAAAAATGTAATTACCTTTTCATTTCTAAAACTAATGTTAGATGCTAGATGATCTGTTGAAAAGTTATTCAAGCATACCTTGTTTGAAGGAAGCAATAGTTTATAGCTTACTTGGGGGTGGCCTTTCCAGTCTTGCATACTTTCTATCAACAAGTAATTTTAAATCTCAATTTTTAAATATAATTAGGCAATAAAAGTAGGATAAATAGAGTTTTTATAACTTCTTTTGGCCTTATATATTTCGGATATTTCACTACATGCAGACTATATGTATTTAAAAGAGATAAGAATACAAATTTTAGTGATAAAATCAAAGAGTACCAAGCCAAGGAAAGCAACAAAAAATAAATATTTAGTCAATAATTTGCATTAGTCTACAATATTTGTGAATTATATTCTACATTATTTTTATTTAAGGAAATTATCTATTAAGACACATTAGAATAAATTATTTTATGGTAGAATTTTGTAATTGAATAATTTGTCTTTTCCTTTAATATAGAGAACCAGATATTGATTGTGTAATATACAATGGCAAATAATTTATGAAGGTAAATATAAGTTCTTTGAATTTTTGTTCTAAATTTATTCATGACTTTGAAATAGTGAATCATTATATTTAAATAATAGACTTCCTTTTTAAATGGTTGGCCCTACCATAAATTTAAAAAAAAATCCCCACCCCCTTTAACCTTGCTGCAAAATTTTTCTTTAATTATGTAAGAAATAATTATTGACAAAATATATTAATTTCCATTTACATAAAATTGAAATTGTATTCATAAAAGGATATGTTAAATTATAAGCTATAACGACAGTGATCATAAAAACATCATTAATTAATAAAATTAAAGGATGTATCAAAGTAATCTGTGCCTCATATTAATTAATCATTAAATTGCATTTATTTCTTTTGGAATAATTACTGGATGTAAAGATTTAAATCTTTTTGGCCTTGATAATCCAAGTCTTAATAATGGCCCTAAATTTTTTTATTTTTTTTTATATTTAAATGTAATTACTTTTAAGTGTAGTGTACAAAGTTGGGCTATTGTATGATATGTTCTTTTCAATATGACAAGTATCATTGGTTGTGTTTACTTCATCAAAGCTAAAAGATTCTTTCATAAATTTGTAAAGTGTGATCTTTTTGTAAGAACTTGTTTTATGAATTTTTTCCAATTCATATTTGTTACAATAACTTGCAAACGTCACGTAAGTTTTAATAAAATTGTTGATATCATTTATATATGGTAAGCATGTATAACTAATCTTTGAATTTTGACAAAGAATTACTTCTTTAATAATACTAGGGCATGGGAAATCAATATAGAGTGAGTTAAAAGGAGTCAAACAAAGAGTGGGCCTAAAGATGATATTCTCTATTTTTTTTACACTCTTCTGGGTGTTGTATGTAATTATCAAGTTATTGTCCAATATGTCCATATTATTCGCAAATAGCATTCTTAAGCTGTTACGATGGAACAACATTATTTCAGTTTTAATTTCATTGAGATGAAGGTTATATTTCATTTTTATAATGTAGTTTATATGTTTTTTAGTACAGATATTATGTAAATGTTGAATTAAAGAAAATAAATTAAAAAGTTGGGCATAATTCAAGTGTGTCAAATTTAATAAAGCATATAAGCATCTATGGGTTTCCAAAAAATCAAATTTTACCCTTAAATTTTGTGTATTTTTGCTAAAAAAGTTGTTTGTTTCGGAATAAAAGGGCATATTTATTAACGACAACATTTTAATTTTTAAAATACGTAATAGCAGACGATTTTATATATTATATTGGTTTTGTAATTTAAAAATATTTTACTGTCAGGTCAGCACATGACATTTTGAAAAATAAATAGTCTTTTTCATATCATTTTTTTGATAGAGATTATAATGGCACTAAAAACTAATGTCTATTTGGTTGTTAGGTTTGAAAATTTTCTCCCAATTTTCGGGTTTTTAACTTGATCTATTGGTTAATCTCTCACTAATATGTAATTCTTAAATAATCCCTCTTTCAAAAAATATTTTAAGATTAAATTTATCAAAATAATGTCATTTTTGTAGCAGGAGCTGACGCCGTACATAATAGAGACCTGCACTCGCGGGCCGGGCTTCTGCTTAAAACAAAACAAAGGGCCAGGACTGGACGGGCCGTAATATAACTTAGTGGGCTCGGGCCCGGCCTAGATATATTTAAGGCCTGTTTAAAGCTCGTTACAAAATTAATTAAATTTAGTATAAACAAAGGTGTTTTTTTAATTATAATTAATTTGTGTTTATTAAATTAACAAGGAACCTAGGCGTAACTAGGATTTCCTCATGGGTGGTGTTAGAAAATTTTAAGAGTGAAATTTTTTTGTAACTATTTTTTTGGATAAAAATTAATCAGTAAACCATACCATAAGTATTGAATATTTTTTGAATGTTATCCTTACTATTATCTATTTTAGACTTCACACTGGCAGTTTCTAGAAAAACAATTAGATTTATAGTAAGTTATATAATGCATTTTCCTTCACAAGCTCTTAATAATTAAACTTACTAATTGTTAGTGTTTGATTATCCTCTTTTTCTTGTACTCTTTTACAGAATTAGTACAATCATTTTCAACTAGATTCTAGAATCTATATTTAGTTTATATAATTTATTTATCACCCTGATCTCTAATCTTTAGTGTTTGGTTAAAGTCTTCCTCTTCTTCTCTTACTGAATTAGTGCTATCATTTTTTAAACTAAATTCTAGAATCTAGAGTGAGTTTGAATTGAACAAATAGTAAATTACCCTGATCACTGATTTTTAATGTTGGTTCATTTTTTCTAATTGTCTCCTTTGCAAAGTTAATTTTTTTAGGGAAGTAGTTATAAATGAATATCGTTTCATATTAAAATTTCGTAATTGGGATGGGATGGGAGCTATTTATCTAAAATTTAAATTCAGATTTCGAATTATAAATTTTGAACATAAAATAGAAATAAAAGCAACGAAAAACTTAATAAAACTTCCAAAATAATTTATAACTATCAAAAATATTTGTGTGCTAATAAAATATAAAAATTATATAAATTGAAAATCATGGGTGGTGTTTTAACCTGAAAACCACCCCCTCCCTACGCCAATGACAAGGAAAGTTAATTTTTATTTCATTTTAGTTCATTCATTTATCAATATCTTGCCCCGAACTATAGTTAGAGATTATTTATAAACCTAATCCCATGTGCATAGCCAATTCAAGTTAGAAGAGATTATAAATACATAAACTCATAAAAATTTAAATTTTCTTGAAACTTCCTCTATAATATCACTGTTTTTTATTTAAATAACGTAGAAGATTTAAAATGGTGGAAAAGCAAAGAAACCAAGTAACTTTATTAAAAACATTCTAAACTTAAATTATGGTTTTAAAATTTATTTGGCATATATGGATGATTTTATGTAACCAGACTTAGGCGTAGCCAAAGAGAGGGGCAGGGAGGGGCTGCTGCCCCCCTCTGAATCCAAAAATTTGTCGAAATTTATTAAAATTTTAGTTAAAATTACAAAAAAGGATTATTTTGCCCCTCCCTAAATAATTATTGCACCCCCCCTCTAATTCCAATGCTGGCTACGCCATGCGCGACTACAAGTGCCATGTAAAAGCAATTTTTTTCTTGTAGGTCGCCTCTCAAAGAAAGGAACTCTTCTGACTAGGAATTATTAATACATTATTTTTACAATATTATTATTAACATTTTTAACACATATATATTGTATACCATATCGGTAAAAAATTAAACAAAAAAATAAAAATTTATACGGGTCCGGGCCGGGCTCGGGCTTTGTATAAAATAAGCGGGCCGGGCCCGGGTTTATAATTTAATATTTTGACGGGCCCGGACTTCTAAATTTTTATAAACAGGCCCGTTGCAGGTCTTGTACATATCTCGTATAGGGCCATTTGTTTTTTTATGCTGAATTGTTTTTTTTATTGAATAATATCGCTTGAACTTATAATTACTAAGTTAGTTATTATTATTTCCGTTCTTCAGTAGCGGAATCACACTGCTTAACAAATAATGGACTTAAATTGGTAGAGATTTATGGTGAAAACAAATATTTTTTTAGTTTACTTACGTCATGTTTTTGAAATATTTTATATTTAAGTTGCTAAAAACTACGATTTTGGCATTTTTTAAACGTCAATACTTGCAAATTAATCGATAAACTTTTTAATAAATTTGATTATAAATTAGGGATCATTTTTTTCTTTAGTTATAATTAGAGATGCACCGATACCAAGTATCGGCATGGTATCGGCGCCGATACCTTGCCAAAAGAATCGGCCCGATACTTTGCTAGTATCGGCAATTACCAAGCCGATACCTTTTTCAATATGAAACTCAAAAAATAATATTTATAGTATCTCCTACCATTAAAAAATAGAGGACTTTTTAAATTTTTTGAAAATTGTTTCATTTGATTGGCTATAAATATTTCTATGTGGAGTATAATAAACTCATTGACCATCTGTTCCGAATAACTGCGCTTTTAAGTAAATATTGTTTTATTTTAAAAATTATTATATATTAAGCCTTAGATGGATTCTTTAGATACACTATGGAGTTATTTTGTTGTGTCAGTAGTTATAAAATAAATTTATGTATTAATAAAATATAAAGTGTACCATAATAAAATTTAAATTTCTTTTTTGATCTATTAATCACAATACTTTTGAATTAATTAATAACAAAATTTATTAATATAAATTAATATTATATTATAAATTATAATTACAATTGTTTTATCGTCAAAATTTTGATCTACCAAAATTTGGATGTGACTTAATTTATAATATTTAATTTGCATATATTTTTTAGTATAAAATTTTTTTTTAATTGCTATGCAATTTATGGGCTCGTTTTTTGTTGTCCGTCCGTTGTCTGTCCGTCCGTCCGTTACCCTCCTATCTATTTGCATTGGGTATATGAGGTTATCGATTTTTTAAATTAATGCATGAGAAAAAGGTGCCCCACCCCTCATCTCTATCTCCCTCGCTGTGTTATTTTTAATTGCTATGCATAAGAGGTGCCCCACCCCTCATCTCTATCTCCCTCGGTGTGTTATATATAAGATTTGTTAAATTATCTATTATATAAACATAAATAAAAGTTGGTTACTTTTAATTGCTATGCAATTTAACTAGTTATATAATAAACATAAATAAAAGTAATTGCTATGCAATTTAATTAGTTTTTGTTATATAATAAACATAGATAAAAGTTGTTTACTTTTAATGCTATGCAATTTAACTAGTTATATAATAAACATAAATAAAAGTTGTTTACTTTTAATTGCTATGCAATTTAACTAGTTTTGGGGTTAGAATCCCGGAGTTTTTTTGACTCTTATGATTGTTCTTGTTACTATCATTGATAATAAGAATTTTTGGCCGTCCGCTGGCTGCTGACCAATGAAAAAAATGACCATTGGCCAAAATGTGAATCGAAATTATTTTTTTCGTTTTTTTTGACTATTATGATTGTTCCTGTTTCTACCATTGCTATTATGACTTTTTGGCCGTCCGCTGGCTGCTGACCAATGTTATATAATAAACATAAATCAAAAAAGTTGTTTACTTCTAATTGCTATGCAATTTAACTAGTTTTTGGGTTAGAATCCCGGAGTTTTTTTGACTCTTATGATTGTTCTTGTTACTATCATTGATAATAAGACTTTTTGGCCGTCCGTTGGCTGCTGACCAATGAAAAAAATGACCATTGGCCAAAATGTGAATCCGAGTTTATTTTTTCGTTTTTTTTTGACTATTATGATTGTTCCTGTTACTACCATTGCTATTATGACTTTTTGGCCGTCCGCTGGCTCCTGACCGATGGAAAAAATGACCATTGGCCAAAATGTGAATCGAAATTATTTTTTTCGTTTTTTTTGACTATTATGATTGTTCCTGTTCCTACCATTGCTATTATGACTTTTTGGCCGTCCGCTGGCTGCTGACCAATGGAATAAAATGACCATTGGCCAAAATGTGATTCGAAAACTTTTTTTTCGTTTTTTTTTGACTATTATGAATTTATATCCGCTTTTACCGTGTCCTGGCTGCTGACCAATGGAAAAAAATGACCATTGGCCAAAATGTGATTCGAAAAATTTTTTTTCGTTTTTTTTACTCTTATGAATGTATATCCACTTTTACCGTGTGCTGGCTGCTGACCAATGGAAAAAAATGACCATTGGCCAAAGTGAGCATCAAAATTTTTTTTTCCGTTTTTTTTGGCTATCATTGACTTATAGAGTATCTGTTGGTACTGACCAATAGAGAAAAAGTGACCATTGGCCAAATTTTTGATTTTTTTAATTAAAAATTGTTCAAATTCAACAAAAAATTTCTCCCAACAATTCTGCAAATTCTTAACATTGTGTTGTTTTATAATATAATGTTTGTTAGACCCATAATCACTAAAGGCCATAAAAACTAATGTAATACGCAACTAGATGCAAACACTAAATCTAACCCTAACCCTTGCCTTACATTTTGCCTATAATGGAAAATTTGTGTAAATAATTAATTAATCATTAGGCATTTAATACCCCCCTGTAGGCATTCTCGCCCCTTCCCACCTTTCTCGCCAATAAATTGCATAGCAAATATGATACATTTATACGAAGTACAGATGAGTCGTCCCCTCTTCCCTTCCCCTCTTCCCTTCCCTTCTCCCCCTTCCCACGAGGGCCGAAGGCCCGAGTTTTTTATTATAAGTATCGGCATGGTATCGGTATCGGCAAAAAAATCTTAAGTATCGGCTGGTATCGGTATCGGCATAAAATAGTGGTATCGGTGCATCTCTAATTATAATCGTAAAATTTTTAAGTGATAAAATATTTTCCAAATCTATTAACCTTGTAGTGATTAATATCAATAAAATAATTTAAATTGATTTTGAACTAATTGAATTGATCTATGGGGTTTAACCTTTAAATCAAACAAAGAATATATTAGATTTATAGCCCCTTTAGATATTGTTATACGATTTTTTATGTGAAATGTTTCTTAATTTCAAATTTATCCATTAATTTATATTTGTAATAAAAGAAGGCGAAAGGAAATCTTAAACTTTTAAGTTAATTGCGGCACTCCTGAAAGGGGTTATTATTATCTTCTGATTATTATCGATAAACCCGCAATTCATTTACTTACTTCTCATATAATAAAACAAAATAATTATTACTACCATAATTATGAGGGTTATTTCATATAGAGAACTGCAAAGTCACTTTTTTTCAACCCGAACCCGACCCGACACGAAATCATTTTCAAATTTTCTACCCGGACCCGACCCGACCCGAAATCATTTTCAAATTTTCTACCCGAACCCGACCCGACCCGAAAGCATTTTAAAAACTTCAACCCGAACCCGACCCGACCCGAAAAATTATAAAAAAATTACTTTCGGGCGCGAAAATTGCTGTGTGTAAAATTAAATCGACTAGTAAAAGCCATGATGATTTGTATCCTTTAAAGGGGATGGTGAAAAAAAACTCATAATTATTTATCTATATTTAGTTTCCTAATATCAAGTAACTGCTCATATGTTATAGACTTGAGACAACTATTTAACATCCATTTATTGTTATTATGAAACCATTAATATTTAGCTGATTATAATCAATATAGTAAATAAAAAGAAATTTATAGTGACTGTCCAAATGTTTTAAGTTTGAAGTGCAGTTTAAGATAAATTCATTTGATATGAAACTTTAAAATAATTATAAGTTATTATAAAAAAAATTGCACATGAAACATTTATAAAATTATAACTTACTTTTAAGTTGGCTATGTATTAAATGTAATTTAAATAAACGATGAGGATTAGCTAAAACTTCACTGTTAACACTAAAAAAATTTATAATATAACTTTATTGAAATACTTTACCTTTTAATAGTCAAATTAAAAACAGGAGTAATTTATGTAGTTTGAATTAGTGATGAGAATTAGCTAGCACTTCAGAGTTTGGAGTTTTAAAATTTAAAAAAAGAGGAAGAGAATTAAATAAATGAATGATCCAAATAAATTGTGCATTTCGATATTTAAAAACACTCTTTGCTTAGCAATTAACATTAATTAAAAAAATAGGTCTCGCGTGTTTTTTACAATGTATAAACCTTGGACCCGACTCTATAAATTTGACCCGACCCGACCCGAAAGCATTTTCAAATTTTTTACCCGGACCCGACCCGAAATCATTTTCAAATTTTCTACCCGAACCCGACCCGAGGTCGGGTCGGGTCCGGTCTCGGGTCACCCGTGCAGTTCTCTATCATAGCCACCATAAGAATGGGTTTAAATCTAATTTGAGCATTATATATACCTATCTCGCTTAGTGTGTGACTAGAAGATTAACTATGGCATACTGATGAGCTCTAATAAGAGCGAAAACGTTATATGTCTGTTATCATTTTCGAAGTCACATGCTAAAAAAGATAGGGATATATATAGTTCGAATTAGTCTCTAATTAAAATTGCCGATAGATGGCGCTAATTAGGGTAAACTTTTAAGTTAATTGCGGCACTCCTGAAAGGGGTTATTATTATCTTCTGATTATTATCGATAAACCCGCAATTCATTTACTTACTTCTCATATAAAATATGTACTAACAACATTACTAATTTTATGCCTTGAAAAACAAGGGCCTAAATATAATGTTTATACTAATCAATTTCTTGTTCTCTACTTTCTTCCGTTAATTTTTTACATTTATAGTCTCAACCTTTTATTTTTACAAAAGTTCTTAATAATTAAATTAAAATTAATATTTTTTATTGTTTGAATCTGTAGTCCGATATTAGGGGACCGTAAAACGGTTATAAAGGAAGAAAAGATCAACCTCACTCTCCCAAGTAGGTGTAAAAACTCATGTTAACAATTAAAGCTAAAATCATGGATGCATACTGCCCTGTAGTTGACACACTTATTGGGCTTTGCGTTCACAAACCAAAGCACTGGAGCTACACACCCTCGGCACCAATTGATCGCCGGGCCCTGTACAGGCAAAAGTAATATGGGCAACCTTATTACCATGGCATGTTTTTTGGCCCAATCGCAACCTTTGCCACCAACGCAAAGCGTCGCGTCGCACCGTTGCTACACAATCTCAGCGCCTTTTCATCGCATTGACCGGTATCGACCGATGAACGCCGACATAAGACATTAATTAAGGACCGAACATCTCGCCAGTTAAATTAGAACATATTTAATTAAATATTTTATGAGTTATCCTAATTTCCTACCCTGTCAAACTCAAAATATCCCTAATTTTAATCTAATTATTGAAAATGAAATAGCAAAATCAATAAAATATTTTAAAACCTGCACTTTTTTGCTATCAATAGATATTAAATTTAAAAAAAACTTAACTCCTAAAACTAATCTAACAATATAAATGCAAGACTTACACATTTTCTTTGAATATGCGCGAAGATTAAGGATAATCCTTATATAAAGCAAAAAACTAAAATCGGACCCTGATGAAACAAAACCGAATTCCATATTAATAAACACACATAATTGCTGAAATAGCAACAAAACTAACTCCTTCTGCGTGTTGATGCTCGATGAGTATTTAGTGTAGAGATTAACATAAAAACAATTTTTTTGTATCTTACTTTTAAATCAAATCCCAAACATAAAATATGATTATAAAAGTGATATACTCATTTTTTTGTTTTTTTAAGTATTAATTCAATGAGTATTTAATAACGGTTGGTGTTTAATTTATTAAACAGCGACCATTTATAATCAGAAATATAAAAATTACAAAACTGTGTGTTTATGTGTGTGTAACTTATATAGGGAAAATATGGTGAGTAATATAGTTTACTACTAAATCGATATTAATCTTTGGAACGATCGCAGGCTTCTAGGGAAAATTAAATATATCGGTAATCTTATAGGACGATGGATCGATTGACGTCATAGATTGTGACAAACTTAATTCTCTGAACTGACATCCTGAGTAATTGATTGATCTCAACTAGACTGACGTAACTTATGTCACGTGTGACTGTCGTCACTGATGTTTATCTAACGCCACCATAAGTATTCGTAGTAAGCTTGTTTTATAAAAGATTGCACGAAAAATAAATTAGCCTTTCTTCGAATAATAGAGTATTAGTCCTGTAGGATGTTGTAAAAACTAAGATAATAATTATGTAGTTTTGCACCACTCCCAACCTTATACAGTTCCAAACCTAACCGTCACAAAAATTATAAAATTTCCAACAACTACTAAGGAAATGTTGTATATTCTTATTTTTAATTTTTATATAATATGCCCTTTATTTCGTGTCTACATTGTGTACTCGGGATGTCATTGGCAGGCCACATAAAATCTTACCAAAATCTCGACTAAAACCCTAAACCCAATTCAACGGGTAAATCCAAAAATATGCTGCAGTCGAAAGAAGTCGATTAGTAGAAAGCTATTGTGTTTCTCAAATAAAAACAACTTGGATGTAGAGTTTTTTGAGCATCAAAAGATAGCTGTGCGAAATTAAATTCGTATCAATAGTCATCATAATCTAAATATATAATCCTTTTCACCCTTAAAATCGACAATATTGTAAAATGTGCTTACTATAAAAATTGGAAAACAGCAAGCTTAAATGCAATAATTCTTGACCTACATTTTAAATATCGACCTACAAAATTTTTATATCATTTTCTCGCACAGATTAAAATTTTCTGCATACGCCTCACACCAAATACAGACTCTTGTAATATTTATTAGCTTGTCTAACATTAGGAACAAGTTTTATATTTCATAACATCAAAGACTTCAATTGCCAGATATATTAGCATAATTTTAAATTATTTAGCAATAAATACATATTTTATCGCAAACAGGGGATACTGCAATCAGATGTCTACGAGAAATAAAAACTGTTGCCTAAGCCCTAGAACCTACGATAGCCGATCTAAATTATTATTACCCCAAATTTAACTAGGCGCCTAATAAGATTAAGATGGCCATACGATAATCCGATGTAATACAACTCAATTGATTTTGTCACTTTAAGCAGTTTTTTTATTTTTAAATGAGCTTTCCTAACTCATTTCGCCGTGTTGAGGTTTAATATTTTTTTAATTTAAATAAATTTTTTTGCAGCAATGGTTAACATTTTCAAGATTTTGGTGGATATACGATGCCTCGCACCAAACTCCGTATTGTATTGTTAAAAGAATTACGCCTGTATTGGAAGGGAAAAATAAACCATTATATCACAGACATTGTAAAATTTTGTATAGAATTGCTTTTAATTAATTATAGCTGATGCGGGTGATCATGTAGTAATTTATAATACTAAATGGCTTGCACTTAGGGGTGAAGGTTGGAGGGAAAGATGTTATTATAGTCATACTGGGTATTATTATGCTTATTAAGTACTAATTATTAGTTACCCAGGAGGTATGAAATTTACTCCAGCTTGGGAATTGAACGAAAAAAATCCCACTGAAGTTTTTATGCTAAGGACAATTTTAATTTGATTTAAGATTGTTAGGAAAATAATTTATGCATCAATGTCAAAAAACTCTATGAGGCCTTCAATTATGAAACGCTTACATTTATTCCCTGAAGTAAGCATGAATTTGATATGTTTACCAATTTAAATTACAAGAGGTTTTGATAATAATCAATTGTATTTAGAAAGAAATTCCAAAAGAAATTTTAGAAAACATATCTGGCCAACTCAAACAAACTGTTCCAATTGCTAAAGGTCTCCAAGATTATGCACCTCAGGAAATAGAACAATTTCCTCAAATATGGGAAAAGTAAATATTTATGTAATATAATTTATATTTTTTAGGCCCTTAGATTTAAAAATCTAAAAGAAGAATTTCAACATATATATATATATATATCTCTTTATTTTAAATATTTTTAAAGTCTTTTTTATATATTGTTAAAAATCAACCACATTAAATTTAAATCAATATTACAGTGAGCTTTATTATTCCTTTTTGTTTTATTTTAAGGGTTAAATTAGGTGTATAATTCAAGATAACAAAACATATCTAATAATATTGGTGTTAGTAAATTTCTTCAACCTTGATGGGCACATTAAAAACTCTGTCATATAATAATTGATATTCAACTTTTGGTCCAGAGATATCACCTGATTGTGGCCATTGATCTATTTAAAAAAGGGATAATTTGTTTTTAAATAAAATTATTATCAGAATTTAACCATTGATTCTAATGATAACATAATTTAATACAAATTCATTTAAATCTATTAATCAAATTCAAATTGAACTATATAATTTGACTAATTAAATTTTTTTTATATATTTTTAGAATTATTATAATGATCTTTTACATATTTATACTGCTCAACAGTAAATTAAATACTTAACACTTTTTAATCCTATTAAGAATTGAGCTCAGAAATATAAAATAATTTTATATACAAAGTATGTTCTAATTTTCAACTATAAGCTTGCTTCGGTTACAAAAATTTTGTCAATATGTTTTTACTCCAAGGTTGAGCCGGTTGGAGACTTAAAGAAGGGGCTGGAACGATGGCAATATTTCCTTGATCCTGATTGTTTAAATTTAAGCCTGGTATTATAAGAGGACTTAACGGTTGTTGTGAGTCTTGTCTGAGTTGTCTCATCCCCGGGGCACCATTTAATTTGAGCGATTGTAAGAGATTATTTATATTCAAACCCGAGCTTAACTGATTAACGAATCCTTGATTAATAGGTGCCGCCTCTACTTGATTTATCACAATCAGAACCTGTGGTTTGAGCGTTAACACATAAAATGTAGCTCAGTGTGCAGGGAATAATATCTATTATTGTTAAAGTGACCACGATCGTATTTAATTTTAGAAGATTTCGTTTGTGTTTAATTAAAATAATCACTTATCTCTAGGAGTAGCGTAGCTAGCATTCCCTTGGGAGCCGAACTTAGATTATACACCAGTGGGGAGGCGTTTTTGGTGATTAATAAAGATTTCCATAGCCATTTGTCAAAATCAGCTATTCTTTTGTGTAATTTCTTTTTCAAAATTCACTTGAACTCGTACCTTTTTAAGTCCACATCCATATTATGTTCCCAAATTTTAGATTTTCCCTCTTATTACCTTCGACTTACACATGAGCATGCAAAATTAGAGACCTGCAAGGGCATCTTTAGGACAACCAGCCCATCCTTTACAAATTTAAAAACCTGGGTAAGGTCCGGGCCCATCAGAATAATAAATTATAGACGGGCTCGCTATTTTTTTTTACAAAGCCTGAGCCTTGGATCGTTAACAAAAACTTTAATGTTGCATCTTTTAATATTCGATTTGAATTTTTTTATCGAATAAACAATATATATATGTTACAGATGGTAATAATAATCATGTAAAAAAGTGTACTTATCTAAATATTAGCCTACTCTAAAGTTTATAGTTTTTCAAGGAGTGGACCACGTCTATATATATCTCTTAACACTTATTAATTTGAAATACGCGTTGACATATTGATGAATGAGTAATGAGAAAAATATATTTTTACATTTAATAAACATTAAATAATTATAAATTAATATATAACCTCACAAAAACACATCTTTTATACTAACTCAAAATAAATCTATGCGAGTTTGTAACGGTCAGCGGGCCTTACTAATATCTATGCACAGCCCAAGCCCGCTAGGTTATCTTAAGGCCCTTTCTTCCCTTTAAAGCAAAAGCAAAGCTACATAAAATTATAGGTCGTATAGTGAGTTTGTAAAACTCAATTAAAGTTCAAAATGAAAATGTTAATTTTTGTAAAATAATATTATTTGTAACTCTAAAGCCACCGTATAACAATATTGCCATTATCCCACATTTTGCCTGTTAATAAATAATAAAAAGGAAAATTTAAATTAGTCACTTTGCTCAATTAAAATTTACATTTAAAAAAACTGATAAAAAAATAATTATTAATTATATTACGTCTTAATAAATAATTGAGTGGGGGGATAAAGGGGCCAGATTTGCCCTTGTAGCTACGCCACTGATCTTTAGACCGGTGTATTATAATTGAATTCTGTGTTTTTTTAAATATTTTTTCTATTCATATGTTAAGAATCAAGGTGGTCAACAAAATATATCATATTTCAAATTATATATATTTAAGGCATATTAAATATTGTATTGAAGTGGCAGATCTTAAAGGCAAAAAGTATTCAATCATAATTATCTATCAATAAAAACGAAGTCAGGTCGATCCACTATTAATTCTTTTAAAAGGACTGAAGAAAAAATCATAAAGGAAATGATATAAAAGATTGCTTTTGTATAATATCAAACATTAAATGCAATTTTTGATATATATTTATCATTAAAATTTGTAAAAAAAAGGTAAATTTTCTTACCGTTAAATAGATGATGAAAATTTGCATTTCAATTTTTTAATGGTCGACACTTAAAGTTCGTCTCTAAAAAGACAAAAATACACTTGAGGCATTTTTGTACGCGTTTCCTCTGACCCATATAATTAATTAGCCATTTTATTGGTCAAAAGTTTATTTATAATATATATATATATATTCAAAATGTTCTACATAAAGCAAAAAGTATTTTACGAAACTTTATCGAAAATATTTTGGCAATAGATTATATTTTGACAAAAATAATACACATGCTACAAATTAAAAAACAAGGGTCATGAAATAATTTTGTTGAAATTTCTGCATTTGCGATATTTTTTATATAATTTAAATATTTTGCTTCAAACTCCAAGTAGCAATTTTGCTATAAGGGCTTTTATTATTCCAATAATCAACAGCTTTAAGCTTAATCTCAAAATATTTAGGTTCTAAGCCCAGCCACTCTTTAAAATCAATGTGACACGAATAGTCTAAAACGTCGCTAGCCGTAGGGAACATTAGCCAGCCTGGGTTAATGTTCGTTTCATCGTAAATTTTGATAAATATTTCAGAGGTTTTAACACAATTCGGTTTCGAAGTATCGATATTTTGAACATTGTCATTTTTCCTACCCCCCATAAACCAAATAATATAAAATTTGGCGCGGGTCAAATTAAGAATTAACATTAACTCGGGAGTCTTAATTTTATCATGATTTAAACACATGTGATACAAGATCAACCCGGGACATCTAGGAAAGTCAATACTTTTCATTAACAAATGTATGATATTTTCAACTAAGCTTGCATCATATTTAATCTCTTCAGTTATCATGGTTATTCTTTTGTAGCCTTCTTGAGATCTCATTTTTTGCATTTCGGTCGAATTAGGAAATGTAGGTTTACCCAAGGATAACCAAATTACATATGGGTTAGTATGTTTTTGATCGACCACATATACCCCCATAGCTACTTTTATACGTTTAAAATTAGGAGTTACATTAATGTAATTTAGTAGATTTTCGAACATAGATCTCAAATGTAACGCATGATATGATATAAGAATTGCACGTTTAGTGCTAGGAAATTTATTCAAACACCCTGTAATGACAGTTATTTGCGGGCTTTCACTAAAAAATTGAGAATATACGGAGTTTAAAGTAATATCTCGTCTAGCGTCGTAAATTGTTGGTATAACGAAAAATATTTTTTCATATAATGTCTTCGCATAAAAACTTTCATTTATTTTGAAATTGTCCTGATCATGAGTTATTATAAGATTTCCGAGGTATGAGAGTAGGCAAAATGCTCCGTATACGGGTTTCTTGATAAATTCTGAGTAAGGCTCAATCGAGGTATTCATTTGAAACCTGGCGAAAAGGGTCCTTTGCTCAAAGTAGTATGGGTGATAGTTCAGAAATGCGTTATCGTTGCTGAGTAAAGCAAAATTTGGACGATTCATGGTCGAAGCTGGGTTCACAAAATATTCCATTATGTGATCGTAAACTCCCTAACACCCTTTATATAAAGAGAGAAAAGTGAAATTCTGATTAAAAATTACTTTAACCAAAATAACCGCATATTTTGCCGTCGCTCTCCACCTTCTAGCCTTCCACCACCCAATCAATAAATCACCTTCGTCGTTGTATATTGGCAAGTGTGAGAGTTGGGGGAAAAACTGTTTCAAGTCCTGGTAAAATTGTTTTTCACCCTCAATTATGCTTCTTAGGGAATTGTTGTACCCTTAAGTATATTACTGGATATAATTATTTTTTTAATGTATAAAGAATTAAAATCACATTTCCTATATTTGTTAAATGGCCGCAAAATAATGTTTTATCTTTATTGCATGCTGCAAAGTTTAATGAAACAACGATTGATAAAATAGCCAATTTTAATACATTTTATAAAAAACCAATTTATATAATTATTATTTGCTATGATGAAAGATTAGGTAAATTTATAAATAAAAACAAGCAAGCGATTCGGTTTTAAGTTATATTGAAAAGTCCTGAACAAAATTTTGCCCTCATTCTGTCACATTTATTTATTAATAAAAATCATTATAAATTATATTTTTGTAAATATATAGAATTTTATAATAAACCTTATGTGTAAAGGTAATCAGCCGGGCCCATAAACAATAAAGGGATTTGGGCTCGGGCGAGGTCAAAAAATTAAAGCCAACCAGCGGTCATTAGTTAGTGTATTTGCGAAAACAAAATAAAAGTCTTTTACAGACGCATAAGTCCACAGTCATCAAAAACCCTTCAAGTTTCCACGGCAATTATTGAACAATTACAAGTTGGAGGGACAACCAAAAGCGATCCCATAAATTGCATAGCAATTATTAGACTAAACGTGTGTTAATTGAGTGGAAACTATAGACTTGCATATTACTTTTTTAGGAACCAAAAAAATTTAGTCCCGCCAGAGGTGACCTGGATAATAAACATCCGAAATCAGGGATAAGCATAGTTTGCAGAAAATATTTCATTGACGCGAAAATATTTGATAACATATTTATAAATATAAACTATTTTCATGTAATGTAAACTAGACTTCTAGAAAGAGACCTTTTCTAGGTCCAAATGAAGCACTGATCAACTCCTACATATTCACGCATTTTAGGCTTTGCAAAAAACGACCACCATCTTTAACAACTATCCACTATTTTTATTACTATAAATTTTATCAGTCATAATTTGTTTTACCCATTATAATGTTTATAAAATCATCAAATCAATAAGCAGAATTCGCATAAGTCAATAAGTTGAAATCTAGACACTGCTATAAAAGATAATTTTATTTAGAGATGCAATTATTTTCTTTCTAATATTTAAAGCAATATCTCAAATGGGTAGTATTCTTATGTCAGAATTTTTTAAAATTTTCTGTCCGTATCTGGCCCAATTCTATATTTAAATTGCCTGCTTTAAATTTCACTTTGCAAGTCTGTATCATGCATTTTTCCCCATTTTAATAATATGTCATTTAAAAAACAAATTTTATTTGAAATGTTTTTAAGGTTTCTGACATATTTTTCGAGTTAAAAATAAAATTTATATTAAGGTCAGGTCTAGTTCTCAACAAGTTTGCAGGACGCCCCGTACACAAGAGTTGTAGGTTACAACATTTTTAAAATTGGGTCAACCAAGACATACTTAATACTCTTTTTCATCAAAGCTTAAAAAATTTCCATAATAAAATCCTCCCGAAGGCATTATATTTGACATGATAATTTTTTAAATTCTTTCTACTATTAAAAGGAGTTTTCTTTTTCAACTTAATGTGAAAGAGGGCAAAAAATTCATAACTTTTAACAACATTAAATGTAGCATAATTTTTATCACAATATGAAAAACTTCTTTAATTCACATATCTCATGTTTAGAATAACTAATTTGGGGCTGGGCCGTGTTTATATCAAAATTAAGGCTGGTCTGGTGTTTTACTCACTTCACATTTGGCTCCCCATATAGGTCACGGGTGGAAACCTGAGTATTTTAAGGATTTTATAAAATTATATCCTTATTATTTGGGTCTCCTACTCAGATAAAAATTAATTCGTAGTGGTTACTTTAAAACAGCGCAGCAAATAAATTTGGCATTTGATTTAAAATTTCCTTTTAATTCCTATGCAATTCATGGGCTCGCTTTTCGTTGTCCTGTGCCGCACGTCCTGTCCAACTTGGGTTTTATTTAATTTATAGGCAATTCATGCAGTGGCGTAAATAAGGGGGGGGGACGGGAAATTCCCCCCCCCCCTTGGCAAAGATTAAAAATATATTTTTATAGCTTCTCAACGCTGAGGAGGCTAAAAACTGACATTAGAAATACCATGTCTAAGAATAGATTAAATGGATTGGCTTTATTGACAATTCATCGGGAGTTAGCTCCTACTCCCGATGAAGTTCTTAAAATTTTTGAAATTTCCCCCCCCCCCTTGAGAAACTCCTGGCTACGCGCCTGAATTCATGCGGGTTTAAATGCTATGGAAACTTATGCTTCTGTAATAGATTGTTTTGCTTTCGCATAAAAACTAGCTAATGACCACTGTTTGACTTCAATTTTCTACGAATTCGTCCATGCCCAAATTTAATTTTTGCGCCCCGACTGATTATCTTTACATTTACATAAATTTCTTCTGGCAACTTGTCTAGCATGTTGCTGCATAATGGATAACTGCGAACTGGCTAATTAATTCCCTACATATTAATGATGACCGTTGCTTACTTTCTAATTTGCAAACCCTGGCCCAAGGCGTAAATCCTTTTTTGTTAATCATTTATTTTTGCTGCTTATCGCAAATGGTACTTTTCGAAGCTCGTCCCCCTATTAATTTGTCTAACCCCTGTCAGAGGGCAAAATTTATTTTTATACTTGGGTCCGCAGCTTTTGGCCATTTTGGTACTTTAGCTTTAAATATATATTTTTCCCATAAAAAATATTATTTGTTGAGTGAAAATAAATGATGACCATTCCCCGGCCAAAATTCAACCATTTTATCATTTTCCTGTGCCTCACTTTAAATATTTTTCTGATCCCCTACCTAGAGTTTGACCATTAAGCACTAAATCCTCCGCCAGCATAGGCATTTCCCCCCCCCCCCTCCCCATATTATTGCGCGAGGCTTCTCCCTCCCCCAGCTTTTCCTACCTTCCTCCGCCCCCCCCCCCCAACTTGCCATCCCCCATTACCCCCTCCCCCCCCCCTTCCGTTTATATATGGAATTAAATTAAACATCCAAATGATAAATTTTATATTTTTGCATTAAAACTTTTACCCTGAGCTATAAGTTCATATTTATATTAAAAAAATATATATTATAGGCAATATTTCAATATAAGTTAGTGTACAATGGCTGCAGCAAATGAAATGATTTAATACTAATAAAACAATTATGTATTTAAAAGTCTCTATAGTTGCATATTAATAAAATTATTTTTTAACTCTTTAAATTCAAGGAAAGGACAATATACAAAAATGACAGAAGCTGATAAAACATACACATATATAAAAAAAGAATGCCCTCAAAATAGACTATTAAAATTACCCTTTTTGTGAATGGTGACAAAATCTAGTTTGGAATTGAGAGTGTGCTTAAAAAATGCATTGCATAGTGATGATTGTCCTAAATGACGACAAGACATTGCAGGACCACCTAATGATACATATGGCTTAAAGTAATTGAGAGCATTTTGGCAGGCATTTACATAATTAATATAACCTAAACATTTAAGCTCATAATATAATGCCTTTACTGATTTCAGAAAAATTCATTGTATTATATTGTTTGTGATCTGGTTCATTCCATGTTTCATATTTCCAATTTTTTATATAATGCCAACCATAATTGTGCAATAAATGTTGTATCATATTCTTAATTAAATTAGTAAATTGATCAAGTTGACTGCAATTTGTAAAGTCTGTAAACAGATTTGAAGGATTTCCCATAATTTCAAATACTAAATTAAAATCTATTCAATTGATTTATAATAAATGCATTTCTACCTAAATTGTTAATATTATGTAAAAATTTGTCCAAATTTGCAAATGTAAATTTTTTGTCTTCATAAGTAATTAGATCCAGAAGCCAATGAATTCTAACAAACACAATTCCCCTATTGGGGATGCCCCGTATCAAAGCAAGATTCTGTAAAGTGTCTGAATGTAATAAATTTTTGCTATATGGAAAGTTTGGTGAAAACCCAGTGCTCTTCCAAAAATGTGGTAAATTAACTACTTTAAATAAGCTGCAACTGATAAACAAAGGTGCACATATACATAAAATAAAAAAAGACATGTCCTAAAAATTAAGAAAAAAATATGATTATCTACAAACTATATGCAAAATTCATAATAAGTAGCATTTTGACTTCAACCCATTGCAAAACAATCATCAATGATGGCTTATTAGCTTGCTACTTCAATAATGACACTAATATAAAATGCAAGAAAATTATACGCAAGATATCATTAATCCTTATAACTTTTAAAATTCCCGCTTAAAATTAGTTCATTAGTCTTATTGTCTAAAAAAGTATTTTTTGTATAAAAAAATAATTATATCAATAGCAAAGCTTTTATACGTCATTAACAAATCTAATCTATTGTATGCTAATAAATTTATTCTTAAGTTTTATTATTTTTTTTATAGTCTCAATCTTTAGTTCACATTAGTAACTAGTTACAACTTTAATTGCAAGGGAACTTAAAAGTAGTTAATTACATTATTTAGTAAATGTATCGGGAAATAAATACCAAATTATAAAGGAATAAATACTTTATTTAAGGTCTATCAAAAAGGAAACGTTTGGGAGAAAGTAAGTAAAAAAAAGTGTGTCGCGAGCTAATCGAAATAATACATTAAGTCAATTAACATTTAGTGGTGAATCCGCGAGCTGTATGTGATAGGTCAATTAACGTCGCGAAGTAGTATTAAGTAATATGCCGCGTGCAATTAAATACATTAAGTCAATTAACATTTAGTGGTGAATCCGCGAGCTGTATGTGATAGGTCAATCAACGTCGCGAAGTAGTATTAAGTAATATGCCGCGCGCAATCAATTAAATAGTAGTGTTACTACAAATGCTCAATAAAGTTAAAATTAATTTCTATAAATTTAAGGATCTTTAATAGATTTTAGCACCAAAGTTAATTGTTCAGTTTGTATTTTTCGCTTTTAAATTCAATTTCCTTGGCGGAATAAATGTGAATATTGTTACACCTTTTAAATTTCATAATAATATTTTATAAAATATTCCTAATACCATACTTTACTTTTAGAGAGTACTCGTATTTAGGCTATAATTTTAAATTTGATCTCTAAAACATACTGAATTTAGAGCCAATTATTGGAGAACAAGCAAATTAAGTAAAATAATTTAAATTATTTAAACTCTTTGATCCTCACCAGGAGCAGAGTCAAGCAATAGCCGAATCAACCCCCATTGTTAATTTTATAAATTCTGAAACACGAATGCATCCATACATTTAATAATACTAATAATAATAACTAGCTGACCCGGCAAACGTTGTTTTGCTAACAATACAATTTTTTTTAATATAATAAAATTCGAGAAAACTTCAGCCTTGTATGTATGACGTCATTATTGTATAGATGTTATAAATGAAACTGGCCAGGAAATGTCCGATATTTTTAAAACAAAAAGGTATTTTAGGAATCTGAAAAAGCTATTTTACCCCTGGCCGCCCTGGGCATCTACGGCTAATTTTTCGCGCGACTAGGGTCGGTAGTTTTAGAGTTTAGCCCTTTTTTATAATGAAATGTCCGATATTTTTAAAACGAAAAGGTATTTTAGGAATCTGAAAAATCGACCACGTGATATTAATGGCAAAAATTGCATAATTTAAATTTTATTTAATTTAAAATAATTTTGACAGTATACTGTAACATTTTTATTATACTTTTAAATATCTAATTCGAGAAAACTTCAACCTTGTATGTATGACGTCATTATTGTATATGATGCTATAAATGAAACTAGCCGGGAAATGTCCGATATTTTTAAAACTAAAAGGAGTTTAGGATTCTGAAAAAGCTATTTTACCCCTGGCCGCCCCTGGGCATCTATGGCTAAATTTTCGCGCGAATCGGGCCGGTAGTTTCAGAATTTAGCCCTTATCCACATACATACACACATACATAGACTTTACTTTATATAATATAGATAGATTAACGTTCTTAAAACATCTACAATAATTTACCTAAATTAAAACAACGTTTTTATCAAATTCAGTGTATCACTACCGTCGACGCTTTTTCAGTCTCGGTAGACTCATATTTAGTAAAAAGCATCAGTTTATTAGATGACAATCTTTAATGTAATGTCTTATTCATCGAATCACCATATCTTTTATATGAAAATTTGAATAAATTATATCGATAAATTTTGTTTTATTAGATGGCAAAAACTCAACCCAGTAACTTTAAATTTAACTAGCTCCTATAGGTAAGTAACTGATATTGTATTTTGTTACTTTTGAAAAGAGGTAATTTTAACTGTATTTGGTTCATATTTTTTGAAGGTAACTGTAACCTAACTTGTTCCCGTGTAAAAGTAACTTTAATAGCTCTAGTTATTAATTGCTATGATATTTATGGGCTCGTTTTTGGTTGTCCGTCCGTCCGTCCGTCCGTCTGTCTGTCCGTCCGTCTGTCTGTCCGTCCGTCCGTCTGTCCGTCCATCCCTATCTATTTGCATTGGGTATATTAGGTTATCGATTTTTTAAATTAATGCATAAGAAAGAGGTGCCCCACCCCTCATCTCTATCTCTCTCGCTGTGTTATTTTTAAAATTAATGCATAAGAGGTGCCCCACCCCTCATCTCTATCTCCCTCGGTGTGTTATATATAAGATTTGTTAAATTATCTATTATATAATAAACATAAATAAAAGTTGTTTACTTTTAATTGCTATGCAATTTAACTAGTTATATAATAAACATAAATAAAAGTTGTTTACTTTTAATTGCTATGCAATTTAACTAGTTTTTTAGTTAGAATCCCGGAGTTTTTTTTGACTCTTATGATTGTTCTTGTTACTAACATTGATAATAAGAATTTTTGGCCGTCCGCTGGCTCCTGACCGATGAAAAAAATGACCATTGGCCAAAATGTGAATCGAAATTATTTTTTTCGTTTTTTTGACTATTATGATTGCTCCTGTTCCTACCATTGCTATTATGACTTTTTGGCCGTCCGCTGGCTGCTGACCAATGTTATATAATAAACATAAATAAAAGTTGTTTACTTTTAATTGCTATGCAATTTAACTAGTTTTTGGGTTAGAATCCCGGAGTTTTTTTTGACTCTTATGATTGTTCTTGTTACTATCATTGATAATAAGAATTTTTGGCCGTCCGCTGGCTCCTGACCGATGGAAAAAATGACCATTGGCCAAAATGTGAATCCGAGTTTAATTTTTCGTTTTTTTTTTGACTATTATGATTGTTCCTGTTACTACCATTGCTATAATGACTTTTTGGCCGTCCGCTGGCTCCTGACCGATGGAAAAAATGACCATTGGCCAAAATGTGAATCCGAGTTTATTTTTTCGTTTTTTTTGACTATTATGATTGTTCCTCTGTTACTACCATTGCTATTATGACTTTTTGGCCGTCCGCTGGCTCCTGACCGATGGAAAAAATGACCATTGGCCAAAATGTGATTCGAAAATTTTTTTTCGTTTTTTTTTTACTATTATGATTGTTCCTGTTCCTACCATTGCTATTATGACTTTTTGGCCGTCCGCTGGCTGCTGAAAATGACCATTGGCCAAAATGTGATTCGAAAATTTTTTTTTCGTTTTTTTTTGACTATTATGAATTTATCCACTTTTACCGTGTCCTGGCTGCTGACCAATGGAAAAAAATGACCATTGGCCAAAATGTGATTCGAAAATTTTTTTTTCGTTTTTTTTTACTCTTATGAATTTATATCCACTTTTACCGTGTGCTGGCTGCTGACCAATGGAAAAAAATGACCATTGGCCAAAGTGAGCATCAAAATTTTTTTTTTCGTTTTTTTGGCTATCATTGACTTATAGAGTATATGTTGGTTTTGACCAATAGAGAAAAAATGACCATTGGCCAAATTTTTGATTTTTTTAATTAAAAATTGTTCAAATTCAACGAAAAATTTCTCCCAACAATTCTGCAAATTGTTTTATAATATAATGTTTGTTAGACCCATAATCACTAAAGGCCATAAAAACTAATGTAATACGCAACTAGATGCAAACACTAAATCTAACCCTAACCCTTGTCTATATTACATTTTGCCTATATTACATTTTGCCTATAAATGGAAAATTTGTATAAATAATTAATTAATCATCAGGCATTTAATACCCCCCCCCTATAGGCATTCTCGCCCCTTCCCACCTTTCTCGCCCATAAATTGCATAGCAAATATGATACATTTATACGTTTCAATTCAAAAGATAAAGTTTCAAAAGAAAAACTTCACCAATTGCCACCAAACCTTCACCATTTCTCACCATTTCACACCATTTTAAATTTGTCAATTTAAATCTGCGTGTATATGTTGACGCAAAGAAGGAAGCCTATATATTTTCATGCCAATTACTACTACACCAAATATAAGGAAGGGAAATATGGTCAAATATACTTGAAATGCCGCAATTATCGTTGCTCAGGCAGAGCAATTCTTGAGGGAAACATGTATATTATGTTTCAAAGGAGCATCTAAACATTCCACATATAAGTAAATTTTTTGCATAAGTGTTTATATATATAGCAGGCCCAAGACCTAATATGTATCTTTCTGAACCATTAGATGACATATCTAATATATCAAGTAATTAAACTCTTATATATAAATTCTTAATGTAGTTGATGGTACTAATTTGATGATGGATGTGTCCACAAATGTTAATAGTGAAAGTAATTTAAAGTGCCATTATAAAATTTAACTATAAAGTAGTTACTGCCACAAATTCTATAATGTCATGTGATCCTACGTATAGTCAAAGTATTTTAAGAAAGTAATTTTGTTTCTTTGAATTTAAAACATTTTTAAAGGTTGATTAACTCAGGCCCATCTTTTCCTGGATGCTTGTTGAAGCTTACAAGCCCCATGCCCTTGTATCTTATTATATTATTGATAAAAATATAATTTTTTAATAGCAATGACATTTTTAGTATATCATGACTTAACTCTACCACTGACTCAAAAGAACAAGATCCAAATATAGACTTACCATCAAGTAAATAATCATTTTTATTTCTGTTATTAGATAAAACTCATGTTTCAGTTAGCAAATATACAAGTTTATTTGTCTTTTATGGCTTTCTTTTAAATCTTAACAATGTACTAATGCCACAAAAACTTATTCATAAATATAGAAGGACTCAACAAAGCAAGTTTTGTATAGGCAAATAAATAATTTTAAATCTAGATTTAATTAGGACCCTAAAGGTTGCTGAAGAAAATGTGTGGGATGTGATTAACACTATCATAAATGATAACCTATGTTGAAATATCATTAATATGTTTTAGATAAAGAAAACATACCAGCAACTGTCAATATGAAATCAACAAAAATATTCCTTAATATATACGACAATTACTTATATAAGAATATGGAAAAATAAAATAATCTTTCTACATATATCAGTTAATATTTAATCCTACAGCCTTGTTGATGTTTTTATAATTTTTACAAACATTAGTCACATTTCACTATAAAAAAATTGAGTATTTTCTTTATCTCACTCAGCCCTTATTTTGTATTGTCCATGAGCATAGCCAGGTTTTGGATTGAGGGGGGGGGGGCAAAACATAATTTTTTTTAACTTCTAAGGGTTTTTGTATTGAAATTTTTTTTTGTCATTGTCCCATGGTATTATCTATTAAGTATTTTAGCTAGTATTTAGAGTATATAAAAAAAGTAACATAAGTCTTATATAGACTATTAGAAATGATACAGACACTGTAAAATTCAAGGAAGTTAGAATCAGCACAGACAAGTATTTATCTACAATTAATCATTAAAAATGTTTTTTTTCTCCTTATAACATATTTCTATTTTGTATCAACTATTTAATTCATTATAGATTTAGCAAATAGATTTAAATTTTTCATAATGAAACAATCTAATTACAATTAGGGATAAAACTCTTAAAACTTTAGAAACCTTTGCTCAAAAAGGAAAGTGTGCTTTTACCAAGAATTATATTAGGCTTGTGTACTAATTACTTTACAAGGTATACATTATGAAATAATTTCTTAGGCAAGATTACTCATTTAAAATTTCTTAATAAAATTCCTTTGTCTATAACACATAAATATTTAAGTTACACTATATATTATCATTTTATGATTATATAATACTAATGTTATTATATATGAATACAATTATGCTTTTATAATTTAAACTTATGCCAATCATATATAATTTGCAACTACATTCTGTTGATAAATAACTCATTCTACGTTACACATAGTTGTTGCACCACCCAATACATTACAGTATTGACTAATACTTTACTGTTGACATGATCTAACGTTATACATATTTATGGCTTATAAAGATATTCGTACTTAGTCCTATCATATAATACATAACGTATTTTCTCTTAAAATAATATTGCATAACAAATTATGTATTATTTACTTATTATAGCAATGTAATGTAAATAAATAAACATTTTAATATATTTAAATTTAGTATTATTGTAGTAAGAATCACATGTTTTTTTTAATGTCATGCTTGATACATGCATTAACTTTATCTTTTGCAACTTTATCTTATGGACCGGAACCCATTTATACGAAGTACAGATGAGTCGTCCCCCCTTCCCTTCCCCTCTTCCCTTCCCTTCTCCCCCTTCCCACGAGGGCCGAAGGCCCGAGTTTATTTTGCTTATCAAATAATATTAATGACATAGTCTAGTAATACAATAGACTGGCGGATAGTTGGTAAATTAATAATCAAGGGTGTGAGCCACCATATTTGAGGCTTAAATTAACGAACTAAACGCTAACTTAATTCATTTTGTTGAAAATAGAATTATAAACTTACATATGGATGGATAATCATTTTGTGTCCTCATTATTATTTATGGCATAACTTGTGCAATTTTTAGTGTACAAATGCGTATATTAAAAAAAATTTCACCTATAATGGGGCCCTAATTGCTTAATAAATTTTAATGCAAAAATAAGATGTTCGCCAGTCTATTTTATTATTAGTCCATGATTGTAACAGATGAACAATGTTTCTTTATGAAAGAATTCAAGCTTATATATATTATATATTTAACCATACAACAGAAATATAGATCCATAATTTTTAAGTAATTTCATGAATGATTGAAGTCGTTTGCTACAAAATTATGTTCAAATCAACGTTAGAAAGATTATTTTTCACAATGTTTATATTACATAATTATACCCACCTCCACTTAAATAGTGGATAATAAATTTCGATTTTGTTTCCGGTATACTTTAGCTGATAAATTTAAAATTTCACTCAACAATTTTGCATAAGGTAGAATTTGGTGATCCTTAGAAGAAATTGACTTTGCAAGTCACATCTATCCCACAAATTTGACATTTATTAATGCTAAAATGGTTTTGGATTTATTTAGAAAAACATACCTTACATGAAATTAGTTACTGAAACTAGTTCATATTTAAAAAAAGTAATTGTAATTAGTTACTTTAATTGCAGAGTGTTTTATTTGTGATTTATCTGGAATACAACCGCAAGTGAAAAGATTGCTAAAAGGAATTAGTGATTGGTTTTACCAGATTATAACCGAACTGAAAGAGAAAACATATAAGAGAAAATATCGGTAAAAGGAAATAGACGAAGGGTTGAAGAAAGAAGGTTCATTCGTTTTACCATCAGATGTTAAGGGCTTAGATATGGAAAATTAGTTCAAAGAAAGACCGTAAGACATGGCGACAAAATGATGAAAAGGGGGAGCCAGGACGCACACAAAGGAACGCACATTTATATACGCACACACATTTTGATATTCTGAAATCTTGGATCGTTTTTATTTTGATAAAACATTTTTATCTCGTATTCCCATATACGATAATTCCCGAATAAATTGATATTATTATTTTAGTATTTGTAGAAATATTATCTGAATTTACCATTCCAATATCTGGACTTATCATTATAATTATCGGGACTTAATACAGGAGAACTTTAACTTTAGTTGGTTACATTGTTTAAGTAACTGTCCCATAAAGTTACAGTGACTTCCTATAAATTTAAAAATCATTAAAAATAATTATATTAAAATTAATTGTCTAGTTTGTGTCTTTCGCCTTAAAATTCAATTTTCTTTGAGGAAAATGTTAATATTATTACTCTTTTTTATGATAATAATTAATTATGAGAAAATAGTACAACTATCGTATTATACCTTTTATAAAATATATTGGTATTTAGAAATAAATCTACTAAAGTTAAAATGGTTAAAGTGTCAACGCTTTAACTTTATGAGATTTACAATTTCGCAAAAATGTAGATACAATAATTTCACCCTATTTATTTAAAGGCATCTAGGTAAGAAATGTTATAGTAGTTAGTTATATTCTAAATAAATTAGGCTAGCATTTTTAGACAACTAATAAAAAATCTCATGATTATAGAACATTCTCTTTAGTTTATATTCTTCTATTTTATTTACATTTATCTTGTTTTTTATTTACCTGAAGATGTCCTTTATAAGGACGAAATATTATGATAATTATAATTTATTTTCCAAACCCTCTAACATTCCCGAAAATATATTCATAAAAGATAACCTAGAGGTTAAAGTAGGGTGTTTTGTCTGAGATTTCAATGCATATCAATAGTGTTTTATGATAGTAAAGTTTATTCTTTACATATGCAGTTGTTACCTTAGGCAAATATTTGTAGATTAAATATGGGTTTAATCTGCATTATAAACAATATCTGGTATATATTTATTAAGTATATCTGGTTAGACTATTAAGATAAATTTAGGCTTTTTTTCATTGGTATAATCATGATAATGTAACTCAATCCTTTTAACAAAGAATAGATTTAGTAATCTTAATTTGTGTTAACTAGAGTTTTTAAATTGCTAACTTTCTTCAAACTCAAGACGCGAGCACCCACACTGAGTTGCTTAATATGCGCGTTAGCAAACTATGTGCTCCCTGTTCGGTGCACTAGGCAGAACTGTAGCATATGAAAATGCTCGAGGGCCGAGCAAAAACTCGAGCAGATGGTAGCTGGAGTTGAAGAAAGTTAGCAATTTAACAACTCTAGTGTTAACCTTTGAAAGAAGCTACAGAGGGGGGGGGGAGAGATACTTAAAAGGTACATATATACATATTAGTTAATTTAAATTAATTAGACCTCACTTTTTATATAAAAGAGAAATCTAGTCGTAAATTTTACATCCAATTTTTAAAATAAATCGAACATGGATCTGATCGGAGGAAAACAGAAAAAATTAAAAAAAATACTTTAAATTACATAAACTATTTGATTCCTCACCAGGAACAACAAAAGGTCACACCAGCATGGATCTTTTCAATCTTAAAAAATCGGAAGCACCCAATGCATCCATACATTTATTAATACGAATAGTAATGTCGTCCTTTACACAATAATTTTCTCAAACTAAAACAACTTTTTATCCAATTTAATGTACCATTATTGTCAAGCGCCATTTCAAGCTAGGTAGATTAATATTGGTTAAAAGCGCACGTGTGTATTAGAAGATACTTTTGAATATAAGTCTTATTAACGAACCCGGTAATTTTTATTTAAAAATTAAATTTTATTGATAAATATTCTCTTATTGAACTGCGAAAAAATTTAGCTGAGTAACCTTAAATGTAACTATTTCCTGCAGGTAAGTAACTGGAACTGTATTCAACTACTTTAGAAAAATTATACATATTTTTTAAAGGTAACTTAAATTTAACTAGTTCCTGTGGAAAAGTAAACACAAATTGTGTTTCTTTTAGCGCGGAAGTGTGGTCAGATGATGTACTGCAACTAAACTCCTATCATTGTCAAATTGAATATAGTTTAATGTTCCAGCCTCACCATGAGCCTCATTGATTTATTTGATTGACATCTAAAGAATAACGGATAACCGAAAGGCTGATGCTATTTTGTGTTTTTATATTAACTAATCTGACCACCCATAGGCGTAGCCAAGGGGGGGGGCTCTCTAAATCCAAAAATTTGTTGAAATTTATTAAAACTCTAGCTAAATTAAGGAAAAAATAATCATTTTGCCGCTCCCTAAATTATTATTGCCCCATCTAATCCCAATGTTGGCTAAGCCCATGTGACCACCTAACACAAATATATCTATTGCTTAAGAATTTAACAAACAAAATATATCCTAGCATAAAAAATCAAACAGTAGGTGTTAATTTTGACCCGAGAGCCATTTTGATTGCCATTTTGGAACTTAAAAAGGGCAAGGTGATTAATTGAAAACAATAATTACAATCTAATCTCAATAATTTTAGTAATTTAAAATATTTATGTTTGTATAAGCCATTTTTAATTACTTTCTTAAGCAAAATGACAATAGGGGGGAGGTGGTAAGATCATTGAATTAATATTTGCAATGTCAATGCCAATCACCTCTATTACGCTCTTTAAATCCAGGCAGGGCCGCCATCCCCTTTTAAAACAACTCGTTCATTAATATATTGATTAAAAAAATAAATCACTTGAATCAAATGGATAGGAAATTACAAGGCTTTTTTTATACAGCTCATTTAATAAATTTTAGACATTAATTATTTATTGTAATACAAATTTAAATATTGTTATGGACATCCGACAAGTTCACATAACATCGTATTATTGTGTAAATTCCGGCTATTATATATATATAACTTTAAATAATAAGGACTTAACTATTGTAAATGTATCTTTTATGGTGTCAAATTTAATATACATATTTGAAAGGAATTAGGCTAATTAGGAAATTTTGGCATTTTTGTGTATATATTCACGACAACTTTTAAAAGAACACCAAAATTCGAGTGTTATAGTTATACTCCTTTTGGATAATCAATTCTCGAAGCACAAACCGCTCCCAAAAAACTTAAAATGGATGCCATGTATGGCACAATGGCAGTTGTTCCAAAATGATCCATCATACTTCCTATCACTGTTGAAAGCATAAATTGTGCCCAAAATACCATGCTGCTAACTATGGCAACGTCAGTACCCAAACCTCTAATTTGTTCACTGATTCCCTTACCTGTATCGCTTGTTGAATCCATCTATGTGAAAAATTTAATTTAAAATTTACGTAATTTTAAAATAATTAAATATATAAATGGCATAATGCTTATATTACCACTTTCTCTAAACATTTAACACTAATATATAGATCTAGCAAGTGCGACCAATTATAAAGGCACATATTATAAAATAATTTTATGTTTGATCGCTCGTATAAAAAGGCTATCGTTTATTTAAGCCAAAAATATGTAACTAGCACATTTTGACTGTGTTTTAGCTAGACGATGGCAAACTAAAATTAGTAAGAAAGAAAATGAGTTAACACATTTAAATCGTATCTCATTCAATTTTGAAGCAATCAAAATTATTTAGCTTCCATTCATTCTCAACAGCCGTCCTGGTTATTACAACAGCCTATTGCAAATTTTAAATATATAATATTTAGGGATTGTATTTAAAAATAATTGTTCCTTGTAAGCTAATGAATTTGCGTGTGGGAATTATACTTTTTGGGATTGATGAATTGAAGGGTGGGGTCTTTATAAAGATTTAATATATTTGCTTAGAACATAGAACAAGTAAACAGTTGTGTTTAAGTCCGATAATTAACAACGGTCCCAGGCCGCTAAAATTTACTCTCCAAAATGTCTAACAAAGAATCTCCATCAGAAAGCACAAGCGTTATCAAACGACGAGCTATGTATCTTCATCCTGTGCAAATTATAGTAAAGCTTTGACCAGACTTACAACAAAGCGATTAAAATTGTGGATGGATAACATGCTAGAATTTAAGCACTTTGAAGGACAAAAGCCTTAAGGTGGCACACTAAAAAAGAAAGATAAACAACCTAAATGAACTGAGATGGAATGGGACAGTATGAACTAGGAAAGGGATACATGCTGTTTTACAATGGGTCATCACGTTTTACAAACGGGATCGGTATTGTACTTAGCGAGGGAAGTAAACAAATATTCAGACAGGTTGATATGGGTGAAGCAAAGCAGATAGATTTGTGCGAATGCTCAGCAACTTGGGCGTATAAAAATTTAAAATCATTTTTCAAAAAATATTTGAAGGAGATACGATGAATAGGAATGAAAATGCAAATTATTGAGTCAGATCGTTTGGTAAAGCTCATCTTAATGGCGAACAGAATCATGGAAGGCATGGGAATGGTCGACACAAGAAAGGCAATAAACCTATGCAAGTAGCCAGTATACCACATGGCGATAATTAACACCTTCTTTATAAAAAATCATTTCGAAGAGAATCCAAGAAGTGGAAAGCTTATTAGTCAAATTGGCGAAAAAATTTAAATTGATTAAGAATTGTAAACTAAAAATAGAAATCAAATAAAATTAATTATTTGTGAAATAAATTTTGCACCCGTTATTTTTATTTTTTTTCTTTTATGAGGTTTGCAAACCTGAAAAATGACAATCAAAGTTAAGGTTTGTGTAAATTTTCAATATTAATGCTATACACAGCTGTGTACCAGTTCTGATATTAAAAATCTAAGGATAATCGGATAGACCAAAGGAGTCAAAACTTTGGAAAAATTATCGTTTAGAGTGTTAAAATAAAAAGGTGAAATTTGTATAGAAAGTGCCTTAATTTGAAAAAACCAGGAATACTACATATATAAGTAGGGACAGAGAGCTGTCAAGAAGGCCATTACATTAGCATGGCATGATGCGTACGCCGAGATGATTAGCACACGGATTTCAAAGGAGACGACTGGCTAATGTACACAATGGTTGAACCGGGGAAACGAAGATCAAATCTTATTTAAGACCTATAAATGTCGCAAATGACAAATATCCTCTTGCTAATATAGAGACAAATATAAATTTAATCGAACTGTCTAGGACAAGGAAGTCGACTACAAATGAAAACTTAGGCAGAATGTAGAGCTATTTGACTAGATACAGTATAGATGGAAGCAAGAGTAAGATGCCGAGAGGAAGTAACTACGAACATGACCAACCTCTTTAACAATTGACGGAAGAATATATCCCCAATGTAGAGCAAGCAATATAAAGCCTGACCAAGGTGACCCTTATAAGTGTGAGTATTGGATTAACTTGCCTCTCTAAACTTATAGAAAGAATCCTGGTAACGAGGTTGAAGAACAAAACTGAATTATAAGCTAACCAGTATAGGGTTGTGGCCGAAGTCAGTACTGGAGCCAGTGGCGTAAATAAGGGGGGGGGGGGGGGGGGGAAACGGGAAATTCCCCCCCCCCCCCCTTGTCAAAGATTAAAAATATTTTTTTATAGCTTCTCAACGCTGAGGAGGCTAAAAACTGACATTAGAAATACCATGTCTAAGAATAGATTAAATGGATTGGCTTTATTGACAATTCATCGGGAGTTAGCTACTCCTGATGAAGTTCTTAAAATTTTTGAAATTTCCCCCCCCCTTGAGAAAATCCTGGCTACGCGCCTGACTGGAGCCGATCTTCTCAATAAGACTAATGATGGACAAATAAAAAAAAGTAATCTAGATATGGTCCTTAAATACATGGATAAGGTTTATTGCAAGGCGCCATGAGATTTGATAAGATGGTGCTTAAGAAAGCGAAATATCCCTGATGCATATGAATGGCTAATGAGGAATATTTGTGAATTTGCTTTATAAAAACAAGGGGAGAATGAGTCTAAACCTTTTCAGATATAATTTGGATTACATCAACGATCTGCACAAAGCCTTTTAACATTCGATTTTACAATAATGAGGGACATACAAAGGTATATCAGTAATATTTTACTATGCCAGAAGACGAAAATTTGAATAAGAGGAAAAGTAGGCGAAACATTAGGTGATAACCGGGAATTTTTCACATGGGTATTAACCTTACAGGCACCCCAAAGCTTGATGGTGACCCAAACTAATTAATAGTAGACATATTCATATACTTCGGCTCGATATGGCATCAAGAGAAATATTGCGCAAATGAATATAAAACAATAGTGTCAAAGAGGTTGACCGCTCAAATGGCAGAGTATTTCCGCTGTGATGTGTGACAATAGGAATCCAATATACCTGTAAGCAATGCTTACAAATCTATCATAAGACCGGTGTTACCCTATGGAAGAACGTGGGCATTAAACACCAAGGAAGAAAAGTTAAACAAGCCCCCGAGGTAAGAATGATACGGTGGAGCTTAGTCATACAAAGTTCGGCCATATGACGACTGACTTTCTCAGGGCAAAAATGGGTATTCAATAGATGGAGGACTTGATTAAGAAAATCGGCTAAGGTAGTATGGTCATATACTATAAGAAGGGAGACGAATTATGTAAATCGAAGAGTTATTGGACATATAGGCGCCAGTGAGTAGAGGAAGAGGACGACCTATCATGTGGAAAGGGGGAGTAGACAAAGTTATGAAAAATAAGGGAGCAAATCAAGACATGGCGCTTACCTGACTAAGATGGAAAAACTTATCAAACAAACCCCACGATTGTGGGACTTATTAAATGATAAAGAAGAAGAAGAGAATGATAAAAAAAATAAAAATGATAATATTAAACTAATAATTAAAAAGTACCGCAAAAAATAAAAGAATTAAAATGGTAACTTACACATTCTTGTTGATGATATTGGGTAACCAAGATGTAGGGCATGGTAAAAAGAGTAGCGTACATAATACCAGGTGATGGTGACAATAGAATTACACCAGCCTTGCTTCTAGACAACGCCATTACTAAAATACCAATTGAATAAGCTAGTTGCCCTCCGATATAGACTTTTTTGGCTCCTAATTAAATAATATACTTAATCCCGGAGAAAATATTATATATCCTTTATCATAACAAACCATTTCCAAAATGTTGATTTTTGAAAATCAATAATTTAGAATAAGATGCGCTATTAATAGTTATATACCAATATGAATCTTATGCTCTTCCGTGAATTATACAGCTGTCTATATAATTAAAAAAAAAGAAGCATTAAAATTTAATTTTGAAAGGTGAAAGGCTGGAGGAGGTGTCGGGTACAGAGAGGCTTGATGCATTTATTGCATTAAATGTGGATTAAATTAGTAATATTTTTTAATATCATTTATTGATCATCAAAAGAACTTATAAAATACCTTTTAATTAGCCTTTAATCATAGAGCCTCATTCTTAAATAAGATTAAATGTATGTTAGAATTTAATTAGTTAAGTGTTATCTAAAAATTTGAAGCTGATTGTTAACAATAATATTATTTAGCTATGTTGTATTAAGTAAGTGAAAATATTTTGCATTCTATTTAATCAAAAAGAAACCTTTTATTTGTGTTAATAATAAAATTAGAGCTAGCATTGTTACTAAATCTTGCATTAAAAGCCAGTAAACATTATGTATTAGCTAGTTTTTCCATAAATGTAGGGAAAACCTACACTAACTAATAATGGTTAATAAAATCAAATAAGCGAAAGTATTCTGTATTTGACAAGCACATTGTGTAAAGCAACATTAGCAAGTAAACTCATAGATTATTTAATTTTATATTTAAGAAAAATCAATAACAATTAATTATAGATAATTTATTCTAATTAGAGTGAAGGTGCAAACTTTAGTAATTTAATGTATTTTAATCTTTTATTAAACATTTGCCATGGATAAAATCTACGGTTTGATATCACGCTATAAGTATTTTCGGTTATTTTAATGTTCAAAATTCAAAAATTTCATTAATTGGCAAGAACCTTATAAACTACATGTTTAACTAACCTAGCCTTTTTACTAGTGCTTCAATATAGTAAGAATAAATAGCACATGTAAGAGAGTACGTGGCCATGCCCCAACATCCGAATCTCAAACCCCTCTCGTAAACTTTATGAGACTCGGAATTTTCCGGAGATTTAGGGTCACCGCCGAATATGTGTTGTCCAACGTAATCGGTAAAGTATAAGGAATAACAAACCAGTGACATCCAGGAGAAAATATTAGTCACGCATAGCACTTGCAGAAACCTGGGCATTTTTATAATTGATTTAAGGTATGATTTAAATGAAATCGGTGGCTTAAGACGCTTTTCTTTTGTGATTTCAGCCTTACCATTTGATGAGGTTGCTTCAGGCACAGCGTTTTGAATTGAATCACCCTCAGTGACCCAGCTATTATCGGTGCTAATAGAATGACCTCGAGACAAAGGGCTTTGATTGTAATGTGTACTCGAATAATTATCCAATTCGGCTCGAGACTCAGGTGCTTGTTGTCTAACCATTTGAAAGCTCTCATCAAAATTTTGATCGTCACTTACTTCATTCAACTTGGAATAATTGTTCTTAGGTGACAAATAGTTAGCCCCAGTTTTCCAAAAATACCCTATAAATTTGGCCAATGCTTTAAAAATGCGAATCCTTATGAGTGAAGGCTGGCCTGCATTGCAAGGTAATTTTGTAAGTGGCAATTCTTTAAAACTAGTTATTGTTAAGATAAGACATATGCAAAACAGCACTAGAATTATACTAAAAACCATACGATAGTGGTCAAATGCTCCTCCACCAGATTTTAGTATATTTGCAGTCCTTTTTTCCCAGTCTATAGCTCCCAACATGTAGCCAAAAGAGCCACCCGTTCCAGCTATAATAGTAAATGCGCTGAGACCGGTTGTGTGTTGAGTGGGTAAGCAAATGTCTAACATGTAGGCTCTTGATGGAGATTGACTCGCGTCAGAACAAAAATCGAGAACGACTACACCGAGACAGGTAAATAGAATGGTAAGCAGGCGAGCTTTGGGACTTAGAACTTTATATTCTACATCCTCAGTCACTTGTCTAATAAAGGAGTTATTCGAGCTATGAGGCAAAATCTCCAGACTTGGCACATTAGTTTGGTTCTCATAGTAATATTGATAATAATAGTCGTAGTCATCGTGAGAAACATTAGACCAGCTTTGTGCTGGTAAACTAAAATTATCGATGCTATTTAAAGTAACGTTGATGCGCTGAAGCTTTGTCACGTAACCCCCTAAGAATGCTCCTAGATATTTTCCATTCGGAACCATCACAAGCCCGAATATAATACCGATCGAAAGAGCAAATATAAAAGGGCGTCGGCGGCCGAATCGCGAACCACAATTGTCAGACCAAGAACCCATAATAGGAACGAGTACTAAGCCGAGCAAGGGGCTTAAACACCATATGAGACTCATGTATGAAGCAGGTATTCCGATTTTTAACAATATGGGGCTAACAAAAGCGGTTTCAGCGGAATAGGCCAACTCTATGCCTCCGATAATGGCAGAGATTAGGAATAATTGCCAACGCTTTTTAGGAATAAGAAGGTGGGTGTATTTAGAGGATATGGTCGTGTGTTCGAGCAAATCTTTGCGCACTTCATCCGTTAGTTCCTGTAATTTGGCTCGAGTTTCTTGAAGTCTAGGAGTCGTCCTTTCCGATACGCGTTCCGTTACCTCATGCAGATTTCTCAAAAGAGCGGCCAACGCCGAAGATGTATAGCCCAAGCCCAAAGACATTTTATAGTGAAACTAAAACAACATCATATGATGCGAAGAGCCGTGTCGGTTAAGGTTAGTAATGCGACCCCAAGGGTAGGGAATTACGAGTTGCGGGGTGTTAAAGTTTTAACACTGCCTGGTTGTCTCTATGTGTGTTTATTATTGATTTTTTAATATAACTATCATTCCTTATAATTTGAGATAAATTATGTGACACAAAGTAAAAAACATAAGGTTGACTAGTAGTCATGTCTTCGTTATTCATGAAAAAATTAAAATAAACTCTAGAAATTTATTTTGTCAATTTCAAAGAAAGCGAGAGGTCTAATCAAAAAACGGGGACCTTATAAATTTGAATGACATTGACTGGCACTATTTACCATATATTTAATGGAGTTGCACTTAATCTTTAATCCGATTACTATTCTTGACACGTTTTATGAAGAGGATAAGAAAGTTTTAAAAGGAAATAAAAAGGATAACCCAAATAAGAAGAGTAGGCTAAGGTGGCTTTTATTATTTTATAGTAGGCACGGCTAAGTCTCTATATTATTTAATATAATTTAATTTCTATGATATTATTGGATTTTCGCGGACAGCGTGGTAGTAAATATAAAATTGACACTTGCAAGTGGCACATATAAACATAATGATGTATTAATTTAAGGTTTTGATTTCAAATTAAGGCCTTTTAGGCTACAAAAAATATCAAATATATGTCAATTTTTTAAAATATCCTATATAGAATCGTATATAGCACAATTAATAATCATAGGAAATAAATTGCTTTTTGGGATAATTAAAAACCGTGACAGATTTTTTAATCGATTTTATAGGACTGTATAATATTTGAAGCCTAAATATGAATTTACGTTATTGTTTAAGTTAAAATAAATGGTGCCAAATACGAGACCAAATTTAATAATATAATGGGTGGAGGAGACAAATGTATTATTTCTATGATAGGCGTCATTTTTTAAATATTTATGTAAAAAATAACATTTAAGGCTATTACTATTATTTGTGTTCCGGTTCAAAAAAAAATTATATAACAATTTACAGATAAATGTATTACAATTACAAATAAATAAAAAAACTTTAATTATTAACAAATAAGATCTGGTATAAGTTTTTTATCCTTCACGCATTTTATACAAAAATTAATATATCTTAAACGATTTTAACTAACAATGCCATGTTTAAAATGCATTATTATCAAAATATTTAAAAAACTTTGCAGGACACTTTTGTAAACTTTGTGACCTTGTAGGCAAAACAGTTATTATATAGAGGTGGTGAAATTTAAACAGCTTATTCAAATTGATCCATTTAAAATCACAATAATGCCATGAATTCACATTTAATTGATTTTAAAATAGTTAGTCCTATTTGCCATACACTCAAACGAAAAGATCTTTAATTTACATTTAAAAATATACACCCTACCCATTTTGTATTTATGTGTTCGCCCCGATCTGAAATGCTATTTAGTTTACTGAAAATATTAATTCACATGCTTTATACTAACATTAAAATTATAACTTTAATTATCATATTAATAAAAATTAAAAAATTAATATTCGTAAGAAATGAGAGGAATATTGAAGACCAAGTAGAACACCCTATAAAGTAAAATAAAACTATATAGAATACAATTATAATGTCAAAATAAATTTTTAAATATTTAACTAACCTAAATTTTAATTAAATAGCAATAATTATCCGTGAATTACTTTGAAAGGCAATATATAATATACATCCCACAAAATCGATTATAAGAACGAAATCTGCATCTACTATTTTTATTGCTCTATTGAAAAGTACTTCAAAATTGTAAATACGATTTTATCTTGCATATTAATATTCATGGCTTGAATAAATATAATTAAAGGGCCTAAAAAGTACAATTCCATTCCGTCATTAAAATCCAGATAAATGTCCAAAAGTCAGCTTTTTGGCCTCGTCAAAAGATTTTTTATTTAGCCACAACATCTTGTTTCTTTGTTATATGTCTTTTATATTAAATTTAATTTTGTTTAGTTTGTGATTTGTCTTGTTAATTAAAAAATGTCAACTCAATTAATCAAACGCTACGGAAAAATTAGTTAGGTAGGGACGTATACAGAATTATAATATGGGTTATAAAATACAATTACACTATGGTTCGTTAAGGGAGACGGATAGAGAAATATTATTAGCCAAAAAGGTTTCTTTATAATTTTAGCTTAGATCCTAATTAACTCTAGTCATTTATTACTATAACTAGGATTTTGAAAACTATTTTTTTCTCAAGGGAGTGACAATTTTTAAAAATATGGATTGAGGTGAAGTGGCAAACCAAACAAACGAATTTTTATTTCAAGAACCGCGAGTAATTATAGGCAGACGATTAAATTATGCGCAGACGATAAATTCATATATTTTTAAAATAGGTAATTATGTCACAAATAACGAATGGTATATTCAAATAACTAAATAACTAATAACTGTCACTACATGTTTAATTCTACAAAAAGCGTTTTAAACCTGAAAGGAAAATTTAGCTGAGAGCAGCTATTTATTGTTCACTTCGTAGGTCGGGTGGGGTCATAATGACCCCAAGCCGTTTAAAAATGCTGTACAAAATAAATTAGTGAATATTACAATTTCATTTTTTCAGTAGCTTAACAAAATCTACCCTAGAATATCTCTGCAAAATTTGTCTAGTTTTAATTCAATAGTTTTTAAGATAGAAGGTGTTTTAGATGCCAGGGGTCTTTCACGATCCCACCTTCCATAAAATGAAAGAAAAAAAAATTTCAACATTTTTTTTTTGAAATATATTATTAAAACCCATTATTGTAAACCCTTTTGTGAAAAATTTTTTGTATAAATTTCTTTTCATTTAAAATATTCAAATTTTAAACTCTGATTTACATGATAATTTTTACTCGTTTTAAAGTGCTTATTTGTGTGATTTTTCCAACATTTTTTGATTTTCTAATATGTCTAATCATAAAAAGTGCCGTATATTATAGTTCTTTGTCTGAAGATGGTATTTAATAAAAGTTATAACATTTTAACAAGTAATTCTTGATGGTTCTGATGATTATATCTACATGAATAGTCATAAATCTGTAGAGAAATATGTTCTCTACTTTAGCTTTTATTATAACCCAAAATAAAAAATGATTCAAAATGAATAATATTTAGTTAAAACATCTTGTTTACATAGTAGCGAGGTGAGTGGTGAAATAATAAGGTTAAGATATATGAATAGTGAGGGTTGTGAATGCTCGAATAATAAAGGTTAAGTTGTATGAATAAGTAACTAATGATCGAGTTTATATATTCAAATAATAAAGGTTAAGTTTTTGCCTAGGTAACCGATGAGCGAGCGAGTTGTTTTATTCAAATTACCTAGAACAGTGATTCTTAACGTGGGGGTCGCGACCCCCTAGGGGGTCGCGAGAAGTTTGCCGGGGGGTCGCCAAATTTTTTTAGAATAAAATGAAAATATTCAGAAAAGCTTTAGAAAAAATACTCACCAGGGGATTCAAACTCGTTGTCTTAAGATTCATTATTAGAATTAATAAATGATTGTAATTTAAAATCTTTGTTTAAAACTAAAAGTTTGCCGCAATTTTGGATACAAATTCGTGTAGAATATCCTCCATTATTTTCAGCAGCAATTCAAAATTTGCTGCCTTTCGCTAGTACATATTTGTGTGAAAGAGGCTTCTCAACTATGGTGGATATAAAAACTAAAAAACGCAATCGATTGCGACTAGATTCCTGCATGAGGATAGCATTCCAATCAATTGAACCAAGAATTAACAAATTGGCTGAAGATGTTCAGCAGCATTAAATATATTTCCGAATATATATATTTTTTATTTTAAACATTGTTTTTATGTTTAATTATGAAGTTTTTATGTTATTATTATTTCATTATCTATTTAAATTTTAAATAGATTAAATAGATAATGAAATAATAAAGTTGTGTTTTATGTTTATTATATAATAAAATGAAAAAATAATAGAAAATCAATATATTATAGATAATATAACAAATATAAATTATTATGAAAAAAATGGGGACCGCAAACAAATTATAAAATATTTGGGGGGCCGCGTGTATAAAAAGGTTAAGAACCACTGACCTAGAAGGTTAAATTCTTTCCTATGTAAAGATATAATTCCAAGTAAGTATATTCAAATAAGAAAGGTTAGTGTAACCATATGATTCCCCCACCAGTTTCACGGAGTGAAGTATTCTGCCAATTTAACAGGCCTATGTTGTTTAGAGTTTTCACTAGTGTTTGCTGGTGTTGTGACCGAGAGGTAAGTGATGTTTTAAGTTAATGTGCTATCCTTTATATTAGTAAGATTTGTCGGAGAAGACATATCTATTTTGGAATCGCATTCATCCCTCAGTTTAATCGGTCAGTATTGGTTAGAACTTTGGTAGTGGTAGTAGTTAAGTGTTGTTGCATTGTCGAACGTTGTCCTTGCTAGTTGTAATAGGCCATATGATGTTGCTTATTATGGGATGTGTTTTGCAGTGAGGCCATTGGCAGGGCAGTGGTCAATTGTACGTTCGGTAGACGATGTTGTTGCTTGTGTAGTGTTGTAGTAGGGTCACATGGTTTTCTTTCGTTTTAACAATCAGATAGGTAGGTAGTTTGTATCTTTCACAGCAGTAGTACCATATGGATGCCGGATTGAGAAGATAAAGCCCTATATCTGAATTGTTTTATTTTTATCTAAGAAAACCAAACACCATTACTAAAGGGACTGTTATGGGGAGAAAAATATGTCTCCCCGAAAGTCGGGGTCAATGTGGACCTGGGTTATAAATTTTTAAGGGGGAGGGAGAAAAATCGGCTCCACCGAAAATACGGGGTCACCATTTGTAGAGAAAAATGTTCTCTACTTTAGCTTTTATTATAACCCAAAATAAAAATGATTCAAAATGAATAATATTTATTTAAAACATCTTGTTTATATAGTAGCGAGGTGAGTGGTGAAATAATAAGGTTAAGATATATGAATAGTGAGGGTTGTGAATGCTCGATTAATAAAGGTTAAGTTGTATGAATAAGTAACCAATGATCGAGTTTATATATTCAAATAATAAAGGTTAAGTTTTTGCCTAGGTAACCGATGAGCGAGTTGCTTTATTCAAATTACCTAGAAGGTTAAATTCCTTCCTATGTAAAGATATAATTCCAAGTAAGTATATTCAAATAAGAAAGGTTAGTGTAACCATAAATCTGAGAGTGAGTTAACAGGAGAAGATGAAGAAGAGTTAATTAATATGCCTAACAAAAATAGTTACTTTTATAGGAAATAACTTAGAAGCTTTTATTATATGATATATTTCAAAGGTAAAGACAATAATAAGTGACCCAAAAATTGTCCTAATAAAAATGTTATAACAAGGAACATAATTTTGTATTGCATTTAACTAGAGTAAAGTTATATGAATGGGCAGCCAAAACTCCTCTTGGTTGTTTAGAAATACTTATTGCAAATAAAATAGTAAGAATATAGTGGAATTTAGCAAATTTGTGACTATATAACTATACATACAATGTATATGTAACTATTTTTAGAGCCTCATAAAATTTCTTATGTAAAATTTTTCATTTAAATATTGCCTTTATTCTTATTTTTTATATTTTATTATACATCTGTATAAAAAAATTTATAAAATAATATTTAATCTGAGTTGAGACCAAAAGTAACTTTTTTGCCTTAAAAAACAAAAGGCTAAAAATTGCCTAACTTTAAACATCTCAATTTTTTTTTGTTTTTAGGTTATTTTTAACCAAATTTTCCACATTTATAGTTTCAACCTTCTTTTATGTATTCTTATTTTAAACCATAATATATTTTTTTTTGGTATGAGCCAAAATAATCATTAGGTGAATAATTTTGGGGGTTGCTCTAATTATAGGCATAAAATTTAATCCACTTGATCAAATAGGCAAATTAATATATTAATGAACGTATAAGAATTGAAATATTATTCTTGCAAATTTTGACAAGTTTATATTATAAAATATCTAAGTTATAGCTATTTAAAGTTTGGGGTAATTATGACCCCAAATACCATCCGTATTAGCATTTTTGACCCAACCTACGAAGTGCTAATCTTTAACTTTAAAAGGATAATCTTTATAAATTTAAATTGTGTTAGTGACAGTTGGAAACTCATAACATATTGGGGTTAAAATTGGATTACATCAAGGATCTGCTCTAAATCCCATTTTCAATATAATTATGGACACGATAACGAGAGACATTTAAAAGCCATCGTAATGTATGTTATGAGCCGATGATATATAACTATGCGAAGAGACAAAGGAGAAAGTATTCCAAGAAGCTTAGGAGTTGTCAAAGCGCTTAACTGGATATGGTTTAAAGGTCAACGATCGAAAAACGGTATACATGGAGATGAACGTTAAAAAGACCCCATCGCTAGATGACCATCTAAATTATCCAAAAGTAAACAGATTTTTATACCACGGCAGGATGCTACATCCAGAAGGAGGTAGCGCAAAGAAAGTCAGTGCACGTATCCAAAAACGATGGCTCAAATAGCGAAGCATATCCTGTCTAATGTAGGACAAGAAGATGCCAATATGGTTGAGAGCATATAAATCCATTGTGCGTTTCTCGTCTTGAAGAGACTTAAAAAATTGAGCCAAGATCGAGACGAGAATTTCGACCTCAAGACAAGACGATGCGTGTTTTATAAGCGAGATCTCGGTACAAAGATTTTGTTCTAATCATAATATATTTAATTTAGTGGTGTATTTTTATTTTGTGAGATTCACATTTTATGTGATAAGTGAAAAATAGTATATGGAATACATTTGTTTTTGATTCAAACACCCAAATAGATTATATTAAATTTATTTCTACGTGAATTTTTTGTAATTTTAGCTCGTTCAATAAAATATGAGTGACCCTTATGGCATGTTAATAATTTTTCTACATATTATATATCTTTATATCCTTAGCATTTATATGAAATACTACAGGCTTAAAATGAGTTTTAGTAAAGTAGGAAATATTACTAAACCCTCTTTAAATTTCGCAACGATTACATCATCCTATTTGATGTGCTAATGCTAGCAACTTCTGTGCCTGCCTAACGATTATATTCGAAAGCAACTTTCACTATTTGAAAAGACGATAATGTATTAAATCACAAGTCTGCCAGAGTTATGTTCATGGGCGTAGCCAAAGAGGGGGGGGCAGGGGGGGGGGGGGGGTTACGAACAAAAAATTTTACCATTGCAAAAATCCTTAAATATTAAAACAATTTGTGTTTTGCCCCTCCCTAATTGAACTTTTAAACGTTTTGCCCCCCCCCTAATCTAAAATCTGGCTACGCCCATAACCATAATTATGCTTGAACTCATGGTACACCTCTAAAATTCTCAAACCATTAATCAAATTATGCATTTGTTTTGTCATATACATTTCTTTTGACTTTATAAAGGTATGCATTTTAATTCACCGAATTTTGTGTTAATGTAGCAATTAAATAAATATATAAGCATAAGGTTTAATAGTAAATCCTATGAAATTAGTAAAAAATGGATCAAGTAAATAATTTGGAACATAATATGATATCTTAAACTATAATTACTTATTAAAAGTAAAAGTATTTGCTATAAAATTAGAGATGTGCAATTTTTAAAAAACCTCAAAAATCGTATGTTCCTATTTCAGTACCAATGCTACTTAATTAATGCTATTGCATTGTAATGTGTACTAAATACTTATTTATGACTAATAATAAGGAGTATCCAATCATCCTTTTGTGGTTTTTATAGCAATGCATATTTAGAACATGAGATTATAATTGAGGTCGAAAATTCTTGTTTTAATTATCCATCTATAAACCTTATATATATTTGTCAATGCAAATTTAAGGTCCCAGCTAGCCCAATTATCAATGTGTCATTCTTCTAGCAAACAGTATGTTTTTAATAAAATGTAATAATTTGATATTTTTCAAAAAAATTGCCCATTTTAAGAAACGGCTATTATTAATTTGTAACTATCTTTATAAAGTCGCGCGAAGTAATATTAATGGCACGTTGCATATAAAGATTATAAAGGTTTTTAAATAAAAAATGGTCTTTCATTTTAATTTTTTGAAATTTTTTTATTTAAATAATAATTTATACAAATCAGGGGATAAATTTTATTGTAAACAAATTTAAAGTTCAAATTTGTCGAGATTTTCCGTAGAGACGAGACTCGCACCCGAGCGAGATTTGGCTGACGAGATCGAAACACTAAAAGTAGTAAAATAATTTTTCTTTAATTTTTCCTATTATTTTCCTGGAATATGTCTTCAAGGTTTGTCGACCGTCATAATAAATTTGAAAGCAAATTGCTTATGTGGATTAAACATTTTTATATACTATTAAAGTTTAAGACGCTTAAATGTAAGAAAGTGTAACTTAAAAAGACTATTTGCCATTATTTCCTATAAGCCCATAAGAAGCAGATAATAGTTAGTGTGATGTTTAATATAACAAAGTATAGGTAATAACAATAATTGTTATTAACAAAATTAACTCGGAATTAATGATATTAAGTAGTTTTAATTAAATAGGGAATTTAATTAGTAAGATAACTTTCCATTGTTAGTCTTTGAATCGCTATTCCTTAAAATTCAAAATAATACAGGAAAAAATTAACATTATTATATTGTTTTTATAAACGATATAAAACCTAGTAAGGTGGTCTTGAAGATTATAAAGAGCTCCATAATAAAATAAATCATAAAATAATAAAACTCGGGCCTTCGGCCCGCGTGGGAAGGGGGAGGGGGGAAGGGAAGGGGCGAAGAGAAGGGGGGAAGGGAAGGGGGAAGGAAACTCATCTTTACTCCGTATAAACGTAGCATATTTGCTATGCAATTTATGGGCGAGAAAGGCGGGAAGGGGCGAGAATGCCTATAGGGAGGTATTAAATGCAAAATGATTCGTTAATTATCTATACAAATATTCCATTTAATTTAAAAAAAATTTGCCCTCTCCGGGATTCGAACCCACATTAGTAAAGGCATAGGCTTTTGTAGGGGCACAGGGACCCATAGCATTAGAGGCGTAGGCTCTTGTAGGGGAGGGCATAGGATAATTATCAATGTTAACCAATTCAAAAACGAAAAAATAAAATTTCGATTTATACTTTGGCCAATGGTCATTTTTTCTATTGGTCAGTAACCAGTGGACGGTCAAAAATTCATATTATCAATGGTATTAACAAGAACAAAATATTAGTTTAATTTAAAATAAAAATTTTGCCCTCTTCGGGATTCAAACTCGTTGCCTCCTGTTTACAAGCCGTTCGCTTTAACCACTCACACCATGCTGGTATTAAATGGTAGAAGTTTTTATGTTATTTATATAGATAATGAAATAATAAAGTTGTGTTTTATGTTTATTATATAATAAAATGAAAAATAATAGAAGGCATAGGCTTTTAGGGGCACAGGGACTCATATCAGTAGAGGCGTAGCCCCTTGTAGGAAAGGGCATAGGGTAATTATCAATGTTAACCTAATACAATTCAAAAACGAAAAAATAAAATTTTGATTTGTTTGGCCAATGGTCATTTTTTTATTGGTCAGTAGCCATATTATTAATGGTATTAACAAGAACAAAATATTAATTTAACTAAAAAAAAAAAATTCGTCCTCTCCTGGGATTGAACACGAGCCTCCAGGTCACAAAGCTGGCGCCAATAACTTGGCGGACAACGGACAACGGACGGACAACAAAAAACGAGCCCATAAATTGCATGGGCGAGAATGCCTATAGGGAGGTATTAAATGCAAAATGATTAGTTAATTAGTTATACAAATATTTCATTTAATTTAAAAAAAAATTTGCCCTCTCCGGGATTCGAACCCACATTAGTAAAGGCATAGGCTTTTGTAGGGGCACAGGGACCCATATCATTAGAGGCGTAGGCCCTTGTAGGGGAGAGCATAGGATAATTATCAATGATAACCAATTCAAAAACGAAAAAATAAAATTTCGATTTATACTTTGGCCAATGGTCATTTTTTTCATTGGTCAGTAGCCAGCGGACGGTCAAAAATGAATACTATCAATGGTAATAACAAGAACAAAATATTAATTTAATTAAAAAAAAATAAAAATTTTGCCCTCTCCGGGACTCGAACTCGTTGCCTCCTTTTACAAGCCGTTCGCTATAACCACTCACACCATGCTGGTATTAAATGTTAGAAGTTTTTATGTTATTTATATAGATAATGAAATAATAAAGTTGTGTTTTATGTTTATTATATAATAAAATGAAACAATAATAGAAGGCATAGGCTTTTGTAGAAGCACAGGGACCCATATCAGTAGAGCGTAGGCCCTTGTAGGATAGGGCATAGGGTAATTATCAATGTTAACCTAATATACCCAATTCAAAAACGAAAAAATAAAATTTCGATTTATTTGGCCAATGGTCATTTTTTTATTGGTCAGTAGCCAGCGGACGTCATATTATCAATGGTATTAACAAGACCAAAATATTAATTTAATTTAAAAAAAATAAAAAAAAATTCGTCTCCCGGGATTGAACTAAAGACCTCCAGGTCACAAAGCTGGCGCCAATAACTTGGTGGACGACGGACGCACGACGGACGGACGACGGACGGACGGACAACAAAAAACGAGCCCATAAATTGCATAGCAATTAATATGCGCTTCTTCTCCATATATTAATAATTTGCCAGGATTATTTTAACAGGAAAATAAATCTAAAGTAGACAACAAAATGGAAAGTTAGTTAGTATAATTAAATTGAATAAAAGCCAACATCTAAGGACTTTATTTAATCTCGGATTTCGATTTAAATTAGATGAATGATTTTTATTAAAATATGCAAGTAATTAAGAGATTAACTCATTTAATGTAAATTAAATCTTTTAATAAAAAATAAAAATATAAAGCATGATTTATTTTTAAGATAATTAGAATTTATACTGCCTAGCTTATAAAAGTTTTGCATTTTACAATTTTTTTTTATAAATAGGCATTTTTTATTAAAGGAAACTATAAAAAACTATAAAAATCATATGCGAGGTAAACATTCGAAATTGCGATAGCGTGAAATGACAAAAAATGATTCCGATTTTCTGTTTAATGAAAAAAGTTTCCCTATTGTCAAGGGTATTGGCAGCTATATGGCGTCCCAATTCTTTCAGAAGGGCTTGGGTTTTAGGACCTATTGTTGTAAGGGTAGTAGTCACTATAAGGGAGAAAAGCAGTGTGGAATTAAGTTCTGCGTTTTTAGCGGACTTTAATCTTTCAGAATTAACAAGGGGGTCTTTGTTTTGGTTTGAGGGAGCAAAGGCGTCCAGACAAGTGTAGTCCCAAGCTAGGCATAGCTTTTTTTTTTGTCAGTGTAAAAAGTTTATTTGTTAAAAATCCGTTGACAGTAATATAATATAAATACATGAAATATAAAAGACAAAATGCGTCAAATAAAATAATACACTATTCTGATATATCATCATCGAGGGGATCTTCCAAAATTGGCCAAGAGTCCGCGAACGATTTAAAATTGTACTTGGCTATAAGAACACCAAGTTTTTGTTTAAGTAAAAAGGATACCGAATGTTTAGAGGGGGGAGAACGTCTTCCTACCTCTTTAAAGAGCAAAGGCGTCCGGACAAGTGTAGTCCCAAGCTAGGCATAGCCCTTTTGCCCATGGGATGAGGGTTTGTCCATCAGGTCTCTTCTTGTCGCTAAGGCAAAGACCATTAGGCTCCAATTGGGAGGGAAAGCCCGCCTTTTTGAATGTCTTCTGTAGAAGATTGCTCGCTGAAGATTCAATCTGTTGTGAAACCTAAGTTATTTAATACACGGCTAAGTTATACCTGTAATTACAACAAGCACGATGATTTTTGCTGAAATGCAAAAATCGGTATAATAAGCCTTAAGACTCAATTCGGAAACAACTGAAATATCCAGTTGCTTCTATTATAATTTGGCCTAAAAGGGATTTTACATATTAACTAATAGTACAAGGAATATTCAATTTGAAAAATTTCCCCAAAACTATAATTTTATGTTTTAATATTAAATTAAAAATCATAAGTTTGCCAGCCCATATCAATTTAAATTATTTTCTTAATAGTGAGGAATTTAATTTTTGCTATGTTTTTTAAAGAGGACAATTATTTAAAGGGAGAAGAACAAAAGCTTTATTTTAAAATAAATGGATTAAAAATGTGAAAAAATAAAACCTTGACCAAATATAACCTTTTGGCCCTCAAGCCTTAAAGATTATTTAAAAATAGGGGAACAACTTTTTTCTATACCATAATAATCGCAAATCTTTTTTTAAGATAGAAAATCAGCATTACTATTTGTTAATATAATACAATAGCAATCGTAATATTTTTCAAATATTTATAATACCTAACTTTTATTTATTTCATTTATCTACACTTCATCTTCTTTATCAGTTAATTGGTCCCTCAGTCGTGGGGTTTGTTTTAATGAGTTTCTTCCACTTGACCGGCTGAGTGCCACTGCCATGCTCATCTCCGTGGCTTATAATAGCTTTTTTTCCTTGGTGTTTAATGCTCATAAGATGGATTTGTAAGCTTTGCTCTTCAACAATATTGGCATTTTCTTGTCGCATATTACACCAGGTATACTTCGCCATTTAAACATTCCTTTTCGAATCCTACCATTGACTTCTGTTCCGCAATTCCCTTTTGATGTAAAATTGAGCCGAAGTATCTAAACTTGAATACTTTTGGATACTTTATGGTCATTCAGCGATGGGCTGCTTGTTCCATGTATACCGTTTTTCGATCGTTGACCTTTAAACCATATCCAGCTAAGCGTTTTGACCACTTTTCGGCTTCTTCGAATACTTTCTACTTTGTTTCTTCGCATAACTACATCATCGGATTATACACCATGGCGATTTAAATGTCTCGCTTTATCTTGTCCATAATTATTTTAAATAAAAAGGGACTTAAAGCATATCCTTGATGTAATCCAATTTCAGCCCGAAAAGGTTTAAAGTATCCAACTGTCGTCCTAACGCAGGATTATGAGGCTTCATAAATATTTTTCATAAGGCGTACATATGCGTCAGGGATTTTGTGTTTTCTCAAGCAGCACCATCAAAATCGCGAAGGACCGTGTCATAAGCTTTCTCCGAGTCGATAAAGACTATATATAGATCTCTTCTCTTTTCGCCATTTTTATTCATCATTTGTCTTAGTGCGAAGATTGGGTCGATTGTCGATTTGCCGGTAACAAATCCGAATTGGTTAGCAGATATTTCCACCTCGTTTTGCAACCTTGTTATTAAGACCCTTTTCCATAAGCTTCAAAGAGCGGCGAGTTAGCTTGATACCTCTGTAATTGTCACACTCCTGAGAATCTCCTTTGCCTTTAAATAAAGGTATAATCGTGCGCTCTCGATTGATTAGGAATTCGCGCTTCTACCAATATCTTGTTAAAGAGGTTTGTCATGGTGGTGACTCCTTCTTCCTGGCATCCGAGCCATGTTTCTATAGGCATTCATTCTACTGGGCCATTTGCTTTTCTTTCTTGCATCTTGTTTATTTGTGTCCTTACATCATCCTCCTGAAAGTGTTCGACCATACTTATGTTTGGCTCAATATCGGGAAGGGAAACTTTGTCATTTGCAATATTCATAAGTTTCTTAAAATATCCTTTTCACCTTTCCATCACTTCCTTCGGCTTGAATAAGGTTTAATCCTTCTGGTTTTGACTAATTTGAGAACTATGACATCGCGACATTTATTCTCCCTTATCTTGGCCAATAGGCCTATCGCATCCTTTATGGTTCAGTTTGTTTGCCATCTCGGTGTACGCAGGATTCTTCGCTACTGCAACGGCCTTTTTCGCGGCTCTCTTTGCTTCCCTATACTCTTGATCCGACTTTTTTGATTTCTGCCACTGTCTATAAAGATTTCTTTTTCTTTCGATGTAATCCCTAACCGATTGTTCCCACCACCATAGTTTGCTATTCACACTTCGCCTCCTTTGGTCTGCCCTAGAACTCGAATTGTTATTTCCTTTATGTCCTTAGTTAGCGTCTTCCAATCGTCGTCTACGTCTTTTTGCAACTTCTTTGCACCCAAGAGTGAGGAGGATTTTTGATGGTATTTTTCGTTCGTCGACGTATCCTTTAAACTCTCCTATCGAAATCAAGGTTCACAGAGTTTTCTTTTTCCAGAAAATAATTTTATGGGGACGGTTTTGCCTGGCCATTTTTTCTCCCGATGTAACTTTGCAATCCTTGATTCCATAAGTCCTTTTGCCGTATGAACAGATGGTCGATTTGACCAAAATGCCTCCAACTTCTATAAGTCTCAAAATGATCTTCGCATTTTTGAAAATAGGTGTTAACAATCGCCATGTCGTTGCTTCAGATATTTGTAGAAGTTTATCTCCTTCTTTGTTCTTCAGACCATGGTTATAGCCTCCATGATTGCGTTCACACCCGAGGCGATCTTTCCATACGTGAGCGTTGAAATCCGCCCCAATAATTAGCTTTTCTTCCCATCCTATATTATATCTTTCCTTTTCCAATGAATCAATATGTCTTTCTCTGATTCCATACAGCCAATTTGGGGAGCATATGCTCACATAACGGTTAGGAAGCCCCCTTTATCTGCAATCTTCACCCACATTAGCCTGTCTGAACAACGCTTGACTTCCACCACCTTGTCCTTGAACGATTCGCTTACTACGATACCGACCCCATTTTGTGACCCACTGAAGAGTAGTTTGTATCCTTCTCCTAACTTCCGAGCTTTGGTTCCGTTCCACCTCGTCTGTTGCAGGCAGGCGATGTCAACCTTTCTTCTTTTTAGCATTTGTGCGTCCTCGATGCTCTTTTCCGTCAACGCTCCCACATTCCAGCACGTTATTCGCATTCTTTCCAAAACTATTTCCTTAACCGCCTTCGTTGTGAGTTGAGCAGTTACCTAGTGTGTTTTTCACATTGCAATGCAGTGCTCGTTTGTGGAGGGCCACGAGTTTTTGTTGTAAAATTTTGTTTTAAACTATCATGATTTTGAAGTTGGTTTTTATAGCCAGTTTCTGATCTGTCCTTTTGCACAGGGACTTAGGACCATCGTAGGTAGTGTTTTTATTTATCTTCACAAAACATGTATTTTTAATATAAGAAAAATATTATCTTTATAAATTAAAAGTTAAAGATATTCCCTGTTCAGTGGCGTAGACAGGATTGCCTAAAGAGAGGTGGTGGGGTGGGGGCTTAAATTTTTTTTATAAACACCAATTTAAGATTATAAACTTCAGTGGTCTAAACAAAACAGGGCTGCGCAATGGGGGGGGGGGGGGTAAGGGTTACATTTTTTGTTAACAGTTTTAGATTCACATAAATTAACCAAAATTTTATACATGTAATATTTAGGATGTATTTTTGATAAAAAAGGCATTAAAAATATATTCAGTATTACATTTATACTTATAAAAGCATTAAAAATTTAAATTATATAAATTTTGTGACCCAATTTCGCTCCTAGGACGCAATTTGGGCTGCTTTCACTTTTTCTGAATAAGACAACCAGAGCAAATGTTTGAAATAAAGATATGCACAAGCTTTTTAAGCTTAATTGGCCAACCAGTCCGAAAACTTTAATAACCCGCATGGCTCGGGCTTATAAAAAATAAAATTATAAGCCCGAGCCCGGAGCGCTACTTTTTTGCAAGATCCAATCTAGATCCTTCTCGAACAAAAATTCTTTTATTTTGCTGGCAAATTCTTGGTCAATATAATAACAGTCATTTATTTTTATGTTATCATAAATAATTATCAGTCTCACGCGAGTTTTTATTTCTTCCATCTAGCGACCTGCCGTTTTACTTTAAATAGTAGCAACTGTAGCTGCATAAAATCATTTGTCGCAAAAATAATTGAAAACTCTATGCAAGGTTAATTTTTTCTAACAAAAAATAAGTTTTGTTAATATTATAAATTATATTAATTAATTATTTCTATCAGCGCAACATTAACAAAAGTTCTATTAATACCATTGAGTTTTTCCATATAATTCGGTAATTTTTAATTTTTTTGTCAATGGGAGGGGGGGGGGAGTTCTAACCCAAAATACCCTCTTGCCTACGCATATCCCTATTTAATAACATTCGAGTTTATTTTTTTAACCAATTATTAATTTTACATGTTATATTGCAAATAAAATTTAATCATTAGGCGGTATTTATATGCAAAAATATCCCTTAAATTAGTCTAAAATACACAACCAAAGAAATTTTAAGTGAAAAATCCAAAATTTTGTTAGGGCGACTAATAACCCCAAAAAAACGTTTTTCCTCTATAAATTTTTTCATTTTTATTCAAAAATTTTTTTCCACTTATACTATATGACAAAATACACGTATGGTTAAAATTTTAATGTTTTGTAATTTTTATTTTTAAAAATAATTAAAAAGATTAAAGTCACCCCAGTCTACTACTAGCCCTGGTCTCCCCTATATTATTCTGCGACATTATCAAAAAATTAGTTAAGGATGCAAGAGGTAAGATTTTTACTTATAAAAGTTATTGTTAATAGATGTTATCCTATATCATGAACTAAACTTTAATCATAATTATACGTCGGTTAGTATGAGAAGGAACTCACAAATCACGTAAGATTATTTATGAGGTACAAATTTCTAACTTGTTTTATAAGTTTTATATATTTATTATAAATTATTGTCAACGGATTTTTAACAAAAAATAAACTTTAAAAAAATTGCATGTAAAGCATTTAAATTTAAAGATAGTTATTTACACCTTTAAAACACATTAATAGAACACTCTGATTAAGTTAGATTATATCATGCTATGGTTTATACAACTATTGTCTAATTCAAATTCTTAGTATAAATTTTAAAAAAATAATAACCAATATTAATATATACTCTAATTTAACCAATGATAAATTTATTAATTCAACCCAACTCGTTGTAAGCATATAGAAAACACATTTTAACGCCGATATGATTTTATTATGAATAATGTTATAAAATGTAGGTCTATAAAGCTTAGCTCCAACTTAATGATTTTTCCAATTAAATCATTACTTGATCCTATGATTTATTGCCACCTATAATAACAGTAAATTTTAGTTGGTTGATTGCAATTATGGATAGTTATTTAGTTGTGACTTATTGGTTTTAAATCATAAAACTCTCAAAACTTCCTTTAGAATATAAAGTTATATCGCGTTCAGATATCAAATTTTTTTCCTAAATCTTCACCGATGGATGTGGTATTACATTTTTTAGAATCGCCTGTACATTTAATTTCAAACTTTCGATTTTAAGTCTTTTTATAAGACCTAAAATAAAGCAACATTTACTTTATAATAATTAACAGGGTATATGGTTATGTTAACATAATAGTTAATATGCAACTCATGATTTTTAAACTGCTCTAGTCACCATTTTATAATGATCGCGGAATTTATTAAAATATTACGACAAAACTTTTTCAAGGATATCGACAAAAATAATAAATTTTACATCACTCCTATATAAATCGCAAAAATCATCCATTTCAGATAATTAATCTGGGCCTAAACTTTTTTTTATCAATAACGCTTAATATTCTGTAATAATTTAAGGTAGACATTTAGTTACCACACTTGTGACAAAGATTAAAGTGATATATCTAACGATAAATTTGGCCAGTGTCTATTTTTTGTGAATCCTAATGGACCATAGCAAGAGCCAAAATGGATTTTGTTTGGCCCGAGCCCCACGTCTCAAATTTAGTTTGCCCGAGCGCGGCCCGAGCCCGAAATGCTTTTTTTAATTTGGGCCCGACCCGAGCCCGTACCTGACCCAATTTTTAAAAAGCTTTTAGGCAAATCTTACATTTGAAAGATATTTCATCATATAAATAAATATAAAAAATTTGTAGGTGCTTATTCATAATTTAAAACAAAAATAAGTTTGGCCTTGCAAAAATTTATTAAACTAATAATTTTAACGTAATAACCTAACATTATGAAAATAAATTTTGTTTAGCAGTTAAAATAAGCCTTTGAAAAATGTTACTTATTTTATTTATTAAATTTCAGTTACTATGAATATATATAAATACTAGAAATTATTTGCCATTTTGATCAAAAAATAAATGACTGGGTGGAGGGGCTGGAGGTTTAAACCTATATTATGTATGTTGTACGAAGATATTTATTTTATACAGAGTTGTGTTCATATAAATCTTATTTTATAAAAGTTTAGTTGGCTTAATTTTGATTCGGGAAATGCGGGGGCCTCGGGCTGTCCCATCAAGCCCGACTCGAGCTCAGGGCCCAAAATTTTTATTAAATTTTGTCCGAGCCCGGCATGAAACCCTATTGAGCCGAGTCGAACTTCGAGCGGACCGTGCAGGGCTCTAGCCATAGCTAATGCTGGTTGAGATTTTAAGCCTCAATTTGCATGAACAGTAGATCCAAATTATAAAAATTTAGAAAACCGGAGTGAAAAATGTTGCATGATGAGAATGGCTAACGAAAAAATAGATTGTAATCCTAAGTATACAACTAAAATGAAGAGGTTGCTGCCTGAGGCTCCAAAACTGAGGGTTCCCTGAAAAGGACGAATGCTATATAATATCTTGAGATTTTTGTGGGCCCGCCTTTAAATTAAATAAAAAGGTTTGACCTTGCAATTAATAGTCGGATAGGATTAAGCTCCACACACTAAACAATATGAAGTGCTTTTCTTTACTCCCAAAGAGTTGTGGTGACTCATAGAGACAACTCAGCGTCTGATGATTAGATTCACAATCAATTCGTTAAGCTATAATTGGAGAGCAAAATTTGAGGCGCTAGGTTCAAGTAAAAAGGGTTTATACAACAAATCATAATTCTCAGTTTTTTTCGATAAGACTTAAATGAGGAGTATTGTGAGAAAAACGGAGCGTAAATAGGTAGAAAATAATCAAAAGTGCCCAAATAAAAATTCAAAATGGTTATTTACAATAATAAACGGGTATATACTATTATATTTATTTCTATTATAGAATTAATTAAAAATATTATAAAATAGTTTTAAATAAGTTAATTAAATAAGACAAAATTCATTTTATCAAGTTCTGGCAAATAAATAGGTTTTATGTGCTCATATGTTAAACATTACATAATTTGGCAACTCAAAGCATTAAAAAACTTATTTTGTTATGAAAAATGATAGTTAATAAAAGTTTTGCAAAATAGGTCAATATGATGACATGACTCATAGCAAGTTTTTGGCATTACCAGATGCGTCTATACAAGTGCGTTTGCAATTTTGGCTTAAATCCAATCCAAATAAAAAAATCTGTTAAGAGAAAATCTAAGAAATAGCTGAGAATAAATTTTTCAAAGATTATAGAGCCAACAAGCCTTTATCCAGATATTATTACTCAAGTTAGCAATATTTGATCTCCACAAGACTTATGAATTAATCTAGCGTGCTCCCAGATGCGAATTAAAAGTTGTTTCTTTTTAAATCTGTGGGACTACAGTTAAAAATCATATATGTCTATAAAAACTAAAGGGGTTCTTAAGTCAATCATATTGTTACAATAAATCTTTAATAACGACTAACTAAAAAAAGTTTTTCATATTAAAGCTTATACCTCATAGAAAGTAAATATTGATTTTAAATATATTTTAGAATACTTGAAAACAATATATTACACTAAATGTCCCAATTAGTATACATCATGTTTAATAACTTTTTGTACAGAAGCAACTTATTTAGTTTTATTTAGTTTAAAATGAACCATAAATGGTTATTGACAAAATAATATGATTTATATTGTCCATCTTCAATAGCGTTGGTAGAGGGTGGCAGGGAGGGGCGGCTGTCCTATTCAAATTCAAAAATTTTAAAAAATTTAATATAGTTATGGCTTTAATATAAAAAAATATTAATTTGATCTTCCCTTAATCATTATTGCTTCCCTCTAGTTCCGATCCTGGCCAGGCCCACACCAATATTTATTATGAGTATGTGTTCGTTAAATTTAATTAAACCGGGACTAGATATCTGTGTATTTATTATATTGAAGTAAGAAGGCTATTGTTGTAGCAACACATCTAATATCCTAATTAAGCTCATTAAAGTAGATATTTAATAAATAATTGTTTTTATACTTATTTAACCGATTTTCCTCCGTTGAACATCATCCCGTTATTTTATCATGAGCATTTTCTGAAATGGTTATTTTCACCAAACTATGTTCTCGTTTTTCAAAGGTAATAACTGGAGCATCATTGGGCGCAGGAATTGCTTTACTTACCTATGGAATATATAATAAGGACAGGCTTGTGGCTTATGCCCAATGGAACCTAGAACAAACATGCCGCATTAGATGGGACGAAAATTGGGACAGGTATTAAATATATTATATTTTAATCACAACTATTTTAAAAGGCAAAACCCTGTTAATATGGTTAGGCCACCTAAAAATGAGAAAGAAAGGGAGCAAATTGATGAAAAAATACAACGTGCTATACCATCCTCATCTCGTCATTTGTTTTTAATAAGACATGGCCAATATAATCTTGATGGACAGGCAGATAGTCAAAGAGGCTTAACTCAACTTGGTAAGGCATAATATGTTGGAAAGTTTTTATCAAATATATAACTGCCTATGAAATTTTAAGGATGGTTTTAAAAGCTAGTTGTCTTTTACAATACTTTATATAGGTCAGGATCAAGCAGACTTAACAGGCTTGCGGTTAAAAGAATTTAATCATCCATTCACACATTTTTATCACTCTTCAATGAAACGTGCACATGAAACAGCTCAAAATATTCATAAATATTTTTCAGGTATCAATTAACTTGGAAATGTTTTTTATAAAACATAATTTATTGCTGCATTAGTCCAATGTGTATAAATCAATTTGCAATAGTTGCATGATAAATACAACTTGTTTCAGCTAATTTAATTTATATTTTGTTAGATTTCTAATATGTTTTTTTTAATTTATAGATCTAACTCCCGTCAGTTGTGACCTGCTAAGGGAAGGTGCTCCAGTTCCTCCTGAACCTGCCTTCAAAAATTGGAGACCAGAAGCAGCAGTAAATTCTAATTACCTTAAATGTCAAGAATGATTTCTCGGTCATATTTTTTGTGTCTTTATACATGCCCAAATGAAAGGAGATAATTATTGCTAGACTTGCCACCCCCCTGATCTATAATATTATAGTCATGACTATTTAGCAATGATGCTTGTTATATTTTTTTAGCAAATAGAAATTTTATTGAATACAATTTTAAGCAGAATATTAATTTAAATGTATTTTTAGCACATAAAATCATCACAAATAAGTAGCTTATTTGATTTAAGCAAAATATAAGTCCCAAATTTCTCTTTAGATGAATACTTCCTGGTCAAAGTCAAGCAAATACTTTTGGCACATGCTCATTTTAACTAAATGCCAACTAATATAAGCTATATATGTGGCTAAAAATTTCAAAATTATTTTTATTTTACCTTCTCTTGTGCATCAAATTTGAGGTGTGGAATTTGTGTTGTTTATTTTGATTCCTCAATGCAATTAAATTTTTAATTAAAATCATCTTTGAATAAAGCTAAATCAGATACATACTCTGGGACAGTAACATGTTGAGTAGTGTTGTAAAAACGGCTGGTTTTGTTTGGCTGACCTTTGGTTTAAGTCGACTAAACACAAACTGATTAAAGATTTTTGGTCAAATTCTTAAGTCTCATAAACAGACTAAAGATTTTTTGGCCAAAATTTTTAATTTTCATAAATAGACTAAATATTTTTTGGTCTGTTTATGTTTAGTCGACTAAAGCCAAAGGCTGACTAAACGAAATCGAGCCGTAACAACACTAATGTTGAGTTATACATTGGATGTGTTTAAAATAATTTTTATTTTTAATTGCGCATATTATCGGAGTTTTACAAGGAGGGGGTGAGGATCGAAGCCGCTTTTCGTAAATACTTTCACCGCGCCCGACCCGATCAAGCCAAAGATAGCTACGAAATCATTGTTTGCCACGCCAATGTTATCCGTTATTTCGTGTGTCGGTCAGTTTTATTATTTTAAATTGTATATCTTATCTTTGATTATAATTCAAGTAATTTTATATATTTTAATTAATCTTTTTAATTGTCCTTAATAAAATTGATTTTATATTTTGCCCTGTTTTTTGATTATGAATCTTGCTTTAAAAGGTGTTTATATACTTTTCCATGAATTACTTTAATCGAATTGTTTCTTTCTTTATCATGTATATGGTCTCACAGTCGTGTGGTTTGTTTTGATATAATTCTGCCATCTTGATTAAGTATAGGCCATGTTCGGAGTTATCCCCTTAGTTATTATAATTGTCCACTTGCCCTCTCCATTTAGCTAAGGGTCGTCCTCTTCCTCTATTCTCCGGCACCTACATGGCCAGTACATCATTCTAAATTATATATATTGAAATTTTATGTGTTTTTATAAATTGATTTGAATATTGAACTCAGTGAATTTTGATTAATAAGGTTTTTTTGACAAATTTTGTCCATAATGCTTAAAAAATGGTGTGGTAATTTTTTATAGAACTCTACGAGGATAATAGGCATGAATATGAAGCTTATCTATGTACTTGAGAATCTTATTGGTTGATGTTTTTGGGACCTTTTAGCGAGCCAATATTATCTTAAATTTAAACATGTAGCACATCCCAACAAGATGACAACCGTGCCGCAATTTTAATTAATATTTTAACTCTGATACTGCCATTTCGCTTGGAATGTGATTAGAAAATTAACTATGGCATATTGATGAGCTCTTATTTGAGTGAAAACGTTGTATGGTTATCAATTTCGAGTCACATGTTAAAAAGATAGGGATATATTTAGCCAACCTAGTCTCTAATTAAAATTGCTCTTATGGCAGTAATTAGAGTTAACTTATTTTTTAAATTGCAGCACTCGTACATCCATCGGGTTGTTATCTTTTTAAATTATAAACATGGGCCATTCCATGTCGAATCATCAAAAAATACTATTTTCGTCTCAAAAATTATCCATGTCTGAGATGGTCGGTTGAAAACGTTTTGATTTGTCAGGGAATGGCCCACATCATAGCCAGGTTTTGGATTAGAGGGGGGTGGGGTGGCGAAACGTTTAAAAGTCCAATTGGGGAGGGGGGGGGCAAAACATAATTTTTTTAATTTTTAAGGGTTTTTGCATTGAAAATTTCTTTTTTTGTCATTTAGGGGGGGGGGGGGGGGGTTATATTATTAAATGATGTTTTACATCGTTGTTATATGATGTTACGTGCAGAGCCCTGCAATTACCAGCCCAAGCCTGGTTGAGGATGAGCCTAAACAATGGTAGCATAACCATGATCACGATTCGACCCGACGGAACCGTCTCTCTCAAGGCGCTGGGGGATTCAGGCCACATACCAGCACACAAAGTCACTTACACGTAGTTCCTACATACCCCCCCCCCCCTTCCCCCCCCCCCCCCCTTTTGTTTTATTTATAAACGCACATCACTTCTCCCTCGAACCCTGCTATTTTATAAGCCCTTTCATCATTAATTTACTTCGATAACTTGAATTACGTCGCCGTTTTTAATTATTATTGCGGATTGTCGCGCGCTCTCCCAAATCATAATTACGTCAATTTTATCAAACGTTTTCTCCCGCTCCCCCTCTACGACGATATACGAGCTGTTACTTTTATTATTGGATGTCACTGATAAGCCTTTTTCTTTCGGTTGAACACCTTTCCCGGAGGTTAAAAACCACCAAGATGGTGTTTATGGTGACCAAAAAGTTTTTAGATCGAAATTATTGTGAAAACACATTAGAAATTGCTTAAAAATTTTGAGGCCAAGCAAAATTTGCTACAAAAACAAATAGGTTTTGACTTCAAAAAAGATTGAAAAATACGAGGCTATTTAAATCAGCAATCAACATCCAAGTTTATCCCCTTTCTTCACTCACGATGGGAGACAGCCTCTTGTCATTTAATTTGGCTTATATGCACGCACATACGTCGGCTTTACCTTACAAAGTTTTAGACAATTTAATAAAATATTTGTTGTATTTAGCTTGAATTTTGGGTAATTTGAATTTGAAATGTTTTGGATTATTTGATTTTCTTCTTTTAATAGAAATACAAAGGTTATTTATTGCTATTAAACAATAATTTTATGAGCGCTGTGAAACATTCGCCGAAACTTAGCAAAATTTTTCAGGCGTCTAAATTGACAAACAGCCTATTTAGCAATTTCTCAAATGGTTGATTGATTTTTAGACTTGATTGTTTTTTTTTATTAACACTATGACCAACATTTTGGCGAATACTTGTATAGTTTAAGGAACTTAAATAAGTTATTAGGTATAAAATATTTATACCATTACAATCTAATAATATTTGATAGACTTGTGAGTGTACTGTAAATAATCCTTTTGGAAAAATTAAGCCAATTTTTAGGAGTTTCCTGTTTTTCCTTACAGCCTAAAAATTATTGCCAAAAATGATTCTAATTTAGGCTTTAGTTCTAATTAGGTAAGAACCTTTAACGAAGAAATTAAGGTTCTTAATGTAAACTTGTAAATATTTAAAAAAAATGTAAGAAAGTGCGTTTATTGGTTAGGGTTATCGAAAATATACCTTGCTGAATTTATATTACTAATAGCAATAAGATCAAATTGTGATATTAATGACCAAAAAAAATCCCTATCTTTTAATATTTGGCTTTACCTTAGTTAACCCGTCATTGGCTTTAAGGATAGACTTAAACCGCTCGACCATTTTGATAATTTTCCCAATTTTTGTATTCATCTTGATAATATGGTTAGGAAATGCTTATATTAACTATTCACATTATTTAGGGTATTTTTAGCTTGACCTTTTATAAACTGTTTAATAGAGATAAAAATGAAATTAATTTCTAATTGGAAGTTATTTTTATAATACCATATCCATTTCAATTAATATTATAAAACAAATTTCGCTTAATTAATTTGGTTTAAATATTTTATAAAATATTGAATAAAATGAGTTACTACATATTACAATATTAAAAATTATTGACATAGGCCATAGCCATTTGCCTCCTTCTCCCTCGGGAAATGTATAAATTCTTTAAAATGTGGTTCTTTAAGATAATTTCTACCTTCCTTTCCCATATTCTACCCCTACCCTATCATTTTTCCAGGATTTTTCAAAAGGAGGGGGGGGGTATTTGAGCTTCTGTTAATATTAGCATGAAAAAACTAATTTCTGATGATAAAATTACAAAACATTATTGGATCTACGACGGTCCCAAGTTCGTGTAAAAAACCCTTGCCAAAATCATGATAGCTCCAAATAAAACTTTACTTATAGGGTTTCCCCCACTAACGACGCCCACCGCATATCCCTCCCTTGCACTGTAAAAATACACTAGGTTTACCGCTTGATTCACAAGAAAGGCGGTTTAGGTAATTAGTTTTGGATACAATGCTAAAAACATGCTGGAATGTGGGCACGTTAACTGGAAAGAGCATCGAGGTCGCACAAGTGCGAAAAGTAGATAGGTACACATCGCTTGCCAACAAGAGACGGGTGGAACGGAACCAAAGCTCAGGAGTTAGGAGAAGGATACAAACTATTCTAGAGTGGGTCACCAAATTGTAGAAATGGCGTCGATATCGTTCTAAGCGAATCGTTCAAGGACATGGTGGTGGAAGTCAAGGGTTTTTCAGACAGGTTAATGCTCCGAACCGTTATGTGCGCGAATGCTCCTTAAATTAGGTGTATTAAATTAGAAAAAGACATATTCCTCGACTTAAAAGTAAATACCAGGAATAGGACAGGAAGAAAACTAATTATTGTTGCGGACTTCAACGCCCACGTAGGGAAAGATCGCCTCGGGTGAGAACGAAATCATTGAGACTTTGGGCATGGTCTGAAAGTAGAGATGCCATAAGATGTAAATTTCCCATACAATTTTGGAAAATTGCTGGGGAAATTCCATTGGAATTTTTTAAATTTTCCGGTCTTTTTTACTTTATTATATATGATATATCATAATAATTTGTTTTTCAAGTGGTATTTCATTATACCTCGAGGCTAATTAATTTTACCTAATTTCGGCGCTTAAAAACTCGGTTTCTATTTGATTAAATAATTAATAATCAAGTAATTAGATTATAATGTCTAATAATTTATTTATGGACTATATTTGCAAAAAAAACCATCCTGATGCTAAAAGTTTCAATTAACTAAAAAAAATCGCTATTAGATAATTAATTTACTATGTGTAATGTTTTTTGATTTATTCTAAGGTCTATCTTTACATATTAAACATTAAAAGTTTTTTATGGGCAATTTTTACACAATACCTTTAATTTGGCGGGAAGGGATATGCACTAATTAAGCTTGAGTGTACTGGCGGTTTGAAAATTTCACTGCTGCCTTGTAAGGCGGTTTCCGAAATAATTAAGTCATTCATTAATATGCATAGCAAACCCAGGAGCAAACTAGCGAATGACAAGATTTGGCAATAGAGCACAATTTAAAATCTAAACCGCTTAAATCTTCCCGATTATTAAGCTAAGGCCATCTTCAGATCTATAAGTGACGATGTTAAAAATGATTGAGGGGGATTAGCGTTGATAAAATATATCTTACATAATTGCATGCATAGCTTATATTAAATAAATATTGCATGTATTAAATTATTTGGCCATTTATTGTCAAATTCTCATAAATCCATATAAATTGGTTGTTTTCTGTGTTTAGAATAATTTATCAATATTGTTAATTCACCTAACATTGGACTCTCTATTTTCCATTTTTTTCTTTATTTTCTCTAATTTTCCCATATTTGGGGAAAATATGAAATCTCTGGTCTGAAGATATAGAAGTAGAAAAACATAAGACGTAGCTATCAAACCTATTTTCAAAAACGTGAAGATCATATTGTGACTTCTAGGTGTGAAAAGCATTTTTGTCAAATTGACTATTTGCATACGGCGAAAGGATTTAATAAAAAAAAAGGTTGCAAAATAATACCGGGGGAAGAAATAACCAGCCAACATCGTCCACTTGTTAAGGGTTTTGAAAGAAATGTATTTCCGGAAGGGAGAAAGGTTTATGAACCTCAAATTTGATACGAAAGACTAAAGGATACGTAGTTGAATGGTAAATTTAAATACCATCAGATAGTCTTCACACTTTTGGGTGCCAGGAAGTTGCAAAGAGACGTAGACGTGATTGGGAGTTGCCCACTGCGGACCTAGAGGTATGGCTCTCGGACAGACCAATTGGTGGTGGGATAAATCGGTTAGGGATATCATCGAAAGCAAGAAAATTCTATATAAATAGTGGCATTAATCAAAAAGTCGGAGGATTATCAAGAATATGGCAAAGGGATCCGCGAAGAAGGCCGTTGCAATAACGAAAAATGCAGCCTACACCGAAGGAGGCGACAAGTTTATATACAAATTGGCCAAGATAAGGGGAAAAATTCGCGATGTCGGAGTCCTTATAATAATCAGAAACAAGAAGGGTCAAACCTCAAGCCGAAGGATACGATGTAAAGGTGAAAGGAATATTTCACGTAACTTTTGGATATTGCAAATGACAAAAATTCCCTTCCCGATATTGGGCCAAACATTATGTAGGTCATAAATTTACAAGATGCAATAAGGAAAAGCGAATGGCCCAGATGGAGTTTCTATGGAAGAGGTCGGATGCCGAGAAGAAGTAGTCACGACCCTGACGAACCTCTTTAACAAGATATAGGTAAATGACCGAATTTCCAATCAATGGAGAGCAAGGACGTTTATACCCTTATTAAAGGAGATTAGCAGGAGTGTGGAAATTACAGAGGTATCAAGCTAACTTGCCACTTCTTGAAACTTATAGAAATGATCTTGCAACAAGGCTGAAAAACGCGGTGAAAATATCGACTAATCAATTTATGTGGCCGGCAAATCCACTATCGACCCGTTCTTCACTAAGACAAATGATGGATGAATATGAAAAAGAGGAAAAACGTATATGTTCTTTAGCAACTTGAAGAAAGGCAGAATATTTATGAAGCCTCCGAGCGTTAGAGCGACAGTTGGAGATTTTAAGCCCTTCTGGGTTGAAAAGAATAAATAGTAAATTTGAAGCAAGCAGCGGGCAAAGGGTTTATTTTTTCTAACCTTTACCAAGCCTTTACGCCTATCAGAGGCAAAAAAACCATTTAACAATATCTCCTAACAGTTATTTCCATGACAATCCAACTGTTGAATACCAAACATCAAAATAGCTGCCATTTTACTCTACTACAGGTTTATCCCAAATATCCATAATCCTTCTACATGAACAACACAAACTCCACAACCCAAACCGGAATCTGCCCAGTCTGCTACAGGTAGAGTTGTTAAATTGCTAACCTTAGCAATGCTAACTATGTGCTATGCTCGAGCACGAACAGTAGCTGGGTAATATGCTAGTTTAACACAATGAGTGCTAGCTGCTCTGTGCAATAGTTTTAACAGTAGCACGTTAAAATGCTCGCGAGGTTAGTCGAAAGCAGCCAAATCTGTTAAAAAATTTAGGAGGAGCTCGAGCAGTAAATTCGAGCAGATAGTAGATTGAATTGCTGCTATCTGTTAAAAATTAAAATTACAATTTTAATCATATTAAATATCATAAATAAATTAAGAACTTTTTTTTATCCTCTTTCGGACCAGAGGGGAGATGGGGGGGGGGGGGGTGTTTTGCCCCCCCCCCTTATTTTTTACCATCTTTCTTACCAGATGGGAGGGGGGGGGGGCGGGTGTTTTGCCCCCCCCCCTCATTTTTTATCCTCTTTCTCACCAGAGGGGAGATGGGGTGGGGGGGGGGGGGGGGGGGGGGGTGTTTTGCCCCCCCTTATTTTTTACCCTCTTTCTTACCAAAGGGGGGGGGGGGGGTGTTTTGCCCCCCCCCTCATTTAAGAGGATAAAAAATAAGGGGGGGGGCAAAATTCCCCACCCCCCCCTTCCCCCCTGGTGAGAAAGAGGATAAAAATAAAAAAGAGGGTAAAAAATAAGGGGGGGGGGGCTAAACACCTCCCCTCCCTCCCCCCCCCCCCCCCATCTCCCCTCTGGTGAGAAAGAGGATAAAAAATAAGGGGGGGGGGGGGCAAAACACCCTCCCCCCATCTCCCCTCTGGTTCAAAAGAAAATAAAAAATAAGGGGGGGGGGCAAAACACCCCCCCCCCCCATCTATCCACTGGTTCGAAAGAGGATAAAAAATAGGGGGGGGGGGGCAAAGTTCTTAATTTAATGATATTTAATATGAATAAAATTGTAATTTTAACAGATAGCAATTCAATCTACTATCTGCTCGAAATTACTGCTCGAGCTCCTCCTAAATTTTTTAACAGATTTGGCTGCTTTCGACTAACCTCGCGAGCATTTTTACGTGCTACTGTTAAAACTATTGCACCTAGCAGCTAGCACTCATTGTGTTAAACTAGCATATTACCCAGCTACTGTTCGTGCTCGCGTTTTTAGTTTAAGCTACTTAGCAATTTAACAACTATAGCTACAGGTTAGCTTCAATTACCCTCTCTAATTTGATTTACGTTCACGGTCCATTAAAACAGAGGTGCCCAGGCTCTGGAAAACATCCAGCAGCTACAGTCCCCAAGAGGTCTACCTCTACTCACAACCATTTATTGCATAATACCTACTCCCCGCTCGAAACCACCACCACCAATACATATTCAGACATTCCTCATTCTCCTGTTAACAGGATTCTAAAAAACATCCTTAAAAATGCCAGACATCAAGTTCTAATTGCCCTTACTGATGCCATCTTAAACCTCTCTAAGCCCCAAGCAGCACCCTCCATTGGGCCAACCTTTTTCAATACTTCCCGTATCCTTTCAATACCACCATCAAATTACAAAGGTACCCTCTCGAATTGGGTTAAACAAAACTCAGCAAAATGGGACGTTTCATCACCCCCCATTATCTACGAGCCACACATCCATAAGATTACATCAGTTCAACAAAGAGCCAAACGGGTTTCCTCAAAACTCAACCACTTTGACATCCAGGGTGCCCTTCGCCTGGCCAATTCAGACTGCAAAATTTCCCCATACACTCAAGAAACCTTCGAATCTTTACAAACTAAACACCCTGAAAGAAATTGCTCTTTCCCCCTACAATCAACTACCCCTTCAAGGACTTCACATCGCCCGAAATTCTCGAGGCTATCGGTTCTTTTAAAAAATCCTCAGTAGGTTCTGGTTTAGACGGCTTCCGTGCTTCACATTTAATAGATTTAACAAGACCTCACATTGACAGGTCTGGCCACTTCACATCCACCCTAGCAACCATCCTTAACCAGGTTATTAAAGGCTTAGTACCTGACGCTATCTCTCCCTATTTTTTTGGGGCCACCTTAATATCTCTTACCAAACCTGATGGTGGCCTTTGTCCAATTGCCATGGGTTCAATTTTTAGACGCATATGCTGCAAACTTATCATTGCACGAGTAAAATCCGACATTGCAGATCAATTAGCTCCTATCCAACTAAGTTTCGGAACCAAGGGTGGTTGTGAAATCGCCTCTCACGCTGTTCGCATAGCCCTAGCCCATCCCGACCATTCGATCCTAGCTAAGATTGACTTCAAAAACGCATTTAACACGATCTACAGGTCACACTTCTTAACCGAGGCTTACAAATCTCTTCCCGAGTACTCCATTTTCCTTAACGCATGCTACGCTCCTACTTCCATGCTCAACTTTAATTCCAAATTGCATCGAGTGACGGCATTCAACAAGGAGACCCGCTAGGCCCCCTACTATTCTGCCTAGGTATAAAATCCCTGACTGAAGACCTAGCCTCTAAATATAATCTATCACTCAACTTGTGGTACCTAGACGATGGTATCATCAAGGGAAATGCCGAAGACGTCAAAGAAGCCCTCTCTTATCTAGAAATCGAGGCTTCAAAAATTGGTCTCCATCTAAATCATAGCAAGACCGAGGTTTGCAAAAACAATACTGACTCTTTAAGCCTAGACCCATACTTTGACGCTTTCAAACATATTCACCCTAACGAACTAACGCACTTAGGATCTCCCGTAGGTGACTCACACCCTTGTAACAAGTCATTAACAGAGACAATACAAAAACTAGTAGAAATCAAACCCCTCCTTTCTTACTTGCCAGCCCACCAGGCTTTCTTTTTAATTAAAAACTGCTATTCTTTACCTAAGATAAATCATATCTTCAGGTCATCCACCTCATTTTTAAATCCTGATGCTCTATCTATATTCGACAAAAAACTCAAAGGTGTAGTCGAGGAAATCACAAACCTTTCTTTTACAGGGTCCCAATGGAAACAAGCGTGTCTCCCCACAAAATATGGTAATTTGGGCCTGAGATCACCCCCTCTAGTAGCTTTGTCGGCCTTCATCTCGAGTCGACTTTCAGCCAAACCAATCATCGACAAAATAATCGATCAACCAGATCCCTTTACCCAAATCGCTCTAGACATGTGGAGCTCTTTGTCCGACCCTAACACTCCATTCCCTACCATAAACTCTCAAAAAAGTTGGAACACTCCTCTCTACGACCATGCCCTTAAAACTCTTATATCGGGCGCTTCGTTGGAGGAGTTACCAGCTTTAAGAAGTTTTGCATCAAGGTCCGGCCACGAGTGGTTGGAGGCCATCTTAAGTCGGACCCATGACCTTCAACTCTCCAACAACGAGTTCAGGATCGCAACAGGGCTCCGCCTAGGTTGTGATATAGTTGCCCCCCATCAATGCAACTTATGTGGTTCATCTGTAGGTACAAAAGGTCATCACGGCCTACATTGCAAATTTAATAAGGCCAGATTTTTACGTCACACATCTGTTAATGCTCTTCTACAGAAGACATTCAATAAGGCTGGCTATCCCTCCCAATTGGAGCCTAATGGCCTTTGCCTTAGCGACAAGAAGAGACCCGATGGACAGACCCTCATCCCATGGGCAAAAGGGCTATGCCTAGCATGGAACTACACTTGTCCGGATGCCTTTGCACCCTCAAACCAAAACAAAGACCCCCTTGTCGATTCTGAAAGAATAAAGTCAGCTAAATACTCAGAACTTAATTCCTCACTCCTTTTCTGCCCTATAGTGACCACTACCCTTACAACAATAGGTCCTAAAACCCAAGCCCTCCTGAAAGAATTGGGGCGCCGTATAGCTGCCAATACCCTTGACAAAAGGGAAACTTTTTTAAAACAGAAAATCGCAATTAAAATTTGTCATTTCAACGCGATCGCAATTTTTGAATGTTTACCTCGCATATAATTTTTATAGTAGTATATAGTTTCATTTAATCAAAGATATTATTAGCAAAAAAAAATGAAATTGGATTGCATCAACTATTTACTTCAAGTCGCTTTCATTTAACATAATTATGGACACAATAATGGGATACAGTTGAAAGCCATCTCCTTAATGTATGATATATATATGCCGATGATATAGTGCTATGCGAAGAAACAAAAGAGGACGTATTCGAAGAAGCCAATATGTGATCAAAGCGCTTAGCTGGATGGTTTAAAGGACAAAAATTGAAAAACGATATACATGGTAATGCGTTACAGCATCTCATTGCTAGATGACCATTTAAAGTACCCAAAAATAAACAAATTGACATATCTCGGCTCGATGCTAAATCAAGAGGGAGGTTATGCAAAAGAAATAAATGCACGGATCTAAAAAGGATGGCCTAAATGGCGAAGCATATCCGGTGTTATTTAAGACAAGAAGATGCTAATATGGCTGAATTGCAAAGCTTACAAATTGTTAGACCGATATTATTCTATAGAATTGAAACATGGGCATTAAACGCCACGGAAGAAAAGTTATTACAAGCCACGCAGATTAGAATGATATGGTGGTGCTTAGTGTATCAACTCGACCATATGATAAATGAAATGACAGTCTTAGGGCATGAATGGGTATTCAACCTAACTTGATTTACGAAAATCGGCAAAGGTGGTAGAACTAAGAAGGAGACGAATTATGCAAATCGAAAAGTTTGGACATGGAGATGTTGGGCAAGAGGAGAAGAGGACAACCTCGTATGTCGTGAAAAGGGCAAATATACAAAGTTATCAAAACTACAATGATGAATAGGACATGGCACCACCCGATCAAGATGGAAGAAACTCATCAAAACAAATCCCATGACTGCAGGACTTAATACATGATAAAGAAGAAGATTAGATATCGTCGTAGTTATAACGCAATATTGTTTTGCTCAGCCATAACATTCTTATAATTTCGTTTTTATCAATTATGCCTAATCCATTTATTAATATTCTGATATACTAAATCTATAAATATTTGAGCGTTGCCAATACTGCATTCATTCGTGGGTGTGGTTATCGGTAGACATACTAACTAATGTATATTTAATTGTCGTTATATTAGGCAAAGGTTCTAATAAAAAGAGATGATCGGGCGTCGTGAAACTCTATGGGCGACTAGCCTTTTTGGTTTGGGTAATGCGAAATATACCCTAAAGAAAACTCTATTTTTAGTTAAGGTTTAAGCCCTTCATATCACTAGAGCGAAGTAATTGATGAGTATTGAGGAAATCAGATTTGAAATACTAAGACCTTGTCTTATTTAATTGAAATTTAAAAGAAAAACGGGATGAATCTTAATATTTTATAATATAACTCAACCGCTTTGGGTAATATGGCTTTACAAAAGCTTTGTCATTTAACGAATCCTTCGTTTTTAATAAGAAGAGTAGAAATATACATTTTTTTTTGAAAAATATCTGAATTAATAGACAAAAAATCTAAAGGGATTTTGTGCTTAAGGTATCCATAATTAAGGGGAAGAGCAATTTCCCGCTACTCTCACTTGCATGGCCCCTCCCGGCCCGCGGGTCGGGCTTGGACGGGCTTTTGCTTGAACTTAAAACAACGGGCCGGGCCTGGACGGGCCGTTATATAACCTAACGGGCTCGGGCCGGGCCAAGTTATACTTAAGGCCCGTTAAAAGCCCGTTACAAAATAAATTAGATTTAGTCTAAAAGAAGGTTTTTTAACCCGCCAGGTAGCACTAATTTTTGGCCGGTCAAATTTTGTTAAAAAATAATTATTTAGCATCCCTACGGTCTAATTAAGAAAGGTCATTTGATATTTTTTTGAAAAATAATGCACTCGAGGAGCTAGGGGGTGTCACCTAAAAGTGAAAATGGGAACACCAAAAATGCAACATTTTATTTTTTATTCAAACCAATTACAATATAATTCATTATGAGTTGTGACTATTCGCCCAGCATTTTACAAACTTTACAGCGCCTCTGTAAACAGGCTTCTTTTTGATGTTTTGAAATATTCGATTTATATCTTGTTAACGTAGAGTAAACGCTTCTTTTCGGTTGACTACCATATTTTTTGAAATATGACACCACTATTGACCTTCTAAAAGAGAATAAATAAATATATTCATTGTTCAAATTGTATATTTGCCATGCATTTTGACATGCCGCGTCTATGCCAAATGCAATCAAAGGAAAATACCCTTTTTTACCCCTATAAGAAATCTTCGTAGAATGGACATTTTGGTCGAATCTATCGACCCCATCCATATATCTATTATACATTTGCACCATAAACGGGCAATCAACCTGTATTCTCGATTTCACTTTATTGCTTGAACCTATTCTGCCTATTTTTCATACAGGGTGGGTTCCATGACAATTAGATAACATCTTGACTACACAATTGTCATTCCATTGTATTGCTACTAAATTTGATGCAATTTTTTTTTCAAAATAACCTCCTTCCCTTTTTTTAAAAGTTAAGGGTCACTTAGCGGACATTTTATTCAGTTTGTACGGACAGTTCCTGTAGCGCCAACGTTCATTTTTGAGAGTGCATTTAATAATTTTGTGCTTGTGAAATAATTATCAAAATAGATATTATATGGAGAATATTTCTCCGGCAATTTTTAAAGGAGGTCCATTATGACAGCTTCCCCCAAACCCATGGTTTTTTGATGTGGTAAAATACACGATGCACCCTGATAAACATCAAAAGCGGTAAGGTACCCGACCTTGTTGCCGCTGACCATAATTTACTTTTATTTTATGTTTAAAATTGTTTATTCAAGAGATTGGAAAACTCTCGCACTTTGGCAAATTCGTCCGTTAAGTCCAACTTCAAATTGTCGCATGCATGTAGGTACTTTGTTATCTCTTGAAATCTATTACGGTGCATTCCTTGGAGACCATTTGATTGTAACAATCAGATTGCAGTTCCCAAAACATTTTTATATTCTTTGGAGTTAGGTATCCTATGAGGAGTAGGATTGCAATGTAGATTTTACACTCCTCCTTTGTAATGTTTCAATTAACATTATGATGGCTGCCATATAGATTTGTCCTATCAACCAAAAGTGTCACAATTCGGCCGAAAAAAGTTGCTCAAAATAATCTTCAGGGGTGGGTAGATTAATTAAATCGACGTCTTTATTATCATCTTCTTTGCGACACCATGGAATAAATAATTTTTTATCGTCATGCTAGCTTAAATCACTGGAAAGATGAACTTTTTAGATCGGATGAAATACTAGAGGTAATCATTGGTATCGGTAGATGATCCAGATCGGCTTCTATTTCATCTCCACTTTCCTGATCCGTGTCACCTTCCTCAATTGGAGGAAAAATAATCACTTTTTCAATATCTAAGTTAGGGCATTCCAATTCCTCAAGCAGATCATTCAATGTCCTAAAAATTGTTTTAAAATTAATAAAAAGTTTATTGAAAATCATATTTTTCAAGCACAAAATTAAACCTTTCCTACAAAATATTTTGTCTCTGCGGATTTAAATATCAAGAGTAGATGAGAAATATTTATTATAAGATGGCTTACACAAGCCTAAGTTAATTTTTAATAGTTTAGGTGTTAACAGGCAATGTTTACAAGGTTAATAAATACGTGAATAACTTAAAGGCGAAAAATTCCCTCCCCAATGTCACTTTTAGGTGACATTAAATTTAAAAGTTAAAAAAAGGTAGGATAAAAAAATGATTATAAAAATTAATTTATATCTAAATAATAGGCAGAAATTAATCTTTCAGAACATGCAAAAAATTTCATAACTTACGCTTGTTTTTCCATAAAATTGAATAATTTGAGAGGGTTGAAAAAATGAAAAAATAGTGAACTTTGGAATAGAATATTTTAAGAATGATAGATCCGGAGGATGTAAGCGTAATGTGAGCTAATTGGGCAACAGTTGTGTGCTGAATTCATTTTAAACAATTTAATTTTTATAAATACTTTTTGAAAAAACATCATTTAAATAGGTGTAACTTAAGAGTTACATTGATACTTTTCGGGTTAATAATGTTCTTTTTTTTTTGCTAATAATATCTTTTATTAAATGAAACTATATACTACTATAAAAATTATATGCGAGGTAAACATTCAAAAATTTCGATCGCGTTGAAATGACAAATTATAATTCCGATTTTCTGTTTTAAAAAAAAATTTCCCTTTTGTCAAGGGTATTGGCAGCTATACGGCGCCCCAATTCTTTCAGGAGGGCTTGGGTTTTAGGACCTATTGTTGTAAGGGTAGTGGTCACTATAGGGCAGAAAAGGAGTGAGGAATTAAGTTCTGCGTATTTAGCTGACTTTATTCTTTTAGAATCGACAAGGGGGTCTTTGTTTTGGTTTGAGGGTGCAAAGGCATCCGGACAAGTGTAGTCCCATGCTAGGCATAGCCCTTTTGCCCATGGGATGAGAGTCTGTCCATCGGGTCTCTTCTTGTCGCTAAGGCAAAGACCATTAGGCTCCAATTGGGAGGGAAAGCCAGCCTTATTGAATGTCTTCTGTAGAAGAGCATTAACAGATGTGTGACGTAAAAATCTGGCCTTATTAAATTTGCAATGTAGGCCGTGATGACCTTTTGTACCTACAGATGAGCCACATAAGTTGCATTGATGGGGGGCAACTATATCACAACCTAGGCGGAGCCCTGTTGCGATCCTGAACTCGTTGTTGGAGAGTTGAAGGTCATGGGTCCGACTTGGAATGGCCTTCAAAATCTCGTGGCCGGACCTTGATGCAAAACTTCTTAAAGCTGGTAACTCCTCCAACGAAGCGCCCGATATAAGAGTTTTAAGGGCATGGTCGTAGAGAGGAGTGTTCCAAATTTTATGAGAGTTTATGGTAGGGAATGCAGTGTTAGGGTCGGACAAAGAGCTCCACATGTCGAGAGCGATTTGGGTAAAGGGATCTGGTTGATCGATTATTTTGTCGATGATTGGTTTGGCTGAAAGTCGACTCGAGATGAAGGCCGACAAAGCTACTAGAGGGGGTGATCTCAGACCCAAACCACCATATTTTGTGGGGAGACACGCTTGTTTCCATTAGGACCCTGTAAAAGAAAGGTTTGTGATTTCCTCGACTACACCTTTGAGTTTTTGGTCGAATATAGATAGAGCATTAGGATTTAAAAATGAGGTGGATGACCTGAAGATATGATTTATCTTAGGTAAAGAATAGCAGTTTTTAATTAAAAAGAAAGCCTGGTGGGCTGGCAAGTAAGAAAGGAGGGGTTTGATTTCTACTAGTTTTTGTATTGTCTCTGTTAATGGCTTGTTACAAGGGTGTGAGCCACCTATGGGAGATCCTAAGTGCGTTAGTTCGTTAGGGTGAATATGTTTGAAAGCGTCAAAGTATGGGTCTAGGCTTAAAGAGTCAGTATTGTTTTTGCAAACCTCGGTCTTGCTATGATTTAGATGGAGACCAATTTTTGAAGCCTCGATTTCTAGATAAGAGAGGGCTTCTTTGACGTCTTCGGCATTTCCCTTGATGGTACCATCGTCTAGGTACCACAAGTTGAGTGATAGATTATATTTAGAGGCTAGGTCTTTAGTCAGGGATTTTATACCTAGGCAGAATAGTAGGGGGCCTAGCGGGTCTCCTTGTTGAATGCCGTCACTCGATGCAATTTGGAATTAAAGTTGAGCATGGAAGTAGGAGCGTAGCATGCGTTAAGGAAAATGGAGTACTCGGGAAGAGATTTGTAAGCCTCGGTTAAGAAGTGTAACCTGTAGATCGTGTTAAATGCGTTTCTGAAGTCAATCTTAGCTAGGATCAAATGGTCGGGATGGGCTAGCGCTATGCGAACAGCGTGAGAGGCGATTTCACAACCACCCTTGGTTCCGAAACCTAGTTGGATAGGAGCTAATTGATCTGCAATGTCGGATTTTACTCGTGCAATGATAAGTTTGCAGCATATGCGTGTAAAATTGAACCCATGGCAATTGGACGAAGGCCACCATCAGGTTTGGTAAGAGATATTAAGGTGGCCCCAAAAAAATAGGGAGAGATAGCGTCAGGTACTAAGCCTTTAATAACCTGGTTAAGGAAGGTTGCTAGGGTGGATGTGAAGTGGCCAGACCTGTCAATGTGAGGTCTTGTTAAATCTATTAAATGTGAAGCACGGAAGCCGTCTAAACCAGTACCAACTGAGGATTTTTTAAAAGAACCGATAGCCTCGAGAATTTCGAGCGATGTGAAGTCCTTGAAGGGGGAGTTGATTGTAGGGGGAAATTGGGAGCAATTTCTTTCAAGGTGTTTAGTTTGTAAAGATTTGAAGGTTTTTGAGTGTATGGGGAAATTTTGCAGTCTGAATTGGCCAGGCGAAGGGCACCCTGGATGTCAAAGTGGTTGAGTTTTGAGGAAACCCGTTTGGCTCTTTGTTGAACTGATGTAATCTTATGGATGTGTGGCTCGTAGATAATGGGGGGTGATGAAACGTCCCATTTTGCTGAGTTTTGTTTAACCCAATTCGAGAGGGTATCTTTGTAATTTGATGGTGGTATTGAAAGGACACGGGAAGTAAATTGAAAAAGGTTGGCCCAATGGAGGGTGCTGCTTGGGTCCTTAGAGAGGTTTGAGATGGCATCAATAAGCGCAATTAGAACTTGATGTCTGGCACCTTTAAGGATGTTTTTTGGAATCCTGTTAACAGGAGCATGAGGAATGTCTGAATATGTATTGGTGGTGGTGGTTTCGAGCGGGGAGTAGGTATTATGCAATAAATGGTTGTGAGTAGAGGTAGACCTCTTGGGGACTGTAGCTGCTGGATGTTTTCCAGAGCCTGGGCACCTCTGTTTTAATGGACCGTGAACGTAAATCATATTAGAGAGGGTAATTGAAGCTAACCTGTAGCAGACTGGGCAGATTCCTGTTTGGGTTGTGGAGTTTGTGTTGTTCATGTAGAAGGATTATGGATATTTGGGATAAACCTGTAGTAGAGTAAAATGGCAGCTATTTTGATGTTTGGTATTCAACAGTTGGATTGTCATGGAAATAACTGTTAGGAGATATTGTTAAATGGTTTTTTTTGCCTCTGATAGGCGTAAAGGCTTGGTAAAGGTTAGAAAAAATAAACCCTTTGCCCGCTGCTTGCTTTAAATTTACTATTTATTCTTTAGCGACATTAACGCATTCTCGAACATCAAAATTTTCCGGCCAAAAATTAGTGGTACCGGGCGGGTTAATCGAACAATCCGGGCCTTTAGGTTGTAGTGTAAATATAACTATTACTAAAGCTGGTAACTCCTCCAACGAAGCGCCCGATATAAGAGTTTTAAAGGCATGGTCGTAGAGAGGAGTGTTCCAACTTTTTTGAGAGTTTATGGTAGGGAATGGAGTGTTAGGGTCGGACAAAGAGCTCCACATGTCGAGAGCGATTTGGGTAAAGGGATCTGGTTGATCGATTATTTTGTCGATGATTGGTTTGGCTGAAAGTCGACTCGAGATGAAGGCCGACAAAGCTACTAGAGGGGGTGATCTCAGGCCCAAACCTAATTTATAATTATTTTAGGTATATTAAATTAACAAAGAAAGTTAAATTTTATTTCTATCCTAGTTCATTAATTCATCATATATCAACCCGCATTATAATTTACGTGATCCCATGGGCGGAGCTAATTTTAAAGGGGAGCAGTTTAGAAAGGGCAAAAAATTTATATAAATGATTTTTGGATTTGGAGGGGGGGGGGGCAGCTGCCCATCGTTGCCTCCCCATATATACCCCATGTTGAGTGAACTAATTTAATATTATATAGGATTATTTATATTAATTCCTATGCAATTTATGGGCTCTCTTTGGTTGTCCGTCCTGTCGTGTCCAACTTGTAATTTTAAAATAAATGCCGTAAAACTTATACGGGGCTTAAATGGCTGTGGACACAACCGGTGATTGGCTTTACTTTTATCGACCTCGCCCGAGCTCAAATTCCATTATTGCCTTTGTGCCCGACTGATTAACTTTATTAATGAATTTCTTTGGGCAATTTGTCTAGGTTGTTGCCATATATAGGATGTTATATTCTGAAACGTAGGTAGACGTGTCGTGGTCAATTGTTATGTTTAAGGGGGCTTCTGTAACGTCAGGGTTTAGGGTGTTAGTGTCATCTTCGCAACACCTCGGTTATATTCGGGGGGAAGTTTAGACAAGGATTAAATTCATGAATTTTATTCCGTTTATTTCCAAATCGCGAATAAGTATAGACAATAATTTATTCGATCTTTTCATTTGGTATAAGTCGCGTCAAAATATAATTATCGTAACGATTTTGGCCGGGAAGGGAATTTCGCAGGGGTTACCCCCAACGGGGAAAATAATTAGTGAGGAAGACTAATTAGTTTAATAATTTATTAATGAATTTTCAGTGTATTCATGGGGTTTTATAAGGTTTCTCAACCTCCGGGGTTTGTTGTGCCATTTGTTTATTTTCTATCTCACAAAAAGGGAATAACTATTAAAATAAGCCCGACCCTATTTTAAACTCATCCCAACTTATTTCCTAACCCATTAATCTTAATGTTAGTACCCGTACAAATTCCCATCCTCCCTACCCCGATACTAAATTATTCATCCAACTCATTTCCCAGTACACTGATCTTAATGACCAGCTATGCTGAACATCCCCAACCTTAACTATGCCCATTAATCTTAACTTTTATCCCTACTAAAACATCATTCCCCTATACTAATTTTGACAACTACCCCACTAAGAGCATTCCCCTCTTTAGATATCTTGGTAATAAACAATTAAAAGTATGCCTTATTCTATCTCAGGTATTCCCCAACTTTAAATACATCCCTTAATCAATACTTAACTTTTCCATCACTACTTAAAGGACTACTAAGGCAGGGGCAAATAGGGAGTGGGGTGAGGTATTTAGGGTTCGTCGTTACGGATACGACATAGGATAATTGCGAAACTGGTTATAATTCCCTGCAAATTAAAACGGACCGTTGCTTACATCTACTAAATCTGACTCCTACCAAATAAATACTGGAACCACCCAAAAGGAATGGGACTTACCACTGATAGCACGTTCCGTAGCTTACCTCACTTCGAACAACCTATCTTTGGGAAATCTCCACTTCAATTGGGCATCCTCCGGGGGTTACGAATGGCTCGAGGCCCTACCAAGCCAAAACCTAGGGTTATACCTGTCGGGCGAGGAACTCCGAATAGCTATAGGCCTAGGCCTCGGCTGCGACATTGTGTCCCCATTCAGCTGCGACCTCTGTTGCCAACCCGTTCAAGCAAACGGCCATCATCCTCTACACTGCCAATACAGCAAGGGGCGGCATCCCCGTCATGCCATAATAAATAAAATAATCGGACAATCTTTGAAGAAAGCTGGCTTTCCCAATACAATAGAACCCACTGGCCTAAGCTCCACGGACGGGAAAAGACCCGATGGAGTAACAATCATCCCGTGGGCTCGTGGACGAAACGCCTGCTGGGACTTCACTGCAATGGACGTATTCGCCAAATCTAACGCCTCTCCCGACCTCATCTCTTCTACTGAGAGAAAGAAAGAGGATAAATACAAATACCTAAGCAATATTATTTTCGTACCAGTAGTAGCTACGACCCTCGGTAACTTAGGTCCCGAGGGCAGCCAATTCCTAAAACAAATGTCAAAATATATAACCTCCATTACTCACGATCCCAAAGAATACTTTTTTATCAGGCAAAAGATCACAATGGAAATCGTTAATCCAACACGATTTTCATACACGGATCAATGCCTCCGTTTAGTTATAGCGCGTTTTTATATTCTTTAGTCGTGTATGGTATTTTTTTTAAACCAATTAATAAATACTCTGATCTTATTATCATTAACAAATTTAAAAGCAAATTCTTAAATTTGTGTTTTCAAGTTACTTTTGTAAAATATCATTGTTTTTTCAACTTATATCAATAATCTAATTATATTTAAATAGTGGAAAAGCAAAAAGCTAGGCAACTTCATTAAAAACATTCTAACCTCAAATAAGGGGTTTAAAAGTTTATTTGGCTTATATGGTTTTATATATCCCAAAGTGCCACATGCAAAAAAATATTTTCCATGTGGATCGTTTTATAAAAAACAGAAGAACTCGACCGACAGGGAATTACCTATTTATTATTTTTACAATATTTTTATTAACATTTTTAACCCATAATTATTGATTACCATATCGATAAAATATTGAACAAACAAATAAAATTACAAAAATTTTACGGGTCCGGGCCGGGCTCAGGTTTTGTATAAAATTAGCGGGCCAGGCCCGGGCTTATAATTTTATATTTTGAGGCCCCGGGCCGGCCCCGGACTTTGAAATTTTTATTACGGGCGGGCCGACTGACCTAAACAGGCCCGTTGCAGGTCTCTAACTCTCACTCCATCTTGGATACGTGCCTGCCCATGAATACTAGTGATGTGAAAAAACCGAGAATTCTCGGTCTCGTCTGAGACGAGTATTTGAAAAACTGAGTCGAGACCAGACGATACTAGATTTTTTCAACGAGATCTCATCTTTTAATTAATGTAGTAAATATTACTAAAGCATATTTGAATTTTGCAGTTTTTTATCCTGCATGATGCGGTAATTTTAAAATGGTGTTGGTGGTCAATTAGTTTGAGTTATTATACAAGTTAAACCAAGATGGCTCGAGATTTTTTGAGCACCCTCATTTGTGCCTGCCTAACGATTTCAAAGGTACAATTGAGTATTCAATGACACCGTAATAGAATAAATTATGAGTTTTCTAGAAGATTTTATGCTTAAACTAATGGTATACCCCCTAAATTTTTTAACCTTAATAAGACATTATGTGAATACATTGTTTTGTCATATGCATTACTTTTCAGTTTTCACTTTATAAACTGGGATTGGCAGATGCATTCTAATTTACTATAGTTTCTATAATTGTGGCAATTGTGCAGTATAAAATAAATATATACCAACTTATACTGTACTAAATAATTAACTATTTAATGGATGTTAGTTAATTGGAAGGTAATTATTTAGAATTCAAATTTGATTATATGATTTTTGTTATAAAATAAAATACGTGCGCTTTAATTTAAAGTTTTAAACCTTATGTTCTTGATCCTATAATAATGCTGATTTTATTGTTGTTTTACAACGTTTTAATATGTGCAACTAGTTATCTATTCTGTACATAATAATATGTGGTTTATCTCATTAGAGTAAATATGTAATACACTCTATGGGCTATAATTGATGATGGTAATATAATATAACGTTTGCCTTAAATATGTTAAGGTCAACTTTGAGGCTTTAGCCAGGATTTTTAACAGGTCGCATTCGCCCAAATATATTACTAAGTCGAATATAGGTGAAATTATAATATAAGCCTATTTATAGTTGATAAAAATTTTATAATTTGCTAGAACTATTAAATTTAATAAGGTCTTTAATCTAACAATCAGTTACTATGTTTATTAAATAGTAGTTTCAGCTCTAAAACACTCACAAGAGTACTTGTTTAGACTCAAATCTAAAAAGTGTCAATAAACACCACTATTAAATTTAAATTCTAAATTTAATGCACAAATATGGTATATTAAACAAAAAGCGGTCCTTTCGCACTATACTTCTAATTTATATAGTCTTTTAATTTCACTTTCCATAGAAAATTTTATCTTAAGGAATTAGTTCATATCTTTATATTGTCAGTAAGATGTCGGGTCGCGCTTAATATTAAAAAGTTTGTGTATAAGGTTTTTCAAAATTATAAAGGTTTGCCAATTGGATTTTTTTAACACTTATTTAATATTTTTTTTATAAAATGGCGAAATTTTATTTCGTATAAATTAAGAAAAAGTCAAGACAAGTCGAAAATTCTTGTCGAGACGAGACGAGTCGATATTTTTATAGACCGAGATGAGATCGAAGTTTTCATAATCGCTCCCAAGACGAGACGAGATTTTACTTTCGAGAGCGAGACGTGACGAGATCGAAACACTAATGATTACTGACTATTAAAATCGAATTAATGTAAAAATTAGATTTGTTACACATTGATAGGATGGGGTTATTGGTAAATATGACCCAAGGCATATTTTGAAATATCATAAAATTAAATTTAATAGGTACAGAGTGCTGAGTAATAGTTTGTAAAAAAAGCATAAAATGAACAGAAATTTTGTTTATATTATTTATGAGATATGACATATCCGAAGCATAAATTTAGGGAATTAAACCAAAAAATGAGTAAATTACAAAATATGTTTATGAAGTTTTCACCCAACAACTTTCAGTCTAATTTATTGAAACTAATGGCATATATTAAATACTTCTAAATTTTAATAAATATTAAATAAAATTAAGTCTATTAGATCATTTCTTTTGGCTAGGTTTAATGATCACATCTTTTGTAGCCTTTGCAGGAATAATCCTAAAAGCGTTTAAAATTTATATGAATTATACCGCAAAATAAATATTTACTCGACATTTTGGAATAAAGCAACCTTTCTCATTAACTTGACAACCATATTGGCATTTAATGGGACACACTACTTTGGGGCAAGCTAATAATTAAATTATACTAAAATTATGTCATAGTTAAAATATAAAATCTATAGCGTAATATTAAAATTTTAAGTAAATAAATAATTTTTATGCCTTACATAAGAGATTTGAGATTTTTTTAAATAGGTTATATATAAAATTGTAACCTTTTCCCCTGCAAACGCATGTGAAGCAGCCATATTTGTCAAAGACATTGCCTTGGATACACGTCTTGCATCTCAGTGGCTGACAAGCTATAATTAAAATACGATTACCAGTATAATCAAATTTTGTGGCATAAACTTTAATCAACCTCGACATTCGCATTTAGGACATCCTTTTGGGTCCAAAAGCAACCCATTAGTACACTTCAAATTGCATTTTATAGGGTCGCAACCTGTCGTAATAAATATATTTAAACATGCATTTAGCTCTATTTAGCCTAAATATAAGTTATCCTTATTACTTATTTTGAATAAAAGTAAAAAATATGTTAGTATTTGTGCTGAATTTTTATATCTTTCCATGAGGCGCGGTAAATTCGCCTCTTATTTTATAAAATTATAAAAAATGTTTAATATTGGAATAAAGCTATTTATTAGATAACGATCAAGTGATACATACTAAAACGATAAGTAAAACGACATATATCTCATATAGACAAAGCAATCTTTCATAATTAAAGTAAAATTTAATTTTACATTTTTTTGTTGGGCAATCGTTTTTATCATAGGCAGGAAATTGGCATTTTTTACAATCAATTTTCTTGCACTCTATTTAATAAAATCAATTTGAATATGGAATATAAAACCGCAGACATACATATAAATCACATATAATTTTTCTAACCGCGACACTTGCAGCATGGGCAGCCTTGTTTGTTTAACAAAAATCCATGGGCACATATTTTGGTGCAATTCAACTCCTTGCACTTAATTACATGTGACTCTAATAAATATAAATCGAAATAAGTATACAAATTTATTCGTAAGAAAATGTTTGGAATGAGATAAGATTATTCAATTTATGATAAAAAGAAGTAATCTACCAAATAGTTTCTAAATATTTTTGTTTCAAGTACAATGATGCTTATGCTTTCAACGTTTTTATACTTTACGCTTACTAAAAAACTAAATTTATATTAGCCCTTTAATGTCGGCATCTATTACCTTTTTTATTTCTACATTATAATAAAATAACGTTTTGTTACAATTTTAATATATTTTTATTAATATTATATGAATCTAAAGTTTAATATAATATGCAAATGTTCGTAAATTAACAAAGTTAAATAACGAAAAAGGCTTTATTTTCTTATTTGTTGCTAATACTAGAGAGAGTGCAAAAAAGTTTAAGTTATATTTTTATCAAAGCTATTAATTTAAGATAGAATAATATGAAATTAAAGTTCTATGCATGCTAACCATCATTTATAGATAATAGCCGCAAATTGTAATAAATTATTCTGGTGGAAATCAAATTATCTGACCTTAATAATAAAGTTTTTTTTATTTAAATAATATGTTTTCAATTACCCCGTTAGTTGTAAAATATTAAAATATATTCAATCATTTGCTAATTCACTTAATAAAAGAATATGATAATTTAAGTATCGATAATAGTAATTTAATATAATTTTAACTAAAAACCAACTTTGTTAAAGATACAGTTCCATATCTATTATACATACCTGATATTTGGGTATTCAAAATAAGTAACGTTGAAAATAGCAAGAAAAAACAACATAGATTAAAATAAAATTTCATTTTTAATAAGCTTAATGAATATATTTAGCTTAAATCCAATCCATACCAAAGCTATAACAAACTTTATTAAGGTTTGGCAAACAAGTTATTAGTTTACTTGATGCAGTCTACTTATTTTAAACAATTCGACCTGACATGATTTATAGTCCGATATTTTAGGTCATTGGTTGTAATATGTTTAGTTGATAAAACATTACAACAAAATAAATAATATACTACCTGATATAATATTATTGATGAGCTAAAAAAATTACCTTAGTTAAGCAACGAGGCGAATAGTATATATATGCTTTTTTATTTTTAAATCATTAATACAGAAATATTAACATTATTTATAATCATAACTCAAATGCATATATATATTTGATGTCAATAATGCTAATTAGAGGGCATTTATTTGCGGCGTATTTCTTCGTTAGCTAGTAAGTCTAATAGAACAAGAGTATTATATAAGTGTCCATCGATAAGTTACCCGACAAGTCCTAGTTAGACAACCATTTTCATCAACCAAGCACCCAAATCTGCAGCGATAGGGACAATAAATCCTTGGGCAAACTAAAAAAAAGATTTAGCAGTTTATGCGTAAAAAATTAATAGCTTTCATGGACCTAGCCATGGGAGGAAGCAAAGGTCAACTACTCCTCTTATAATTTCACAAACTCTAATATAATTTCATTGTTAAAAGTTTATAAAATCTTTCGCCTTTCATCACTTATATTAAATATCTTACCACCCACCCCCTCCCCACTTAGATCAAATCACATATTATCTATGTATTCATTGTTTTGAAAGAGCATTTTGTTAAATTTTATGCTGCTGTTTGCTTTGATTTTTATTAATATCCAAAATAATAATTTATTGGCCTACCTATGATTAATTTAGAATAACGTATTTATTAGCGACGAATAATATGTTAAAACAACCACGTTTTATTTTTTCAAGAAAATTTATCATAGTCAATGCTTTGGTATTTAATTTGATGAACAGTACATTGTTAAAATATGCAAGTCGATCAAAAACTTTCACCCACTATAAGTTTTTTTATAAACATTAATTGGTGATAAGAGCTTGAAAATAAATAGCATAGATAATTCTTGTCAAACTTTATAAAATCGTGATTAATGAAATTAAATTTAACCTTTTGTGCGACAAGCGCATACTAAGCATCCGTTTTTATCCATGTTATAACCAGAGAAACAAGGTGGGCACCGTATTTTTGGGCACACTGAATAAATAGGAAATTACTATGTTTAGTCACAATCTATAATTACCTCGGCATTTACATAGTGATTTCCCTAATTTATTTGAAAGCAGTCCATTGGGACATCTGATGAGGCATGGATTGATATGGCACGCTTGATAATTTGTCAACAAATAAATTAAATAACATCACATGCAATTATTTAAGATTGATTAATCAAAGATCGTATTAAATATAAGACTGCCCTATAAGACATATCGGCGTTAAAAATTCTAAACTCATTTTCAAGCTATATTTGCTAATTTGGGGGACAAAAATGACAAAAACTTGACCTTTTTAAATTTTGTTTATGTATAGTTTTTTTATTTTATTTATAGGGATAGCCTTGGTTAAAGCAATTTAATGACATTAACAATTAATTCGCTCTTTGACAATTTTATATAAAATAGACGATATCCCGCCTGGTATGTAACAAACATTATAATGTCATAACTTGGCCCAGTGAATTAGGTTATCTTTACTTACATTACAATATATGTTATGTATGATCTCTGCTAATTTACGTGTTCATTCTTTAAACTCGCCGTTAAACACTTGAAAATAGATGACGTAGCTTATTTTTTATAATTATAATATTCTATCGAATCGCTAAAAGACACTTATTTAAAGAAATATACCACATGAAAAAAATATAAAAAAAGCGTCTGTTTCAATGTTAAAGATTTGTAAATTTTAAATATGCCTATAAAACCTATTTAACATGCCTATATAAAAATGGTAATTATAGCATTTTTAACATTATAAGCTATTGGATGCAATGTTAAAGTTAATCAGTGAACCACAAGACTCATTGTTAGAACTTCGCATTTTACATATTAATTAATTTTTTAAAATCTACTCTATATATGCCTTTTGGGAAATCTATAACCAAATCAACACAAAACTTTTCCTGATTCTATATATCTGTATATGTATGACATATGAAACCATAAATATAGGAAAATATCTTTATCCCACCTAATAAAATATTTCAAAAAACTTCATATATATGGTTGCGTTATTTTATAACTTTGCATTTTCTACACATGTTTTTGAAAGACATAAAATTGTATTCAAAGTAGTAACAACAGCCTTAATTTCTTCTAATAAGTTCTCCCTATGCTTCATTGTCATTTTCTCCCCAAGAAATTAGTAAAGCTATCAACTCATTTCCCCTAGATTCCTCTGCTGGGTTTGGCATTAAACCTAACTTCTTGCAAGTTCTAATTAATTTAAAGAACAATTTTTCAAACTCATTGCCTGAATCAATAATCCATCTTTGCAACTTAATTGTAAATGCCAATGTTCTCAAGAGATTAGGCCAGTTCTCTTTGGGGCACGTCTTTTAGCTTTAAAAAACCTAACAATTTCTTAAGACCCATCGCCATTTAGAGTGTATTTCGCCTTTTGATTTCTAAAATCATTTGCAAACGAATCAAACCCTCATTAACCAATACCCTTTCACTTCAGCAATTAGGCTTTGGTGTGAAGGAAGGATGTGAGCTGCAAGCCATGCAGGTCGTATCACAATACAAAACCTTCATCCCGACTACTGTCTAGTGAAATTGGATTTCTCAAATGCCTTCAATCAGCTTAATAGAAACGTTTTTATGGAAAATTGTTTAGAATAGTTTCCCCATTATGCAAATTATATCTTACAAAGTTACGGATCACCATCCCTTTTAAATTTTGGCTCCTTTATAATTAAATCTGCTGAGGGCCTTCAACAAGGTGATCCCCTTGGGCCACAATTAAGGATTGCGATCTATCATTACATGTATGGTACCTAGATGATGCGACTTTGGCGGGCAGCTATGATCATGTCGCCAAAGCCATCACCATCATTAAAGACTATTGTGTACCTTTAAATCTATCGCTCAACGAAGCCAAATGCGAAATTTTACGACCACCTGCTTGCGACCAATATTCGATTATTAGACCTCATTCCCCCGTGGCTAAGGAAAAACTTTCTATGCTCGGTGTACCCATAGGCGGATCTCCGTGCTTGCAAGACTTTGTAAATAGACATTTAGCTTTTTTGGCCTCAAAAATGGAACTTTTAAAATTGTTACCAATACATCACGCTTTTTTATGATAAAAACATTTTTAATATTTTCAAGACTCAGCATTGTTTTAGATTAGCTGCTGTTTTTTTACACACCGATATTCTTAAATTATACGAATTCACAATTAAAAATCTCCTAGAAAAAATTTTAAACTTATCTTTTAATGATACTAGCTGGTTACAAGTTACTCTTCCAAAAAATTTGAAGGATCAATAATAAGGTCCCCTTTAACCATTAGCCTAATAGCTTTCTCTCGTCTTAAATCTAGTTAAAGATCTAGTTTTTAAATTGACCACCCAAACGAAAGATTTTTTAACGCAAACAGCTTTAACATCATGGCTCGAAAATTTAATGCCAGACACCATTATTCCAAATTCAGTCAAACAACGAGATTGGGATGCCAGTATAGTGTCACGCTCCGTCGCTTACCTACTTTTGAGTTGTGACGCCGTACAGCTCAATCTCAGGTCACTAACGACTGCCTCTGGTCACGAATGGCTGGAATGCATTCCAAGCGAGTTCTCTGGGCTCTTACTCTCAAACCCTGAAATTACTTACGCGATCGCCTTGAGACTGGGGATCATAATTTGCAAGCAATTGACTTGTAAAAATTGTAAGAAACAAATCGATGTTTGGGCCAATCACCCCTTAGAACCCACTCTTGAGGGTAGAATGCGCCCCGATGGAACATCCACAAGTCCATGGGATGATGGTAAGTTCCTATCTTAGGACTTTACCTGTATCGACGTATTTGCACCCTCTAACAATAACGCTGACCCATTAGCTCTAGCGGAAGCAGGCAAAACTCATAAATACCGTGATATAATTCATTCTAGAATTTTTATCCCTATCGTGGCTTCCTGTTCCGCCACTTTTGGCAAACAGGCATTAGCCTTCTTTAAATTGATAGGAAAGAGATCTCCCGAAGGAAAATACTCAGCAAGTTTTTGCGCCAAAAAATAGGAATTTTAATAGCCAAATACAATTATAAGGCATTTTCCGACACCTGGCCTCTGGCCCTGGATGAAGTTGAAGAGTAGTCACGCTTTTTATTTATTCATTGATCGTGTTTTATATTTTTCATATATATAGATTTTACCTAATAAAGATTTAAAAAAAAAGAAAATTTAAGTTATATACTTAGGTATTCAGGTCGTTAAGCAGTGTCTAATTTATAAAATTTGATAACTTAAATGTATTATTATAAGCTACTTATTAAACAATAACTAGTTGTTTATTATTGTCCCATGGTTCTACTTCAAATATAGAACTAAGAAAATTGCATATTAGCTAGAGACCTGCACGGGTGATCCAAAACTCGACCCAGACCCGACAAGTTGAAAATTTTGAAATGTTGTTGGGTCGAGTTTGGGTTTAAAAAAAGCTTTCGGGTAGGATTTAAAGAGACGGATCAAAGGTTATGATTCTTGCATTGCAAAATACACAGGACAAGCTATATGATAATATTTAAATGATATCGAAATGTACAATTAATTAAGACCATTCATTCAATTAATTTCCTTTTGTTTATTTAAATCTGATTGTTTTTATGGACGCAAATTTAAACCTGACTCGTGAAAGGTTAAATATATCAACAAAATAATCTTTTTAAATTATAAATAAAGGAGTCTATGTCTATGAGTGATAATCTTAATCATAATAAATTAAGTATTTGAAATTATTATAATCATCAAATAACTATAGCAAATCGCATTTTAAATAGATGACTAAATTTTACACATTGCTATTTTTTTACTCTCGTGCCGGGTACCAAAACTCCGGTTAAAATGTTGTAAACTCCTTGTGGCCGGGTTCACATTTCGGGTTGAAAATTTTAAAATGCTTACGGGCCGGGATGGGTTCGGGTTAAAAAAAATTGGGGTTCGGGTTAAAGAAAATTGGGGTTGGGTTTAGGTTGAAAAAAGTGACTTTGCTGGTCTATAATATCCCTTGCCCTCTCAAATTCAATCATTTGAAGATAAAGGATTTCATTAATTATTTAAAAGTTTGAAAAAAAATAAAGTAAATTTAAACTATAATTTAAGTTTATTAATTATAATACGAAATACGTAATCTAGGTTTAATAATTATATTTGGTTTAGAGAGCGCCATAATATTAGCATGCATAATGGCGTTCCAAGCGCCCGGGTAAGTTTTGTTTAAAACCCAACCAGTGGCACATGAGAGTAGCTAGTATTGGAACTAGAGGGGGGCTAAAATACTCTAGGGGGGGGGGCAAAATAATATTATTTAAAATTTAAGGCATAATTATATTGAATTTTAAAGAATTTTTTGATTTAGAAGTGGGCAGCCCCCCTCCTGCTTCTTTTTAAAAGATTAAGATGATTTTTGATATATATGCCTAGGCGCTATATCAATCAAGTAAGTTGACCTATTTATAGTTTGGGTAGAACTATCAAAAATCTTTAATATTAGTTTTAATTGAGTTGGTGCATTTCCCTATGAAACTTACAAAATGCGATTCATTTTAATTCAAGGCTTTCAAATGAATCTTGGCGGACAAATTACACCTAACTAATTAAATAATATTGACCGTGTCATAATTAGTAATTGGCAATATTTCCCATTACAAAATCGGCATAACAATCTGTAAATATAATTCATTAGCCATAACTGAATGTTTTCCTAATATTTACAATTCTTTACTTTTTAATTTATTTATCTCACCTTCACAAAATTTGTAATTCTCTTACCAATAAATTAGTTTATATATACATATATCATATTCAATGTACAAATAAATTCTCCCTAAAGGGATGCATTGCATCATTAATATACGACTACTTGTTGTAATTGTTGTTGGAACTAAGGTTGTAGTTTGGCATGAACATGTTGGACAGTCATTGGCATCATGTAAGTATTGCCCCGGTTCACAATAACTATCGCAACTGAGCACTGGGCATCCTAATATAAATTCATTTCGAAATTAATATATTTATTCAATGCTCCATTGTTACGCTAACCGCTTTATATAGTTGTTATTCATTTTTTTAAGTAAAATGACAGGTTAAATCAATTAAAACATTATTTTAATCCTTTAAATAAATGTTTAAAGATTAATTTACCCAAACCATCCACGCCATATAAACCAATATATACTTTAAAACCTATTTTAACTGCTAAGATATAAAAAAACTATTAAGCAGAATTTTTTTTACATGGGATCGAAGAAGACCCACCCTCCCTCGAACATGAAAATTTGAATAAATGACACTTGGAGAGCAAATTAATAAACCTGCCCCCCCCCCTTGAGATTTCAAAATACTCCTCCAAGTATTTCCTGAAAGAGATCCTGCCATTATAAATTTCGTTTTAGAGTTCCTTAAACTCATAATTATAAAAAAAAATTATATCTCACGGTTCTTTGATTACTCTTAATTAAGTAACTACTTACACTTAACCAGTTCCTGGAACTAGTACCTATTCTTCGAAAATCAACTTTAATCAGTTACTTATAATTAAGAGGAACTGTAACTGTAATTAGTTAGATTCTTTTTGAAAGTAGCTGTAACTTAACTAGTTACTGAGAAAAAGCAACATTAACAAGTCTACTCCTAACACATTCAAAACCTAGGTTGAACTTATTTTTTAATACTAATTCCCAATTCCACCCATGATTTGTGTTCAATTGTGCACTATACAAACACTTTTGCACCACTGTATCTTATATTATATGGATGTTTTAATGCACTTACCTATGCAATTACAAGTCATGCATCCTCTGGTATCCAAAGAGTATCCATTTGGACATCGCCACAAGCATAATGGCATAGGGCAAACTATCGTTAATGTTTTTTTAATTATTATAAATACTCATAAACGTTATAAGAACAACTTTTAAAATATAAAAAAAGTTCTTTCTTTCCACATATTAAAAAAGTATGATTAAAAGCTTACAAATAATCTATAAGCCAAATCGCATCCCAACAATTTGGTTTTAATGCATTTAATTTAAAGACCTTGAATGTTTTTAATTTAAATAGTAACCTATAGAATGTAATTTTGAGTAAATTACTTGTTCATTTTAATTCACAATTACACTTTGTTTGATTGATGTTAATTATGACAGCTTTCATTTATGTAATTTAAAGAAAAATGTTAACTTTTGTTGCTTAATGAATATAAGAGCACTAGAATATTTAGAATTGTCTAATAAAGAATAAATAGTAATTGTGAATAATCAATTATTTTTTGTTTTCTGCTATTTTGCACTTATCGGAAAAAATACATAAAGTTAAACTTAATAATTTTAATTATTTAGCTACCCAAAAAAATAGAGTAGCTTAAAGCCTACGTTTTATATTATAATAAGTTGAAAGAGAGTGCCTTCAACTTCATCCAAAGACAGTTAAAGTTTATTTAGTATTTTTTTATTCTAATGTCAGATGCATCATCAACGCGGCGGTGAGTTGTAAATGCAATTCATTTAACTAAGAATTATGAATTGAATGGGCTAATAAATGCCTCTCTTGCTAGACTATTCGGTGAAAAGACAAAATATAGGAATTTGTCATTGCTGTGATATTGATTTCGTTCGAAATAGGGTACATGCTTTATTTTAACACCTTTCAATTAAAACTTTGTTTACAAATAATTTTGTTTTTTAAATTACTGAGGTGTCATAAAGGCTTTTTAGACTTTTAGGTAAGTTTTAGCCTTTGATATTATTTGGTTTCAATTAAATAATCAGAAGTGGCATATTTACATGAGCGTAGCCAGGATAGGAGTTAGAGGGGAGCAATAATGATTTTGGGAGGAGCACAATGATATTTTTTTAGAAGTTTTAACCATAATTATTATAAATTTCAAAAGACTTTTGGATTTAGATGGGGGCAGCCGCCCCTCCCTGCCACCCCCTGGCTAAGCCATGCATATCTATAATTTTACAAGCTGTTTGTATGAAATATAGTCGACCAACGTTTTTAGTCAAAGCACCGGCGTTTATTGTAATGTCAATTAATATATATACATAAACCTATTCATTAAAGAGTTATTTGTAGTTTGTAGTCATCATTAGTAAGCCGGTATATTATATTCAATATTTTCCTAATATTCTTTATTTACTTACATTTAATTTTATTTAGATACAAGTTAATATATTTATGTTTACATATTTCAATTGCTTAATTCCGCCGGGCGTGAGGAATGAGTGTGCCCTCCCGCCTTTTAAAAAAACTACTAGCGAAGCCACTGATGCAAATATTGGTTATAAAAATTGACAATCAGAACCAATTAGTAAATATTATTCTTTACAGTAAGTAGTTGGGGATGGAGGCTTAGTGGTTGGAGAAGGAGGCGTAATGGTTGGAGTGGGAGGCGTCAAAATTAGCGGATCTTTAATGTAACATTATAATAATGGGAAAAATATACAGCATTAACAAAGTAAATCAATTTTATTATTTCCCAAAAAATTATCGAAATCCGTAATTGTATACATTGTACAATACCTTTGCAATTGCAAGTCAGACAACCGTTGGCATCACTTGCATAACCAGTTGGACAGCTGTTAAGGCAGGTAACCCCATAACATGCTTTCAAAATAGAAGCAAAAAGATTAAAAATAAATTTGACATATATTTTACATTTTTTAATGTATAATAGGTAAACAAAGCCCCTTACGCGTTGTTGGCGATTGTGGGATTGTACTTATAGAAGTTGTGGTTATATCAGCTTAAAATATATATGTACGTATGACTATTGCATTTTACTGCACATTATTAATGGGCAGCCATAAAAATATTCAACTTATACAGTTGCACGAGGGACACCCTTTACTATCAGCAGCGTAGCCATTTGGACAGCTTGTCAAGTACGTTACATCCATAGACTAGATAGACTGCTCAGCGCACAAAATGTGTACCCTTTTTTCCACCATTTTGAAAGGCACATTGTAAAGTGGGATCATATAAAAATTCGTAATTTTCGCAAATTAAATAATCTTAAAAAGGTAAATAAAAAAATATTGAATTGGGTAGATATCAAAAACAGAATTTTAAAATAAATACCATTTAAAAAATACATAAAAATTAAAAATGTAAAAAATGCGATTAAAGTTTGTTTAATAATTTAGCGCCATCAATATGAATTGCTATTTTGTATAATATTAATTTATTGACGTTCGTTTTAATTTATAAATTAGTGAGGATGGTAAATTGACTGTTATAGGGCAAAACTAATACATGGTTAAAATACACCAGTTGCCCTCTCAAAATGGAGGAAAATTTGACACACAATTAACCATATGCAACATATGGCATGAGCAGTCTATCTAGTCTATGGTTACATCAAAGCAAGCTAACTAGGGAAATTAATTTTTATCAAGATTCTCTAAATTTATTAATATCTAAAAAGGTAAAATATTAATTCGCCTACGAGATATTTACAGTGTTGATGTTATCGGTGTAGTCAAAGATGGATTAATGTCGTGTCAATATTAGTCGTTTGGATGTTGCCTAAATACAATTTAAACTTGTTCAATTCTTAGACTACAGAAGTCTCAACAATAAAAATTAATTCTTGAACAATAACTAACGATTATTATTTGAAATTTAATATAAATTAGGTTAAATATAATTCATTAAATGTTGGTTTAGTTTTTACCATAAAATTATCATTAATTTAATAGATTTGAAGTGTTTGTGGTATGGTTGTATTAGTGAGACCGCGTATCTTTGTCATTAACATTTGTCAAACATTAACATTAATAACTGCATTAAAACTCTAATTATATTTTATTTATATATGTTTTTCTTGAATTACATAAGTTTATGGATATAAACCTCTAAGGCCTGCTATATTTTCATTTACCGCCAAAAAGCTATTGATCAAACGAATATCTTTAAGACTTTATATAACCTTGAACGATCGTAAACAGCATGTTTTATATCATAACACTTTTTTGTTTTAATTGTTCTTCTGCAATTTCCAATAATTAACTATGCCCCAATTTAACTAGCACAAATAACCATAGTTTACTCTTGTAAAATAAACTATGACTACCTATTCTACATAAAACAACAAATTTTTAAGTGATTATGGTTGCAGACAAAGGTTAATAAAGTTTTTTTTAAAATAAAATTACGTGTAATTGTGGTTGTAGGTGTAATTGTAGTCGTCGGCATAGTAACTAAAGCAGCTAAATTTCTATGTTATAAGTAATTACTGCATTCACATTCTGGACAACCTTTTAAATCAGTTACATATCCCATTCTACACTGTGTGGAACAGCTAAATGCAGGGCAACCTAGAAAGAGATTGATTATGCATATTATAAACATTACTCATAGATTAATAATAAAAAAGACTGACGAACAATTGATTTTTGCATTAAAATTTATTATGAATTAAACGCCATTTTAAGTAGTAAATCTAATGCAAAGTTAAAAAAATCCTTAAAGAGAGCGCTAATGATACTTATAGCGGTAACATATTAGCTTCTTAAATATGTCGTTGTTCTAAATTGTTTTAACTAAAAATAATGTAGGTAAAATCTTCAGAACTTACATAAATCTTTTCTCTTTGTTAAGGGTTTATGTTATGTGATGGGTAGCTTAATATAAACAACAAATTTTTCTATTTTTTTGTTATATATCTCAAAAATGGCGGCCTACACATTAATTTAATAATTATCGGCTGTTTGCCAATCTGTTATATTTTCTTTCATATAAAAGGGTTTATTTACTAAAATAATGGCAAATTTATATATATTAACCCGGAATATACTTTTAAACTGGATTTTCACAATTTATATAGGAAATAATTCTAAAATAAGATTTTACCTATGCAATTACAGGTTAAACATCCATCCGTATCTTTTGCATATCCGTTTGGACAACTGTTTAGACAAGTTACACCGTAACATGCTATTAAATAAATCAAAGTTAACTTGTAGAAGATATTCTTACTCCTAATTATGTAATACAAAGTTTAAAAAGAAATGTCATTATTTCTAACGATGGGTAGTAGTTTGAGGCGGCGTTGTAGTAGGAATGGTGACTTTATATGAATATATAGAATAAATTTGTTACTAAAGTAACCTTACGGCATTGACATAGGGGACAACCATTAGCATCATTCTGATAACCAGAAGGGCAATTAATCGTGCAAATAAACGGCGGACATCCTAAAAAATGAAACATTGTTACAATGTTAAAAGTGAGAACATTTACATAAATGGCTTTATAAGTGCGGGTTAAATTCGATTCTAATAAAATGCGTTTAAACAAAAAATAATAATTACCAATGCAATTGCAAGTAAAGCAACCATCGGCATCTATAACGTAACCTCTGGGGCAGCCATTTTGACAGGTAATACCAAGGCAAGCTGTAAAATTTTAATTAATAGAAAAAGTGTTAAAAATAGGATTTCATTATATATATGACTAACGCCGCATCGTTGTCTGGGGTACTGTTGTGGTAGGAATTGTTACTATAAAAATAAATTATTTGTTTTGGTTATTAATTAAATTTACCGCATTGACAAATTGGACATTTATTATTGTCAAGTACATAACCGTCACGGCATATAAGACTACAAATAAATGGAGGACAACCTGTAATAATAGCAAACGAAACACACATTATATTGCCATCAGTTGCAACATTCTTGTAATTTATTATTTATGACACTTACCTATACAATTGCAGGTATTACAGCCATTTGAATCAGTTGCATAGCCCATCGGACAACTATTGAGACATGTGACACCAAAGCAAGGTACTAAAGGGTTATTAGTAATAAAAATGAGGTTTTTGGAGGATAAGCAAAAATAATTGTACCACCCTTACCTTTTGTAGTGGTCGGGGGTTCAGGAGGTGTATCTTTTTATAAAATAACAGCAAAAGAAATTAGTTTAAAGTTTATAAGTTAGTAACTGAAATCTTTTCCGTCTGAACATTGTTATTTTATATTTGACCATTTTATTAATAAAAATGATCTAAGTTTTAAAAATTAGTGTTTGTAAAATAATTTCTATTTAAGGACGCGATTAATGATATATAAACAATATAAGCACAATATAAACAGAATCGTAAATAGCAAAGTATATTAAAATAGTAATAAGTCAATTAATTCGATTGTGGCGATGAAAACCTGCTGCTTGCACGATGATGACCCAATTAAAAATCCATGCGAGTATTAAAATTTTCATTTTTAAATATGAGACTTTATTAAAATCTGATAAAAAAAAATATGGAGATGTATAAGGATATATATGTATTCTAAAAAAGCTAATACCTTGCCTATAAGCAAATAAACAACTTACAAATATGATATTTTTGATGTTTAAGGGGTTAGATTTTGTTTTCAATCAGAGTTATATAGGTCAAGATCAATTCTAGAGTACAAATTGTATGTAAATAAACTACTCAAACGTACTCCTTTGCTAATTGCTCAGTTAGTCTAATTTTCGAATGTATAAACAATCTATGTTAACTTGTGGGGCTTAGGAACACTTCAATTTGAGCACGTATTAATTTTATATAAGTTAACTAATTATAAATTATTCATCTTTTTACTTATATGATTTAGTCATAGTTTTTTAAGCTGTCTTTAAAATAAAAATAATGTTGTAACCAAAGAATATTTAAACACAATTAATTAAATTTTTGAATATTAAAAATTATTATTAAAATTTAATAGGTTGAAATTAAATTTCATCAAGGATCAGCTCTAAGTCCCTTTTTTTGAATATAATTATGAACATAACAAAAGACATTCAAAAACCATCTCCCTGGTGTGTGCTATTTGCCGCTGATATAGCATTATGCGAGGAGACGAGGGAGAAAGTAAGTGAAGTAGCTGAAAGTGGGCAAAGAGCTTAGGTGGATATGGTTTAAAGGTCAACAATCGAAAAAAGGTATTGTCATATATCCTATGAGCATGACGACTAAGCCAGGGTGCGCCCCTTATAAGGAATGCGCGTAAAATAAGCGGATGCGGTGAGCTATAGATCCAAATTGGCTCCGAAAAGTGGGCTAAGGACGTAAGAAGGTTATCGAAAAAGCAGGGCTCCTGAAAACTTAGAGGCTATTAAAGAGTTGGTTTGGGAAATAGAGTAATGAAATTCCAAATCCTTGGAAAAAGACAGGCGATGAGTAAAGAGTGGCCCGAGAAACAGAGCAGAGAAGTAAAACGGTCATCAGTAAAATCCAGAATCCTTGAAAGCGAAATATGTTGAAACTTGGCGCGAATAGGTCAAAGAAATGAAAAGAGCTTTGAATATTGGAACCTATCTAGAGAAAAGGCCCGTGTTAAAGAGAATCAGAATGATTTAGGCGTTTCGCAAAATTTTTATTTTACCCCATAAATCCCACAAAAACTTCCCTTTGTAATCTTAGGAAAATATTTCCCTTATCGAATATTTTACTGAATTATTAAGACGTAACCGTGTACTTGAGAACATTTATATTCTCAACCGAACGTGTATTATTATTCGCATCTAAACCCCATTCCCGTATTCCCTGTGTATCCGTCATCTCGGAATTGATAATATCATAATTAAAATAAAATTTGAGTCGTAAAATCTAAGATAAAAATCCCGTCATTAAACGGAAACCCTCTAAAACAAATCGAATCAAATCCTATCCTCCCCAAGCACCCACAAGCATAAAGTAGTCATTCCCCAAAACTAAGATTAGTGCCCCGATCGCAAGAGTGACCATCTCCTGCTGACGCCCCCAAAATCCAAAGGTATATGTGGAGTTAAACGTTACAGGCACCTATCGCTGGATGACTGTCTAAGTAGACAGGTTTACATACCTGGGCTCGACGCTACATTAAGTGGGAGGTTGCGCATGATAAGTTAATGCACGGATTCAAATAAGATGACTAATATGGCAAAGTATATGAGTGTAATGTGACAAGAAGATGTTAATATGGTCATGGGCATAGCCAAGAGGGGGGGGGGGGCAGGGAGGGGCGGCTGCCCCCTCTAAATCAAAAAATTTGTTGAAATTTATTAAAATTATGGCTAAAATTTCAAAAAATATCATTTTGCCCCTCCCTAAATCATTTTTGGCCCCCCTCTAATTCCAAAGCTGGCTACGCCCATGAATATGGGTAAAAAACCAAGCTTACAAATCCATTGTTCCGTCGTAACCGGTGTTTTTCAATGGAAGCGAAACATGGGGGCAAGAAATGCCACGGAAGAAAAATATTACAAGACAAGGAGATGAGAATGATACGATGCAGTTGGGGTGGGGCGTACTAAGCTCGATCTTATAACGAATGATTGTCTTAGGGCAAAAATTGGTATTCAACCTATGGCGGACTTGATTAAAGAAAATCGGATAAGGTGGTATTTTCATATGTTAAGAAGGAAGACCAATGATGTTAATCAAGTAGAGGACACGGAGGTGCCGGGGAAGAGAGAAGAGGACGATCTCGTGTGGGCAAGTGGATAAACTTGTAATTTTAAAGATAGATCAGGATATGGATTTACTAATCATAATTGAAGAAACTTATCAAAACACACCCCACGAGACCAAATATTAATAAACAAGAGATTCTGTTAATATTATGTATTACTTAAAGCTTACACTTTTAGGATTTGAATAAATTTACAAAGCCTATTTTGTCAAGTAAGTTACTGTAGAGAAATATAAGTTTTTTTATCTTATCAAAAATTAAGACTTGATCATTAATAATTAAGTTTTTGCCGAATAAATCTGATGCTATACTTTCACTTCTTTTCAGATCAATAATCTGAATAAATAAACGCGAACATTTTTTGCTTATTCATTTTTAAATTGTCATTAACATCTTTTTTGATAAGGACAAAAATCCCTAATTGTTTCAAGTATTAAGGTAAGTGTCCTCCCTTAAAAGCAATAAACACATAATCTAAAGATTGGATTATGTTATGCCACTAGATTTATAGAAAAATTTGATAACCATGGTAATATTTAATCAATACCTGTAGATAAAATTTTGTAAATGTTTGTATACTGAACTATAAAATATATAACCATTTACTAAAAAAGGAAAAAAACCAAGTTGTCATATGCTTAATCCAAACGTTTTTTTCATAAATTTTGACCAACAACAAAAAAAAGCTTGAACTAATATTTATTTATATTTTTTTTTGTGGGGGGGGGGGGGGTGGAGGGGGGTTGATCCAGTCCCTTTGGTTAACCCGTGTATGGAAGACAGTCTATTTAGCTACATCCCAACACCGGCTGGTTATTATAGAAAGTTTTTTAAGAAAACCCTTAGCTGCTAAAAAAAGGAATTATTTCCAATTCATTGCCCCTTCCATCAAAAGGAACTAATGTACTTCCTATTAAAATTCTTAGTGTGCTTAAATTCATTGGTTTTATTTTATGCGAGCACAATTGCGCTTTTGATTCATTATAAATCTAGTCTTTGGTTTAAATTTATTATTTTTTATGCACACTTATAAAAAAAGTATCAGTATATTCTGACCGGATGTCTGCAAATTCAGAATTTTAAAATCATAACCCAGTCCGCCTCAGAAATGGCTTACTTTTGCCTGATCCGACCTAGAACGTTGACGTCCCGCAGAAGACTCTATTAATGTACACAAGGCTCGGCCTGCCCCAAAAAAAATCAGTCAAAATTTTCTAAAAATTAGATAGGAAATTTTCATTTAAATATAAATATATGATTCTCAATCAATGAAAGAATAATAATCAATTAATTTGTAAGCGAGGTAACTGGCACAATTTTATATAAATTCTCAGGTTTATTTTTATGGGTCTTCCAAAACCACTGAGAAACTAAAATATTAAAGAGAGTATCATGCGCGTAGCCAGGATTGCATTCAAAGGGTGGCAATAATGATTCATGAAGGGGCAAAACAATAAATTCTTGAAATTTTAGCCAGAATTATATAAAAAATTAAATAATTTCTAGATATAGAGGAAGCAGCCGCCCATCCGCCACTCCCTGGCTACGCCAATGGAGAGTATTACGCTCTAGTTACGACGCGGTGACAAATGACCTTTGCCAATTTTTGATTTATATTTTAAGCTTAGAATTTTTGTCTTCAAAATAGGTAGAACTTACTTTGCAGATTTAATTATTTTTTATTGTTTAATTTCTGCTAGAAGTTTTTGTCATGTACTTAGCCCGTGCTCAAACTTTCCCAGACTTATTTGTATATAATTCTTTGTATATTATCCCCTGTCAATGCAATTCAAGATTAATTTACTATAGTTATTAATGAATCCAAACTCCTTTTATTGTAAATGACAGTTGCTTACTTCTACTTTCTCTAACCCGACCCCAAGCCTAAATCCATGAGCGAGCCAGTAACAAAAGCCGGTATAGTAGGCACCAAAAAATAATTACACTGCTTCAAGCTGCCCTCAAACGGGCAAAAGTTCCTTCCATCCTTGAACCGTCAGATCCCTCTCTCGAAGGGCGGATGCGTCCTGACGGTTCGTCACTTATCCCATGGGACAAAGGCCTTTTCTTAAAATGGGACTACACCTGTATTGACCTGTTTGCCCTCTCCAACGATACTCACGACCCCCTAGGATCGGCAGAGCATCGCAAATCCTTAAAATACTCAGCTTTATCGGAAACCTCCGTTTTTATTCCTATCGTCACGTCGTGCTCAGGGGCGTTCGGAAAGAGCGCATTAAATTTTTTTAAAGAACTCAATAAACGCTCGCCCCCTTCTAAAATATCGAATAGTTTCTTACTAAGGCAATCAATTACCATTGCGATTGCTAAATCCAATTTTTATTCTTTGATGGATTCAATGTCCATTCTAAAGATGAAGAAACGGATAATGTGTTTTAATCATTTTTTTTATAAATATTTTCGTTCTTGTATCTTTGTATTAATTCCACTTTATATTTAATACTTTTTTTAATAAAGCATGTCGATTCAAAAAAAAATAACCACGTACAATTGGCCGGGGTAAATAAATGAATATAATATCAGTCGGATAATGCTCTTACGAAGAATATTAAAGGTCGAAGCTGAATGATGGCCGGGGGTTAAATATCCATGCAATCTAGGCTAGAATGAACGGGTAAAATGAAAGGTCTTGGATTAAGGCCGTTAGGTTCTTCGTCGATACTGCAACTGGACCCACGCGTTCTAAATGTGCAAAATAAACATCTTCCCCCGCAGGACTAACGTGTCCTGATTAGCAAATCTCCTCCCGCAGGACTACAGTTTAGAAAATTAAATAACTGATTATATCATGGTCAAATTCTCGCTATTTAAATCTTGTCGATGCACTTCTCAATTTGCATGAGCCATGAGGGATGCCGACCGTTCGACGTCTGCATCAAATTAGTGCACGCCTATTTACATACAAAATACATTACCCTTTTATTCACACGCTTACATTAGCGTAGGCGCGTGAACGTTAAGTTATCTAACGGCTATAAAAATCACTTCTGTTCAAAATCTAATATGATCAAAATGTAATACAGGCAAGAATTGCTTATGCGCATGCGCAGTTATAACCCTCCGCGTTTGGTAAGTTTTCTAATATTATTATCTTTTATTTTGTAAATATTATTATCGTTTATTTTGTAAATTTCATGTAATATAGGCTAAATGTAATATAGGCAAGGGTTAGGGTTAGATATAGTGATTTATTTGATAATATGTAGTTCTTATTACATTTTGCCTATATTTTTTGAACCAGATTCTATATACATTTGAATAGGCACCAACTACCACAGTTATAATTATTATTATCGACAGAGGTTTTTCCGAAGATACCAAGTTAATTTCTAACTCTGATGTAAATAGAGAGGAAAATTATATACACATTTCAGACAGCACTAAAAATGAAAGCAGGGATTATTTTAGATGTTAGTTTGCCAAAACAAGTGCTTGGGTTTTTAATAGAAATGAAACTAAAAAAATATGCAGGCAAGATTTTATATTTCAATTTCAACGTTACTATACAATATCAAAAAGACAACAGATTAGCAACGGCTCATGTAGAAAATGAAATACGAGCTAAGAGAAAGCTTATCATTTAAATATTGCAATGTGATTAAAACACATTTAGGCTATTGTCTAATTGATCATATGCGAATACATTATGTTTAATCTAGAAATCATACTTTAAAACCTTTTGTTTTGTCAAATATTGTTTTGATTAAAGCTTAAGATTTGATTAACCTTGTGAATCATTATATTTGCATATTGAATGGCTTTTTATCGTAAAAGGGGGATGCGGTTTTAATGGGGACCAATACAATTTGAGTAAATCTAAAAAAAAATAAGTAAGTATAAATTGCCAAGAATTATAGTGTAATTAGTAAAAAAATGTCAAGAATATCCATAAAATGCATAACCAATTTTGAATTAATATTTAAAACATTTTGTTGCCTATTATAATTATGTCTTATTAATAAATTAAATGTTAATTTGTATATAAGTAGACATTTAATCACCTACGTTAAGAACGGGTCTAGGTAAAATGCCAATAGATGGCCTATTAATTGCTATGCAATTTATGGGCTCGTTTTTTGGTTGTCCGTTGTCTACCCTCCCTATCTATTTGCATTGGGTATATTAGGTTATCGATTTTTTAAATTAATGCATAAGAAAGAGGTGCCCCACCCCTCATCTCTATCTCCCTCGCTGTGTTATTTTTTAAATTAATGCATAAGAGGTGCCCCACCCCTCATCTCTATCTCCCTCGCTTTCGGGCGGGGTCGGGTTTTAATTGCTACGTTAAATTAATGCATAAGTATATCTATTCGTTTTGAATTGGGTAACATTGATATTAATTGCTATAATTACCCTATGCCCTCCACTACAAGGGTTTGGGTTAGAATCTCTGAGTTTTTTTAGACTCTTATGATTGTTCTTGTTACTACCAATGATAATAAGACTTTTTGGCCGTCTGCTGGCTGCTGACCAATGAAAAAAATGACCATTGGCCAAAATGTGAATCCAAGTTTATTTTTTATTTTTTTTGACTATTATGATTGTTCCTGTTACTACCATTGCTAATACGACTTTTCGGCCGTCCACTGGCTGCTGACCAAAGAAAAAATGACCATTGGCCAAAATGTGAATCCAGTTTATTTTTTCGTTTTTTTTTGACTATTATGATTGTTCCTGTTACTACCATTGCTATTATGACTTTTTGGCCGTCTGCTGGCTGCTGACCAATGAAAAAATGACCATTGGCCAAAATGTGAATTCAAGTTTATTTTTTCGTTTTTTTTTTGATTATTATGATTGTTCCTGTTACTACCATTGCTATTATGACTTTTTGGCCGTCCGCTGGCTGCTGACCAATGGAATAAAATGACCATTGGCCAAAATGTGATTCCAAGTTTTTTTTTCGTTTTAATTTTGACTAGTACGATTGTTCTTGTTACTATCATTGATAATAAGACTTTTTTGGCCGTGCGCTGGCTGCTGACCAATGAAAAAAATGACCATTGGCCAAAATGTGAATCGAAATTATTTTTTTCGTTTTTTTTGACTATTATGATTGTTCCTGTTCCTACCATTGCTATTATGACTTTTTGGCCGACCGCTGGCTGCTGACCAATGGAATAATTGGCCAAAATGTGATTCGAAAATTTTTTTTTTCGTTTTTTTTACTCTTATGAATTTATATCCATTCTTACCGTGTGCTGGCTGCTGACCGGTGGAAAAAAATTGAGCATCAAATTTTTTTTTCCGTTTTTTTGGCTATCATTGACTTATAGAGTATCTGTTGGTACTGACCAATGGAGAAAAAATGACCATTCGCCAAATTTTTGATTTTTTTAATTAAAAATTGTTCAAATTCAACAAAAATTTCTCCCAACAATTCTACAGATTCTTAACATTGTGATGTTTTATAATATAATGTTTGTTAGACCCATAATCACTAAAGGCCGTAAAAACTAATGTAATACGCAACTAGATGCGAACACTAAATCTAACCCTAACCCTTGCCTATATTACATTTTGCCTATATTACATTTTGCCTATAAATGGAAAATTTGTATAAATAATTAATTAATCATTAGGCATTTAATACCCGCCTATAGGCATTCTCGCCCCTTCCCACCTTTCTCGCCCATAAATTGCATAGCAAATATGATACATTTATACGAAGTAAAGATGAGTCGTCCCCCCTTCCCCCCTTCTCCCCTCCCCCTTCCCACGAGGGCCGAAGGCCCGAATATTATATTATACTAAAGTATTTTTTCACTATGACTTAAAGATTGAAGAAAGTATTTTGGAACACCATACATTATCACATTGATATTATGATTGGTAATTCTCTATTTAAATTAATTTAAAATATTATTTAACATCGAAAAGTAAAATATAAATGAAGTTATATACGTATTAATAAATTTGTTTTTTAGATAGGCATTATAAATAAGTGAAGTTTCATGCAATACTATGATAGTTTTCTATAAATATTATAAAAATCTATTGGATAGGACTAAAAATGTTGAATGAAGTCTCATGGTCCAATTTGTAGGTTAAGCCAATTGGTGTTCAACATTGGGGTATTTCTAAACAAAATTTGATTAGTTACTATAACAACAATCATGTAATTTTTACCCGACACTTTTTTGTTGGACATCCACATTTGTCGGTAGAGCAGCCAAAATGGCAACAATTTGCACATTTAATCTTCACGCATTCTAGCATTATATAATATTATAAGTTTACCCAAAGATAAATCGATAGATAAATTTTATATTATAGCTTAAGTATTATATTGAATCCGTACTAGTAATGTGCTAACACTTTTTATTGCCAAGGCTGTTTGTCACACTTCCTTGTATAACTACTTTTTAGATTACAAATTCAGTCTATTAAAATATAAACAGATCCAAATAGCAGTGGTCATCAAAATGGACAAAGGAGAATATACAATCTCCGTAAAAGTCATTAGCTCTAATAGAAACTATCTTTAGTTAACCAAATTTTACTATCTGGGCTACATTTGTTTGATATAGTGTTGTGGGCGGCTGAGGTGGTATTGTAGTCTTAATAAAAGATCCATACCCATATTCTTAGTCTCCTTTTCTTGTGAAGACATTCAGTGTGGGTTTGTTACAAACCGACCACTAGTGTATTATTTTTTCATAGAGACCCTTATGGACCATTAGTTATATGCTTAGGGGGTGTTAGCTAGTTGTTGTTCTCCCCCTTCCCCTCATGCCTCACTTGTTTCATAAATGTAATGGTTAATGTAACTAGAAAATATGCCACATGTGGCGGTTCTATAAAAACAAGAGAGCTCGCCCCTTAGTAATTTTATCTACCATTTAGGATCATGGGGGAGGGAATTAGTAAAAAAGGGATTACACTAGGGAAGCGCATCTCACGATGGGCCCTTATAATGGTGATGGTAATTAGTCTGTTTACTCTTATTAAAGCGTTGGTCTAAAATGACGCGCTCCAACACAACACTAGTTTAGCGTAACTTTCATGTCCATATCGATTATATGTTTCCATATCAACAAAATCTCCCTCTCTTTCGGTTTCTATACGGTGTGACAAGTGACTTTCCTCCCGTGTATCCACATGGCCGAATATTCCCTAAACCAACTTTTTCTGTATTGAAACCAAATCGAATTTATTATACCTCTTTTTTTATATGATCTTTCTTGCTTATTAGATTTTTACTTATCATGTCATTAAGCTAGCCAACTTTCAATTATCTTTAGCACACTACTTACTTTAATTATATTCGTCTGTACAAGATGTACTGTACCTTTTAGACTTTTTATATTGGCGCCTGCCATTGGCGCCGTTAAAAAAAGCCTATACTCTTTTTTTCTATCTTAAATGTGGGCTTTAGAACTTGGATGTGGAGTGGTGCTTATCTAAGCCTGGCAAGCGTGTTCGCGATGATAGATTTTCAAGCTTTTGAAAGAAAATGCCCTAAACGCGATTTGAAGAGCGACCTCTCAGTTTAAACACAAAGCTTACAAACTACGCCTTAAAGATCCCTAATGAATAGTCTAGCTGTCAACAGAATTCGCCAACTTTTTTAAATTTGGATTTATTATGACCAAGCAAAAAAAGGAGCATAAACTTCAACGTTAGTATTGTAAAAAATAAATAACACTATTCATTATTCGTTTTATAAATTATTATTACTCAAAAAGATGAATTAATTGTCCAAAAGTAAATTTCTTATTTATCAAAATGCTAGTGCGCTTTAATTTTGGTATATAATGAAACATAAGCCCTGGTATATTATGCAACAAGTCTTAAACAATGTTATAAATGAATAAATTTAATATTTAATGAAAAAAAATCTCTTCAAATGTGTATTAAAAATTTGGTAATAACGAAAATCACTTTTAGTTTGACAGGCGCATGTAAAACAACCGTTCTTGTCAAATTTATTGCCTTCGATGCAAAGTGGGCATAGGAGCTTTGGACAAACTAAAGATATTATTATTATAAATCACATATATTAACTGATTTTTAGTTTTATATATGATTTAATATGCGGTTATTACCGTGGCATTTGCAAGTTGGGCATCCATTCGAACCTAAAACCAATCCATTTGGACATTTCAATTGACAAATTAATGTTGGGCAGCCTTGTTAAATAATAGACATAAGATGATCATATAACTTAGTAAAAAAATTAAGCTTATGATTATTACAAAAATGTTTAGAAAAGCGACAGTAGGTTAAATTCTCTCTTTTATTTAAGGTCTCTTACAGGCGCGTAGCTAGGATTTTCTCAAGGGAGAGGAAAAATTCAAAAAAATTGCGACACTTTTATTTATAATGTAACAAAAATAAACTTCGCGTACAATATACGCGAAACTTCAAGGCGCTATATAACCAGCTTTGGAAAATCTATTCTCTTCATAAATCAGAGCATTTACTATCGCTTTTATACCTTAAAAAGGGACATGGACCTTATGCAAATTATTCAACTGGCAGAAAATAATATCATTTAGGTATGGTTAAATAATGGCAAAAAATAAAGCAAATTTACATGAGTTTGATCTAAAAAATTCTCAAATTTCTAATAAGCAAAATTATACAGTCACTCAATCTGTTTAATTGACATTTTTTAGTACAGCTAAATGAACGGTGTTTAGATAAAAAAAACAAGTTTTTTATAATTTACAATCCATGGTGGAAAATTATAATGGTGGGGTGCAAGCTTTTAGTCGAAAGTTGAATTAAAAAATTGAATGTATATATTATGTTTCTAGGGCTTTTATAAGTGTCAATCTTTTATGCAACTAAACTATAATATTTTAACACATTTAGTCTAATTATTAAAAAAAAATTTTAAATTTGGGTAAATGGGGTAGAAAAGTCCCGCTTTCCGCCCCCTTGGGTACGCGCCGGGTCTATTAGGTGTGTACCCAAGGGGGGACTATATTAACTGTTTAAATGTATTTCTTTTGCTTTAGTATATGACACAAATTTTAAATGAGCGTTAAATGATTATAAACGTATCCGGAATTAATTTCTATATTGGCTTTGAGATATAAAAAATGATAATTTTTTGAGACTTGACCCAAATAGGAATAAATATTGGAACAAACATTAGGATCGAACGGGGCACAACCTTCCTATCCTTCCAGCTAAGCCCTTATAACTATATAATTGTCATTTAAACTTAGCATTTTACTACTCCTTGTTTGAAATAAACTTTACTAATTCGTAATTCATAATCAAAATATTAAGTAATAAATTTTGCGGAGCCCATAACTTTTTCAGCGATTACATTACTTCGACAACAACAGGTTGGGCATCCAAGTTCATCATTTAAGTATCCATTATGACAAACTTTACATTTCAATTTGGGGCATTCTAAAAACAAATGTTTAAAGAAATTATAAGTATTTTATTTACATTAATGAATAATCAACTTTTTTAAATTGGTAATTACTGCATTTGCATGTAGTACAGCCGTTTTTGTCTAATTTGTATAAATCATTAGGGCACTGATTGGGAAGACATCCTATCAACGGGCAAACTAAATATATAAAATAATATTTTACAAAATTATTTGTAATTCATTTACATCTATTTTTATTTATGAGTTTTGTAATTCGGATATTGTAATCTGTGGGACGATCATCAAAGTTGATAATACTCAATTAATTCCTGCCTAAACTATATATTAGGTTTAAATTTTCTTAGATTTGTACAAGCTTTTAAGTTAATTTTCAAAGTTTATAATTTTTATAAATGTGTATAATAAGATCACGCTAGAAAATTTTTAAACTCCAAATTATTATAAGATTTATTACATATTATAATTAAAATTAAAATTAGTTAAAAAGGTACCGTTTTAACCAAAACAGAAAAATTATTTGCCAAAATAAATAGTGATCGTCTTAATTACAGTTGGAATGTGTATAAAATTATAAAAACAATAAATTTACATATAAAAAGATTTGTATGATTGATATTTTTATTTTAATTTTTAAGTTGTTGAACCCATTAAAGGACAGAAAAATCCTTTTAATTCCGCAGATTAATTATAATTCAAAAACAATAGCCCAAATGATTTTAAGTAGGGTAAACATATCGGCAAAAATATATATCACTTATCGGTTTGGTTGTAGTTGTGGGTAAACATTGACAAGTGGGACACCCATACTTATCATAAACACGGAAGCCGGGTTCGCATAAACTAGGGCAGGTCAAAACTGGACAGCCTATTAAAAATCAAGATCGAATATTGGTAAAATTTATAGTCGTTATCAATTATTCTAGTTCCTAATAATAATTTATAAACTGTTCACACATATTCCCAAATAAATTGATGCACAATCTACATTAAAAAAATCATATATATAGCAAGAACTTAATTAACTTCAAGAATTTAAGCAAAATGGACGCGAATACATATCAAATTACTTTATACCCCCACTAACGATAAATTGACAAAAAATCACATAAGATTTATTGGAAAAAACATTCGTTACTCGCTTAGCTTATAAAATTAAAAGTCATTGGGAAATTAGCTTAATTAGTACAATTCTTTATACCTTTACACTGGCAAGTTTGGCATCCTTTCTGATCATATTCATAGCCATTCGGACAATTCACGATGCATGAAATAGCATAAGGGCAGGCTGTGCATTATATTAAAACAAACTCATGTTTTATGATAATCATGCCTAGAGCAATTAATAATTTTAACCAGCGTCGTGAATTTAAAAATTATATAACACAATAAATTTGCAATTTTTAAAGAAATCATAAAAGTCAGAAATACAAATGATTATAAAATATAATTTAACCAAGACCCTTTTATTTGTGTATGTGATTAGTAGAAATAACCCAATAAATTTTATTGTAACTAACATACGATTGCATTCACAGGTTTGACAGCCATAAGCGTCGACTTTGTTGCCAAAATAACAAATAGTGGCGGCACACGGGTACAGGGGACACGGTGGTTCTTTATGTTAATATACGATGGTAATGCAACACTTATTATTATATAATATCATATTTTTATTTAGAACTAATAGTACTCTGCCAAGCATTGCTTTCGATAAGTGAGGCTTTACTCGTGTTGAGTACTTAGCCAAAGCCAACAACTACAGTAAATCTCTATTTGTCCCGAGGAGCGGAGAATCAACAAGTACTAAAAAAGTTCTTTTGGCTCTAAAATTTTTTCCCCTTTGGTCGCTTCGTGTTAGGGCACCTTTGGTAAATAGGCCTTAGAATTTTTTAAGGGTTTAAACGTTCTCCACCGTCTAGAAATTCCATACTTTTTTTACTTAAGCAAAGACTAAGCATTATTATTGCTAAATCCAATTTTAATCGTTTGCAGATTCATGGCTACTTTAGAAACCATCCAGATAATCATCCGATTATTTCTTAACTAATTAGTGCATTTCATTTTAAATGTATTTTAGATTTTCCATTCTTGATTTTAAAAATAAACATTCAAAAGAAATAAATATTAAAAGCGGTTATGGAACAATTAATTTAAAAATTATAATTTTATCTAGCACTAACAGTACCCAGCCCATAGACTACATAGACTGATGTCATATGTTTAATATGGCAAAATGTTTAGATTTAATCCACTATTTTGAATTTAACTATATCCCATGTCTTTATGCAGTGTACTCCTTTGTAAACAGTAGAAGTATTTACCTTCCTCATTGGTTAATAATGTTAGTAAATGATTATTTAGTAAAATGCAGATGGCACTAAATTACTTTAACATCACATCATCATTTTTTATTTTTATGAATTTTGTTATTGATATTAAAATGTTGTTTTCAATGTTTAATTAGTTCAATATTTTTTATTACTTTATAAAAACATTTTTATTAAGCGAAATTACATCTAAATGCCTTTCCCTTATTTGTGCACATTTCAAAATGGCAGAAAAACGGTACATATGAGCAGTCTATCTAGGCTATGACCCTACCAAATATAGATACGTCTCAGGCCATAATCCTCAAATGAGTATTTGTCTAGTGAAATCATGATCAAACTAGGATCAAAGTTATGGGAATTATAAGATGTGTGAATTTATATTTTCCCTTAATGCAAAAAAAATGTTTTTAAAATTGTTAGTTATTCTAACTGTTAAAATTATTTATAAACCTTGATAATTATCTGGATTTTAAAGGGTTGGAAATGTATGGACATTACTGTCTAAAACACATAAAATTATTATATTATTATACAAGTAATAGGTAGATTTCAAATATTAAATATGATAATAACTTCAAATTAATTTTGCAACTTACTAGGACTACTAGGTCCGACTGCTACCTCACATTCACAAGTTGGACATCCACTTAAGTCAGGCTTGTAGTGAAAAGGTGCACAACTTATGGCGCATTCCAGCTTTGGACAACCTATAATATGCAAATGTATCTCGTAAAATTTAATTACCTTGACACTGGCAAGTTTGACAATTGTTAGCGTCGTAAACGTAACCTTTAGGACAATTCCACAGACATAATACTGCGTAAGGACACGCTGTTTTGATATAAAAATTTCTGTAATTGTTATTTAAAATAATGGTTTCTATATTTATTGCAATTATGATTTAGAACATTGAGTTTTAATTTTATTTATTATCTCCAACCTCTTAAATAATTGATTTTATAGACAATTAAATACTATTTAGGATATTTACCCATATGTGAAAAAAAATATTCGAAAATTTAGTGAAATCACCTTCTTTAAACAATTTTTTGCGAAATACATATTGATGTTATGAACTTAGAGACTATTTAACCTAATAAAAAAAGTGTTAATTTGGGTGCTTCATGAAGTTAGCAGTATTAACATGCTTACAAGAACGTTGCATGTTATTTTATTCATAAATTATTATTTATTAACACACTTAAAATATAAGTTTAATTAAAATCTATCAACTGACCCATGGGCGTACCCAGGGGGGAGGGGGCCAGGGGGATGGGCGGCTGCCCCCCCCCTAATTTACGAGGAAAAAAAATTTCAATGCAAAAACATTGAAAAATTAAAAAAAATTATGTTTTGCCTCCCTTTAAATGAACTTTTAAACGTTTTGCCCCCCCCCCTAATTCAAAACCTGGGTACGCCCATGAACTGATATCATCTTAATTACAGAGGGTAACACCTGTATTTTAGTTTTGACTTTAATTTTTGAATTTACTTAACGCCCTTTAAAGGAATGAATTTGTAAGGGAATATGAACTTATATAATTTTTATTTATTTATGGTGTGTTTGTCTGTCAAAATACTCATACAGATAATAATTTAATTATAGTTGAAATTAATCAATATGTAAAAATAAGCGATTGTGCATTAATTTAATAAAATTTAGTGGGAAAAGCAGTTCATGATTAGTATTGTAGAATAAGAAAATAATAATTTTACGATTGCAATCACAAGTTGTACAGCCTTGTGCATCTACTTTGTAGCCAAATCGACAAACTATTTCCGGACAAATTCTAGGAGGACATACTGGAACATCTTCGAAATAATTGAATTATGGAACAAATGTTTGATAGAAATTATCATAGCAGGAATGTATGCCGCAAGATTTTCCAAAGGTGACAATTACGATTATTCTTATAATTATTTTAATAGCTATATAAACATTACAAATCTGGAGATACAATTTTTTTTTAATTGCCCCAACTACTAAGTTAAATATTAAAACTGCAGGCAAACGATAGTTTGTTGTTAAATGACTAGTAAACAATTTAATATTATGTTTATACCAAAAAGGAAAGCAGCTGCTTTTCTAATTCATAAGATTACAAAGTAATACTGGTATAAATGTTATTTTTCTCCTGCCACCCCCCCCCCCGTCCTTACTTGCCCTCCCTTTTAAATCTATTAAGCTTAGCCTTTGGTGCCGACAATTGATCTCAGTATTTATAAAAAAATCAAATAAAAGTTTGTTATGCCTAATAATTTTTATTTAAAGAGCTATTAATCAAGTTTTATATTTGAAAGCAGTCAATGGATGAATAATATGTTATTAATTATGTCTTGAGATACCTAGGCATTCACACGTAGAACAGCCATTAGCATCCACCTTATTACCATAGGGACACACAATTGCAGGACATATGATGGGTTGACAAATTGGACCTGGTTTCATATAAAATAAAGATTTAAGAAGATTTTGACGCTCGTAAAATATTAATGATTATGTATATCTTAAGCATTAGATCGTGTAATTAATTATTTTTTCGTAAAGTTCAAACTTTAAAATAACTTTTAACCCTTTCTATAAAATGTAGCTTTCATTAAAAGTTAAAAAGCAGGATCGATGAAACCTTTTTTGCTAAATGTTGTTGTACTAATATACGGCATTTGTTTTTATGTTCACTTTATGAGACAAAAGTTTTGACTAACATAAAACTGCCCTAAAAATAAGTAACGTCGCTCGCTGGAAAAATATTACATCGCTTAATAAATTTGTTTACCTATCGCAAAAATTAAAGAAAGCTTTAATTCAAAATTCAAACTAATCAATCTCCCCAGCTATGGACACAATCTATATTCCTTATTTAAAATGTTGATACTTAACAATGTTTTGGCAATAATTGTTGTTTTTCATATTAACTAACAGCCTGAAGAATCAACTTTAAACTTTATTTTAGCAGGTTATAAGCACTTAATAATAACGTTGCTACTAACTGACCATTGCATTCGCACGTCCTACAGCCCTGATCATCATATTTGTTACCAAATGGACATATTGGTGCTGGGCAATAGATGGGGCGGCATGTGATACTAACTATATAATTTATAAACGTTATATTTAGGAATAATTTCCATCTAGATCTAAAATAAGTTAATGGTTTTCCAAAAAGATCTCATTCGTTACCTTGTGTTTTATATATTAAAAAACATCTCATTTATAGCTGTTGTTGTAAATTTTTTTGTTGGGGTCCTCTAAAATTTAGTCTCTGCTGTCATATGGGAAATGATACTAATAAAATTACCACTCTAAAATATTAACAATATAAATATTCCTAATACAATCCCTTAATCAAGCATAAACGAAGAATTGAAGATAAACGTAATACTCTGAGCAGCAATAATAGTTTTATGGTACAGTTCAACAATTATGAGATTTTGGGGGTCCAAATGGCGGACCTTTTGAGGTAAGAAGGATTAAGTTTAATGTACATTGATTTATAAATGAAATTACAATTTGATTTAACTTACTGAAACCATGTTTTTTTTTGCTAAATTACCTGAAGTGGTCAAGATTAAACATTCACACGTGGGACAGCCATTTTTATCTTTGCCATATTGAAAAGGAGGGCAACTAATGGCACATTCCAGCTTGGGACAATCTATTTAAAATTTAACAAAGTCGATGCAATAAGAGACGCGTTATTCCTTTATTTATTTGAAGAAGATTAAAGCTTTGCATAAAATGTGAATTCTCATGGTAAATTATTAAATTCGACTTATAATTTTAATGAAATACCATAAATGGTTGTTGTTAGATGATATTAAATATGTTTTTGTGTTACCTATACATTGGCAAGTTTGACAACTTTTTTCATCCAGGACGTATCCTTTAGGACAATTCCATAAGCAGTCAACAACATACGGGCATGCTGAAGAGGGTATTAGTATTAAAATATGAAAATGTTTATTTAAAAAAGTAGGTGATAAAATTAAATTCCTTTCGTTTTATCCGCTTACTTCAGGAAAATATTTTTGCAATTTTGTCTATTGTTAATTTATTTTACTTACGAAGACATTTACAAGTTTGACAACCTAGACTATCCTGAGCATATCCAAAATAACATATATTGGAGCAGGTTATAGGTGGACAAGTCCCACTCGGATCTTAATAAAAAATTATTACACATTCAAATTCAAAAATTGCATTTAAAATTATCTCCGAAACCATAATTAACAGTTAGCAATATTACCGCTTATTTCAGTTGTAGTACTCAATAAACATGTACAGGTCGGGCATTGATTCTTATCCAACATATAATTCCCTGGCTCGCAGGCAAAAACGCAATATAATGGAGGACACCCTATTTTTTTTATAATCTTAATATAATTCGACCAAAATTTTTATAAAATTATCAAAAACAAAACCTTTAACCCTCTATTAACAATAATATATAAAAATTAACGCAAAAAAATTATTCCAAACATGTAAATTTATTTTAAGCAAATAGTTAAAATTGAGTCTTGTTTTGTTACCTTTGCATTGACAAGTTTGGCACCCAGTTTCGTCAATAATATACCCAGTAGGACAAGGCCATACACATAAAACAGCATAAGGACAAGCTAAAATTTTCATTAATTATTATGTTCTATATAATTTGACCTAATTCATAGCTAGAAACTATGTATTTGTTTTTATTGTCTTAAATAAAAATTAAGTTTTACGGTTGCATTCACAGATTCGGCAGCCATTCTTATCAACCTTGTATCCGTAGTAGCATTTTAACGGGCATCCGAAAGACGGGCACACACTTGCTATTAAGTTTAAATATGACTTTCTTTGAAAAACAATTCATTTTATTTGCGTCCTTATTTAAAAGTTAATACAAATGATTTAACGAGGAATAAACTTAAAAATGTTAAATCATTGTATAAGGATCTTGGTTTTATTAATGGTCTCGTCACATAATTAACGAACATGGGAGAAAAAGAATTCCATTATTTTGGGCTACATGATAGCATTCTCAAGGAAGATGACGATGTTTTAATATTATAGCCTAATGTATTAATGGTTTAGTCGGACTGATAAGGTAAGTGAGAGAAAATGGTTCAAATATTCCGGGTTACTATAATTTTCTAACACTTTTCCCCCTCGAGAATGGGCTTATGTAGCCCAAAATATTGGAACCTTTTCCTAACTTTCTTAATCAATCCGACGAGACCATCGATAACACAAACTTTCTCAATTTATCCTGGAAAAAACATGAATGTTTGCTGTCAAATCATTATTTTGAAATTTTAGATAAAGTTAATCATAACAGGGCTTTAATTAATTGATTATAACTTGTTGTGGTCGTCAAAATTGTTGTAGACTGTGCACATTGACACGTGGGGCATTTCCTCTCATCATAAACGCGCTCATTGGGGGAGCAATATTCAGCGCAATTGATTTGTGGACACCCTAGACGGACAAAACGGTTTTAAACCCTTGTATCCATAGATTAAATATAAAGAAGTGAACCTGGATGTTAATTATTATATTACAAATTTAATGACAAAATTTGTTTTAGGCACGAAAAAAAGGTATATGTTTTATAAAATATTTAATATTTATACTATTAAGCTGAATGACGCCTAGTAACAAAGGAGCGACATTTAGCTGTAATGATTATGTAAAGGGCTAAGGAAAAAATAAAAACACATGACGACTTATGGCGAATTCTTGGTACGCAATTCATAAAAACTGTAACAGCTTGTAGTATATGCGCCTATATTACCGGTACACGAACAGGTTGAGCATCCTCTAAAGTCTTTTAAATAGCCAGAAGGACAAACCCAAGCGCAGGCTGCGGAATAAGGACAGGCTAATTTAAATAATCAATCGCTTTTATAACAATTGAAAGCATCGATTGTCACAAAGTAATGATTGAAACGAAAAAAGAAATTACGATTGCATTTGCATGTTTGACATCCTTGGGCATCCAATTCATACCCAAAATAGCAGATATTTTGACAAGTCAATAACGGACATAGACCTATTTTAAAATTAATATACGAGATTTTTGAATGCCGTTGTCTGCTATGGCAATTCAACAATTAAACTTTATTAAAATTTATAATGTATAATTTAACTAATTTATAAAATTTTATTTGGATATCATATATATTATACCAATTTAAAAACAAATAATAAAATGGCACTTGAAAATTTCAGCTTATTAACATAAGGTTACCGATATTGCAAGTAATTTGTATGCTAAGTCAAAGGTTTAAAAATTAGAATTTATTTTGTTTCATGATTTACCAACAGTCGGTATTGGTGCTGTAGAAGTGGGTGGAATACAAGCACAAGTCGGGCAGCCATTTGCATCTAGATTAGTAGTTGAGCCTGGAGGGCATGGTTGACAAGCCAACAAAGGACATACTAAAAATTTACAAAAAAAATTTAAATTGGTAGTGCAGTATTTCTAAGAACATATTCCTGAGATTACAACAAATTTTTTTGGATTTAAGATATAATCTTACCTGCTGCATAACTATATATTCTGCAAAATATGATTAATAGGTAGGAAAATTTGGGAATATTTAAAATTGAATTTAACATTGCATTCTGATTTTAAATATCAATGTCAGTGTTTTTATATATGCACCATTTATTCAAGGTTGCCTATAAATTTTATATTTACTTAGTTAACCTAATTATTTATTGTTAAAGCAAATGTATTGCAACCGAGGTGCTAAATGGGTTAAAAATTTAATTGTCTTTATTATGGTTAGTAAAAATATTAAGTTTTAAATATATCGCGATTTATAATACAACAGCTAATATTTGATTCTCTTCTTATTTTTTGTGAGACTCTTAAATACCAATAATTTTATAATAGTAAACCTAGTTGCATTCTGTTATGGACTCCATAAAAAATTAACAAGCTTTACGATCTCTTTATGATGTTCACATAAAAAGTTTATAGCAAATTAAGTACTTTTTTTTAAGTTTTATAAATAAATACATTTATTTGGCCCATAAGAATAAATAGATTAATGATAAAGGAACTAAGCACAATTTTTTGACCTCGATCTGCAAAGGCTCTTTTAATTAGTGATGGGGAAATAGCGTTTTTAAGGAGCTAAAGCTATAGCACATAGTCACTTTAAGTGCTATAAGCTATAGGAGATGGGAGGTTTGAGGTGCTATAAGCTATAGGAGATGGGATGTTTGAGGCAGAGGTCAGAAATGCCCGGCCCGGCCCGCTGTCCGGCCCGCTGTCCGGCCCGCCCGGCCCGCTGTCCGGCCCGCTGTCCGGCCCGCCCGGCCCGCTGTCCGGCCCGCCCGGCCCGCTGTCCGGCCCGCCCGGCCCGCTGTCCGGCCCGCCCGGCCCGCCCGGCCCACGGGCCGGGCCGGGCAACTGTCTTAAGTTTTACTTTTCGGATGGGCCCGGGCGGGCACGCTGATAAGATTCGGGCAATTCGGGCATGCCAAAAATTTTATCAAATTGATTTTCCTCGAAAAAAGAAAAATTCGCTTATAAACAATTTTGGGCCATAATAAATTTGACTAGATTTTTTTCTATCGCTTAAATCCTTATCGTACGTTTATATAATGTCCTAAATCCTAATTTTAACTTCTTCAGAATTAAATTTTATTTTATTTCGAATAAATTAGTTTAACTGGTTTATCTCAAAATCAAAAATTTTTAATTTTCATTTTATATTATAAAAGAATAAAATGACGTATCAAAAAACATATATTAAAATAAATATATTTATTTATATATTAAGATAAATAGATTTATAAATGTAAAATTTCTTTTAACTGATAAATGACAAAATTTATTATTTTATTTAACTAATGGCGTAAATGACGGGGGGGGGGGAACGCGAAATTCCCTCCCCACAGATTTTTTATGAAAAAATTATTTTAGATCTAAAGTTTATATTTTATAGTTGTGCAACGTAACTGACCAAGTTAATTAATTATAATGACTTTCTATATGTTTTATACCAGATTTTATAATTTTGACGTTGAAATAAAAATGTTATAACAATTTTTAATTTCCCCCCCCCCCCCTGAGGGAAAATCCTGGCTACGCGCCTGACGTAATATGATAATATCTAACGATTTAAACTGCTACTCTATTACTATGGTAGTAGTAAATTATTTTCTTACATTTTTATCGCGTTCGCGAATGCTGCCACCCCCCCCCCCCCCCCCATGTTAAATCTTTGCCCCACTCCATTTCTTTCAGATTCAGTCAGATACCCATCTAGTACGTTTATGGAAAGGATTGGATTATTTATATTTATGTAGCCAAAGCCATTTCATTGTTCGTTTCGTTCGCAATACACTACACAACACACACATGTGTGCCGTCTAGACTTAAAACAAAGGCTCATGCCATTTTCTAACAATGCGCGCGCATATAAGTGTTAAATTCTAATTAATTAAATTTTTAACAACTAAAAATTCTACTTATTTTTATAATTCACAATTTTCAAATAAAAATTATCATTCTGTAGCAAAGTAAGTTATATAAATTTAATATATAATTTTTTATTTATAATAAAATTGGATGTCCTATGAATAGTTTTGTTAGCGATGATATAATATTAAAAAAACTATGGCCAAAGTTTTTTGCATTAATTAAGGAATTTGTCCGTGGTTTTAAGCTTTATATTTTTAAATCTTTTTATCATATAAAATATCGTGCTTGATCTAGATTTAAAATTTACAAACGCTAGAATAATATATTCAAATTCTGCTATTAGACTTAGGGGAGACTGGGGCTAGTCGTAGCCTGGGGTTACTATTATTTTTGTTATTATTTTTTTAAATAATGATATATAATTAAAACTTAAACCGTATGTGTATTTTTTCATAAGGGATTTATCTTAATGTAATTTCAATATGAATTGGCTATTTAAAAATTTTTCCATTGCAGAATTTGTCTTTTATGGGTACCTAAAACTAAATCAGATTGTCATCTTTACCCTTTTTTATTTGTTTGTACTATGTAAAATATAACCATATTACATCTGCATTTTCTAAGTTTTTTATAATAAAGCAGTGTAGTTTATTGATTTGAGTTAGCCTACACAATTAGGAAGCAAAAACTTAAGGGATAATCTATCCCCCGAAAGGGGCTATGACTCGCCCCGGGCATTTTTGAAATTTTTGTTTTTTTAACCCTCGAGTCTATTCCTTAAAATCCCGAACGCGAGAGTATTCGTGGGGTATAACTCTACCCCACTTTTAAACTTCTTATAACTTTTAAAGTATTCCTTTAAAACCTATGAAATTTTAAACATTATGTATATAAAGGTCTTAAGATTGATGGTATACATTTTTGTATAAATCTAATCAACATTACAAAACTTATTAACAATTTTCTGGACCCCCATTTTTATCTTGGTTATTTTAGAGCTTCCCCTCATTTTACCTTTTGACATCATATACCTTAAAATAAATCAAAATAAACGTGATTTTTTATTAAAAGAATGTTCACAATGTATTAAAAACACAAATTGTAAAAGATATCATCAAACAAAAAAAAATACATACATTTTCTCCAACAGAAAAAAACTTACGCGAGAGCATTCGTGGGGTATATTCATACCCCACGAGTCTATATTTTCAAAAGTATTAAGCCAAAACCTATAAAATTTTCATCTAATCTAGTTCTTGATAAAATATTAAGCTACTGAAAAGACCAAATTCATTAGACTTAAATTGCGTTTTATATTTAAATTTATAATTTGCGTGGGGTACCAAAATACCCCACTAATACTCTCGAGGGTTAAATTTAATTTATGAGAAAACTATTAATTTTTTTAAACCGAATTTTTTACTATGGTAAAAATTGACCTTAAAATTACGTTCCAACAAGAAAATTGAAAAAATAATTTATAGTTTTTTTAAAAACGCGATTAAATTTTTAATGGCTATTTAGTCTCCGGTCTTCCCTATTCTAAATTTAAACTCTGTATTCTGAAAATCTCTTAGTTCCTGGATAAATTTACTTTTGAGTTATATTTTGCTGAATAAATGAACTATTTTATATATTTTCTCAATTGCAGCATGTTAACTTGTTCGTCAGAAAGTAGTCAGTGTGCCTCATTGAACCCAGTAGATGTGAAGAAGTGTATTGATGATGGTGTTTTTACAACAAAAGATGTTGAACTAAAAAGTGCTGTTTGGCAGAAGTTTAAAACTATAGTTAATGGCGCTGGCGCATATTCGGGCTTTATAACATGCAAAAATTGTTTTAAAATTTTCAAATATAAATCCAGCGATGGAACCTCGCATTTAAATAGGCATTCATGCATTCCCCAATACGTCAATAAAAATCTCGCTTTAAATGCTATTAGTGAGATTAAACAAAAGCTAACAAAAAGTGCAGTATTATTTTGCGCAAAAGATATTAGGCCATTTGAGGCTATTGCAGGCCAAGGCTTCGCGTCTTTTTGTCAATTATTAATTGATATTGGGGCTTCCAAAGGTCACATAGATATTAATAATATATGCCTCATCCTGCTACAATATCAAATAATGTAAATAATTTGTCCGACAAATTAAGAAAGGATGTCGCGGAAAAGTTAATTCCTTATTTGGACAAAGGCCTCGTGTCTGCCACCACAGATATGTGGGTAGACGATCATATTAAAAATAATTATATATCATTTACCTTGCATTATATAACTGAAGATTGGGTATTATCAAATAACCTTCTTTTCACGACAAAGTTTAATCCCGATAAAAAAAGCGGAGAAAATATTAAAATGAATTAATAAAAAAATTCATGTCATTTGGCTTTAAAAAGGTTTCAATCAATTAATTTTGTCACAGACCAAGGCGCAAATATTAAAAAGGCCCTGGAACAGTATAACCGTTACAACTGCACAGCACATTTAATCAATATACAGTATTAAGACATTCCTTTAAAGAAAGTTGTTTAAAAGATTTTGCCCCAGAAATTTCCAATATATTAAATGATTCAAAAATACTAGTAAAATATTTTAAACAAAGTGGTCTCAACAAAGATCTTAAGTACACCTTGCATCAAGACGTTGATGTTAGGTGGAATACAAAATTAGCCATGCTGAAATCAATACAACGTCAATACGACAATATTGGCACAATATTGACGCAAAAGTGTGAAACTCATAAGTTAATGAATATTGATTTAAGCTTGCTCAACGAAATTATTAAGCTTTTAATGCCATTTGAAGAAGCTAGCACTCAGCTTCAGGCTGATTCTGATACAACTTTTCCTTATATATTTTTGTGGAAAATTAAAATAATCGATTCTTTAAAAAACGATCCAAAAGACCACGAGAAAATTTCCACTCTGAAAATAAGGTTAAAAGATGAAATTAACGAGGGTTTTGCGCTCACATTTTATCATAAAGCAGCAACAATGCTAAACCCCCGATTTCGAAAATTAAAAATGCTGGGACAAAATGAAAGGGACGAAGTTATTAGCTTTGTGCGCAAAACTATTAAAGATTATGAAGAAATGGATGTTGTAACCATTCCTAAAGATCCAATCTCTCATGGTAAGATTAATTTATGATGCCCTATACTTTATTTAAGCAGGTAATAAAAGAAAGGCAACATTTTCGGAATGGGCTGATGATGAAGATGATACAGCATTAGATGAGATCAATTCATACTTGAATGATGTTTTAGACAAGGACGTGGATGAAAAATTTTTCCTTTTAATATGGTGGAAAAATAAAGAAAACAAGTCACATTAAAGTTTTCTAAAATTATAACTATTTTAGGTATCCTAAATTAGCAAGATTAACAAAAATACTCTTTGCCATCCCGGCGACGAGTGCTGCAAGTGAAAGAAGTTTCTCTATCGCAGGAAGATTAATAGAGGAAAGACGCACAAGATTATCCCCGGAAATTGTCGACGATTTGTTATTTTTACGTAATAATTATGAATAATAAAATATTGTCATCTTTGTTCTGATCAATATGCCATTATTTAATGCTTATTTTGTAATAGTGGTTAAAAGATTTTGGGATTGGATAATTTCTAGTCTAACGGGCAAATTTTATTAATAAGGCCGGGCAGCTCTAATGGTTTGGGCATGGCTGAGCGGACACTTAGAAGGGTTCAGGCGGGGAATTTAGTTAAAAATTTAGACCGGGCCGGGTTTGGGCAGAAAAATTTTAACAAATCCGACCTCTGTTTGCGACCTCACAAATTCGGGACTAACGGGCAAATTTAATATTTCGGGCCGGGCAATTCGGGCAGCTTTAACGATTCGGGCGGGCCCGGGCGGACACTTAGATGGGTTCGGGCGGGCAGATTAATTATAAAATCGGGCCGGGCCGGGTTCGGGCTGAAAAATTCTAACAAATCTGACCTCTGATGTCTACTAGCACATAGTCACTTTAAGTGCTATAAGCTATAGGGGATGGGAGGTATGAGGTGCTAGAGCTATGGGAGATGGGAGGTTTGAGGTGCTATGAGCTATAGGAGATGGGAGGTTTGAGGCGCTATGTGCTATAGGAGATGGGAGTTTGAGGTGCTATGTGCTATAGGAGATGGGAGTTTGAGGTGCTATGTGCTATAAGGAGATGGGAGGTTTGAGGTGCTATGTGCTATAGGAGACGGGAGTTTGAGGTGCTATGTGCTATAGCCGATAGCACTTAAATGCGCTACTCCTTTAGCACCGGTGTAGCGTACAGAAATGTCGAAGGTTGTAAAATAGCGAACGTCAAATACGAATTGCTATTGGTTAAAAACACGAAATAATGAGTTTTGACGTTTATCTCGTCATTTTTTACTAACAGGGGATTGGGTGGGGATTTGGAAAATGCATTGTTACTTTTGACGATCCCATTGTTATACCATAGCGTTTTTAAATTTGAACGTCAATTATCCCATATTTGAATTAGAGATAAATATTAACTAATACATTTAAATTGATATATATATGTTAATTGTGTTGTATTAAATAAAAGTTAAATAGAATTATATTAAAAGTTAAATAGAATTATATTATTTTTTACCCTCTTTCTCACCATGGGGGGGGGGGGGGGGTGATTTGCCCCCCCCTTATTTTTTACCCTCTTTTTCACCAGGGGGGAGGGGGGGGGGTGATTTGCCCCCCCCCCCTTATTTTTCACCCTCTTTCTCACCAGGGGGGAGGGGGGTGTTTTGCCCCCCCCCCTTATTTTTTACCCTCTTTCTCACCAGGGGGGAGGGGGGTGATTTGCCCCCCCCCTTATTTTTCACCCTCTTTCTCACCAGGGGGAGGGGGGGGGGGTGTGTTTTGCCCCCCCCCTTATTTTTTACCCTCTTTCTCACCAGGGGGGAGGGGGGTGTTTTGCCCCCCCCTTATTTTTCACCCTCTTTCTCACCAGGGGGGAGGGGGGTGATTTGCCCCCCCCCCCCTTATTTTTTACCCTCTTTCTCACCAGGGGGGAGGGGGGTGATTTCCCCCCCCCCTTATTTTTCACCCTCTTTCTCACCAGGGGGGAGGGGGGTGATTTCCCCCCCCCCCCCCCTTATTTTTCACCCTCTTTCTCACCAGGGGGGAGGGGGGTGTTTTGCCCCCCCCCCCTTATTTTTTACCCTCTTTCTCACCAGGGGGGAGGGGGGTGATTTGCCCCCCCCCCTTATTTTTTACCCTCTTTCTCACCAGGGGGGAGGGGGGTGATTTCCCCCCCCCCCTTATTTTTTACCCTCTTTCTCACCAGGGGGGAGGGGGGGGGGTGATTTGCCCCCCCCCTTATTTTTTACCCTCTTTCTCACCAGGGGGGAGGGGGGTGTTTTGCCCCCTCCTTATTTTTTATCCCTTTTCTCACCAGAGTGAAGGGGGGTGATTTGCCCCCCCCCCCTATTTTTTACCCTTTTTCTTACCAGGGGGGCACCAGTAAAAAAGAGGGATAAAAAAAGCGGAGCAAAAGACCCCCCCTCCCCTCTGGTAATAAAAAGGATAAAAAATAGGGGGGGGCAAAAGACCCCCCTCCCCTCTGGTAGGAAAGAGGGTCAAAAATAAAAGAGGGGGGGGGGGGCAAAACACCCCCTCCCCCCCCCCATCTCCCCTGTGGTGAGAAAGAGGGTAAAAAATAAGGCGGGGGCAAATCACCCCCCTCCCTTCTGGTGAGAAAGAGGGTGAAATATAAGGGGGGGGGCAAAAGATCCCCCTCCCCTCTGGTAAGAAAGAGGGTAAAAAATAGGGGGGGGGGCAAAACACCCCCCCCCCCCCCCCCATCTCCCCTGTGGTGAGAAAGAGGATAAAAAATAAGGGGGGGACCCCATCTCCCCTCTGGTGAGAAAGAGAATAAAAAATAAGGGGGGGGGGCAAAACCCCCCCCCCCCCCCTCCCCTTTGGTGAGAAAGAGGGTAAAAAATAAGGGGGGGGGGGCAAAACACCCCCCCCCCCTCCCCCCTGGTGAGAAATAGGGTAAAAAATAAGGGGGAGGGCAAAGTTCTTAATTTATTTATGATATTAAAATTGTAATGTTAAATAACATAATATTATTGATGATTGACGTTTTTATCCGCCAATAAGAACTATTTAAACAATTTTAATGAAAATATATGACGCTTGATTGACATTTGACTTCGCTATTTTACAACGTTCGCTGACTCCAATGCTACACCGGCGCTAACACTGGGAATAATTTCAATGAAAACAATAGAGTATAATATGAACTTGTGTGTAATCTAATAAACAATTTTCCATTAAAAATATATTGTTCGAAAAAACAAAATTAAAAAAGGGTGTTATTTAACTGCTTAGTAAATAATTACAAATTGCTAAGTAATTTATGCTAAGTATTTTAAAGGATATGCTAAGTATTTTATTTTTGAATGCTAAGTTTTTATTATTAAATTGCTAAGTTTTTATTTTGATATGCTAAGTTTTTTTTATTAAAATGCTAAGTATTATATTTAAAAAATCTAAATTTTGAATTTTAAACAAAATGTTTAATATTTAAAAAAATACTCTTTTTCAATCGGGGAGGGGGGGGTTAATTCAAAACCTAGTTATGCCCTACCATACCCCATGTTTAGATCCCCCCCTTTTCTCCTTTATTCTAAAATAAATATTTGAAGAAAAAAAAACTGAAAAAATTGGATAAAATAATATTTAATTGAACTTCAACTCATTAGGTTTAGTATTAGGGGTCGTCTATATAATGCGTCGATGAGTCACTATGTAAACAAAGCCTAACACACGCGAAAGACGAATCTATACGTAATTTGGAAAATAAAATTTTTGGGCCATACTGGTAGTTGAGAAAATAAAATTTATCATTTTTTGCCAAACCTTCTTAATTTTTTTTTAAATTATGGACTTGGAGGAGGGGGGCATGTGCCCCAGCCTTGCTTCCCCTAAATATGGGTTCTTAAATATCTAAAGATTAAAACGACAAAATTAATAGTGTTTTCTGCCGGGGGGGGGGGGGGGTCGATACTTATTATGAAATAAAACCTTGCCTATAATTCCAGTTTCTAATGTTATATGGGTGTAGCCAAGGGGGTGGGGAGAGGCGGTTGCCGTCCTTTAAATCCCAAAATCCTTTAAAATTTAATATGATTATGGCTAAAATTTCAATAAATTATTATTTTGCCCCTCCCTAAATCATTAATGTGCCCGTCTAATTCCAATGCTAATACAACGAGATTCTATGATTTGGCGTTATTAACTATACATTTTATTGAATTTAACGTCACGGATTGATTTTTTAAAGGCCAAATTTCGACCTTTGAGAAAAAATTATACTCAGATGTATTTTAATATTTAATAAAAACAAAATAAACAATTAAAAAAATTATTCCCAGTGTTAGCGCCGGTGCTATAGGAGTAGCGCATTTAAGTGCAATCGGCTATAGCACATAGCACCTCAAACTCCCATCTCCTATAGCACATAGCACCTCAAACTCCCATCTCCTATTATAGCACATAGCACCTCAAACCTCCCATCTCCTATAGCACATAGCACCTCAAACTCCCATCTCCTATAGCACATAGCACCTCAAACTCCCATCTCCTATAGCACATAGCGCCTCAAACCTCCCATCTCCTATAGCTCATAGCACCTCAAACTTCCCATCTCCCATAGCTCTAGCACCTCATACCTCCCATCCCCTATAGCTTATAGCACTTAAAGTGACTATGTGCTAGTAGACATCAGAGGTCAGATTTGTTAGAATTTTTCAGCCCGAACCCGGCCCGGCCCGATTTTATAATTAATCTGCCCGCCCGAGCCCGCCCGAACCCATCTAAGTGTCCACCCGGGCCCGCCCGAATCGTTAAAGCTGCCCGAATTGCCCGGCCCGAAATATTAAATTTGCCCGTTAGTCCCGAATTTGTGAGGTCGCAAACAGAGGTCGGATTTGTTAAAATTTTTCTGCCCAAACCCGGCCCGGTCTAAATTTTTAACTAAATTCCCCGCCTGAACCCTTCTGTGTCCGCTCAGCCATGCCCAAATCATTAGAGCTGCCCGGCCTTATTAATAAAATTTGCCCGTTAGACTAGAAATTATCCAATCCCAAAATCTTTTAACCACTATTACAAAATAAGCATTAAATAATGGCATATTGATCAGAACAAAGATGACAATATTTTATTATTCATAATTATTATGTAAAAATAACAAATCGTCGACAATTTCCGGGGATAATCTTGTGCGTCTTTTCTCTATTAATCTTCCTGCGATAGAGAAACTTCTTTCACTTGCAGCACTCGTCGCCGGGATGGCAAAGAGTATTTTTGTTAATCATGCTAATTTAGGATACCTAAAATAGTTATAATTTTAGATAACTTTAATGTGACTTGTTTTCTTTATTTTTCCACCATATTAAAAGGGAAAATTTTTCATCCACGTCCTTGTCTAAAACATCATTCAAGTATGAATTGATCTCATCTAATGCTGTATCATCTTCATCATCAGCCCATTCCGAAAATGTTGCCTTTCTTTTATTACCTGCTTAAATAAAGTATAGGGCATCATAAATTAATCTTACCATGAGAGATTGGATCTTTAAAAATGGTTACAACATCCATTTCTTCATAATCTTTAATAGTTTTGCGCACAAAGCTAATAACTTCGTCCCTTTCATTTTTTCCCAGCATTTTTAATTTTCGAAATCGGGGGTTTAGCATTTTTGCTGCTTTATGATATAATGTGAGCGCAAAACCCTCGTTAATTTCATCTTTTAACCTTATTTTCAGAGTGGAAATTTCCTCGTGGTCTTTTGGATCGTTTTTTAAAGAATCAATTATTTTAATTTTCCACAAAAATATATAAGGAAAAGTTGTATCAGAATCAGCCTGAAGCTGAGTGCTAGCTTCTTCAAATGGCATTAAAAGCTTAATAATTTCGTTGAGCAAGCTTAAATCAATATTCATTAACTTATGAGTTTCACACTTTTGCGTCAATATTGTGCCAATATTGTCGTATTGACGTTGTATTGATTTCAGCATGGCTAATTTTGTATTCCACCTAACATCAACATCTTGATGCAAGGTGTACTTAAGATCTTTGTTGAGACCACTTTGTTTAAAATATTTTAATAGTATTTTTGAATCATTTAATATATTGGAAATTTCTGGGGCAAAATCTTTTAAACAACTTTCTTTAAAGGAATGTCTTAATACTGTATTGATTAAATGTGCTGTGCAGTTGTAACGGTTATACTGTTCCAGGGCCTTTTTAATATTTGCGCCTTGGTCTGTGACAAAATTAATTGATTGAAAACTTTCCTTTTTAAAGCCAAATAACATGAATTTTTTTATTAATTCAGTTTTAATATTTTCTCCGCTTTTTTTATCGGGATTAAACTTTGTCGTGAAAAGAAGGTTATTTGATAATACCCAATCTTCAGTTATATAATGCAAGGTAAGTGATATATAATTATTTTTAATATGATCGTCTACCCACATATCTGTGGTGGCAGACACGAGGCCTTTGTCCAAATAAGGAATTAACTTTTCCGCGACATCCTTTCTTAATTTGTCGGACAAATAATTTACATTATTTGATATTGTAGTAGTAGGATGAGGCATTATATTATTAATATCTATGTGACCTTTGGAAGCCCCAATATCAATTAATAATTGACAAAAAGACGCGAAGCCTTGGCCTGCAATAGCCTCAAATGGCCTAATATCTTTTGCGCAAAATAATACTGCACTTTTTGTTAGCTTTAGTTTAATCTCACTAATAGCATTTAAAGCGAGATTTTTATTGACGTATTGTGTTATTTTTGGATTAGGGGGAATGCATGAATGCCTATTTAAATGCGAGGTTCCATCGCTGGATCTATATTTGAAAATTTTAAAACAATTTTTGCATGTTATAAAGCCCGAATATGCGCCAGCGCCATTAACTATAGTTTTAAACTTCTGCCAAACAGCACTTTTTAGTTCAACATCTTTTGTTGTAAAAACACCATCATCAATACACTTCTTCACATCTACTGGGTTCAATGAGGCACACTGACTACTTTCTGACGAACAAGTTAACATGCTGCAATTGAGAAAATATATGAAATAGTTCATTTATTCAGCAAAATATAACTCAAAAGTAAATTTATCCAGGAACTAAGAGATTTTCAGAATACAGAGTTTAAATTTAGAATAGGGAAGATCGGGGACTAAATAGCCATTAAAAATTTAATCGCGTTTTTAAAATAACTATAAATTATTTTTTCAATTTTTTTGTTGGAACGTAATTTTAAGGTCAATTTTTACCATAGGAAAAAAATTCGGATTAAAAAAATTAATAGTTTTCTCATAAATTAAATTTAACCCTCGAGAGTATTAGTGGGGTATTTTGGTACCCCACGCAAATTATAAATTTAAATATAAAACGCAATTTAAGTCTAATGAATTTGGTCTTTTCAGTAGCTTAATATTTTATCAAGAACTAGATTAGATGAAAATTTTATAGGTTTTGGCTTACTTTTGAAAATATAGACTCGTGGGGTATGATTATACCCCACGAATGCTCTCGCGTAAGTTTTTTTCTGTTGGAGAAAATGTATGTTTTTTTTTGTTTGATGATATCTTTTACAATTTGTGTTTTTAATACATTGTGAACATTCTTTTAATAAAAAATCACGTTTATTTTGATTTATTTTAAGGTATATGATGTCAAGAGGTAAAATGAGGAGAATCTCTAAAATAACCAAGATAAAAATGGAGGTCTAGAAAATTGTTAATAAGTTTTGTAATGTTGATTAGATTTATACAAAAATTTATACCATCAATCTTAAGACCTTTATAAACATAATGTTTAAAATTTCAAAGGTTTTAAAGGAATACTTTAAAAGTTATAAGAAGTTTAAAAGTGGGGTAGAGTTATACCCCACGAATACTCTCGCATTCGGGATTTTAAGGAATAGACTCGAGGGTTAAAAAAACAAAAATTTTAAAAATGCCCGGGGCGAGTCATAGCCCCTTTCGGGGGATAGATTATCCCTTAAGTTTTTGCTTCCTAATTGTGTAGGCTAACTCAAATCAATAAACTACACTGCTTTATTATAAAAAACTTAGAAAATGCAGATGTAATATGGTTATATTTTACATAGTACAAACAAATAAAAAAGGGTAAAGATGACAATCTGATTTAGTTTTAGGTACCCATAAAAGACAAATTCTGCAATGGAAAAATTTTTAAATAGCCAATTCATATTCCAAATTACATTAAGATAAATCCCTTATGAAAAAATACACATACGGTTTAAGTTTTAATTATATATCATTATTATTTAAAAAATAATAACAAAGATAATAGTAACCCCAGGCTACGACTAGCCCCGGTCTCCCCTAAGTCTAATAGCAGAATTTGAATATATTATTCTAGCGTTTGTAAATTTTAAATCTAGATCAAGCACGATATTTTATATGATAAAAAGATTTAAAAATATAAAGCTTAAAACCACGGACAAATTCCTAAATTAATGCAAAAAACTTTGGCCAGAGTTTTTTTAATATTATATCATCGCTAACAAAACTAATCATAGAACATACAATTTTATTATAAATAAAAAATTATATATTAAATTTATATAACTTACTTTGCTACAGAATGATAATTTTTATTTGAAAATTGTGAATTATAAAAATAAGTAGAATTTTTAGTTGTTAAAAATTTAATTAATTAGAATTACAACACTTATATACGCGCGCATTGTTAGAAAATGGCATGAGCCTTTGTTTTAAGTCTAGACGGCACACATGTGTGTGTTGTGTAGTGTATTGCGAACGAAACGAACAATGAAATGGCTTTGGCTACATAAATATAAATAATCCAATCCTTTCCATAAACGTAGATCTAGATGGGTATCTGACTGAATCTGAAAGAAATGGAGTGGGGCAAAGATTTAACATGGGGGGGGGGGGGTGGCAGCATTCGCGAACGCGATAAAAATGTAAGAAAATAATTTACTACTACCATAGTAATAGAGTAGCAGTTTAAATCGTTAGATATTATCATATTACGTCAGGCGCGTAGCCAGGATTTTCCCTCAGGGGGGGGGGGAAAATTTCCAAAAATTGTTATAACATTTTTATTTCAACGTCAAAATTATAAAATCTGGTATAAAACATATAGAAAGTCATTATAATTAATTAACTTGGTCAGTTACGTTGCACAACTATAAAGTAGAAATCCAAAAAAATTTTATAACATTTTTATTTCAACATTAATATTATAAAATCTGGTATAAAACATAAAGAAAGTCATTATAAATAATTAACTTGGTCAGTTACGTTGCACAACTATAAAATATAAACTTTAGATCTAAAATAATTTTTTCAAAAATCTGTGGGGAGGGAATTTCCCGTTCCCCCCCCCCCCCCCGTCATTTAAGCCATTAGTTAAATAAAATAATAAATTTTGTCATTTATCAGTTAAAAGAAATTTTACATTTATAAATCTATTTATCTTAATATATAAATAAATATATTTATTTTAATATATGTTTTTTGATACGTCATTTTATTCTTTTATAATATAATATGAAGATTAAAAATTTTTGATCTTGAGATAAACCAGTTAAACTAATTTATTCGAAATAAAATAAAATTTAATTCTGAAGAAGTTAAAATTAGGATTTAGGACATTACATAAACGTACGATAAGGATTATGCGATAGAAAAAAATCTAGTCAAATTTATTATGGCCCAAAATTGTTTATAAGCAAATTTTTCTTTTTTCGAGGAAAATCAATTCGATAAAATTTTTGGCATGCCCGAATTGCCCGAATCTTATCAGCGTGCCCGCCCGGGCCCATCCGAAAAGTAAAACTTAAGACAGTTGCCCGGCCCGGCCCGTGGGCCGGGCGGGCCGGGCAGCGGGCCGGACATTTCTGACCTCTGGTAGACATAGCGTATTTAATAGGCTATTCCCATCAGCGGGGAGGTGCTAAGCGCGCTAATGCTAAGCGTTTTCCCACCACTACTTTTAATATAAATTTTGTTAATTAAATGAATGTTTTTTATTCTTCCTTTTAAAATGTATTTTCCTTAGTGACCTAATTTGTAATTTTCAGGTTGTATTTTTTGAAACTAATATATATATAATAAAAAATAAAATAATTTCAAGGCTGCGATAACTCTTTACTTTAATATATAATAAAGCGGAATTAATATAAAAAATATAAAACGATGACATACCTGCTAAATATGACTGCTTATTAGATTTAACAAAAAAATAGGATTCTCTTGTTTCAATTACCTCGCATGCACGAAGGGAAGTTAATACCATCGTTGTCAGGTCCAAGGTTACCGTTATGGAGTTCATAGCTCCCAGGTGATTATGGTAGGCGGAGTTGCATTTTATGCGAGATACGCCTGATGACTTTTTTTTGACAGTCGCTGGTGCCTATGTCGGCGCCGATTGCTAATATGTGGTATAGCGACGTCACCTATTTTAACGGAAATATCGTATGCTTTTGGTCGGAAGGCTAGCAGCTCTTATGGAGAAGCAGCCTGAACGACTTAGAGTGGCAATTCTGTCTCGCTCTATTGGGGAAATCAAAGAAACTACTTTGGGTTGTGTTAAACGAAAACCATTGGGTTCCGGATAGGATACTTCACCTAATGATGGTTATAATATATCGCGTAAAGAGCAATGGGGGGAGAGAGACTAGGCGCATACCACAAGATGCATTAAGATGCGTATACAGACATTAATAAATAAGCGAAATAAGATGAGGGGAGCGCAGCTGGTCTTGCTGCGTAGATGAATGAGAGTGGAGTCGTGTAGTAAGACAACAACAATTTGTGTTGTTCTAAATATTTTAGGATTTTTGAAAAATTTTAGTCCCGTCTGAGCCCTTCAGTAATTTTTTTGTGCACTTCAGGCCCACCCGTAGTGTTTCGATCTCGTCTCGGTCTCGAAAACAAAATCTCGTCTCGTCTCGGGAGCGATTATTAAAATCTCGATCTCGTCTCGTCTCGGTCTAAAAAAATCTCGGTCTCGTCTCGACGAGAATTCTCGTCTCGTCCCGACTTTTTTAAAAAAAAATATATACGGAATAAAAATTTCTCTTGATTCATTAAAAATGTTAAATAAGTGTCAAAAAATTCAAATGGCAAACCTTAATATTTTTTGAAAAACTTTAATACACAAACTTTTTAAAGATTTAGCGGGACACGACATCTCACTGACAATATAAAGAAATGAATTAATTCATAAAGATAACATTTTCTATAAAAAGTGCAGACTACAAAAACTATAAAGAATTTGAAATATATTTAGAAAATTAAATTTTATTGTTCTAGCAAATTATAACATTTGTATCAATTCACAGTGTCTGTCAATATAAATAGACTTAGAAAATTATAAGTTCGCTTATAGTTGACTTAGTTGCATAATTGAGCAAATTGAGACCCTTTCCCTTGCTAAAGTTTCAAAGTAGACTTAACATATTGGCAAACGTTTAATAGCCCATAGTTTTTATTGCATGTTTACTATAGCGCTATAAACCACAAAGTGCGAATGACTTTTAATGATATTATTATTATTTACAGAATTGATTACTAGTAGCACAATTCAAACGTTGTAAAAACAACAATAAAAGCAGCATTATTATAGGATTAAGAACATTTAAACTTAAAATTAAAGTGCAGTTATTTCAATGTATGACAAAAATCATTATAATCAAGTTTCTATTCCAAATAATTACCTTACAATTCCAATTAACTTTGCCATTTATCGAATAGAGTATAGGTTCGCGTATTTATTTTATATTGCACAATTATAGAAATTATAGTAGTTTGAATGGACTTAATTGAAGCATAAAAACTTCTAAGAGACTTATGATTTAAGATTTAATCTATTACTGTTTCGTTAAATATTCTATTTACTTTTGAAATCGTTAGGCGGGTGCTCAAATGTCTTGAGCCATTTTAGCTCAACTTGTATAATTATTCAAACTGATTGACTACCAATTTATAATTAACGCATCATGCAGGATGAGTAACTGCGAAATACAAATATGCTTTAGTAAGATTTACTATTCCTTCAGAACTCATTCTAAGCCAAAAATCTTGTAATATATGCTATGAACAATTATATGTGAGAAATATATAATAAAATTGTTCACGTACCCTTAGGGTTAACCATCTAATTAAAATAAATGATTGATAAATTTTAAATCTTTTGCAAAAATGTATAATATTTACTACACTTAGGAATTTTTTTAATATAAAAAATATTCCTTACATATTGATATACACTTAATACCTTAAATGTAAATCATGTAAATTAAAACACACAATAATTTACTAAAATCTAACGATCAATAAAAAGTCGAGATCTCGCCGAAAAAATCTCGTATCGTCTCGTCTCGACATCAAAATTCTCATCTCGATCTCGACTCCATTTTTCAAATTCTCGTCTCGTCTCGTCTCGGTTTTTCGAGACGAGACGAGACCGAGATTTTTCTCGGTTTTTCCGCATCACTACCCACCCGTACCCTTTGGAAAACTTTTAGACCCGCCCAAGCTCGTCCGTCTTTTTTCAAAAAACTTTAGGCCCGGCCCCCTACTGAAACCGGCCCGTTAGGCCCGCCCAATAAAAAATAAAAAATTTATGCAAATTTGATTGCTGCTATTTTTATTAAGATCCCGATTGAATAGGCGATTTTTTAAGGCTTAGTATTATTGATTTATAAATCCTAATGTTCTAATTTGTTCGACTTCAAATTTTCATTATTAGTCCCTAATATTTGGTATATATATGGGGTTGTAAAAAAGACTTTTTAGAAATGTGTCATTTATAATTTCAAATAAATGCTAAGAGAGATCTCTGTGTAATCCAATTCAACATGTTCCTAGTTGCGCATATATTCCTTTCTAAGTGTAATTTTGACAAAAATCAACTAAGATGCAATAAACTTATAAATTACTAAATTTACTAAGTTAGCATGTTATACCTAAATTTTCAGTTGCATTATAAATATCTTATGCTATCCCATACTATATTTTCTTTTTATAATTAAAAAAAATTTTATATTTGCATTATTAACAAACTAATTATATTATTTAGAATAGGCTCAGCATTTTATATTTATGATTTTGGTTTTAAGTCATGACTCTTATAAGAGAGCAAATATTGTTATGCATACATTAATTTATTGATACATATTTTTGTCATTATTTCATGATACAAGCACAAGACGAAGGGTCATTGATGATTGAAATGGATTTACAATTGATCGACAATTTATCAAACAAAAAATCCATTGCGAATTTAAAAATCGTTCAATATTATTTATAGTATTTAAATATGGAAGTTAGTTGAAGCCTTTAGGATTATCGATGACTTTAAAGACTATTTTAGTCGGATAAGTTTATTAATATAGCAACACAAATTTTAGTTGGCAGACTCCATATATTTACTTTGTCACCCCAAACACCAAGTATTTCGGTTTGGGCGACCCATAATAACAGTACTGGGATTGGTCGCCGAGTAGAGGCCCCTTACAGAGAGAGGTATATGGGTTGTTAAACGGTACGTCAAGTTAAGGTGAGGTTCACGTTATTAGCGTTCAGTTCCTTGCCTTTTTCTTGGCTCCCTTTGCAAAAGATCTCGCTCTTAACAATAATTGATTTAGCGGTGGCAACTTTGTACTTTTCAGAAATAAAACGAGAAGGATTGAATTTATTAGAAGAAGATGGCAACGGCATATGCCCGGTACCCGGGATCCCTACAACCGTATGTCGCCTAAGAATGCGTTTTCTACTCGATGAGTAAGACGCTTGTTTCTGGTTCGAACAATAGGGAGAAAATAAGGATTGTGAGTCGGGGTTGTACAAATTGATTGAAATATTACCGAGACATGGCAGATTGTGTAGCTGTTTAAATGACTTAGCCTTAGAGTAGCCACATGATTTGTAGCAGGCAGAAGTTGGCTTACCTTTAAGGAAGACCTCTTCATTTTTGTAAGGCTCTTTGTTAGAGGTGGTTAGAGGAAATTTTGAACTAATTTTGTGGAGTTTATCGACAGAGCTGTAATTACATCCGTTGTTATAATACTTCCTTATTTTCACCAGGTTCGGTGTCGTGTCCATTTCACTCAGGACACTATCTCTACTACTATCGCTGTGATTTCCATTATCGTAAAATCGCTAACGCTTGGCTGGCGCCTGAACCTTTGCCTTTATTGCAACCGCGGACATCCAACGGGTGTAGGGAATGTGGCTTAATATCTTCAATATATTTGAGATAATCGCAGAGTATTTTAGGATTATCTTTAATAAACTCGCATGTATTTGTTGTGTTGATAAAATTCGCACAGCTACAGGCACCATCCGTGTATTCATCGCGTTGTAGCAACTTCGTAAGTTTAGCCACTTTGTTTCTGTTAGTTGTCATGTGAGGGAAGGTAATGATGGGGATACGACACAACGAAGAAGGATTAACATACTCCTCGGCACAAGCTAGCGTCCCAAATCCACTAACATTTTCGCAACAAGACAAAATATTATCGTCGGAGCCAAGAGTTTTGTCATCGAGGTTCACGTATTTATTGGACATAGGTTGAATGGGTACAGATAATAAACCCATTATTTGACTGTCGTTTGTTAACTTTTTCTGACTGCAAGAGTATTCGGGAGCGCGGTCACAAGTTGTGAGTTGGTTAGCGGGAAGATCAAAAGAAGAGGGATCATTAGGCGTGCTTTCCCAGTTAACATTTTTAAAAAATGGATAGCTACCAACATAATCCATTAATGTTGGAGATTTTAAGTAAGTGCAATGTTTAACTCCATCATAATACCTCGCGCGTTTATCTCTTGCAAAAACTGAACGCTTTGAGGCAAAAAACGCTTTCCTCGTTGATTTTGCATACGTTATCAGTCTCGCTCATAGAAGATAATTTGGCTAAAATAAAAATAATATTTAATATGAAACAAATAAATATTTACTTATTTGCACGTCATCGCAATCACATTTTTCCCTAGACATATCTATATCGCTGCTGTCAAAAACAAGAGGCGAATATGCACCCTCTTCAAAGAACTATTTGTACTATTTATCACAAAAATGATAGGATAATTTAAGTATAACATAAAATTGTATTGCTATAATTTGTCGATTATACATACCTTAACTAGCAACAATTCCACAATTTACACTGATCTGTCATATGTTTGACCAGGGAAGCTACGTCGCTGTTGGACTTCCTAACAAGCGTCGGACCAAAAACAATAGCTAAATTTTTGCTGTTCATTCGGTTTATGGCACACTTCGACGCTACGTTGTACAAATGCGCCATTAATAATTTGAGGGTGTGGTAATGGTGTTCGGGAAGCATTCGAATCTGTAAAAGTAATTTTAATCAAGAGTAGATGGATATTTTGCATATGTGTAAAAAACCTTTAAATACTCACAAATTTTTTTAAAGTAAGGAATTGTTCTTCTGGTATTGCTCTACGGTTAGCCTCAATTAAGGATTGGTAAAAATTGTTGGTAAGTAACGGGTCGGCCAAGCTCTAAAATACGTCTTCAATATACTAGCCAGCTGTAAAAGTAAAGAAATAAATTTTGTACAATTTCGTTATCATTCAATAATTGAACAAAAGGCCCTTAATGTCGGCATTAAAGCTTCATTATTTATAATAGTTAAATTTTAAGTGCATAATCAAATAATACAAAATCTAAAATCGAGCGTTTTGAAATTTAAAATATTCAATCAACACACAGAGCTTTTGCTTATATTTATATTGTACATATAAAGATTCATAAAAGAATATTTTAAAGGAGTCTGAGCTATTAAAAATATATTTACATATTTTGATTCAGACAAAAAAGTATACATGCTAAGCCATATTTACCACATTAACATCACGCCACGCGTTCTGATCCGACCAAAGGCTGGTCCAGTTGCTGTCTTTGTCCAATTTTCTCACCAGGGCAGACACAGTCCCGCTGTGCCCGGAAATGCGATATATACCAACGTTGTGGAGCCCTAGGTTTCAATCAACTCCACACATTTCTCAACAATGGCAGGCACAAACTAAAAGTCGAGATGTAAATTAAAATCCTAACGATAGGAAAAGATAATATTTTTAATAATTATTTTAACGCGTTTCTCCGATCTATAAAATCAAAGTATTACATCTGATAAACGCTCAGTCTTCTCATACACTTTAATGATTGAATTAATTCATAGTATAGAACGAAGGGTATTTTTTATCCGTTGAACGTCCACAATGTTTTTACAGCATCAATCTTGCCGGGACGGGCTTCTTCTAGGAGATGGTCAAAGGTGGCGCTATCGCTGTGAATCTTGAGCAGAGTATTGTAAGGTTGTTGTTGCTGTTGTTGAGACATAAACAAGGATTGACTTTGGCCGTTAAATAAAGATTGAGAAGGTGCAGTGCCTGCAAAAGTCCACGCATCGCCGGCAAAATATTTGGCTATTCATGAGAACAATTTTTGGTGTTGTTTATTCTTAGTTATTGTCGTTAATTTATCGGTCCCAATCGCGAATCGATTCCCCGACGGCAGTAGTAGTAGTGGCTCGTTAATAGCGCGCTTGTGAGGCAGGAGGGAAGTGAATATCTTTCTAAACCTCTTCACTATCTTTATACTCTTCCAAGAGCTACGTTTTTGCGCGCGATGATCCATCGTCGCCCCTGCTACCGCGTTTTGTCTAGAGGATCCACTGTCTGTTATGCTGATGTTTTGTAGTAAATTAGTCTTTTTACCCCCACCCCTCAAGTTTTTTTTGAGTGGTCTGATGGTGCAGGCGGAACTTTGTATAGCTTGACTCGGACTTCCAGCTTCAAAGAGCAAACCATTGGCCGCTGATGAGATTATTTTGCCGAGAGGAGCCTCCTAAATATTTTGGTTAGAGGCCGGGAGGAAGTGGTGGATGGGATGTTCGTGTCTTTTATGAGCACACAAGCAGCATAGAGAAGATGCTACCTACCAATTTTGATTTTTCATATCATCTCCAAAAATTAATAGATTTATTACTAAAAACTCCATTTGCTCATTTTTAAAATCATTTATCTACAAAACAACCTTAATGTCGCTTGAGATGGTGAGCCTTCACATAAAATGTTAAATTTATTATACATAAATATTCTCCCACATTTAAAACAATCAATAACAATTTCAACGCATTTATCTTCTATCTTTTTTGGGCTTTCTGGCCTTTTTTAAAAGAGGAATATGAATGCATAATACTCACAAAACGCTCCTTTTATATTATTATATTATAATTGTAGTCAATTTAACCAATAATATTATAATCAGATATATAACAGGAAATTAACTTTTATAGAAAAAACAAAGGAAAACAAACAGTGAAGGCTAAGAAATTAACTCTCCATAATCCTAAATTTAGAGGACCTAGGCTAAAGGATAAAAAAGGTAAATTAAATGCTAAATCAAAAGACAAGATTATATATAATTGTTTTTGGAATGAATCACTTTTGAATGCCTATATTAAGGCCGGGGTTTTAATTATCAAATTATATTCACTCAACCTTTATAACAATTATTTTTATTATCACTACATTATTACTCTGCGATTCATTTGAATCATTTGAGAGCAAAGTTTATTATTCTAACGATTTCAAATAGTAATAATATGTATTTTAAATACATCAAAGCAGAAAGGCCTCATTTTTTCCAACCATGGGCGTAGCCAGTATTGAGCGGGGCAATAATCAATATATTATATTCTTCTTGGTGACAAACTAAGTCAATACAAATTATTTTAAAATTTTATATTATTCACTTAAAGCTGATTGCTAAAAACGTAAATTAGTGCATAGATGTCTCTGTTTAGCCATTAGTAAAGTGAGAAAATGTATATGTTTGTAATCTCATATAAATGCACACACCAATTTATAATCCAAAAATAAACTGTGGCTAGAGGTTAAATTCAAATGTATGTTTAGTTTAGTTTTATTCTCACTGAAATGTATCTAAAAAATTTACGAAAGCAAATAAATAAATTTACATTTTTGTTTCAACCTATGTGGGTTTAGAATTAGATGACATTTAATAGGCAGCTACTTCGTTTAAAAAGTTTGGGCTAGGAATTATTTATAATGAAAAGCTTTCCCATGTTTTTCTATTTTATATACAACATATTAAATATTTTACCTGGGTCTTTTAAAGGGATGTTATTTAAATGCTCAGTAAAAAAATCAAAAATGCTCAGTAAAATATGCTCAGTATTTTATTAATATGCTCAGTAAAAAATTCAAAAATGCTCAGTAAATAATTTTAATATTGCTCAGTTATAAATCCAAAATGCTCAGTAATTTTACTAAATAATACTCAATCTTAATCTATTTAGCACTAATATTTTGTAAAAATAAAGTTAAATTGAGTGTGTGGAAATTGAAATAGTTTATTTTGGCTAAATTAAATAGATTGGAGACCTGATTGTTAAATTTTTAAAGGTTATAAGGTATCTTAGTGTCTTGAATTTTTTCCCTGGTCTTCCTTTCTCTGCCTTCAAATAAATAAATGGCAAATTATAAAAAAGCTATGAAAAGTAATGACCTATAATTCCCATTCTAAAATGCTCTGCCTTTCCCTTCTTAAATTTTACACGTTTACAATGTATTTTATGCAAATTTTGTTGAGATTTATCAATCTTAAACTTTATTAAGGGAAAATATAAAATTTTTATTTGAATATAATCACAAATATTTACAAATACAGATAAATAATAATAATTAACAATTTAAAATGAAAAATAGACAAATTGTGATGGAGACAACTTTCATTTCAAAAATCTAAACTTGCTATATAATCAATGTTAAATAATCTAAACTTACCATTACTGAACAATATAGGCTGATTTAGCCTTTGAGGGTCTGCCTCGTTTTCTTTTTTGCCCTATAGGCACACTTTTGGCTTCTTTCGGTAGTTGGCAAAATTTAAGTTTAATTGCCAACCCAACGACATGTTTGCAAATATATTGTTTACAAAACGATGGACAATTGCACTTGGAGGAGGTAGTTTATGAAATAAAATTTATTTTAATTAACATATAATTAAAAATACACCATTTTTCAGGCGAGCTCTTTGACTCCATGGGAAACATGCAAGACTCTTACTTAGATATTTCGGGTTCGAATCTTGCTGTGGGATTTTATTTTAAAAACTAATTCTTAGTTACTTTGAATAAATAAAAAAATTACTGAGCAAGATTTGAATAAAAAACTGAACAAATGAATTTTTTATTGAACAAATAATTAAATTACTGAACATTAAATTATGTACTGAGCATTTAATTATTCTACTGAGCATTTGTTTATTCTACTGAGCATTTGAAAACTCTACTGAGCAAAAAATAAATTAATTACTGAGCACAATAATTTGTTCTCCTTTTAAAATTATACTGTAATAGAGAGAATAAACATTTTTGAATTAAACTTATCCTTTATAGTTTATACTGCCATTTACATTTTAAATTAACTATTAATGTGAATTTTGCATTTATTTTTTTAAGTGAATTTATAAAATAATTAGACTGAATATAATGAATAGGGCTGCCCCTTAAATTTAAATTCATTATTACTTATGTATGTAACTTTGTTTCGTGAAAATAAACTTTTTACCAATAAAAAAAATTATTATTAATTTTAACTAATTATGGTTGAAATTTTGATAGTTTATCATTTGCCGACCCAAATCATTTTTTAGACGTTTCCCTGGCTCTGCAAACCTCGGCTGCACTCATGCAATTTAATATATCTATAAATATTTAATTACAATCCATATGAATATTTTAATACGGCCTAATTTAAGAGATCGATTTATAGAGCTTGCATACGCCTCTGGATTTCGAATCGAATCGAATATTTTTTGGTATTCGATTCAAATGGGACTTTTTTTAACCAAAAACATTCGATTCGAGATAATTCGAATATTAAGATGAAGATTAGAATTCGATTCGAAAAAAATTTAAGGATTCGAAATCGATTTGAATATATATTAAGTATTTTTTATTAATTTAAAAACATATTAAAAAGTCTACTATGATTTTTAATTTGATTAAAAAAATTTTTTTGAAAGATATTTAAAAAAAATACACATATCGAAAATAAAAATAGGCGAACAAAAAGCTATGGCGATATGTGTAAAACAATCAAGAACCGTTTTTTAGCCAACTTTTAAGGCAAAATATTATCCTAAAACTTTCTTCCTTAAACGATTGCTTGTGTTTGGTAAATAAATTAATTCCGGTTGAGAATAATCTTTCGCACTGGGTAAATGATCCAGATATAGAGAGAAGATTTTTTGCCAATTTTTGGATGGCTGGAAAACGACGCTGATTCGATTTCCACCATTGTAAAGGCTCAACATTGGAGGCCACACGTGGTTTGTGCAAAAATGTCTCCATTGGAGACTTCCCTTTCTTAATTGACGATCCATTGTTGATACCCAAAATCGGACTGACTTTCTATAGCAGTTTCCGAGTCATTTTTAAATACTCAATGGGATATGCCATGTATTGGTGATAAACACTCAAATTTTAAGCCTTTAATCGACGACACTCTAAGACTATCCTCTTATTGAAGGCTATTTATCTTCTCTTTTCTGTTTGGCCATTTTGACAGCATGATCTTCTATGCCTGGTTGATAATATACGGGTAATACCAAGTTGATTGTGGGATTTGCCCCCCCCCCCCAATTTAAATTAGTTGCACTTTAAAAGGGAAAAGTATCAATTTAACCTTTACAATTTGTTCCCATTCAATGTTGGATAGTTATTCCTCCTAAGATGAATTTAAAGGACAAATCCAATGCCTGCCTTTTTAGAATATCCTCTTCTATCATTATATCGGTGCTGTTCCACCTGGCTACCATGTCAAGTTTTGCCTTTATGTAATTAATTGGAGGGTCAAATTCTTTACATATAGGCTATAATCGTGAAATATATTTGGGCTTTCTTGCAATTTTTATCAATTTTATTAAATTGTGATCCACGTTCCCCGCAACTTATGTAAGATTGAAAATTTTAAATTGTAGCAGGAAAAATAACTAGAATGCGGTAAGGTAATAACAGCTTAATATTTGAGTCTCGTCTATTTTAATTAAACTAAAAAAAATAAAATTCGATTTTTTCAAGGATTCGATTCGGATTTTCGAATCTTAGCAGCGTAAATATTAGATTCGAACTTATACATATGGATTCATTCGGTTTCGAAATTTAGAATCAAATCTCGAATCGAATCTCGAATATTGGCGACAGGCATAGCTGGCCTTAAGCTAGGATTTTAGATTAAAGTGTAGGAATAGTTCATTAATTTCAAAATAAGCCCAATTAGTTACTCAAAAACGAACAAATATGGCTTATTGTTCATTTAAAACTAGCTGTATGTGTAGTTTCACCCATGAGCGTTCCCCCTCTAATTCCAATGTTGGCTTACGCCCATGGTTTCATCTAGTATATAAATTAAAAAATCTTAAGATATTTAAGAGATTTCAATTTAAATATACCAAATGATTAATCAGAAGCCCGATATCGCGAGCGATTAAGAGAGTGTCAAGGACTTTCCGTGAGCGGATGGAGCCCTGGAGGAATTGTACATGTGGGTAAAACGCTTGTTGAGATTTTAGGGTAAGCTAATCGTTTAATGCGAGATAATGACGGACTCACTGAGTAACATAATTCATAATGTCCGTAGCTGCGTGAACGTAGGTTTCATAATGATAAAAATCCCACAAAAAAATGCATTTTAATAATTTATGCGCGAGAGTTCTTTGATACGCGTACGCGATTACAAAAAGGGGAGATAAAAAATAGGTTGTGTTTACAGTACAACAATCTCCTTAATGCAAGCTTGACTTGCCAGCTCAGCTGGTATTACGCGGCGATTAACAAAGAGAGAGTTGAGAGGGGGAAGGATAGGAGAGGGGGCCACAACAAATATGTAACAAGCGCTTTACTAACTCACAACGTTGCACAAACCCAATTCAGCGACCAACCTTGACAAATTCGTTGTTGGTGTGATACAATAAATGTTTCTTGGACATAAAAACAGTAATAAAGGGGCACATGTGGAAGGCCTATATGGTCAACACTACTTGGAAAATGAAAAAATATCTTATCAATAAATTGGCATTAATGTTCGACAACAGACACATACATATTTAAGATGTAATTTAACACAGCTTTTTATTAGATATATTTATTATAACATAAGTATTATCTAGTTATATTAATAGGATATATTATGGGCGTAGCCAGGGGACGGCAGGGAAAGGCGGCTGCCCCCCTCTAAATCCAAAAATTCTTCAAAATTTGTTATAATTATGACTAAAATTACTAAAAATTATTATTTTACCCCTCCCTTAATTATTATTGCCTCCTCTAGATCTAATCCTGGCTTAGCCGATGGATCTTATATCATATGCTTAATTATAGTACAGACATAGACTAGATAGACTGCTCTTGCCATACGTTGCATATGGTTAATTGTGTGTCAAATTTTCCTCCATATTGAGAAGAGCAATTGGTGTATTTTAAACATGTAATTTGCCCTATAACTGTTAATTTACCTTCCTCACTAGTTTATAAACTAAAACAAACGTAAATAAATTAATATTATACAAAATAGCAATTAAAATTGATGGCGCTATATTATTAAACAAACTTTAATAGCATTTTTTACATTTTTAATTTTTATGTATTTTTTAAATCATATTTATTTTAAAATGCTTTTTTTGATATCTACCCAATTCACTATTTTTTTATTTACCTTTTAAGATTATTTAATTTCCGAAAATTACGATTTTCTATATGATCACAACTTTAAAATGTGCCAAAGATGGCGGAAAAAGGGTACACATTTTGTGCGTTGATAAGCAGTCTATCTAGTCTATACTATCAGTACAGAACACGATCGCAAAATGTGTTAATCTAGAGCGTACTCATTTGACGAAATTATTTCATTATGGCTGCAATTACAAAAAGAAAGTATACAAAATCTAATGTTATTGACAATAGTAAATTGTTTGACAATAATGCTGCGAAGGAACCTAAAAAAAATAAACGAATACCCGAAAAAGAGCTTAAAGAAACTGATGACTCTGACACAATGCCAAAAAGATGCGAAAAAACTGGTTGCACAGCAGTAGTACCTATTTGCTTTGCTCGGGCCTCTGAGAAGTAATTTATGGTATTTATATGTAAGCCCATTTAGATGTGCATTAAATGGTACAACGGCTAGATGGTTTCATATATCATCCGGAGAACATTTTTGCAATGAATGTTTTGAACACTTTTATAAAAGGTAATGCAATACTTCAAATCATTAAAAAATAATTATATAATGCTCCAATTTACTATAATAATTTTTCAATATACTAGCCTGTCATTAGTATTTTACAAATTTTGTGGCAAAACTGTTAAAATAATAATGTTATATTTAAGCTCTAGGCCAGGATTTGCCCTTTTTAATCAATGGAAAGAGAAGTGGGTTAACAATGCAATGTCTGAACCTACAATTAGAGCCTACATGGCAGATCAAATGCTTCCTTATTGGGTCCAATGTACATCTAGTGATTGCTTGAAATGGCGACAAATTTCTAGAGATTATTTATTAACACCAATATTTATTCAGTCTTACAAATGTGGAGCCCATATTACATCAAACAATAAAAAGTTTATTGATCACTGTGCCATACCTGAAGATAAAGTAATTCTAACTTGTAGTTATTGCTATTAATCTTATCATTTAGTTTTAGTACATAATTATCTTAATATATTTCTTGTCTAAATTAAATTTTTTTATTAATGGAAAGGAAGTTGTGTAAAACAATATTACACACTACAGTCTAATCGTCATATCTTTATTTTGTTACATGTTAGATATTAGCATATTATTATATACGTTAGAAAAAAGTTTTTTAACATTAAACTTTTTATTTGCTTTTCAGCGTGTAGCAGAAATCAAAGATATTGAATGGTGGCAAACGTTAAATTCAATTTCATTGCTAAAAGATTGCCCATCAGCACCATTTACACTCTCATATTTCCCAGATGGGATTGGTCTGAGTCCCACATCGGAAAATACTCTCCCTGACAATAATAGTGAATATTAATTTGATTGCTATGCAATTTTATCTACTTGTATTAGTGTTGTAAAGACGGCTGGGTTCTGTTTGGTCGACCTTTGGTTTTAGTGGACTAAACAAAAGCAGACGATTTTTTGGTCTATTCTTAGTCACATGATGAGACCAAAGGTTTTTTTGGTTAAACATTACACTAATTTATATATGTGAGGCTAAAGAGAAGTATTATAGAGAAGGTCAACCTTGGTTATTAGATGATTTTATAAATATATGTAATTGTATCTCTAATTATTATAATTGCTTAGAGGATATCAGGATATTTTAAAGAGATTTTATTTTGTTTACAAAATAATTACCATTTTTTATGAATATTATTTCTATAGCTCACAACCATAAAATATTTACAATCACTAAAACAGTCTTACTTATTAATGGTATATTTGACGAATTTTGGAGGCATTAATTATCACCTAAAAAATTTGTATAAACATTTTGGGAATCTTTTATATCAAAAAAACATGGTGTTGACAATATATTATTTTTTAAATAACTCATAGATTATTTTTTACGAGGAAATTATATTTGTAAGTTCTTTAAACTTATGATCATCATAAACATTGCTTGAGATTTTTGAAGGTTTAATTTCATGCAGACTTATGCCAAACAATTTGAATGGTTGACAATAATTAATACCAGGGACGTGTTAAGTATAGGGCGCATTAGATGTTAAAAATTTAATATATATTTTTGAAATTATGATTACATTGAACATTTGTAATGGTGGATATTTTTATACTAAAGAATGGCTATTTTTTATTATACAATAGATATTCTAAATTCATGATATGAAATTTAAAATTTCAACTACTATAACCCGTAATAGATATATTTTGAATATAATAATTTGCTTCATGTATCAAAGAACTACTTTCCATTTAAGGTAAATATTTTTTTAATTAAATTGCATTTTACCATAAAGTTTTAAGATCTAAGTTTTTACTACTATTGACCGACTGATTTAAATTTGCTGCAAAGTAAAAGTTATTTAAAATAAGATTATCAATAAAAGAATGTTGATTTAGATGAAATGTGGTTAAATATGTCTGCACTTTTTTTGTAAGTTTAAGGCTTAGATAGTTTTGTTATTTTCTAATTTTAGTTCAAGCTTCAATGTATATTACTATCTTTACCGTTATTGTTGCTTAGAACCAGCCTCATTCATAAATCCATACTTCAAGCCCTTTTATCAACCAAACGAACCAGCCAGAGCCCTTTGCATTCGGCCAGATATCATGGAATATGACGAGGCCATGGAGTTTCCCCAATACATAAAGTTTTTTTAAATTAATATATTAATTTGAGTTGAGATATAAATTGATTTTGAATACTTTATATGTGGCATGACTTTTATAATATCTTATGAGTTTTATTAATAATAAGAATTAATATAATCGTCTGATCTATATCAAGGACTCCGAGGTTTAAACTGGTATGGTGGTAATTAATTTAATGGTTTATAATTGATTTTGTTTACAAATATATATATAAATGGTAAGAGGCCCGATGCCACAAGATTGCTGAGTGATATGGGTGGAAAGTTTTGCATAACTTCTATTTAAGAGCCTGCATTTTCATTATTAAGAAACATTTAAGCTAAGAAACTACTAATGAAACTAAGTATATTACTTTTTTGATTTAATAGACTAATTTGTGTGACATGATCAGATATACGTAATTTTTAGTGTTTTATTCAAAAACTTTATCCATGAATCCCTCTTTTTCCCAACCATTTTACCCGCAGGCTCTTCTATAACGTACATATATATCATTTGCGCACAGGACGCCTGCCTTTTACTTGGCCATGCGCAATTTGTGCCTCGTCCTATGGTATAAAAACGTGAAGGGATGGCTGCTACCCCAAACCTGCATCCCTCACATCGTGTGTCGAGGCCTGATACGAGCCCTGTACGTGAGGCAAATCCGTGACGTCATTCAATTCATGACGCGAAAGGGTTTGATCAACGTAGGAATCATCAGTCCACCCAACGATTATTCAATAACAGATTCTTCCAATACCGACCAAAGCCCTAAGGTAATTTTTTATATTCCTGTATTGCGATAAACAATTTTAAATACTATCACTATTATACATCCTCAATCGGTCATTAACGTTATTAATTTTTTTCTAATGGTTAAAAAGTTTATTTCACGAAACAAAGTCACTTACATAAGCGTAATGAAATAAAGACATATATTGGTTAAATACAATGATCTATATATTATTATGAATCAAAATGTTAAATTGCGTGCATGATTTAAAAATCTTGCCTAGCTGGCCTTTGATAATAAGATAATTTTTTGATTTTTTAAAATTAGTTTCTCCTGTGAAATTCATGCTCGTAGACAGGGGCAGACCGAGATATGTAGCTGGATGCAGTTTTCTTTCTTAAATATGAAATTCCTATAAATTTAACAAATCCTAATTACCGCGAAAAATATTTTACCATACTTTTGCTCATTCCCCCTGCCTTTTGAATCTTGACTATCTCTATGTTATTAGTACAATATCATACAACCAATGATTATGAGTTTTTGGGTAAATATATTGAATCTTGACATTTTTGAAGTGTTTCAATTACCCATCCGTGTGTGAAGTGATTTTGTTTAAAAATTTAATAAGAGTTTGAAAGGTATTTAGATGTTGAGACTTGAGCTGTTAAGTAACTAGTTGCATGTATAACTATTGACGGAAAGTTACAGTTATTTTTATAAAATTTAAAAATCATTAATTAAATTAAATAATAGTTCCACGTTTAGTTTGTGTCCATCGCTTTAAATTTAAATTTAAATTTCTTTCGCGGATTAAATTTAAATACTATTTTGAATAGATAAACTATCCTATTAGAAAAAATTAATTATAAGTGTAATAATATATTATTTTCATAGATATGAATTAACTGAATATATACAATAAAAAATTAATTTTTAAATTTTTGCTAAATTTACATCTAAATTTTGATCATTACGTCATTTGATATTTGAATCTTTAAGAATATATGATAATTTTCCTAAATTGAAAAAACTTTTTATAAATTTAATATACCCCTACCATCCAAGGCCCCTCGAGCCTATTTAGTCTTGGTAAACTATTTTTTACTGAAAAGCGGACAACCATATTACACGACATTATAGAATATAACGTTTTATTGAAATTGAATCACCATATATTATGCTATGATTTTTATTCTAATATGTGAATAAAGTATATGAAATTTTTTTAACTTTTGGAAAAACTTAACTAACTATAATTGGTTACATTTTTGTAGAAAATAACTGTAACTTAACTAGTTTCTGTGGAATATTGACTTTAACAGCTCTAGTTGAGACAATGCATATGGATTTTTAATTTTGATATTTTATTATCAGTACATTTTGAGGATGGGATAACGAGTTTATAGCAAACTAGAATCTAATTTTGTTACACTCAATGAGCAAAAATTTATTTAATGCACTTTTAGCAAATGATCATTGTTGTGGGTGCCGGAGCAGCGGGATTAGCCGCCGCCAAGCAACTTCACAATTTTGGACTACAAGTAAGTCTCTACTCATTTTAGTTTCCCGAAGGTGTTCAATAAATAGAATAAAAATTGAAATTTAAGATCACAAATGTGTATTGCTTAAGTTTACAGCTTAGAGAAAGTCTTGAAAAACTAGCACCATTTTATTTCTTTCATTTAAAATTTTAGTCAATGACCCATTTTGTTACTCTTATATGTTTTAATCATCGTGATTGGAATTTACCCTATTTTTTGCTGATGTAACGATATTAAAATCGTGGTGTTTTAAATGATGTTTATTGTACCTATAAAGTTTATTTGTTCAATATTAATGTATAAATTAATATAAAAAATTGTTATTTTTTGTTGGGGTTTAGGTAACGGTACTCGAAGCCAAAGATCGTATCGGTGGTCGCGTTTTGGACAGAAATTTGTCGGACGATGAAAAGGGTAATTTAGGAATGTATCTTTAAGGCTTATATCTCATAACTTTCTTTTATTATTTGGTTGAGCTTTTAAGACCAAAAAAGTTTACTCGAAATGATATGATTATAATGTGATAAATTTTAGGGTAAATATATACCTTTTCACGTATTTTTTAAAAGATTCAGATGCATTTTCGCGGAAAGATTTAAATTTTATGCCAAATTATTGCACATTCTACCGAATGAATAATTTTACATTAGCTGTCCATTAATTCATTAATTTTTATATCACTTGAGTTATTTTTTATCGCTTAATAAAGTGAACGAAGGTCTGTAGAGTTCTGCACATGGTTAAAATTATATTTGAAACTATTTTGGGTTGGGGCTAAAATGAATGCATATAAATGGGTAAAATAAGCCTTCATCGAAGTTATTTTATGACTAAAAGCATACATCGTAAATTTTTTAATTACGGTTAAATATGGATTAAACATCAAACATTTAATATCGATTTGAGAAAGAAAATGTATTAAGGTCAGTCGAATTTAAGATGAAAATATAAATGATCGGGGTCGGGTTCGCGACTTTGCTGTTCGTTAGAAAACAATGTTTGAGCTCCTAGGCTTTTGAATGTTTTTTTTAAATTTTTTTTTGTAAATCATGTTGTGGTATTTTTAGAGCTGTTAAAGTTACCTGTCACAACTAGTTGGGTTACATTTACTTTCAAAAAATATGTAATTAATTACGGTTACAGTTACATTTTTTAAAAGTTATCTAATACCGTTTCTGTTACTCATCTACACGAAGAAGTTACATAAGGTTACACAGAAAAATATTTATCAAATTTATTCGAATAGGACATAATACGATTTCGAATAAGACATTACATTAAGATTATCATCTAATAAACTCGGGCGTATTTCAGTAAATATCAATTTACCCAGACTGAAAAGGCGCTCGACGGTAGTGGTATTAAATTTAACACAAATTTATTCTAATCTAGGAAAACTATTGTAGATTTTTAAAATCAATAAATGTTTAAATGCATTTATGAGGTGCTTCAGATTTTGTGAGATTAAAAAAAATCCATGCTGGCCAATTCGACCTCTTCTTAACTTTGTTCCTGATGAGGAATCAATGATTTAAAATATTTTTATTAATTAGTTTTCTTACCCTATAATCGGCTACAAGTTCATTTTTTAAAAGACAGAAGCATGGGCGTAGCCAGGAGGCCGCCGCCCCCCTTCCAAATGGCGAAATAAAATATTTTTCAATGCCAAAACACTTAAAAATTAAAAAAATTTACGCTTTGCCCCTCCCTAATTGAATTTTCAAACGCTTTGCCCCCCCCCCCCCTTCTAATCCATAACCTGGCTACGCCCATGGACAGATGTAAAATTATTGCGACTGATTTTCTACATGAGAAATGTAATTAATTTTCAATTAATTAATAAGTATATTTGCACCTATTATTAATCCATTTAAATATAGTCTCTTTCAAAGGTTGGTACCCATTAAGATTCCAAATTTGTCTCATTAAAATAGCTAAATAAAATAATAGTTTAAAGAATTTATGATATTTACAATGAGAAAAGGCGTAAAGTTGTCTGAGTTGTTTGACCAAATATACGTAATAAATATATACCAGATATTGTTCATAATGCAGATAAAACAGTTTTATTCTACAAATATTTGTCTATAGCTACACATTAATAAGTTTTGTAAAGAATAAATAACTTAACCTTCATGGATAAACACTATTATTGGAGTAAATTCGATTTACCGACGCTTTAATAAAACTCTTTCAAATTATTATTTTTAATAAAATAATTTACATTTAAAAATATTCAAGTTTAGATTCTACCACCAAAAAAAACACCCTTAGTTTAGCCCTAGTTATATTAATCATTAGCTATTTTAATAGTAATTATAAGAAAAATATGCAAATGATGACCTTGTTAGCTTTTAATATAATTAACTCTATCGAAACTTTCAATTAAATAGATTGAAATTAGTGTAATTTGAGATGTTAAAACGCTCGAGACGGTTTTGCTTGTATCAACCCTGGTTATAGGCATACATCTCCTACCATTACTATCTAGCATAACTAGAACATGCTGCTAATAACCCGGTTACAGCACTGGCAGATTAAACCTACCTATGGCTTCTGGTTGAGTAAGATATAAAATAACTAGGCTTCGAGCAGAGTTGCTTGATATAAACCGTGGTATCGAGCAGGGCTGTTTGAAACTAAACCAAATTTCATTATAGCACACTCGCCGGCAGCTGGCATATAATGCTAATATTATCATGATTTCAGTAATTTTACATATAAGCTACTTAATATCAATTGAACCATAAAGCAATCGTGTCATAAAAATATTAAAAATAAAAAATTTTCTTTTGTGGTTTTACTCTGGTTACATTTATAATCATTGACCTTTTGAGGGCTAAACAAATAATTTAACGCAAATTGGTATTTTTAGAGCTAAACAAATAATTCTAACGAAATTAGTAGGTATAAAATTAAAAAAAATTATTTTGCGGTTTGACCTTGGTGACCATTGTCATAGTTGTAATTTTTGGAGTTAATCAAAAAATTCAAACAAAAATTGGTGGGTCAAGTTGTCATAAAATTAATAGAAATAAAAAAATGTTTTGCGATTTATTTTGGTGACAATTGTCAAATTTGTAAATTTTATAGCTAAACAAATAATTTGGGCAAAAATTAGTGAGAGAACTTTGTAACAACGTTACAGTAATTTAAAATAGATTTGTGTTAATTTTGGATAATAATTTATTAATTTTCAACCTTATCAAAACCATCCTGCCCGCCACGTTTATAGGCCACCGGTATGCTGTAATTTTGTAATTTTAACTTTGACAATGTCAGCTACATTTGGCCTAATAAAGTTGGCTATGATTAGAAAAAAATGATTTGTAAAATTATACTGTAGGTATTAATTATATCTATTTTTTGTTTAAGCTCTTCTCTAGTTGTATTAACACTCCCAATTTTTAAAAGCAAGGCGATTAATTAGCCTCCAAACTGTTTCCAGCAACTTTGCCATCAACGATTTTTAAAACTTGACGTATAGGGAAAAATTAATTATAAATTCATGTTCACCGCGAAGAACTCTTTGAAAATTTGCAAATAGTTTTCTGGTTGATTTTTCGCAAGTCCATTATTTGTTAACCATTTTAAAATGTTTAACTGGTTAAACTATAGAATTATTTTGCATATGATACTTAATTATAAATTTCACATATGATTATCTATTATTTTAAGCAAATTTAAAGAATCATTTTAAAATGTATCATCTAAATATTCAAGTAACTAATATTTAGAAAGAAAATGTATCCACGGAACCAAAAAGATAACATCAGATGAAAATGCTTGCCTAAACAAGCTTATTCAAAATCTTTATTTGAAAACTACCTACCCATCGCATTTTGATCGTGAATCCTTTGAAGATCCTTATTTTTATTTTAAATAATTCAACAAAATTGTCATCTCGACAAATGGCCATCAAAATCTTGGCTTTCTCCTTAAAAAATGAAAAAGCTCATATAATCCAGCAATTAAATCACGTTAGTAGCCAAATTAGTGTGAGTACAGATATTTGGACCTGTGTAAATTCGTCCCTTTTGCGCAATAACTAACCATTACATAGACTCAAATTTGTCCTTAAAGAATTTAATTATAGATTTTATTAATTTTCCCGATCCTCATTCATCGGATGATATATTGGAGGCTATTCACAACCTTAAACGAACAAAAACTTTCCGAAAATCTTTTATCGTTAACCCAGACAATGGATCAAATGTCGTTAAAGCTAGGAACGAGCTTGTGAAAATATTCAAAGCAAATTATCGTAAAGATGTATTCACTATTAGCTGTCTGGCACACATTTAAAATATTATTGTTCAAGCTGGGCTGATTTACATGTCCCAAATTAGATAAAGGTTAAAAAATATATATACCTCCGCAATTCATTTAAAATAGCCATGCTATAATCTGGAGGGTCATCTGGCTCCTCATATGTAAATGTGGTGTTGGATATATATGTTGCAAGCAACCGTATAAATCGTGCATAATTCTCTGAAAAATAGTTTAATTTTTCCATTATAATACCTTAAGTATTCATGGAGGAGGACATTAGGTGCTTTTTCACCCTAGGGTCCAAATAGGCTGCGGCATAAAAGTTAAAAGTCTGAAACTTTGCCATATACTTCTCATATTTGGCGCGCATGGCCGTGCTGGCTTCGTTGAGTATGCCATCATCTATTTTATCGTAGATTCTTTGGACGATATTTTTCATTAAATAAAAGCCATCCCAATTGATGTTTTTTTTTCTGATTCTACAATATTGGTCATGGGCGTAGCCAGGGGGGAGCGACTGCTCCCCCCTAATTTAAAAAAAAAAAATTTTAAAACAAAAACCCTAAAGAATTAAAAAAAATTCTGTTTTGCTCCCCCCTAATTTTGCTCTGCCCCACCCTAATTTTGCTCTGCCTCCCCCCTCTGGATAGTCGAGACCTTTTTTTTTTTTGCTCTCAGGAAAATTTAGAGGAAAATTTTTGGATTTGGATAGTCGAGACTTTTTTTTTTTGCTCGCTCCCCCCTAATCCGAAAGCTGGCTACGCCCATGATATTGGTAATATTATAGAAGGGCATTAAAAGTTTTTTTTATTTTGATCAGAATCTCCAAATCTTCCTTATTGATGTGTAAGCCCTCACTAGGGCTACACATTGAATTCATTTCAGATACGTGCTCTAAAAATATATTATCGTATTCGTATTTCATAATTTACCTTGTTCATCATACTAAGCATAAGATAAGTGCTGTTCCACCGCGTGGAAACATCAAGCGGTATAACCCTACCAGTAGCCTCTTTAAAGCTCTGTAAAAATTTCGGAGAATTGTGCAATTTTCGCACATATGTTTTCACCTTTTGCAAGTGTTGGGACAAGTAAATCAGGCCAGCTTGAACAATTAGATTTATGATGTGTGCTAGACACCGAATAGTAAATACATCTCTACCATGATTTGCTTTAAATATTTTCTTAAGCTCGTTCCCTGCTTTAACGACATTTGCTCCTTTGTCGTGGGTTATCGATAAAATCTTTTCTGTAAGATTGTGATCGTTTAAAGAATTATGTATAGCCTCCAAAATATCAGCCGATGAATGGGGATGGGGAAAATCAATGAATTCTAGGATATAACTCAATTACAGTCTATGTAACGAATTGTAATTGCACAAAATGTGGACGAATTTACACCGGTCCAGATATCGGTGCTCATACTAATTTGGCTACCAACGTCATTTAACTGCCGAATAATCTGAGCTTTTCCCTTTTCATAGGATGACGACGCTAAGCTTTTCGTGGCGGTTTGTCGAGTCCACAATTTGGTTTAATTATGTAAATAAAAATATGTATCTTTGAAAGAATCGCTTTCAAAAAGGGATATTGGTAGGTAGTTGTCGATTACAGCTTTTAGAATAAGCTTATTTAAGCTAACATTTTCATGGGTTGTGATTTTTTTGGTACCGGGAATATATTTTTTTTCGGAAATATTAGACACTACTTGGATATCAGGATGATAGACTTTGAAATGATTCTTTAAATTTGCTTAAATAAAAAAATAATCCGATTATATAAAAGTTATAATTATATTTAATAATTTAAATCATTAGAACTTTTTCTATACATTTATAAGATTATAAAATAAAATTTAAATAAGTCCAAAGGTATCAGATTTTATAACCAAAAAATAAAGATTAGAATATTGTTATTTTAAATTAAATTACTAAAGAAGTCGATTTTGAATATTTTCGCGAACAAAGTTGACATTTTCGGTGACCCTTGGTAGGAGTTTCAAGAAATTTAGAATGGATAAGACTTTTTTCTCGCGTACATGAGGGTCCTGGTTGATGCACACCCTACATTTTTTAAATAATTTATTAATTTCACATTATAATAAATATATAAAAAATATCTTATCATTACCGTGTCCTCGCATTCCTGATCCTGAGAAAGAGAATATTCCTGAATACTTTGGTCCATGATAAAATTTTTGAATAAAGTTTAATATGATTTTAGGCAAGCGTTTGGAGTAAGAGTTTTTTTTACTACACTCTTAAAAATATTTTATGATAGTGGAGGGGATGACATCACGGGAGGCCAGATTGCAAAATTGTTGTTTTATCATACTACCCAGCGTACCAGTAGCAAGCAATAAATAAAATATAAGGGTATAGTTTTTTTACACCAGCTAGTAGCTACACTCTTTGCAGTTTGCACTAGCACAAAAGCAAGAAATAAATAACAAAATAGTGGCGTAGGGAAGGAAGGAGTTTTTACGGGTTAGAAAAAAATTAAAAGTTCCCAATACGTCAAATTTTAACCCTCCGTTGGTCAGGTCAAAATCCTAACACGGATGGTAAAGGGGGTCATGATGACCCCAAACTTTTAATAGCTATAACTTTGTTATATTATAATATAAACTTTTGAAATTTTAAATGCTTAATACTACAACTCTTATCTGTAAATTGATATATTACTTTGGGTATTTGGACAAGTGGTTCTAATTTTATAATTAGAATTAGTGCAACCCCCAAAATTTCCCCCTATGTGACTATATTTATTCATAATAATTTTTTTCCCCCAATTTCATAATTTAATTTATAAGATCATATAAAATAAGGTTGGAACTATAGTTATAGAAAATTTGCATAAAAAAAACCTAAAAACAAAAAAAGATAGAGATGTCCAAACTTAGGGAATTTTTGGCCCTATGTTTTTTAAAGTAAAAAAGTTACTACTGTTCTTAGCCATTATTTTTATAATTTTTGGACTTCAATTAAATTTTTTTAATAGAAATACATTATAGAAGGTTAGAATTAAGAATAGGAAAAAAATTTGATTGTAAAATCTTAAAACAAAAATTTTATGAGGCTCTAAAAATAGTGAATTTTGTATAAAAAATGAGATTTCCTACAAGTTTTCTTAGTTTAAAATTTAAATAATTTTAAATTGAAAAGGTAAAGTTTAAAATAGTCAGTTTATAATTAAACAATGGTAATATAAGTTCATGATTTTTGTAATTTGGCATAAAAGAACATCAAAACAAAAAAATAGAGTTGTCTAAACTTAAGGAAGTTCTGACTTTTTATTTTTTGATACAGAAAAGTTTCTATTCTTATTGTTCATCTTAGTTTAAGATATCTACATAGAATACATCATATAAGGGTGAATTTGAGAATATGAAAATAATCTTCAAGTAATATCTTACAACATACATTATATAAGGCTATAAAAACAGTCAATTTTGTAAAAAATGAGACTCTCTACACATATTTAATATCAAATTTAATTTGTTTTAAATTATCAAGAGTTTTAATTTAGTTACTTTATAAACAGACATTATATAAGCTTATTAATATGATATTTTAGTCTATTAAATTCTAAGCTACTATAATATTAACTAAAAAGTATAAACTCCTCAAACTAATATTTAATGTTTATTTATTTGGGACCACTTGATAAGATTTTATCTTTTTATATTTATATACCATCTTCAGGCAAAAAATATCAAATATATAGCACTTAATAATGTTAGACATGTTAAATCAAAATGCACAGGAAAATTTACGCAAATGAGCTTTTAAATACCACAAGGAAAATTAAACATGTTAAAATCTGAGTTTAAAAGTTAAATATCTCAAATAAAAGGAGATGTTTAGAAAAAATTTTTATGATAAAAATTTCAAAAAAATACTGAATTTTTTTTGTTTCATATTGTGGAAGGTGGGGTCCTGGAAGACCCCGGGCATCTTAAACACGCTTTATTTTTAAAACTATTTGATAAAAACAAGCCAAATTTTGCAGAGATATTCTAGGATAAATTTTATTAAACTACTATAGAATGAAATTATAACAATCACTAACTTAATTTGTACAACCTTTATAAACCACTTGGGGTCCTCTTTGACCCCACTTAGCCAACGGAGTGTTAAGAATATTTTTGGCAAAATTTTTTAAAACAGTTTTGAAGTCTTAACTCTCAAAATAATAAGTAAATTTTAGGTTTAATAAATTTGATTTTATTTATTCCCCAACCCTGTTCTATATAAATCAATACTTTCTTTAGCGTGCTGTCCTTGTGCGTTTCTCTAGCGAGGATTTTTTCAGAAATATGTGAGTCCTGTAGTGTATTCATCTCAAACACGCGATTTTTTTCGTCCTCCATTGCGTCCTCGACATCTTCGGGTAAAGGTAATCTTGATAAGGCATCTGCTAAGCAGTTGTCTTTCCCGGGTTTATATTCCAATTTAAAGTCATACGCCGCCCAAGCCCATCTTATTAATCTATTGTTGCAAATTTTAGACATATTATAATTTTCGCCGAATATCCGCTGTAATGGTTTGTGGTCAGTCCGCAAGATAAATTTTCTTCCAAATATATAAGCGTGAAATTTTTCACATCCAAACAGCAATGCTCTCGCTTCTTTATCAATCGAGGCGTAGTTTTTCTCTGACTTAGACAACGTCCTTGAGGCGTAAGCTATTGGTTTTTCCAAACCATTCGAAAACCTGTGCAATAACACCGCTCCGAATCCATCATTAGAAGCATCGCAATCAAGCACTAAAGGTAGTTCAATTGAATAAGGAATCACTGTGTCTTCCTGAGTTAAGCATGTTTTAAGTTTTTTATAAACTGCGTCCTCTATGGAAGTCCATGTCCATTTACATTTTAAACTCGTCAACCGTAGTAACGGAGCGCATATGCTATGGAGGTGTGGAATAAACTTCTCATAATAATTTACCAAACCCAAGAATGCCCTTAATTGGTGTACATTTTGTGGAATTGGCGCCTCTTGAATTGCCCGAATTTTTTCTAGCATCGGATGTATGCCATATTGATCTATACGAAATCCCAAGAAATTCACCGAGTCTTCTAAAAATTTTACCTTCGCTAATTTTGCTTTCAATCGGGCCCTATTCATTTTTGCTAGAACATCTGTCAAATTTCTTAAGTGCTCCTCATCATCCTCCCCCGTTACGATTACGTCGTCTAAATAGACTCCCGTCTTTTTACAATCCTTAAGCAGACCATCCATGAATCTCTGGAATAAAATTGGTGCTGTAGCGAGTCCGAACGGCAACCGTTTGTAACGATACATGTGTGTTGATTATCAGAAAATTTTGGGATTATTCTTCAACCTTCATTTGCAGGTATGCATCCTTCAGGTCGATTGTCGTAAACCTTTTTCCTCCGAATAATTTTTCCACAATATCATCGAATGTTGGCAGAATGTGATAGTCCTTAAGGAGAAAGGGGTTTAATGTAACTTTAAAATCCCCACAAATCCGTATGTCACCATTATTTTTTTTAATGCAAACTGTCGGTGTTGCCCATTCAACCAGGCTTTTCGATGGTTCCACCATTTCGATTACATCGGCCGCAACTAGCCTATCAAGTTACTTTTCTATGGGACCTCTTAGGGAAACGGCACCCGACGAGCCGGTAGAATCTTTCCCGTAGCCGAAGATTGAATGTTAATGCGAACTGGAGTGCAATTTATGACTCCAGGTTTGTTGTCAAAAATTTCTGCTAATTTCTTGATCAAATTGTCTATTTTCGTTCTCGAGTTCCTATTGCTATTAGATGCCACTTGTTGGACATTATATATTTTTACACAACTAAGAATCTCTAAACCGAATTTTAATATCCATGGCAACCCAAATAAAGGAGCATCCGATGCTTTCGTAACAATAACAGGAAGTTTGTGACTGTTATGTTCAAGTCCCACTTTGATATCTGTCTCGCCTAAAACATCTAATTTTTGGTGGCCATATACCGTGAAATTATCTGTTGGCCTCAGTTGCGGCTTTCCAATCCGCTTCCATATAACTTCATTTATGACCGATACCTGGACACCGGTATTCCAAACGAAATGCCACATCATTCAAATTGGCGTCGATAGTCGCTCATCAATTTTTTTTATGTGGTTAATGGAATTTATTTCGCCAAATTCTTCGGGTTCTAAATCATCAGACACTTTATTTATCCTTTTATTTCTGCAAGCTCTAGAGAAATGACCAACTTTTTTACAATTGAAACTGTTGCCATAGTCGCTGTAAATTTATTCCGAGCATGCGATCTCCCACATCGATAACATCTTGAAGAACTATTCGTCTCCTGGTGCTCTCTATTGACACTTGTCACCTTACGACTATCTTTGATTTTATTAATATTCGCGGTGTTAACTTCGTTTTACACTTTTTCCCCTGCCAACGCCATATCCAAAATTTGATTAAAGTTAGGCGTCTACCATCATGATCCATCATACTTGGATATTTACTTCGAATTTCCACTTCCAATCTTGGATAACGAATTCCAGCTAGAAATTAATTCCTGTATTATAATCGCTTAAATCCAAACAACAATAAACTTTACATCTGGCGACGAAGGTGGAATCTACAATAAAGACAGAAAATTCTATGGGGAACGAAGTGGATATTTCAAAAATTATACTGCAACCATATTCCCCAGATATTCCGATAGAAGAATATTTCGAGAATGTAAAATATATCCTATTAGCCAGAGGAATATGCGCAACAGGAGATGCATTGAAACAGATATACAAAAAATTATTCCTGCATATTTTGGTATCGGAAATGTGATCCAAGTAAAAAACTACTTATTTCCTCGTATAATCGAAACGTGGATTTGGAGAAGATCATTGAAACATGTAAAACCATTTTTAAACCTAGATCTAGTACTATGGCTTCAAGATTGGAGTTTATTCGCATTATGAGGTCAGAAGGCGAGTCGGTGTTAGGATTTATTAAACGATTGAAGGAAACTGCACAAGTGGCACAGTTTAATAATGATGTTGAAGAGCGCCTTCGGGACCAATTCGTAGCAGGAATTCGATTCCCGAAGTTCGAGGTCGAAATTCTTAGTAAATATCCTAGGATGCTTGACGAAACAGGTAGACGCTTAACTTTTGATAAAATTTTGGATATGGCTTTAGCAGGGGAGACGGCTGAGAGCGAGGTTAATTCCTGGTATATAAATCGAATAAGGGATAATCGTAATGGTGCAGGTGTTAGTAAGGGCCAGACCGACCCCAACCGTACTGCTTCTAAATGTTTTCGATGTGACATCACACACTCTTAAATATTGCGCTGCAGCTACTGCAAAATGTTATAATTGCAATAAAATAGGTCATCTTTCGCGGGCATGTAGGAATAAGAGGGTTAATCAAGTTTTTGATGATTGAGAGACAGAGGTTGACGATATTAATTCCATTAATTACGTTAAGAATATTGATCGGAAACGAGCAACCATAGGAGTCACGTTAAAGTATGTTCCATTCCGTTTGGAATATGACACCGGCGCCCAGGTGTTTGCGATAAATGAGAAAATTTGGAACCAGGTTGGAAAACCTAAATTAAGACCAACACATAATTTTACGGGTTATGGCCATCGGGCGAGACAAACATTAAAGTGGGGCTAGGTCATACGAGCAAATTACTACCTGTCATGTTACAAAAATATCTGACGTACCATTATTTGGCTTACCCTGGATATTAAGTTTTGGATTTTACATTCCCAAATGTGTCAAAATATTTAAGGTTTCCAATCAAAACTCAAGTACGAAAAGTGTAAATTTAATAAAAAAAAATTAGCCAGAAATTTTGATAATGGGACAGAGGGCGATACGGTGAAAGCTAATAGCAAAAAGAAAGGGAAAAAGTTGAAAGAGAACACCTTGCAAGATGCAAACGAAAATACAGACCAATTGAAGCAACAATCGGAATTTAAAATAGCTAAAAAGAACCCCGGGATATTACCAGAAAACGATGGCCAATTAGATAAAAAATCAAAAGCTGATAAAACAACCGGTCATGAGGATAGAAATGAAATCCTCTAAACTAGAATAGAAAAGAGGAATTTTATCAACGCAGATGTATTACCCAAATTTAAAATGGCTGCCAAAAAAGGCACAATTGCCAATGGTAAATGGGTTAAAAAGGCTGTGAAGGCAGATGATGATGAGCCTACAAAAGAAGAGATTCTAAAAACGACTGCAGAAACTATCGCACCCAATGATGATAAGACGACACGGCCACGGGACTTGGAAATAAGGGAATTCTGGTTAAAAAATAAATGGACGCCAGGATGGCAGGGAGGAAAAGTACTCCCCAGGACTGGGTTGTTGTCTCATAGCGTTGAAAGTAATAATAAAGTCTTGCGCAAACATGCGGACCAATTGGAAAAAAAAGAAGAGGAGGTAGTTGAAGATCAAAATTTGTTAAATTCAGCTTTTCCGGGAGTAAATTGCTAAGCAATTAAAGTTACCACAATTAAATAAGGATATAATTTTAAATTAAAATTTCTAAAATGAAGAGGAAACTAATTCTTAAGTGATTCTTTCACAATCGATCTCAACAACTAAAATATAAGACAAAATTTAATTATAAAAATGAAGTATTGAATCTGTCTAAACGTTTTACACTACTTAAGATTACTTGTTTTTAAAAATTGTTAGTGTTTATCCAACTAGAGAAAACCTTCGTAAAAAATAGAAATAATTTATACCTACAGTTTATTTTACAAATCGTTTTTTTCTAATCGTATCAAACTTCATTAGGTCGAATGTAGTGTTAACATTGTCATAGTTCATGGGCGTAGCCAAGGGGGAGGCAGGGAGGGGCGGCTGCCCCTCTTTAAATCCAAAATTTTCTTGCAATAACATCTCAATGTATTGATCTATTATTCAAAATTCAAATAATATTGATATGCAATTATGTATAAAATGGTAGGAACAGGAACAATCATAATAGTCAAAAAAAACGAAAAAAATAATTTCGATTCACATTTTGGCCAATGGTCATTTTTTCCATCGGTCAGGAGCCAGCGGACGGCCAAAAAGTCAAAATAGCAATGGTAGTAACAGGAATAATCATAATAGTCAAAAATAAACGAAAAAATAAACTCGGATTCACATTTTGGCCAATGGTCATTTTTTCATTGGTCAGCAGCCAGCGGACGGCCGAAAAGTCTTATTATCAATGATAGTAATAAGAACAATCGTAATAGTCAAAACTAAAACGGAAAAAAAACTTGGAATCACATTTTGGCCAATTCCATCGGTCAGCAGCCAGCGGACGGCCAAAAAGTCATAATAGCAATGGTAGTAACAGGAACAATCATAATAGTCGAAAAAAACGAAAAAATAAACTTGGATTCACATTATGGCCAATGGTCATTTTTTATTTGGTCAGCAGCCAGTGGACGGCCGAAAAGTCGTATTAGTAATGGTAGTAACAGGAACAATCATAATAGTCAAAAAAAAAATAAACTTGGATTCACATTTTGGCCAATGGTCATTTTTTTTATTGGTCAGCAGCCAGCAGACGGCCAAAAAGTCTTATTATCAATGGTAGTAACAGGAACAATCATAAGAGTCTAAAAAAACTCCGAGATTCTAACCCAAACCCTTGTAGTGGAGGGCATAGGGTAATTATAGCAATTAATATCAATGTTACCCAATTCAAAAACGAATAGATATACTTTGCATTAATTTAACTTAGCAATTAAAACCCGACCCCGCTCGAAAGCGAGGGAGATAGAGATGGGGGTGGGGCACCTCTTTCTCATGCATTAATTTAAAAAATCGATAACCTAATATACCCAATGCAAATAGATCGGAGGGTAACGGACGGACAACGGACGGACGGACACCAAAAAACGAGCCCATAAATTGCATAGCAATTAATTAGTTCTTTTGACAACCTTTCTTTCCACTTTTATTTTTTTATGGTTAAAAAGTTTATTATCACGACAACAAAGTTATATATATAAGCGTAATATAAAAGAGACATATTGGTTAAATACAAAGATCTATATCATTACCTTCTAAAATAGGCCACGAGTCGGGAAAAGATTTAAAGTGTATTGTACAACAAGAATCCCTCGATGTTGCCCAAGTAAAAAGGACGCGGAAGTTTTAGATTTCGGTGAGCGTTTTCCGATTTCTTCAAATAATTCCATTGCCTGTTTACCAAAGGAACCAGAGCACGAGGCATTAACAGGGATAAAAATATTGGATGCCAAAAGGGCAGAGTATTTTGTAGTATTACGTTCTTCTGCGGTAGCGATAGAGTCGTAATTAAAATGGCAAGGAGCGAATCAGTCAATGCAAATAAAATCCCATTTAAGGGATAGGCCATCCCGGGGCATCTCTTAAGTTTCTTTAATCAATATTACATTACAACCTTAGATCTTCCGTGTTAAATAAATCTGGACATAAATGGCTCGAGGCTTTTCTTAGCAAGCTCTTCAATATAAAGTTAGAGGATTGTGACTGTGAGCTATCGTACAATATAGCACTACGCCTTGGAATAAAATACACCAAACCATATGCCTGTAAAAATTGCAACCTGCCAGTTGATGAAGAAGCACGCCACCCATTACATTGCAGGCTGAATAAATTTAGACACTTGCGACACTTTAAAATCACTTCCATTATCCAGTCAGCCCTTAAAAAGGCCCAAATTCCATCCATACTTGAACCTTTAGATCCTTCCCTTGAAGGTCGGATGCGTGTGGTTCCTCACTAGTCCCATGGTAAAACGGTCTCCTTTTAAAATGGATTTTACATGCATTGACTTATATGCCCCCTCCAATCTTAATTATGACCCTATGGTCTTAGCTGAAGAACGCTCAAAAATACAAGGCCCTCTTGGAGTCTAGTATTTTTATCCCAATAGTTTCCTCCTGTTCAGGATCCTATGGAAAAATGGCGTTGGCTTTATTCAAAGAAATAGGCAGGCGATCCTCTCCCTCTAAATATTCCCCCGCATTTTTATTAAAACAATCAATAGCAATTTTAATTGCACAAATCTTTTTTGGATTCCTGACCTCTTTTAAAAGAGGAAGATGAAGACATATTACTCATAATGTTTTTTAATATTATTATTATTATTATACTTAATATTATATTTAAATAAATATCAATAAACTGACTTTTCTCCTAAAAAATTTAAGTGCGGTTTAGTGTTAGTCTTTGTTAGGTAAACACTTTGAAATTTTATATGAATTCACTTAACTTATTAAAGGATCCATTCCATAAATGTTTGATTGGATCTAGAATACCATTTATTTAACGAAACTCGAGCTATATTCGTAGGAGTCAAAGTATGATAAGAACCCATTTATCGGGTAGCTTAAAACTAGTGTTGTAAAAACGGCGTTTTGTTTGGTCGACATTTGGGTTAACTAAGAGCAACGGTTGACTCTGGCCTGTTTTTCAAATTTCAACTAAGCCTAGAGGTCGACAAAGAAAAACACACCAAAAAAGCTTTGGTCTGTTCATGTTTAGTCGACTAAATCCAAAGGTCGACCAAACAATACCCAGCCGTTTTTACAACACTACTTAGCACAGGTTATAAATCTCGTATATGCCTAACTAAGATTTTTCATTTCACGATCCTTTGTCATATTAAAAACTTTTTCCTTCAAAAACGCATGGATTGAATTTGCACAGAACCGGTCATAGCCGAAGGTGCCATGATCGTAACGGGTTTGGTTAACAATCCATTCGCCGTCATGGCTAATCAAATGGCTTCAGATGGGGACGACCCCGAAGGGCTCCGACTATTTATCAAGATGGCTGACCGATGCGACTTAATAGACGATGTGACGGGTGAAGTGTTGAAGCCCGAGGTGGACCGAGAGGTTGAGATGCATTTTAACGCTGTGTTGGATGCCGTTTCTGCTTGGAGAAAGGACAAAAAACCGTCACAAGACGTCAGTTTAATGGGTAATTATGATGACGATAAAATTGAAAAATTCACGGGCGTAGGCATGGGAAGGCAGGAATAAACCGGTGCTTTCCCCTCTTTAAATTTAAAATTCATATTTTGCCTACTCCAAATCATCGTTGTTCATAGGTGACCTCCTAAACGTTATTCGATAACTATTATTTCATGTTGATTTAGATTTTATTTTGGAGGTATAAAATGTTTTGTATTTGATTTGGGTTTGGTATTTTTGTTTATAAGGTTGAGGAGAAATTCTAAGTAACTTATTTTAAAATTGCTTTTGATTTGGTTGAGACTATTATTATTAATCGTCCTTATACTTCGCATGGTAATCATTTTTATAAACGCATTTTTTGCCAGGGTTCTAGGCTTTTACTTATAGTTTTCTAAATCCTGGCCCCGTTAATATTTTGGTAAGCACTTAACGCGATCAAGAAACCAATATATGTTTTTGTCTTACTAAAATATATTCAAATTCCATGAGTCGGCTTTAATCGGTGAGCCATACAAATAAAATAAAATTTTTAAATGTGCAAAGATTAAAGTCTACTTGCTTATCACCCATATATTTCTTTTGTATTTAATTTCATAAAAGATAATTTATTGATCATTTAGTGTAAAAAACTACAACAAAATGTAATAATTCATCTTTAAATGGGGTTTCATTAAACCCAATTATATTTGAGCAAACATGCGAATTATAATTTTGCGTAGAAAAAATTGAGGAATTTCATCGAGCCTTGCTGGAGGAACGTGGGCGTGGGGAAACGGAACTTGAGGCTAGTATATTCCGTTTTCACCTGAGTAATTTGGAGTATGCTTGCGGTGCCGACCTCTCCACTGTTTCCAGCCTGCAGTGGGACCAAAACGAATCATTCACCCAATTTGACGGCGATCACGTCTTACTACGCAACGGTTATTCCGCTTTTCTGTCCTCTTTAGCCCGAGGCCCTGAAATTAAATTGAATACTCCCGTATGAGATTTTTCACTCCTTTTTTATAATAGTTTTATTAAAAATACATTGAGAAAACTTTAGTAATCTTATTTGAGGTACCTTATGTTCAATTTGTGTAAATTAACGTAATTTTGTGCATAGACTTAGTAATCTTGAGTTCGTTTGCTATCGATAGTTTTTTATTTATATTATTTTATGCTCGTTTATTGTATATTTCATTTTACCTAATAAAACCATTTAAACATTAAAAAAATTCTGGCATTTTGGGGATCGACTTTTTAATTTTTGAAACTGGAATGCCCTTTTTAAGTAATATGGCATTAGATGAAATGTTAAAATTATACTTTTCGGTAGTCGTGTCTTTTCATCTTATACGGATTTTAAGTTTTTAAGACGGTTTAAGGGCTTTGTTAAATCGAGAGTTAAGATTTGTATCTCAATTAACACGCTTTTGATAGGCCATATATATTTTTGATCTTGAAATTAATCAGACGCATGATATTTAACAGGGGAAATTTCTAAATAATTATTTCACTATCTGTTCAGGTTAAGAAAATCAATTATGCACACACTCCAATCACCGTAGAAACACTTAACGGCAATGTCATCGAATGTGACAAAGTTAGTAAATGAAGATTTATATTATAAAAATTCATGATTTTCAATATATTAATGACAAATTTGCTCAAAATGTTTTACCTTTTTTTACTCTAATTTACGTAGATTTTAATGGCTGTGCCATTGGCAATCCTCCAGGACGGTTCGATTGAATTTATACCATCGCTTCCGGACAATAAGACCCAGGCATTACAAGAATTAGGTGCGGGTGTTATCGAAAAGGTATGCATCCACAAACGATGTGCTACAGCAATGGGATCAATTAGACCCTGGGCTTGTTATAACATTGTGTATCTAAATATATGTTTTAGAAACTTTCACCTTTTATATTTAATACACGTTTTAATTTGTTAAAACATAAAATGCTTTATTAGTAAAAAATATCCGTCAAACTAACTGTGATTGTGGTATAAATTGCACAGCAATTATAAATCTTCCAAGCATATTTGAAAATAATCCACGAACTCTTTAAAATTAAGGCTTGTATATCTGTGAGTTTCGGACTATATATAAGATACTCATACATCGTCCTCATTCACCTAGTCCTTTTAAACAACCTATGGCCAAAATCATCCAAATTTATATGGTGTATAAAGTAATATATTATCCTGGCAATAAGGGTGTAGGCAGCCATCTTTGTGTTTATATTGAAATCCAAACTCTACTCATTTTTAAGATTTTAAAGCGAAATTTACTTATCAAAGGAAATAACTCTTGTTGGGTTAATAAAATTTCCTACCATGAAACTTATTTAGAAAATTCACATAATTTAGAAATAATACATTTGACGTTGGTTACAATTTTACTAAATTTAATTGGACATACAAGCTAATCATAATTAAATAATTAAATTTCAACAAAAAACAAAATTTCTGTCTTTTAAAAAGGCAAATTTGTTTATTAAAAATAGATCTTCTTTTGCATCTTTTTGTATCACAAATACTCTTTAAGGGCCATAGTATTTTTAAAATGCATAAACATAATGTAGGTTTGAGTTGGTCTATGGTATTTTAAGTTTATGAATGTAACAATTAATTCGGCAATTAGGTTGCAATGCGGTTTTCGGAAAAATTTTGGGCCGACAAAATAGTAGGACCTTGCTTTTTCGGTCACGTTTCTGGTGTCCACGAAGATTCCCTAGCTCTACCACGGGGCATGAATTACGTATTTTACGATATGTCCACCACTAAGGAGGAAAATGTGGAGGGAGAAAATTCAGAAAAGCTCTTGGACAGTCCCGTTGCAACCGCTTCTAAATCATCTAACAACAACGAGTTGGTTTCTTTCGTAATAGGCAAAGCCGTGGACACTATTAATGATGGAACCTTAAACGACGAAGGGATAATTGACCTTTGCTTGGAGAAGCTGAAAAAAATGTTCCCCGAAAAAGTAATTACCTTTAAGTCTTTTGTGTTACACAAATCGCGGTGCCCGTTATCATAGAATCACGTTTCTTGAATTTTGTCACCGCGTATAAATATATTCGCTGCGATGCAAAGGTTTACACTAGCGTTAATAATTAAAAATCTCGAGAATAGCTAATTTCACAAATATTTTTTGATTAAATTCAAAACATTCCGACACTTTTGCGAATATGTCAATTAGTTAGCGTATGTAATAAAAAATTGTTTAATAAAATTGGAAAATTGTTTATTTTTTGGCAAGAAGTTTAACATCGCAACTTAAGATCTATTTACGAATTTCATTTAACTAGATGAGTTCTGTGTGCATCTTTAGGAAACTTGATATATCGTTAGCAAAAAAAGCATGCTAGACTGAAGTCCTTTTAATAATTTTTGTTCATCTACTTTAGTAAATATGTTGGTATTAGCATGATTTGGTGTGCCAATCTTATTATGGCTTTTTTCGCATTCATAGTCCATACCCAAGCCTGAATCCTACTTTGTTACGCACTGGCTAAATGAGGCGTACATCAAAATGGCTTACAGCTACATAAAAGTCGGTGGCACTGGGGAAGCTTACGAAATTCTGTCAGAGGACATCGATCACAAGCTCTACTTCGCTGGAGATGTAAGTTTGTGTAGTACAATCATGGGCGTAGCCAGCATTGGAATTACAGGGGGGCAACAATGATTTAGGGAGGGGCAAAATGATCATTTTTTGAAATTTTAGCCCTAATTTTAATAAATTTCAACAACTTTTTTGGATTTAGAGTTTGGCGCCAATGAGTACAATATGAAAAAAGATATATATATATATATATATATATATATATATAAACGTTTAAGAATTCTCTCACTTTGCAGACTTTCTGTTATTTATCTGCATCTATATCAATTTTTTATAGATTTATTTGAATCGCCTTAATTATGTAATTTCTATACAATTATTTATGAAATTTATTCAGGAAAATTAATACAAATATAGCTTTTAAAATAAAAAATATTTATTATAAGTGCACAAATCGGCATTTCCCATTGACCGTTACCGGAGCCTTTTTGAGCGGCGTATTACAAGCGAGCCGCATGATTTCATCTGACAAATGAGTGATCTCTCTTCCTTACTATAACCTTTTTAATCTTTTCCACAATTCCATGTATTTATTGTAAATTACATTTTATGTACGTGACATAGTGTATTAGACAATTTTGAAATAAAATTTATAATAATCGGTGGAAAATAACCTAGAAATTTATATTTCTTTGTTAATTTATTTCTTTCTAATATAAAAAGTTAGGTCTTCTTTATTTAACTTACCCCAAGAAACAGCTTTTGATAACTATAGTAATTGGGTATTTTTTACAATATCCTTTTGTTGGTCTTACGGTCAATATGACCGATAAGTTTATTTCGCTTTATTTTAAAAATTATAATTGTCTAAACATAAAATTTACACTTACATTTTTTTAACCTTTGCTTTAAATCGGAAGCTTATCATTTAAACCTTTGTCGTTATCTGGAAGCTATTAAGTCTGCATTGATTAGTTTATATTTTAAAGGCCAAATTGTAGGTTTTTTTCCTTTATTTAATATTATTTTCTGGTAATATAAGGTTGGAATTATATATTGCCAATAAGGCAAGGCAGATTAGGAGCCAAAAAATCATAAATTTTAATGATCCCTTTTTGTTAAATTTTTTTTTAAAAAGTTAAAATATCAGCGGGTTGTAAAAACATGAACTTTACAAATATATTATATGACTTTTTGCGTTTAATTTGCATAAATTTGCAAAATTCATTGCTCATTTTCAAAAAATGCAAGAAATAAAATCAATATAAAGTTTTCATTTATAATAAAATAATAAGGTTGCAAAAATCATCAATATTTTAAAGGCACCTTAGATTTTTAAGTAGCTATATTTTTATATCTATCGATAATTTACTTGAATTTTTACATATATACTCATTGGCATCTAATCCCAAATTCAAACAATTATCTTTCTAGTGTTAAAAAGTAGCCCTTACTTTTATATTTGACCTATATAAAGAGAGGTTAAAATTTATCCAAAAATTATAAAACTTTGTGAATAAAAATTTACAAAGTTTCCATTTCTCATATCCAATTAAAGAAAATGATAAAATTATCACTTGGAAAAATAAGTTTATTTATATTACAAAATATGGATACTTATTGAACACAATCATTATTACAATTAAATAGTCAAGAACATGAGAATCATGACAAAAAACAATTAAAAATGTTTAAAATAAGCACAGATTTTTTAATACCTGGAGAGTAGGAAATAATAATTTTAAACATTTTTTTTCATGTATTGTTCCAAGACAGTCCTCTTGCCTTTTAAATCAAAAATTTAAAAATATTCACTGCTATTTTTCCTAAGAATCAAAACCTAGAAACTTTATTTTTATGAAATATATTAAAATTAGTGCAATGAATAAAATCATTTTACATTAAGGGATGAGAACAAAAATGTCCTAATTAATAAAAAATTGTAATTCTAATTTAAAACTATGTATTAACAATATTGGTTTGAAATATTTTACCAAACTAAAGAAACATATTACCATTTTAAAAACTATGCCCATTATGTCAAAACAATTTTTTAAACTTACCACCACCACCATCCTAAATCAATTTTTAAAAATCTGATCTATTATAATACCCTTAAATTACACTGATCAACAAATAATGGACTTATAAAATTAACCGGCAAACTGTTTGCAAATTCTGTTAAAGTTTTTTACGGTGAACACAAATATATTTTTTGTACCCTATAAGTCAGGTTTTCAAAATAATTCCTGTCAAAGTTGCTAAAAACAGCGATTTTGGCGTTTTTCAAAAGTCAATAACTTGCAAGTTAATTGGTAAAAATTTAGTTTAATAAATTTGATTTATAAATAAAGGGAGAGAAATTCTTTATTTTTGTTAATTTAATAAAATCAAATTAAATTATAAATTGAAACTTAGTGTGGGTATCTTCTTTGAGTAAGAATAACATTCTCACAACGCCTCCTCACTGTTTTTAGCAACTTTGACAGCAGATATTTCAAAAATATGACGTACAAGGAGAAATGTGTTCACTGGTAAAAATATACCAAAATCTGCAAACAGTTTGCCAACCAATTATTTCTTGTTAGACCTTATTTTCAATTAAGTCCACCTACCCTTAATTGCAGCAAAGAATCCGAAATCCCTGAGTAATGTTATGTCCACATGTTAAAATTGTAAAAATCTTTTTATTTAAGTAAATCATGTAAATAATTAATTATATTGTAATCTATTAACAAATTTGACTAATTACATTAATTAAATAATTTATATCAATACTAAACATCCTTCATAAAAATATGATCATCTGAAGGTGGCATGCCAATGACTTGTTTACAGCCATCAGTGATGTTTTTTAGGGTTGTGTAGATGTATTTCTTATCACCAGGTACATATGGTTCAGCAAAGGATGCCATTTTGTGGTATAAATAAAAATCAGGAGGAAGGCGACAAACAAATTCTATTCTATCAATATCTATGGGTGTATTTTCTTCATAACCTTAAAACATAATTAAAAGTTAACATTTATAAAATTAACAAAACAACTTTTACTTATCAAGAAGTTTATTGAAATATTAGAACACAAAGATTTTTAAACATTTAGAAAATCTCATAAGATTAAAGTAATCATATAAGTTATTGCATTTTTTAATTAAATTTATAAAACTAAAATTCATTAAAACTAAAAATCATACCTAAACCAAAATCTAATGGAGAAAATGAAGTATTTTCAAATAATTTATTTGGAATCAGCCATTGCAAATATGTACCAATATTCAAATAGGCATCTTTAATAAAGCCTTTTATCTGTGCATAAAACACATCACCTGAAATATCTGTTAAAGCAACAATATCTCCTGATTGATAACAAACACCCTGATTATTATAAAAAAATGTCCATTATTTACATACTTTATAATAAAAGTGGTTTGATGTGGTAATATTTGCACGTTCACAAATTGACTTTGTGACCTAAATAAAATAGTATTTTAACTGTATATGCATACATTTTTCTTGAACACTAATGATCTTCTTCCTTTTCCTTTGTCGGCTATCAAATTTTTAGCACTCGATTTTTGCTTATTTTTAACTCTTTGACTTTTCCTTATGTTTAAATTATCATCAAGAATACTATCATTATCCATATCATCTTGTGATGACCATGCATTGGAATGACACAAAGCCACTTTAGTTAAATACTTATTAATAAAACATTGATTGCACAATACGCCGTCCTTATAGGATTTTCTCCAAATTACAGAATCTTTATTGTTACAAAGTGAACATTGGGGAACAATTTCTGCCATGTGAAATACAAATTATCTGTTATCACAATTTGGTACATAAATAGTTAAATTTATTTAGGCTATTTCAAATTAATTAATAAAAGTATCACATGGGTAAAATACATCGGAAAATAAAAAAATAAAATACTTCAAAAGAAAATGTGTTAAAAACTAATTGGATGGCATTGATCCGTGTATCGGGAAGTAAATACCAAATTATAAAGTAATGAATACTTTATTAAAATATCCAATAAAATTGAAACGGTCTTTTTTACTCGCGAATTATTCGAAAGATACATTAAGTCAATTCACATTTAGTGGTAAATCCGCGAGCTATATGTGACAGGTCAATTAACGTCGCGAGTTATATAAGGTAATATAAATGCGTCAATTGAAGTAGACTTAAGTAATCGGCGAGCAATCAATTAAATAGTAATGGATGCAACGTATACTCCGCTGGGTAAAAACGGAGTTCATACAAAATTAACAAATTTTTGGGCCAATGAACTTGGCGACCAGATTTGGTAAGGTTGGGTTAGAGAGTGGCGCGCTAGGTTTTGTAGAAGAAACAATGGTAGGTTGGTTTAAATTTTGGTTTGGTGAGGGCTTGTTTGGTTTTGGAATATTCGGGTCAACTGGTGAATTAGGGTTATCAACCTTAGGCTCGAGGAAAGCTGGCTTTAATCGATCAATCGAGACAGTGTCTTTCCTTTCATTGTGGTCTATGGTAAATGATTTAGTATGTTTTTCAATCACTTTCGAAAGGTCCTCTATAGGGGGGAACCAAGGCTTTGCGTATCCTGTCAATCCTAATAAAACATGGGTGGATGTAAATAAATTTTCGGAAATTTGCTGTTTGATGTTCGATGGTCTGGATCTGTAAATCGGACATTATCTAACTGCTGTCGAAGGCGTTGGATGTAATCGGCGGCGTTTATGCCGCAATCCGACGGTTGTAGAAAATTTCCAGGGAGTCGTAAAGAAGTACCGTCTACCAGCTCAGCGCTTAAACAGGCGAGGTCTTCTTGACGGTGTTGCGAATCCCTAGGAGTACAAGGGGAATATGGTTATTCAACTTTAAAGCTGTCGGTGAAAATGCTCTATTCCCCCATTGGCTTGTGGATGGTAAACTGTCGTGGTGATATGTTGAAAACCTAGTCTAATAAATAATTGTTTAAAAAGGGGTGATTGGAATTGCAGTCCCCAATCCGTGAATGTCGCTGGAACACCAAAGTTGGCTATCCAGTCTGTCAAAAATGTGCGTGCAACGGTTTCGGCTGTAATGGAAATTGCAATCAACCATCGGTTAAACGATCAACGGCAGTAAAAATGTAAATGTGGACGTTAGAAGGTGGTAAGGGTCCGACGAGATCTACATGTACGTGGCTAAACCTTGCGTTTGGTTCAGCGAACGTGCCTGGGGTTGATATTACGTGTCTATTTACCTTGCATTTTTGACATGCAATGCACTGCTTTGTCTAATCGCGTACATTTTTGTTCATTCCCGGTCAGACGAATCGTTGGGCGATTAGTTTAAGTGTTGGGCGTAAGGCTGGGTGAGAAAGACCATGTAGCTGATTAAAAACTAGTCGGAGCGTCCTAGGTATTAAAGGTCTCAAAGTCGATGTAGATTGTACCAGGAATAAAGCTTTGTTCCAGTTTAAGGCTTTCGAGCTTTTCTAGTTGGTATTGCTCTTGTTTTTGTATCATATTCTTTCTGTGAGTGATATGTTTGGTTGTTGAATGGAGTTTGGTTGTTGTAAGGAATTGATATCGATTCGGGACAAAGTGTCTGCTACTATATTCGCCTTACCTTTAATAAACTGTATCTCTGAAGTAAATTGTGAGATGTAGTCTAATTGTCGTATTTCGCGTGGCGAGTATTTATCGGATTTAGGAATGAGAGCGTTGGTTAGGCTTGTGATCAGTAAAAACTGTAAAGTCGCGACCTTCTAAAATGTGTCGGTAATGTTTGATTGAAAGATAAATTGCTAGCAGTTCTCTCCCGAATTTACTATATCGAGTTTGTGTTTTGCTCAATTTCAGGGAGAAAAAGGATAAAGGACTGATTTCTTCTTTTAAGGTCTGATGTAAAACGGCTCCGATGGCAGAGTTTGACGCCGGTTGAATGGAGATGTTGGCATCATCCACAAAATGATTAAGGGTCGAGATTTCATCGAGCACTATTTTAATCTTGTGGAATGCGCCGTGTGCGCTCTGCGCCATGTCCAATCATTTGCCTCATTGAGGAGATCAGTTAGTGGTTGTAGAAGGAGTGCACAGTTAGGTATAATACGCCTGTAAAAATTTACCATACCCACGAGACGTAGTTGAGTCATACTGATCGGGGTGGCGAAATTCTTCATTGCCGAGATCTTCTCTGGTATTGTCGTTAAACCTTGTGGGGAATTTGATGTCCTAGGAAATCCATAGAAGAACATCCCCATTGGCCCTTGTCCAGGTTAACTTATATCAAACTCTCGTAATCGTTTAAAAACCTGACGTAAGTGGTCTAAATGTTCACTAGTTGATGTACATGCGATCAAAATATTGTCCAAATATGCTAAGGTGAAATTGAGACCAAGGAGAGCATGGTCAATGAAGTGTTGGAATGTTTGAGCAGCATTTCGTAAACCAAAAGGCATTCGCGAAAATTCATAAAGACCGAAAGGTGTAGTTAAAGTTATTGCAGTCTTTGCGATGTCTTCCAAGGCTACGGGTGTTTGATGGTAAGCTCTGACTAGATCTATTTTTGTATACATGGTTGTGCCGGCTAGGTTGAGCGAGAAATCGTGTAGGTGTGGTAAGGGATATTGATCCGGTATCGTTAGAACGTTAAGGGCTCGTCTCCCCACGGTCGCCAATCTCCTGAAGTTTTTTTCGGAACCATGTGCAGTGGAGAACTCCAGGGGCTTTCTGAGGGTTGAATTATGCCGAGTTCGAGCATGTGTGCAAACTCTTGTTTGGCAATCTTTAGCTTGACAGGGTCTAAGCGTCAAGGTCTGGCATAAACCGGTGGTCCTCGTGTACGTATGTGGTGGACTATTTGGTGGCTTACGCGTGACCTGTAATTTGGAGGTGCATAAATATCGGCGAACTCTTTCAACACATTTTTAAAATATATGGAATCGATCTTTATTGCGAGTTGTGAATTATACAAGTTCGAGTCAATAATCGCCCAAAGACTTTAAAGTAGTCTTAGGGTCTAACAAACATTTACGACGTATAGGTTGCACTGATTTAAAAAATCAGCCCCGATGATAAATGTCTTAACGTCCGCGTTGTAAAAACCCATTGAAAGCTTCTCCGCAAGCTAAGGTCTAGTTCCAAAGATTTCTGGCCATGGGTCAGTATGGAACTGTTATTTGCAGCTTGGAGAAGGATGTGTGAGGGGGTGAGACGGTGGTTACGCGGGGGTGGTATGACACTGAGTTCCGCGCCGGTACCTATTATAAAACGAAATTTGGTGGATTTATCATAAATAAAAAATAAGCGACTGGTGTTATGGCCTGAGCCAGGTGTCGCGGATTCTGGCAGGCCTATGGGACTGACGAGGAAAGCGGGTATAGTTGCAAGGCTGATGGCATTTAGTGGCCTTTTCCTTATAACGTTGATGGTACCAACACCAATCTTGGAGAACGTCTCTACGGGGAAAAGGGGATCGAAATTGCCTTGATGTAGACCTACTTCTCGACGTAAAACGTTTTTGTCGACTGACCTCATGCCGCAATGTGTCGATGCTTACACTCAGTTTATTGACCATGTCTCTGAGTGTCTTGATATCATCGTTTGATTTGTGTGTGGCAGGGGCGAGGTTGGATATTTGAGGCGTATGGTATGTTTCCGCAATTTTATCAGCTCTTTCAGTTAGCTTGATTAAAGTTTGATCGCTTGCACAAATTGCCAATATGCTGGCCATGTTGTTGTCAAGTTTATCCAACTGCAATTGTTTTAAGATGACGTCATCCAATTTGGCAGTACCCAGGAAGGCTTTCATGTGTAAGTTGGGATGGTGTACAATCACCCAATTGCACGTTGGAGAGTAAGTCGTGGAATCGTGTTGAGTCCGACTTTGTCGTGCGGTCGATGATAGCTATCCGGATGGTGGTGTAGGGAGCCTCAAACGATAGATCTTCCAAATAATCTTGGATTTTGATTGTGACTTCTTGGGGGAGGGATTCAATGACGTATCCAAGTTTGCTAGCCTCAGATGTTATTCGGCGTATGGTAAAAAGGGCTTCTATTTGGACAAACCATAGGCGGGGATTTAAACGATTAAAGGGGGGCAATATCCATTTACAAGGTTGCGTATAACAATGGTGGGGTAGAAGGTTGGGTATAACAAGAGTTGGGTCACCAATATCGGGAAGTAAATACCAAATTATAAAGTAATAAATACTTTATTAAATATCCAATAAAAGTGAAACGTTTGCGAGAAAAGTAAGTGATTAAAGAAGTGTTTTACACTTCTTTATATACTCGCGAATTAAACGAAAGATACATTAAGTCAATTCACATTTATTAATAAATCCGCGAGGTATTGTGATAGGTCAATTAATGTCCCGAGTTATATAAGGTAATATAAATGAGTCAATTGAAGTAGACTTATGTAAAATGCCGCGAGCAATCAATTAAATAGTAATGGATACAACACTTGTATGGAAATCGTGTTGGATTTGACGATTTTCATAGTGATGTTTTGACTGATGTAGAAGAATTCCTTAGGTTCTAAAGAAGAATTTGTCATCGCTTTCCCGATTTGTTTGAGGAAAATGAGAGCCTCTGAACCTAGGTCGCCAATAGTGGTAGCCACCACGGGATGAAAACTGTATTGGTTAGAGTGGGATATTATTCGGCCTTTTTCCTCTCTGCCTTGATTATAAGGTCAGAGGAAGAGTTTGAGGGGGCGAAGATATCGACCGTAGGACCAAGGTATGAGCGCTAGCTCGTCTGGTCTTTTCCCGTCAGTCGTACTGAGGCCGACAGGCTCTAGGGTATTGGGATAACTGGCTTTTCGAAGGTACTGACCTATGATTTTGTTAATTCCCGCATGTCTGGGGTTCGGCCTTTGCTGTACTTGCAGTGAAGAAAATGGTGTTTATTAGGTTGGACCGGCTGTTTGCAGAGCTCGCACATACATGGGGAAACAATGTCGCAGCCAAGGCGGAGACCTTTGGCGATGCGTAACTCTTCACCAGACATATGAAGACCCAAATTCTTGCTCGGGATCGCTTCGAGCCATTCGTAACCGCTGTTGGAAGAGTCCCAATTGAAAAGGAGTTTTCCCTGGCATAGTTTGTTCGAAGAGATAAAAGCTACGGAACGTGCTCTTAGGGGAAGGTCCCATTCCTTTTGAGTAACTCCAAGTGGTCGTTCGGCCGACTCGTGACCAAAGGTTTTACATGAAAGCTCCTATAAAGGCATAAAGCCAAATTTCCTTAGGTGAGGGTAATAACATTTTTATATTATAATAAAAAGAAGACTACTAAATTTAGCCCACTATTCTACGTGCCGAGCTATTGAAGAAAATTAAATTCTTGCGCACTCTGGGCGGGCACAATTACAAAATTCTGCTAATCAGACTTAATGAATTTGTTGTATAGTATGTTTTTGTGTCTTGTCATTTAATCGTAGTTCAATGAAGATACAAATTCTGTATATAAAATATAAAAATTTATAAAACAGTCATCATAAAACAAAGTTGAATTTTTTACCCAGTGATAGTCTATCTAAAATTTCATCTGAGGTCAGATTGCCAACAGGTGCTGCCAATCCATTTAATCCATGTTTTGACATAATATTTCATTAAAAAAATTCTAATATTCTGACTTTGGAAAAGCTTTGAGGAGACAAAAAAGAGTGGTTAAATTAAGCAATGGTTTTAATATATTCCAAAAATTGTTAAACTTTCTAGAGTATTGGGACGACAGGTTTTTAGAGTTTGAGGAAAAGTCATTCCCATCATAATACAAATTCTCATTTTGGGTTGATGTTTAAATACCAATAAAATCACTGTTTTATAAATTTAATCTGAGTTGCAATGATATCTGCTAGTCAAATGTCTATGGAATGTCAATATCTTTATCGGCAATTGTTTGCATAGAAAGGATGTATCGTTTAGAAGTTTATCACAATATATCCTCATATTTAAAATTTCTACTAACTATGAGTGGGAAGGCTTAATTTTGTGGGGAAATGATTAATCAAGTTTCATTTAATGACAAGTGAACAAGTGAATAAATAGAGAAATAATGTGTTAAACTGCCAAAAATTTATCTAAAAAGGAAAAAGTACATATTAGTTTGAAGGTGTTTACAAGTCTGTTAACCTTTTAAGCAACTAAATACTTTTAACTAATCAATAGAAAAAATTTAAATTTCGCCAATGCCCCTCTTTGCTAAGCCTCCAACAGTTACGGTTCCCTTGCAATTAAAGTAACTACTTACAGTGACTATTTTAAAAAACTCAAACCATGATATTTTCGTGGGAATAATGGTTACTAAAATACAGATAGGGAGCGCAATAATGCAAAAACTAATTTACAAATTATTAGTCAATACTGAAAGAATTTTAAAGTCGCAAAAAATAACCATTTTTATAATAATCGTTTATCGTTTTTATTTTATGCTAGTGTAGGCCTTATTAAATAATGTTTAAGAAACATCGAAATTTAATATTATTTTTTTGTTATGAAAATATTAAAAATATTTTAATATTGTAAAATATAATGACAGACTGATTGAATTCCAATCTAATATAATTTTTATGGCACGTTACAAATCAATAATTTTATTATATGCTCCTTTGTTAAATATATCCAGACTACGGTCCCAAGTCCGTGTGCAAAAGGTGGAGGGTTGACGTCAGGTCGGAAACCGAAGCCCTCCAAAATTATGATAGTTTCAAACAAGATTTTACAAGAAAAGGCTAGGGCGTCCTCCACAAACGACGCGCACTGCATACCCCGCCCGTGCAATGTAAAAATACACTAGGGTTACTGCTTAACTCACAACAAAGGCGGTTAAGGAAATTAGTTGTGGAAAGAATGCGAATAACGTGCTGGAATGTGGGAACGTTGACGGGGAAGAGCATCGAGGTCGCACAAATGCTAAAAAGAAGAAAGGTACACATCGCCTGCCTACAAGAGACGAGGTATAACGGAACGAAAGCTCGGGAATTAGGAGAAGGATACAAGCTTTTCTACAGTGGGTCACCAAATCGTAGAAACGGGGTCGGTATCGTTCTAAGCGAATCGTCCAAGGACAAGGTGGTGGAATTCAAGCGTTGTTTTCGACAGGGTAATGTGGGTGAAGATTGCAGATCAAGGGGGCCTCCTAACCGTTATGTGGGCGTATGCTCCCCAAATTGGGTTTTCGGAATTAGAGAAAGACATATTCTTCGATTCATTGTAAAAAGAAATACAAGGAATAGGACATGATGAAAGGCTAAGAGGCGGATTTGAGCGCTCACGAAGGGAATGATCGCCTAAGTATAAACGAAATCATGGAGGCTATGGGCGTGGTCTGAAGAACAAAGAAGGGGAAAAGCTTCTTCAAGTATCCCGAGCATACGACATGGCGATCGTTAACAGCTATTTTCAAAAACGCGAACATCTTATTGTAACTTATAGAAGTGGGAAGCATTTCAGTCAAGTTAACTATCTGCTCATAAGGCATAAGAAATTATGGAATATCAATGAATGCAAAGTAATACCGGGAGATAAAATCGCCAGGCAACATCGTCCACTTGTGATGGATCTTGACAGAAGAGTATTCCCCGAAAGAAGAAAGGTATATGAACCTCGAATTCGATACGAAAGGCTAAAGGATACGTCTACGAACGAAGAATACCATCAAAAAGCTTCCTCACTCTTGGGTGCAAGGAAATTGCAAAAGGACGTAGACGACGATTGGGAGACGCTATCTAAGGACATTAAGGGAACAGCAATTCGTGTTCTAGGTCAGACCAAAGGAAGCAAAGCTATGAATAGGGAACTATGGTGGTGAGATCAATCGGTTAGAGATTTCATCGATAGAATGAAAAATCTATATAGACGGTGGCATAAATCAAAAAAGTTGGAGGATTATCAAGAATATAGGGACGCAAAGAGGGCCGCAAAAAAGGCAGTTGCAAAAGCGAAGAATGCCGCCTACACCGAGATGGCAAACAAACTGGATCATAAAGGGGGCGATAGGCTTATGTACAAATTGGCCAAGATAGGGAGAAGAAAAGTCGCGATGTCGAAGTTCTTAAAATAGTCAAAAATGAGAAGGTCAAACCTTATTCAAGCCGGAAGAATTGATGGAAAGGTGGAAAGGATATTTTAAGAAACTTATGAATATTGCAAATGACAAGGAGTCTCTTCCCAAAATTGAGACAAATATAAGTATGGTCAAACTCTTTCAGGAGGATAAAGTTAGGACACAGATGAACAAGATGCAAAAAAGAAAAGCAAATGGCCCAGATGGAATACCTATGGAAGCTTTGCTCGGATGTCGTGAAGAAGGAGTCACTACCATGACGAACCTCCTTAACAGATATTGGAAGAAGAGCGAATTCCTAATCAATGGAGAGCAAGCACGATTATACTCTTATTCAAAGGCAAAGGAGACCCTCAAGGCTCTGGCAATTACAGAGGTATTAAGCTACCTTGCCACTCCTTAAAGCTTATGGAAAGGATCTTAGTAACAAGGCTGAAAAACGAGGTGGGAATATCGGCTAATCAATTCGGATTTGTGGCCGGCAAATCCACAATCGACCCAATCTTCGCACTAAGACAAATGATGGATAAGTATGGTGAAAAGAGGAAAGACCTACATATGGTCTTTATCGACTTGGAGAAAGCTTATGAAACGGTCACCCGCGATTTGATGGTGGTTCCTGAGAAAAAAAAATATCCCTGACTCATATATACGGCTTATGAAAAATATTTATGAAGCCTCAAACTCTTGCGTTAGGACGACAGTTGGAGACTCTAAATTTTCGGGTTAAAATTGGATTACATCAAGGATCTGCTTTAAGTCCCTTTTTATTTAATATAATTATAGACACGATAACGAGGGACATTCAAAAGCCATCGCCATGGTCGATTATATAGTGCTATGAGAGGAAACAAGAGAGAAAGTATTCGAAGAAGCCGAAAAGTGGTCAAAGCGCTTAGCTGGATATGGGTTAACAACGATCGAAAAACGGTATACATGTAAATGAACGGTACAAGCACCCCATCGCTGGATTACCATCTAAAGTACCCAAAAGTAGGTTTACATACCTCGGCTTGATGCTACATCAAGAGGGAGGTTGCGCAACAGAAGTCAATGCCCGGATACAAAAAGGATGGCTTATATGGCGAAGTATATCCGGTGTAATGTGCCACAAGAAAATGGCAATATGGTTGAAAAGCAAAGCTTACAAATCCATCGTAAGACCGGTGTAGCGATGAGACGACGTAGCGTTTAAGATCGCGTAATCGTCAATCACGCCTCCACATTCGTTGAAAACACGAAGAAAGTACTTGTTTTGTCAATCACGTGATTTTTTTGAGTAACATGATTGGTTCAAATTTAGGAAAAACATACATTTTATTTTACGTAATGACATTCATTTGAGATCACGTAATTTGCAAACTTTTTTACCAATATAATTTTGTATTTTGTAATAAGTAAGTTCCTAAGATTATAAATATAAACTAATGCAAAAGTTTTTTATTTACCATTTTAGATGTATGCTTCTATAATTGTTAAAATTATAGTAAACTTTGTATTTTGTAATAAGTAAGTTCCTAAGATTATAAATATAAGCTAATGCAAAAATTTGTTATTTACCTTTTTAGATGTATGCTTCTATAATTGTTGAAATTGTAGTAAACTTTGTATTTTGTAATAAGTAAGTTCCTAAGATTGTAAATATAAGCTAATGCAAAAATTTGTTATTTACCTTTTTAGATGTATGCTTTTATAATTGTTGAAATTGTAGTAAACTTTTTATTTTGTAATAAGTAAGTTCCTAAGATTATAAATATAAGCTAATGCAAAAGTTTGTTATTTACCTTTTTAGATGTATGCCTTTATAATTGTTGAAATTGTAGTATTTTGTGATAAGTAAGTTCCTAAGATTATAAATATAAGTTAAAGTTTGTTATTTACCTTTTTATATGTATGCCTTTATAATTGTTGAAATTGTAGTATTTTGTATTTTGTAATAAGTAAGTTCCTAAGATTATAAATATAAGCTAATGCAAAAGTTTGTTATTTACCTTTTTAGATGTATGCCTTATAAGTCCCTAATATTATAAATATTAACTACTTAATTTATACTTTGATTAATTTAGCATTTATTTAATAGAATGGAAGAATATGGTTTTGCTGAGATTATGGATTATATGAAAAATGGGACTATTCCTATATTTTTGATAGTTGTTTATAAATGATTTTTAATTGTTACTATACTATTTTTACTTTATATTTACTTTAAATAAAATATATTATTCTTATTTTAATGTCTATAATGATATTTGACAAAACATGGTTTTAATATGCCTTTTCCAATAAAGATGATATGTAATGGCTAAAAATATATATTTATTAAATAATAATATCAATATCATTATTTTATATTATAACAGCTTTATCAGATGCAAAATAAATTTAATAAGTTAAATTTATATAGATTGGATCACTTATAAAAGAATTAAAACCAAATATATGACACCTAAGATCATCAGGGATTATAAGATCCTTTATATAAAATAATTATTTAAGTTCCCCACATTTTATAATAGTTTAAAAACTTAATAGTTAATACATATAAATTGAATTTGTTTATAATGGTTAAAATTAAATATTTAATGAAGCTTAATTTATATTATGTTAAACCTTTATTAAAAAAAAAGAAAGCTTAATTTATATTATGTTAAACCTTTATTAAAAAAATATTTAATGAACTTAATTTATATTATGATTATGTTAAAGTGAAACCTTTATTAAAAAATCTTAACAAAATTATTGTATAACAAACCACAATTTTTGATTGACATTCATACCAGCCTATAATAATCTTTTATTATAGTGCAGAAATACATGATTGACGTGTTTGATTGACTTCCGCGATATCAAACGATACGCGAATTGAACATTACACCGGTGTCTATGGAAGTGAAACATGGGCATTAAACACCACGGAAGGAAAGCTATTACCATCCACAGAGATGAGAATGATACGGAGCTTGGGGTATACTAAGCTTGACCATATGACGAATGACTTTTTCATGACAAAAATGGGTATTCAACCTATGGCGGACATGATTAACGAAAATCGGCTAAGGTGGTATGGGCATATACTAAGAAGGGACACGGATGACGTAAATCAAAAAGTACTGGACATGGAGGTACCGGGGAAGAGAGGAAGAAGACGACCCAGTGTCACGTACAAAGGGCAAGTCGATAAAGTTATGAAAACTAAAGAGATTACTCAAGACATGGCCCTCACCCGGTCAAGATGGAAGAAAATTAACAAAACAAACCCCACGAATGTGGGACCATCGTAAAGAAGAAGAATAAATTCTGAAGCAACTCTCTATTTTCCCTTCCACGGCTACACCTATGGGAAATGTGAGAAAATGAGAGACGAAGTTTTGCTTTAATATATTAGTCGAAATCCTTGCTTTACAAATGTTTTTCATTGCTGATTTAAACGTCAATCAATTATTTTGTGTTCATGCAAAAATATTTTAATTGGATAATTTAATAACATCTTATTACTCTAGAGTATATCTATACCAACGTTAAATCTATGTTAAATACACTTTATCAAATATTTAAAGGCGCCTACTTAAATATCATATATTAATATCTTAATCTTAGCCCTAAAATTAATTTTCAACATTTTTTGATAGTTTTTCGCATTTAATCTTTTAAAAAATCAGTTGTATAGGATCATAGACTAGATAGACTGCTTATCAACGCACAAAGTGTGTACCCTTTTTTCCTCCAATCTTGAGAGGCACATTGTAAAGTGGTGATCATATAGAAATTCGTAATTTTCGCAAATTAAATAATCTTAAAAAGGTTAATAAAAAAATTTTGAATTGGGTAGATATCAAAAACAGCATTTTAAAATAAACATCATTTAAAAAATACACAAAAATTAAAAATGTAAAAAATATTTGTTTAATACTATAGCGCCATCAATTTTAATTGCTATTTTGTATAATATTAATTTATTTACGTTCGTTTTAATTTATAAACTAGTGAGGAAGGTAAATTGACTGTTATAGGGCAAAATTACTTGGTTAAAATACACCAATTGCTATCCTCAAAATGAAGGAAAATTTGACACGCAATTAACTATATGCAACGTATGGCAGAGCAGTCTATCTAGTCTACGTATATGATAAAATTAAAATTTAACGATAATTCTTTCCCAACAATTAGTCCCAAGACTTTGATATAATCAATGGTGTTTCTAGCATTATTAAAAAGTTAAAAAATTTAAACCACAACTTAGTTGCTTGAACCTCCAAAGCAGGGTTGCCAAGAAGTGACCTTATATAATTTAGTATTTTCTGCAGAGATAATAGAAATCGTTCGTTTTCAATTTTTGAAGAAAACTTGAGTTTGTTGTTAAAGCTTCTTATAGCCCAGACTCAATACGCAAATATATATTAGGATAAAAATTATACAATATATTAATTACTACAGAGAAATAAACAGATTTTAATCAATGCTTCCCAAACATTTTCAAACATCGTCCCCCCCCCCCAAAAAAAAATGTCCTACCGTCCCCCTTCACAGTTTTTACTAAAATAAAATTTTTAAAGCAACTGAATAATTTAATTTATATTATATTTCACAAAATAACACCAAAAAATGAAATTGCCTTATAATAAAGAAAGATTTATCGTATAATTAAGATGGATGAGCGTAATGATTAAGCATGCTTATTTTTGGCGATCATCTTCTCATAAAATTCTGATGTGAACATTTGTTTTTAATTTTTTATATTCTACCTCATGGATAGACTAATATTTCGATTTTTAAGATCAAATCGGAAACTTGATTCATAAAATGTCCTGAATTTTAATGAAGAGCATCCTGTTGGACACTATATCTTAATATCTTATTAAGGTAGAACACTGATCTTAACAAGACTTGCATTGAAAATTGAATGAAAGCTCTTTAAATCTTTTAAAGATAAAAAATTTTAAAACATATTTTGATTTAATAAAAAAAATATGTGTTAGGGCTTGTCTTAATATCGGATTTTGCTGCGCAGCAAAAATCGTTGTACGGGTTATAATATAGCCGTGTCTTAACTTCGAATTCATATTAGATTTACATTTCAGACGCATAATAAAACAGCGATTAATCTCAAGAGTTGAAACAAACAAAAAAAACGTTTTTAACTATCAAAAAACAAAATATTAATAATTACAACAAAGTTTGACACATGAAATTGAATCGGATATTCGATAAAGACAAATTCGCGCCATTTGAACCTGAATCCGATATTAAGACAAGCCCTTAGACTCAAGCCTTTAAATTAGCGAATGAGGCATTCATATAATAAAGTGCTTGTCATCGAGGGAAAGATTGTTTCACAATTTTGCATAACTAATGATAAATATCAGGACAAATTAATACATTTTATCGTGCAAACATTCTTGTTAATTCCAATTTTTTTGTCATATATACTTTTCTTAATAAACTATTATATCCGAATATTTTAAAAAGGTTAAATAATTTTAAAAAAACTTGCTTTCAGCCCCCCCCTCCCCTAAATATATAATCGCCCATGGGTCAATATAGTTTGCTTTTGGAATCCTAAACCACACGAAAGTCAGAATTATATGCCTCAAATTGACTAAGTTGGTGCAAATTCTTATCTTACAAGTGCATTTATAAAATAAGTAATGGCTAAATTTTATTTGACTCCCCTCCTCTATATCAAAAGTGTTTTAAAATTATGGCCGAAATTTCAAAAATAGATCCTTTTGCCTCTCCCTAAATCATTCCCCCTCTAATCTTAATGCTGGCTACGCCCATGCTATTACGTAATTACTATTACATGTAGATGCAAGCATACAACTGAATAACATCTTATATTCTTCGTTTAATCTTGCTATAACACCTAAAGATTTCTTTATGATTGATATAAAATGTTTAACACCTTATTGTTTTTCAACTCTTTACAAACGCATTGAATGAACTGGTCGAATATGAAATCTTAATCAAAACACTCACGGATATAATTTAACCTTAAGCTCAAATTTAAATCTTAAAAAATAAACAATGCGAGCTCACGCCATTGTATATCAAAAAGCTTTAATATATTCTTGGGATTATTTATACTAAGATATTAATTAGCTGTTTAATAATTAAACACAGACTCGTTAATTTTATTGATTCGCTAGCTATAAACTGAAATGTGGGCAAGATGCACATAGGCCATTTTGGTGAACCTTCTGACGTGCCGATTTCATCTGAAACAATTAAAGCAATGTATATAGTTTATAACCTCTTAATAGGCCTCTACCTATGTTATAGCAATTAATACTCTCAGTAGTTTGTGTCGTAAACATATAGGGAAAAACGAGGAAAAACGATTGTAAAGTTAAAGTGATAACCTATATAGACTGCACATCAGAACTATAGTTACTTTTTATCTAGTTTGATGTCATCAGTAATCGGCAAGCGCTTTTACTTTGTACATTTAAGAACAGGCTTGAACTATATATTAAAAAAAATAAATTTTAATTAGCTTTTAATTTATTAAATACTAACGTAGAAATTTAAATATGTGAATAAATTTTAAAATTTAAGTTAAATTTCGTACTTGATTAAATGTTATAAAATAAAGAGCTTTTAGCTTTCCTAGACTAGATTTATATGCCAACTAATATAATAATTTAATGATATAGTTTCATAGCTTTTTACAACCAACTTCACTTTGTCAGATGCATAATATTGATTAAGGGACGAGTGTTACAATAGGATTACTAATATTCAATTTCTCGGTCATTATAGCGTCAGGTAATAACCATAAATAATTAATATTTGAATGAAGGATTAGTATGTCATTTGATTAATCATTTGATTATGAATCTATTCTACCGCCCTCTCCTCTAACCCATTGGCAGGTCTATTCTTATAAAAAGTTTATAGAATCAAGGTTTGGAAGTAAAAATATCCCTCTTAATTAAATTTCACTCTCTATAATTATGTATATATTTATTATTTATAATTTCGAACGAATTGACTCATAAATATTGCATGTCAACAAAGATGAGAGGAGATGTGTCGAATTTATATGAAAGACATATTATAATTAAATTGTTATAAGGTTTCGGGCATCAGGTTTCGTAACCTACATACATTTTCGTTTTCTCAAAAATTTAAAAAAAAATTTGATCTCCCAACAATTACTCAATCTTAAAATATTACTCTGCTCGATTTAACTAATTTTTTCAAAAATCCGTTATAGATTTTGAATAACTCTAAACAGAATAAGACATGAACAATTTTCGCCACTCCACATCGTGTGCAAAGACAGTTCGGCTATTTTTAATAATGACAGGATTTCTATTAACTATAATCTCGGCCCATCCCATGAATGATTATAGAGGAAACTTTGATCCTAACGAAGGAAGAATGTATCCCTCTGATATAAGAATGATTAGGGCATATGATTATCTCAACCAATACATTAAAAAGAAGAAAGGCGGTAACTTAAATGGATCAAGAAATTACAAATATATGATTCCTTTAGAACAAGCTAACAGCCCTAGACTATTAAAGTTTTATAAAACTTATTTGGCAGGCAATAACGAAGATTATATGGGCGATGGAATCAAATCGCACCCTTATAAAAAGAAAGAAATGACGTATGGTACATTTGCCATGCCCTGGTAATAACGAATAGCAATGATTTTCTAACTTATACACGTGTTAAATATAATAATTTAAATGCAATGTATACTCACTTATCTCATTTATTTTTTCAGAATTTAGTGTATGTATATGTATTATTTCGCATGTGGTAATGTAATATATATTTAAAATGATAAACATTTGTAATTATCCACCAATAAAGATGTCATCTTAAAGAAAATGGATTCTGCATCATGATCTAGAATTAATTTTAGCTGCCGCCTTACACATTATATGACCAAATTTTAGTAAGAAAATTATTAAAATAAGCAAAGTTTCAAATTCATATACGTTAAGCAAATTAAAATTAAATACTTATTAACATATATCTTACTTTTATTTCAAGTTATAAAAATTCAAAAAACCTTATAGTTCGGGCTTGATCATGTTTTTAATTGTCTAGTAAAATTAGTGTCATCAAAGAGGGTATATAAAATCCAATAGAATAAGTCTTGTTGTATTACATTCACATTTTTAATTTTTCAGCCGACGCAAAAAGTTTCTCATACTTAAACAATTTATTGAAATTAATTAATACTCTGCAACTTGACATACGTGGTAATAATGCAAACATCAAAGGTATCGTTAAGTTAAATGTGTTTTGTTATGTCTTTCGGGTAAGCTAAAAGAGCCATTAAATTTATCTACAAATGGCTTAGAAACCATTAAGTATTCATTAGCTAATGCGCATTGAATAATTCATTAAGGGTTGTCAATAAAAAGTTTATTTTGTTTGGCAGATGCTAATGCTGTTTGTTATAATAAAATAAATTCTTTACTTAATTGAACTACTACCCTTTAAGTCAAATTAACAAAGAAATTGAGTTAAATTAAAGGCTAATATTAACTGAATATTTATATATTAATATAAAATTATGTAAGGTCAACGATATTCATTTTAAGCTATTAATTCATAGCAAGGACGTTTTAACATTTGTTCTATCATCAAGGCCATAAATGAAAAAACGTGCTTAATTATTAGAAATAGGATAATTTAATTACAAATCTTACAACAAATAAGCTCTATAACTAAATTTTAATTAATTTTTTGCTATTAAATTCTAAATTTCGTTCAAGCTCCCAACTTTAATTTTTCAATATACCTTAATTAAGACATCAGTTTTTCAGACGACCATATTAAGCGTAATACATATTAATCACAATATTTATTAAATATAATTATAAAATTAGCATGCATTGTTCGCTCAGGTACTGTCATTTAAATTAATTAAGCAAAATCAAATTGAATAGAGTAGCTTAGATTTTATTGGGAAGCATGATCCATAAGAGCATTAATATGGTAAGTTAAGGAAAAATAATGTTTCTTAATTTTAATTTTAAAAGCTAAAACAAATTCTCACTAAAGTACTTTCCAAACTAAATCACGTCATTTAAGTCAAATTATACGATTACTATTAAGAATCCGTCAAAAAAGGCAAAATTGATCTACAAAATATATTAATTGCGATTTGCGTAATTATACAAATAAATTATCTGGATTTTAATTCTTATTGAAGTTCTAGCCATTTTAAATTCACGTTTACAAAAATTAGTTTTTTACTTACTTTATATAATATTGTCGAAAAGGTATTAATTGAGAATTATGTATCACGTTTATTATCTTTTTTAGGCAATTAAATAACAATAAATAAGCATTGCTCAAATTTATTGATTTTAAAACTGATTTAGTGGGAAGAAGCCAAAGGTTCTACAATATCATGAATGTAATTAATACAACCTATTTGGAGTTTCTTAATCACATTCTTTATTTAAACTGATGCTCAATTGAGTCTTCAAGATATGATGCCTGATGTTGATCACGTAGATTGAATGCTTTATATAATAAGTAATTTTAAAATGTTGCCTTTAAAAATTAAATGTCATATTTTAATTAAAATTTAATAAGAAAAAAGCCGCTATAATTTTGTTTATTTGTGTGGCAATGAATAGGAATATGCATCCTTAGCTTATTTATGAATATGAATATCTTATATACAGTAAAAACATTAAAAAAACCCTATAAACGATCAATTAATAATTAAACTTGCACAATTTTTGATTCAAAGCTAAAAATGATTTATTTTGAAATCATTGTGTATAATACATGCTAAAATATATATCAAATGTAATGAGAAGGCTTAGAGAGCCATGGATCAAAATTGTATTAATGGTGATTTTTGACTTAATATAGGAAAATTCTTTGGGATTATATATAATTGAGGCAATGCATTCTGATATTTGTTTAAGGATTTCGCGGCCTAAATTACCGAGGGTCGTGGCCACTACTGGGACAAAAATGAAATTGTTGAGGTATTGTATTTTTTCACTTTTCTTCTCTCCGTAGAAGAGAAGAAGGTTGGCCTTCGGGCAAACCGTGCAGGGCTCTAATTGAGTCAGGTGGTAACCCCAGTTAGTGATGCAACCGGAGCCCCGGGGGCACCGACGAGTTTACTAGAGTGAAATTATGGTGGGCATAAAATAGCCATGTTATAAGCAGGGGTTTGTCTCGAACCTGAACCCGAACCGGGTAAAACCCTATGTTTTACAGAACCCGAACCCAAACCCATTTTTAAAAATACCCTTAAAACCCGAACCCGATGAATAGATTTGAAAAATATATCCACCCTAGTGATATCCTGACCAGCGTATAGGCCCAAGCCCATGATATAATTGTTACGCCGTCAAGTCACCGTCAGTAAAGCTTTGGATATTTTAATTTAGACTTTCATCTTATAGCTAAGAATTAACATTTAACCAATTAAAAATATTCAGAAATGCTCAAAACGAATCCTAATTGTCAAAAGCTTGCTTATACAGCCCATATCAAATAATCAATTGCACTTTGAAATAAAAAGTAATTTATTAAAGTATGTTGCTTATAAAATATAGTTATAAAGACAGAAGCAGCAACATGCTCGGAACATTTAATCTTGTTATAATAATGTTCTTACTGCCACTACCACTTTAATCCTTAAGCCCAAAATATGTATATTTATTCTTATCTTTTTGATTATCCCTATAATATCGCTGAATTTTATCTTATCAAACAATAAATTTAATTTATTTTTCGCATTATTTGAATGTTTAGATTTATACTAAGTTGTTTTGAAAGTATATACAAATCCCTATTTACAAACCATTTCGTAAATTTTTTGCCCATAACCTAGAGTATGCGTTCTAAAAAATATTTGAAAGTGTTAGTCACAAAAAAGATTTTTTAAATTTGAGCCTATACTTAAAGAAAATATAAAAAGCTACGTTTATATATACAGGATTGACATTAATATTTTTTGCTGTCTTTCTTTCACAGCATTGCCCGTCACCTTTGTAGATGTTGAACATTAGAGCCAATATCAAAACTCAAAGTGAATGTCACGCTGAGTCTATGTAACTAATAAATAATTAAATAAAATTAGTTTTATTATAGGAGTCCTATTACTAATTAAATGTCAGGGCATTGTCGAATATCACAGGTAGGTCTTATAATTATTTGCTAATCAATATTGAAATTTATACAAATTCGTCAGAGCTCTAACAAAGAGCAATAGTAACTACTACTCAAAGTTTATATGTAACAAATACCCGTCGAGAACACTGTTAATGTAACCCATAAACGGACTAAAGTCAGGGTTCTAAATAAAATAAGATAGCATTTTTCACCACTAATGATAGATTGTTGCTAAGTTTGAAACTTTTCGAACAGGAACTATAAACTTTGTATCAATAAAAAATCATTAAGATGCCTTTGATTATTAAAGAAAGAGATTCTCGATTAATACAATTTTTTAAAGATGTTATGCAAAACATAATTATACTAATTGCCCTAAATGAACTTTATTTAAAAACTAACAAAAAAAATTATAAGGACCAAGTTTAAATAATTGTAAATATATAAAATTTAACATTTCCTGTATATGAAAAATAAATAAAATAATTTAGTGTTATAAATATTTAAAAAACAATACAATAGAAAGCAAGGAAGTCCTTCCCAAACGAAGCGCAATGCATCTTCCACCCATGCAATGCGAAAAATACACTAAGATTAGTTTTTATAGAGAGCGTCTTATGAGAACTATGCTGAAAGTAATAAATCGACATAGTACCATCACTAGCAAAATAGTCTGTCGTGAGAAGCACTATCCTAGTGTAAGGTCCCTTCTTTAATGATCCCCTCCCCTATGGTCCTATATCTTAGATAAGATTACTATGGGAAGAGAGTTGTTTTTGAGCACCGCCACATGTGCCGTATTTTCTAACTACACTGCTGAAGCTTAGATTATTTGTACATGACTGCACAGAACAGCACATAGCGTGTTGTTGACAGTAACAATTAGCTAACACCCCATAAGCATCAATCTAATGGCACATCCGAGTCTCTATGACAGAATAATACACTAAAGGTCGGTTTGTACCACACTCATATAGTCATTAAAAGACTAGCACTTATAATATGCCTATTTTATGCCCATCATAATTTCACTCTAGTAAACTCCTCGGCGCCCCCCCCCCCCGGGGCTCCTGTTGCAACACTAACTGGGGTTACGACCTGACTTATAATTACTGCACGGTTTGCCCGAAGGCCAACCCGACTTTATGTTTGGGCTCGGACAAAATTTAATAAGGGCCTGATGAAGCAGCCCGACCCAAGCCCGGTACAAATTGAACCAAAGTGAGTCAACCCTTTATAAACTATGATCTCAACGCGATATTAAATAATTATTCGCATAGCGCACCTAATATAGCTTTAAAACTTCAGCCTTTTTTTCCTGGAAATTATTATATTTTGACCAAACACATCTTATTCTAGTATTTATATAATTCTATAGTAGCTATTAGAAACATCGAAGATGAAATATGTAAATATTTTTTCAAAATGCCATTTTATTTAAAACAGCTAAATAATTTTTTTAATATTGGTTTAATAAAGTGTAGCAAGAATAATTAGAGTCTTGATTCCAATATCCTAATTTTGAAATAGGAATAATAGCAACTAGATTTATCTTATGTTTATATAATAAAATAATTGTAAATGTACTTTTCTTTAAGTTTTATTTAGCAAATCTGGTCGGACACTGTTGGGCCAAAAATATAAAAAGCCTTTTGGGCTCAGACCAAGTTCAGGCAATATAAAAATTGAGACGTCTGGCTCGGTCAAAGAAATTCTATTCTGCAGAGCTCGATTCACAATGAACGTCGTTAATGAATCTAGTTGTAAATAGAATGCAAATAACATGCTGGGGCACCTTGACGTGAAAGAGCATCGAGGTCGCACAAGTGCTAAAAGGAAGAAAGATACACATTGCCTGCCTACAAGAGACCAGGTGGAACGGAACCAGGGCTAGGGAGTCAGGATTATCCTACAGTGTGTCACCAACAAATCGTAGAAGGGCGATATCGTTCAAAGCATATTCAAGGATAAGATGGTGGAAGTCAAGCGATGTTCAAACAGGTTAATGTTAATGTGACGATGCAAATCAAGAAGGCCTCCATTTGCGCATATGCTCCTCAAACTGGGTGTATGGAATCATAGAAAGATACATTCGTCCATTCATTGTGGAGATCAAGAAATACGACAAGAAGAAATGCTAAGTATTGAGGCGAACTTTAACGCGCACTTAGAAAAAGATCTCTCGAGTATGAACGAAATTATGGAGTCTTTGGGCATGACCTGAAAATTAATGAAAGGAAGCTCTATGTACCAAACATACGACATTTCAAAGCGTGAAGATTATATTTTAACGGATAGAAGTGGTAAGCCTTTTAGTCAAATTGCCTAACTGCTTGGACGAAATGATTTATGGAAAATCAGATTTAAGGTAATTCCGGGAGAAAAAAACGCCAGTCAATATGCATTTCCGAGAAGAAGGAAGTTAAACCTCGATTTAGATGTGAGATGCTAAAGGATAGGTCGACGAACGATAAATACCAAGAAAAAGCCTCCACACTTGGGTGCCAAGAAGTTAAAACGCATCGTAGACGACGATTGAGAAAAGTTAATTGCGGACATAAAGGAAAAGGCGATTCAGTATCTAGGACAAACCAAAGGAAGCAAAGCTTTGAATACCGGGAAGAGAGAAAGAGAACGAACTCGTGTTACAGGAAAGGTCAAGTAGACAAAGATGGTGGCTAGGAAAATAAATCTGGACATGGTCCTTCCTCGATCAAGATGGCAGAAATTTAGCAAAACAATCCGGCTGCAAATTTCATTTTAATTTATTCTTTTGTTTTTATCGTAAACTATAAACTTGTTGCATATATTTCACTGTACCTATTTGATTTTTATTTTTAAGGATATTTCTTAGGTTATGCTTAGACCTAATTTACAATCATATTCTCGGATATCTAAGCTTTTTAACCAACTAGCCTTTACTATTTTACCCATCGCCCCCTCCCCTTGGATCTTTGCATTTTCTTATATTTGCTCATATAACGAATATTAAAAGTAGGCATCAATGGATTATACAATTATAGCAATGTGTTTACTAATTTTGACATTTATACAAAATGTTTTATTTCCAAATTACTTTCCAAGCATTAAATAATATTATACGATAAGCATTCCACAATATATTTAACATTTTCAGAATAAATCATCAATTTACAACCGTTAAATGCCTTTATTATTTTCTTTGTGTTTTAATTCTTGGGTCATTTTCGATATCTGTGCGTTGTTTTTGACTGATAATAAATTACTACTAAATGTACTAATTTTAAGCTTGAGATTGTGATGCGAAATATCCTCAGATTTATTTTCATTTAGTTTACTGGTATTAAATTGGGATTCACTTTTGTTATCTATCTTTAAAGGCTTTTGGTGCTTTACGTCGGGTGTGTTTAAGATTTGGTTAATATCTAGCAATTATAAAATATAATATCAGAAAAATTAACGTAGGCAATTTGAAAAGAAGGCAACATTACATTAATTTAAGTCATATCTAATTGTATTCTTAGCCATGGGCTTAGCTAAAATTGTAACCAGAGGGGGTCAAAATGATTTAAGGCGGAACAAAATGATAATTTTTATAATTTTGGCTATAGTTGTATTAGATTTTGAAAGTTTATAAGTTTAAAGGGGGACAGTCGCCTCTCACTGCCTCCCCATGCCTAGAAGCTCTTAGTGTCACAAAAAAGCTTATCAATGTTTTACTAATAATTGATCGTGTCAAAAAATATTGTAAATCTTCCTTGAAGATCTCAAGCGACAATCCTAATAAATGGGACATTAACAGCAGTACTGATGCTACTAAAAAATCTTTAGGGATGTGGTATAATAAAAAAACATTACTTTTATTTTCTGACGTCGAAAGGATTAGCATAGCCTTCGCCATGGCAGGTGTTGAATTTGACTTATGTAATCGTGTAGTCTCTTCTTTTCTAATATTAATACCCCCTAAGGGTTTATTTGCATTACAATCGTTGGTATTATGACCTCCTTCATCGCCAAAAGCCTTGCGAGGCGTTGGGTTACGGGCACCCTCCCTGATTGAAGTAGTCGACGGTAAATCTCCGATTTCTAATTCAGGAGAAAAAATGCTTGTGTTAGATACACTACTAGTAAGGGATATGGAAGGCGCCATCACCGTTAAAAATTGTTGCTTCACTACGTGTTCCATTGTTTATTTATTAAAATCCTGGTTCGAAATCACCGATAGGTAATTGCTGATTAAAAATATGGTTTTGATTTTTGCTAAACTTTTATTGATTTAAAACAATCTTTTATAAGAATTAGAAAACATGCCTCCTTTTTTTAACAATTGCATGAAGAAACGATTGTTAAGTATTAATTCATTTTTAAATCTTATATTTTATTTGTTCATTCGTTATGATCTCTGTAAGTCACTACGATATGTTCAATTGATATTTGTATCTCAATTCTAATATCCTGTTTGATTAAATTCATTTTCAAACCCTTTGTTCACATAATGTAAAAAATTAATAAGAAAAGGGTACCTGGAAAGATAGAAGTGTTACTGAATTATTTTTAATATATATATTAATAAATGTAAAGTAAGGCTTAAGATTTTAAAAGTTCTCAGCGAGTTATTTAATTTGTCAAACCGTTGCCCTCATATGCAAGCGTGCTTATATATACTTTTTATAAACTTGTGACATGTCTATTAGTGTTTTCCTCGAATTAACGCCATCTCGCGGATCTTAAAAACACACGCCACATCAAATGTATTTCATTACAATGTTTCCAATTGCCCCCAAAGTTTACACCTGCGATATTTTGATACAATGTTGCATTCGAACAATTCTTGTTATATTTTCCCTTTGAAAATAATCTCCATTTTTTCGATATAAAGCAACACGCATTCACCTTTTATAAAAGTGATTAATCAGTTACTTTAAGATTTTTAACCCCCCTTGTACTCCCATTTTAAGATCTTAATAAATATGTACTGTGATAGGCAAAAACATGTGCTGTTCGAGAAAGAAACCAAAGGGCAGCCGCAATGGTGATGTAGAAGAGTTAGACTTGTTATAAATTAGACTATACCTAAGTATATGCATAAAATAAATAAACAATGTAAATGTAGAGTTTTCCTTTATCAAATTTTATAGAAACGAAATTTTGTATTTTAGTATCATTGCGTCTCAAATATGAAATGTATAATTATATATTATGGGGCGCAATGTTATTTTAAATTACAAAGCTATACGTTTTTAGGGCAATAATACAATAGCTCTTTTACTCAAAAGCAGTGGCTTAGCTAGCCTTTTTGCCTCTTGCCTCGGGGGGGGGGCTGAGCGGGGTCAAACCATGGGCGTAGGTAGGGGGGGGGCAAAAAAAAATTCCAATACAAAAACCTTTAAAATTAAAAAAAAATTATATTTTGCCCCCCCCCCCAATTGAACTTAAAACATTTTCGCCCCACCCCTAATCCAAAACCTGGATACGCCTATGGGTCAAACGCAATTAAAAATTTTTCCCTTATAAACGTTGGACAAACTTAAAATCCCGCTACTACTTTGTGTAATTTTTCTAATAACATCACACTGTTATGTCTCAAACCCTCATGTTTATAGGGCACAAGAAAACAAAATAATGTAGTTGAAACAATATAATAAATTTTACATGGTATAATAAGTTTTTGTATAAATGAATTGTAAGGGCACAAAGTGGAACAGGGATATTGATAAAAAATCTTTGACATTTAAAAAAAAATATACAAATATTAAAAAGCTATACAACAAAGTTTTTAAAAATATATTTTATCGCCACAACCCCAAAAATATCGTGGCCATTTATATAATAAATTTTAATTTTACTTATGTAATATTGGCAACATTTTCAGGCAGCATTTTTATCAGGAAAACAATAAGAACATTTAAAAGCCTTTTTAAGGTTAGATCCTCAAAGGCGAAATATAACATAAAATAAAAAAAATTAATCATGAAATTAATATTCGTTCGAGAATGAGTATTTAGAAGTTATTGCCACTGATGATAGTATAGATATATTTGCACACCCCCCCCCCCCCCCTTTACACCACCTAAAAATTAAAATGGACTAATAATTTTAACGGCTAAATGAACCTTAAAAATATTCTGTCAAAATTAAAAGAATCAAAATTTTATTTAATAATTTTAGATGAAATTAGAGATGTGAGGTGCACAGAACAACTTAGCGTTAATCCAATGACACGCCAAAAGGAATTTTTAGGATTTTTATCCCTTTAAAGATTTGATGCGTTAACGATTGTCTATAAAATTCAGGAATTTTTTATTAATATTAATTTATCAAACTTGATGGGATATCACTAAAGGGGAAAAAATGGTGTACAAACTATTTTTTGGAAAATCATTGGCTATATGTTCATGTGTTACATAAAAATATGCAAGATATGTTAAACAATAAGCGGACAAATAAATTAAATTCAGGATGGAATTCTCGTAAATTTAATAATATTTTAATATATTTTAAAAGTTTTAAAAAGTTTAAAACAAGTTTAAGAGCCCATATAATTTTTCATTAAATATTAATATTAATTTTTTAATAGTAGTTCATTAGGCCTTTTACTCGATGTGCAAACAAATTTATAATATCATCCGGGGGGATAACATTTATGAAGTCATGTTCCTCAATAAAGCTAAAGAAGATAACCTATCTTGTAATTTGTGGAACGAAGATACGTTTTAGTCCGTTTTAGCAATGAGTACTATCTTTCGCATTAACATGAAGTTATTGGGATAGTTAAAATTATTTTAATCAAAATAATAAAATTTGGAAACACTGTTGATGGTAAAATTTTAATAAGTGAAAAAATATCATTGCATTTTATTTTATTCGAAGGTAAAGAATTATTATATACTACATAATTTTTTTTTTAATCAATTTTTATTAAATGAAACTATAGAAAACTATAAAAATTATACGAGAATGCGTTAATGTCGCTAAAGAATAAATAGTAAATTTAAAGCAAGCAGCGGGCAAAGGGTTGATTTTTCCAACCTTTACCAAGCCTTTACTTTACGCCTATCAGAGGTAAAAAAAACCAATTAACAATACCTCCTAACAGTTATCTCCATGACAATCCGACTGCTGAATACCAAACATCAAAATAGCTGCCATTTTGTAGGAAAAACTCAACAACAAACTTATCCCAAATATCCATAATTCTTCGACATGAACAACACAAACTCCACAACCCAAACCGGAACCTGCCCAGTCTGCTACAGGTTAGCTTCAATTACCTCTCTAATTTGATTCACGTTCACGGTCCATTAAAACAGAGGTGCCCAAGCTCTGGAAAACATCCAGCAGCTACACTCCCCAAGAGGTCTACCTCAACTCACAACCATTTATCGCATAATACCTACTCCCCGCTCGAAACAACCACCACCAACAATACATATTCAGACATTCCTCATTCTCCTGTTAACAGGATTCTAAAAAACATCCCTAAAGGAGCCAGACATCAAGTTCTAATTGCCCTTACTGAGGCCATCTCAAACCTCCCTAAGGACCCAAGCAGCACCCCAATTTACTTCCCGTGTCCTTTCAGTACCACCATCAAATTACAAAGGTACCCTCTCGAATTGGGTTAAACAAAACTCAGCAAAATGGGCCGTTTCATCACCCCCCATTATCTACGAGCCACCCATCCATAAGATTACATCAGCAAAGAGCCAAACGGGTTTCCGCAAAACTCAACCACTTCGACATCCAGGGTGCTCTTCGCCTGGCAATTCAGACTGCAAAATTTCCCCAGACACTCAAGAAACCTTCGAATCTTTACAAATTCAACACCCTGAAAGAAATTGCTCCCAAATTCCCCCTACAATCAACTCCCCCTTCAAGGACTTCACATCGCCGAAATTCTCGAGGCTATCGGTTCTTTTAAAAATCCTCAGTAGGTTCTAGTTTAGACGGCTTCCGGGCTTCACATTTAATAGAATTAACAAGACCTCACTTTGACAGGTCTGGCCACTTCACATCCACCCGAGCAACCTTCCTTAACCAGGTTATTAAAGGCTTAGTACCTGACGCAATCTCTCCCTATTTTTTTGGGGCCACCTTAATATCTCTTACCAAACCTGATGGTGGCCTTCGTCCAATTGCCATGGGTTCAATTTTTAGACGCCTATGCTGCAAAGTAATTATTGCACGAGTAAAATCCGACATTGCAGATCAATTAGCTCCCATCCAAGTAGGTTTCGGAACCAAGGGTGGTTGTGAAATCGCCTCTCACGCTGTCCGCATAGCCCTAGCTCATCCCGACAAATCGATCCTAGCTAAAATTGACTTCAAAAACGCCTTTAACACGATCTACAGGTCACACTTCTTAACAGAGGCTTACAAATCCCTTCCCGAGTACTCTATTATACTTAACGCATGCTACTCTCCTACTTCCATGCTCAACTTTAATTCCAAAATAATTGCATCGAGTGACGGCATACAACAAGGAGACCCGCTAGGCCCCCTACTATTCTGCCTGGTGTCAAATCCCTGACTGAAGACCTAGCCTCTAAATATAACCTATCACTCAACTTGTGGTACCTAGACGATGGTACCATCAAAGGAAATGCCGAAAACGTCAAAGAAGCCTTCTCATATCTAGAAGTTGAAGCTTCAAAAATTGGTCTCCATCTAAATCATAGCAAGACCGAGGTTTGCAAAAACAATACTGACCATTTAAGCCTAGACCCATACTTTGACGCTTTCAAACATATTCACCCTAACGAACTAACGCACTTAGGATCTCCCATAGGTGGCTCACACCTTTGTAACAAGTTACTAACAGAGACAATACAAAAACTAGTAGAAATCAAACCCCTCATTTCTTACATGCCAGCCCACCAGGCTTTCTTTTTAATTAAAAACTGCTATTCTCTACCTAAGATAAATCATATCTTCAGGTCATCCACCTCATTTTTAAATTCCAGTGCTCTATCTATATTCGACCAAAAACTCAAAGATGTAGTCGAGGAAATCACAAACCTTTCTTTTACAGGGTCCCAATGGAAACAAGCGTGTCTCCCCACAAAATATGGTGGTTTGGGCCTGAGATCACCCTCTCTAGTAGCTTTGTCGGCCTTCATCTCGAGTCGACTTTCAGCCAAACTAATCATCGACAAAATAATCGATCAACCAGATCCTTCCACCCAAATCGCTCTCGACATGTGGAGCTCTTTGTCCGATCCTAACACTCCATTCCCTACCATAAACTCTCAACACTCCTCTCTACGACCATGCCCTTAAAACTCTTATTTCGGGCGCATCGTTTGAGGAGTTACCAGCTTTAAGAAGTTTTGCATCAAGGTCCGGCCACGAGTGGTTGGAGGCCATCCCAAGTCGGACTCATGACCTTCAACTCTCCAACAACGAGTTCAGGATTGCAGCAGGGCTCCGCCTAGGATGTGATATAGTTGCCTCTCATCAATGCAACTTATGTGGCTCATCTGTTGGTACAAAAGGCCACCACGGCCTGCATTGCAAATTTAACAAGGCCAGATTTCTACGGCACACATCTGTTAATGCTCTTCTACAGAAGACATTCAAAAAGGCGGGCTTTCCCTCCCAATTGGAGCCAAATGGTCTTTGCCTTAGCGACAAGAAGAGACCTGATGGACAGACCCTCATCCCATGGGCAAAAGGGCTATGCCTAGCTTAGGACTACACCTGTCCGGATGCCTTTGCTCCCTCAAACCATAACAAAGACCCCCTCGTTGATTCTGAAAGATTAAAGTCCGCTAAATACGCAGGACTTAATTCCTCACTACTTTTCTCCCCCATAGTGACCACTACTCTTACAACAATAGGTCCTAAAACCCAAGCCCTTCTGAAAGAATTGGGACGCCGTATAGCTGCCAAAACCCTTGACAATAGGGAAACTTTTTTCATTAAACAGTAAATCGGAATCATTATTTGTCATTTCAACGCTATCGCAATTTTCGAATGTTTACATAATTTTTTGCCATTATTATTTCAGCATCTTGCAGTTTTAATTCATAATGGTTAATTACTTCTGATAAAAGAGATTTATCGCAAAAAAAGGGGGTGAAGAGTTTAAAATTTCTAAAGACTTATATAAATTACAATTAATTTCCGAAAATCTTATGTTTATTTCTGCTATTATTCAATCGATGATAGGATAATATAAATCAATTTGAAATCCATTAAGGAATTGGTAAATTGAAAAGTGTATAAAGTGTCCTAATTGATTTTATACGTTTAGATGGTAACATGAAATATCAAAATTTGAAACTAAATCTTTCGCCTTATTATAAAAAATGGAATTATGTCGATAATTTTATAAAATTTGCATCCTTTATAGTCTTTAATACGCGATTTTGAATCTAGATTTAAAAAGCGAATGCATGTTAAAACCTAGCTGCGTCTTAATACGAGCGTCACTTCATTTTTGTTCTATTTTTGTGTTTTTGCTCGCAAAACAAATATTTATCCTTTAATTAAACTTATTATGTAATGCATATTCATATGGTAACTAAACTAAAATTGTTGATTCCACGACATGTATATCGCAAGACAAACAAAAATATGGCGCCATGAAGTTGAATCGTACATTAAAACGGGCCTATACAGCATCTTTATTTGTAAAAATATAATTTAAAGTTTTATTCAGAAACAAATAATTATAATCAACATATTCTTTCTTAATTAAAATAATATTAAAAAAATTGCTTAAGGGGCCCAGGGCGGTTTTTGCTCTTGGGAGGGGGGGGGGGGGGTCCGGGCCTTGGGCCCCACCTAGCTACGCCACTGAATGTGGCAGATGGTGATGGTTGCCCACCTAATAAATGTGTTTGCACAAGTTAGCCGTTAATTAATACTTTATTATATTGTGTTTACTTTAAAGAGTAATTATAGCTACTTAATCTTAAAATATATTTTTTGTGTAATTAGGAATTTTTAGATAATTATATTAGACACATATATCTAATATAGATTTTTTAAAACTATACCTGTCCTACCTTGATTTGCAACACGGAGTTTATTCTGAAATTAGTAAAACACTATGTGGCACTTTTATTTATCTAAATTTATCTCTCTATTAATGGCTATATCAAATTTATATTTAGGAAACACTGTTATTAAACCAGTTACTCAGGCCCCTACTCCACAAACAGAAGGTAGGCTTTTAATAAAGTTTTTTCTATTAAATTTAAGAAACCCAAAAAATAATTTTTATATATTTAAATAACGGGCGTATCCAGGGGGGTCAGGGAGGGCCGGCTGCCCCACTCTAAATCCAAAAATTTAGTGAAATTTATTAAAATTAAGGCTAAATTTCAAAAATTGAGCATTTTGCCCCTCCCTAAGGCATTATTGCCCCTCTCTAATCCCAATGCTGGCTACGCCCATGAACATAGCTTTTCTATAGTTATAAATAACGGCCAAGTAATTGTACAAATTCTTGTAAATTGTTATTACGCTCATTAATAGGTTTAATGTAAATATTATAGTATTTGAATATGACTGAGTCAAAGCAAGGCTTGACTGATATTCATATTCTCTCAATTTGCAAAAGCAAATACATAGATAGGCGAATAAATATCTTTAGAGTATTAAAAATGATAAAATATTGTAGTTTAATCTTTAAAATACCTATATTGCTGTTAAAATATATGTAAAACATTATTGAGATTTATTTTAGAACGGATATCTTTCGAATTCATACAATTTGTAAATAATTTAGTCTAAATTTATATGCAAAAGCACAAAATTGTGCATGGTAAAATAGAAATAATGGAGTATAATGTCAATATAAACACGACCTTTTACTTATGCGATCGCCTTGAGACTGGGGATCCCAATTTGCAAGCAATTGATTTGTAAAAATTGTAAGAAACAAATGGATGTTTGGGCCCACCACCCCTTACATTGTAAACTTAACAAATTCCGTTTCATTCGCCATCAAAAGATCAACCTTTTGATTCAAACCGCTTTACTAAAAGCCGGCTTCCCTTCCATTCTCGAACCATCAGAACCCACTCTTGAGGGTAGAATGCGCCCCGATGGAACATCCACAATTCCATGGGATGACGGTAAGTTCCTATCTTGGGACTTTACCTGCATCGACGTATTTGCACCCTCTAACAATAACGCTGACCCGTTAGCTCTAGCGGAAGCACGCAAAACTCATAAATACCGTAATATAATTCCTTCTAAAATTTTTATCCCTATCGTGGCTTCATGTTCCGCCACTTTTGGCAAACAGGCATTAGCCTTCTTTAAATTGATAGGAAAAAGATCTCCCGAAGGAAAATACTCAGCAAGTTTTCTTTTGCGCCAAAAAATAGGAATTTTAATTGCCAAATACAATTATAAGGCATTTTCCGACACCTGGCCTCTGGCCCTCGATGAAGATGAAGAGTAGTCACGCTTTTTATTTATTTATTTATTGATCGTGTTTTATATTTTTTATATATATAGATTTTACCTAATAAAGATTTTTAACTTAAAAAAAAAAAAAAAAAAAAAAAAAAAAAAAAATATAAACACGACCTTTTTAGACTGCGTCAATCGACAACATTGGGATAGAAGGGAACAGGTATCAACCATTTTTAAAATATAAAATTAAATAAAAAAAATTAAATAAGAATTCACGCTTATTTTACAATTATGACAAATATTTTAAGGATTATGGATAAAATTTTTAGATATATTTAAGGTAAAAACGATATTAAACCCTTGCTAATCTGTTTCCTTACCGAGTAGGTTAAAAGATATTTAAATATTTTATAGGGTATATTTTAATTAAAGGTTGGAAATCGGGTGCCAATCTACGTAGAAAATTTTGAGTGTATAATTGTTAAGTAAGGTGTTATTTTTAAAGGAAAGTGATTTTTTGGTTTAGGATTTCGCGAATAGATAAGTCAAGTACGATGATACTGTATATTTTTTGAGAGATAAAATTAGTTCATTGATATATATCCAAACATAATATTAAATACTACAATTATATAATAATATAATTAATATTAAAAAATGTTATATGAGCAATATGTCTTCAACTTTTTCTTTTAGGACAGGCCAAGAATTCCAAAAAGATTTGAAATTAAATTTAAAAATTAAGATGCCTATTAATTGTTTTAAAAAAAATGCGGGGGTAATATTTAGAGGGAGGGGATCGCATGGTTTAAGCAACGATTATCGATATAGAGGTAAGGAACTAAATTTTGCATACGGAACAATTACCGTGAGTGCATATATCACCCTACTAACCACTAACTCACATATAACAAAATAGGTATCAATAGGCATCTCATCTTCTTTCTCATGTATTTGGTCCCACAGTCATGTGGTTTGTTTTGATAACTATAATCTAGATCTATTTAAACACTACCTACGACGGTCCCAAGTCCGTGTGCAAAAAGGGGAGGGTTGGCGTCAGGTCGGAAACCGGCTATAAAAACCAACTCCAAAATTATGATAGTTTCAAACAAGATTTTACAAGAAAAGGGTAGGGCGTCCTCCACAAACGACGCGCACTGCATACCCCGCCCGTGCAATGTGAAAAATACACTAGGGTTATTGCCCAACTCACAACGAAGGCGGTTAAGAAAATTAGTTGTTGAAAGAATGCGAATATCGTGCTGGAATGTGGGAACGTTGACGGGGAAGAGCATCGAGGTCGCACAAATGCTAAAAAGAAGAAAGGTACACATCGCCTGCCTACAAGAGATGAGGTGGAACGGAACAAAGGCTCGGGAATTAGGAGAAGGAGACAAGCTTTTCTACAGTGGGTCACCAAATCGTAGAAACGGGATCGGTATCGTTCTAACCGAATCGTTCAAAGACAAGGTGGTGGAAGTCAAGCGTTGTTCCGACAGGCTAATGTGGGTGAAGATTACAGATCAAGGGGGCCTCCTAACCGTTATGTCGTATGCTCCCCAATTGGGTGTTCGGAATCAGAGAAAGACATATTCTTCGATTCATTGGAAAAGAAAATACAAGGAATAGGACAGGAAGAAAGGTTAATTATTGAGGCAGATTTCAATGCTCACGTAGGAAAAGATCGCCTCGGGTATGAACGCAATCATGGAAGCTATGGGTATGGTCTGAAGAACAAAGAAGGGGAAAAACTTCTCCAAGTATCCCAAGCATATGACATGGCGATCGTTAACACCTATTTTCAAAAGCGCGAAGATCATACTGTGACCTATAGAAGTGGGAAGCATTTCAGTCAAATTGACTATTTGAGGACTTATGGAGTATCAAGAATTGCAAAGTAATACCGGGAGAAGAAATCGCCAGGCAACATCGTCCCTTCGTAATGGATCTTGACAGAAGAGTATTTCCCCAAAGAAGAAAGATCTATGAACCTCGAATTCGATACGAGAGGCTAAAGGATACGTCGACGAACTAAGAATACCATCAAAAAGCCTCCTCACTCTTGGGTGCAAGGAAGTTGCAAAGGGACGTAGACGACGATTTGGAGACGCTATCTAAGGACATTAAGAAAACAGCGATTCATGTTGTAGGACAGACCAAAGGACGCAAAGCTATGAATAGGGAACTATGGTGGTGGGACCAAACGGTTAAAGATTTCATCGAACGAAAGAAAAATCTATATAGACGGTGGCATAAATCAAAAAAGTCAGAGGATTATCAAGAATATAGGGACGCAAAGAGGGCCGCCAAAAAGGCCGTTTCAAAAGCGAAGAATGCCGCGTACTCCGAGATGGCAAACAAACTGGATCATAAAGGGGGCGATAGGCTTATGCACAAATTGGCCAAGATAAGGGAGAAGAAAAGTCACGATGTCGGAGTTCTTAAAATAGTCAAAAACGAGAAGGGTCAAACCTTATTCAAGCCGAAAGAACATAATGGAAAGATGGAAAGGATATTTTAAGAAACTTATGAATATTACAAATGACAAGGATTCTCTTCGCAAAATTGAGCCAAATATAAGCATGGTCGAACTCTTTCAGGAGGATGAAGTTAGGACACAAATGAACAAGATGCAAAAAGGAAAAGCAAATGGCCCAGATGGAATACCTATGGAAGCTCTCGGATGTCGTGAAGAAGGAGTCACCACCATGACGAACCTCCTTAACAAGATATTGGTAGAAGAGCGAATTCCTAATCAATGGAGAGCAAGCACGATTATACCCTTATTTTAAGGTAAAGGAGACCCTCAGGACTGTGGCAATTACAGAGGTATCAAGCTAACTTGCCACCCCTTGAAGCTTATGGAAAGGAAACAAGGCTGAAAAACGAGGTGGAAATCGGCTCATCAATTCGGATTTGTAGCCGGCAAATCCACAATCGACCCAATCTTGGCCCTAAGACAAATGATGGATAAGTATGGTGAAAAGAGGAAAGACCTTACATATGGTTTTTACCGCCTTAAAGAAAGTTTATGACACGGTCCCCCGCGATTTAATATGGTGGTGCCTGAGAAGACAAAATATCCCTGACGCATAGGCTTATGAAAATATTTATGAAGCCTCAAACTCTTGCGTTAGGACAACAGTTGGAGACTCTAAACCTTTTCGGGTTAATAATGGATTACATCAAGACTCTGCTTTAAGTCCCTTTTTATTTAATATAATTATGGACACGATAACGAGGGACATTCAAAAGCCATCGCCATGGTGTATGCTATATGCCGATGATAATGCGAGGAAACCAGGGAGAAAGTATTCGATGAAGCCTAAAAGTGGTCAAAGCGCTTAGCTGGGTATGGTTTGGAGGTCAACGATCGAAAAACGGTATACATGGAAATGAACGTTACAGGCACCCCATCACTGGATGACCAACTAAAGTACCCAAAAGTAGACAGATTTACATATCTCGGCTCGATGCTACATCAAGAGGGAGGTTGCGCAACGGAAGTCAATGCCCGGATCCAAAAAGGATGGCTTATATGACGAAGCATATCTGGTGTAATGTGCGACAAGAAGATGCCAATATCGTTGAAGAGCAAAGCTTACAAATCCATCGTAAGACCGGTGTTACTTTGTGGAAGTAAACATGGGCATTAAACACCACGGAAGGAAAGCTATTACAAACCACAGAGATGAGATTGATACGATGGAGCTTGGGGTTTACTAAGCTCGACCATATGACGAATACTTTCTCATGACAAAAATGGGTATTCAACCTATGGCGGACATGATTAACGAAAATCGGCTAAGGTGGTATGGGCATATACTAAGAAGGGACACGGATGACTTAAATCGAAAAGTACTGGACATGGAGGTACCGGGGAAGAGAGGAAGAGGACGACCCCGTGTGCCGTGTCACATGGAAATGGTAAGTCAATAAAGTTATGAAAACTAAGGAGATTAGTCAAGACATGGCACTCACTCGGTCAAGATGGAAGAAACTTATCAAAACAAACCCCACGAATGTGGGACCAACTAACTGATAAAGAAGAAGAAGAATTTAGATCTATTTAGTGCCATGTCTTAATAAGTCTTATTCACCACGAGGTCGTTATCTTCCTCTCATCCCCGGCACCTCCAATTCGAATTAAATATTTCGTCTCCTTTCTTACCTTAGGCTTTGTTAATCAAGTCCGCCATTGGTTGAATAGCCATTTTTGCCCTAAGACACTCGTTCGTCTTATGGTCGAGCTTAGTATAACCAAACTCTACATATTATTCTCATCTCCGTGGCTTGTAATAACTGTCCTTCCGTTGCGTTTAATGACATATTTCATAACAATAGAATAAAACCGATCTTCCGATAGATTTGCAGTGCCCTTCAACCCATTGGCATCTTCTTGTCGCACATTACATTGAACAGATTTTGCCATTTAAGCCTTCCATTGTGGACCGTCCATGTAAGCAACCCTCTTGATGTAGCATCGAGCCGAGGTATGTAATCCTGTTTAATTTTGAGTACCCGAGCTAGCGATGTGGTGCTTGTAATATTCACCTATATGAAACCATATCCTAAACGCTTCGGCATATAGCATAAAGATGAGTTTAAATATCTTTCGTTATCATGTCCATCTTTATATTCAACAAAAATGGGCTCATAGCAGATCCTTGATGTAATCCATTTTAAACTCTAGAAGGTCCACAGTTCCCAACTGTTGTAATTTGAGGCTTAATAAATATTATTTATAAGCCGTATATGTGAGTTGGAAGACTTTGTTTTATCAAAGACCACTTTATTAAATCGCGAGGGACAGAAGCCTTCTCCAAGTCGATAAAGACTATGTAGGTTTCTTCTCTTTCCCAATATTTACCCATCATTCGTCGTAGTGTGAAGATCGGATCGATTGTGGATTTGCCGGCCACAAATCAGAATTAGGTTACTAACATCCTTTCCATAAGTTTCAGCGAGTGCAAGTTAGCATGATACCCTGTAATTGCCACACTCCGTCCTTGGCTTTTGAATAAGGGTATAATCGCGCTTGCTTTCCATTGATAATGAATTCGCTTCTACCAATACCTTGTTATAGAAGTTCGTCATGGTCGTGACTCCTTCTTCTCGACATCCGACCCTTCCATGAGAATTACATCTGGGCCATTAGCTTTTCCTTTTCGCAGCTTATTCATTTGTGTCCTAACTTCATCCTTTTAAAAGAGTTTGCCCATACTTATGCTTGGATCATTGACGGAAAGAGAATCTTTGTCATTTGCAATATTCATAAGTTCCTTAAAATATCCTTTCCACCTTTCCATCACTTCCGACTTGAATAAGGTTTGTCCCTTCTCGTTATTGACTATTTTAAGGGCTCCGACATCGCGCTCCCTTTATGATCGAGTTTGTTAGCCATTTAGGTTTGTGAAGAATTCTTCGCTATTACAACGGCCTTCGTAACGGCTTTTTTGCCTCCCTATATCCTTAATACTCCAATGATTTTTTTAATTTATGGCACCGTTTATATAGAAATTTCTTTCTTTCGATGAAATCTCTAACAGATTTGTCCCACCACCAGGTTGTGTATTCAAAACTTTGCCTCTTTTGATCTGTCTTTGAACCTGAGCCATTTTCTTTATGTCCGCAGTTAGCGTCTCCCAATCCTCGTCTGCGTTCAAATCAAATATCTGTCACCCAAGAGTATTTAGGATTTTTTATAATATTTCGTTTGTCGACTATTTTACCATTTCGAATCGAAGTCGAGGTCCATAAACCTTTCTTTAATCGGGAAATACTTTTCTTTCAAGATCCATAACAAGTAGAAGATGTTTCCTGGCGATTTATTCTCACGGTATTAATCTGCAATCTTTTAATTTCCATAAATTCGCCGAACATAGTCAATTTGACCAAATTGCTTTCCACTTATATAAACAATATGATTTTTGCGTTTTTGAAAATAAGTAAAGTTGGTTTTTACAGCCGTCCGACCTGACGCCAACCCTCCACTTTTTGCACATGGAGTTGGGACCGTCGTAGGTAGTGTTATACATATATAGTAGTTTAATATACTTATTGCAATTTTCCCTTAACATATTGTAGTAAGACTAGGGCTAGTTAGAGACCGGGTATTATAATACTTATGTTTTTAGAATTATTTAAAAAACAATAATAGAAATAAATCTTGAAGGGCTTGTTAGAGTATACTTAGTTTTTACTAATATTTAAAAAAAAAGATAATAGAATTGCATATGCGTATTTGTCAAAGCATAAACAAAAATATCTTATGATTTCCAATAACAAATATTATTTAGTCGATGCCTGTTTGATTTTTAATATACACTTTCTTTATTTGTCTTAATTCCTATTTTTTTATTATGGGGAATACAAAGTTGCTTTCGCTTTCAGTATTAAAAAAACCCTGATGTATCACAATTATAGATTTTATATGGAAAGCTTGATCTTAGAAGAGTCGACAACATGTTTTGAGTCTACACAGCTATCATAAAATCATTGTTATTTATAACATTATTTGTGTATATTATTTAATGTTGTATGTGGTAAGACCTTTGAAACCAATGTTATGTTGAGTTTAACGCAATTTGTATTAGTTAATTTATTTATATCCGAGAAAAGTTACAAGAATTCGAGAGTGAGTGAAATACATAAAAAATGTTATCTATATAGTGCGTTGTTTTCTGATGCGTGTTGATAGTAGTGACGCGGAAAAACCGAGAAAAATCTTGGTCAAGACGAGACGAGAATTTGAAAAATGGAGTCAAGATCGAGACGAGAATTTTGATGTCGAGACGAGACAAGACGAGATTTTTTCGGCGAGATCTCGACTTTTTATTGGTCGTTAGATTTTAGTAAATTATTGTGTATTTTAATTTGCATGATTTATATTTAAGGTTATCATAGTCAAATTCGCTATTTAAATCTTGTCGATGCACTTCTCAATTTGCATGAGCCATGAGGGATGCCGACCGTTCGACGTCTGCATCAAATTAGTGCACGTCTATTTACATACAAAATACATTACCCTTTTATTCACACGCTTACATTAGCGTAAGCGCGCGTAAATTATGTTATCTAACAGCTATAAAAATAACTAAACTAATTTGAATAGGCACAAATCTAAAAGGATTGCCAACAAAATTAATAACATGGAAATCCGTTTAGCTCTTAAAATCTTGGAATCTGATGACTCAATAGCGCCAATTAACAATACCACCTTCGACCTCCTTCAGCAAAAACACCCCGAAGGTCATCTATTATCGCCTAATCTCCTAAACGTCTCAGATATTCCCCTCATGGATTTCACTCTCCAGGAAGTAGCCGAAGCTCTTATGTCTTTCAAGAAGGAGTCCGCCTGGGGCCTCGATGGGATACGACCAATTTAACTTCAGGACCTCATCAAACCTCAACTTAGCGGCTCACATGCTCTCCTAGCCAATTTAACCAACCTTTGTAACATAATAAGGAGGGGACATTTTCCTATAGTTCCTCTCCTATTTGGTAGAAAACTCATTGCTTTAAAAAACCAGATGGTTCGATCCGACCCATTGTGGTTGGATCAGTCCTCCGAAGCATGGTTTCCAAAATAATTACCTATCGAATCTGTTCATCTTTAACGGTTTCTCTCCTCCCAAACCAACTTGGTTTTAGCGTGCAAGGAGGATGCGAGGCTGCCTCCCATATTGCTCGAACATTTCTCGAGTCTTCCTCACCAAATGACCTCTTGGTGAAACTCGATTTTAAAAACGCTTTTAATAGCGTAAACCGAGTTGCCTTTATTGAACCGTTCATACTACAATTTTTGGAATTCCATCAGCTTCTGTTAAATAGCTATTGGAACCCAACGTATCTACTCTTTGGGGACCAAATCATCCCAAGGGATCCAACAAGGAGATCCCTTGGGCCCGGCCCTCTTCTGTATGGCGATCCAAACAATCATCAATAAACTCTACTCTCTAGGAACCTTCTCATGTAATCTATGGTACCTAGATGACGGCTTCCTGGTCGGCCCAGCCGAAGCAGTCCGGAAAATCTCAGAGATTAACAATTGCTACGCAGACACAATATCGCTCAGCCTAAACACAGCGAAATGTGAGATCTTCACCAAAAACCTCATAGTCGACAAACTCTCCCTACCATTCCCAGTCATATCAAGAGATGACTTTCATTACTTAGGCGCCCCCATTGGAGGCGTAAAAACAACCGAAACATTCTTAGAGAATTTCTCCGACTTCATTGACTCCATAACCCACACCCTGGAGCGTCTTACTCCCCACCATGCTTTTTTTCTCCATAAAAACTTTCTATTCCAAAATTAACTATGCTTTACGCGCTTCGCCCGTCTTTCTAAGCGTTAACCTACTCCACGCGATGGAAAAAAAATCCAATTGTTAATAGAAAGGTGCCTAAACCTTAAATTTAGCCCCCTCCAATAGCTCCAAGCCACCCTTCCCTCCAAGAGTGGTGGTATAGGCATCCGACCCCCCCCTTCAATTACTTTCACCAGCAGGGTTCATCTCATCCCGTTTATCAACGGATGAGTTAATCAAACAAATTACTCACACCCAAGACCCGCACCTCGACAGCGCCCTTTAGGCCTGGGAAGACCTCATGCTTGATTCCTTAACTCACCCAACTGGAACCACCCAAAAGGAATGGGATTTACCACTGATAGCACGTTCCGTAGCTTACCTCTCTTCGAACAACCTATCTTTGGGAAATCTCCACTTCAATTGGGCATCCTCCGGGAGTTACGAATGGCTCGAGGCCCTATCAAGCCAAAACCTAAGGTTACACCTGTCGGGCGAGGAACTTCGAATAGCTGTAGGCCTACGCCTCGGCTGCGACATTGTGTCCTTATTCAACTGCGACCTCTGTCGCCAACCCGTTCTAGCAAACGGCCATCATCCTCTACACTGCCAATACAGCAAGGGGCGGCCTCCCCGTCATGCCACAATAAATAAAATAATCGGACAATTTTTGAAGAAAGCCGGCTTTTCCAATTTAATGGAACCTACTGGCCTAAGCTCCACTGACGGCTTAAAACCCGAGGGTGTAACAATCATCCCGTGGGCTCGTGGCCTAAACGCCTGCTGGGACTTCACTGCAGTAGATATATTTGCCAAATCTAACGCCTCTCCTGACCTCATCTCTTCTACCGAGAGAAAGAAAGTGGAAAAATACAAATACCTAAGCAATATTATTTTTGTACCAGTAGTAGCCACAACCTTCGGTAATTTAGGTGCCGAGGGCAGCCAATTCCTTACGCAAACATCAAAATTTATATCCTCCATCACACACGACCCCATAGAATTTTTTAAGCAGAAAATCACTATGGAAATTATAAAATCTAATACGATCTCAATCCATAGCTCGATGCCAACTTATTAATTTAATATATTTTAGCATATAACATACATAATTATTTGGAAATAAATTTCTATCGATAAAGAAAAAAATGTGAATTATTAAAAACGTTAATTTTTTACGCTCATTAAGAATTGTTTTGCCTTAACTAACAATAGTGGCCCATTTATGCACATCTTTTGGAAGTTATTTCTGAAAGCCATTTCAATGAGGCAAGATAATGCTCGTGCGTTGTTCAAAATTCGATAATCAATGGTTTTATAAACAATTACTTTTGTTAAAACATATGATATTGAAAATACTGATCATTTTTTCTTCTAATTTTCCTTTTATAGTGCCTTTAGCTATTTTAATTATTTATATCCTTATAGTTAAGTTTTTTGCATATTAATTTAAAAATCAATTAAATTAAACATATTTATTATAATAAGTATTTTTATTTTAACACCAAAAAATCCATATGAAAAATTTAACATTTACCTAAATTATTCTATCCTATAATTTACGTATATTAAAATTACCATTTTGTAAGCAAATTAAATGTGATTAGTAGTTTATGTGCCTAGATCGTCACGGAAAGATTATCATATCCGAATATCAATTTTAGGATTTGGAATTCCAAACAGCAAAGGAGATAAAAAAAATTGCTAAAAGTTAATAAGCTCAGACATAGACGTGATTGAAGGATGGAAAGTCCATCCCAAAATATAAGCCACTCTTTCCATAATAACTCTAAAATGTTGTGACAACTGCTTACATCTCTCACTATCCACACGGTAAGAGTTCTATCGTCGACAGCATAAGAAATAAATTGTCTACATTAAATAACAAATTTATTTTATGACTTAAATGCTAAATAGTTAGTAAAAAAACTCTATTTTATTTACTTCAATTGTTTTTGTTACAATAAATTCTCATTAAAGACTTGTTTTCTTAAAAAAAAATTGTTTCTCAGTTATTTTGCATAGCTTATTTATACGAGTTTAACAAGCATGATTGCATGGTACAGCCACAACGCAGTATTCACTACTTTTACGTCCTCGAAGCTTATGTCTATGGGTTCGAGTCACTATGTTGTTTGCATCATACTCTCATTGAAATCCTTTAGAAGGAATAGGTACTAGCACTGCTGGTATGGCCAATATATGCACATCATAATATTTTTCTAGCACGCCCATCGGCGTGCCCCTTAGCGCGTCAGTAACAAATCTAAAATTAATCGAGTATTAGATCTTGTAGATAGAATCTTTACCTAATTCTAGAATTCTAGAATACTCAGCCTTGAGACTTTTATTTATTTTGTTATTTGACTCGTATAAACTATTGTTTAAGCACAAATTTAGATTAACTAGTTCAAGGCTTAGGCATAGGATTTGATCTATAACTTAAATCGGTTATAAATTTTTCATATTTAGTATCTTTACATAAATTGCGGTGAACATTCATAGAATCATAGATTTACAACTTGTTGAAAAGCATTATGGACATATGTTTGATGTGATGTTTACATTCATATTTGAATCATCTGATATGTTGCTTAGTCACTCAAAAATGTTTTACATACATACATGGACCTAGACCATAATAGTAAATATGTAAATACTCCAAAAGCAAACTCCTCGTCTATTGGAGCTTCTAAAGAGAGACTCAATACTGATAAAGCTTCGAGAAAAGTATCGTTTAAAGTATGAGTTTAATTAATTAAGTCTTATTAATGGCATTTTTAGGCACAAAAACAATCCTATCAACTGGAGAAACAAAAGGCCGCACAGGAGTTTTTGAATGTTTTGGATGATCCAACCGTTATTATTCTATCTGATTGGTTAAAAATTAGAGGAAGTTTGAAAGGATGGACAAAGATGTATTGTGTTTTAAAGCCAGGCCTTTTAATGTTGTATTCTAGTGAAAAAGTAGACAAGGTTTAAAATTTTAATGTATACATATTTTGGCACTAATTTTTAATAATTGCAATCATTTTTTTTATATAATTGTTTTTTATAGCATGGGCGTTGGATTGGCACAATAATTTTGCCTTCTTGTCGCATAATTGAAAGGCCATCTAAAAAGAATGGATTTTGTTTTAAAATCTTCAATCCTATGAGCGAATCTATTTGGACCTCTAAGGTAAACAGTTATTTTCTGCCTTTTGAATATGTCATTTAATTAAGCATTTGCAAATTTGTAATAGCTAGAGCCCTGCATGGACCACCCAAAGCCCAACCTCTTCTGAGCATGATCCAGCCCAAGAGAGTTATGGGCCTCAGGCTTAGGTTGGGCCTGATGGGTCAGCTTGACCTGAGGGCTACAACCCAAGCCAAATAACTATTTAATATGATTTGAATGAATTTGACTATTAAAAATACATATCTTTGTGCAGCTTTATGTGACTTTTGAACTCCAATCCCTCCTCCTTGTTCATATATATCCTTTGATCATAATTGTAAATTTTATTTTGATATACCTATATATATTAATTGCTATGCAATTTATATACTATAAATTTGTGATAGGTACTTCCAATAAAGTAACTCAATAATTCATGGGCGTAGCCAGGTTTTGGATTAGGGGGGGGGGGGGCAAAACGTAAATTTTTTAATTTTTAAGGGTTTTTGCATTGAAAATTTTTTTTCGCCATTTAGGGGGGGGGGGGGGGGCAGTTGCCTGCCCCTCTGGCTACGCCCATGCAATAATTCACAACTAGGTTATTTAGACAAAAAATTTAATTTATAAAATTTTAGTAAAAGAAATTAGATTTTTATTTTCAACATACTTATCTTTGTTTTCGATTAAAAATTTATAGCTATAAAATTTATTGTATTGTATATAAATGTGGTAAAATAAATTGAAAAAAAATTGTCCAGAAAAAATTTTAGTTAAAAGTTGGGCTGACCTTTGATAGGGCTAAAAATAAAATTAGGATTTCCGAAGGGGTCGTGCTCCCAGATTTTATACATAATAATATTCGACCTGGCTCCGGTTGAAGAAAATCCATTTCACAGGGCTCTATTAATTAAAGACCAGCGGGCTAGGCAACTGTCGTAAATTTAGATTTTTGGGCGAGCCAGGCCAACACCTTAATGAGATTCGGGCTAATTTTAAATAATGTATTATTATGTTTTCGACATTTTTATTTGTATAATATTCGTTAATCCTAGTTCTTATCCAAAAGAAGCGAAAATATAAAATATTTACAACATATATTAATATTACTGTTAAAAATTTTAAAATTTCATTTAGGGTCGGGCTGTCCGGGTAGCTTTTATAATTGTGGGCGGAATTGGAAGGGTTTAGGCGGGCCAGGGCGGAAATTTTTTAATAAATCTGACCTCTGCTATTAATAGCTAACTGGAATAAAATTTTTCTTAAATTCTATCTTGTAGGATTATTGTCATAAGTGTTTTAATTAATATATTTTTATCAAAACAACTAAAACATGTACAATTCATCCACAAATATGTTTCAAAGGCCAAATTGAGTTTTACGGTTTAAATTTTTTAAAATATTTTCCACTAAGTATTAACCTTAATTATTGATAAGATACCTGCTGAATGGTGATTTATATGCTTATAAACATCAAAATTATTATTAGAAAAGTTTTAATCTGCTGACCCATTTTATAGCCTGAGTTAGCAAGCACTTGTAAATGGATGGAGTTTATTTAACACTTACATAGGTTTGTAATTGATATCCTACAATTACTGTGTAAATAAGATTATAGTTATTTTTAAATATAAACTTCCCCAATATTATTTTTTACTTTATTACATTTTTATGTTTTATGGCTACATTAGGATTTTTTTTGAAAATGGGCTTTGCCTTTTGCAAGTTATTGACGTTTGAAAAACGCTAGAATGGCTGTTTTTAGCAACTTTGACAGAAAACATTTAAAAAAACTTGATATATAGGGAAAAAATTAAAATATATTCGTGCTTACCTCGAAAGACTCTACCAAAATCTGCAGTTTACCGGTTGATTTTAGATTAAAAAAATATCTATTAATCCCAGATTTGATTAAGTATACTAATTCTGTCAAGATTATCCCGATTTAACTCCACCACCATTGGTTGTACTAAGTGTACGAACCCCGCTTCTTTTTTGCGCAGTTTAACAGACAAAAAGGCGAAAGGGTTATTACTTATTAGTCTTTAGAAGATTATCACCGGGTTTATTTACCCCTCGGCGTGTCCTGGCTCCCTTGGGGATTTGAAAACCTTTTTCCCTAATTTTTTCTGTGACAAATTTGCATTGGAGATCGGTTGATTGCTTTTATGCGTACATTCACTCTTGCCCATAAAAATATTGCTAAAACTAGGTTTTTTTTCTCGGTTTATAATGAATTTAAATTGATTTTTAATGAGAGTTCTGGGTTCCCTGTCGTTTATTGGCTTTCTCAAATTAAATTAATATTAATGAAGAATTGTTTCATTTATAGACAACACTTTATATTAATAAAACTTATTTATCCAATTTCCTTTCTTCGACGAGTCACTCATTTTATATTTAGTTTGTATAATACTAATGGAAACTTTTTTGAAGGGTTAGAGTTTTAAATAAAAATTTTATTTTTAGGTGTTAATTTCACAACTTAATTATTATCTTATTATGAACGTTAAGTTACAAGGGCTTATTGAAAAGTTAATCAGATACGCTTTTTATAATAACTTTTTATGCCTTTGTCGTTGCATCGATTTAAAATTTATACTTAAAATGATTATTATAAATTTTATTTTTATATTTTTTAGTTTTAGATAAGCGAGCTAAATCTTTTGTTATCATCAACGAAAGAATTCGTTTCTGATCTGTATAGTTGACATTTACAATTAGCACTTAGCGCTTGCAAATGAATTAATGCTTTAAACACTCTCACTTTTTTATTTGGTCCTAAAGCCAATAATTTATCTTAAAATATAAAACCTTTTTAAAGCATTCATCTCTAGAGCCATGCTTATTGTCAAAAACATATTGTAAGCTAGCGGTATCATTAAACTCGATAAGCAAATCTTTCTGGCTCTTCAACAAAGAGATTAAAAATTGATATGGTTTTCAAGGCCAATTACATCTTTTGACGGGTTGTATTTCACCAAAACAAATTCAAACATAGCATTAACGATTTCCAAATCGAAATTAATAGCCATTTAAGCTTGAAGTTTTATCAATTCGAGTATAATTGATGGATTTGCGGTAGCCTTGCGAGGCTCTATTGGGAAAATTAACTTAAAATTAACCCGCGTATGGGTTTGGGGATGGGCGGTGGGCGTAGCCAGGGGGGCAATGAGGGACGGTTGCCCCCCCCCCCTTTTTAGAAATTTATTAAAATGATGGCTAAAATGTAAAAAAATGATTATCTAAATCATTATTGCCCCCCTCTAATTCCAATGCTGGCCAAGCTCATGCCAATCAACCGTTCGATCAAACAACCTGCCAATGAATGGGTTGAAAGTTTTAATTACCATTTACCCTCTTCTTATTATTCGAGGGCCAGGTTTAGTTTGAATATATGTAACCGTATATCGATTTTAGATATACATAAGGGTGAGTGGGGAAAACCCGATGTGGTTTGGATACCCTCAAAATTCGCTTAATATTAAAATGTTATTTCGATAGTTATAAGGATTTGGTTAATGGCAATATTTGGAATCGGTCCAATGTGATTTCGATTTTGTTCTGCTTAAAGTTAAGATTTGAGCTCGAGGTTAAGAAATAACTCTTTTCATATGGATTTTGGACTTAAGTAAAATTTATGAGTCAATTTATAGAATATTAGTATGTATAAAATGCATGGCATGTAGATATTTACCATTGTATATCCTTTACTATAAAACGTGGATGAAAACTTTTGTATAATTTTGGCACTGGGAAATCATTAATTTTTGTTAATGATTCTTGTGCGAAATTAAGAGATGTGTACTTGTCCTTTCACCTCTGCCCGACAATTATCTGGCCTAGCTTGCTGAATGAGAAGCATTGTCGATATAACAAATAATTGGTTCAACAATATTTTAGCACATATGATTTATGGTGCTTGAAATTTAACAGGGGTTTGAACCCGCCCAATATAAAATCGGGTTCGTGTTCGGGTTTGGCATAAATTTTGAAATCGGGTTCGTGTTCGGTTTTAAGGAATTGATTTCGGGTACAGGTTCGGGTTTAAGAAATTATATTATACTAATAATACATTTTTACCTTCAAAAAATTATTGAATTGTTAACTTATTTTTTAAATAGCACCTAATTAAATCACATGCCAATTATTTCATCTCATTGTGCATATGTATTTATTGAATTTTTAATGTTCTAATTTATTTTTGGATTTAAAAGCAGTAAAAATATAATTAATGAAAGCCATACCATATTATAAATTACACAAAAATATTTTTATTCAACGTATACTTCACATCATAAAATATAAATACAGTTGACACATAAATTATGTATATAAAGTGAGAAACAAATTTAAAATTATAATAAAACATCTGATATTTCTTTATATTAAATGTTAAAGTTCATATATTTAAATTATTTACAATTATTATATAAATTATAGTTTAAATAGAATATATAGGAAAAAACTTATCATTATATGTAGATTTAATATTTACAAATTTTTATGGAGTTATTATTAACTTTTTAAAAATTATAATTAAAAACCATACCATAACTATTATATATCAATTATATTTATAATACTTACAAATAATATTTGAGATAATTATCGATTAATGTATGAAAAATGCCGGAGACTTAATAATATTAAAATTACAATCGTATGGTTTTCGTTACATTGTCATGATAGAGAAAACTGAGATATTCAATTCGCAATATATTTTTGAATTAAAAACCCGAACCCTAACCCTTTTTTGTATTCATCGGGTTCAGGTTTTAAGGGTTTTTTAAAAAATGGGTTCGGGTTCTGTAAAACATCGGGTTTTACCCGGTTTGGATTCAGTGGTTCGGGACATACCCCTGAAATTTAATTCCTGAAACCTTTTGATCGACATTTTATGTTAAACCCACAATTCAGATTATGATCAGTTAAGGCATTTATAAGGTTCATGGGCGTAGCCAGGGGGGGCGGCTCCCCCCCCCCCCTTAATTCACTAAAAAAAATTCAATGCAAAAACTTTGAAAAATTTAAAAATTTCATGTTTTGCCCCCCTCTAATTTTAAACGATTTGCCCCCCCCCCCTAATCCAAAACCTGGCTACGCCTATGATAAGGATTTTTAAATCACCAATATAAGCGTCAAATTGATTGGTTAATGGACTATTTAACCAAGCGGTAAATGTATATTAAAATAGGATTTTACTTGAAATTAAAATAATTAGGTTTAACAGGCCTATTTCTTGACAACGTTACCAGAAGCTTTTTTGTCCCAGGAAGTTTAACTTTTCATTAACTCCTAATTATTAAGGGTACTTTTTTTATAAATAATCAATAAAAATTTTAAGATATATAATCCATATATTACATAAAACATTGTCGCCTTTTTTGTTGTTGCTGAAAGTTATGTTTCAATTTATAGCACTTTGTATTATGGCTTAAATTACCCTATTAAAAGGCTAACCGTGTTCCCTCTACTCTAGATTTAAAAGGGCCATTTGGTTTAGTTAAATTCAACGACTCCTCTCTTTTAATATCTACCCCTTTACTCTTACTACTTCTATGAGTATTATATAAAGCTATTATTGATATTTGTTCTCTCTATTGCATTCTTCTTAGCTTTTAGGTTATGCCTTTCTAAACCTTTTAATGATTTTTTTGTTCTCCATAAAAGGTTAAAACATACAAATGTTATTAGTTGCATATGACAATGAAAGGAATGCTTTTTTCGATAAATTAAAACTTTTGACAAACTTTATTTTTAGTTAATTAAAGGCTAAAGTGTGGAAACGGCTTTCGCCACAAAATTTTGTGTCGTCAACAAATGTAATTGTTAATTTACTAATTGTTCAAATTTGGGAGAACAACACATACTAATTTATTAAGCGAATAATACTTAATCGCTACCAAAGAGTCTCAACATATTAAAAATTTAGGATTTCTAGGAAATAAAGCCATCCTAAAATTCATTTTAATCAGCCCACTATTAACTTTTAGATCGAGGCATAGCAAAATTTATATATATTATGTTGAACCAACGATGTGAACAAAAGTGATTAATTTTAGAAGTGGCATGGATGGGTGGGCATATGACTATTTTAGTTTATAGATTTTATTTATGCCACATTTGGTATTTTTGATGACTTCTATGTCTTGCGACTGTTTAAGGGATCGTCGAGTTTTGCGAGTCTTAAAAGCCAAAAAATTGTTCCTTAAGTTTAGTTTAAGATATGAATCTAGCATCTCACGATTAACTTTTAAAATCGGTAATTATTGGTGATAGTTTCCTAATTATATATTTGAAAGACGCTTTCATTTTTTTCGCCATTTATAATTGGAAGTTTGGAACCCGATAGGTTGTTCAGTAAACACGAGTTAAACTATTGGTTCCAGTAATTTACCGCTGGCGGGGTTGGGTTTTGGTCAAAATTAGTCAATAGTTTTAGTGTGTATAAAAGATGTTGCACAAATATGCCAGACTTTACCTATTGATCCCCCGGTGGCTTGCTGCATAAATTTATATAGATCAGGTGCGCTTAATCCCGGTAGCAAACGGTGTCATTCGAATTGATGATTGGAAAGGGATTTGAGGGATTTCCTTATACTAAGGTAGTTTACGATAAGGCTTTTTGCCAGCCCTTCCCGAATTGTGGCAACCAGGCATGGTTAAGGGAAAGCCGTGCAATTTATAGCTAGACCTCAATGTTTCAATTTTCCCCTCATTAATCTTGTGGGGGGTGGGTAATAGGAAAACTCGAAAAAAGGGGAAAGATTCTAATCATTTACGTCATCGAGCATAATCTTCATTTATATAAATCCACAAATCGTGAAAGAGCATTTTACCATAATATTCGACGGTATCTGCAATTTCTATTTTCGTTATCGTAGGGACCTAAAGGGGAAACTATAGGCGCCGTTACTCAGCCGCTCCCCTATTCCCATCTAATCTTCCGGGCACCTTCTGAGGAAGCAGGTAAATGCTTTTTAAAATGGAAGTTTACCCCTTTTAACGCTATTAAAGTGTCATTATTATTGCAATTTTTAGGTTTTTTAAACTGAATCGGTATGTAATTTTATTGAAATTATAAATGGCATTAAATTTTTTTTATTTATATTGTGCTATGCTATGTAATGTAGTAGATACAATCTATTGGCTAATTTTATTTTACGTCAAATGGGTTAGCCTTTTTCAGATTAAAGCATAGTTGTAATGTAAGGTGATTTGTTGTAATCACGTTAGTAGGCATGAGCGTTGTCATGATTAATATAAGCAGGGGGCGTGGCAAAATTTTCAGTTATCCCTTAGGAGAGAGAATTAAAAAAAAGTTAAAAACCATTAACAATTTACATTTAAAATCTTTTTTTTTACCTAGAAGTTAAAAGTGGCTACGCATGAGCCTCAGCTTTTTGGGAAAGCATCTATTGGTGTGGTGCATTTTTGACAAGGGTGCATAAATCATTGATTTTAGACGACATTTTACGCATAACTTTTCACGAACCCATATATATTGTAGTATACATTTTGATGGGGAGCATAAATAAGCGAGGTGTTTGTGCCTTAATGGCTTAAAATAAAATTGTCCTTGGGGAAACACATTCTTCATGATGTACACAGGTAGCCTTGCACATTAACGAATGATCTCAAATAGTTTTACATAAAAAATACTACAAGCGCCTCTTTAAACCTGCACGATGAAGTTTAAAAATATATGTTTCAGTATAAAGATCGAAGGGTTTTTCAAATTTCGCACTTTAATTTTTTATTTTGGAGTTTTAGCATGGATATTTTATTCGTTTTTAAATACTTAATTGCAAAGGCCCTTTTTATTTTACTAAAATGATAAGGATATTTAACGAGCCGTTGCTCTATTTGCATATTTTTATCTATCGCATTTTAGGCTGTTAAAGTTCAGACTTGACTAGGTATCCCATTAAGTCCGGACACTATTTTTTAAAAGGTCCTTTATTTTACGAAAAAATGGAGCCAATTAATTAGCAAACAACATAATAAAAATAGTTTACACGGTTAATCACATAATATCAAAAGGTTTTTAAAACTCGGGCCTTCGGCCCTTGTGAGAAGGGGAGGATGGGAAGGGGAGGGGGGAGGGAGGTGCAGGAGGGAAGGGGGAACGAAACTCATCTATACTCCGTATAAATGTAGCATATTTGCTATGCAATTTATGGGCGAGAAAGGTGGGAAGGGGCGAGAAGAGAATGCCTATACGGGAGTATGAAATGCAAAATGATTAGTTAATTATTTATACAAATTTTTAAAAAGTTAAATTTTTGTAAAACCTGTTATTATTGAGGAATAGGTTTTCTTTCATTCATTCTTATTTATCAACTTCTAAATTAATCAAAATGACGAAAGGAACGCAAGTAGAGGGTATTACCTTAGAAAAGCCAATAATCATCCTTCCAAAACGTACAACTTTCAATTTAGAGTTTTTTTGATACTGTATAATTTAAACAATTTGGTGCAGGCGACTAATTTGAATTATGACTATAGACCCTATTCAAATCATGCGCATATGTATAGTATAAACAAGATATTAAAAAAACGAAAAAAATTTCCAATCATACCTTGGCCATTGGTCATTTTTTCCATCACTTTGGCCAGTGGTCATTTTTTCTTATGGTTAGCAGACAGCCAAATAACTAGCCTATAATTATAAGGTAGAGAAAAAATTTGATCTTAATCTCACTTTGGCCAGTGGTCATTTTTTTATTGGTCAGTAGCCAGGAAACGGCCAAATTGCATATATTTAAAATATAGAAAAAAAATGCTACACTTTGGCCAATGGTCATTTTTTTCATTGGTCAGTAGCCAGGACAAAAAGGATATAAATACAAGACGAAAAAAACGAGAGAGAAAAAATTCCGATTTATACTTTGGCCAATCGGCATTTCTTTTATTGGTTAGTAGCCAGGACAAAAAGGATATAAATACATAAGAGACGAAAAAAACGGAAAAAAAAATTCGATTTATACTTTGGCCGATCGGCATTTCTTTTATTGGTCAGTAGCCAGGACACGGTCAAAAAGGATATAAATACATAAAAGACGAAAAAAAACGAAAAAAAATTTCGATTTATACTTTGGCCAATGGTCATTTTTTTCATTGGTCAGTAGCCAGGACAAAAAGGATATAAATACAAGACGAAAAAAACGAGAAAAAAAAATTCCGATTTATACTTTGGCCAATCGGCATTTCTTTTATTGGTTAGTAGCCAGGACAAAAAGGATATAAATACATAAGAGAAGAAAAAAACGAAAAAAAAATTTCGATTTATACTTTGGCCGATCGGCATTTCTTTTATTGGTCAGTAGCCAGGACACGGTCAAAAAGGATATAAATACATAGGAGACGAAAAAAAAACGAAAAAAAATTTCGATTTATACTTTGGCCAATGATCATTTTTTTCATTGGTCAGTAGCCAGGACACGGTCAAAAAGTCATATTATCAATGGTATTAACGAGAACAATATATTAATTAAAAAAAATAATTAAATAAGCCCTCGCCGGGATTCGAACCCACATCAGCAGAGGCATAGGCTTTTGTAGGGGAGGGGGCACAGGGACCCATATCAGTAGAGGCATAGGCCCTTCTAGGGGAGGGCATAGGGTAATTATCAATGTTAACCTAATATAAATTCAAAAACGAAAAAAAAATTCGAATCACAATTTGGCTAATGGTCATTTTTTCATTGGTCAGTAGCCAGGACACGGCAAAAAGTCACAGTATCAATGGTATTAACAAGAACAATATATTAATTTAATTAAAAAAATTTTTTTTGCCCTCTCCGGGTATTGAACCAGCAATTCAGAACTTTGGACGGACAACAAAAAGCGACCATAAATTGCATAGCAATTAAAAAAAAAATTTTGCCCTCTCCTGGATTCGAATTAGCAATTAAGAATTGCCCTCGCCTGGATTCGAACCCACATCAGTAGAGGCATAGGCTTTTGTAGGGGGGGAGGACACAGGGACTCATATCAGTAGAGTCATAGGCCCTTCTAGGGGAGGGCATAGGGTAATTATCCATGTTAACCTAATATACCAATTCAAAAACGAAAAAAAAAAATTTCGATTCACAATTTGGCCTTTGCTCATTTTTTTCATTGGTCAGTAGCCAGGACACGGTCAAAAAGTCATATTATCAATAATATAAACAAGAGCAATATATTAATTTAATTTAAAAAAAAAATTTTGCCCTCCGGGTATCGAACCAGCAATTAAGAACGTTGGACGGAGTGACAACAAAAAGCGAGCCCATAAATTGCATATCAATTAATTAAATACGCAAATTTCTAGATTAAATACGGTGTTTTCGCCTATGGTATAGGCTTTGACGGGTAAATATTGACAATTTACGGGGTAGCTTCGATTCTCGACTATACGAATGTAACAATGTAATAATATATTATGGAAACCGATAGGCAAATGCTGGATGGATGCCATCTCTCTAGCCACTAAATGTTCAAGCCTGCTGCTTCGTTCTATGACCAACAATAGCAATCCTCACAAGCTATCATCCACCTCGTTCAACTCTAAATTATCCCTCACCACCGAGCTGGGTAGTAAATCCCCACATGACGACCCATGTAGTGGTGACTATCTGATCGAACCTAGGAGAACTTCCCACCTTTCGGAACCGGGTACCTTCGTGACGACTCCCTCTCACGATAACACCGCTAAAAGTAATTGTCACAACCTTACTTGTGTTTTATTGAGGATATTGCGCTATGATATCGTGATTTTTAAATAATAATTTTCTGATTCTGATAAATTTTAACTTTTTGTCATGGAATTCACCTGTGAAATCGAAAACTTTAATCGGGATAATAGGGTTGCAAGAAAAAAATTTGAAAAATTTTGATGTACCCCAAATTTTATAATTCAACTAGATTAAGGGCGATTTTAATTATAGATCAATTTGGCTATTTATATCCCTATCTTTTTATGTGACTTTGAACAATAAAAAACAAATCACAACCCATAAAATGCTCACAATTATTGATTAATTTTAAAATAAGATATAGCTGAACTTTGTTGTGCGCAAATTTTAAATATGACCTACGCAATTTATATAACATTCAATGGCAGTTTAATTTATAGAGATTTGAAAAAATTGTATATAAATAAGATTGCTTTAGCCAACGGTTAGTTATTGTTTAAAACTCAGTTTTGGTCACGTACATTTTACATGTTCTTGGGTTTTTTAATAAATTCTCTTTAATCAGCCTCGTTAAAGTCTTAATATTTAAATTTATTATAGTAAGCAATTGCTTAAGTCGGTTGACCTGTTCACGATTGGCCAAGTGTTTTGTCATTTAAACAATAATTACGATAATCCCCTCATTTTAAAATCCCTCTCAAGTAATTTTGTAGCATACATTGGATCAAAAATTTATTAAGGAAGAAACTTATTAAAACAAATCACACGACTGTGAGTCGAAATGAATGATAACGACGTAGAGAATATTCAATATATATAATATCGCGATAAAATTAATAATACTATTACAATACATTACCTAGGTTTCGGGAATTTGAATTAAGTTTAGAAAATAATCGAAATGTTGTTTTTCACATTAACAGCAGTTTAAAATGCGCTTTAATTTTAAATAGTAAGCATTAGCTTAACCGAATTTGATAAAACAATATGCATCAAACGATTATGTGAGTTTTAGGTTAAAAAGGACCATCATTATCTATTTCTGTTAAATTAATTTCATCGTTAAATGACAATAGTCAGAGTTGGATTTAAACAACTTCTAACTTGGTAATTGTGATGTTAATTTATGATAAAATATTGTATAGGATTGGAATAAACTTTATTCGCATTTTGTTTTATATATTAGCATGCTTTTTCAAAAATGTTATCTTAAATACCTTTTCCTTTTAACTTAAACTGTTTATTTTCCATTAATTTCCAAATCCCATTTTTTTCTATTCCCCTATAAGTAACTTTATAAGCCAATTTTACGTTTAAAACAAGTCGTATTTTTGTTTCATAAAAACTCGTTTTATTACTGAATTACTTAGACCCATGAGACGAACTCTGTTTAAAAATTAAAACATTAGATTACACATTTACATTAGTTTAACATATTTAAATTGACACATGTATAAACGTGAATTTATTTTGCTACCTAAATTTTTTCATGGAAATATGCAAAAGTAATTGTAAAAATAAATCGTTTTTTAATAATGTTAAATGAATCCTAACCTTAAATCCATCTCCATAGGTGCAGGTCGAAGTGAACCTTCGTCTCCCTCCGCCAGTCACAACCCCAAACGATTTTTTGCTTCAGCTGCGCGCGCAGACGATTTTGAGGGTATCGACGATGACGAAGACGAGGAGGCGGGCCCCGCCACTGACGACGATTCTTCCCAAGATGACTCACGTGACGTCACACGTGATGTGACAGCAGGTAGCGTAGCTGCCATTGGTACCCCCGGTTTGGAAAATATCGACGACGCGACGACGGAATGTCCCGAATTTTGGTACGTGGAGGAGGAGAGCGAAGATTTGGGGACGCCGGGGGAGGCGGGTCAAATGGAGGAGGTGGGCGAAGAAAACAAGAGCTTGATATGGGCGCTCGTTAAACAGGTAAATAACCAAAACGACAACACCATAATGCATTTTATCCCGAAATTTGTTTACTTTGTTTACTTTATTGTTTCATCCAAAAGGAAAAAGTTTCATTTAGTCCTTTTTCATTTGGGTGGGTTAAATAACAGCACTTGTGATTTTGTCCCAAAATTTGTTTACTCTCTTTTTCATCCACAAGAAGAGGTTAGTTATTCCTTTTTCATTTTGGTGGCTAAAATGACAACACGTCCAGTCCATGGGCGTAGCCAAGGGGTGCAGGGGGCCGCCCCCCCCCCCAATTGGCAAAAAAAAATTAATACAAAAACCCTTAAAAATTAAAAAAAAAAATTATGTCCCCCCCCCAAATCCAAAACCTGGCTACGCCCAAGAACACGTCCAGAAAAAAGTTTTAGTATATTTTTTTACTTGGGATGTTTTATATATAATGTATGATTTTTTATTCGGGTTAACTCAGTCTTGTAATTTAGGTTTTTATTAATTAAAATTAATATAAGCCTTTTACAATAGGGTTGAGTTTTGACCAATGAGTTTAAAACTTAATGCAAACTATAATGATATAAGATTCCTCTGTCGTATGCAAAATATCGCATGTGAACGTATAATAATTTTGTATTTTTATTGAAGGTTAAACCAGGAATGGATTTGTCGAAAGTAACGCTGCCTACCTTTATACTCGAACCGCGATCATTTTTGGACAAATTAACCGATTACTACTATCATTCGGATATACTAGCGCAGTGAATAAATTTATACACATTATATTGTATAACTTTAGCGCTAATTTTTAATATTTTTTATTTTTAATGTTTCATAGCACAAAACTATTTTTGGAAAGATTATTTGGTTTTATTACGATTTTAAATCGTTTTATTTAAGCTTGAACTAGTAAGAAAAATTATTATATATATTTCCTGATCCGCAAATAATGTTAATGATGCGACAATTTGTTTTATTAATTGCATTAAATTAAGTGCGAGTCGAGAATTGTTGAAGATGAATTAAAATGTACTTTCTCTATCAGAGCTCAGACAGTGGACGATCCATTGACAAGAATGAAGATCGTTACTAAATGGTATTTATCCGGATTTTACAAAAAACCCAGGGTAAAAAGTTATATATATTTATTCCTAACATTATTTATTAAACCAAAGTAGAAGTTTGATTAGATTATTTCGAAGTCAAATGTTATTTTTTTCTTTCTTGATTTTTTTGAAATGATAAGCCTCTGGAAAATATTCAAGATTCGTTTTGAATTCCGATTCGATTACGAATTTTAAATCATCCGAATTCGATTCCTTCCTTATGTTTGAATTTCGAACGAATTTTGCTTGCTCAAATTTGAAAAGCGGAATTGAATCTTGAAAAAATTATTCGAAAAATCATTTACTCTAAATTTATTTAAATGGAACAAACATACAATGAAGCTGTTGTTATCTTTCTGTAAGTTAGTTAGTTTTCCGACTATTAATTTTAAATAATATAATCATACATAGTTGTTTTTAATTGCTATGCAATTTATGGGCTCTTTTAATCAGAAACTAATTGTTAAATTTAAATAATTTTGATACTGAAGAAGTAAAAAGGCATTGGGACCATTTCACATATGTTAAATCTTTTAATAATGCTACCTGTAATCATTGTAAAAGTTTTATATATAACAACCAAAAATTGGTTAAATAACAAGTCTTAATTGTTTTAGAGATATTGATATTTTATCTTTTTCTTCGCCTTTAAATTTTTTATATTCAATCTTTGTATTTTATTTGATAGCTTTCGAATAAACATTTTAAAACGTACATGTAAATTAAATATCATAATTAAGCCTATTTTTAGATGCGATTTTTAATAATTTAAAAAACTTACTTAACAAATATTCGAATCTTTAATTTTTTTTTCGATATTTAAGGAATAAAAGATTTCGAATTCGAATCGAGTACCAAAAAATATTCGATTTGATTTGAAATCCAGAGGCGTGTGCAATTATGTAGTGCTTCTATGACTTACTAATTTTTTGTAATTAAATACTTTTCAAGGGACTTAAGAAACCGTACAATTCTGTTCTGGGCGAAGTATTTCGATGCTTGTGGTGTCATCCGCAAACATCTAGTCGCACTTTTTACATGGCCGAACAGGTACAAATCTCTAAAATTGCCTAGATTAGCGATCTATCTTTTAATTTAAGTGACTTTTTGACATTTTGATGTTGTCAAGCAAATTATTTTGAAGGATAAATTTTATTAAATTGTATAATTATCATGGCAAGTAACTATTATTGATTGGCTGCTTTTGTATATCAAATAACTCAGCGTTTTGCTTTGAAGCCTTTTCTATTGCTTCCCGCCAAATTATATACTCTAATAAATAATGTTTTAAGCTGCATGGTCAATTTTGTCGTTTAATTAAGGGTTTTTTCCTCAGAGAAGTCTGATAAAATTTGAAGTGTTCTCTTTGAAAATAGGTGTGCTATGTTTCAAAATAAATGAAATATGTTTTTTATACGTTTTAATAGATATCTCATCATCCACCAATATCGGCATTTTACGTGACAAATCGTAAGGATGGTTACGCCATTTCTGGTACCATACTCACCCGTTCCAAGTTTTATGGTATTAAATTTTTCGCTTGAAGTTTTTGGTATTGTCTTTAGTAGAAATTTGTTTACGAAATATATTTAAAGAATAATTTTGGGCACGAAAAATACATTATAAGAGTTTTAAGCGTTCTAATATATAAATTTCACAATTTATAAAGAGATATAAATTTTTTGCGAAATAACATGTTTTCTCATACTTTGATGAATATTTAGGCAATTCGATATCAGCCATATTAGAAGGTAGTGGTCGATTAACTTTTTTACCTCGAGGCGAAGATTATCTCGTTACCATGCCTTACGCCCATTGCAAGGGTATTTTAGTGGGAACTTTAACTATGGAACTCGGGGGTAAAGTTTCTATAGAATGCGCTAAAACGGGTTACTCCACGCTTCTCGAATTCAAACTAAAAGTACTTAATGCAATTTTTTTATTGTAATAGTTTGCTTTATTTTAATTAATTTATTTTAGTCTTTATGAAAAAATTTATTAACTAATTGAGTGTTTAAGTAAGAAAATGAGCACAAATTAGTCTAACATTCTTTAATATTTTACTAAATTCTACTTCATTATTTATATGATGTTAGCCCATGTTTGGATCCGCTGATTCGGCCAACCTTCTAACCGGTCGCATTAAATTGGGCGAAGAGACGCTAGCTAAATTAGATGGCCACTGGGATGGCCAAATACACATAAAGGACGTCAAAACTGGGGTGAGTTTTGTCATAGCCCTCGAGAAAGTTTAATCTTTCTTACTGGAGAGGGGAGGATATTAACTGTGCCATGTTTTGCATACGTTTAAAATATTTTTGTATAGTTGTCGAGAAGGTCTATTTTGTATTGTTACTAAACCACTTACTCGAGACTTTTATTAGTTGGGTACATTTCCATAGTAAATACAAAATAAGGTTGACTCTGTTTACCTTGTGTTTTCCCCTATTGTTAAACTTATATAAAATGTAATACTAAGTTGCCGTGAGACTATAATAAGCACAAATTCTAAAAGGTTTTGTCCAAAATCAAAAAGTTATCAACATTTTATTGATATTACTAACTAATTTTTAGGAAAAGAATAAAAATATAATTTTATATTCTAATATTTTGACAACTGACTTATTAAAGTATAAATTTTTATTATTTAAATTATTGCTTTTCTACGTGTTTTACCTGTGGTTAATTGACTGTAAATTTTTTTGATCAAGTTTTGTTATTAAGAACCAAGAATATAATTTGCCTCAGACATAAATAAATGATGCTTTAACTGTGTCAAATAAATCTGGACCTCAAAGAGTGGTTTCTTTATGAAACTTTTAAATGTAACGAGGTCTTTGGTATAAACATACCATTTGTATAGCAACAACATAAATCACATATAAATTAATAAGCATAATGCAATGTTTTATTAAATGGTATAAAAAAATACATTCACGACTTTAAAAAATATAAAAACACGCTATAACTAAACGGATGGCAATGATCCGTGTGTGGAAATCGTGTTGGATTTAACGATTTCAATTGTGATCTTTTGCCCTAGCTTTAATCTACTTTTTGTCGTACCACAGAAGACGGAGTTATTTTGGGATGCCCAAGCCTCTCAAACGCTCGAATCGCGGCTAAAACGAAGCGTTATACCGTTGGACGAGCAGCGAGACAATGAAAGTGAAAAACTATGGCTCGGTCTGTCCGAAGCCCTTCTGGCCGGGGATCAGGAGCGAGCTACGGCAGAAAAAACTGCAGTTGAAGATAGGCAAAGGGAAAAGTTGAGGGAACTTAAGGCCTTAAACGAAGAGTGGAATCCTGTCCTCTTTTCATACCACACATCAAACGGCGAATGGCTGTACAAATATTGCGAGTGAGACCCCTTATCTTACTAATTTTTATATTGCCCGAAAACTTATAAATGTGGTTAACGTATTTTTATTTTTTTCAAAGCGAAATATTTCTTGGGAAATTGTTTTTAATGTAGGGGTTAGGTAACCAACTGTCCATGGGTTGGGGTAATATATTTTAGCGTGTTCGGTGATGTGTATAATTTTGTTTGCGTTTAAGAGTTAAATCTTTAGAACGCAGCTGCATGATAATTACATATCGATCATTTATTGGAACTCGAAATTTGTTATGAACGTTTCTAATAACCGGGTCACGTTAATTGCTATTAATACTTTTTGTCCAAATATTCTAGATTTAGGTCCCACATAACTTTTAAAGTCTTATCTTTAAAAGGAAGGTCGGGCCGATGGAAAAAAGTTGCATGGCTTTAGTAAAGGGGGAAATACCCTTGTCCTGGACCATTTAAAAAAATGTGAAAAGCCAACATTTGACTACAAAACTATATTAAAGATCAATTACAAAGTTATTTAATTTAAACAGTCTAACTTTATGACGAACATAAAGAATATTTTCTCTTAGAAATTTTGATCTTCAATCTCATTTCGCGGCTTTTTCCGTTACTTACCATTGTGAAACAACCTATGATTATTGTGGTTATATAGTTTGCGTCCTTGGGATCCATTGAATGATTTGCACCAATTTGAACTCAATTTTGTGATTCAAACCAAAACGTTGCACAAAACTCCAATCTCTTTCCCCTCCAGTCTTCAATACGAAAATCTCGACACACAAGCGGCTTCCAAAAGGTTATCTCTCCACCACAACGCCCCAAGTAGGTCGACATATGGACTGAATTTTTTATGTGAAACATATTTTTTATTATGTCTAATAAATTTTATTTTTTCTTTCTTATTTCTTTTTTGCCAAGTAATTAGATTGCTACGTTTTAATTTTGTTAGTTATTATTTGATTGCCAAAAAGTATAATCAACTTTGCGGCTTCAAAATTGTTATATCTTCTATCTTTAAATATTTATGTAGGCCAGGAACATTATCGTTCAGAACCTTACTTACGCGCATCTTTTTCATAATGACTTCTTGATTGTTTTCATATAAGCATGGCTTTAATGCATATGATATGGCATGCTTGTTTATTTGTTATCTCATCTTAGATTTATACCTAGTCTTCCTCGTTACTTTTATTATTTATAGTGCATGTTTAGTATACTCAGAATACATGTAGCAAATTTTACAATGTTTACCTTGCCCGATACCTCTCATCTTATATTTGTTATTCTTTATTTTTAACCATCCATTGTAGCTACGTTTCATGTCAAGTAATTTGCTCAATAAACGATTTATATATGTTTGTGTATAATGTGCACGGTCTATATTTATCAAATTCTAACCCTTATTCTTGCTAATTCGCTCATTTTCCTTAGTTAGTTATTATCAATTGTTTTAATTACTTTTTTCTTTTACCTCTTTATGCTGTAATTTAGAATATTTTCCTTGATAATGGGCTCAAGAATCACGAATTATCGAAACCCCTTCTCTTCCAGTTTCTTTATCAATCCTACGACCCACAATAAAACCTACTTTCTTATACAATTAAATGAATATTTTTGAGTTCCTCACTTTCAGAACCTGTTAATTGAAAAAGTTTTTTTGCGTTTTGGTAACTAAATAATATAATTTATGTCTTACTTTTGTATATTTAGTTTCACACGACGAAGCCAAAGTGTCTTCCTCGGTAGATTCATCTCCTGCGGGAACGTTAGATTCGCATCGCGCAGCTAAATCGCGCGCGGCCACGACTCAATTTGAAGGCGAAGAAAGTGCTGATAAATTTAGGCATTTATTCGAGTCCATGCAAGCCATACAAGCGGAAAATGCGAAAATTCTCAAAAATCTCAACGATCGATTGATGGGTAACAATAGGAATAGTGATTCTGATACCAGCACTACGGACCCGAAATTAACATTATCTGCGACGAATACCCTTCAACAGCGGTCTAAATTAACTAGCAATGAAACCAAAGAACATCACCCCAAATCGAAATCAACCAAAGTATGGAGAAGTTTTGGGAAAGGTGTATCGGGGATGAAAGAGTTGTTACTCATAACTTTCATCTTCGTACTATCTCAAATATTCGTCACTTGGATGTTAAAATAACGAAAAATCTTTCTTCCTTCCACCTCCCCTAATCAGGTCGCTACTGAACCAAAAACTCCTTTGCAATTTCGAGCGATCCTCTCTTTGTAACTAAAACTTTTTAGCTACTACATATACCTTAGTAATTTAATAGAGTATTTTGCCCACTCTTTTTCCCCGTGTGTCGTACTGTGTATATATATATATAAATTTTGTTAATTTACACCGTTAATAATGCGTAAAATAGTTATTAGTTATAAAATAAATCAACAATAAACAACGTTAATCATCATGGACTCTCTCAAACAAACGTGATATTTTGCACGAAAATTTACAGAAACTAGAATTCAAAAGACTATGCTGTTTTTTTCAAAGTCACTCTTTATTTTAGTGTGATTAAATTAGTTGCTTTAATTTTATCTTATATTGTAGAATTGGTTACAAAGAGCTACGCAACTTTTGCTTAGGAGTTTAAGTCAATCATACTGTTTATGTTTATATATTCCTTTTCTTTTTCAAATGTTTGGACAAATAGTCACAGGGTTTGTTTTGATAAGTTTCTTCCATCTTGATCTTGCAAGTGCCATGTCTTACTTAATCTTTTTAGTTTTTATCAGTTTCCACTTGTAACGAAGTCGTCCTGTTCCTCTCTTCCCCGGTAACTCCATGTCTAGTACTTTTTAATTTATATAATTCGTCTCCCTTCTTAGTGTACGTACGCCCATACCAACTTAGCCGAATTTCATTCAAGTCCGCCATAGGTTGAATATTTTTGTCCTGAGAAAATCTTTCGTCGAATTTGAGGCTCTATCTGCAGAAAACTCCGAACTGATATAATTGAGTTTAAAGTTTGAAATGCTAAAAATCTAAACTATTATTCATATGACTTGAAATTAAGTTTGGTAATGTAAACTATTAACATCTGTAATATTTTAGTAAAAAAAAGGTTTTTGTAAGTTTTTCTTTACAAAAATGGGCTTTAACGCTACGGAAGAGTTATTACATGACGGAGATAAGAATGATATAGTGGAGCTTGGGATACACTAAGTTCGACCATATGACGAATGACTCCTAGGGCAAAATGGCTATTGAACTGATGGCGGACCTGATTAACGTAAATTGGCTACGGTGGTGGTAATTTTTAAAGAAGGGAAACGGAGGATATTAATCGACTATTGGACATGGAGGTGCAGGGGAAGAGAGGAAGAGGACAACCTCGTGTTAGCTGGAAAGGGCTAGTAGACATAGTTTGCAAAACTAAGAAGATAAATCAGGACATGGCGACCTGATCAAGATTGAAGAAACTTATCAAAAGAAACCCCATGACTGCGGGACCTACTACTAAAGAAGAAGGCAAACACTATTATTAACCAATTTTGGAGGCTGATTATTAAAAGCTCTCTCATAACTAGATTTATAAACTTTATGTAAAAAGAAAATATTACACAATGAAATAAAATTAAATAAAAATAACTATTAAGCTTAGAATGTGTTTGTATGTATGATTGCCGCGAAGACGCTTAAAAGCTTAGTAAGTGAAATCTAATATTAAGCTTAGTAATGTATTTAAGATGCCCATACCCTTTGTTGCCCTCTATAAAATCTTCAGTTTTTGTTTGTAAACTAATATTTTTCTTTATATTTTTAAATAAATACACATCTTCAAGCATTCCTATAATATTTTTTAAAAATGATTATAAAAATTTAGGTGATTTCCGGTCTAAAACAAGCCCTAGTCTTACTCAATAAGTATATTAAACTGTGTATATCAACCATGTACTTATAATGTAAAAAGCAAAGAATGGCTGGTTAGATTTAGCATGTCTCCAGCTAGATACTAAGGGTGAGACTACTACTTGTGTTTATTCCTTTTTTCAGGAAGGGTCTAAAAAGGCGCGATTGTTAATATTCAAGTGCTGATAATATCAATATTTAAAAAGCCTTCTAAGAACACTTAATTGCAAAAAAAATCATTAAGAACTAACAATTAAATCTAATTTTTGATTAGTTTCTCGAAATATAGTGGATGTTATGTTAAACATATTTATACTACTTTTAATTAGGAAGATTTAATTATATCAACTTGTACCATGATTTCTCGTTATGTCTTAAAACCGTCCAATGCCCTTTAGTTACTTGCTAACATATTCCTTGATGTTTATATTATTTAGGAATAATTAATTGATCGCATTTTTATTAAATATTTTGTATAACGTGTTTCTAGTGGATCAACATCTAACAAATGGTATCGATCGATGCATTCGGTGGCCCGTCAACTCGCCGAAAACAGTCTCGCCGAAAATAATGTCCCCCAGCTAAAAAAGGTCCCCAAATTTGTGATTGGTTGATGGGTTAGAGTTAATAAGCTGGGGGACATTTTTCGCACCAATCAGAAAATGTCCCCTGTTTCGGCGAGTTGATAGGGCACCGATGCATTCGACCAAAGTTTAACTAATAAAATGCCTATGAATATTTAACGAAAATGCTCCTTGAGAGGGGTTTACAGAGACGAAAACGTTAGGGTTAGTGTTTTAGGTCGGGGTTTTAGGTTAGGGTTAGAGTTAGATGCACACATTTAAATCGACAAATGCATTTTCGTAGACATTTATTTGTTTTTTGCTTATTTGTCAATTGCAACTGAATCATAATAAATTAATTTTTTCATTATGAACGGACTTGATCAACTGATTGGTAAAATGTTTGTAAATTTTGTAAAAATTATATAGATAAGGCAACAAGTGAGTACAATACAGAAGAAGATTGGTCCACAATAATGGAAATATGCGATATAATAAAAAATAGCTCAAATGGGTATATAACTTTAATATATAATAAATAATTTGTAGAGCTAAGGAATGTGTTTATATGCTGAAAAAACAACTTCATGTTAAAATACCGAATGTAGTTATGCAAACATTAACGGTAATTAGTATAGGGGTTATGTTATAAGTATTAATTTGTATCTAAAATTTAATTTACTTTAAAACGTAATCATTTTTATATACCATTAAACCTTTATTTAGTTTTTTAAATATCTTATAAACCAACAGCTCACTGATGCCTGTATTAATAACTGTGGACAAGTGTTTAAGCTTGAAGTTGCTACTAAGGATTTCACCAAGGAATTAAAAAACCTGGCAACTAAAGTATTCAACATATATATTATTTAGTTTGATAATGCTAATTTAGGGTCATCCAAAGTTGGCTGATCGTGCTAAGGAGCTGATTAAAAAATGGGCAGAAGAATTTAAAGATGATGCCCCTCTATTGTAATTTTGAATTTCTGGCTTTTAAATACAACACTTGTTATTATGTACAGCTTGTATATATAATATCATATATTGCTTTAAAATAAATTTTCTTAATTTGTAGCATGATCCCACTCCTTTACAATGAGCTGTTGCGGGAGGGTATTTCATTTCCCTCTCCTAAGATGGTAGTTATTAAATTTTATAATTACATGCTTATTTGATCATTTTTAAAAAAAGACAAAGAAGCCCTTGAGAACTAACAATCCTGATTTTGTGGAAACTAAGGAGGAAGAGGATGATATTGCCAAAGGTAATATACATATTTTCCATTTATAACATTTTTACTAAATTATCTGATGAAATGTTTAATATACAATAAGTAAGACATGCTCTTGCATTTAAATTAAATAATGAAATAGTACATTATTTGAATAATTTAAAAAAGTCAAATATTTTTGACAAATTTAGTTTTTATTTTAAATATGCATACTTTATTCTTCATTTACCACCCCCCCCCCCACTATCTTCATTTTACCTTGAGGCCATTAATCAAATCCCTACTTGCATCACTCATATGGCCTACATTCAACATTATTTTGACTATGGCAAAATTTAATTTGCTGATAAATGATTACAATTAAATAATGTTTATAAATTATTATTTTTAAAAAACTTTTATAGAATAATCAAAAAAAAATATGGATCTGTAACCCTATGCTTTTCTTGGTTCAAAAAATCCAATAAAAGATAAATTTGCCATAGATTTATAAAATTTTCAAAATTTTAATATATTAATCCCTAGCCATCCACTTGTCATTGAAGGAAGCCAGCAGCAATAACCTCTATGGGAATCCTATAAAAATGGATACTAAAAAATCTAATTCCTCATTCACAAACTCAACTGTGAATGCTACCAATGATGGTTTGTACCCTACCACTGGTACAACCAAATGCAACAAAAAAGCAAGGGCCCTATACGATTTTGAGGCTGTAGAAGATAACGAAATATCATTTAAAGCCAACAATATCATCTATGTAACCGATGACAGGTAAGCAGCCTATATACAACAACTATTTTGCTTCAACTTGAAAAATGATTGGATTATAATTAATTTTCAGTATGCTCAAACAAGTGTGTATATCCTAGAGTTTTTAATGTAAACTATTTTTGTTATGGGTTTTTTCTTGTAACACCTTTTATCTTATGTGACATTTTTAAAAATTATATACATGGTCTACTCAGGTTATAAACTATATATATACCTAGTTGGATTCATCGCAAAATCATAATGCAGAGCTTCTAGTTTATGGTGGTTGGAACTTGGAAGGCAATTAACCTATTAATTTGTGATCGCATACTTTAGCATGATCATACTGAATTGATCTCTTTCATAAAATCATTGCTTTTAATTTTACCTTATGTATATATTTCAAATAAATTTTCACTTATTTGAGATAAATTTTATTTAACATTTTCCTTTAAAATTCTTGTGTTTTTAATTTTTAACATCACGTTTGGATTTATCACATACTTTTATAAAGTTGAGGTTTTAATTAAATTAGATTTATTGAGGGACAAACAAAAACTTAAAAGTTATTTCTCTTAGGTTTAAACCATATCAAATTACCGCATGGTGCTCATATGATTTCCAAAAAAATATCTAATTTTCTTTTGTAAGGCCGAAATTTTATAGATTTCTTAATAAAATTCATGTTATAACCTTTGTCGAAACTAATAATCCTGAAGTGTATGAAATTGGAATTAACATTAAAAGCGATCAAAATTGGTGGCGAGGTTATGTGGAATCAAATAGCTCGCGACAAGGTTTGTTCCCGGCAACTTTCGTCAGCTTCGAACTCGAGAACGATAAAGGAAAGGTTGTTTCTTATTCTTTCGCTGCCCTAACCCCGGACCAGCCCTCTTCAGAAGATAGCGAGAGCTTGGCTGCCAGTTCCACTTGTACCTACATTGATGAGGTATTTCACGTGCCTTTTTTTAAAAGAATTTAATTTTATTTGAAGTTGCAAACATCTTAAAAACATCTTGAAAACATTTATTGAATATAAAAACGGATAAAATTTTATAATAAAGGAACGAGGTATCTTACATGGGATTTTTTAAAAGAATTTAATTTTATTTGGAGTTGTAAATATCTTAAAGGCATATATTAAATATAAACAGGTTTAAAATTTGATAATAAAGGAACGAGGTATTTTACATGCCTCTTTTTAAAAGAATTTAATTTTACTTAAAGTTGCAATCATTTTAAGAACATATATTAAATATTAAAACGGATAAAATTATGTAATAAAGGAACGAGGTATTTCTCATGCCATTAGCATTCGTATTTTTCCGTTTTCCGATATAAGTCAAATAGTGGGCTATTTTGCTCACATTTTTATGTATCTTTAATTAATTAAATAAAAATCAAATCCAGTATTCTTATAGAAATACTTTAAATATATTATATATATTATAACGAATATTTTAATTGCATGTCACTCTTCCAACAGAATTTAATAGATCGTTGCTTGCACATGTTAAATGTCGCCGATCCTACCGGCAAAATATCGGATCCGGAAGAGTTATCAGTTATCGAGCAAAAAGCTCTTTCAACGAGCTACCTCATAGACCAAGAGCTGGAAAAAGTTAGGCATCTATGATTGTAAATGTTTTTTGAGTACTCTTACACTTTGCTTACAAAATTTTATATTAAATTATATCGTTAGCATTGTCCCCGATCTTCAATATTTAGGCTAGTAATTTTATGAAAATGGCTCAATTGCTTTGAAAATCTTGTTTTGGGGAGCAAAGAATATTGTATAAAAGAGAAAGCTAAATTTGGTAATTGAGACTATTTTTAGTTTGAAGACTTTTTGATTTATAACAAACATTATGATAAATTAAATATGGCTTAATTAAGTACAAAATATCAAAAGATTATTTTGATCATAGACAGCATAATAGGATGTATCCAAAAATTTAATTTCTATCTAATAAAATAGCGCGTAAATCTCAATAATGGGCCATTCCATGTCGATTCGTCAAAAAAAAGACGATTTTCGACCGACCATTTCAGATCAGGATAATTTTTGGTGAGGGTGTAGGCCTCATACATTAGATTAATTTCTGAAAGTTTTAGTCATTTTGGGCAAATACTTTTTAAGTTATGGACGTTTAAAGGGCCAAAATCACGTTCGGGAGCGTTTTATGAATTTTACTATTTTTGTCATATTTTTGAAAATAATTGCGTTATTCACTCAGATTTTGGTGCATTTTGTCCCTAAAAAAATTCTCTATCGAAATAATTTAACTAAAAACCTCAAACTTTTGCGGTTAATTTTTTGTGGTAAAATTAGCGAAAAATGATAAAAACATATTTCTTCCGTATATGAAATCACCAATTTCACAATGTGAACTCCTTTATGACCCATTATCATATTTCAATCATAAAAAGTTTGGGCGCGGCTACGAGATGGTCAAAAATTCGAAAAATTGCAATTTCAACAAAAATATTTATAGATGGCGGTATAATCAATTATCACAAGAACATATTATGGTGCTTGCTTTTTATCAAATTCCAAATTTTTAAAAAATTTATGGTAAATAAATAATATTGGATTAAAAATCAACTTAAATTTTGAACTTTTATCTACGCGGTGGGCAAGTAACCGAGTTTGAAAATAACTTTAGGTTTACTTAAGATAAAAAATGGTCACAACTAGTAAGAAATTTTTTTTAAAATACCTTTCATCCTGCATAAATTTTTTATTTTTAGCATGGTTTATCAGTATAAAAATAAAAATATATGAGCAATTTTGCCATCATATTAGTATTTATTAATTTTTTCAACCTCATATTAATTTTAGCATACCCCTATATCATTTAAGTTAAAATTCAAGATATAATTTTCAAACTCGGATAATTGCCAATTGCGCAGAAAATTAAGTTTATTTTTATTCCAATATTATTTATTTACCATATATTCTTTATAAATTTGCAATTTGATAAAAAATAAACACCATAATATGTTCTTGTGATAATTGATTATACCGCCATCTATAAATATTTTTGTTGAAAATGCAGTTTTTTGAATTTTTGACAATCTCGTAGCCGCGCCCAAATTTTTTATGATTGAAATATGATAATGGGTCATAAAGGAGTTCACATTGTAAAATTGGTGATTTCATATACCGGAGAAATATGTTTTTATGATTTTTCACTAATTGTACCACAAATTTTAACCGCAAAAGTTTGAGGTTTTTGGTTAAACTATTTCGATAGAGAATTTTTTTAAAAATAAAATGCACCAAAATCTGAGTGAATAACGGAATTACTTTCAAAAATATGACAAAAATAGTAAAATCCATAAAACGCGCCCGAACGTGATTTTGGCCCTTTAAACGTCAATAACTTAAAAAGTATTGGCCCAAAATGGCTAAAACTTTCAGAAATTAATCTAATAAATGAGACCTACACCCTCACCAAAAATTATCCTGATCTGAAATGGTCGGTCGAAACCGTTTTGATTTGTCCTGGAATGGCCCTAATTTGAATGCAATACACTCTAAACAAAATTCTTATGTTATATGAATGATATAGCGAAAAGGTCCTTTAGATGTTTTTTACGTTACAATATGGAAAAATTTACATTGTTAAAAAAAGTTTTCAACACTTTTTTCTATTATACATACGTATGTACGCTATTGCCCATTTGAAAATTACCAGATGTTTAAGCAGTATATGTAGCTCGATCTCAACAAACGTATCTGGCACAAAACCTATTATACTATTTTTGCTTTTGATATTACCAGGTGGACGATTGTCATTCGGAACTGTTCGAGCTGAATCGCAAACTGAACGAAGCTCTTCGTTTTTACGATTATCTCGTTACCACAACGGTCATGGGTAGTGGTAATAAACAACTCCCACTTCAGCACGGGCAAGTACCCAATATGCCCTCCCATAATCCTCCCACTCTCAACACGGTCAATCAATTCAATACCGGTATTTGAATTTAATATTCCCCGCGCTTTCATTTACTTTATGTTCTGCTAAGTTTTTGAGAGTTATAGCTTTAGTCCTTGCACCGTTTTTTAAATATCTGAGTTGGTCATAGTTTTGTTATTTATTGTTATAGGTAGTCGGCTTATAGCCTATATTTACAAAACACATGAGATTAGGTGGTGTAAGCTTGTAGTGCGGTAAATAGCGTACTTTCTGCAGTTCAACAGAGTTCTTTTCACTAATTTATCGTTAAGATTCTTTATTCAATCAAAGCTAAACTATACGCTATCTTGCGTTGCTATTCTAATATAATAATTAAAATTGTTTTAAAAAGGGGGTTTAAAATAGTAACCAAAAGCTATTTTATAAATATGGGAAAAAATTTATTTGATTTTCAAAATTTTATACGTATTATGTTAGGCAATTATCAGGGTTATGTACAGGTGCAGGTGCCTTACAACAACCCCAATATTGGTGCTGTTAACGAGGTTAACCCTTATGGGTATAACAACACCAGCGTGGCCAACCCCATCAACCCCTATAATCAGGCGAATTATCAGCCTTCTCAGGTTCCTGAAGGACAAGTTAATTATTCATCCTACCCACCACCTCAGTACCCGCCTCAAGCTCAGGTCAATACACTATCTTTTTGTGGTTTCAAATATACAACAACTTAGCATTTTCCACCCTTTGTTATAGGAGATCCAAATTTTAGTTTACCTTGTTTTAATTGCTATGCAATTTATGGGCTCGTTTTTGGTTGTCCGTTGTCCGTTGTCCGTTACCCTATCTATTTGCATTGGGTATATTAGGTTATCGATTTTTAATTGCTATGCATGAGAAAGAGGTGCCCCACCCCTCATCTCTATCTCCCTCGCTGTGTTATTTTTAATTGCTATGCATAAGAGGTGCCCCACCCCTCATCTCTATCTCCCTCGCTGTGTTATATATAAGATTTGTTAAATTATCTATTATATAAACATAAATAAAAGTTGTTTACTTTTAATTGCTATGCAATTTAACTAGTTATATAATAAGCATAAATAAAAGTTGTTTACTTTTAATTGCTATGCAATTTAACTAGTTTTTGTTATATAATAAACATAGATAAAAGTTGTTTACTTTTAATGCTATGCAATTTAACTAGTTATATAATAAACATAAATAAAAGTTGTTTACTTTTTAATTGCTATGTAATTTAACTAGTTTTGGGGTTAGAATCCCGGAGTTTTTTTTGACTCTTATGATTGTTCTTGTTACTATCATTGATAATAAGAATTTTTGGCCGTCCGCTGGCTGCTGACCAATGAAAAAAATGACCATTGGCCAAAATGTGAATCGAAATTATTTTTTTCGTTTTTTTTTGACTATTATGATTGTTCCTGTTTCTACCATTGCTATTATGACTTTTTGGCCGTCCGCTGGCTGCTGACCAATGTTATATAATAAACATAAATAAAAGATGTTTACTTCTAATTGCTATGCAATTTAACTAGTTTTGGGGTTAGAATCCCGGAGTTTTTTTTGACTCTTATGATTGTTCTTGTTACTATCATTGATAATAAGACTTTTTGGCCGTCCGCTGGCTGCTGACCAATGAAAAAAATGACCATTGGCCAAAATGTGAATCCGAGTTTATTTGTTCGTTTTTTTTTTACTATTATGATTGTTCCTGTTACTACCATTGCTATTATGACTTTTTGGCCGTCCGTTGGCTGCTGACCAATGGAAAAAATGACCATTGGCCAAAATGTGAATCGAAATTATTTTTTTCGTTTTTTTTTGACTATTATGATTGTTCCTGTTCCTACCATTGCTATTATGACTTTTTGGCCGTCCGCAGGCTGCTGACCAATGGAATAAAATGACCATTGACCAAAATGTGATTCGAAAATTGTTTTTTCGTTTTTTTTTGACTATTATAAATTTATATCCACTTTTACCGTGTCCTGCCTGCTGACCAATGGAAAAAAATGACCATTGGCCAAAATGTGATTCGAAATTTTTTTTTTCGTTTTTTTTTACTATTATGAATTTATATCCACTTTTACCGTGTCCTGGCTGCTGACCAATGGAAAAAAATGACCATTGGCCAAAATGTGTTTCGAAAATTTTTTTTTCCGTTTTTTTGGCTATCATTGACTTATAGAGTATCTGTGGGTACTGACCAATAGAGAAAAAGTGACCATTGGCCAAATTTTTGATTTTTTTAATTAAAAATTGTTCAAATTCAACAAAAAATTTCTCCCAACAATTCTGCAAATTCTTAACATTGTGTTGTTTTATAATATAATGTTTGTTAGACCCATAATCACTAAAGGCCATAAAAACTAATGTAATACGCAACTAGATGCAAACACTAAATCTAACCCTTGCCTATATTACATTTTTACATTTTGCCTATAATGGAAAATTTGTATAAATAATTTATTAATCATTAGGCATTTAATACCCCCCTATAGGCATTCTCGCCCCTTCCCACCTTTCTCGCCCATAAATTGCATAGCAAATATGATACATTTATACGAAGTACAGATGAGTCGTCCCCCCTTCCCTTCCCCTCTTCCCTTCCCCTCATCCCTTCCCTTCTCCCCCTTCCCACGAGGGCCGAAGGCCCGAGTTTTTTTAAAAATCGTCAAAAATTTGAGATTTTGACATTTGATTGTATTTTCTTAATGAAACCATTTTAATGCTTAGATTAAGTTATTATCAAAAAAAAAACTATTTTAATTGACGCGATTATGGCCAAAAATCAGCAGGCGCATTTATATATAAATTCGATGTTAAAACATGTCCTTAGTGGTAGAAATTTAAGTGTTCTAGGTTTGCCATGTGCAAAATGATTCTTGGTATAACGTTTCTTAATTGTTATACCCAAACAGGATTATCAATATCAAATACAGCAGCATACGTTTCAGGGACCCTATAATTTGCAGAGTCAGCAGTTGAGTAATCCGGTTGCCCAGCCTCAGCCCTTCGTCGCTCAACCCCATCAATTGGGAGGGATGATACCTCAACAACACCCCAATATGCCCGCTTACATCCAAGTTTCTCAGCCGGTAATGTCATTTATAACGCTATCGCCACTTTTCAGCCGACTCCCTCTGATTTTTAGGAAATTTGGTGAAAAATATAGAAACTATTGATATTGTCAAATTTTCCTATTTCTACCTTGTTGGGTCCTCTACTTTTGGTTGAGGGGGTTTAAAGGTCAAAAATTGGTCTTTTACGGCCCTGGGTCATGACGTTAAATTCGATATTTTTTTTAAATTATTCACTCCCCTCCCCAATCATAAAATCATGTTGTAGTGACAGGTCTTACCTGTCTCACTATAAAAAAATTAAAAAATTTGTGGGGATTGATTGGTCATCTGATAATAGCCATAATGTCATTTCTACCCTTGACTAGTCCCAAACTTTTAAAATTTAAAGCAAATGTTTTTTACCACTTATATTACTATTTGAATAAAAATGGAAGTTGCGCGACCAACCGGAAATGTTAAAAAAGGCGAAAAATGTACTTTTATCATTTTTGGCACCTATCGTTACTATTTAATTAATTCCAAATTATAAGTATCTTTAATAAAAATTATTTTGCTAATAATAGCCCTAATACCCCAACCCTTACATCTAATATGAGCGCCAAGCTATTTAAGCATATTTATAATGCATCTTTAATTTGCGCTCACTGTCTCTTTTACTGGACTTTTTTTGTTAAGCTTCCTAAAAAATACATTATTTTATTTCTCCTTCAGAGCACTTTTTATCCCGGTCAAAACGCGCCATTTGCGAATCCGCAAAATTTTGGGTTGGCTAACATCAATGACCAAGGAGCTCCTGTTAGTGGAAACGCGCCTCAACAACATCAGCACCCCTCTTATAATTACAATTTAGACGAGGCCTTCAACACTCAATACGCTCCTCAGCCTGTCTTGGTACCGCAGATAACGCATCATACGGCTCCCTAATAAGTAGTTTTAATGATTTAAAAAAAGTCTTGAAACTTTGGCCTTTTAGTGGAGTTTAAGATATTAACTTGATCTTCTTTTACGTATGTCCACTTTTAAAAGTTTTAAGCTTTTAGGCAATAATTTTTTATATTACTATGTTTTTATTAGAAAGTTCAAGATGGGTGAACCCGTTATCCATCGCAAACCTAATAATGACTATTGTGCTCGAGCATTCTACAGCTTTCGCTACTTTGTTATATTCAATTATCATTTGTTGCACATACGCGCTATTTATATATTCTGATTAACATCATGCTTTATTTATATGGCGATCTAATTCTAATTAATCTTGCCAGCTTACCAATATTTGTGTAATATTAAATTAGTTTATGTCGTATATTCGATTAATAAAGGTACTTTTCTTTTTGAAGAAAAAATATTGGTATAGGCTAAACGCTATGATGGGAATATAAGATTCTATTTTCTTGGGATGATTTATTACAGGTAGAGACCTGCACGGGCGGCCCAGCCCTGACCCGAACGGGGCCGAGCTCGGGCCTTAAATTTTGCAGTTTTAAAATTCCGAGCACGGCCGGGCCTACATTATAAAAAGTAAGCCCGGAATAATTGAGAAGTATAGTCTAAGTAGTCTTTGATTCTATTTAACAAATCTCACATTATAAAAAATTAATTAGTTAAGTAATAAATCTGTTAAACACTCATACTTTGGCGCTATTTTTAATATATCAACAATTGAGTATGGAGGAAAAAGAAATCTACTTTTAATAGCGGAAAATATTCAAAATTAAATTTTGCAAATGAAAATCAAAGGAAAGAGTCAATTATTGAAAAGGTTATTATTTGTGATTGTGTATGAGAATATGGGTAAAAATGGATTTTGTTTTTTGTTACAACTGCAAGAATGTGTAATACAATTCTTGCTCATCAGATTAATTTATTTTAGTTTTGATTATGCTTAACAGGGAACACTCCTCTTCAAAAGCATGCAAAGAAGTCCAGGGAAAAGGAAATTTAGAGAAATTGGAAAACGCATTTATGAAGTGCGAATAACTGATTTAAATGCGGACATATTTGATGCCTGTGTCTTTTTGCATGAAAATAGTTCAATTATAATTATATCATATAAGTCTTATTTTTCAATAAAATTTTTTAAATTTAGTTTCATTAAAATTTCTATAATTATTAAAATTTTGGGTCGGGTCTAGGCCTTATTTTAAAAATCTCGGGCCCGGGCTTGAATTCTACAATTTCAGGTTCGAGCCGGGCCTCAGAAAAATCTATTTTGCATGCCTCTAATTACAGGGAACTTTAAACCTACTGGGCGACTAAGCTAAGAAATGATAGTCAAGGCTAAGGCTGATAATAAGCAGTCAAGTTTGATATGGCTTAAATTATAGAAAAGATTAAAAATACAGTGTAGTGTGTAGTTTCAATTTTGTTAACCTTACATATGTTTTACTCTTTGTTTACGGCTTCGTTTGTTGATATTACCTTGATATAAATTTAAGAAAATAAATAGCCTTCCGTTCGTTGATGTGCGTCCCTATCATGATGGAATACACCTTTATTTAAAATTTATCAGCTGTTCTCCAGTTGATAGCATTATTAGTCTGGGTAAGTGGCCCGTCAATTTGCCGAAAACCATCTTGCCAAAATGAATGTCCCAATGTTAAAAAATGTCCCCAAATTATAAAATGTTCCCCAACAAAAAGGCATATTAATCATTCAATTTCGGATTAAAGTTATAATTTAGGTATTTTTTATAATAAAATTGATAATTATTAATATACTCTAATAAATCCATAAATCATCATTGAACATGAAGGATTTATTAAAGTAGAATAGAATTGCATTAGAAAGTTCTAACGAATTTATTTAGAATTATGATCGATAATCACCTAGCGCAGTGATTCTTAACCTAGGGGTCGCGACCCCCAAGGGGGTCGCGAGAAGTTTGCCGGGGGGTCGCCAAATTTTTTTAGAATAAAATAAAAATATTCAGAAAAGCTTTAGAAAAAATACTCACCTTGGGATTCGAACTCGTTGCATTATGTTTGTTTACATTTACAAGACGTCGCTATAACCACTCACACCATGCTGCTATTAAAATACGTTGTGAAACTTATTATTTATAATGAAAATAATTTTTTGAATGGTAGATTTTTTTGCTGTTTCATAATTTATTCATTTTCTAATCTTTAAAATAATTATCTTCATTTAATTTTACAATTCAACAAATTTAACTTCTGAAATTTAAAAATAAAGCGAACTTCTCACCACAGACTTTGGATCGCAAAATAGTGCATTATTTCTTATATTGTTTGTTCATTTTAAATAGTTATTATATTCCATATTATGAGCAAAAAGCAGAAAGAAACATTGGAAATTTTTTTTGATCTAAATAATCGCGGACCAGGAACTTCAAATATTAGTGAAGGTTCCGATGATGATACAGCGAAAAATGAAACGGAAAAAACCAATAGTCCTAAAACTAAAGGTATAAAATCAAGTAACAATAGAATTAGAAAATACTATCGTGATTATATTAAATATGGGTTTGTAAGCATAGAAGTTCGAGGAACTACAAAACCACAATGTGTTATATGTGGTGTAGTTCTCTCTAATGAATCAATGAAACCTAATAAATTGTGGAGGCATTTAAATCTTAACCATGATAAATATAAAAATAAAAAGGAAGATTTTTTTATAAGAAAAAGAGATGAATTAAAAAATCAAAAGACGCTCATAAATGTGACAACTACTACCAATAAAAATTTATTAAAAGCTTCATTTATTGCAGCTTTGTACATTGCAAAAGCAAAAAAACCATTTACTATAGCCGAAGAATTATTAAAACCTGCCATGTTTAATATTTGTAAAGAGCTATTTGAACCCTTTGTGTCAAACAAAATTAAAGAAATACCTTTGTCAAATGATGCAATTTATAATAGAACTTTATTAATAGCTAATGATCTTCAGGAACAGTTAACTGGCTATATTAAAAATTCTCCTTGGTTCTCATTACAAATAGATGAATCTACAGATGTTTCTAACAGGAGCATTTGCTTAGGATACATTCGATTTATTGATTTTATAAAAATGGATATATCTGAAGAATTTCTCTTTTGCATAGACTTAGAAACAGATACAACAAGTGAAAATATATTTAACAAAATAGATTCCTTTCTGAATACTAATGGCTTACTCTGGAAAAACTGTGTTGGAATTTGCACAGATGGTGCTGCCTCTATGACTGGCTGTTATAAGGGCATTACATCAAGAATAAAACGTATTGCACATGCAAACATAACAACTACTCATTGTTTTATTCATAGGGAACAATTAGCCTCCAAGGAAATGAGTGAAGAATTGAATGAAGTTTTGATAATTTCAGTAAAGATTATAAATTTCATAAAAGGAAGTTCACTAAAGTCAAGATTATTTTCAATTTTTTGTGAAGAAGTTGGCGCAGATAATAGTTCTCTTTTATTTCACACAGAAGTGAGATGGCTATCACGAGGAAAAATCTTAACTCGTTTATTTGAATTGAGACTGGAAGTTGAACTTTTTTTAAATGATAAAAACTCCAGCCTATCAAGCTATTTTGATGACAATAATTGGGTCGCTAAATTGTCATATCTAGCGGATATTTTTACAATTCTAAATCAGTTGAATATATCTATGCAAGGACCTAAATCTGATATTTTTACTATGCATAACAAAATTGAGGCTATGAAAATGAAATTACAAAGATGGATTCAAAGAATAGACTCAAATATATATGAAATGTTTCCATTCTATTCACAACTAATCTCTGATTCAAAATTTCAATTCGAGAAAGAAAATGTAAATTACTTGATTAAATGTCATATTTTAAAATTAATTGATAAATTTGAAAAATATTTCCCTAATGATGAAGGTCACATTACAAAACTCTGGATTCAAGATCCATACAACAATTATAAAAATACCAATTTATCATCAGATGATGAAGATTCATTATTAGAATTAATAAATGATTGTAATTTAAAATCTTTGTTTAAAACTAAAAGTTTGGCGCAAGTTTGGATACAAATTCGTGCAGAATATCCTCCATTATTTTCAGCAGCAATGCAAAATTTGCTGCCTTTCGCTAGTACATATTTGTGTGAAAAAGGTTTCTCAACTATGGTGGATATAAAAACTAAAAAACGCAATCGATTGCGACTAGATTCCTGCATGAGGATAGCATTACAATCAATTGAACCAAGAATTAACAAATTGGTTGATGATGTTCAGCAGCAGAAATCTCATTAAATATATTTCCGAATGCATATCCTTTTTATTATAAATGAATTGTTTTTATGTTTAATTATGAAGTTTTTATGTTGATATTATTTCATTATCTATTTAAATTTTAAATAGATAATGAAATAATAAAGTTGTGTTTTATGTTTATTATTTAATAAAATGAAACAATAATAAAAAATCATATAATAGATAATTTAACAAATATAAATTATTATAAAAAAAATGGGGGGGTCGCAAAAAAATTATAAAATATTTGGGGGGTCGCATGTATAAAAAGGTTAAGAACCACTGACCTAGCGAACGATTAATATATATTATAATGGTACGCGTCCGCGCGTCGTTACCGCGAAATAATATTTATTAATTTTTCCTTTTGTATGGTTAGGTTTGGGTGAACACCACACCTCCCCCTTTAACGAGAAGTAAAGGTATGGGTTGTTAAAAGCCGTTTAAAATCCGAGGCGGACTTAGGTCAAGGTGGCGATTTACCTGATCAATTTTAAACAAAGTCTAATTAAACCATAGGTATAAGTCTTCTTCTTTATCATGTTGAAAATCCCACAGACGTGGGGTAAGTTTTCAGCAGCCTCTTCCATCTGAGTCGCGTACATGCCATGCCAATTTCCATCTGTTTGACGTCCATATCCTTTTCGACCAGTCGTTTCCAGGTGGCACGTGGTCTGCCCCTTCCTTCTCTTCCAGGCACGTCCATCTCCAGCGTTCGCCGTGTGACATCGTCCTCGTCTCTTCGTAATACATGGCCGTACCACCGCAGTCGATTTTCTCTTAAGAAGTCCTTCGTCGCTTGTATACCCATCTTTGTCCTCAAAGATTCGTTCGTCATGCGATCCAGCTTGGTGTAGCCTAAGCTCCATCGCACCATTCTCATTTCCGTGACTTGCAAGAGTTTCTCCTCCGCGGTGGTTACACCCCATGTTTCGCTCCCGTAAAGCAAGACCGGTCGCACGATGGTTTTGTACGCCTTGCTTTTCAACCAAATTGATATCTTTTTGTCACACATGACACCGGAGATGCTGCGCCACTTGAGCCATGCTTTCTTGATCTGAGAATGGACTTCGGCGGTACATCCTCCCTCTTGATGTAATAGCGAGCCAAGATATGTGAACTTATCAACCTCCGTGTACATTGGACCGTCATTTTTGTGCATTTGCGGACTAACGCCCATCGTTTGCATGTAAACCGTTTTCTTCTCGCTGACCTTTAACCCGAAATCCGAAAAACGTTCTGACCATTTTTTCGCCTGATGAAAAACCCCTTCTCTTGTTTCATCGCATAGGACAATATCATCGGCATATAGCATATTCCAAGGGGCTGGCTTGTGCAAGTCCTTTGTTATTGTATCCATAATTAGATTAAAAAAGAATGGGCTTAACGCTGACCCTTGATGTAGTCCAATCATTATTCGGAAGGGTTTCGTTTCTCCTACGGTAGTCCTAACAGATGCAACCGCGCCATTATACATTTCCTTGATAAGTCGAACATATCCTTCGGGTATATTTCTGGCTCTAAGGGACCACCATATTAAGTCTCTCGGAACCGTATCGTAGGCCTTTTCTAAATCGATGAAGACCATGTGTAAGTTCTTTCTTATGTCGCCATATTTTTCCATCGTCTGCTTCAACGCAAAGATTGGATCCATCGTTGATTTACCGGCCACGAATCCAAACTGATTGGGCGAGAGACAAACTTCGTCATTGAGCCTTTTTTACTAGCACCCTTTCTAGTAGTTTTAGTGAGTGGCAGGTCAACTTGATACCTCTAAAGTTGCCACATTCCTGCGCGTCTCCTTTGCCTTTGTATATGGGTATGATCGTACTTTCCCTCTATTGGTCATGGATACGACTCTCATACAGCATAGCGTTAAATAAGCCTGTCATTATATCGATTCCTTCTCCTTTGCACCCAAGCCAAGCTTCGATCGGTAAATCATCGGGACCTAGCGCTTTCCCTTTCCGCATCTTCGTTAGTTGCTCTCCTTCATAAGCCTGCAATGGTAAAATTAAGTTCGAGTTCGGTTCCACCCTCTCTAGCGGTCTTCTATCATTCGTTTTATTCATCATATTTTGGAAATAATCTTTCCATCTTTTGATGACTTCCTTCGGTTTGCACAACGTTCGTCCCTCTTCGCTTTTAATGACTTTCAGTGTCCCGAGATCTCGACTTTTTTTCTCCCTAATCTTTGCGAGTTTATACATGACTATGTCGCCGCCCTTGGTATCGAGGTTGTTTGCCATCTCGGTGTAAGCCTCGTTCTTCGCTATCGCAACCGCTATCTTAGCTTTGCGTTTCGCTTCACGATCCACGTAGTCTTCTCCTTTCTTCGTTTTGTACCATCGTAGGTACAACGCCTTCTTTTTTTCTATAGCCCTTTTGACCGAGTCATTCCACCACCATAGTTCACTCTTGTGAGCTCTGCTGCCCTTAGTTCGTCCCAAGATTTGAAAGGCTGTTTCCTTTAGAACATTTGCAACGGTGTCCCACCTTTTGTTAATGTCGCCCCCCAAGCCTGCAACCTTCAAGAGCGGAGTTGCTCGAGCGTGAAACATTTCATTTGCACGATCATCCTTAAGCTTTTCGTACTTTGTCCTTGGCGTGTAGACTTTCCTCCTTTCGGGATAAATCTTTCTTGCTATATCGAGGACAAACTGGCCGATTTTGTTTGGCGATTTCTTCCCCCGGTATAACCTTGCAATCTTTAACTTGCCACAAATTTTTGCGCTTCACTAGGATGTAGTCGACCTGTGTAAGGTGATCCCCACTGCTGTACGTCGCTAAATGTTCGGTACGCTTCTGAAAGAAGGTATTCACAATGGCCATATCGTAAGCTTGCGCCATCTGTAGAAACTTCTCTCCCTCTTCATTCTTCACCCCATAGCCATGCCCGCCGTGATTTCGTTCGTACACGCCCCTTTCTTTCCCAACGTGCCCATTAAAGTCTGCTCCGATGATGAGATTCTCGTCAGGCTTCACGTAGCGTATTTCTTTTTCGAGCTTCTTATAGAATTCGTCCTCATTTTCGGAACATCCAACCTGGTGCGAATACGCACAAATAACATTGACAAGACCGCCTTGATCCGCCAGTTTTATGCACATCAATCTATCCGAGCATCGTTTGACTTCGACTACCTTGTCCTTAAAGGAATCGCTAAGCACTATACCGACCCCGTTCTTCCGTGATGGGGAACCCGAGTAGTATAGCTTGTAACCATCTCCTAGCTCCCTGGCTTTTGTTCCATGCCACCGCGTTTCTTGTAGACACGCTATGTGTATCCTTCGCCTTTTTAGCATCTGCGCAACCTCGATGCTCTTCCCCGTCAGCGTGCCCACATTCCAGCTGGCCACTCTTGTCCGTTCGACAACTAGATTCCTTAACCGCCTTCGTTGTGAGAGAGGCGGTAACCCTTGTATACTTTTCACATTGCACGGGCGGATGATGCAATGCGCGTCGTTTGGGGAGGACGCCCTAGCATTCAGGTATGAGTTCGTATTTGAAGCTGCCATGTTGTTGTATAACCAACATATTCTTTCAAACATTTCCTGAAATCTAGCCCATTAATATAATTTATCGTCTGACATCTAGTGCCAGTTTATGACCTTTGCCCTCGGATCGACTAATTCATGGACTGTGGATCTAATCGAAGAAATCCCGCACTGTGAATCAGCGAGAAAAAGGGTACGTCATGGCTAGCGGACTTTCTGTCCCAGCTCTGGCGCACCGAGCAACAGTCGCAACCAAAATTATAATTAATCATACTAAATTATCCCAATTATCCTATACCTATACTTTAAATTGTCATTCTACAAATCATCATTTTTCTCTTTCTCGCCACCCCTTCCTAATTCTATCTATCATGCGCAAACCGCCAATAACCCTAGTAACAAAAAAAATGTTAAGTAAAATTATGAATAAGAGAAAGGGGAACGCGATGAGGGTTTACTAACAATTTTTCGTAAACATATGTTTTAATCTATTACAACTAGAGCAATAATGTTAAAAGAAAATCATAGTATGTAAATAATTCAAGTGGGTTACATTTTATCTTTTTGTTTACTGAATTTGCCGAATTCCATTGAGGAATTTCTTCTTCCTTCGTCTATTTGTTAATAAGAGGACTGTTTTTTGAATATGATTATTGTATAATGGATGGGTATTTGCTAGTCTACCAATTTTTCGGAATTTGGAGGAATTTTTCTTCCGTTCATAGAATCTTATATTTTGTTTCCAGACAATTGAGAATTTTTCCTTGTACTCTTAGATGATTTTGGGGTATTTGCTTGGTTGACACTCGGAATCAGGATGGGTATTTGTTTTTTGAGGGTTGACACTCGGAATCAGGATGGGAATTTGCCTTCTGAGGGTTGAATCCGTATTAATTATTTCATTTCCTCTTGTGAGGCGAAGTGGTTCGATTACTTCTGCTCCGGCGCCACTAATAAATCCATAAATCATCATTGAACAAAAAAAAGGATTTATTAAAGTGAAATATAATTGCATTAGAAAGTTCTAACTAATTTATTTAGAATTATGATCGATAATCACCTAGCGAACGAATAATATATATTATAATGGTACGCGTCCGCGCGTCGTTACCGCGAAATAATATTTATTAATTTTTCCTTTTGTATGGTTACATTTTCGTAGAATAAATTTTTTTTTGTAAGAGAAAAACGAAAATAATAAACTCGGGCCTTCGGCCCTCGTGGGAAGGGGGAGAAGGGAAGGGGATGGGGAAGGGGAGGAGGGGAAGGGGAGGAGGGAAAGGGAAGGGGGGACGACTTATCTATACTCTGTATAAATGTATCATATTTGCTATGCAATTTATGGGCGAGAAAGGTGGGAAGGGGCGAGAATGCCTATAGGGTATTAAATGCCTAATGATTAATTAATTATTTATACAAATATTCTATCACTTTGGCCAGTGGTGATATTTTCTAATGGTTAGCAGACAGTCAAATGGTATTAACAAGAACAAAATATTAATTTAATTAAAAAAAAAAAATTAAAAAAAAATTCCTTTTAGTTTTAAAAAAGGGCTAAATTCTGAAACTACCCGCCCGATTCGCTCGAAACTTTACCCGTAGGTGCCCAGGGTGGCCATGGGTAAAATAGCTTTTAGGAACACGTAAGAAGAGGTAAATATTAATTTAATCTTTTTCCCTTTAAATATAGTAGGCCTCTCATATATATGTGGCATAGAAACTCCCAAAATTTGTAAATTTCGTAAAAATTATTATAATTTGGCCTATGCTCATGCATATATAATATAAAAAGAGACAGTCTATTAATATACAAGAGCCAAAAATAACAAAAAAAAAATTCGATTAACAATTTGGCCAATGGTCATTTTTTTCCATTGGTCTGCAGCCAGGACACGTTAAAAGTCGATATAAATACATAAGAGTCAAAAAAATGAAAAAAAAATTTTACGATTCACACTTTGGCCAGTGGTCATTTTTTTTATTGGTCAGTACCAAGAGACAGTCTATTAATATATAAG